>CM068305.1:82040162-83409170 GCA_034768735.1 Schistosoma mekongi
TTGAATTACACGTATGTAATTAATTTTCAAGGCACTTGGAGTTTAATCTCTTGTTCCGTACTTAGGTAACACTATAGTTGTTACATTTCATCGCATTTTTGTTGGAGTGGTAACTTATTGATTAATACCGTTGGAGTCAAATCATTACATTTATGGTTTGGGTCCAAGTACATCTGTTTCGGTTTTTACAACCGCGTAGTGTTATTAACTTTCAATCATGAAGCTGCCTAGAGCTGACTGCACCAAATTAAACGTAATAATAATAAATCTACATCAAACCTTTTAATTTTCGTAATTGAGTTTTACTTTGTTTAAATATCTAGTTCAGCATTTGAAGAATGCGAAGCTGCCTTAAAAAATCTCATTCATATTGCGGCTGGACCACTTGTAATATTTTCAAGTTCTTCTGGTTTAGGTCAACTTACAAATTGGTCAACTCAAGCTTTAACTGGATTATTGAAAGCAACATTTATTTATAATCCAAATCTAAATATAAATTATAGTAATGATATTTGGATGGAGAAATTGCTGTTGTTTTCTCATGTTATCCATGTAAGTAGTGTATGTTTTTAATTTAAGATTCATTTGTGTTTGTAATTGCTAATTTGTTTGTTACTCAGTAACATCTTCTGTTAGACTATTCTGAACGAGAATTCGACTGTATTATACATGTTTGTAGACATTAATTAGTCAAAGACACCGACAAATTCTGTAGGATCTATTGTTTCTTTTATTTACTGACGACAAAGTGCTGTTCATTCTCCTCTTTTTGTTTTACTATTTCTCCCATGATTTGCTGTCTTCAACAAAAGTACCTCTGTTTAGTATACAGATGATCTTGCTATTTGAATACTTGTTTTATCCTCTTTAACTTGTTCTAAAACCAATGAGTTTTTGGGGAAAGTTGAGACTGTCATATGCTTGTTCCTCTTGAAAGTCAATGTGTTAATTTTAATCTAATACATGAAAAGTGTCTGGGCATCTTAGAGAGAATTCTTGATGCAAATGAATGGTTATTGTTTTTTTCCTTCCGATACTAATCAGTGCCTACTTTAGTCGCATTTTTCTGTATATGTCTTAGAATCGGAAGCAACTATTTTAGAACCAATTCTTACAATACAAAGAAGCTTATTGATTTTTAATAAGGCATATAAGAGGATTTTTCAGATTTTTATAATGGCTAGTAGTTGTTCTTTAGGTTACGCATTTGATCTAATTTTAAGAAGGGTTTTCGACTTCCAGCTTTATACATTTGTAACTTCCGCGTCCTTGATTTTACTTCTAGATGCAGTTTATGTAGACTAAAACTTTTAACAGACAGTTATACCTATGTAATCTGCTGAAGATTTCCAGTTGTGACTGGCCATTTTAAGCGACTAAAAGCTACAAACATTAATTAAAAAGTTTTAAACTTTATTATTCTGCTAAGGTACTTTGTGCAATGGGAAATATCCTACTGATGTTAATAAAAGAAGATAATAATGCATAGAATCAAAATATGACAATTGTAACAATCATCTTAACGAAACCTTCCATTAATATGCATTCATTACATTATGCTTCTTAACAATGAGATTAATTTCTGACTCGAGGACAATAAATTCGTGGATTACAGTGTACAAAGTAGTTTTGGAACTCAGAATCTAAGTGCAAGACAAATAGAAAATGCATCTACACTCCTGTTACCTAACGTCCCCTGATGTTAGTCACTATAATCTCTCAAACCGCATATATATATATATATACTGCTGCTTCTTTTCTTTATCTTTTTTTGACTTAAGTTAAAAATGTTAACTATTAAATGCAGTCTAAGTAGTCTAGAGGCTAAACGTTGGCATCGAAGCCTGGAGGTCATAGGTTCGATCATCGATGAAGACATGACTGTACACTCTTGAGAAGTCCGACAGTGGGATGAGTCAGCCATCTAGCACCTTTTGTTTTTAAATGGTTGTTTAGCCTAAGTCAACTGATGTTGCATAGAATTCAAATTCGTCATTGTATTACTTTTTATTTTACTAGGTATTTCATAGATTACTACCTAAAATCTTCTTCATTGAATCAGATAATTTTGGCTCATATGAATCATTGAAACAGTTTAGTAAATACATTGATGATGAAATTGATTCTTTCAATTTAGACATATTATCATCATTTTTCAATTTGTTAACGTTAATTTTAATGAAATTGCCAACAGTACAAATGATTTTATCAATATCCACATCATCATCATCATCATCAGATGATATAACTACAATACAAGATACGGAGAAATTTCTTAGCATTATACAATATTCATTTATGAACTTATGTTTAGCTATTGGAAAAGTTTGTTTATGCTCTTTATGTATGAATAATTTAATGTAAGTTTCAATGCTTAATCAATTATTACTTAAATGATACCATTTTTTTTTACATGGATACCTGTCATTTTAAGATTGATCAGTTCTTTTGCCGTAGATAAATACCACTTTAATGAATAATACTTGTTGTAGACATTTTTATTATACTGTTGTTGTGTTATTTAAAACTGAATTCATTCGTTTATGTGATAAGTCTCATATTTAAATACTTAGACATCGACATCCCCCCTAGCTTTCTAGACCCAGAGTTTTTCACCCGAAAACTTGAGTTAAAGTCATAATTCTAACAATGAAAGCTTAATCTAAGCTACAATTTATAATCTTTAGCTCAAATGCTAATTCTGGCAATCATATATTATCTATGGTATGTGTTTTTAGTTCGAAATCTTGACACCCTTGATACTAATTGCGTGTCTCTTTTTGGTTAATCAGGCGATTATTCACGATCGTTTTCTGTACAGTGTTTAATTGTTCCTATAGTATACTTTAGTCGTTAAGCTTTTATTAGAGTCGGAATGTAATTATTAGTGTATGCTAGGATGTTTCACTGTATTCTGAACTCATAAACTATATCTAACTTCATTTTACTGCTTATTTCCAAATAAGCACTTGGATGTCACATCTTTCACTTCAAGCACCAACGCATTATGTACTAGGCTAATGAGTTTGAATAGAAGCTAAAAAGTATTTAAAATCTATAGAGTATGTTTTTAGGTTAATGGTCACTTGGAACCAGTAGAAAATGGATAACACGTTGGCATTTGAAGCCAAAGGTTCGTGCTTCAGTGTGAGCATTAACATTGGTATGCAGATACACATAACTGATGATTCCCACGTAAACGAAACCAGCAAAGATAATCCCATGTTTGCTTAAACGTAAAACTACATGTATTATTGAGGAAATCCGCTTAGCATATGCTTAGTCAGATCAGGACTGAGCAAATGCAGTCCTTAATGTCAGAAACGAGAAAACTCAAACCTTTTCATCAATGTTGAATGCTTAAGTATACATAAGCTGGTATTGATCAACTAAATCAGAGTATTATGGTATTATATCATTAATTCATCAAAATTAACTGTGACTTGTGAATTGTTATATCTAAACTGTGCAATGTTGTTGGTGATGTGTCAACTTGGAGTGTTTCACCTGATTGTTAGGTTCTACATTGTGCATCTCCCCTGCATAACATCATACGATTTATCTATCTGAACATATTCAGATCGAATGGTGAGAACAACTCCATACTTTCTAACAACTGAATTGAAGAAAATGTCATAAACATTTTTATTGTCATAATAAATTTATCACTCGTGAGAGTCCATGAGGATTGCCTTTTGCCCTATCTTTTATTTAATTTCGTCACAGAAGTCCTCCTAAAAGTTACATATACTTGATATAACTTTTCATGAAATCATATCCTTTCAGAAAACACAATTATCAATAAAGAATACGCAGCTGATACAGTTTTATTTGGTGAAGACGTTGACAATGCATTAGATTTACCTGAACATATTGAGTAGCAATCTAAACATGTTCGAGATACGTTTTTCTCCATGCAAATGTAAACTGTTACTTCAGGACTGGACTGTATCAACACTGAGATATGTCATAGGGAGTGCAGTAATTTAATATGTTAATCACTTCATTTATCTCGGCAGTCTCATCAACCCTGACGGGTTGTTCCCGATGAAATCTCAGATCGGATTCAGAAGATCGTTTGGATCTTGATAACTTGCGCCACTTGTAGCATAGGCGAGGCATCCGTTTGCCAACGAGTATACTGAGCATTCAATCCGCTCAATTTTAATCTACAAATACGAAACATAAACAATGAAAATAGAAAAGATGTGTAGGTTTCAAGTTTTTGATTATAGAAATCTTCTGAAATGTCGCCCGTATGTCGTTGAGCTAATAAGCAATATTGATGTTAGATACAGAGTATCAGAAATAGGTGGTAAATCAGTCGAAGAGGTGGTAAACCAACGTCAACTGAGATGATCGGAATGTCTTGAGTTTACACAGCCACCTCCTGCTTCGTTGCTCGATGTTGACCGGTGTAGGAGTGGGATGGAATAAATGTAGGGCTGACATACCAAATACGTGGGACCAATCCATGAAGTCATTGATTGTTGGTGTGAGCGATATAGTAAATCCAGACTATCTGTTAGGGGTTTGGGTGACAATCGCGATGACTGGCTAAGTATAGTGAGTGATATGACTCACTGTCATTCGCATTAACATAAATGCATTTACTGTTCATTCGCCTAGATTTTAAGTTTAGTTATAATTTCACTTCGTTTTTTTTTATTCAATTATTTTGTCTTGTTAATCTCGTAAATTTGATCTGATCATGTTAATGTGGTATGGAAACTTGAGTGGATACGGATATGTGTCAAGTTCTATGTTATTAATAATTGTCTGATTGACTGAAATTTATTGATCATTCTATTCTTTAATTACAGTAATTTCAATCTATTTGATTTTCTTAACCTTCAATTGAATAATATTGATGTCATCATAATGAAGAAATGTACACTAAATGAAAATCTCTCTTATGAAGTACTTTCATTTACTTGTAAACTATTAAAATGTCTATTACAATTAATTCAAATACCTTATCTAAAAGTGTATTTCTTAAAAACTCATTATAATCTAATACATTGTTTATTATATCTAAGTAAATGTTTATTCTATTGTACACAATCTTATCATTCATCTATTACATCACAATGTATATTATATATAATTCGTATTATTGGTTGTATATGTTTACAATATCATGAAATCAACATTAATCATTCAATCTCTCTTATAAAATTATCTAATTACTATTTATTAAATAATTTTCTATTACTTATTAATTGGTATCATCAATATAGATGTTCATGGTCTATATGTGGTGTTGAATTATGCTGGTCTTTAACTCATTTCATTCAATATTTCAATATATCTATATTTCAACAACAATCTAATCCATTATTAGATTGTTTTATTAATTCATTTCTATTTAAATTATATAGTTTAGATTATGGTTGTAAAGAAGTAATGTGTTTATTATATATAGATATGAAAATTACTACTACTAATACTATCATCACTACTACTACCACTACTACTACTACTACTACTACTACTACTTATGCCATTACTACTACTAGTAACACTATCAACAATCATGATAATTATTTCTATTGGATCAAAATATTGACCAATTTAAATGATCATTTAAAATCACAATTTATCTATTGGAAATATTTAAAACAAAATTTATCAAAGTTGCATATTGAAACATTTATATATTTATTAAAATTTTTATCATTACTTATCAATATTAATTTATTAAAAGAATACATTGTAATGAATTGTATTATTTTGCATAGATTATGTAATCAATGTGATCAAATATTGAAAATGTTGTCAACTGTAGCATCATTAGAATTATTGACAATTGAACAAATTGTTCAAATGATATGTACATTAAGTTTAAGTACAGATATTATTTCATATATTATGTCAATTATTGAATATATACAATTGTAATTATGTAAATATTTTGTGTTTGTATATGTAGATGTAAATAATATGCAAGGAAAGATTGAATAAATTGTACTGATTGTTTGAATTAATTATAACCTATTGATAATTGTTCACAAATTTAACTGATTGATATAAATGATCAAATGAATAGATGTAAGAAGACAGAATACAAGTTGTTCTATACAACAATATAATATATATACATATACATTATTGTACGCTAACTTTGTTGAAAGTTCCGTCAGCAAATTTTGTATTCATTCAATTTGATGAGATTTTCCATTTGGTGGCACTATGGACAGTGAAAAAAATTTCATTGTAATTGACTAAGCTTTAATGTACTTCTTTTTCTCCTTTCCAATTTTTATTGAATATAACATTTTAAAGTGTAGACAACTATGAAGTATTTACTGACGTTCAATTAGAATATCATATGGGTTCAGTAAGCTATTATTTTGTTAAAAACCTCTGAACTCATTTCATACGATGTTTGTCTTTGGTTGCTGTGAATCAATAGAGTTAATTGAATTGCCCACTGTATTCTTGCATCATTATTTGACGATGTTTTGCCAAAATAATCCTTGATATCCTCTTTTATCATGCATCCATGTTTTTATTTCAACATGTAACACATCATTTGTTTGTGTTCGTCACAGATTGGTGTTGGTTGGATACCAATAAAAATCAGTAGGCACTAGAAAATTGTTTTACCTTAGGATGGGACACCTCCATTCAATTTTAATAATCGACTCACTAGTGACAAACTTTAAGATGTTTCATAAGTTATAGTGAGAAGTAATGACTGGTGGATTTCAGATATGTCTGGAGTAAGATATATACGCCAACGACAATGGATGATCGTTAAGCTATACGACAAACTGACGGAATGTCGATTCAACCATTGAACAATGGCCATCTCGTAGGGGTGCAGATGGTTACGCGTTCGCTAAACTGCAAGCCCTGAGTTCGACCCCCTACCGAAACTGAGGAGTCCTATTCTAGGATAAAACACCTGTTCAATGCCTCTTTAATTTCAGTGATTCTTAACCACCATTATTCTGTGGCGAACACAAAAAACTAATCTTAGTGCCTATCTTCACAAAATCACGTCATTTCGGTTGCTGCACCAACATGCATCGAAAACTTATGAATACTATTCAGAATTTGATTGATCTAAAAAATACTTTTACAGTATGCCAAAAAATTTTAACTGTGAATTAATAGACTGGTTTTGTCTGAATTACAAAATTGATTTCAACTCATCAGGTACCAACCTCGATCACTACTCTTATAATGAAAGGAAAAGATCGTAGAAAAATTACCGATAGCAAAATCAATTGTCTCGAAAAGAATTCAAAGTGATTTTTCATCTAACTGGTACCTCTAGGCTCCTCCAAGAGAAGTGATATGTTACTTCAGTTATTCAATGTTACCCATGTATCAGCATAGAGAATCAAGCATTTACCAGGAGGGTTTGATTGAGAGAAAACTTCACAACGCATGTTGAACACACTTTACGGATGCAGATGCTTACGAAATGTCAATAATATTAAATATAGCAGTATCTGGAAGCAGCGTAGATTCACTTGTCACGTCCGATAATCTTTATATCCACGTATTGTTGTCATGTGCTAAAGGATTGCATAATGCTGCAAGTTTCTCCACACAGTTGTTTAATAACCTTTTATAATTTTTTTTTACCAAACATGAATGATAGGCATTCACATTTTAATGACGTCCTACGAAACAATTGTTAGAAAGTGTTAGCAACTTTCTTCCTCCTATTGGCGATGACCATGGTTTTCATTTCATGTCCGCTACTTCTTCAGAAGTAAAACTTTACGCTTTTAATCCTAATGAAAACAAGATCACGAATAGTAAGATGATAAAATGTCGCTCTTTCAAATTATTTCAATGCGTTCTTAGTGCATTCAGTAATAGAAATACAACTAAGAACAGCAAAGCCAGGAATAGATTATCCGTATTAGTAACGACACTTCGTGTCGACGATAAACGGAAGTTACAGTTAGCAAGAGATTTATTATCAATAGCGGTAATAATGCCAGAGAAGTGATCACTCAATTGATGAATAACTGTTTTATGGTATATTTATTAAGAGACAAACTGATAATGATTTATCACCAAACATTTTCTCATTGGACTAAAATGATCCACAGTTAGGGTTTAACAGGTTACCTAACCCATAAAATTTACATCACAGTACGGATACTTATATTTCTAATCACAAAATAGGTTATTAATAACGTGAATTGATTGTGGCCGACTTATAATCACAAATCGGATTGAGTGATCAAGTAGCCCAGTGAACAAATATCAGACAAAATAGTAAGTGATCAATAGTCTACAGTGAACCCTATATCGAATTAAATTTCATGGAAAACTTTACTTATTAGTTAGACATGTCTGTGTTATGACGTGAGAAAGAAAGAAAGGAGGGTGAGTGTAACAAAAGCCAATGAGATGTGTGTCTAGTTGATAATGTGTGACTAACCTAAGCCCATCCACCCCCTAGGCCGACAATACGATAACCAGAATTGAGAACCGGGAAACGAAGAGAGCCGAGAACTAAGAATTGAGATCGTATTGTATTTTAATCATGCCTTTATATATACATACCATATATACCATATATACATACCATACATACCACACGGTAAACCAATCATAAATCTAACATTGATACAGAACAAAGGAAAATGTGGCAGTGAATGGGTACAACTTGTAAACAACTAAGTAAACGTAGTTCATACTAAATAACAATATACTAAAAGCACATATACAAAACATGAGAACCGAGCGAGAGGAACGTAACAGTCATAGAAATGAAATGATTACCTTGTCCACAGTTATAATAATTGGAATAATGTTCTAAAACACAGTTCCCGAAGATAGTCAATCTTCACTAGGTGCCCGGTATATCAGCCTGTGATCTCGAGGAAGCTGATACTCTAGTTTGCGTTATATAAACCCATAGTTCGTGGTTCTACCACTAAGTTATTCAGGCTGTTAGTGACATCCCTATAGGTTTAAGACATATTTACATTGAGTGCTCGTTGATTAGTGATTAATATCTACTTATTTTCAGGAAATAATCAGGATTTGTTATGAACCGTAAAGAATATACATCCATTCTATTACCATTAGGATTAATTCGTACTGATTACATTTCGCCAGGTAATACTGCAGTAATTAGCGTGTAATAAACACCTGTGAATATTGAACACCTTATTAGTTCTTAGACTAATGAATAGTATATAACTATGACTGTGCATGCACAGATAAATTCAGCACCTTTCTATATCATAAAACACGTGCATCATTAGTTTAATAACTATTATTCTATGGTTACGATAGCTACCTAAAAACATTGGTAGTAATTTTCTACTATAATTGGGTATTGTGGAGATTGTTGAGTGTGACACCATGAACTGACCAGTTTCAGATAATTTTGTACTACTACTACTACTACTACTACTACTACTACTACTACTACTACTACTACTACTACTACTACTACTACTACTACTACTACTACTACTACTACTACTACTACTACTACTACTACTACTACTACTACTACTACTACTACTACTACTACTACTACTACTACTACTACTACTACTACTACTACTACTACTACTACTACTACTACTACTACTACTACTACTACTACTACTACTACTACTACTACTACTACTACTACTACTACTACTACTACTACTACTACTACTACTACTACTACTACTACTACTACTACTACTACTACTACTACTACTACTACTACTACTACTACTACTACTACTACTACTACTACTACTACTACTACTACTACTACTACTACTACTACTACTACTACTACTACTACTACTACTACTACTACTACTACTACTACTACTACTACTACTACTACTACTACTACTACTACTACTACTACTACTACTACTACTACTACTACTACTACTACTACTACTACTACTACTACTACTACTACTACTACTACTACTACTACTACTACTACTACTACTACTACTACTACTACTACTACTACTACTACTACTACTACTACTACTACTACTACTACTACTACTACTACTACTACTACTACTACTACTACTACTACTACTACTACTACTACTACTACTACTACTACTACTACTACTACTACTACTACTACTACTACTACTACTACTACTACTACTACTACTACTACTACTACTACTACTACTACTACTACTACTACTACTACTACTACTACTACTACTACTACTACTACTACTACTACTACTACTACTACTACTACTACTACTACTACTACTACTACTACTACTACTACTACTACTACTACTACTACTACTACTACTACTACTACTACTACTACTACTACTACTACTACTACTACTACTACTACTACTACTACTACTACTACTACTACTACTACTACTACTACTACTACTGGGCAAGCAATTGTTTGTTTGGTGAAAACAGAGAATGTCATAAAATATTACATACATTACTTCTAATAATCAATTTGCACATCCTTCGCGTTCTCTGGTCCGTGTCGTCTATCAGCTTGCTTCTCTTGGTTGTTCTCGATTCTCTTATGTATTTTAATCATGCTTTACTCCTTTCCACCTCACAACTCGCCTCATATGCTATTTACTGATTCTTTCCAATTTCCCGTGACGCTCTGCTACCTAATACTTATTGATGACCTTATGAGTAGTATTCACCATACTCATATCATACAAATTCACCATCACATAATTCCACAACCTATATTATTATCACTATGCTATATATATACTATGCTACTACTACTACTACTACTATACTATGCTATATATACTTTTAATAGAACTAAAGTACATATTTATATGCCTTGATTATTGTAAACCATTCCAAATCATATGACAATGTAGTGTTAACAAATTATAATCAAAATAAATTATGTAATAATGCTTAAATTTCATTTGAACAGAAAGTAAAGAGAACATGTTCACTATGTATAACTATCTATTTATTTCATTATTTGTTTCTAATGTAAACAATAAATAATAACAATGTAAGTAAATATACACATTAAGGATGTTTTTTTCTTAAAATTTCTCATATTTTTCTTCTCCATTATTTATTTCAGTATACATAGATTTAATAATGACACTAGATTATGATAAAAAATATATCAACATCTTAAATATGCATAGATATATATTGTCATTATTAGTTACATAATTATCAATGAATAATTAACAAATATATATCTGTCATAAGAGATTTCAACAATAACAACACAATTGGTTTCGAACTCATAGCTACATCAAAGAAAAACAAAAAACAAACAATTCATTATTCAGACAACAAAATTTTGAAAATGAACAAAAGAAAGAAATTACAACAATGATTAATAAAATTATGTTATACCATTACATAATGGTAGTTCATAAACTACTATCCATCTTGATAAATATATAATAATGAAAGTAATTAACAGGAAAAAAAAACAAAAGAGAAAAACCAAATAGAGAAATAAATAAAACTAGAAAGAGAATAGAAACAATTGCAAAAAAGAAATTCATTTAAGTGGAATAAAACACTAATGAAAATTCTCTGTGTAAATCTAAGAAAAAGAAAATTTATGGTCTGAATGAGTGAAGTGATTGGTACAAGTAATTATTACTTCTAATCATAATAGTAATAAAAAATAATATTAAATGGCATAGATACCAATGCAAACTGACTAAGTGATGGGAGATGGGAGAGGCTCATTATGACAGAGAGTAAATTACAATAAACAAAAACACTACGTTATAAAAATTTACAATTATAGAGATAGAGAACAGATAAAAAAAACACTTCGTCAATTGTTATTCATCACTGTTGAAATAATAATAATGTTAATGATCAAGATGAATTTATCCTATTCACCATGTTAACATTTTCTTTTCATTAAGAAATAAATCACAATTAAGTAGATATTGATAAAACTAAAAAGCAAAGGGATAAGTAGATATTGTTTATTACGTAACACAAAGTATACTACTGTTTAATGTAAACAGTAGGTGAAAGTGCATTGAGTGAAATTTGAAAAAAAAAGTACAAACGAACTACTTTTGTTTTTTCGCCCACCACATATATGAAATAGTTACACACTAAAAGTAAATATGTTTAATTTACATAATAAGTACAAACACACGAATTAATATCAATGATGTATATGTAACCGATGTGAATAATTAGTTAGATTGATACATAATTATTACTAAAATTTTATCGACTTAATTATCTTGCTCCAAAAGTAACAACAATAAACTTAAGACATTCACATGTGAACAATTTGCATACATACTCAAACATAAAAAAAAAGAAATGCATCTGAATAAAGTATACACATGATTACATAATATAACAATTGAAGTTTAAGTAAATTAGCATAAGTTTAGTTGGTAAAAATATTAAAGGAATAATAAATCTTTCAAACAGAGCACATGAAAATACACCGGATAATGAAGATATTTTGAAAAAGACAAAATGTCGATTATCAACAACGTAGAATCCAACAGATATGAGCATAGGTCTAAGTTGCTATACCACATTAGCACGATATAATCAAATTTACATGATTAATACAACAGTATAATTCAACAAGAAGGAATGAAGCAAAAGAATCTACAAAAGAAAAATGGGTCTAGAACGACTGTAACAAGACAAACGACAGAGGAAAAAAGCGGTACACACAAACCAAAGAATATAAACAACAAAAAAGACGGAACAACAAAATATCCGATATATATATAAGACGGATTATTATTATATTCGATGTTCAATGGCTGCATGAAATATTCTTGTCAACTGAATATTGAAAAGTTTAGCCATTTGTGCAAGGGTTCATAAAACAATTGAATTCATGAAATCCAAAGGCGCAGATATTGTTGCTTATCTAATGGAAAATAATAAGTGAATTAAGGGGGGCAGGAGCTATAGAAAATGAAGAGTTAAAAAGGCATCTCTTCTATTCAAAACATTAAACTATCCCCCCCCCAAATCATTAAAAAAAACAGAAATGAAAGTAGAACAAATGAAGTAAAATTCAATGTTCAATAATCTATAATAGATTAATTGTCCTATTCATCTTGAAGTGAAAGCAATAATAATAATCTTATGGTTGATTAAAGGTTATAAAAGTTAATGAATAGGGTTGTTTAAAGAATTCTCATTCTAAAGATGAATTATGCAATGACATTAGAAAACAAAAAACATACATGGTGTACAAAAAAAGAAAAACAAAAAATTTTTTTTCTAGTGATATAAGAAGAGAAACCAAGGCAATAAGACATTAAAATGGCGCGAAAAGTTAAACATAAGTTAAAATCATCATCATCACACGAACAAAGAAAAGTTAGTAAAACAGAAAAATAAGTTTAATAAATAAATAAACTAACTAACTTTCTTTAATTTCATTGAAAGACGAACTGAGTAATTTACTTTGTCTATTAAGTTACGATTCCACCGGTGTTGATTACCACTAACAACTATTAATACTACATAACTAGTAATAACAGATAATAAGACAATTTGATTAATTTCTAAGAACTAGCTAGTTTCATCACGTCTAGTTGCATGTATGGGGACTGCATCCATTGAACTTTGTACTAACATTAAATCACCGGTAGTTCCAACTAATCCTCCACCGCCAGATCTCCTTGAAACAGTAACATCACAAGATGATGATGATGAAAATGATAAACCGGTGATAATGTTACCATTATTATTATTACCACTACTACTAGTAGTAGAGGTTATACAAGTAGTTAGCGGAAGTGAACTCATCATCGGATTTAAGATGGAAGAGGTTGATGATTGTATAACTTCCGGAAAATTTCCCTTCACGGAGGATCCAACTGCTGCGGATGATGAAGATGTGAGTGGATATGATATTCCAGTTTGCATATAATAATCAGATTCTAGTTGCCTACGACTGACATTACCACTATTGTTACCACTACGGCCGTCGCCACCAGGAAGTTGCTGACATGAACCAGATTCTCGTTTCATATGTTCAATAGCTATGATATGCTCAATAACATCCGCAGCTGATTGTACATTGACTTGTGGTCCAGTGATTGTCACCGTACGTTGTTGTGTACCAGCCAAATAAGTATTTTTTTGTGAAATTTGTATACCAGTACCTGTAAATAATTGTAAATCCATTATAGATCGACCTTGGTGACCTACAATTATGTTGACAACATTTTCCGGAACCTACATATAAAAATTGGAAAATGCTTTTATTAAACATATGATACAATCGTCTTAAATAGTAGAAGTTAATCATGCAGTTAATAATAATAGTATGTTTGGGGCTTAAGACAAGTTGCAGCTCTTTACGAGTATGATGAAATCAAATTAACAAGATGAATGGAAAAGTAATTGAAAATTGAAAGTAATTGATAATGTGCAATATTGAGAATACCTGCGTAAGATGTAATTAAAAATGAGTGTGTACGAAGGAATACTGAAACTCAATATCCAGACGAAAATAAAAAACGAATTCATCGGTGTCACCATGATGGAATACAAACATTTTCGTTATAATTAAAAATATGTCGCTAAGAAAACGGAAATCGGAAATCACAGTCTGATCTACTTTTAGATATCTTATTGCTAAGTAAATGTTATATGCCTGAGAGAGCTTGAAGATGTCTGCAGTACATAATCTTGGTTGCCAGTAAGTAATAACGTAACATATCAAGTATGCAGATTTAAGTGATCGGTTTTAAGACACTTTATACATGACCGTAAGTTATACCTACTACCTGAACTGTTGGGCATGACTTAGAGACACCTAAGTTTATTAATAGATTATTACCATTATGTATGTACCTATTTTATTAATGTTTGTTGATACTCGTCTTAACTAACCTCATTTGTGTCAAAATAATACACTTCTCGGTAATTCATCATTGTCGTTGCACATTTTACATATCTCAGACTATTGCTTAATACAATGAGGTACTAAAACCGTGTTCTCAATTCTATTATAATTATGGATTTATTGATAAGTTGCAATTATTCAACGTTACAGTCATCCGCTTCATTCCGCAACCTACGAATCCTTGACCTCTCCATCGTCTAGACATCAATATTACAAGTCAAAAATATATTACCGAATTTCACAGACAGTATCATTGCATACTCCACTACTTGCAGTTCACCAAATCTTGTAGTTGTGTACATTTTGGAGTCTCCTCGCTTAACAGGAAACTGAATTAAATGTATTGTAGTTGCAAATATTTGGATACAACTATTTAAATACAAGTTACAGCCTTCCAAGCAAAATGACATTATTACAAACTTATTATCAATTCATACGTATTAATAAATAACAATTACTACATATTTACTTCGTACTTCATTTCCCGGTTGTACATATCCATGTAACAGTATACGATCTTTCGGTCAAAACATACCTCTCAAACAGATATAAATGAAAATGAAATTGAACCCATCAACTACTTTTTGAAAGGCAAACATTTTAACCATCAAATCAAAACTAATTAACAAAATACCTTCCTATACCAGTATCACATAAATGATAATTTAGAAATTTGACTCCATACCATGGTTGAATACATGTAGTGATATTGTTTTACGGTAAGTCAGTGTTTGTGTATGCATAAGTGAAGAAAGGGCTCATGTTTTCAGTGTAGTTTCGTAAAAGAATGCTACAATTTAATTTTCAAGGGATATTGAATCTCATTTGTGGGGTTTGTTGACCAACATGAGTCTACTAGTAACTAACTTCATGAGGCAATTTCTGGGATTCCAGTGAAGAGTTGAAGCTAGTGGAATTCAATCGTGTCGTGTGTGCGGCAATAGGATTGTATGAGGCAATGAAACATATGGGAAAAATTGATAGTTGTTAGAAATGTCAACGATTTGATATTGTTTCAAGGTTAGGCGTTTGTTGTGAGGTATGATGACCATGAGCTAGGTACCCGGTAGGGACATACGTGGGCACTGATAAAGTCACAGTACGGAGAGGCAGCTATCCAGTGCCTCCTAGTTCTCGATAGTTTTATAACTCAAGTCAACTCGTGGTAACAAGCATAGGAAGATAGACATCAATCGAATATGAAAACTTGATGAAAAGGTTATCATGAATGTCAATGATTGTAATAAGATCGAATTATCTGAAAAATACACTTTATTGTCTAATATAATTTAAGCAGTGGCTAGGTCGCTAAGGCACTCAATTTACAATCATTAAGTTTCAAATTCAAATTCCTCTTCCAATTTCTTCGGTTTGCGATACCAAGTAGTAGTTTCGCCACTCTTCACATTCAGAGTATAGCTCACAGTAAAGTATATGAATTCTGTGAAATTTAGGTATGTGGATAATGAAATAGTCATCACCAAAGGTATTGTATAGTTGCAGCAATATATAACAAATCGAGTGAGGTTGCAATTGTACAACTGGACTTCAACCCAATAGTTCAAATCGTTGAGAGTTTACTGCCAGATTCGTAGGCCATGGGTTTGATGTTTCTTAAGTTTGTGAATATGCTCCGATGTAGAGTTCTGTACTACTGTGAAACGAGTGCGTAATGTTTTTTTTATTTTTAGTGGCATTCGAACTAAGATCAATATGTCGGGAATACAACCTAAGCAGTAAACCAATCTTTATAAAAATCCAATCAAACAAACACTATGAAAAGGTATAATTTATGCGTAGACTTGACAATCATTTTGGGAATTTAAATCAATACTCAACCTACGGATATAACGCGTCTATATGTAACATAATTGCCCATAGGTGTAATCATATTTGATGCTGAAGAATATTGTAATCCATGAAGTCCAAGTAAAGTTGATGAAGATGGTAAAGCTGTAGCCACTTGAGGTGGTGAAGATGACGACGAAGTTATACCTCTAGTCAAAGGTACTTGTTGTTGCTGTTGTTGTGGCTGTAAACCATGTGAATTTGTATTACCACCTTCTGTTAGTGAAAGCAAAATTGAGGTTGATGGTATCGACATCGTAATTGGATCATTGGATATAACATGAGGCAAAAGTGGTCCAACACCAAGTGACGATAATGGCGAACAGGGTAATAGACCAAATATTGCAGCGGCTGCACCAGGATTAGGCAAAACAGGTGGCAAATGTTTTGTACAATTAGTTGTCACAGTTGCTGAAGTTGTAGTCGTTGCAGATGCTGCGGCTGCTGCAGAAAGTGCAGCTAGTGCAACATTAGCAGCTAATGCGGGAGATGTAAGCAATGAATGTAAAGTAGTTGGTGTACTACAGATTGGTGAAGAACCAACTTCTCCTAAAGGTGGGATACCCCTAGTAGTTGTTAAGTGACTGTGTTGAGATGGCGAACCTCCATATCCAATTGCTGGATAACCACCACCAAATAAAGCTGTAGGTGACATTCGAAGAGGTGCTAAATTTAAATTAAACATGACAATATTAATGAATATATGGGTAAGGAATGATAAGTAAACAAAAATGGATGAAAAAATTCGAAAGAAATGAAGAACTTTTAGTACAATAAATTCACCAACCAAATACAGTGGAGTGAAACGTACTAAAATATAGTATCAATCCATGAAGTCAATGGCTATTGCTCTGAGCTATGTTGAAAAGTTTGAATTACAATGAACGGACATGTTGAGTGACATAGCTTAGAATAAGTAGCAACCGTGGAAAAGCGATTGTAATGTTTTTCCTTTAGATATCGAGTTTTAAAATTACTTCATACTTTTTATCCCCCGAATTGAATATTTCTCAAGTCATATTCTTCAATATTACTGATATTTCACCAAGACTATAGATAATAGGATTTATTTTTTGATCCAACAAGAAGGTAACCTTTCATGGTGTGGAGACCATAAAGTGATGATCACTCAAACACTACTAGCAACACTCAAGACCACCTTGCTAACAACTGACGGGAGACGACCTATGAAAAGATGTGAAATGTGATATTTCTTACCAATCACAGTGGCATATCCATAAACTTCAGGGAAATGATGATTCCATGAAGATTACAACTTTTATCAACAAATTTAGTTACACTAGTATAGGTTTAGTACTATCCTGTTTCTGATATTCACGAGTGGAATTGGTTGGTCTTTGTTCCTATATGTGTGTCGTGAGAGGAGTGCCTCGATATAGTTAAAGCAATGATATTTGAAGAAATAAACATTGGGTCCAGATTTCGATGTGAACATCGATGTTGGGATGGAAATAGAACTCATTGAGGTGTCCTAAATAACATGAAACAGATGTCTTGTATTCTACTGCTAGCTACAAATTAAATATACTAAGTCGAGCAGCAATTTCAAATATGAAATAAATTTGAAATTAGAAAATTTCGGACCACAAAGGTGAAAATTCCCACCACCACGTCAGACCTGGAATAAACGAAGATGGAGAAAAAAATACTGGAGGTGATACAGCAGAACGAGATGACTGAGAATCTTGTGGTTTAGGTGGTACAAACGAACCAGCTAAAGCTTGTTGTGCAACTGACACTGCTAATGGTGTGGCAGTATTAAGGTCAGGTACCAGCACATCGAATCCTGTTTGCCCGGAAATATGTAACCATGGTGAACTACCAGTTTGTGAAAATAAGTCTCCAGACAGGTTGCCACACGAAGTTCTACCATTTACAGTATTGGGAAGCATAGAAGGCAAAATAATCGATCCAGTAGCTGCAGGATCTGATGATAACGCTGCAAGTGTTGCTACATCTGGTGTTGCAGTAAAGTTGGATGGAAAAAATCCAAAAGCAGTACCACCACCTTGCGAAGGAATAAATGATGGTGTAGTTGACTGAGATGGACCAGGTGTATAAGCTGCAGCTGCTGCCGCCATCATTGTTGCAGCAGCGGCAGCCGCTGCAGCAGCAGCAGAATTCACATCAACTGGAGGACTAGATAAAGCTGTTGGATTGGGTAAATAAGGAATGATTGGAATAGCATAAGGTGAACCAGTTGGATAAACACTAGCCACAGGTCCTTGAATATCATGATAAGAAAGATTTGGACAACTAGCTGATTGTGGATCAGCAGCGATAACACCCAAGATCAAATGAACAGCAGCTCTTGTTTGATCCAATTCACCTGAAAGAATTAAAAGTCAAAAGTAACAAGCTGAACTGTACTCTACGCAAAAACAGCTTATTTCTACATATAAAAGTAATATGATGAGATCTGCGATATTTTGTTATTTATAAGTATACACGTTCTGTTTTTGATTTGATTATGATAAGTTGACTTTAAAATATTCGTTACTATAGGGTGTTGAAGTGATTGTTGAATCTGAAGTTTCAAATCAAAGACTGACATTGGTTGGATAACTAATGAAAGCCTAAAAGCATTAGACAGCTGTCTTGTCCTAATACGGGAGACTTCTCAGCGGTATGTACTGAAGACTCTACCTAGAATTGAACCTAAGACATTCAGTCCACCCGAAGAGTATCTAACTCACAGACCGCTGACCTACCATTCAGTGGTCTATATTCCTCATTTCAGTGAAATCGAGGTACACCGCAACATCTATTTATTTTGAAATATATCTCATGCCGAACATGTTTAAACAACCTATTAATCACAACTTCCCACTGGAATTCTAGAAATTACTTCTAAGAATTCAGTCTGCAGTAGGCATTAAGACAAAATAGATGAATAATGCCTTCTACTTCACCTTTGATACCTACTTGTTATAAAAGAAGAGATTTTGATATTTTAAGTGACTGGATTTTCAAATGAAAGAACGCAATATTGATCGACAAATGAAAACACAACGATACGATGAAACCGAGTGATAACCCTCCTATGAAATACAATTATTGTTTCAAACCACAGAATGAATTTAAATCAGATACATAACCGCAAAATATTAAACACAAAATAACATTATTAAGTATCATAAATGATTGGACGACGCGGCTACTGTAGGTCACTCATTCTCCAATCAATAAAGACGTCTTTTTGTGCATTATATCACTTAAAGCCAGTTTATGATATGGAAATGAGAATGTTCGATAGATGAAACTAACGGTCCACAACAAACTATCGAATATTTAAGCCATCTGATAAAATTGTTTTCTGAGGTAAGTGCTGCAAAAAAACATGCAACCTGGTACACATATACGACTTAAATCAAATTCCCTAACCAAATTAGCACAACAACATCAAATTAACAATATTAATACTACAAAATACAAAACAATAATAATGCAACTTCAGATATAAGTAAGTAAATGCACCCGCACCAACGTAATCGATATTTAGCCAATGTCTCCAATCATTAGTCTCTATTATCCCTCTAATTATTAACAGTTAGTATGCAGCTACCAACAGAGCTCAGAACAGACAACGACTTCATGGACTGATGACACTCTTCGGTTTGTCTACACCTAGCCAAAGTTAACGACAATACGTCAACACAAAGCAGACTGTTTGTTCTTTAAGCATCAATTGTTTCCCAAACAAATAACTTCACTATACCACAAATGATGCAAGGTGATAAAATCCAAAAAAGCTTAGATTTCGTTAGACCTCAACTTATTAGGGTTGACCAAACTTCCAACATACGAGAAACAATCAATGCGCTCAACTATTTTACTCATTATAACCAATCTAAATGATAAAGATAGGTGATAAAGTAACATTCTGCAATTAGACGGAGAAGAACGGATCCCACAGAAGCTAGCATTAAGGTGTTCAGGAAACTGCACATTGTCAACGCAATCACCAAAATAGGATTACATCATCTGCATATCCTAAATCGATAAGTGGGTCATCCGGTAGGAAGTCAATTCCTAAAAATTTAGATGAAGAAAGTGTAACTTTTAGGAGAGGATCTTGGACAGAATTAAGTAAAAAGGGGGATAAGGGGCAGCCTCATGAATACCATTTGGAGTCGAAATCCTGATGGAAGTCAGCTCTGAGTGGATAAGTAGTATAAAACCTTAATAAGGTTCATGTGTTTCTGTGGTTCACCATGTTAAGTCAAACACTGCTGCACATAAGTGTCAGATAATTATAGAGACTAATACTTTAGACACTACTAGTCATACTGACCACTGCTTGTTATCACAAGAGGATGCTTGTATGTCTTCACAAAATGGGATGATCAACACATTTCGCAGCCAAAGATTTAAAAAAATATTTATATGATGTCATAAGTGAACATAGTTGAACGATCACCGAAAATGAGATGAAAAAGTCGAGAAATTCTCCTTTTCCTGTTTTTAGATCCATTTTAAGTAACCAATTATAACTGATAACCATGTCTATTTACGTGCTTTCGCAAAACGTTTACAACCTTTCGTTAATCAAATGAAGAAGTATGTACAAACACAGTGAACCGTTGTTCTTGTTATCCTTTGGAGAGACAAGAGGTGATTACTAGAATTCTCACATCAAATATATGTTTAGAAATAAGAAGGGATATCAAGGAAGCAAGACTAACTGATGGTAAACGTCTGTATATTTTCTGAATGTTTGCAAGTCAAATGTTTATAAAACGGAAATTTGGTTGGAATATTACATATTTTACGCAGGAAATTCTTTACTACAATCGTATTGAGTAAATTTATTGCAAGTAATAAAAATAAGAAAATGAATAACCCACCAGCAACAACAATGCATCGTTCCAAAAGATTGAATTCTCGAGATTTTTGTGAAATTTGTACATAAGCACCAGTTTTCTCTTTAATCTCTTGAATATATGATCCACCTTTGCCTATTACCATACCAGCTGTACTATTGGGTACAAGAATTTTCACCTGAAAATAATTGTACGTATTGAAAATAGACAAAAAAGGTGAACTATAATTTAGCTGAACAATATGAGTAGGTACAAGTCGACACAATAAAAAATATATCGGAAAATGGCAACATAACAGAAAACAATAATCCTACCTGTTTATGTCGTTCAACATTCAATCGTCCTTCACCAGTTGTATTTGGATTAGGATCAGGTTTTTCCATAATTCGATCCATTACATAGTTATGTACTGTGATGACACCATCGAATGATCCAATGATTAGACAAACACGTTCCGTTGTACCTGAGATTAGTGTGATCATGGATAGGTACAAACATTCATCCATGAACATACACACAGAACAAAACAACACAAACACATTCAACAATCCAGGATACAAAACCACCACAGACAAACGTGCAAGCGTTTGGTATACATACAACACAGAGACAGACACAATGAAGATATCAAACAACAAGAATAATTGGTAAACCAGTCATCCAACCAACAAGCCATCACACGACAAATAAGGGATCCAACATTCACATCAAAACCACCAACAAATAGACAAACAGAAAGACAATCAATCAGATGGGATGGATGACAAAAATAAAAGAAGCAAAATTCTGATAGTTCTTTTGTCGATGGAAATGATGACAGTGATGTGATGACATAACGAAGGCAAATGTATGTATATATAAATATAAGTAATGAATATTGATAAATAATAACAAAATATGTGTATACATTTATATAAATACAAACGCTGCTAATAATGAAATGTATCATAATGAGTAATAGGTTGAAAGAGAACTCAGACGAGAAATAATAAAAATGATACAATGATAAATAATGACTATGATGATGACGATAATGATCCAGATGATATAATAATAAGAACACTACCAGTGGTTATACAGTGAATTCTATGAACACTTCAGTAATCAGTGATGAATAGATAAATGCGAGACTAGAAATATGGGGTACAATGATGGTTTCAGGTAAATATGAACTCATTGTTTCAAAAGACGTAAATTATGGCTTATTTATTTTATGGGATTTTTTTTTAATACATTGGAACGAAAACCCCGACTCTTTAATATTCTATCGGGTAGCAATACTTATCACTAGTATATGACTGATAGTAGAATCCAGGATGTGCATTTCATCCCGAAAAGGATTCATTGGATGTAAGTTAATATTTACATGAAGAATCGTGCGTAGTAAGCTTTCCCAACAAACACCAGCACGATATCGGTTGAGTTGCTAGGTTCAAGTTTCATTACGAGTATTAACACTAGTATACTGGTACATATAAATGATGATTCCTAAATAGAGCAAGATGTACTTACAAAATCCTACTGATGGTCACATATCATGTATATTCAAATTTGTGAATGCAGGTTGCATGAAACCAACAGTCTCAGGATGAATAAATAAATATGAATATAGATGATATCTTCTACTATATAATGCTAAATAACATGAATGGTCAAGAAAACAAGCTTCAGTTGAAGAGAAACTAAAGAACAAAGGTTATTTGAAGCATAAAGAAAGTATCTTACCAACTAAGTTTACGTATCCGGCCTGGAGAAATACCGTTTACACAAGGGCTGTGATACTTCCCGACTGCATACAGCAGGGTTCGAATTTCAGATTACAATAACGGAGCGAATTGTATGTGAATAATAAACCGAAAATTAATAGCATCATATACTACCACTTGATAGACCAGGTAATTCAGAGGTCATGAAAAACCCATTAAAATATTTGATAGATTAGGCACTATGACTACTCTGACTACACAAACGCTTTCGGGTTTCGAAATCTCCTAGTTAGCATTAATGGTTGGAGCAGTAATGTTAAATATGCCATAATGATGAATGACATAAGGCGTTTTTTTATTAACTATTTACAAAAAATATTTTTAAAAACAGAAATTCATGAACTAATTAATATGCAAATATTCAATGATACCAAGTTACTTTAAAAACGAAAAGTAATATGACCTTGACTACTATTCAAAAGTGAAATGAATACATCAAGGAGAGGTTCATCGATTTCTGTGAAAGTAATTTTCGCAGAAAAAATGAGTGAACTTTATACGTAAAAGCATTTAACGGGAAAAAAGCACCCTTATGAGAAGTATTTACAGATTATAGTATACTGACTTATAGGTAAAATGACTTGGCTCATAATCAATAGATTTGAGGTAGTTTTGATATGTATTACGTATGACCAATCACTGTCTGCCTCGTCACTCGATGATGGCAGGTGTAGTATTACGATAGAAGGAGAACAGAGGCGGTAAAACCGAGATATGGCATCAGTCCACAAAGTCTCTAACTATCGATCTGAGCCATATCGGTAGATGCAGATTACTAGGTTGTGAACAGCGTGATAACCCCGGCCAATGGCTGGAAGAAGCGGGTGACATTATTCAGAATTAGTCACTGTGGCACAAAAGCACTAACTGCTTATCTTCTTGTAAATATTCAGTTCCATTATTCTTATATGCACACCTTTTTATCATTCCTTCCAGCTGAACTACAATGTAGTATAAATCTCGTTAATTTGATCTCACCGTGAAAATTTGGTATGGCAACATGGACCTATAAAGATATGAGTTAGATTCTACGTTGTGCATGATTTACTGATCAAGTAAATGTCTTGCCACTAACCTCAGTATAGGAAATCAGAAATTATTGGTTTCCAAACAAATTCTAGGCATGACAACTCATTAAACCGAACTAGAGAAAGTGGGTTTCGAATATGCAACTAAGTAGTTGAAAGTGGAATGTCTTGACCATTAGGTCATTGTTCAGTAGAAGTATCAACTGACTTCAAACAAACAGTATGCCTAAATCACAATTACGTATAAAACTATGTACTTGGTAAGCTAAATGCAACAAAATTATCATTATAAAACTTACTTGCATATATCATCCGTGAGCATAAAATAACTTAAAAAATAAATTCCTTTTCAAGAATTATTTAAGTAAACATATACAAGATTATAAGCAATATAACTAAGGTAAAAGTATTATAACAAGACTGCCACATAATTGCCGAATTCTATGCGCCGGAATCAAAGATTATGACTGAAAAGATCATTCGAATATGATGCAAGCACTGATGATGTTATCCAGCTAAACGACAAATAAAGCTTTCTAATTAAATTATTTAACTTAAAAACACAATATTATTAAAACACAAACACTTCTACTGAAAACCTTCCACATCAATGTCAGTTAATGAATTAGGAGTGAATGCCATTATCAGTGTATCATACTCTAATTTATTTGAATTTAACTAAAACGCTGTAAACATCGTGCGTACTTCTGATATAGAGTAACAATAATAAAGGTCGACATAAATAAGATAGTAATCGTTTTGTTAATTCAGTATTTTAAAATCAAAACTATTCCATGTATCTGGCTTAGTGGCCTAAGTAACCCATAAGGGAGACAATTATTTAAGAATCAGAGTACGGAATCAAGATGTATGAAATCTAAGCTATATACATACCTGAAGTGTTTACGAGGAAAGTCTGTATGCCTAGCTACCTCAACTACAGTAACAAACATTTGTGTCACTTATAACCGATGAAATAGAACTTAACAATCGCATAGATGAACGTTGTATGCACTAAAATTACAAAATTGTTAGTATTAATCTCATTATCATGTTTATAAAATACCCAAGCTTCCCCATTTCCAGCTCTATCAATAAAACTTTTCAGGACCCTTAGAATTCTTCTATGAAAAAAACAGTCACGAAACTACAACGACAAGCGATCATATGTGATATATGTAGTATTCGTGTAAACAATTTAGTAGTTAAAACGTATGTATGGGGCAGTTCAAAACAAAAAGAAACGAGAACGAAAGAACGCTACTGAAGAAAAGCAGTCAATTCTATACCAGCTCCTTTATTTTTCGATGGATTTCCAAGAAAACAATATGCAGTAATGTGTAGAGTAATGAAGGCTGCTAGTGGAATATGAAGGGTAGAATATGTTATTCTGACTGTGGTTATTCACGGATATTCGAAGTCCTGCAAACGATTGGTATTATTTCGTGAAATATAAATCATTACGTACTTCATTTACAACTTAACCTCTTAATTATCTGTCTCAACAAGACACAGTTACCATTGAAGTCATATACGTACAGAAAAGTATAACAGATTTATATAGCCGTATCCAAGAAGGGTAGATTAAAGGATAAAAAAAATAGCTCAGTCAGCTGATCATAAGAATGAATGAAATCTAACAGTCGGAACTTCCCAATTGATTAAAGAGTAGTGAACGACATACAAAATTATTGTCGATTTACCATCTATAATATATAATCATGTTTCTAATCAATAATTATAGGCACACTAGTATGTTATCATGTAAAGACATATTCTTTTAAAACGCTTTAATATCACTTCATTTATGGGAAAGGAATCTAGTCGGCCACTACCGATTACCGTCTTATTCATCCCTTTTATTAATTACAAGTAACGTTTACTCATAAAATCCTACGGCACAATAAAAAAAATACGACGCAAAAATATTTCCTTTAGTAGAAACAATTCAACATCACTTTATGTGCTAAATACACCTGAGTATCAAATGCAAAAATATTCTAATGAGAGAAGAATAGTAAGATGAATGAATCAGAATCGAAATGAGTTATGAACAATGTAGAATCTAGCATACATCTGTATCTTAGATCAAGTTCCCTTAGATACATTAGCACAGTGACATCAAAGTAACAAGATTAGCACGAGAACAGTTTGACAGAAGACTACAGAGCTAGAAAGTAAAACTTTTCAGATCTACATGAAGGAGATAAATATCTAATTGCACAATTTACACTCCATGAATTAGAACTAATTATTTTATGCAAATTTTACCCGATTTTGAATAATTAGTAGGCTTTGCTTTATTTTGATGTTATTTTTCTAATTGTGTTGCTCTACGGTGTCAGAATGTATGCACAGTATATACTCAAAGGATTATTTGAAATAAACAATCAAGGACTGTCTGATTGATTGACTTCAAATCTTCTCATTTACCATCGGAGGATATATAGATTCGGACCAGACGATCAAGACAATAAAATATTCTATCACTGGATTATTTAATCACTTATAATGGGTTGTATCGATAGCTAGCCAGAAGTCATTATCAAAAGATATCAGCTTGCAAATAAAACTGTAATGAAATGTCTAATATGTATGTGTAAAATAGAACCTAACATATATGTGCATCGTTTCAAGTTGCCACACCTCAGTAGCACAACAAGATAAACACCAAATTAGTAAAAGTAGTAGTTACTTCAATGCTAATAAAAGAAGTGTGGGCATATAGAATATGGTCTACGGAGAGTAAAATTGTAGAAACCGGATAGTTTATGTACAGATTATAAACTTTTAATTTACACCGACATAACTCACTTTGAAGTCTAGAAGGTAAATATATTTGCGTGTATGTAGAATACAAATAAACTGAATTAAGGTAATCAGAGTAGAAACATAGATATATATGCTTCATTTATTTATTTTAATTGGATGTTGTGGAGATTATCGAATGTCAATTTGATATCAAGAATTGATCTGAGTTATTCCTTTCATTGAATAATTATAATATAATAATATTACCAAACTGTTGAATAGGATTAATCTATTAGTATGCAAAAGAGAGGAAATAATGTCATATATTCCACTGAAAAATTTCAGTCTGTCTTTTCTTAATGTTTATTCTTTACATTCAGCTGAAACTTTGAAACAAGATGACTCTTTAAATGAATGTCAATAAAAATACAGTAGTAATTTCCACTTAGAATTTAAAGGAGTCATAAGCCTTCATCGACTGAGATGATTGGAGCATGTATTGTATATGCCTGATCACCATCTGCCTCATTGAGGTATGTTAGCTAGGATAAGAGTAGGATAGCAGAGAGGTACGGGGGCGGCACAAACCAAAACATAGCATCAATCTGTGAAGTCTTTGACTGCTGGTCTAAGCCATCTTGGTAAATGCAGGCTACTTGGTTAGGGTCAGTATGACAGCCATCATCAACCGTTGGAGACGTCGAGCGATATCGCCAAAAATCGGTCACAGTGATGTAAATGTATCTACTTTTTTATGTTCTGCTAGATATAAAGTTCAATTATACTTTCGCATCTTTGTTTGTTTCAGTCCTATCTGTTAAATTATGCTATGTTAATCTTGTGAATTTGATATCGTCGTGTTAATGCGATATAGCAACATGAACTTATAGTGCATAAGCATCGAGTTCTACGTTGTATATGAATGAATGAGAGTACAATGGTGTTATTGATTTTACTGGTTGAGTAACAATTACACAAAACGTTGACAACTACTAATGACTAATAAGTTTTTGGACAAATAAAAGTTAAAAAGGAAAAGAACTATGCAAAAATAATAATAATGATGATGATGATAATTGGATAGGATGAATGAGACGATGATGATTGGCTTAGATTATTAAGTTATGTAGACATTATGTATAGACGGAGAAATACAAAAATGTATGTGTCTACATTATGTATGTAGACACACAGAAGAGCAGGTATATGGCAGTATCACGGAACAAAAAAAATTATTGGCATAATGAGATAGACAGTGATTGAGTGAGGTGGATGAATGCGAGAATAAACACATGCACAGACAAACAATTTATTTTATGTAATTTATATACATTCATACTTGCATGGATGACCTAGTAATGAGAAATTGATTGAGCAAAAGAGGAGGACTTGATTAGTACTTAGAAATTTCAATTGTATGTAGTACTACCTATTAATATCAATAGTAGTAGTGCTATGAAACTCTTACTACGAGTAATACTACGAAAATTAACACAATTTAGATAAATATTAAAAGGTTTTAAAAAAAACCAGTGACAAGTCTTTTAAAGACAAATAATGCCAAATAATCGCTAGATCTATGGCCTCAAAGCCTGCATTCAAATCAAAAAAATAGAATTATGGTCAGGCGTCAATAAGTTTTCCTATAGAAATGAGGTGAAAACAATCCTACTGAACCTCTCGAACTATGCAGTCGAAAGCTGCCTTCAAATCAAGGAACACCATTATTGTCGGGCGCCAGTTAATTTGGGCATATTCCTGAAATTAACTCAGTGAATATCTGGTAAATTCATCCTCGTCTACGCCGAAAATCAACCTGGTTTCCCCGAATTCGTAGTTCACTAGCCTCGGATTAACATCTGATGCTTACAGAGGCTAACATTTTATACACTATATTAGTTAAACTGATTCATCTGCGATTATCATGAGAGAATCTCAGTCTTTTCTGATAAACTGAGGCGATCATCGGTCGACACTAGTTAGATGGCAGTTTCCAAACTTCTTAAAATCTCAGTCAACCTATCTAATACAATCGAACCACCATCATTAAGGATATCTGGGATCAACTTATCAGATCCAACTACCCTACACCGCTTCAAATTACTTACAACCTTTCCAATCTTACAAACATTTGGGACACATGTGTCAGTTTTTCACTCAGATATTTTGAGAGATAGTCGGTCAGCTCAAAGTAGCTGGAGGACAGTCGAATTGTTACTAGAAGTGTTCTCTACGCCCCTCACCCATCGGTGTAATGTTCTGAACTGAGAGTACATCATGAACTTATCTTTGTCTAACAAAGTCTCTCTAACAGCTTGATTTCCAATTCCGGTTTCCTTGATCAGTCGGAAAAGTTATCTAGTACTGTCTATCGTCACAGCAGTTTTCATCACTTTTGCTCCTGATAGTGCTACTACTACTGCTTATGATCCTTCAATAAAAGTTTCTCTAGTGTTAGTTCGAGTTGTCGTCGCTCTGTATCATTCTTCGCGAGTATCGGCTTGAGTATTCGAGTAGCTATTAGATCACTTGAAACTTAAGAGATCCATTAATCATTAATAACATTTTGATAAACGTTGGCTGTAGATATGGTTGTTGTATTTTCCGTTCCTTTAAGATCGTTCCAAGCTTATTTGATATTTAGCTGCTGAACAGGATCGACTAGGAACTTCTCTAAATATATCTTTGGATTTTCCGTTCTCGAACTAACACGACAAAGGTCTTCCCCGTGTGATAACTAGTTGTATTTCCACGAAATGGCAGGAAGATTGATCTATAAGCAAAGGTGCATACAGAAGCAGTTTTAAAATAAGTTAATAAGGGTCAGAACGAACAACCTAGGTTTACGTGTTCCGATAAAGAGGGACACCCTTATCTCCTAATCAAATAAAATTTAATAAATGGTCTAGTAGATTTTTACATCTTTTGTTTTGCTCGCTTCTTTCTCACTCCTTCTGTTATATCGTTTTTTCACCACCATATGATTAAAACTGTCTATTCAGAACACAATATTACACAATGTTTAACGGTTATTTTACCTTCACAAGTTTTGACTTATTTCCCATGTTAAAATATTTATTCATGATATCGTTATAATTCATATTACTACTAATACTGCATCTTCATATTATCAATTTGAGCTAATCGCTTAATGTGATTAGTTTACGTAATCCGTTAATCCCACTTTTATCGTTGATTCAAAAATTGCTTTGGTTGGCTTAACAGTTTTCATATTTGATTATAAATATTACTGAATTTTAGGATAAAACCTATTGGAGATCCAATTGCTCTCGAGTCCTGTCATAGGTATGAGGATGGTTATCACCTCCCAGTTCCTCATGCACCATGGAACGATTTTTCTTGTTGAGGTACCTAAAAATAAAATAGGCTAGGGTTGGTTTTAAAGACCTGGGAGCATGACTGTAGTAATCAAGGGACGACTGTTTGGGGCCGGTCACACACAATCTATTTGAGAGTGGCTCTTATTGTGTTAGCTCAGTACTTGTTGAGGTCTTAACACCAGAGATGAACATCCGTGGAGTAAGGCGATGCGTGCACTTTTAGGGTCGACCTCTTCGAACCCCACTATTCCTCCGTAGAAAGGTACCAGCGTTGTCACACCGGTTGTCTAAAGGAATCATTTTACTACCGTCACACATCTGTATAGTCGTCAGTACGACTCCGCCCTCTGACCTTAGATTTGCTGCCTTTAGTCCCACAACTCTTCAAATGACCTGCTGAATACACTAGGACATTCAGGAACAAATGTTCGAACCAGTGCAGCCCCATTGGGTCCTCATGACAGGCAAGCCCGACCACCATGTCTAGGTAGCAGCAACGGTCGAGAGATCTAATTGGAAAAACGCTGTTAGCTAAAGTTTTATTTAAGTAAATTCTCATTGTGTATTAAGTTTATTTCTATTAAGATACTAACGGTTTGAGTAAACCAACGGCTAAAATACAACAACTCGGTTTAATGTATTGGTTACTTAAATGTCAATACAAATTGTACGCATGGGCAGATAATAATGTTTTTTTTTTCAAATACAGCCCATATAGTTTACCTAGTCCCTTCATAATATCTCAACGATTATGAAATCTTGGAGTAAATCACCAAGTGGAAGTTGTAATATAGTTGCGATTACTTACCCATTCAGAATCTTTGGTTACCTTTCAATTCATTCAGAGTATAATTTACTTTAAAGTTATCATTTCACATTCATCTTTTGAATAAATGTGAAAGTGATCGTAAGTGTCAGTGTCATTTAACCACTGAAAACATTACGGATAATCTTAGCTTAAAACTATTACATATTTAAATAGAATGTCTTTCTTCTATGTATTTTAAATTAAAGGAAAAAAAAAACATTAACTTCAATTTCACTGAGTATTGAATTAGTGTTATGCTTAACATGTCAAATGTAAATCACCTCGATACTCAAAATAAAAGATACATATAAAGTGAAGTATATGATTAGGATAGACAAATAAAATATAAGAACCGATAAAGAAATGCATATTGGTTGCTACAATGCAAAACTATTATTGAATAATGAGTGAGAATAAACTACAGACAAAAAAATGTTGCCGTAAAATATGAAATTGATTTGATTAGCTAGAATGAAGGTTAACAAACACTATCGATTACCAGTCTATTAATTTATTTTAATCATTGTAAATATTATTCATTCATAAAATTCGAAGCTATAACAAACAAAACTTGATCCATGAATATGGAGATATTCTAGCAATAAATGGATAGTAAAATGAATGAAACAGGATAAAAACGAGCCATGAACAACGTAGAACGTAGTACATATGTGTGCACTGGATCAACTTCCTCTATTATATTAACACAAAGAAATTGAATAAATAAGATCTATTCCATAACGTAATTTAAGATGATGAATATCCGCAACCTCAAGAACCGATTATTTATCTTTGCCTAGCATTCGATGCTTAAATTCTGAATTGCTTACTTAGTTGAGCGATGATTCGTATCAACAACTCGGTTGTCTCAACTCACTTAGCTAGTGAAGTGTCTCAACTATAGACTGAAATTAAAATCTCTTAACCAGAGTCACTGGTCTACATTTATTTACCGATGACTATCTCTTCAAGTATGTAGTGACCGTTTAGAAGAGACGGGTATAAAACAATTTGAATATAACTATTATTATAAGTAGTAGTAGTAGAAATGAATTAAAATACTTCACACATTCTAAATGGCATCATAATCTTATTGCAGTTTATCAGAATTACAAAAATAAAGTTAATTTTCAAGTATAAAATCTTAGTTGAAAAGTTTACAGCATAATAAATCATCAATTTACATCTAACCCACCTACTCCCCCCCCGTGAAATAAAAGATTTTCAATGTATTCATTTGTGTATACATATCCATTCTACAATAGATCACTCGAAAAAATTATTAGTTACACATACATTGGTATGTAGTAACATGTGTACATTTTGCATGTGTACATATTTATACTTCGTCTTCTATACACATTATATATGAAATAGACTAATCAAAGATATTTGATTGGTGACGAAATCAATAAATACACATGTACTGTGTAACATATATATATATATATATATATATATATATATATATATATATATATATATATATATAATACGGAAAAAGACAGAATTTCAACAGTGAAACTTATGAATTGTTGGCTAACAGACTTACATATATTTAATACACATTACCAAAGAATCTCTTGATCTACGAAGTCAAAAGTTGCTTCCAAGTCAAGGAATACAAATATTGTTGAATGATAGTAGGTATACCTACGTCCTAGGATCTGGTGGAGAGTAAATAGAAGGTTAATGCATCCTCGTTCAGATGTGAAACCAGTCTGGCTCTCCAAAGTTTGTTGATTAGACAATAAGAGGAGTTAAAATTTTAGATGTAATGTTAGTCAAATTGATTCTTTTATGGTTATTACAAGAGGATTGCTATCCTATCTCATAAAATGGAATGATCGGTGATTGAAACCAATCAGATGCGATTACATCGACGTCTCAGACTTTAGCTAATACAGAATATTATCTGAAAATATTTCTAAGTTACTAATATGTAGATTAAACTGTAAAGAAACTACCATAATATTAATTTTATTGAGCTGCATATGATTACAAAATATTCAAAGAAATGGTGTGGTTACTAAGTCTTCTAACATATTACGTTTTTTGAGAGGAATCTGATTTATCAGCAGCTAGAAGACTGGAGGTAGTCGGCAAGAAAATCTCACATCTAGGTTTTGTCCTAATAGATACACAATAGAAAAGTAAACCTACAATTTTGGAGGGATTGAGGTTTCTTGTACAATTCAAATCCATGATAATTAGACTAGTTACCAAATAATATGTTCGAATACCATGGAAAGCATGAGTTCGCACGAGATCGTAAGTACACCTTGCCGACAAGCGCAATTAGCATGAAATTTATAAGCTCGTGTCTAACATAGTTATCAAAATAAGTAAAGTTAATATATGTTCGATTTATGCTCAAGTATAAAAGTGAAGTATACAATTACCTTCATCCACCTACAGACATTCGATTCTATTTTCATTTCTGTTTTGCATATAAATTAGTTCGTCTGAAAGAACTGTTAGGATAAAAATTTGTGTTTATTTATACTTGATCCTCTTGAATCTAAGGATCTTCAACAAGCCGTTGAATGATTTTACTTATTTTGAGCATATGGTGGAAAATAAACAATTCCGATTTAGAAATAAATGGATTTGGCTAATTTTAGGATAACTAAATCTAGGTGTTATGAAATTAAAATCAAATAAACGAAAAGAATACAACTTGGTTGACCTAGGCTAGACAATTATTGAAAACTAGGAAGCATTAAACAGATGTCCCGTCCCAATGCAATATTCCTCTGCAGTATACACGTAGATGAATCAAATCGCAATATATTACCGTTGAATGTCGATTCGATGGTCAAAGAGTTAAGTGTTCGCCGTAATACTTGAAAGCCTTGCATGTACACTGCGGAAGAGTTTCGCACTAAGACGAAATCGCCGTCCAATGCTTTCTCGTTCTCAATAGCCACCTAACCAAAGTAAATTTGCGACATTAAATTCAGACTCAACAGTCTCCACAAAATCCAACCATAACGGAATGGAGAAAAACTCGAGACTCTCAAACTACCGTGAAGTAATTTCTGGTCAGTCAGAAAATAATTGAATTCAGGTTTATTTTAGCGTTAGAGTTAGTATATAGGTTTACGGCGTGCAAAGATTTATACTTAACCCTGACCCTAACGTATGACAAAATCTTACATTTCAAAATGAAGTGATTTCAGCCGAGAAAAAGTATCATTCTACTATGCGTAATTTCAATTTGAATGTCGTGTGGTATGGCAATTGTAAACATTTGGAGTCACTTGATATTAATTTTTAGTTAAATCGCAGTGTGTTGGTAAATTCTACTACTAGCCATGAATTCGAATCGGCATAGGTTATTACTCAAGTTGTCGCCATATCAACTAAAACGATGATAAACGGCTAGATTAAAGCAGAACCTGTAACAGAACTAAAAAAGTCATTTTTAGGTTGAGGTTATCTAAAGGGTTTTTAATGCTGACTGTGTTATATCCAACGCAATGATCACTTATCCATTCATTTAGAGGATATATTAGAATTTCATTTTCTACAATACATCTGAGTATTTTTGTTTATCATATCCGGCTGCGCTATGTTGACATTAGTAGACATTTGAAAACATCTCAAAACACTTGAGACGAAACTACTGATGAAAATCATAGTGAAATGCAGCAATCCCTTACAAAATGAATGGGGATATGTTTGAAAGTGATGTATGTAGAACACTAGCCGAAAAGTGAACATATTGCAGCTAACTTACACCGATTTTCGCTAATAATAGCCAATCACTTTTATTTTATATCCACCTGCTTACGTCTACATGTAATGATGACTGGGATAGAAGTAGGACAGGAGAAAGCTAGACGAAGTCAAGCTAAAACGTGACATAACATTACGAAGTCAATGGCTGTCAGACACTTCCATGCTAGTAAGTGCAGATGACTTGGTCAGCGTCTACGGGACTACCGTGACCAACAGTTGGAGTTAATGGGCAAAATGATTCTAAGTCGGTGAGAGTCACGCTGATGAATACAATCTTTGTGTTCTCTTAAATCCCAAGCTCTTAAATTCTCTTATCTCCTTTTTCTGGAAGCATGTAATGTTATTTATGATCACTGTTGTTTCTAGTACTTCCACTACTTCCATATTATGTTAATCTAGTGTGGGAACTAGGAATGATGCATATATGTGCCAGGTTCTACGTTGTATATGATTTACTAACCTGACTAGAACAATCGTAAAGAATACTACTGATCGGTTTACAGAAGTAATCAAATACAAATACTTCATTAATACATAATCTCCCTATGCAATGAACAGGGTCATTGAACGATACAAATGAAATATAATAATTATAGTACAATATATTCTCCATGTAAAAGTAAAAGAATAGTTAATAATAAGTAACAATTATTCTGAATGAAATTAAGGTCGTATGTGATAACAGAATAATTGGTACATAAGGCTAAAGTGTAATAACATTTGACGTGAGAAATTTTATATAGAAACTAAATAAAAAAAACAAAAATCAATAATTGAGCCTAGGTAACGTTATGCATAGTGAACTTCAAAACACACACCTACACACACCAAAAAAACACTACACAATTGCTAAGACTGAAATAGTTCTAGCAGACACACATGCTATAAACTCTAAGTATTTTCTGCGATCAATGAATAACAATTTCGAAAGTGGTGGACTAAAACCTCTGGATGAATGGCTAGCAATACTAACTGGCTACCTTGACTGAGGTAAATGATGAAGTTTTAAACTTTGGACTTAGTGACCCCGAGTAGATTGCATACATGAATGAGTTAGATATAATCAAGTTTTTTGATAATAAATATTCTCTAATTTCTTAGATCATTCTTTTGAATTTGCAGGCAAGATAATTACCCGACTTTAGAACACTAGCTTTTATAGTTGAATAAAGAACGAAGAACAATAACAAGCTTTATCCTTACATACTTGGTCGATAAACCGCTCATCAAGAGGATGAAACATTCAAAGTTAAATATGCATACATATATAAGTCAATATAGATGAAATATTCCAATTTGGTAAGGATGTCGACGAGATTCCGTGTCATGTTGACAACTTGAGTAAAGATGTAATTCGCTTCATATGGAATACTCTTTTACAAAGTGTAAAATGTTGCATTAAAAGTTGTCAGTGTCATAGAGGATGAAGTGGTAGAGGGCGTTGATTGCTTACCGTATACTGAAAAATCTCATCGGGATTGCCATATTTGTGTATGACGAAATCTCAGCATGGAAACTGAAAGATCGCCTTGCTAATCTACTTTACAAGTGGAACATGTTGAGTGTCCGTCTATCTACTAGGAAGTGAATCTACTATGCAGGAGTCCCCTCTGTGTAACCGTATAAAATGTGAAACATAATTTCTGGAAGTAGAATGCATACTTAACCACTGTGCACTCCAATGTACAGTATTTTCTGAAACAGGAATAAATTGAAAGGACGACAATGGTAAAATCAAGATTTGATATCAGCTTATTAAGTCAATGAGCTATGTGACGAGGCACAAACAACTGCTGCTGGAGTACACACAATAGTCGTAATCAATGGTTGGAGACTTCGAGTAACACGACATTTGTGTTTTGTAGTGTATATATATATATATATATATATATATATATATATATATATATATATATATATACTACAAAACACAGATGAAATTTCAATAAGCATACGCCTACTGAAGTAATACCACTAGCATGCGGAATACAGTAAACACTGAAAGAAAACTACGGTGAGTCGGTAAACTCAGCAACAGCCGTTAAGGAAAATATAGCTAACAAACAATCTAGTCATATGTAAGAAAGCTAAGTAAAGCAGAAGGCAGTGTATGTTTACTAATGGATAAGGAAAAATAAAATTTCATCTAAATGACTACGGAGAAAATTTAAGAAAACTGGCAAGAAAGTAAGGAAGTGCATATTACATCTATTAAAAAAAATTGATGCTAAAAATAATGCATGATTTACTTAATTATTTAATTTTTTTTAATACCTAGAGTGAACAATTTAGTAGTTATTGAATTTTTAAGACTAAATTTATATTTCAGTATAGATAAATTGTGATTAGACGTGGAATTCAGAATGCTCGTTTCATCATTTATTTCTGACAAACTGGATAAAAGATGGATTTAAATTCCAATGGTAACTCCGCTCAGGACGCACATACACCAGTAAAAACCGATCAATTGTTGTCGTTAACATCAACAATGGAATAACACCCTTCCCTGCCCACCCATAAATATTTATAACAAAACTTTCAATCAATAATGAGGCACCATAAAACGTTACTGATATCCTTCTTTGATTGAAGTGGTTGGGATATACAATACGCATGCCGATCCATAGCTTGTTTCGCTTTGTGATGTTGACTTGACTAAAGTGTGACAAGAAGCTGAATGCATAAATGTGTACTGAGTAAATGAATAAATTAATCAATACAATGATAGAAATTTCAAAGAACTGAATAACCAAATTCTTGAAAAAACCTTCACTTGGTGGATTTCACGCACGTACTTGATAAGGATAATTTATATTTAAATGTAGCTTGCTAAAAGAGGATAGCTTTATGTAGTTGGCTTCAAATCACACTAATCGTATGAAAGCTAGTCAATCAGGAACAAAGTAGAACATGGCACATATATGTATCATTCCAAATTATCACATCACATTATGATGAATATAGTAGTGGAAATACTAGAGATGTCAACAGTCATTAAAAAACAGAACATAATTAGAGAGAAATAATTGCTGAGAAGGCATATAGAAGTTTTAGAGGTTAGAATTTAAGGTAATACAAAAAAATTGAATGCCGCTGAGCCAGTGTCATCGATTCAGAGTCATATCACCAAGTGACTTCAACCCTTGGTTACGATAGTCGCGAGAACTTCGAAACGGTAGTCTGTACACATATAGTTCAGTCTGAAAATCAATGACCTCATGGACATGTGCTCTGTTTTAGTTTAGCCGCATTTGGCATTCCTTTGATCCACTCCTAAGCCAACCGTCGACTTGAACAATACGGAGTGGTTTGAAACACGTATAAAGTGTCCCAACAACCTCACATCGTGAAAATAATTATCAATTAATTTTCAATCATTCCCTGGTAAACAGGAAGGCTAGTAATGCTAACCGGCTCCCCAGACCGAGGTGGGTGGTTAGATTACAATAAAACTTGGCAATAAAGAATAAATTGTCTCTTGTTTCGTTACAGTTTAGCGGTTAAAGCACTTTATATTCAACTAGTAGTTCACCAGTTCGAACGACAATCAATTTATATTAGTTTTAGTTGCCGAGTGATACCAATAGCTCTATTATCTAAAATGAGTCAGGGAGGTAACTAGCCTGTACTTGTGCTATTATTAAAATTACAGTTTAAAGTCTATCTTTTTCATTTTCTTCTGTGATGCGTCGTTTTTTCGACACGCTTAATTTCTTGACTCGCCTTTCCTATACATTCACTATGCATGAAAAAAGTGTTATTCTCTGTATTCAGTAATTTCATCATTCGATGGTTGTCATAACGTTTTTCTGGAGATAAACATTTTTATGCATTTTTTGATAATTATATCCAAACTACATCTCAAACTGAGAAGTAGCTGTTTACATACAGAACACTCGCTAATTATTACTGATTAAGGTGATATCAGTTCGTAGAGTAGATCAACGCCAAACCCAACAACTGTATACTGAGATTTTTGACTTTGAAGTTTTATAATACAAACCGAATTAAAACAGACGTCTACTGAAAACCGGAAAATAATTTCCGAACTTTAGTAAGAGGGTAGGACCAGTAAAGTTCAACCACGTCAAGAGTGAGTCCGTTACCCCTCCCCTCACCAATCTTACTAGATGTCACGCAAAATCGCAGGTTGACTGAGGTCAGGGAAGTGAACTATTGAATACTGGCTCAGGTAAAACGGTCTTAGAGAAGCTTGAAGGCCCTAGGTTCGAGCCGTAGCGAGGGAGTCATGGATCTCCACTGATAAACCACACAATAGTAAGAAACAGCTGTTCAATGCCACATAATTTTCAATAATTTTCTAACTAAAGCTAGTTTGTGATGAAAATAATGAAAATAATCAATTTTTAAATAGACTACTACTACTACCACTATTACATCAAACATGATTACACAATTTTAGTAAATGATATTACCGAAGAAATACTTATTTTCGGTAAAACTGTTTTCAGTTTATCTTGAAATATGATTAGAAAGATGTGAGTGAGTGCATGCGTATGTATGAATGTAGACATTCATCTCTGTGAAATACTAAAACATATTGCAAACATGATGCGATTGAAAATTCATTAAATGCAATGCCAAATAAACTTATCCTATATCATCGATGATAAAAAGTGATATTATCAAACGATTTAACTGATATTAAAAAGATTGGCAACTATCTAACACCGATTTTACAACAATAAAAAATAAATTATGCACTATAAACTAAGATCATAAATGAATGTCGTGATCTCATTGTTTTATATACTACTAAATACTTTCGTTTAGTTCTCAGCTTCGAGGAGAGCACATGATTACCGACTACCTAAGCGATTAGAGATTCAAAAGTTAACATTTGTCAGTATGATACTGAAATCTATTAAACTATTCATTAACTTAAAAGTATATTTCTTGATGCTTATAAACTACTTATTACTCAAACTGAATAGAAATTATCGAAGATTATTTAAACATGGAAAAGATTAAGATTACTGAATGTAAACAATGTGTGAAACAATATTTTATAAGAATTACGAGTTCTGTCAATAGTAGGCAATTATATTACAAACTGACGGTAGTAGGAATTCTATCATTAGATGCCGACCCAGTAGTGCAGAGACCTAAGCGTTCACCTGGGTCTGGGTAAGGTAACCTAACGGAATCGAGGGTGTGCACTGTTGAGGAATTTCACACTAAGAGGACACAACAGTCCAGTGCCCCCTAGCTTTCAATGATACCCAACTAACATCAATCCGTGATGAATGCAAACAGATAAACTTAATACTTATCTCCACAAAACCACCTCAATCCAATTATGAAAACAGTTTAAAATCACGATGAAGAAAAAATTGTTTGACTTGCCTCAGATGCTAGTGAAGCTGTAACACAATAGTCTACACAAATAATAGATTTCAGCTAAATTCTTCGTTGATAGACACTACTAAATGAAAGTTTGGTGTTTAGATAATTCTTATCCGATTTAAAAAATCAGTTTACATATGAGAACGACTCCAAACATCTATTCCTTGGTTAGTCATTTAATTAACAAGGTTTTCAGCTTCACCTGTTTCTTATTTACTTAAAAAGTCAAAGAAAAGTGAGACTTAGTAGGAATCTGTAAAGGTTCAGGTTTTCGAACCTTACATCAAATTCAACGATAGTGAAAAGGATTAAACATAGAAAATGTGATCACATAAGAAAGGAGTGATTAAAGAAATAAAAGATGATAAAATAATTACGAAACACAGGATTTAGGAGTAGACAAAGAGTGAATCCACCTACAATATAGAGATGATTCCGACCCATAACGTCCCCAACCAGGTAATTTGCACCTACCAATAGTTGTATAACAAAACGATGAAACGATTTACAGTTAGATTTAATAACTACACAAGCAAGTTTTTTCTTCAAAAACTCCCCTCCTATGCCTGTACTTGATTTATGCTTGTATCTGGTTAAATGAACAACTTATTATCACAAAATTGATAGAAAAAGGTGAGATAGTCTACTGACAATACATATTTATTCATCTGCACAAACTACTCCAAACCATGAAGTATCATGATATACAACTAGATCCTAAAACTTTATTGGTAAATAAACTTACTGCAAAGAAGCTTCGCTTTTGTCACTTTAAGGTAATGATAAAAAAGTATTTCATTCATAATCAGTATCAAGCAGATAGATTCTCATTAGAATTTATAACTATAGATAAGGTTTATTTGATGAAAAGTAGTAAATAAATAATTGCAATGCAGAAAGATAAGTACTAAATAGAATTTTGTTTAAACCGATCGGACAAATGTATACCTAAATTAGAGCTTCAATTTGTATAATTTATTCGGTCAATCAGTCAGTAATAAGCAATGTAGAATGCATCGATTTAAGTTGCCATGCAATAATAGCACAGCGAGATGAAAATATCATGATCAATATTGAAATATTAGAACTAGTAGTAGTAATATCAGTCGTTGAGAAAAAAGGAATAGATATAAGGAACACGATTAGGAAAGAGGGAATTAATTCATAGAATAAAGAGTACTAAATAATATTGAAACAGTACATCTACAGGAAGACAAAGAGGCAATATATCTGGCCTATTGAGACCAATTATTTACCAAAGATAGTTGAGAAAAAACGATAACTTCGTCAAATTATATACACATACTTTAAACGGATTGTTTTCATATCGATATTGTCTTTTCGTAACGTACAACATAGAACCTTGGAGCATATGCCCATCAGTCCAAGTCGCAACATCACAGGAGCAGAGAAAGGAGAAATAAATCAACTTAGCAAGAAAAATGCCTAACTTTCGTAGCAGGCTTATTAATTACACACAGAAAATAAACAGTTATACAATAAGTAAATATCCACGATACATGTACACATATTGTAGCTTCAACATTCAAATTAATAAGCCAACTTGAACACTGATTCATGAGTGGTTCATATTTTATAATAAGATAATTATAATAAATGAATATAAAATTGAATCAACTAATCCATACGAGATTTGGGAACAAAATACCTGATTATGAAATATTTAAGGAATAATCAATTATGAGTTAAATGAATCTGGTTATAATCAGTAAATCATATATGAACCAGGAATCAGGAAACCAAAATAATATTGATCGATACTAGATATTGGTGAGTTTACGGTATTATTATTATTACTATGAACCTAACTTACTACAAAATGGGTCAGCTAATAGAAATTAAACAACATCTATACATACAATTAAATGAAAAATATGTATGCACTAAATGTAAAGCAGGAGAACCATTTCTAAATGTTGAAGGAAAAACTGAATAACATAGCCTAACATTGAATATTTGGAACATATAAAAATCATCACATTGAAGTAGATTGTATATACGTCAACTAGCTTATTTACTAATTTCCACACTTGATAGAAAATAACTGCACTGAATTCAGCTCTCCACAGTCTGCAATTAAAAATAAAACGTATACGCTATTTTCATGAGATAGAGTGTAGAAAATATGAAAACTTCGTTAACTAGGCGTAAATAAGGACAATGATGCAATGTTCGAGAATGATATGTAAAAGGTGAAATAAAATCAATGCTGTATATGTCAGCTAAACATAAACAAAGCAAGTGCTAAATACTACAGTGTATACTTCGTGAAAGTGTTGTTAAGTTATAGCATTGCATCACAACTATCAGGAGATCATTTAGTCGACCTAACTACTGCAGTTACTGAAGTGATATTAATCATGAAAAGCGCGAGGACTGTAAGGAAATTGCATGTATAAAGTTAATAGTGGAGATTAAAGGATATAAATGCTCCAGTAAGGTTAAATTTAAATTGTAAAATGCAATACTAATAGTTAAAATATTTCAACATCACGTGTTCTCTTAGTGTATCTTCAACTTCCACAAAATGCACAAAAACATTACTGATCAACGAGATCATATACATAGCTAACAGCTAACATATATATAGAAAAAATTGCCAATGACAACTTCAGTTGAAATCGATAAAGTTAACATACCATGGACAAACTGTATACTTTGAAGTATACAGAAGTTTGCTATTTTTAATAAGCACTGAAACTAGAAAGTTAAAAGGGTTGAATTTAATTGGAGTCTAGTTCTGATTGGAGTAGAGATTGTTGTAATTAGCCTTAATATTTTTCCGTAAGATGCACATGTTTCGAAAATCATGTTAATGAAATATTACATTTTAGAAAATATGATTATAAGTTTCGAAGTTATAGCTGATTTCGTGCACTAGTAGAAAATCTCGCCCGTTACTGGTGTCTTGATGTGGTGGTTGGGCTTCACTATCTTGATGATGCAATCGAGTCATACTAGCTGAGACACTTATTCCTTAAAGTCCTACCATTCCAGACAAACAGACTGAAGATTAGTAAAACTGAAAGCAGCAAATCTAAAGTCCAGGGGCGGAGTCGTACTGCCGTTTACACAGAGGTGCGACGGTAGTAAGGTTTTCCTTTAAAACAACTAACAATGGTGCCTCTTCACAAAGGAAGGGTGGGGTTAGAAAAAATCCACACTAAAATACATACATTGCCTTGCTCCACATATTTCCATCTCCGACGATAAGCAAAAAGCCAATACATCAAAAACCACTTGTAAAAAGATCGTGCGTGTCAGCCTTAAGTGGCTGTCAAGTTAGCCCTATGGTAGCATTCAAGAGTCATCAGGATTACCTCTAATCCAGCTACTTTCCAGATACCTTAAAAAAGGAATCGTAGACGGTGTGATCAACCGATAACTGTTGAGAAATATTAATCGCAGCAGAGGAACTTAACGCTGAAGCCTGGAGCCTAAATCAATCTAAAAAACATTGTATATATGTATAATCAACATAGAACCTAGCACATGTGTGCATCGGTTCAAGTTGCCATACCTCCATGGCACCGCAAGATTAACACTACCACAATTAGTAGAAGTTACTGCAATAAAATAATAATAGTAACAAGGAGTGTGAACATATAGAATATGGTTCAGGAAACGTAGAAAGAAAGTTATGGAATAATTTAAAGCTCATGATTTAAGGAGGAACAATGATTGAATGCATTTGCACCACTGTGACCGATTCTGGGCAATGCCACTCAATTATTCCAGCCACTGGTTACGGTAATCGCGAGGACCCCATCCAGGTAGTCTGCAGATACCGACACGACTCAAACCGGCAGTCAGTGACTTCATGAACTGATGCCATGTTTTCGTTTGGCAGCCTCTTACTCGCTTCCATCCTATTCCAGAAAGACATTAAGGTAGACTTGTTGGCATCCGAGTCCAACATAGGAATATTAGCAACGGTATCCTACCATTATGCTTAGATTTCCGGTTACTGTTAGCAAAAAGCATAAACTTCAAGTATAAGGAGAAATATTACGTAACACGGTGAACTCCAACATCAACACAACGATGGACACAACTAGACCATATCAGCATCAGCCGTCGTTGAAGAGGCTTCGAAGAGAACCGACATTTACTACAAAGTACATGAATGGAATCTGACCACGACCTAGTGAGAGCATGAGTTTCCGTACGTTTTACTGAATACAGAAAGTTCAAGACAAGAAAACTCTTAGATGCCAGTCCGAGAACGAAAAAGTCAAGAATGCATTTACAAAAGTTTCTAGTCGATCATCTTCAGCAGCTTATTCTCAAACATACTTGGAACGATCTTAAAGAAACGGAAAATACAGCAACCATATCTACAGCCAACCTATATCAGAAGGTTATGAATGATTAGTGGATCAAATAGCTGCTCGAATACTCAAGCCGATACTCTCGAAGAATGATACAGAGCGACGACAACTCAAACTAACACTAGAGAAACGTTTATTGAAGGATCATAAGCAATAGTAGTAGCACTATCAGGAGCAAAAGTGATGAAAACTGCTGTGACGATAGACAGTACTAGATAACTTTTCCGACTGATCAAGGAAACCGGAATTGGAAATCAAGCTGTTAGAGAGACTTTGTTAGACAAAGATAAGTTCATGATGTACTCTCAGTTCAGAACATTACACCGATGGGTGAGGGGCGTAGAGAACACTTCTAGTAACAATTCGACTGTCCTCCAGCTACTTTGAGCTGACCGACTATCTCTCAAAATATCTGAGTGAAAAACTGACACATGTGTCCCAAATGTTTGTAAGATTGGAAAGGTTGTAAGTAATTTGAAGCGGTGTAGGGTAGTTGGATCTGATAAGTTGATCCCAGATATCCTTAATGATGGTGGTTCGATTGTATTAGATAGGTTGACTGAGATTTTAAGAAGTTTGGAAACTGCCATCTAACTAGTGTCGACCGATGATCGCCTCAGTTTATCAGAAAAGACTGAGATTCTCTCATGATAATCGCAGATGAATCAGTTTAACTAATATAGTGTATAAAATGTTAGCCTCTGTAAGCATCAGATGTTAATCCGAGGCTAGTGAACTACGAATTCGGGGAAACCAGGTTGATTTTCGGCGTAGACGAGGATGAATTTACCAGATATTCACTGAGTTAATTTCAGGAATATGCCCAAATTAACTGGCGCCCGACAATAATGGTGTTCCTTGATTTGAAGGCAGCTTTCGACTGCATAGTTCGAGAGGTTAAGTAGGATTGTTCTCAACTCTAAAGCATATTTCAGAAATTCCCAGACTTAAAGAAAGTCCTTTACACAAATACTATTAGTCACGTCATAGCTTATATGGAACTACCATTAAAATTACCAACCTCAAGCAGTGTTTGTCAGGATTGCCTTTTATCCTCCTTTTATTTAGTTTCGTAACAGATGACCTCCTAGAAGCTGTACTTCAAGAATCTACTATACAACTAACCTATAGATTTCGAATATAAAGGCGATATAATATTGTTCGGTGAACGTTAACAATATGCAATCTCATGAACACTTGAATAACAGTGCAAGCAAATTTGGGATGAGTTTCTCTCCTTCTAGATGCAAAATGTTGCCATAGGACTTATCTTTATCGCCCTGATTGTTTATAAGAGAAGTAATTGACAGCAACGACTACTTCACTAGTCTTGGGCCACATCAACCCTGGTGTGTCTGTGTTTAACGAAGTCTTTGCTCAATTTTAGAAAGCCCGCCTAGTTTTCATCAAATGACGGTACTTTCGACGTAGGCAAGATATCCGTCTCTTAACGAAAGGCCGGGTATACTACCCAGCAACCCACTCTGTTGTAACCCATAGATGCGGAACATGGGCTGTAAAAATAAGCGATATACGTAGGTTTCAGGTCTTTGATCATAGAAAACTTCGTAGTCCGAATATTATAAGATAACTTAGTGATAATAATGATCAACAGAGTACTAGGGAAAAATGCCAGGTCAGTAGATAAGGTTGTAGACCTTTATTGACTGAGATCATTGGAGCATGTACTACATATACCAACCACTTCCTGCCTCGTCGTGTGATGTTGGTCGGTATAAGAGTGCGATAGAAAAAGATAGGGGTGGCCAAACCAAATAATGGCATTAATCCATAAAGCCTTTGACCGCTGGTCTAAGCCACACTGAACTGTATGGTGTTATGTTGGACAACTAAGGAAGAATAACGAACTTTCAGACCTGTGTTCTTGAAGATAACTTCACTTATTTTAGTAGTGGGTAATGTGAACATTTAATTTCTATCATTGTTACGTTCCTTTAACTCTATCCCCCCGTTCAGTACATTTACTGCTAGTATATTATCTCTTATTATGAACTACAGTTAATCAGTTGTGTATAAGTTACCTTTATTCACTGCCACTATCTATTTTGTTTCGTATTAATTTAAATTCTTAATTAATTCACTGTACCGTCTGATTTTGTGTATATATAAAGGAATCTTCTAAGTGCTGCGTTTGTGTCGTGATCTGCCTTTAAGCGAGTTATCCAGTTGTTGAGTCGTTGGTCACCGGTTGCGAGTATCTGTTTTATTTGCGCAGACCAGTTCGCGAGCCAGAGTTACGGTTAATGCTTCAGGGTATAACGTAGGCACATCGCCTGGTTGAGGTTCAGGTGATAATCCTATCGATGGCTAGGAAAAGTAGGTGGTATAGTTCGGAGTAGGTCATAGTGGAATAAGTGTGTTCACTCTACTGTTTTCTAGATACTATAGCTTCGTATACATCTTTGCCTCATTAGTTCCTGTTAAACTATATTGTGATACTGATCCCGTAAATTTGGTCTCATCATTGTAATATGGTATGGCAACTTGAACCCATGAGTATATGGGCCAGGCTTTACGTTGTTCATGAGTGGCTGGCTGAGTAGAAAACCTCTATCTTTCACAGACGTGAAGTCAAATAATGAAGTGTGAAAAGACCAATTTGTCTTTCACTTGTGTGTACTTTGATATATTTACTTGTACACAATTGTAAAATGTTAAGAAAATTATCATGCATACATTAAACGCTTAAACATAACAGAAAAGTTAAGAGTAATTAGAGTAGAAAAAATATATATAGATTAGTTACGTGATCAGAGCTACTGATTTAAAGCAACCTCGTCACAAACAAAATTATTGTTTACATTTAAATGGCTATATTCTAGTGTCCTAAAATGAGCTTTTTAGTGGCGGAAATCAACTTGGAATGATTTACACGTTACACAATGTTTATTCCCTATTAACTAGTGTGATTATGGGGATGCAATCGGCAGATGTATGATTTCGTAATTTGACATTTTGCTTTTCCTTTCCTGACGTATTGTATGTAAAATAAAAATTCAGTAGATAGTTATGAGACTCAGGATAAGTGGAGTCTTGAAGTAATTCAAGCACGACAGCTATATATATCTATGGGAACCATATATGAATATAAACAAGTTTTCTTACAGCCTGCAAATTTATTTATTATAATAAATGACTCAACTTTTAACTCCACACGTCAATAATAGAAATAATATTAAAGCGTATACTCGAAACAGGAAGGAAACGTAGATTTACTTTATTTTCAAACTATATTCTATCGTCCAAGAAGGACGTAACACAAACTGGGGTCAATGCTCCTACAAATTCCATTCTACGGCATACATAATAATAATGCGATGCAATGTTATTCCTAAATAAAATGTTATAGTGATTAAATAAGGAATTTTGGAGGGTGGTTGGGTAATTCACAGATAATCAAATAAATAGTTAATAATAGAAATAATAAAAATATTATCAAACCTGGTTAAGGTAAGGTAACAGCAATTCCATTAAAAGCTCCCCTATAAAACATCATATCACTATCAGTCACCAGAACATTTTCAAAAATCCTCTATAGAATAAGCGGAAACCCGCCGAACCCAGTATATTTTTGCTCTCTATTTACTGAAACCCTCGTCAGGCACACAAGGAAGCCAATACCATTCGTTCAACCTTCTATCTTACCATGGACTAGACTTGCGAATTTCAATTCATTTAATTAAATTATCGATTTAGTTTTATTCTAACTTATTTTTAGAAACTATCCTACACATTATCCTTTGTACTCGACTAATCTCTAATGAAAACGTTTACCCTTACTTTCATGCTCTTCTCTAATATCCTTCATTTTGGAATGTCTCAGTATACAAAACAACTCCAGATCCACTACCCTTAATCTGTCTATAAGTCTATCCTAGCATATTACAACCTAAACTAATACTCTCTATTTATTCCATCATTCATGTATTATGAAACTCAACTACAGAGTTGTCTACAAAGTTACCGTGACACCGTGATTATGTATCAAGCCACCCAGTCGCGCAAACCCTAAGACATGGTAAATCCCTAAATGAATCACAATCGTCAAAAACCGAGTAAGTTCGCCTTTACAGAAATTCTTACAGGTAATATTTGCTTGTATTTTTGATATGCTGGGCACCTAAAGAAGATTGATTATCTTCGAGGAGCTTTTCTGTAGACTATTTCAATAATTTTGGTTACAATCAAGGTGAACAATTTGTTTCTATTATCATTCAGTTCCTTCTGCCCTACCCTCCCATTTGACATATTAACTGATAGTATATCATTTCTAACTGATGAACCATGGTTAATCAGTTGTGCATACGTACTTCAGTTTACACTTACTATTTCCCTTGTTTTGTATTAATGTTAGTCTCCTAACTGATTAACGGCTTGGTCTGGTTTTGTATATATATATAAAGGGGTGTTTGGGAATGTAATAAAATTTTGATTGTCTGGTTGGTCTATCGGTTTGTGTTCGCCTATCTTCGGCTTCGGACTGAATAGGCATAGGGAAGACGCGCATTTATCGACTAGGTACACCCAACTGGTGTTCGATACACCAACCATTTATTCTGCATCATAACAATTCCCAAAGAAATAATAATCATATTTTCATGCAGCAGTGTTAATGAAAAATAAGGGCTATATGAGGACTACTCATTATTACGATAATGAAAGTTCGAACCGAAGCTTTGAAGATTGCCTTTAAGATTGATGTCTAACAGTGGTGTATTCAACGTAAATGATAATCGCCAGTTTACGCAGTGAAAAACTAGGATCTCCAGATAATACAAACTAGTAATTTGAAATTTCAGGTGTACGTATCTCAGCTATTAAATCTTAGGTACCACAATACTTTTATTTGCTTTTCTATTCTTCCTAAACACACTTTCGCTGGGTTTCCTTGAAACGTTTCTACTTTTCATTTTTTGTGTTACTAAGTATCGTAAATCTAACTTCTGCACCCACGGTTTCTTTTGATATTTGTTCGGTGTAGATGCGATATAATGCATAACAACTTGGTAACGAGTTATTAAACCACAGTATTAACATTGACTGACAGCAACACACAACTTGATTATCGGCTTTTAGACAATATTTAAGTGGAGTATCTCTAAGCTTACGACGACACATAAGTTGCCAAGTATTCATTACACATAATCGCTAATAACATTAGGGCAAGAGAACCCAGATGAAAGATTACCAATGAATACTATAAGCATCTTACCAGGATAGAATTCGTCTTGTTTTGATATCTTGACTTTCGTATTTGTATCTTTTTGAATTCGGCCGATAGCCTCTCCAGATTTTCCAATAACTGCCCCAGCAGCAATTGACGGAACCAAAATTTTCAGTTGCACATTATCCTCTTTAATATAAAAAAATTAATACCAATGTGAATAAAAAATAAAGACTTACCACAATTTGGGCGCTTAGGGCTCGTATCTAGGTCTATATCTTTCTCCCGAGGTCTTTTTCTAGAATCACTGCTATCATCAGAACTTGAGTGACTTCCAGACATTATGTGGCCAGTAACCTCTAGCAGAAGTGTTAGGTAAACGTCTAATTTCCTAGCATCACGTAAGATAGTCTTTATAGGAGCTGTAACGCAACAGTCGAAACAAGCGTTAGAAGAAGAGAGTCTTCAATTTTCGCATGTCAAAAAAATCTGTAGCAGTAATAAATTCCGTAAGTAAGTAGTCACATAAGCTCCTGTTATTGATACTGACCACAACTACCTGAAGATGCTCGATTAGGCTTTACCACTAGATCACCACACGACGCCACATATGAAACAACTCATCTGTTGTCAGCCAACATAGATGTTACCATCATGTTTACGTTATACTCACAATTAAACATAACTCCTTCCTCATCCATTTCTGGCTCCTGATTTGTTCTTATTAGCACGTGTAGGTTTAATCGTTAGAAGCTACCCTGGTTAGGCGACAGGCATAATCCGGTCACACTGGATACACTTCACAGGTGAGCATAACATTGTAGCGGTAAATAATCCCCAAAATAAATAGTTACATAGGTTCTCGACATTGATGCTGACCATGTTTGTTTTGGCGTAAACTACTAGTTGAAGGTGCTCGGTCACGCATCACCACCAGATCACGTCACGCCGCATCGTGGAATGCAACCCTCTCTCTAGTTTTCCAGCCTAGACGTTGCCATTCCATTGCCGCCATATTCACGACCAAATATAACTTCCTTTCTATCCTTCATTGCCTTCTGATTTCTTCTCATTCGTAAGAGTGGGTTCAATCGTTAGGAGTTGCCCTGGTAATACCGCAAACGTAACTTGGTCATATATCGGGTGCACTTCAACGTTATCTGAGTACTGTCAAACCTGTGTATTCTATTCCTTTCATAGTCTTATAGGATGTTTTCGTATGCCTATATTCTTCCCCACATTTTCGCAATGTACCTTCGCAGCATAAATTTTTTGCCACCATAACACATGTATCGAGGGTGATGGCTTCCTGACATTATCTCAAATTGTTTAGTCAAATTGTCATCCACTGTTAGACGTCTCTAATCATTGCTCATAATTGGTCGGGAAATCTGTGGCAACCTGTAAGCTAATATACGTTTAGAATTATGTAATACTGTTTCTTAACTTATTGTTTCACATTTCTTAATGTCTTATCAAAACCAGTGAAAACGTGATGTTATTGTAAACGTCAGATTATTGAGTATTTTGGTAGACCGGTGAACAAAAGTTTGTAATTGCAAGTGTTATGGATGTTGGTTTGGCTTCTTGGTTAAAAATAACTAGTATTCTGGAAACCTTATATCATGATCAATTAAGTCTTTCTAAATTGCTTATATAACCATATTTATAAAAGCATAAGTGAATGTATTCACTTTACAAACCCAGACAGTGAGAGTATACTATACAGTCCAAAGTAATGATCAGCAAAACGAACACAGTCAAACCGTTAAACACTGGGTAAGTGAAGTCATAATATTGGTTACTTGTCAAAGAAAAGAATGTTCCTGACAAACAAAGAAGGTGTTTTTGGTGACAATCAGTTAAACAGATTAAACAGACAGCAGGCAATTAGGCAAACTAACTTTAACGTAATCTTACTCAAGATCTTGAGCCTGAGTAAAGGCATTCAGTGATCATGTAACAGTAAAATTACGTTTATCAGACGAAGAGTTGTGGACAAATAGGTAATAATACGCGCTGTTAAGTATACATGAAACAATAAACGAGTGGTACAATGATCCAAAAAATGTTATGTTTATAAAATATGCATATAAAGGGGATTTATAAAACATTTCGGGTAGTACTGCAGGTTTTTATAGTGTTCCACTCCTCCTCATATAAAATGGCTTCCTCACTGACCCCAATCTATCCTACCAAACTTCCGTAATAGAACTATCGTAAAGAGTTCTTGGTAGTCCGAAGAGTACTCAACGCTACTCGTCTTATTGCGAGACTGCTAGAACCAGTATTTATAAGCGCGCTGACAACATATATTGGAGATTATTTATTTTGTATGTGACAAGCGAGATAATTTACATTCGTGAACGTTAACAGACTTAGGGATATTAGATTAAGGTCTGTGATAATGGAAGAAATACCGCAGAATTTAAGAAGTGTCAAGTTTGATGCCCACCTTTCAATGAAAAAGTGTCTCACAGAAAACTAAGCAGCTCTGAAACCTTTTAGTCGTTTGAAGCCAAATTCAACTTACCAAATGAAAAACAGTATTGAAGCAGTCTTATAACTACGCAACTATTTTTGAGAGTTATAATTATAATGTCTAATCTACTCAACTTTTAATTCACTTAGTTTATTGAAATATGTATCCAGGGTTTTTTTTATAGCTTCTATCCCTTCCAATACACCTGCCTATTGACTATCAGTTCTCACCTTTTACTAATTTTGATGATTTATGTAATCCGCCTATTTCATTATCACTGCAGATTCATAAATTACTTTGATTGGCTTAACATTTGTTTCATATTTGAATATAAATACTATTGTGCACTAGAGGAGAGCCGGATGAAGGTCCACTTAAGAACAATAATACTCACTTATATGTGTTGTTTGAATTGGCATCATGAGAATATTTAACTATCTGAAACCATGAATGAGATAACATCTCACTCATTCATCAGCAACGTAGAACAGGGTACATACGCTTATGGGTTCAAGTTCCTATACCACATTAGCACTACGAGGTTAAATTTACAGCGATAACACAACGACAGAATACACGAGGGCAGAGTAAAGTAATGGTGCACAGAAACAAATAATAGAATTTACAATATAAATGAAGGTAAGGGGTGAATACACTTGCACTAATGTGAACCATGTAGCCCAGTACCTCCTGCCATTCATTGTGATTATGAAGCATACCCTCACCAGGTAATCTGCACCTACCAACATGGCTTAGACCAACAGTCAAAGACTCCATGGACTGATGTTGTTAAAGAAGTTAAGCATTGTTACTGCTAAATGTTGTTTGGTTGAATCGAGTTCCATTCTTAGCAGCTATTGGTTCTGGAACGATTGGGAGAACGTTCTTGTTTCTGGTGGAGTAAATATTATTCAGAAGTAGACCCCTAATTACTTTGTATATTTATTGTATTATTCTAGACGATTGTTATTTTTATTGCTGTTATTATATACGTTATATTCCTACGACAAGAAGTTGGAATAATTGGTCATTTTCATAATAATAATTATTATTTATTTCCTGAATATCAGCAGCAAGCCATATTTGCAGGCAAGATTAACAATAACATATCAGATAGTAGAAAGGGTTTAACTGTTATGCAAAATTATAATGATACAGGGATTTTGGAATAATAACCTTTGTTTTAAGTTGGCATTTATTTAGCGTCCATTGTAAACATGGCCTCTGGATGACCTTGTGATGCAGGAGAATAACAGGATGGGTTCACATCACCATTACGAGGGGTTACATTTTGACAGAAAATGTAGACGTCCAACCTTTTACGTAATATAAAACAATCTCCAAGTTCTGAAAGGAAAGATGGAAGACAAACAGCAGAATGGAGCAATAGTATTATGACAGCTATACTTTTCTGATTATTTAAGCAATCAGAAAAGTATAATTGTTTGAACTGGGAAATACTTGGACATTAAAGCTCATTTGGCAAAAGTTTAATTTTTATCCTTGATAGGTTAGCTATTACGGATGTGTACAATAGTAGTGTTCAGACTGGGTCTCTGAGAAAGGTTAGGTTTCATAAGGTTAATGACACACATGCTTGAGATATGAGCCGTGAACTCGTATGCTAGATATGTGGTGGTCCGTGACTTATCATGTCTGGATTTCAAGATAGTTCAGGAAAGAGTTGCTAAGTTTCTGACGACTTGTTATTATTACATTGAGTTGAGACAATGATCATGGTCGATACTTCATTAATTTGAAGAGCCTGATCGGTAGAAGAAACACACTAGTATTCCAAACTCTAGTAACGTCTCAGTCGTAGCAATTCAGTCAGCTGGTTGAACAGATGCCATGTTTCGGTTTGGCCACCCATACCCTTCTTTTGTCCTACTCCAGCCCTAGCCAACATCGCGCGACGAGGCAGAAGGTAATCAGTCACACACAACACATGTTCCAACCATCTCAGTCGATGAAGGTTAACGACCTCTTCGACTGATTTACCATATTTTCCGAGAACCTTTTTTCTAACCTCAATATCACTTATTCGACATTTCCGTGGTATACGAGCAATTCTACGAAGATTTTCCTACGGTCAAATACCTAAGGCCGCCGCATATCATGGGTTTTTATGGCCCACGTCTCTCAGCCATATATTAAAACGGTGTGGACTGCTGAGAAGCACACCTGATCTTTCGTTGAGACATAGATATCTCACCTGCACCACAAGTGGTGTAATTTAGTAAATGCCTGTCGGGCTTTCTGAATCCGTGTTTGGATTATGTCAAACACCAACCTACCAGGGGTGGTGAAACTTTCGAGATAAATGAAGTGGTCAATACATTCAACTACATTACTCCATATAACTAATCTTGGTGAATAAGCAGATCGGCCCTGGAGTGACACTTTGCAATTAGAAGGGGAGGAGCGCATCCCTAATATGCTTGCTTTGTTACCCAAGGTGCTCAGGAGATTGCATATTGTCAATGTCTTCACCGAATAGGGCTATATCGTTTACGTATTATAAGTCGACGAGAGGACGTCCTGGAAGAAGACTAACTGCTGAGGAGTTAAAAGAGGTGAATGAGAATTCTATAAGTACATCTACGACGATATTAAATAAAAAAGGGGATAAGGGCAGCCCTGCCGAACCCCACTTGAGAATGAAATTTCTCGTAACGATTCTCCACACGCTCCGACTCGACCAGTGGTGACCGAGTAGAGAGCCTTTATAGGGTTTATGTACTTGCGAGATACACTTTCTAGTGACAAACACTGCCACAAGACTTCTCAGTCTACAGAGTCGAAAACTGCCTTCAAGTCAAGAAACGCAACTACAGTCAAACGTTGGTACATATGTCCATGTTCGAGAACCTGGCGCACAGTGAATATTTGACCAATCCAACCATGTCAAAGTCACGAACCTAGTTTTCCTGAGTCTGCTGGTCTCTAGTGTTAGATAAACACTGAATGATTATTGAGGATAATATTTTAGATACTATGTTAGTCAAACTGATCCCTCTGTGGTTATCACAAGAGGATTTCTGTCCTTTTATGTAGATTGGAACGATCAGTGAAGGAGACCAGTTAGATTAAATAATGTTCAATTCCCAGACTTTGGCTAGTATATCAGTCAGCCTGTAAGCTAAAACTGGATCACCATCCTTAAAGATATCGGTAGACAGCCTATCAGGTCCTGCTGATTTCCCTTGCTTCAAGTTACTTACAGCCTTTTTAACCTTACTGGGAGTTGGGGGGACCTGTGTCAGTTTTCAGTTCAGGTAGCTTGGGGGATAGTAGGCATGCTGAGAGGAGCTGAGGGGCCAGCTGAACTGTTTCTGAAGGTATTCCGCCCATCGCTCTAATCTTCTAAACTGGGAGCGAATCATAGACCCATCTTTTTCAGATATAGTTTCACTAACTGCCGATTTCTTAGTACCGCTGTCAGAACAGATGTCTACTATTGCCCGCCGCTGCCGATACTTCCATCTCTTTTGTTTTCCACCACTGTTAACGATCCTTACGCAAACCCTCTGTCAATTTACGTTTTAATTGTCGTCTCTCTTCGTCATACTCTAAGCCCGTTGTAATGAGTTTTTGGGCCTCCATCAGTTCACTAAAAGTTCTAGAGATCCAATTGTTTTTCATAACCTTTGGATTGAGGTTGGATGCAGATAACGCTGCTGCGTTTACATCTGCTGTTTCGCGATGAATCTGTTAGTTGTGGGCGACTAAATGCTTAGACAGACCATTCCTAAATGGAATCTTGACATTCTCAGTCTCGGATTGATATATAAGGGATTTGCCTAATATGACCTTTCTGTGACCCGCAAAACGCATAGAAATATGTGCTCTAACTATGAAATAATCAGAATCAAAATTCTTTCCCCAGAATGAGCAGCAGTCCTCTATACAGCCTCTCCAACGATATCTGATACAAATATGGTCTATTTGTGTCCATCGTTGTGTTGATGTTGGAGGTCGTCAGGTTAAATAATGTCTCTCTTTATGCTGAAAATAAACACATAATCGCATCGGACGCTCTCCGTTTATTGGGCTGGAATTCTGAGTGAACTACCAAAGTAGTTTTTTTAGCCTGATTTAGCCTACCGATTTTGGCATTAAAATCTGCTATAATTACCATGTCTCATTGCTTGGCTTTCTGAAGGAGGCTAGAGAACTTCATACAGAACTCGTCATTCACTCTATCTATGCTGCACTCAGTGAGGCATGTGCAGAGACAACAAACAGGCATCGGCGTGTGTTCCTATCTTTCCGAGTTCGTACAGTGCCATTAGGATGGACAGTACATAAACGACTCCCTACAGGGATCCACTTGAGAAGTGCCGCTTCTGCCCATTAGCTTAGTGCCATACCTACTCCAGCAAGGCCACGTGAGCTTGCTGTTGGGTCTCCGGATAAATGGAGAGTGAGTTGTGCTGTTACACTTCATTGATTAGGTGAAGTCAAATGGATGATTATGCTGGGGTCCTGTATGCGTGTCCCCGAGACATAGCATACATCAACTGCAGGAGATTCTAGTATTTTAGCTAAAGCAGCCTGTTGACCTATTTGAGACAATGTACGCACATTACATACTCTAACATGAAATTTGGAGTGCGGTTTCAGGAGACCTGGTATGGCACTTCGGGAACTCTAGCAACTAGTACAAGTGGCACGCATAGATAATGTGGTGGGAGAAGTGAAACTAGTAGAAACGAGTGAAGGAGAACATGTTTGATCGTGGACAAAGTAAGCTCGGATTCTGTTAGAGGTGTGCGGGCAGTTATCACCTCCAAGTTGCTCACACCATGGAAGGGTTTTTATTGAGGTATCTGAAAAGAAAATGGACTAGGGGAAGTCTTGGTGACCCTAGAGTGTGACCACAGTGCCCAGGAGACAACTGTTTGAGGTCGACTGCACATATCAGTTGTTGCTCCGGTAGTCACAAGAAGCATAGGCATCGTGACACCCGAAGAAACTTGGCTTCCACGATTAGACGTAATAACTTTACGAAGTGAAGGTCTTCCGACTCCCAGGGCTGCAGTTACAGGATTTAGATGGTTTTTTCTGATTTGCGCTTTTTAGCAGGGTTGTTATTTTGACAGGAGAGGGTTGTTAACCCTATGCTTAACCCTCGCTCTTTATCCGGGCTTGGGAGCCGCAGTAGCTTTGGGAGAGTTCCAGTCGGAGTCGTACAAAAATCAGTGGGAAGGATAAGAACCTAGAAAAGCAACAAAACACCTGGTAAACCTTGAACTGGTAAATTAATGCAATATGACATTCGTGCTCTACAGAATACGACACCAATTTTATTCTTCATATATGTGCTTGCTGCACATATCGCGAACAACTTCGACCTCTGTGCAGAAATAAAAAAATTAATGAGTGCATTTTTGAAGCGAAATTCTATTTATTGTATCTGATTTATCTAGGAAGTGAGATTAATTCCGATACCCAGAATTGGCAATAGGGTCTGCTTATCGTAGTAAACCTGTCGGCCTATACTGTCTACAACATTCATTCTCTTGGGTACTAACATTGAAAACGGACCCACTGCGGACCACACGAAGCACACCCAGGGTCTAAGAGTGAATTCATATTAAAAACAATACCGAGGTAGGGGTTATAGGGTGCTTTCCTTAGATAGCCACCACAAAAGCTACACTGTATTTCCACAAAGGAAGAGACGGTTAAAAATGTTAGGCTCAGAAAGGTAACCAACTCCATAAATAAGTAGCCACATAGGCTTCAGTCATTGATACTGACCACAACTACCTGAAGATGCTCGATTAGGCTTTACCACTAGATCACCACACAACGCTACATATGAAACAACTCATCTGCTGTCATCCGCCGTAGGCGTTACTATCATGTTTACATTCTACTCACGATTAAACATAACTCCTTCATCATCCATTTCTGACTCCTGATTTGTTCTTATTAGTACGTGTGGGTTTACTCGTTAGAAGCTACTCTGGTTATGCGACAAGCCTAACTTAGTCATATATAAAATATCCTCCAGGCCCTTCGAAAGATTGCCTCAACTTACATTACTGATTTACATCAATGACAAGACTGACACATTTTTATTTCTTTAACTATAAGCAGTTATATAGTACCATTTATTTACACATCCTTCTGTTGCTCGTTCTCCTTTTGTCGTCATTTTAACAGAAAGTGATACATTACACTACGAATATTGGGTTTAGTACCGAAAGGTGTATTTACTGTTAAATTACCTTGCTCTAATATACTGAATTAGACCACTTTCTGCACCGTTCTTCAACTGCTAGACAGTCACTACCATAAGTTTGTAACTCGTACCATGTGTCGCATATTACAATTTACAGACAATTCCTGGTGCATAAAACTTGCATATCGTAAACTTTGCTTACGGCATAGGCTAGTTTTCCATCTACCTACCAAATGATGGATGTATTACGCAGCTGTCTTTCGCCTCCTTCGGAAAATAAGAAGCATGATTGTTAAGAGTGGTTGGCATTCTTAGACCTTAAGATCTCGGTTACAGGTCTATTCGTAACACCAGCCGATTTGTGGAGTTAGTAGTATGTTGGAGATCGAGAACAGGTCAGTTAACGCACTTGCAAGCCCTCACTGTTTGAAGTGATTTTCTTTTTGTTGTCAGAGGTAGATTTATGGAAGCTAAAGTCGGTCATGCCATAACGTGTTACCAACCAACAAGGTTTTTGACTATTAGGAAAAGCTATGTTGGTGGATACGCACTGTCCACTTCGGGGTCCACGCGATAACCTTGATCACTGACAGTAAACCGTCAAGGCCAATTAGTAAACGCACTGGGGCAGGCGTCGGCACCCTCCCTTGTTATGAGCCTAAAACTATCTCGCACTTTTTTTAAGCATCCCCTCCTCGTGTGCTATATAACACGCCGTCCCTCTTCCTACCATTAATGCAACTCCCAGCTGTACTACTCTATCACCTTGCCGTACTAATAAAGCAGGGCAAAATGAATCAATGCACACCCGCGGCCCCACCGGCAATGAAAATGCCACTCGAGAGCTCATAATAATGACCTTCCTAAGCCATCACTATGCGCTAGATCCTCTCTAGGAGACATTCAATATTTGTACGTTAACTTCAGACACGCAAAAGTATGCATATAAGCTCCGAAAACCACACATGCACCCAGCTATTGCTTGTTAATGTGGTTGTCACACTGCTTGCAGCTAATACATAAATGCGTAGATATTACTTTCTTATCAGTATAACCATACACAATCAATTACCCTGGTTTCATGCTCATGCGTCACCTCTATTGTCGGAAAGCTGCTAGCAATTCACACACATTACATAAGGCACTCACAAACCTGTTGGGTACTGTAACTACGGTTTCAGTAAAATTACAACAGCTAGGGTTCCTAGGGAGCCATCGGAATATTTGGACAGCATAGGACATTTGTGAGCATGATTGCATCAACACGATTTGGCGATCGATGACGCGTATATTTTCGATCACTTTCTGCAGGAATTCTTGTATTGACCAATGTATTTCGAATCTTGACATCCCTTTTACGCGTACTACGCTTCAAGGGTTAAGATACCTATGGATTCTCTCGTCTCCTAATAGTGTATTTAAATCTGCAAGGAAGAGTTTACTATAAGTGAGAATGATCTGAAGGATTTTGTCGCCGACCTAAAACATAGCAGCTTGGACATTAACAAACAGGTTATCCTACTACTAACATTTCTGAGCACCAGAAGTGCTATAAAAAGTGCTACGTACCATCTAAGAAAGCATACGACTTGACTCGAAGTCTACTAGACAGGCTAATTACTGAGGTCAAAACATAGAATAACTGTGTCGTGATCGTAAACCACCTAGAACAGGTCTAGCCTTGATCGCAACAAACAAATTTACGCCTACATACAGCAAACTTTTAGTAATTTCATCCTTGCTTGGGTTAGTGCATTTATAACTGTTTCAGTGACCATATAAGGTACCAAGTTAAATAATTGATACAGTTGATGTCATTTGAAACTTTTAAGAATGATTATATAACTAAGGATACTTAACTAAACGACCACCACTTGAAGTCAGCCAAAATGTAATGTTGAACACCTTGACTAATCGCAAACGTTCCCATCATTATAAATATGACTCTTTCTTATATTGGTACGTTTTGATGTATGTCCCATCATGATTTCTCTATTTTTCATGAGTGACGACATTGACTGTATTCCTGAACCAATTATATTGATTTACATTTTTGAAACAGATATATTTGATTCTGTCATTCCTGTTTTGATTTTAATTAAACCTAAACTATGAACTGACTTTCGGGAAAACTACTCGAAAGATTACTTGTAGGTAAACTAAATTATGCATTAACGCGTAGATATTTAGAAATGAAGTGCATAGGCTTTCACAGAATGCTAGCGTTCCTATTATTTAGATAAACTGTAGTTCAATGTAAGAAAGTTAACGAAGCGATTTAAATGGTGAAAAGACTAAAAAAATTTCATTCCTCATCTAATTCTAAAATAGACGATGCAGTTAAATGGACAGCTGAAAAATCACAGTTTGTTGAACCGCAATTATCTATAGCTTTAAGCTGTTTAGGAGCGGGTTTAACAATGTTTTCAACACATTGTGTGGTAACTTCAGGATTTGTTAGATGTTGATGGCTTGATACCGCATCTGTGGAGGACAGATTCGCAATACCAGATTTAGGAGAATGTAAGGTAATAATTGATTCTGTTTCACCAGGAATAATCGAGTCTGGATGTATGTTGACAGGGGATAGCTCAGTGAAGTAATCACTATTTTGTTCAGAGACCATGAAATCTGACGAGAAGAGAGAAAAGGATAATTATGTTAAAGTATTATGAGTCACTGATTAGAAGACTGAATAAAATGTTTTGGTTACTAAGATATTTATACATAGCCAAGCAGACTTACTTGAATTTTGATTACAATGATCATCTTCCTTTAACGAAGATTCGCCTGAAGATTTGCACGTATCAAGCATGGGAGTACTAATATCACCATCCATTTTGGAATGTATTTTTTTATCACTATTTGGCTGCTTTGAGTATCCACCACCTGCACGTCGCCGGTAAGCCTCACGTTTACGGATGTTCTTTCTACAAGATAAATTACTAGTAAGTAGTGTGACATCACACACGATGAATGGTGGTTACACACGTATCAAAAATGATTCCCAGCATGATTACTACCTTTCAATTTGATATCACGAATTCGTCAAAATCAGACAACCATTTGAAACCAGGAAGCAATGAACAGCTGTTTCGTCCTAATACAGAACCCTCCAGCTGTCTGCACCCATAATCCCGTCAGGGAATTGAGACCGCAACCTCCCAGTTCCGCAAAGATCCCCCCATGGTTAATACGTAGCAGTTCGGTTTCTTCCATCAAGCCAAAGAAACGACGATAGAGAAAGTCGCCCATGTAACCAAATAGCCGTTAACCACTTCAGTAATTTAACAGAATCATTGTAGAGACACGTCTTCTGAACGATACGATGCGTTAGTATGCACGCCGGATGATAGATCAACGATTTCTTGTATACTATGATACGATATTTGTAACCTAAACATGAAGGGAATATGCATAAAAACTTTTGTCTACACCCCAGTCATCTGTATACATTATCGCCCCTGCATAAACAAGTTTCCTTACAAATAATACTGAAGATCGTTTTGCTCGAACTTTTGTTTTCTAAAAGTGATTTTTAAAGTTAATGCTGTTCCACATGTCGAAAATATATAACAGTCAAATTCAGTAACTATTAGCATTTACTCATTCCTCCGTAACACTTCCTCCTCGGTGACATTTGTACTTTCATCTATTCCAATAATTTCTAGGAAGGGCGGAATGATATCTTCCTTGAAACAAAAGAAAAGCTTGTCTAAGGTATACATTTTCAGTTCAAATTTGCAGGAACTTTGACGCATGTAGCCTGCCACTGATTTGTTCCTTCTGAAGTTTCGTACAGTCATTTAAGAATCGTTCTTGCTCATTCCAATAAAATACTCTAGCCAATAATACTCAGTAATCTTAGCGTAAAATTGTACTTACCGTATAGTGCACAACGTGTGATGTAATGTTTCTACTGTATCTCTAGGAGAAAAGTCTACATGTTGGTCCTGTTGGCAAAAACTCACTGACCTTAGACGCGGTCTACATACAGTCGAATGGGGATGACACTGAGTAGATTGTAGCGCACCATTGTGAGAAGTTCTTGGTAATTTGTCATTAGATTTACATCGTCGAAAATCTGAATTTGACGTTACTATGTCGTGGGTTGCATCACTGCTTGAATTAGGGAAATCATCTAATGTTAAATAACACTCATTATTACCAGCTAAGCCAGCATCACGTAAAATATTTCCATCCAAAATGACCATTTCGTCTCCACTAGATTCTGAACAATAGATGGGTAAGAACAGTTGAAAGAGAACTTTTATGATGAATTAATAGTGAAATGAATGCTGCCTAGTCAGCAATTTAGTCATTAACAAAGCACAAATATACGTAAGTAGTTGGAATCTGTCAACGTGGCTCAGACCAAGAATCAGATTGATAATAAGTTATAGTTTGAGTGCAACTAGCCTTATCCTAACTTACTGCTACTCCAGTCAGTATAGTGTTAAGACAGGTGGTGGTAATAAATTTCCTGACCTCGACCGACGAAGATTCACGACTTCATCACGTAACTAGCTGCTTTATCAAGTATTATAAGCCTTATCTTAGCGTCCTTCACTCTATAGCTTGATAGTATGTAAGAATTACTTCAAAAATGCTCGCAGCTCACATGTTTTCTACTTTCATGGCCTGTTTTATGATAACAATTATACAGAGTGGACTTCTGAGTAGGTTACTCGTGCTTTGTGTGTACTTAATGTGTGCCGAGATTCAGTCAGATACCAACAAACCAGGATTGAAAGAATATGCAAAAAACATTAAGTAGTTAAATCATTCAACAACTCCACTGTTTGTGATCAATCTAACTGATGATGTAGACCACTTCAAATGCTAAATTAAACATTCAGCTGAGAATTATTGTATTTCTGCTGGAAGCTTTCGAGAAATTGAATTATGCCAGCGTCTCCTTAGATTTTCAATTTTACTGTGGAATAAAAACACTATGTGGATGAAAATAAGTTTAAGACATCTTCAATGTTCAGTAAGTGTTGTATCCTGCATATCAGTTATTATTTCGATTCATTTAGTGGGTGAATGGGACATAATACAGTGTAGTGTCTACTAGAAAATTTATTTTAAGCACATAGAGTTATTCACAAATGTTGGCGTGTAGTGTAGCGCATTCTGATATGCCGAGTAGAAAATATGAAAGTCGTGTAAGTTTGGAGTTTGAAATAAAGTATTCACTGAGGATAAACTCTAATATACACCTCACATTCATTAAATGAAAGGAAAAATAACCGATATCTTCTAATCATAAAGTAGGCTGAAAATAAGTAACATTTCTAACAGCAATAAAAGCACAAGACTGTAGCCCTGAGATGAGTTATTTACCCGATATTGAGCGTTGTTTCAGAATACTCTTGAGCACTAGTCCTGTTTGACTTGGATTACCACCAGGAGTTGAATTACACCTGGGACGTTTGACAGAGCAATTATCAATATTTTCGTTAACCGTATCCATCTCATTAGAATGTTGATTCGTCAAATTCGACACATGATTAGACGTGAAATCAGGATCATTTGGTTTGATGATATTGAAGCTGAAGTTCCTTTCTGACTTAGCATTAGGTCTCCATTCTATAGAACAACATTGATCTGATAATGAAATGACATTAACTGATTTTAAATTTTGTCGACTTAATGTACCATTTTCCTGAAGTAATTTATTACACATCGATAATTCAGAGACTGAATTATCGTTATCGAATGAAGATTCTTTATCAGCAAGCCGAGTACCACACGAGACATAATTATGATGAAGATTATCAAATGTTTCGTTAAAATTAGATATAAAAGAATTTTGTTTAGAACGAGATGTAAATGCTTCCATTCCAATGAATGAACATTCCTAAATTGTGTAATTAATAACAAATGTTATATGAATAATAATAATAATAATAATAATAATAATAATAATAATAAAAATAATAATAATGATAATAATGATAATGATAATAATAATAATAATAATAAAGTCGAAGGAAATACAAAGCAACAGATTGTTCGAATTTTAATCTTTCAAGGTCAGTGTATCATAAACTGATGAAGTAAAAAAGAGAGATCTCAGTCAGACAGTTAATTATGTACAAAGTAGAATCCTGTATATATGCTAATCGGTCAAAATTGTCACACCACATTAGCACAGCAACAACTCGTTGTAAGATCAGTGGTAGTAAAGAAGATTCGACGAAGAGAAAAAGATTCGAGAAGAATTAACCGATTGTCGGAAGTATACGTATACCAAAGTTCCACAACTAGGTATTTAACATAACACAAAGGGTGAATACATCACAGATCTTGACTCATGTTATTTAGAGTTCCTAATTATTGGTTACAGTAATCAAGTGTATCGTAACGAGGTAGTTCAAGTTATTCACGACGTTTCCAATAAGTGTGTGGTCTCCAACATTATCGATCATTTTTGAGTCACTTAGTGAATGATGCGTGTTATGAGAGTAACTCCCATTTTTAAGCTTTTTATCAAGCTTTTTCATTGTATGTTTTTCCTTTGATATTGTGGGGTTAGGCTACGTTTGAAATTTTCACCTCAGACAAATGTTGGTAACTCCAAACACTTAAAATGGGGTCCACAATTAAAACTTCATAGCCACTAAATGAATGAAAAAAAACGACTAAGTTCAGAATACAACAACCTCACTGAACGTAAACTACGTTGCGGATAACTTCAGCTGAGTGTACTGCATAAAATTGCCAATAATGTACTATGGTTGATTAGTTTGTAGCACAAATTATATGGAATATTTATTTAATTTAAAATGATAAATCTTGTTACTCGTTAATTCATAATCAAATCTAGAGGATTTAAACACAGTACTCGAAGTTGCCTATAAAGTGGGTATGCATTACAACATATTCCAGTAATCTTAAAGTGGGAAATCTACAACTTAAATGTATTGTGAAATGTTGCAAACTACGCATATTAATGGGTGTAAATAGCAATGAGATCATAACTTATACTATCCTCATCAAGAAATGATGAATTAACAACCAACAACACACGAACACGAGAGAAGATGGAAGTCATATAACTTTGTGGCTAATTATAGAAATATATCTAATGTATCCCTGTCAGTCTATCACGTCAGGAATTTCAACCGACTAAGGTGAGTGGGATACATACTACGTATGCCTAACTACCGTCTGCTTCTGTGCACTATGATGGCTGACGTAAGAGCAGGATGAAAGATAGGTATGAACCAAAATAGTGACACCAATCGATGAAGCTAGTGATCATCCGAATGGGCCAAGTTAGTAAGTGTAGACTACCTGGTTGGGGTCCATGCGATTGTTGTGATCAATCATTGGAAACTGTAAACGACATGGGACAAGATCTGTGATGTATTCACCCTTTGTGTTATGTTAAATACCTAGTTGTGGAACTTTGGTATACGTATACTTCCGACAATCGGTTAATTCTTCTCGAATCTTTTTCTCTTTGTCGAATCTTCTTTGCTACCACTGATCTTACAACGAGTTGTTGTTGTGCTAATGTGGTGTGACAATCTTGACTGACTGAGAAATATACAGAATTCTATGTTGTATTTATTGAATCGGATGACTAAAATTTAACTACGTGTGGTTTAAAAACTCAGTAGCTGATATTTCAGGTGAAATAAGTTTGCAATTGGTCAATATTTTAAAAAACTTTTAAATTCATAATATGATGGCATAAATTATTAACAAGGGTTTGTATTTTCCCTTGGTTGATATTAAGGATCGTAAACTGACGATCAGTTTTCATAAACGAATGAGGATCTTGGACAGATCGCCTCGGTATTGTCGTTAGGTTAAAAGATATTACTAAACTTGGTTGACAAACATGATGATAATTATTAAAATAAGCATCAAGTTCCTGGACTGATAGCTGGCAAAGCATTAAAGAGACCGCTGACCAGATATACAGAATTCAGTAAACATTAAAAGAATTAGATAGATATAACACTGGTCAGTACAAGGAGGCCAAGTATGATTTATTGCCAGATAATTCCAACCACCTTACATTTGATATACTAAATAGGATCAACTAGCAATAAGTGAGGTAAATGAACCAAAAGTCAGTAAAAAATCGGCAGTAATCGCTGTCGTTCATCACCTTGAAATTTAGTTATCCTTGACAAACTAACGCAAAAAGTTTTAAAGAGATGGGTATATAAATGCTAAGTAAAACGGATAATTTAATCGACGGAATATATTTTTCATATCATCATCAGATAGACAAAGATTCCCACTCTACTTTTAATACCCAAATAACTGGTCGAATAGAATTAATGTTATATAAGTTTGTTTTGTTATATCGTTTCGTTTTACCACTTTAGATATAGCTAAAGCTGTCGCCTACATAGTTACCGAGCAATAAAGCCATTTATGAAGATTTTCGATAATCTGCCATCCAGATAATGAAAATGTTAACTCCAACGGTATACAGAACTCCCATAGTAATTAATGCTAACCACTGACTTGGTTTATTAAATAGTATAATCTAATGTTTGCACTCGTCTCGGTTCGATACTTCCAAAAACTAAGAACAATTGAACAGTTATTTAGCCCGTGTATAGGACAGTCTCAGAAGTGTGCACGCACCAGCGATCAAACACAAAGCCTTCAGTTCACTCTGTGATCAATTAACAATTAATACCGCTAGACCAGTATCTAATGGTATCATTCCCATTTCAATTAATTTGCAATATAGAGTGACGACGCCAACATCAATAACTACCACACTCCCGGACGATTAGATTACCATCACTAATTACGACTAAAGCATCGGAGAAGGCCTCAAAATAGGCTTACAGCTAGCTGAAGTTTTGTAAAGACTTATTTTAATTAGTTGTCTGTATTCGCTTAGTGGAAGAGTACGGCTGAAGAGTATAATAATAAGTTGAAGTAGCTGCCCAGTGCGCTCACAAACACATTACGAACAATATCCATAAAACTATAACCTAGCACAACTTATACTAATATATTTTTAGAACACCAATCACATTCAATAGACTGAAAAGGGACCGTGACTTAAAATGAGATTATTGTCAAGAACATGTATTCAACTTACTTGCATACCAGCTGATAAAGTGCGTCCAGTTGCAACTGATGTCCACCAAACGGCTCGATTTGCTAACAATTCACTAAACAACTTTTTATTCGTATTTAAATCGCCACAGTTACATGAAGGTTTACGAATCACCAAAACTGCATTTTTTGGAGAAATACGACAAGATATTATCTGTGGTGACAGTACGGAAGAGTCTCTTGACTGGTTATAACAGCTGAGTGACTTGGTATTATCATTCAGTGTAAGTTCAGACATCTTGGTGGCAACAGAAGATGGGCACTGTAATACTACACCCCAATCCATAGTAAACCCACCGCTCCCACAACTTGAAAAGGTAATTAGTAAGAGTAGCTCAGATGGAGATGAAACAAACATATCAGTGTTGGACGATTTGAAATGTAGAGGATCGGTCCAATTGATCACGAGTGACTTAGACAAAATACCACGAACATCCAACAAAATAGTTAATGAGAATGGATCTTGTCGGAAACGAACTGGTGCTAACCGTCTTTAAATCAAAAATAATAAAAAATAAATGAAACTTGAAAAGGTTTGTATCTCCCACTGATGTTGTTAAGGACATTATCTGACCGTCTGTGTTATTATATATACGTCCTAAAATGAACAGCCTTGATTCACAAGTGCGAATTAGATTGAAATGTGTCTGGTAAGTGGGACTCAGGACAAACGTTTCGTCCTCTCTAGGGTTCACCAGCTAGATTTACTAGCATCGCAACGTTGAAGCTTATATGCAAGTATGATTGTTTGGATGACACGCAAGCGTTCATCACAAGTGGACTGAGTGGACTGAAGTATACATCAACACTGAGATTAGGAAGGTATACTTGGATACAAAAAATCCAAAACAGGACGAAATGCGAATCCGGAAGTTCAATTTTCAGCCACAATCCAATGTTGCTCATGATATATGGCTGCAAATAGGTTTTTACATTGATGGTCTCGCTAACAAACTGAATAGTCTCAAAATTCTTTGCCACTGGCAATGTTGTCCCACATATTTTTTAAAGTGAACTGGAAATAAAAGTTAGAGTAATGTAGCACTTAACAAACTTGGAAGGCAAAAAAGCTTGCGCTAGATTTTGGTTTCGATACACAAAATAGGTTACGTTCCATGTGTATAATTAAAAACAAATTCTCCTGGTTGAATTGTTTCTATTGATTCATTCTCGTGTAATTTGTACAAAAGTACTGATATCTCATGAGGTCAGTGAATAAAATTCGCCAATTACTGATAGCGTAAATGAATTTGCAGTCAAATGCTCTAGTTTTACGTTTTCATGACTGATTGTTCAGAAAAATTGGATCTATCTACTGATAAATATGATTGCAAGCAATAGAGGTAGTTCGATAATCTTGAAAATCCTCTTTGTGTAAATAAGAATAATACACGTAAGCAAGCGACACTGTTTCCATATAATCTTCAGGCTTTACTTCAGTAATAAAGTGATATTTATGAGCAAATAGATAAAATCACTAAGCTAGTTGAGACAATATATGAGTCAGTAATAATAATGGAAATGGCTGCACTACGTAAATGATCGTAGTGAGTGAAACCAAAAATTACATACTGAGAGTATGATAATAATATTAATGATCACCAATTTATTGAAGTGGGAATCGAGCCAATGAACGCCGATCCCGTGTTATTAATAGTTAATTATTTACCGATAAACCTGAATGCACTGTGTTCAATCTCTGGTGGGGTTGTGGGTGCACACTTATAAGACTGTCCTATACTAGAATGAAACCGCTGTTCAATGATCCTTGGTTTTTGCATTTAGCCTAGGTCAGTCATAGTCAGTCAGCCGTAAACTAAGTACAGCTTGGTATATATGTGCGTTAGATCAAGTTCCCATACCAAATTAGCACGACAAGGTTAAATTACCAAGATTCATTCCACAACATAGCTCAGAAACAGAGAATTAAAGGATATGTATTAAGGAATAATCAGATTTGTGATTTAACATATAAAGAGTAACTGGATCAGCACCACTGTCATTGATTCTCGTACATGAAATCAACTAGTCTCCAACCACAGATGCCGATTATCGAGCAGACTATTACCAAGTAGACTGAATCAACCAACATAACCTATACCAACACCCAATGACTTCATGGACTGCTGCCATATTTTTAATCTGCTCGTTCTCAGTTTTCTTGCAACATACACAGGAACTAGCTATTTTTAATCATATAAGTGGTTCGACACACGTAATACGTGCCACAGCCCCCACCTACCTCGAAGGACGATGTGTAAATAATCAGCACTAGTCCTCCCAAAAAGATTTTGAACTATCCCCTAACTAATAAGGAGACGAAAAAAGCCGAGACTTTATTCCCTATTTTCAATGACATCAATGCACTGGAAAATACGTGGATATCTTATACATTCTAAGGGTGTCACTGAGAATCGGATATTTAGAATGAGACTTTAATATTGCTTAGTTAAAATGCAATAGTGTGTTCTAAAAGTAAGAAATAGTGGTTATTAAATGAACCCTTTCTTGGCTAATTGAGGTCTAATTTTTAGGAAACACTGTACTTTTAAAAAGATTTTATGTTATTTAAAGACACATTAACCAAAATGTGGATTGACTACACTGTCAACCTGAAACACAACAAACGAAAACTGAGTGATTTGATAACTACAGCACAAGTTAAAAATATAGGTAATGGAGACCTTTCCCAAGTGGTTGAAGCGTTCACCTCTCAGCAGTTAAGTCACAGGTTCGAGGCCTGCTCCAAATACCTTGACTTAAACAGTTGTGTAGAATTATCAGCAATCACAATTGAAGCGTTATCTAAAGCTAAGTACATGAATTTATACTTGATAAATAAGTTGATAAGAAATATGAATATGCGCATTATACTTGTCACACATATCTTATATGGGTGATGATAAAAGAGTTAGAAATAATAATACTACAATAGTAAAGGAAGCATTTCTTAAAATATGCTCCAGAGATAGGATTAATTACCTATCTTTGGGTAAAATCATTTCACAACTTGAAACTTGGTTTACTTTGATTTGATCATTGGAGGAAATTGATACACTGACAGTAGGCAATGATTCAGACCCCATACGTTTGTCTCCTCCTATGTTCTGTCCAGTTTCGGAGAACTTTTCATGCGTATCTAATAATTTATCGTATTGTTTTTCTGTCCGTGCAACAGACTTATCAGCAGAAGTAGCAGCAACAACTGGTTCAGATATATTCACTTTAGAACTTTCTAAAAATGATCCTCCACTAGACGCTATGTCTGCCACGTTCTCGGTAGCACCGCTGGATTTAGGTCGTCGTTTCCGACGTTTTCGTCGTGTACGTTTCCTAACAGTTGTACCACTTACTATAACTGACTCATGATCAGAAGTATTTGTTGAAGTAGAGTTGCATGTAGCAGATTTTGAATCATCTTTTTCATCATTACTACTTATACTACAATCTGAAGATTTATAAGCAGCTGGTTCGGTAATTTTAGCGATGGGTAGTGTAACACATAGAGTATGAACAGATTTATCAAATTTCGCTGTTCCTTCACTGTCATTTACTTCATAGGGTAATTTTAGATCAAGTAAATATGAGATCGGCTTCTGACTCTACAAATTTATTTATGAAAGCTAGACAGAGTTATTTTCAAAAACGGATAGCATGCAAAACAAGTAAAATTTAAAAAACTAATAGGTAATTAAAACAATATGACATAGATTATTGAGATTTTTAACCAAGACTGCGGACTGGTCGCAGGAGACATATGTTGGGAAAAGCTAAACGAGCTTTTCAAATACGTGCTAAAGTTGTATCAAACACCAAACCATCAAGGCTAACCAGGCTTCCAATACTAGTGAACTAGTCAATGCGCCTAACTACTTCGTTTCCCGTCTCTAGTTCCAGTGTTAATGCCTATAAGTCCTGAAGTAACTATTTGCAAATCGAGATGGGAGAAATACATCCAAAACATCCCTGCATTGTTGCGTAGTGATATCAAAAGATTCAGCATTACATCGGTGCCGTCACCAAACATGACCATATCACCTGAGTATCTTAAGCCAATCAGTCAACCTCCTAGTAAGAGAACAATCCCTGAAAATTCGGGCAATGTGAGCGTTGTTTCTAGCAGTAAGTCTGTGATGGGATTAAACAAAACGTAAGGATAACTATCAGCTTTCTCGGACGCCACTTGAAGCTACAAGTTCAAATGACAGTTCGCTATAAGCTCTGATCTGACAAGTAGTGTTCCACAAAATGTATGTACCTCGCAAGGTGCATCTTTCAATAAAAAAAACACTACCATGGAGACGGAGACAAATGTAGCTTTTAAGTCGGGAAAAATCACCATTGTCGGATGTTAAGATGTATGTCTTTGTTCATAAACTGACGAATGGTGAGTACTTGGTCGATGACTGTTTGAAATCAGCGAGGTTTTCTCACCTATCTTTATAATCAGAAAAACCCTTCTGGATGACGTGGATGTTATTTATGTCGATTTTATGGTCAGTGTAAATAACATGTAATGTTATCGATGATATGGTTCGCAACTTTTCAACCTCTACAGGATAACTATGGTGTTGTTTCGTATGACTTTCATGTTCTTTGTCACAGGTAATGATTTTTGGAGAAGGCTTACACATGCCGAAGCGTGTTGGTTACTTTGTAGAACTCTTGAAATTCATATTATTCTAGAATTCTTTACAAAAAAGTTAATAAAACTGAATGACCTATTAGTGACTAATGATAAATCTAATAAGATGTCATCAATTGGTACTGTCGTTCTACCTTATTGCCACGAAACGACAGAAGAATTGCAAAGGATTATAAAACGACATGGAATCTGCATAAAACTGTGCACGTTCAATTTTTTCTTACGCAATAGAGCTTTCAGTAACTAGGCTAGAGGTTCTGATCCCGCTACACATTTCAATACGGGCATTTCAGGAGTATCACCGGCCCTCAAATAAAAAGAGTGATTCGAAACCAAGCACGTGGATCTGTACTTCATATGCGAGTTACGTAACGTAAAATCAATACACAGACACGAACCCAAAAGAGACAATGAGATAAAATGAAACGAAGTATGACAAGTGGAAATGTGAAAAGACAAACCCAGATAAAAATTATCTGAAAATAATGTTTTTTTAAGCTTACGATTAAATGTATATGCGTTTTTGTCACCTCCAAGTCAACACATGAAGAAGAGCTTAAACCAGGTAACTTAATATTGATTATTAAGCGATCTGGTGGACGTAGAGGGTTCACATCATTGGAATCTCGGCAATTACTAAGATCGAAATCCGAACTGTAAGTTATATAATAGTCTGGTTTAACAGGTGTACTTGTTTTGCTCCCTAAAATCAAAACAGAAACAATGTGGGAAATGCACACAGCACAGTAAAAAACATTGCGTTTACGTATCAGCTGGTTGAAAGTGCCCCGGCTGACCGCAGATACTTACACTGATTGATCACCGAGCGACAACATCAACGTTGTATTTGTCTAAGTATTTGTACTGATCGAATTCTATTGACCATTCTGTAATATGCCCACTAATTTAGGCGATTTGATATTGTGTGCACTACCTGTATGATAAGTGATTGGACAGAAAACTAGATGAAAAGAAATGTGATGAGAACTTCATCGTGGTTTACAAGTTGATCATCATTTATTACTGACCATTTTTATAGAGACTATTATATGCACAGTAATAAATGACGACCAATTAGTAAGGTATGATAAAAGGCTCCCATCATATTTCATGTCACATCAACAGCAAATGGAATTGTTCATCTATGTTTCTGCCTACTAATAAGCAGCAAGAAACAACATTAGAAATTTGTTGAATTTTATACAATCGAATACAATCGACTTCACATTACTCTGTTGGAAGTTTTGTCCTGTTTAGGTGGTCCCAAGATGTTGAATGGTCAATTTTATGTAGGCTGTCATTAAATATAAACTGATAGAGCTATCTGAAGCTATGTGTGTTAATTAAAATGCGATAATTTGAAAACTTACATTAGATGGCACTGAATTAGTGCCAGTGGTGATCACTCATTCATCGATACAATTAGTGAGAACAACTGGAATTTTATGGACTGAAAGGAACTAGGTCACATAGTAGACACAAATGCATGGCTTCCAATGAGTTTTATTGGCTTAGGCATTTAGTTACTAATTAAAAGCCTAATTTTCACTTTATATAGTCAGAGAATATTAGACTTGAACAAAAACAAAAGCAACAGTAAAATTTTTTAACCAAAAACCAAACGTTTTAGAACCGTTCAAGAACTTACCATCATTTTTACCGACTGAATTGTCTAAGCACTCAGGATCACTATAATTAGGATAAGAAGATAACATTTTGATTGCTTGCTCTTGTTCTGCAGAATTACACAACTTTAAATCTTCTGCTTCCCGCTTTTTCAATTCAGCCTGACGTTGTTCATAGTCTGAACGGCGACGCCTGATTATTGTCGGTCTAGCAACACCCTTATATTGTACACCTTTTAGGAGACGGACAGTTTTGAGTAAATACTTGTCGCATAGAGAATCAGCAAACGATGACCCATTTCGAGAACATTCTAACTGAGTGTTTTTCCTGTAACTGAATAACTGTTGTGCTTGTGAAAAAGTTTTCCCAAAACACAAGTTATATTGCTTTTGTACACCATCGATTGCTGTTGCATCTAATAATTCTTTTAAAGCAACGGATGATTTAGCTAATTCAAACGCTTTTGGATTGAACGCCACATCATAAACCTAGTTGGTATAAGGTGAAAAGCACAAAAGATAGATTACACAAAATGTTACTTTTATTTTCAAAAATAAGGTATTATATAAGCAAACTTACCATTGCTTGTTTTTTCGCTTTGTCAGTATCTTCACGAGGTGGAATAAAACAATGAGGAAGACTCCAATAAATACTACTTCCTCCTTGTCTAATGGAACTGTTTGTTACTGGTTTCATTTCTGGGCACTCTACTTTATCTGATTGGCAAACATTTATGAAGACCTTCACACTTTCTCTGACCGATTCGCTGTTTTCTTCTAGAATGGTTTTACTTTCAGAACAGTGAAGAACGTCTGGCCAGTGACGTGTTTTTAAACAGTGCCCAGGGATAGGATTGACAAACACTACATCTATTCCTTGCTCTAATTCCATTAACCGTATTTCATCTTCGTACCTACAGAATTTAGAACATAGTGAGGATTACTCTTAAACTATCAAAACCGAATACTTTTGGATGATAATTAATTTGTAAGGCGAAGCGTTAAATTTAACAAATAACGTTACTTAGTTCTATTTTCGAAATTTATTAAGTACGACAACCATTCATTGTGGCATGAAATAAGAATGAATAAACTTGAGTCCCAACAGATACATGACTTGAACGTATTTACTGACAACGCGATATATTACATACAATCACTGACGGGAGTACATTATTAAATGATACATTCACTCATCGCCTTCCTTTAAATTATGTATTAAAACACCGCTTTATACTTTGCATATCGAGAATTAGTTGCTTCTCGGATTCTATCTCTATCTCTAATATTTTTTAATATTAATACTTTTACGACATTGGTTGTCCCTTATATTGCTTTTTATTTTATTTCATCATAGATGTTTTCTTAAATGTCTTTCTTTACTTAGCCCTTCAGGAATTAACCCCCTCCAAGGAAATTCATCTGTTGACTTAGAATACCCAGACGATTAAGTCCTACTCGGTGAAGACGCTAACAATATGCAGTCTCCTAAACACCTTGAGTAACAATGCGAGCATGTTCATAATCCGTTTCTCTAGGCAAATCCAAAATGATACTTCAAGACTAGTTCTACACCATTGCCTAGAATGGTCATAGGGAATGAAGTAGTTGAATGCGTTGAAGATTTACTACCTCATCAATAGATTTACTGTATTTACCAAGCACTCTGTTCCTAACCCACGCAATGCTAAACTCAGTGGTCCCAGCAAACACGAGAAATGCCTCGAAGACATCTATGATCGAATACTAGAAGTCTACGAATATCCTTTATCCTTAATGGTCACGTTTCACATCCATAGATTAAAACGGATCGAAATTCTGCACAGTAGGCGCATCCTTTCGTTGGAAAACGGATGTGTCGCCTTCGCCACAAGCCAATCGAGCTTTCTGTATACAAAGCCAATATTTGATTGGACACCATCTACTGACCAAAGGACGCGTTTACTGTGCAACATTTCGATCCGTTTTACTCTGTGGATGTGAAACGCGACCATTAAGGATAGAGGATATTCGTAGACTTCTAGTATTCGATCATAGATATCTTCAAGGCATTGCTAGGACCAATAAGTAAGCAATACGTGGGTTAGGAATAGAGTAATAGGTAAATCTATTGATTAGGTAGTAAATCTTTATCAGCTGAGGTGGTTAGGACATGTGTTACGTATGCCCAACCACCGCCTACCTTGACAAGCAATGCCGACTAGTGTGGAAGTAGGCTTGAAGAAAACTAAGGGCGGCCGAACTGAAACATGGCACCAGTCCATTAAGCCATTGACAACTGGGTTGAGTCATATTAACAGGTATAGACTGCCTGGTTTAAGTCCGCGTGATAACCGTAACCTATAGTTAGAGCCTTTAGGTGATATGGCTCAAAATCGTTCGCAATGGTGTAGATGTAACCACTCGTTGTCTTTCTGAAAATTATAGGTTACTGAATTCATCATAATTTTCTTTTCACTAAATTACATTTTCTTAAATCTTATCTTCGATCTCCAACTCTCTCCATTAATACTAATCCAGTTGCTACCTCCACTACTCTGGGATTTAATCTCTATCTGCTAATTGGAGCATGGCAACTTGAACTGATGCACGCATGTACCAAGTTTTACGTTATAACTGACTAACTCATTGGACACCAAACCATCAGGACTAATGAAACTCACAACACATTAAACTACTTCACTCCCTATCGCTAATTTTGGTATCGAAGTAAGCCAATCCTGATGGAACATTTCGCATTAGGATGGCGAGAATCCCATCCTAAACATGCTAACATTGATGCTTAAGGTAATCGAAAGATTCTACATTTTATCAGCATCTTCGCCAAATAGAACTTAATAAAGAAGAAATATAAAATTATGTTGCAATCTTTATTTTGCTGGTCAATATGCTTTGGCATTGTAACCTTGGACTATGAAATGAAACTATTAAATACCACGAAGGCATGTATTTGTGTAGCAAATATTTAACTTATTGCACCGTTTAATAAGTTAATAGAAGAATCCATGACCGACGGCCAATAATACAAATGAACGATACTGAAGCAACTGAAGATATAGGACAATCATGTGAAGGGTTTAGGAAACAAATTCCATACAGTCTGATAACGCTAGATGGTAAACATACAACGTGTTTAAAAATTCAACGACTCTTAAGGAATCAAGTCACTAAACAAAACCATTTCAAGGAATTAATATTCGTCAAAACTTCAAGGACATTTGTAGAGATCAAAAGGACAGGAACATTATATCAAAGTATTTCACCTTGTTTGTAAAAATTTATTACCACATGTAATGATTCGAAAGTATTCAGATTTTCTAGTTTGTGTCTAGTACGTAACTGTAGTCATCCATTGCTGTCAGAATGACCCAGATGCATTGATTATGTATGTGCATAGCATTATGCTAAAGCTCTTGACATTCCATGCACATTTTACTTTTAAGTGTCAAATAACGTTGGGATTTTCTTTGGTCAATTCATACTGTGTTGGTGAGAAATGTGGTATTTTAGGCTGGTATATGTTTAAGTTAGATCCCAATGCGACTTCTCTTCCGTATAAGGGATTAAAATAATTTCTTTCAAATGACTGATACCCAATCTTCAATAGCAAGTTGGATAAGAGATTGGCTTACACTCATCTTCTAAGGTGGAAACATGTCAAGAAGACTTTATGTGTCGGTTTTAAGTAAACAGTAACAATGAAACTTCAGGGATAATAGGTCAAAAACCGGCACGGATAAAAACAACTAATGGGTGTTGTCTAATTTTAGAGGAAGATTGGCGTACAGTTCCCATTTTATGTAAGGCTTGGAGATCTCACAGAACATACTTTAATATTAAAACTTTGTAACACAAAACAACGGTTGCCTTTTTTCACATATACAATGATAGGGAATTAACAGTAGAAAAAAATTGATAAAGCAATAATTCCAACTTAATTGGAAGACTGAAATGAAGATCCTATCTTGTTAACTTACACTCAAATCTCTACGAGTTTTAGCGACTCATGTAGCTATAGCAGCCGCAAGTTAGTCTCAAGTATAGCCACAGACCATAACATTTCTGTGAAGTATTCCTTTATATTCTATCACAGTGTAAACGGGATGAAATGTAGAACATACGACCTCATATAAATACACATGGTCTAGGTCTCTAACAGAAGCTAGTGCTATTTCTATAACAGGATGCAAATTGTTATAGGCCGTTCTGAAATGACCATACTTTTGCATTCACTTCGAAGATTATAAAATTTTCTCGTTAGTTTATCAACGACTGTAATTTCAAAACGAATACGAAAAGGTTTACGAACATCTGGCAGAAACCACATATTTGGGACAACCCCTCCCCACCACATCCTACACACGCCATAATTACCCAATATTTTTAGATGAAAATGATTGTAGTTGACAGTAATTGATAATCCAGCATATGCAACCAGATGGACCTATTACTGCTTTGATCACAGATGAATATTGAAATGTGCATACAAAGAGTATTTTATGAAGATCAGAAACTATGAAGAACATAAAGCAGGACTGAAACTGACAATTAAACAACATAGTTCACAAGACTGACTGGTGAACATAAGAAACAATCTCAGAGAACCCGGATAAGTCCAGTTATACCAGATTCTTAATGATATTCTCTTGATCCTAAGAACTAAAGCTTAACGGCGCCATCTGGCCTCTGCTATTATAGACCGAGGCATAGTGATCGGAATCTTAGTTAGCATGGATAACAAAATATCAATTCCATTGAAGTAAGAAGATACTCATTCCCAGTACAAGTTCACAGGCTTTGTATGACCATATTGCTGAAAATGCCTTTAAACAAAAATGCAACAAGTGGGATCAATACGGTGGCAAAGAAGAAACTAGTGTTTCTCATTCCTCAGTGAATTATCTAAATAACTTGACTCACGGATAAAGGAATACTCACAGTTCCGCGAGACCTAAAATGCCTGAGTAGTTATTTACAAGTTCTTCAGTTTGAAAACCAGTCACCTGAGCTACAAACCTTATCTGACACCGACCAGCCTCCACAAAAGGACATTCATCAACGGATTCCCCAAGTTGTACAGCACCTTTAGAAAAGGTGCTGATAACATGTATCGTAGACGGCTCTATTCAGCAAAATTTAGTATGACATACACCATAATTCGAGACGCCTGAATGGTGTAGAATTTTGTAAATATATAGATGCTAGTTATTAAACAAACAGGTTAACTTCAACACTGTGTGGCATAATTAGCAAACTTCTGTTCATTGAGGTATGCGTATAGATGGTAAGCTCATCGAGAGAACGGTACTTGTTGGGTTACATGTTAATAAGCTCAGCTGCAGCTAACCCCATGTACCCCAACTTAAATCGTAAAAAAGTGGTTTGTTAGTGTTTGCCCCATTATAAATCATTAATATTTCAAGAAATATAAAATAGCTGTCACTTGATAACAAGAAATTTGAAGTTCAAACGATTCGTACCTTTTTTTATTAGCAGGATCAGATATTTCTTCTGCATACTCTCTAAATAGCTTTTGAAATTCTGGGTCTTTAAAAGCCTTTTTTAATTTTAGGACTTCATCTGACGTTAACTTTAATCCACGAGACTCATTCATTCGGTAGTTTCCCGCTCTAAAGAAAATGCTGTATAACCTTGACAACAAACATTTATTCAAAAAATAAAACAAGTACTTTGTGAAACAGACGATTTGAAAGACTGGTGTTGTAGACACAGACCAACTTACGCACCCCTCCCCCACAAATAAGCAAATAAAGTGTTTTGTAGTTATGTAACAAATATATAATTTTTAAGACAATATATTTTCCGCTCTCCGCGCCTATTCACTATTATGACGAAACCTTTAAAATTCTAGTTTCAGTCAGGTAATGGCAGGAGGCTGAGTGACTTGTGTTAGTTTTAGCTACTATAACCTTTAAGTTGACCCTAATTCTTTAGGGGTGTATCAAACGACAGGTCATTTGTTGTCCAACTGACTGTGGAGTCTGATTTCAATAAACAGTAAAACTTTTCAAACATTTTGGAGTTTCAAATTATTGTCCGTCGTTTGAAAAATACAAAAGCTCACAGCTACTCAATTGTCGATTACTTGGTTTCTGCTTTACGAGTGGTCCATAATATTTTCTCAAATAAGATCTAGCTTCGAAATTGCAGTATTGAAGTTTTGACCAGACGAACGTTGTAGAAAATCTGTATATGACAGCAGAACCAAAAGCCTTAATTATCCACCAGATGGCCACAAAACGTTTAGCAGCCGCTTCACAACGCTGTGCAGTGATATTAAAATTTTCATTATTGTTGATTCCCATCGTTCAATCTCGAAAAGCGGCTGCTCAGTATTATTCACCTTGTATACATTTGGATTGTTTGATGAATATTCATTTCTCATACCAACATGGAAATGCATAATGGTTAACACGTTGCACCTAATATACTTCATATGTACGACTATCCAGATCACAGAAATAATCCACCCCAAATTCAGAACAAAGCTTTAGAGTAAGAAGAAACCAAATCTCAAAGATTGAAAAATGTAATGTATCCAAAAGTGAGTACCACTATAACCAAAATACGACATTTGTTATTTGGATAACCAAACGGTTTAATGCATATGAAAAAGGTGTTCTTTGTAACACACAAAACTGAAGAAATAGTTTATTTGATATGCTGGCTATAGTGGTTTATGGATATTAACATCAAATCCAGTAATTTAAATTAATTACGGATTGATTTCGGCTAAGTACCGTTAGGACTGTAAAGCAGTGAACGGCAGGTTTTTCCTAGAATGGAATTTTATAGCAGTGATACTCTCTACTTCCTCAGGAAATTAAAATCATGAGCTTCAAGTTTGGCTGGGAGCACTTCATCATTACGTCTATTTGACCAGGCCAAACAATAGGATTTTCCCCTCAATTACTCCATGATACAGAGTGGCGACGGGTCAGTGCCTTTAGCAACAATTATATAACTCCCAACATGTCTTATCTCTACCAGTCACAATTCACGAAAACTCCTGGAACATCCTGAAGTTAGTCACCAGTTGTTTTCGCAGTGACAACAACACTCACCGACTTGGGTTCTCACGTGGTTTGTCAATATTATTAATTCTAGTTAAAACTGACGCGTTTTTTAACTTTCAGCGTTATTACCCGCTTGCAGAAACGACCAAATTATGACCTTTAATAATAGAGTGGTACGCAACAGGGTTAAGCGCTTGCAGCCTAATAGCAGCTCTCGAAAACCAAGTGATATATCCGCTTGTAGTCACTCACTTTTTAATCCACAGCAACACAACAGTTATCACCATTCGTTAGAGCTGTAGGCATCTTAAGAAATCTAAATAACAAAGTAAATTACATGAATAAACCAGAGGGGGGGTAGATCTATTGTTAGGGAAATTCATAGCATTCTGTCATGTGAAGCCTAAATTCTACTTACTAAGTAAACGGGACGACACAGACACTGAAAAAATTAAGATAAATAGAAACCATCACTAACTTTATAAATGTAAAGTTTGCGGATCGGTTAAAATCTCACCATAAAGTGATAGTGTATAATATACGTGGCAAGCTCCCTATACCGAGGCAGTGATGGCCATCTTGAAAACTTGTAATATGCCACATGTGATTTAAGATTGTAGAAGACTAAGAAACGTTGTCTGTCCTCTAGTATTCATGACTCACACCTTGTCACATTACTACGCTGTATTTCATTACGATAGAGCAGCAAAAAGATGCAGGGTTGCTCTGCATCCGAATACAAGACTAAAAACTGGAAAACATCAGCGATGTCGTCTTTAATGCAGCACCTAACGCGATATGGCCAAAAGTACGCCTAAATAATTACCAACGACTACTAGGTTTTATATATAGGGCTCCAAATACTCCCAAATTAATAGACACCTCAATAGTCACACCATGCTTCCACCCTCAGCCTCGACTATAAAATGACCTGTAAAGACTTCAAACCCCCCGGAGCCAGCTGGGACACATTCACTAGTCCAGCGCATTATGAGAGCATAATTACACCTTTTTATCATGCACACTTGAAAACAACAATACTATCGACCAGATTTTCTGCCATAATATCATGCCGATATTCATAGAATATAATAAAAAACTTAACAACAGTGGCCACAACGCAGTCATATGCACTCTACTGTTTATGGTGAGAGATAGTAAGTGCTAAACGACATGTGAGCGTTTTAAGTATAAGCACTTTGTCCATGCTGCCGAGAGGGTGACATCATTTAGCACCTGTTTGGATAATCTGGTCGAGCCCGCTTCTTTGCTAGTGACAGTACTACCAAAACACCAGAAATATTGTACTACACTGTAAAGCCCATACTGGATACTATAGTACCAACTAAGACGGCTTACAAAGCAATATCCTCCTATGTCAACACTAAAACTAAGGCTAAACTACATAAACTAAAGGAAAGGTACTTCATCTTAAGGGATCTCACTGCTCTGAATCAAATCCATTGTTTACTACAACAATTAAGATGCCGATATAAAACTCGCTTGAAAGATGAGTAGTGTATAGCACTTGGCTGCAAGACTAAGCCTCTAAAACTATCCCGTCTGTCACGAAAACGCGTAAGTAAAACCTAAGATTACAGCACTCGTTCAAAACTGCGAACTGAGGTAACCTACTACAGCCACACGTTACATATGAGCTTCTTAGTTGAAAGGTTTGGTAAAAACCAAGACACAAATCGAGCGGCGGACATCATTTTTGACAGTATATGCTATACAACGGCGAGTACTATAAAGTTTAACTTCAAAAATATGCATGAAGCTATTAGAATGCCTGAGCTAAATAACAGCTCGGGGACTGGTGACATCCCATCAACCTTTTAAAGGTGTGCTGGGCCCTCTGCACTCATTAAAAGAATAAACCTGGAAATCCACCTACCCACCCTATAAGCATAAGACAGAAGCAAGGAACCTGGTCCAGAACTATCAACCAATCAATCTTACACCAGTGATCTCACGAATACTAGAGGAGGTAATTGAGGATCAAACATCTGACAATCTGCTAAATGGAGGCTTCGCAACACGGCTTTCCTAAGACAAGGTTATCTGAAGCCATGATAAGAAGAGGTTGGTGATAATACTACACTTTGACATCAGACGTTTTCGACAGGGTACCACACAATCTGTTAATCCCCTAGCTGCAGTCTATTGAAGCCACTAACCTTATCCAGGGATGGTTCGAATAATTTATTTCAGACCGAAATCAGATAACAGCAAGGTTAAAACCACTGCTCACAACCAGAGGAGTAGTACAATGTAGTGTTTCAGGGTCCCTACTCACTAATGCATATATCAATAGTATAAACAGGTGCGTCATCATAGGGAAGCCACACCTGCATGCTGACGACCTATTTACTCACTTATTGGGTGTCAACTGACTATTTCATGCATATCACCTTCCTTGGGAGCACTGTCGAAAGTGACGAGTTGTATACTATTTCTGATTCTTCTTTAAGGGTCTCATTAAGATTGAGGAATATTTGTAACCGTTCCACGGCAGTCTATAATTACATAAGGTGAGGGAAGGTGGTTTGTCTAACCATGTGTCTGTGTTTGCACTAAGTCTCTCAGAAATGATTTTCATTGTACCGTATCATTAGTAAGCACATTCCTCAGCACCCCTTTGCTTAATTTACGGATAACGCGACGGATAATTCCATGGCCTGATTCTGCATTGCTCAAATCCCACCTACTAGCCCCAAGATTAATCCGATCAATGCGTATGAAGGTGATTTTGTAGTCAACAGCACGCTCTTTCTGGTGTTAAATCAGACTGCTCAACAAAATGCACAAAAATCCGAGGGAACCGTGTAAACTTTTATAACTAGTAAGTTTTTTACCTGGTTGTTTAATTGCACTTAAGCATCAGTAAGTTTACGAACTACTTAAAGTCGAGAATTACACTTTCTGGCAAGAGAGATGGCTAGCATTTGTTGATACAAAAGGAAGTACTTAAGTTTAAGTAAAAATCTCAGATCAGGGAGAAAAACAGCTTAAGATTCCACATCCGTTTTCAGACATTTTTGTCTGTTACTTATATTCTGATACCATTTTTTCAGAAGGGCTAACTTCTCTATTAACAGGCGGAGCAGTGCTTTTGTGCTTGTGATACACTAGTGATAATGATAATAATAGTCTACACTCAAGTAGCATTTTCTGAATGAGAGCATACCAGTTTGCAGGCATGATCAGAATGATATGGCCTGTTTTTAACAGGGTTTTAATATAGTTACTGTTATGGAATTTACGCTATATGAAGATACTAATTAATTAAAAAGCCAACAGTAACAACTTTTACAGTTTACAATACTACGTTACTAGAGGTATCTTTTGTATTATAGAACGCTTCCAACAAACAACCGCGCGCTTCTTGTCTGTAGCGCTATAATTCCAGGAAATGGCTGCGAGTGAGCAGAATGAACCATAAATAAATAGATAAATAAATAGCTTTTATTCTCAAGTATCATCGTGTACATGAGAGTATGCCAGTTTACAGGCATGATCAGAATGATATGAGTTTACATGCATACAAATATTTCGACGAAATGTTACTGTCAGGACTTTTATAGTTTAGCGCCTAGGTATATCTCGATCTAGTGACAGAAGAAACCAGACTATTTTGGGAATAGGTCTTTATTCAGTAGCGTGAGCAGGAGACAGTGGAGAGCCGTTCTAGTTATTGAAACACACAAATACGTCTCAACGTTCAATATAAGTTAATAGAAAATATAGTCCCTGTGCAGAATGAGGAAGTTAATGAATACTGGAGATTAATTGTTTCGTTGTATGCTTAAGGTTTGAAGTGAACTTTCAACTAATCAAGCTAAGTTGCATATAAAGGTTTGAATTGAGAACTAAACCAACTGTAACAAAGTTTACAGTACTAGGACACTAAATATATATATTGTAGCATGCTGTATATATGACAAAGCACCGCGCGCTTCTTGACCAATGCGTTACTATTCCAAAAAGCGGCTGAGGGTTAGCGGAATGGATCACTGAGCATGTCCAGGCGCGAGATAGGGCCAAGGGTACTTGGAACTATATAATAAACAATAGAGATGACGGAAAATTAATTGTTACCCTATACTTTGACTTTACTAAAGCGTTTGACAAAGTACATCACTCATCTCTCTTACATAAATTACAAGCCTTCATGATAACGGGCAAATTGCATGATTGGCTAGCTTCGTTCTTGAAAGATCGCATTCAATTAGTGAAACTAGGACGATATCTCTCAGTCATTGGACCATTATTATTTATTATGTATGTTAATGACATATGCCACTGTTTTCAAGAGGGTAAGACCTTTATGTTTGCGGACGACCTCAAAGTTGTCTATACATTCAACCCAGATGAAGATCGAAATGTTAACGACATAATACAGAGAGATCTCAATAAACTAAGCGAATGGTGTAATAAATGGTTTCTTCCCCTTAACGCACAAAAGTCAGGATACCTATGTTTCGGAGAATCTAACTGCGAGATCAACCTACACCTTAACGAACATGAATTTCGTCATCTAAATAGCGTCTGTGATTTAGGAGTAAGGTATTCAAAAAGTCTATCCTTTACTGAGCATGCTTCATCACAGGTCTCTAAAGATCGTAGATTTATTGGTTTTATTTATCGTAACTACCGTCTTAACGAATCTAAAATTATTCTTTATAAAACCTGTATTAGACCTTTGCTTGAGTACTGCCCAATTATATATAGTTGCATGCGTTCACTAGATCGGCAAAAATAGAGAAAGTTCAACGGCATCTTATTAGATTAATAACCCCTGGCCAACCCTATAATGCTAGATGCTGTACTTGGAAGTTAGACCCTTTATGGGTCAGAAGGATTAAACTTAATCTTACTATACTCTATAAAATTCTTCATAAAGAAATTATAACGGATTGTACTGCCTTGACATATACTCGAAAACATAAGTATGACTTGCGGAACCAAGACTCCCTAGTAACAGTGCAGAGAGCCACTAGTAAGCTGAAATCCTCCGTCTTTGTTTCACGTTATGCTAACCTCTGGAACCGGTTACCAGAAAGCATACGACAATCTAGCTCCTTGTCACAGTTTAGATTGGCAATAAACCTACACTTAGACAGTGCTGGTATCTGTAACTTACTTAACACATCTTATATAGATTATGGCACATTTATGAATGGACCTCCTGGCATTTAATTCTCCTTATAACACTACTAAAAGTAAAACGTACCTGTAGACTTTAAAAGCTCCTTGATTATTCACCTACAGGCAATAGAACGTTTTCCTACCTAGCAGAGAGTGCTTTGGAATCTCGTAATGTCTATGCATTTCTTAGAGGTGATGCAGTATGTCTTTATTTCCCCATACTTTATCTTATAGGATAAAGTAGATCTAAAATTTACCATAGTTATCTGTAGTATCAACCGACGTTTCCCAGAATAAAAAAGTCAAATAACGAATGAGCTTTAGTTAATCCAATATGTACACTTTAGGTCTCACTGGAATCAGATGTACTTAATTGGTTATGTGTCCTCTCGTCCTGTTGCTTGTTCCTTTTCTTTATCTTTTCAGTTCCCAACTATTGTGTCACGTTGAAAATATCACCCAGAATCCACGCTGAAAAGGAAAGTGAATCTTTGTGATCTACTCATGATAACTTAATGTGGTACCTCCGATCTCCATCGTCCACCTGCAAGGTGCTGTTCCACACAAGGTCATGTTCGTACCTGACTCCACAATTGACTATTTCAAACAACCGTGTAGTATCTAAATCTTCCCTATGTCGCGTTTTTGACACTCCTTTTCCTGAATTGATTACATATATTAATAAGTGTTCTTTACTAATGCATCCCTGAACACTGAAGAATGAAAAGTATCTTCCAGCTGTTGGTTAACGGTTTTCTTATTTACATTTAATCTTCCTGCATATGAATCTAGTGTCTTGTAAATGGTATTATTAGTCGAGCACTCATTTCGGTAAAAATTTGTGTTCCATTGTACAAGGGTTGAACTTTTTGTATCATAATGACCATGCCTGTAAACTGGCGTGAATTCTGTACTAAATTTCAGAATAATAATACTTAATAATTAAAACTTGGGTGTTAAGGAGAAGGCAATAGTTTTGTGTCAGTAAGTTCCATACTTGTCTTGCACATAATCTTCTACAACTAGAGGAAAGACAAAGAAGAGAGCACACAAAACAAAAAGCACTGGTATTCTGGGGTTAACAAAGCTAATTGGCTGGATTAGTATTTATGCTTCCGACATACTACTTATGCTTATAGGCTGATTAAAAGGGAAGAACACTATCATATGACTAAGACAGGTGAGTGGTGCTCACACATTCAGAGTCCCTATTATTTCGCTAGTGGAGTTAGAAATAATAGTTGGTGTGAACATTTTAAATGAGATTTCAGAAGAGACGAAGTTACTAAAGTGCCGTACAAATGAAGGAAGTGAATCTGTTTCCCGAATGGCTTGAGGCAAATGGTTCCAGATTCTCAAAAAATTTATTGGTAAAATAATTCATATAAACGGAAGATTTAGAATGCGATATTTTTATTTTCGAGGCTGAATTGCGTAGGTTATAGCTAGAAGGTTCCTCGAACTGAATTGTATTAAGCAATGAGAACGCTAGTTTCTTTAATATTTTGTAAAGGAAGATTAGGTTTAATTATAGTCGTCGCTTCCATAAGGTATCTAGTCCTAACTGAGTGCATCTAGTTTTATAATCTAGAGTACGACCAGCCTCAAGAATACGAAGAGTAAAGCGACGTTGTACAGACCCCAGTCTGAGTTTATCCTTAATCGAAACATTAATGAGAATAAAGTTACAGTATTCTGGTAAATGTCTGACACAAACCTTATATAGCAGAATACGAGAATCATTGCTATAAAAGTTACGTAGTGCACAACCTAGTAGTCGATGTGACTTAGATGTCTGCATATTGACCTGTTCTGTAAAAGACAGGTTATAAGAGTACCTTAGTCCTAAGTCAACTACTGACTGAAGCCTAGAAAACTTACTGCCGTTTATGGAGAGATCAGAATTGAGACACCTATCCCCAAAACATATCCAGCCACACTTAGAAGCATTAAGATCTAACTTTCATTTTGAACACCATACGGCGACCTTGTTGAGCTCGGCAGTGACGCCACTGAATGTGTGTGCGATTTCGTGAGGGTGAACGAGTAAACTATTTTAAGATCATCAGCGTATAGAAAAGGTCTACCCATGCTGAAGCAATTGCATATATCCTTTATGTAACTTATATAGAGCAATCGGCCTAAGACACTTCCTTGTATAACGCCACTCGTAACCGGTTCGGCCTTCGAAAGGGTGGAATTAATTTTAACTATTTGATGTCTATTACTGAGGAAAGAGTTTAACCATGCAAGTAATCGATTCCTAATCCCAAAAGAGGAGAGTTTGCCTACAAGAAGCTTGTGGTTAACCATATCAAAGGCTTTAGATATGTCTAAGTACAATACTAATACCAAGTGCCCAAGGCTTCGTTTAGTAAAGACTAAATTAAAGAATTCAAAGTGACAAGTCATACAGGACCTAATTTTCAGAAAACCATGTTGGGAATTAAAGATGAGTTTTTCGAAGAGTAAATAATCAGACATTTGATCACATACTATTTTTTCCATTATCCTAGAGATAACCGGGGTGATATTTATAGGCCTATAGTTATGCAAGTTTTTCCTGTCACCTGATTTAAATCGAGGGCATATGCACGAGGTTTTCCATCGATTAGGGTAAGATCCTGTTGTTAATGAAAGGTCAAACGGTTGTAATAGAATTAATGGTAAATTGGGTCCTCTGAGTTTGAAGTAAATGGATGCCATACCATCTACTCCATAAGTAGTTGACGTCCTAAGAGAGTTTATGGATTTACAAATGTTGTCATAAGTGAAGGTAACGGATTCCATATGGTTTGTAGCTGAGTTGATAATGTCTACCTCATTTTCTTCCAGGGGTATACCCCTCTTAGCGACGAAACCACTGAACAGGTTGGTTATGGCATAATGGTCGGTAATCATTAATCCATCTCGTAAAATGCAGGGAGTATCACTATTCCGAGGTTTGAGACTTGTATCGAACAGCCGTACCAGGTTTTGTACCTTGGAGCTACTGTGCGTTGCTAATAATTCTTCGTTAATAGCCTTTAACTTGTGGACTTCTTTTACTTGATTGAAGGTCATGGTAATTTCCATAAGTGCTGAGAAGTCACTTGACTTAAGATAACTCTTCTGCAAACGTCTTAGCTTCTTACGGTAATGAAGTGGTTTATACAAATCATTTAGTTTAATTAAATTGCTTAGTTTGATAGGTGCAATTGTATCCAAATATGAGTTATTAATTTGATAAAAAGTACCTAGTGCATCTGTAAGACAATTAGATAAGAAAAAGTTGTCCCAGTCAGAGCAACTTAGAAGGGTGTGCAGAAGATTCCAGTCCACATTTTTATAATTTCGATATTGTCTAGTTTTTTGTGATTTATGAATATTGGAGTGACTAAAATAAAAAGGAAGAGCACATAAAACCATTTTGTGGTCACTGCTTTCGAGCTCTTTGTTAACTTGAAGTGACAGAGGAGTGATATCATGACAGAAAACCAGATCAAGAACTTTATGATATCTAGTGGAAGTGTGTACACACTGTATCTAACAGTGCATGTCTAATGTAGTAGTAAGGTTTTGTTCATCGTATGACAGTCCTCTGCCAATGTTTCAGTCTATCCTAGGAAGGTTAAAGTCCCCTGCAATGACTTTCGAATTATAAGTTAGGGAAGAGGTGTGTACAAAAGGACTAATAATGTTGTTATCTACAGTAGTCGGTGTTAGGAGTTCTGTATATACATCCGAAGAGTAAACTATGGTTCGGGGTATTGACTGATATCCAGACTGACTCTGGTACCTTGCCGAGTATTTCGTCATCGGTTTTATTAGATGACAAACAATCACTCACGTATATTAGACAGCCACCACCTCGTTTATATTCTCTATTGCCGCTATATAACATATAGTCCTGAGAAAGACTATTCAGAAGCTGGATAAAGCTGATACTTTGAAATTTCGTTAAGGGAGCCAGTCTATGTAGGTTGGTCTTGAGCGGTGAGTTGTTGGTGCATTAATTACGTTCCTAGACAGCTCTTGGAGTAAGTTGCTTAAAGGAGACCAATTCATTACGAGAGTAGCCAATGAAATAAAAAAGACGGTGGCTTTATCAGGATCGCAGGTTGAAAGGATGAAATATATATCCACATAAAGTGTTTAATATATATATATATAATTAGATCAAAGAATACGAGCGTTATTAGAGTCAGAGGATATTATATAAATATATTCCAGCATGATGCAGTAGAAGATATGACTAAGTACGCTACAGTTTCAGTAAATGTGTAAATTCCAAAGAATTAGTTATATTTTGTGAAATAAAGGTTGCGTAGAATTCTTGTGGTGCTTTAGTGTAGATGGCGAGCGGATAAGAGTTTCTGAAGGTGGCTATTGGAAGAAGGCTGTGATTCGAGTACTATATGCTTTGTTATTCCACTGACTAACATCGACAAAGCACACAAAACACAATCGATGCATAATAAAAGTCAGAACGAAGAGTAGGTAGGATATTTATTAATGTGACAACTAACGAACTTCAGGTCAAAAGTTAAAGATTGTCATAAGTAAGGTCAGGGTGTTCAGCGTACATATATATATGCAACAACTAAACACTGTTTAGTGTTCTGACAACAGTTTAGTGCTGACACACAGAAAATAGTCAATTTGATATTTGTTTCTACTATATAGAAATAAAACATGCGAACACTGTTACTACAGTAGAATGTGACATTGCTAAGTGGTAGATTAAAAACCGCATAAAGCGTCTTAGGAACGCAATTAATCAGCACTTTCCGTACCTGATCTTCAATTTCACTGGTGTGCATCTAGGGATTCTCTAGTTTCGAGGAATCTGTTTGGTGTTATGTGAAATTATCGAGTTCCACAAAACATATGGTGGGAGTCATTTGCAGGAGACCTGCTGCTGATACACAGTACAATAACCGGATGTCAACAGCAATCGATAGACCTCTTAAATCAGGATATGCTCATTTGAATCCTAGGAGGCATTACGCCTCCAAATATCAACTATGATGATTAAACATATAATGAGGGGATGATTCGATCGAAGCTCATTTCATTTACGGACGATCAGACATGGCTGTGCAATTGGATACTTTCAAACAGACAGATTGGAAAGCCTGCTCAAACTGTGATGTAAATTCGCCATGGTAGTACCTGTTGGACATTATTCTGACAGCTACCGAACACTCTGTCCCTCAACAAATACCCAAAATTTTCAAATAGCCTAAAACTTTGTATAATCATGCACTCAGACTTCTGGAGCTAAATAGAAACCATTGGGCTGAGTGCAGGAGGTTGAACAGAGACAGCTCTTACAAGCTTTAAGACAGACTGTAAACAAGTACATAAATGCTATTCGTTATGATAAAAACCAATATCGAAGAAATTTGATAAATTTGTTTGTCTCTAGCCCGAAAAGCCTATTCCATCACGCTGCTTTTCCCTGTCAGGAAAGAGTAAAAGTCCCTGGGTTATTGGGTCTAAATTGACTTGCTGAGAGTGATACAGATGTTGTGAAGCTTCTGGTCATCCAATGCGACGTAACGTTCAGACCAATACTCCTTAGTCACATGTACGACAGTCTTAATTCGAGAGCCACAGGAATCCCCAAAGTTGATTTAACTATCGGGAGAGTTCTACGAAAGCTGAACCGGATGAATGAACACACTTCCCTTGGACCTACTAAAAATCATCCACCTATCCTAAAAGAAGCTCAGTGATTGGTACCTCTACCCAGCAAACTGCCGATACATAGTCTGCTTCGAGGCATGGTTTCAGGCAAATGGACTTATATCACTCCAATCCTTAGAGGAGACTAATTTAGCAACCCTACTAACTACTGGTCGGTGACTCTCCTTTCTATGTAGTCTAAAATTATGGAATCCTTAATCGGCGACAGCTTAAGCGACTACCCGGAACCCATCAACCTCTTTGCATCCCAACAGAATGGTTTTGGGAGAAGCCACTCTTACACCACTAATATTATTAATATGCTGTCAACGGCGAACGACTGGACTAACATCCACAGCCAAAACAGAATCGTCTATGTAGTATATCTAGATATTCAGTAGTCTTCGACTGAGTTAATTGTGTTTGTCATGTCCACAAACGGGGCCAGATAGATATTTGACCTCCGCTACTGTACTGGTTCAAGTCTTGTTCTAATGAATCGCAATTCAAGGTAAGGGCGATTCACGCATTTTCACAGTATGCAGTAGTTCGTGTATATTAGGAACGCTCGTTAACGCTAGATATGCATCTCCTAGAATACAGGTGGCTTAGAGAGGGGCCTCCTAATGACTTATACAATCCTAGACTCTCTTTGGCACGTATCAAGATACCTAATAAGAACACACAAAAACTTGAGGCACAATTCAGTAGGTTGGAGTATAAGCACACCTATAGCGTGAGGCAAGTCGCAATTAAGCTAATCGGATAGGCTTGATCAGTAGCTAGTGTAAACCTTCACAATACTAGCCATTCTTGTTCCAGCAGTCAGGTCGATGGTAACAACACCTGTGATGCTAAACGTAATTTTTCAATAATTCAAAGCACTTGATAATGCAATGTTTGTAGGATCAACATAGGTTCACTGATTTTGATAAGGTGTAAACCAGTATAAAACAAAAGGGCGGCAAACAGTTTCCTGCACTCATAAATACATGCCAGATACATCTTGGTCTCTCAAGCGTCACAACCAATTTACGCGAGATATATGAGCGTCTAACAACTTGTAGCGATTCAATCGAACAGTGTTGTCACCGTACCAGCTGCCTTGACATAAAGCATACTCGAAAGCATACTTTCTATCAATAAACTTCCATAGACTACTGAAAACATTTAATTAATATAAGTGGTTTATTAGACTTGTGCAACCTATTCTTTTGGTGAATTCCCAAACTAATTAAATCCAGTGAATAAAAACCGTATCAAATCCCCACATTCGTTATGTATGGCGGCCTGCTTGAAATCCCGGGCTACTTTTTTTTTACCAATATCTCAACAAGTTATCTTTCCGTTTTCTGTTGTGTTTTAATTGTCCAATCATGTCCCAAAATCGCATTGTGTACTCACGCGCATCTATAAAAAGTTTACGACCTATTATGTGCAATTCAGTTAGATCTAAACGCAAACATCATGGTGGCTGGCAGCACGCGTTAAAAAGAATCAATATTCATCAAATGTTTATCTTCTGGCAGAACGCGACACTGCTATATCAGGATTCAAGCACGTAAAGAGAAGTATAAATGCTCAACTATTCCATATTTAACACATGTTCTATGTGATGAAAAGTTTGTAAGAACCGATCTAATCAGAAATCTGTGCTCTTAGAAATACGGACTGTTATGAAATACAAAGACTCCCATTCCTTATAGTACTGTTATTTTTGTTGTTGTTGTTAACAATATAAAATATGTATCCTTTTTTATCAAATGTTGACACGGTAAAAAACTAACTTGTTGAGACATTGTATGCTGAAAATTCATATTGTACTAAAAATACTACTACTGAATACTGGATGCTACTACTGAATAAAGCTATTATTATTATTATTATTATCATTAAAAGCCTCCACTTTGTTAAGCCTACTCATTTGTGTGCAGAACAACAACTCCCTACTTTTACTCAGAAAGTAGCTTGCCCGCAGTTAGTGATCAGTTGAAAAGTATAGCGAGATTAACACAGAGTAGCTGAGAACATTCTGTAAAGGTTTTGGAATGGATTTAAGTGGATTCAGATGATTTAGTATTCCTTTAATAATATGGGGCTCAAACTTCACAGTACTTGGGCCGACAAAGAGCATGATTTGGTGATTAATGATTACTGTCTAAGCATTAGTTAGAGAGAAGTCAGATTGGAATTCCTTGACTGATAGATTAGCATCCACAGGATAGGTTCTATATATCACCATTGAGTCCTTAATTATAATTAATATCAACGTACTAGAGACCAACTTTTGAAGGTATTTCCTATAGTCCCAGTAATAAGACATGGAGTTCAACCAAACTTCTTTTACTTCAATCATAACATTCTGAACGAATGAATGCTCAATTAATTTTGTTTTATCAGGTAGTGTAAGCACCTCGTATTCCGTAACTCAAGGACCTTTGCCAACATTTTGATATTACATGGATTACTTATATATTTTAGCACCTCTTGGACTAGGTGTCATTTTAACCTTGTGCAGTACTGCATATTGCATTTATATTCATTACTCTAAACGCAGGCTCGTTGAACGTATCAAAAAAGCTATGCTTGCTAAAACAGTAGGTAAAACTAGTGATGTAGCTGCCAACACTGAGTGGTATACTAAAGTAGGGACCGACAAAAAGAACTCTGTTGTAGCTTATCCTAATGTATTGAGTCACATACCTAGTATTCCAGTACCCCAGATGAAGTTTTACTGTCACCCCGGACAATCTCGAACAGACATTTTTGTTCAGAAAGTTGGTAATGAGGTATATAGTTCTCTAACTAAAGAAGCGTAAGTTTGTCATTATTATGTATCGCGCGAGTTTTGTTGGCCTTATTAAAATATTCTGTCGTATTTACATTCAAACCCGTATTTAAACAGTTGTAGTTGAAATAATAGCTTCCGCTTCTGTGTCCAGTTAAATTAGATGACCATTTCCTCAAAGTAAAGACATAGATATGCAAAAAACATAGACATAAAAATGTATTAGAAAGTTAGGAAAATATTAGTTTCTAATAACACTGGGTTTTTTCCTGAAGTTCTCAATGGAACTAGCATAGACTTTTTCGGGTGGTTGAAAATTCAAGGACTTGACTATCCTTATCTAGAAAAGTGTCCCTACAGTTGATTCCATGGTGTCACATGCTTGATTTTGTGATGCTCTATTATGGTCATAGCGATGGAACGAAGTTTGTATGACAACTTTAATGAATACCCAAGGTTATTTAGTATTTTGAGTCATTTTTGGGCACTTATATTCCGAAGGATACTTGTCTAGTGGTGGTAGATGTTCTTTATATGGTTTGGACTTGAGTCCGTGAATTGATTTTATAGCTCTCCGGATTCGTGCTAAGGTGTTCTTGTTCTTTTAGAATGAGAGTGCAAACACTATCGCCGTACTTTAAAGAGAGCTAATGAAACTAATAAGAATTGCTTGCAAAATCCTGTTGTAAAATTGGTAAAGTGAATTTCATACTGAAAACTTTGCATTTGAACTTCGAAGTATTATATAATCAGAAAAATGTAGAGTTAAACAACCGTGTATCTTAAAAATATAGTGTGAGTACATTTGCTCTTGAAAATGTATATCCTTTTACCTTCTCGTGAGATGTATATGATTGTTTTTATTATAATCTTTCTTAGTTTGATAGCGCGTCACCAGGGCATCATCTGATGCAATAATGTATAACTGCCAACACAATAATTCGTATTTTTTAACGGCACCCTAAATTGGACGTAAGATTCATTACTGATAGTGTTAAAGTCCGTCATGTTTAAATAAGCGTACCAAGGTACAACTCAAGAAAAGAGGATAAGGATTACTTCTAATGCATAACGACGTTCTAAAGCTGCAATACTTGTAGTCAAAGAAACATTTCAAGCTCAACTTTGAGCCAACTAATTTGTTTATCTAATTTTGCTTTCTTAATGTGCTTGCAAGTTTTCTATAAAACTAACTTTTCAATCAACTTATCTTCCAAGGTCACATGTTCGGAAAATACCCTATCAGGATGGTCGATACATAACACCTTACGGCGCTTCAAGTATCAAATCACAAGACGGAAACCTAAGAGATTGCAGTTTTGTGGAAGGTATATACGTGAACTATCCAGTTAGACCATCTAACGTAACACATGTACAAAACGAGTTGCGTAAATGTAAGAATATGCGATATTAGTGAGGTGTAAGTGTAAGAGAAAAATTATCGTTCCAGTTTTATTTACTGATTATCATTTTACAGTTTAACGTTCCAACTAGTAAACTCAATAGAGTTACCGCTCATAATGCCATTACACATTTGTTGGTTACTCTTTTTCTATGATTCCGCATCTCTGTTATGAAGTTGTACTTCTTATATCAAATTGACCTGAATTTTCCTTATCGCCTTTACCAACTTCTGTTGACCTTATGTAAGTTAAGCAGACATTAATGTATGATGTAGAAACGGGTACATATATGCAGCGGTTCAAGTTGCCATATCTCATTAGCACAACAAGATGTATGTTAAAGTAATGTAACTAGGACTTGCATCAGTGGTAGTAAGAAAATTGTGTGGACATGCAGAATATGATACAGGAAAAAATAGTTAATTTGTGGAGGGAAAGGTATAAACTAATTTTGACCCCACCATTTAGGGAAAGACAAAGGATGCCACTGTAACTGATTTTGAGCTATATCAATCAGAGTCTCCAGCCACTGATCGTGACTATCATGTGGACCCTAAGCACATAGTCTGTATTTACTGACATTAGCCATACCAGCAGTCATTGACTTCATAGATTAATACCATGTTTTGGTTTGGCTTCGCCTAGCTTTCTTCCATTCTTATTTGACGTAAATCAGCGCAGCATTTTGAGGTAGACGGGGAATGAACATACGTAATACGTGTTTCTGTTACCTCAGTCGATGAAGATTTGCAGCCGCATAATCTGATCTGTCATCTTTGTGCACCATCTTGTATTTAACCTCGTTATTACTTGTTTGATGGTCTAAATAAACGTCAATAAAGTGAGTAATATATATCTGTAAAATTCCAATGAGTAAAATTTAAAATTTCTGACGTTTCGCGGCTTATTGAGAGTTGCTTTTTCAGAGTAAAAGTGAATAACCGATTTGAATTAATACAAGATTAAATAATGCAGTGTAGCATCAAAATAAGTTCGTACAATCAAAATGCAAGTTTGATCGTGTCATATCAAGTCATTTGGGTTAAGGCGGTTTGAAGTGAGACATGTATGCATATATTAGTGTGATGTGAAAGGTAATTATGTGAGGTGAGGGTAAAGTTGTATGAGTGTTCAGTCTAGTTATTCATTTTTACTCTGAAGAAACGACTTTTACTAAACCGCGAAAAGTTAGAAATTTTAATTTCTACTCATTGGAATTTTATAAATATACATCACTCATTTTATAAACAACCTATCCAATGCCCAATTTATTTGAAAGTATCAAAATTAACCTTGATAATGATATATACAAACGTGGTCAATGTTCCGAAGACATCTGTAATCAAATACCGATGACCTACTAGTATCTTACCTCAGTGATTACGTTTCGGATCTATACGATACGACATAACGGACTCTCGACCGTACTGCTACCTTGACGTGGGAATCAGGCTTGCCTATTGGACTATACTGGCTGAAACAATTGTTCCTCAAGGTCCTACCATACCAGGCAGGTCGGTTGAAGAGCAGGGAGACCGAAAGTAGCAAATATAAGGTCCGAGAACGAAGTCGTACTGTTGGCTACATAGAGCTGTGAAGCAGTGTGTTTTCCCCGGACAACCAGCATAACGGCGATGCTGCCTTCTTACAAAGGAAGGACAGGGTTAAAAAAGGTCGACCCTGAAAATGCACACCTTACCTTACTCTACGGATTTCCGTCTCCGGCAGTAAGACCCCAACAAGTGCGGATCTACAACGAAAACCTCTCTCAGAAAGGCCATGTGTTACCGGCACTAAGCAGTTGTTTCTTGGGCACTGCCGTCACGCTCCCAGGTCTTTCAGACCAACCCTAACCCATTTTGCTTTTCAGGTACATCAAAAAGAACCCTTCCACTGTGTGGCCAACTGGGAAGCAATAACTGCCTTCATACCTCTAACAACACACAGGATCACCTCCATTTTAATCAAACTCCTTCTTCTATTCCTAATAGTTATCCCGCTCCTACCTTTAAGTCTAAATTCCTATCTTCAACTTCCTCCTGTGTCATCAGTGCCAACGATTCCCGCCCACGAAATAACGTCTCAAGTATACTAAGACCACGCTCCAAACGTCTCATTGGTGCACTCAAAGTACGAACCCTGTGTCAAATAGGGCAACAAGCATCCCTAGCTAAGACATTAGAATCCCGTGCCATTGGTGTATGTTGTGTCTTTGAAACACGCATACAGGATCCTAGAGTGGCCACTTACTTGACCTCGCCTTATCAGAGTGAAGAACCTTCGCGATACACTCTTCGTTTATCTGGCGACTCAACAGAGACCTCTCGTGAGCTAGCCGATATAGGTATTGCGTTAATTATGAGAGCAGAACAGGCACTTCTAGAATGAATTCCTATAAACAGTCACCTATGTGCCGTCCGACTAAGTGGTTCAGTTAGAACTCGGAAAGATAGGGACACACGCCGTTGTCTCTGCGTTGTTTCTGCCTACGCCCCCACCGACTGCAGCCAGGATGGAGTGAAAGATGAATTTTACAGAAAACTTCCTGAACTTCTTCATAGGGCCAAATACTCAGATTTAGTACTCATAGTTGGTGATTTTGCCGCCCAAATAGGTAGCTTGAACTAATCTGGAAGACATTCTGGTAGATGTTTTAGTGTTTTAGCTCAGAGAACGGATAATGGCGACCGTCTGCTGCAACTTTGCTCAGACAATCGTGTATTTTCAGTCAACATGAACTTTAAGCATAAGGAGCAACATCGTTTAACATGGCTCTACTCAACGGTGGACTCAAATAGACCATATCGCCATTAGTCACTGTTGGAGAGGCTCAATAAAAGATTGCCGATCTTTCTGGAGTACATATTTGGATTCTGGTCACGCTCTTGTGCGAGCACGCATTTGCTTGCATCTTATCGGGCGAAGAAAAATTACCACAGGAAAACCTGTTAGAATTCAGAGTAGTAATGAAACAGACAAGATTAAATTCCAGGAACAACTGAAGAACCACCTAGGCAATTATAAAAGATGCGACCCAACTAGATACTGCTTGGCATGATGTCCAAACAGCTGTGGCATCTACAGTGACATCTATCAAGGACTAAAATCAACATGTCAAGAAAAATCAATGGATCTCAATGCCTTCTGTTGAAGTGATAGACTCCCGAAGACTTATCTCATTAGGCTCCAAACATGATGATGAGCGAAGAGTAATCAGGCACAAACTAACAAAAAGTCTACAAAACGACTGTGAGCAATGGTGGGTAACGAAAGCAAAGGAAATGGAAAAGGCAGCGGTGTTAGGTAACACTAGATAACTTTTCAAGTTAATAAGTGAAACCGGGGTTAAAAAATCCAGCGTTAGTGAGACGATCTCAGAAAAAGATGGAACGCTTATTAGCTCTCAGTCTAGACGCTTAAAACGGTGGGCTGAACGCCTCAAGGAGCGGTTCAGTTGGCCTTCAGCTGCTCTAAAAGTTCCCACTATTTTGAGACACCCGGAATGGAGAGTCGACTTAGATTCCCCCGACTCTTGTCGAGGCCGAAAATACTATAGCCAATATGAAGCAAAGCAAAGCAGTAGGTCCGGATGGATTGTCCCCAGAGGTCTTTAAGGATGGTGGTCCCACTTTAACGATTAGGCTGACTGATATTTTGACAAAAGTTTGGGAACTTGACATAATTCCGTCTGACTGGTATTGATCGTTAATCGTCCCAGAATATAAGAAAGGGTCATAGTCGTCCTGCTATAACCGTAGAGGAATTAGTTTGACTAATATAGTGTCTAAAATACTGGCTTCTATAACTTTCAGACGCTTAACTACAACTCGTGATCTACAAATACGGGAAAACCAGGCTTGTTTTAGACCTGGTCGCGGTTGTATATACAAGATATTCACCATTCGTCAGGCTTTAGAACACTGACATACTTTACGGCGCCCGACAGTCGGGGTTTTTCACGATTTGAAAGCAGCATTTGACTCTGTAGACTGAGAAATTCAGTGGCAGAATCTTTCGTTGAAAGGTGTACCACAGAAGTACATAAACCTTTTTAAGACTCATTACTCAAACTATTAGTCGTGTCAGAGCATATGGCGAACTGCTATCTGAACTTGTAACTTCAAGTGGTATCCGTCAAGGCTACCCACTTTCCCCATTTGTGTTTAATTTCATGCTCAACTTACTGTTGGAAATTACAGTCTCATTGTATGGCTCTTCAGGAATTGATCTTCTACCAGGAGACCCATTTATTGACTTAGAATATGCTGACGATATAGTCCTGTTTGACGAAGACGCTGACAAGATGCAGAATCTTTTAACAGCATTAAGCTCTAATGCAAGCATGTTCGGAATGCGTTTCTCCCCCTGTAAATACAAACTATTGTTTCGGGGCTGGTTTTTGTCAACACCTGAACTAAAGATAGGGAGTGAAGTAGTCGACCACTTCACTTATCTTCGAAGTCTGATTAGTCTTAATGTGCTTATCTCTAACGAAATCTCAGTATGAATTCAAAAAGCTCGTTTGGCGTTCGCCAACTTACGTTATCTATGTCGTAAACGTGATATTCGTCTCTCAACGAAGGGATGAGTGTACTGCGCAACAGTTCGCTCTGTCTTACTGTATGGGTGTGAGACGTAGTCATTAAGACTTTCGAAGGGTATTAGTTTTTGACCATCGATGTCTACGAAACATCGCTCGCGTTAGCTGGGATCACCGAGTAAGTAATAACGAGGTTAGACGACGGGTGTCAGGCAAATGTGGTAAATCAGTCGATGAGGTTATGAATGTTCATCGACTGAGGTGGTTGGGACATGTGTTGCGTATGCCCAACCACCGTCTGCCTCGACGCGCAATGCTGGCTGATATAGGAATAGGATGGAAGAGAGTTAGAGGCGGCCAAACGAAAACATGGCATCAGTCCATGAAGTCACTGACTGCCGGTTTGAGTCGTGTCGGTAGCTTCAGACTACCTGGATGGAGTCCTCGCGATTACCGTAACCAGTGGCTAGAAACACTGAGTGGCATGGCTCAGAATCGGTCACAGTGGTGCAAATGCATTCATTCATTGTTCTTCCTTAAATCATGAGCTTTAAATTATTCCATAACTTTCTTTCTACGTTTCCTGAACCATATTCTATATGTTCACACTCCTTGTTACTATTATTATTTTATTTTATTTTATTGCAGTAACTTCTACTAATGGTGGTGGTGTTAATCTTGCGGTGCCATGGAGGTATGGCAACTTGAACCGATGCACACATGTGCCAGTTTCTATGCTGATCATACATACACGCATATATAACGGACTATTTTATAATATACTCGTGGCCTGGTTAGAAAACAAATATCTCGTCAACGTCGTAGGTGAAGTTTGTTGATAAAAGCTAAACGAGCTTTTCAAATCCGTGCTAAAGTTTTATCAAACACCAAACCATCAAGGCTAACCAGGCTTCCAAAACTGGTGAACTCGTCAACGCGCCTAACTACTTCGTTTCCCGTCTCTAGTTCCAGTGTTAATGCCTATAAGCCCTGAAGTAACTATTTGCAAATCGAGATGGGAGAAATACATCCAAAACATCCCTGCATTGTTGCGTAGTGATATCAAAAGATTCAGCATTACATCGGTGCCGTCACCAAACATGACCATATCACCTGAGTATCTTAAGCCAATCAGTCAACCTCCTAGTAAGAGAACAATCCCTGAAAATTCGGGCAATGTGAGCGTTGTTTCTAGCAGTAAGTCTGTGATGGGATTAAACAAAACGTAAGGATAACTATCAGCCTTCTCGGACGCCATTTGAAGCTACAAGTTCAGATGACAGTTCGCCATAAGCTGTGATCCGACGAGTAGTGTTCCACAAAATGTATGTACCTCTCAAGGTGCACCATTCAATAAAAAACACTACCATGGAGACTCTCGATCTACAGAGACAAATGTAGCCTTTAAGTCGGGAAAAATCACCATTGTCGGATGTTGAGATGTATGTCTTTGTTCATAAACTGATGAATGGTGAGTATTTGGTCGATGGGTTTATATCTACCTCTTAGAATTTAGCTAACATATCATTTAACATGATTGTTCAAACTGTCCCACCATCCTTAAAGACCTTTGGTGTCAACCCATAGAGACTCGTTGCTATCTGTTCCTTCAGGTTAGCGATAGCCTTTTTAACGTCGTCAAGAGTTTGGCATAGTGTCGACTTTTCATTCGGGCTGTTTCGAGACTGGATAGTTGTAGAGTAGCTGAAGGCCTAATGAACTGTTCTTCAGTGTTCCGCTCATCGTTCTAAACGTCTAAAAAACATGAGCAGATAAGAGTTTTATCATTTTTTAAAAATTCTTTTATGAATGCATGACATTTTAGTCCTAGTTTCTCTAATTGGTCTGCGGAGCTGTCTAGTATTATCTATCACCGCTGCCTTTTGTGTCTTATTTGTCTTTTTGCCCACGACTGCCCACTATCATTTCGCAGATTTATCATTTTAGATCTGATTTGTCTTTTTTTATTCATCGTATTTTCGCGGTTTGATGAAATAATTTTATGGAAGTATATCACTTCACTAGACTTTACTAAAATCCACTGATTTTCCCTAATCATTTAGTTCAAACCACTGGTAGATGTCACTCTGTTTTTACAGCTGTTTGGATACTTAGCCAGCTATAACCCTGTAGGTCTAGATTTCATAATTACTTACGTATCCCTTCAGCTGTTGCTTGAATTTACTCTCGGCTTTTCAACTCTGATCTTAATTCCAGTGGGTCTTCCCGTTGTAGCTTTTTACTTTCAGTAAAATACAAGCAAATTCGTGCTCGTACTAGAACATGATCAAAATCTAAACAAGTATCCCGAAATCAACGACAGTCCTCTATCGAGCCTTTTTAATGATCATCGATGGCGGTATGATCTATTTGAGTCCATCGTTGGGTCGGTGCATTGGGCCACCATGTAAGACGATGTCTGTTCTTGTGCTCAAAGTTGATGCTTGCTAGGAATCAACAGCTATTTAAGCAAAGTTGCAGGAAACGATCAGCGTTATCCTTTGTCTAAGCCAGAACAACAAAATATCCACCTAAGTATCCCTTAATCTGGTTTCAGCTACCTACTTGGATATTAAAATCACTTACTTTGAGTACTTAATTCAAGTATTTTGCTTTATGAAAGGTTTCAGAAACCTTTCTGCAAAACAAATCTTACAGTTAGTTCGGGCCGTGGTTAGTGAGAGGTTTAGTCGGTTACTGCTATGAGGCAGTGGCATATGTCTTTATTCTCCCGAGTTCCTACCGATTAATTTAGTCGAATAGCACGTATAAGACTGCCGACAGTGATCCGTTCGAGAAGTACATGCTCCACTTTTGTACTTATGACCATACCTACTCAGCCCTTCCTATTAGAAGTTGCTGTCGAATCGCTACATAAAAGAGGGTTCTCATGTTAGTTAAATGTAGTTAGGTGAATGACCACGCTAGGATCTTGTGTACGTGTTTCGGCACGAGATTCTAATGTCTTATCCATAGACCCGATGCCTGGTTTTACAGATGGTTTGTGCATTTAAAACTCCAATGTGTCGTTTGGAGCGCAGTTCCAGTAGACTGGAGTCAGTATCTCGTGGACCAAAATCGTTGGCACTGAAAACATCTGGAGGAAGTTGACAGGAATTTAGGATTGGCAGTGGAGGTAAAAAAATACTTGGAAGTAAAAGAGAAATTTTTATATGAAAACGGCGATCTTGAGTGCTGTTAGAGGTATAAGGATAGTTATCACTTCCCCGTTCCTGACATCCATGGAACGGTTCTTCCTCATAATGTACATGAGAATGAAATCAGGTTAATGTTGGTATTAGTGACATTTGGAGCGTCACCTCAGTGTCACTAGTCGTTTACGTCTGGAAAGTACTTAAAATGGTACTAATTATGCGTAGAATAAGAACAACTATTCATTAACTTATAAACAGAATATTATAAATTTGATGAAGAAAATACTTCTCTTCTAAAATCTCAAGAATGATAACTGTCCAGATGAGTTGTTTACGCTTGCCCTCAAAATGGATGTTTCTTTAGAAATCATACACTAATTTTTACGTCTTATTATACGTACATTTTGGTTATATAATCATGCAATCTGGTTCAGTCAAGGTTTGTTGGAGTAATCTTAAGGGCTCGGTTACCAGTAAGGTTGAGCAAACTAGTAATATCTTCGATAAGCTCACGTACTAAAGATTGCTTTCTAGTCTTTAATAGTTTTTATGTTTCAATAATTCTTTTACACATATATTTCATTATTAAGAATATTCACTTGTCAACTAGTTGCTAGTGTGGTTGAGATAATCTACGCAAGTAGAAAATGAAAGAAAAGAATAGTTGGATAAAATGTATATTTAATGTTGGTTACGAAGATTAAATATTTGCACTACACACATTTGAGCCATGTTTTGCTAATTGATTATTTTAGTTAATTTGAAATAGTTTTGTAGAGATCGGTATCTAATTTACTTTTGTTGTTTTATATTCGTCATAGTTTGACCTTGGTTCGGTACCAGTAAAGACTAGGAAGCACTAGACAATCGTTTCGTCCTTGTGTAGAACTTCTCACTTGGGGAATTAAATACAAGACTTCCCGGTCACATAATGATATCTAACCGAGATTAATCGGTGATGAATGCAAATAATAAAAGTAAACTAGATGTTACTCTCCATGAAATCACCTTAAATCTTCTTAGCAATTTCAATATTTTTTTACTCGTAATTCATAAGTTAGATTTAATATGCAAAATACTTGTAACTAATCAATGTTTTATATGTTTTCTTTGGGTGTATTCTAAATTCTATAGGTTGTTCTAATTGTGATTCAAAGCTTTATGTTGAATCAACTACTCATTTTCTACATAATTAATATGCATTATATAAAAAAGATTACATAGGTTTTTTTTTTAATTTTAATTTGTACATATAAAAATGCATTTCATTTCCATTTATTATTAATTTACTTTCACAATATGTGAATTGAGGCTAAAATATTTGAAAAATAAACATTCTTCTCTTTGTTTTTGTTGTTATTCTTTTGTTGCCTTCTTTTATTTTTTTTTTGGTTTTATGTTTTGTTATGTACACCTTTTGGCAGGTTTGTTGCTGTTGTCATCATCATCGTCATCCTCGTCGTCGTTTTTGTTGTTTACACTTTTGAGTTATTTGATTGTGAATAAATAATTTTTATCTTGTGCCTTTTTTTATCGGCACACACTACACAAACTACTACTTTTTTGTATGTTGCTGAATAATTTTTAGTCTGAATTATGTATATCAATCATTTGTTTATATTATTTACTGAAGAAGAGAAAACAAGAATAGTGACTTTATTCAATACTTTAAGTGTTTTTATTACAGTAAAATGTTTCGAGAAAAGAAAATGTAACAACTTTCCCTCCCGTATTCCAATGACCATTTTGAAAGCATTTAACTTGTAAATCCTGAAAAAAATGGGTACGGATAAATTTTAAGCAGTTATTAGTTATCATTTATATTTATCCACGAATTAACTGTTTTTGCATGGCATCTTTTTTCATTCCTGGACATATTGGATGTATGAATTCGATGAAACTAATTGCTTCTCTTTTCTCCATAGGGAGATATATGAATTATTGGAATGATGTTTAATCCAAGAGTTTCTCAGTGTTCGCTTTGAGTTAATAATAGTTGTATTCATTACTATATACTCTTACTAAGTGTTGTAGAGATTGCTGTATTTGATATCATGGATTGACCTGGGTTAGATAATCATTAAAAACCACGAAACACTGACACAACTATTTCGTTCTAATGTAGGATTTCTCAGCAGTATATACTCTGCTGTACCCACCGGGAATTGAGCTCAGGAACTTCAGATTCCGATGCAAGCTCTTAAACGTTTGATCACTGAATAGGCATCTGACAGCTGATGGTTGTAACGTCAGTCATATCACAGTGTAATGTAACTTTCTTCACAGATATAAATGAAACAAAGGTAACAACATTTTGCAGAGTAAGCTGTATGCATTGTCGTTTGTTTTAGCCTCATCAACTACATACCACAAGATACATAACGTGTAAAAAATACAGTAATCTCAAAAAAGGTCCATCTATTTGTCAGCTCAAATAAGCTTTTCAGTAAATCCATTTTCTTACTTTTAAGTATTCTTGTTACAGGCTACTATAAAGTAAAGAAGGTTATTTATTCATATTAATTTAGAATTCCACAAATATCAACAGGAATACATTGTGGGCAAATTTTGATCGTAAAAATACTGATCAAATTTCAATAAATATACCTTACTGCTACAAGTGTTGAGACTGATTAGCCGAGAATTATATTTTGATTGAAATAGAGTACTCACAGGTAACTTTAAATCATTGTGTGTATGCAAAGAACAAGGAGAGCAACATATCAGCTAGTAAAATCCAACACTTCAAGTAACAATCTAGTGAATTTCTTATACAGTTACTCTACTTATCATTTCTTAGTCGACCAATTTCAATTTTTTGAAGTTAAAGTTATTCGGTTGTGTCGCATGATTGTGTGTTTATTAACAAGACCAACTATTAGATAACTAAGTTAACAAAAATCATTTTATGGTTTGAAGACGTTCTGATAAGATCGATACGCTAATGCGTTTTATCATAGTTGGTTAATAATGTTCATGGTTTGATCTAAAGTATTCAAAGTAATCCATGAAATACCTTCAGTCACTCAGTGGTGTTCTTTTTTTCTCCTGGATATTGTATATGCTATTGAGATTGAAGCCGGAAACCTATGTATGTGTGTCTAAAAGAAATATATTGTCTATTCCTCTGCAAAATACGAGTTACTTGATGACTTTGTCAATTATCCATGCCTATTGTTTGTTTTCCTTCATCCCTCACGTATATCCCTGTTTATATTCTAAAACTGATTATTCACAGACAATCACATCTGATTGCGCAATCTTGAGTAAATATTATTGTCAATGTGGCTCATAAGTGTATCATATCTGGAACTCTCTCTTACTATATGCTGTAGTTATATGTATCTCTGGTCAGCAGGTAAGAAGATTAAGAGATGATAATGGCTTTGAAAATCTGGAGATTAAGGCTGTAACAGAAGGAAAGGTTGGATATACTTTTTGTGTTTACATTGTTCTGACTTATTTAAGCATATTAAGTTTCACTTGATTAAATACGAAATGGTTGGGTGGTCTGTATTAAGTGTTGTGATGGAAATCTGAACCAACTTCTTTTTGAATTTACGAACATATGGAGCTATAACAATTTATTGGGGTAGAGAGGTTTACTGTATGCCTGTTTTATGAGACTGTAACAGACTGGCAAATAATTGGCCTCAGGCTTGCTAACGTTTCCGAAGTGTCCTGTTATTATTAAGTATTTTGAAGTACGTAATTACATCCCATCTAGTTCTTCTGTATGATAAAGAAAATAAGTGTAGCTAGTCACTCCTCATACAGCGGCTCTAATATTTTAGTAATCAGCAGTTCATGAGACATTTTCCAACAACTTACTGTCTTTTTTTAGATATGCGATAAAACTGATTGTGTACAGTATTCACATTTTTCTGGAATAGACAGGGTGAGAGCTTTAGTATTTATATGAGATGAAAGCCTTGTATTTACCTTGTAGATATCCATGAATATATTTTGACTGAGTGCTTCATGATTACATCATGTTTAATCATCGAACTTCTTATTAGATCCATTGCTGTTTTTACTCAATCATGCTCGGTAATGTTCTTTAACACCATCAAAAAGAAGACGGATATACTTAACTTTATAAGAGCAGGTGAATAAATAAACAAACATCAGCGTTACTTACTTACACCCATTACCTCCTCACAGAAAAACATAGTCCGCTCACCAGTTTTCTCCATTGAACTCTGTCCTGAGCAATCCTTTTCAGTTACTGTTTATCTTTCTAATATCTGCTTCCACCTGCCTCCTCCTATAACTCTCCTAGGGTTACTGCCGGTCCCAAGCCCCCGTAAAAAAGGAGGGTTGGGCATCGGGCTAGCATTTCTATCCCGTAAAACCTAAGCTTGCTTAAAATAACGTTAACCAGATTAAACAAACTAAACATCAACGTGATTATGTGTAATAACTTATACTTTAAACTGTTATTGAATATAAGTAAATTTAAAAAGAATACGCTCAATATGAGTGTGAAGTAACTTCAATTGTTTAAGTTTGAACTTATCTTACTCATGATAGTCACTGGTTTATATTTACTTCAGTATATGCTCAATTATTGAACTGTAGCAATTATTTATGAAGTTATTTGTTCTATTGTGTAGTTCTAGTTAATAATTGATTGCATTCACAAATGTAACTATGATGTGTGATGAAATTTTCATCTAAGAAAGACAAACCTACTTACAAGTAAACTGATTTTTGAACTTTGAAAAAAAAAAGTTTATTTAAAGTTGTGTAGAATTGTTTAAACAGTTAAATAATTGATAAATAAAAGGAAAATATTGATCTCTTATGTTTCAAGAAGTAAAACAACAACAGTTCAAAGATTGAAATTAAGTTGCATATATAGAGGTTTGTTGATTTAATTTTATGCATTTTCGATTAAGTTGTATTTTTCTATTTTTAGTTATCTAAAGTGTTATATTCACTTCATCTTACTAATTAACTTAATAAGTAAGTTGATTATGTTTTGTAGATTGATGAATTTACAGGAATTGGATAATTATTGAAAGCGTTCTCCGTGAAGTTTCATGGTTTTTAGACTAGATTCTTCTGTAGGGTAATGGATCCAGATTGCTTAAAAACCCTATACTAGAATAAAATAGTTGTTAAACGCTTCAAAAGTGATCACACTCAAGCCAATTTGTGATATTGAATTGAGTTTATTCTAGTTACTTATATTAGGACAATCAGTCAACAAGTTTTGTTTGAATTAAATTTCCTTTCATAAATATCTCATAGATGTGTAACAGTCCTAGTCGGAGTTTTATGTTGAATAGAATTGAGGTCTGTCACTTGAATTGGTATAGAAGAATATATTAGAGTAACAATTACTTAGAAACATAATCCGAGTTTAGGCGTAATGAATGAGTATCAGAAGACTGAATAAGTAGTCAGAATAACCGAGTTGTTTTATGAAGTAGAACTGTTGATTTATACAGCTTGACGTATTGGTTGACTGATAAGTAGTGAATAATATGATGTATGCTCTTTTACAGAGCTCATCAAATTTTTACAATCAATTCTCAATATGACCTTAGTCCAAGTGGCATTGTAGGCACTACGCTGTGGTGGAAGATGGTTTCATGGTGGTCAGAAGGAAATCCTTTTTGTGCTAGGTCCAAAGTCATTGTTTACTCATCGTCAAGGCATATCTACACTCTTGAAGAATATGGTGCGCCTTCATTAATAAGTTTTCGCGTCACCTTCACAATCGGCGACCGCCGACAGCCGATGAGCTAGTTGAGTAGCGAATGAACCTCATTAATACTGAAGTACTGTAATACAACGTTTGTTGTCCAGCCACTTAGATTATTAGCCATATTAAACCTTAATCGATAGAATTATATCTGTGTTATAATGTACAGTGCAAAAGTCGGTAATAAGTGGTCAGTTAATATGAATATCTCAGTTCTACGAGTGTTCATTGCTACCCAAATAGCCCAATATTTGGTAACAAACTGAGTGGCTGTTTGTTGCACATACCATGGAGCATTAGTTCCCTCAAGATTTAAAGTATATATTACAGACGTGTACAAAATAGCCGAAATTATACGTTTAGAGCTTCTTCCTGACTATCAGAAAAGTGTCTTCAGTATACTGTTACTATTTAGTGCAAGACCGAACATGCTTAGGATTCATCTAAAACGTAATTAGATCAGATGTTGTTCATAGAAGTTATGATATGTACTGTGTTGTATCTAGTACTTTCACTTAATCTTCTGTTCATTTTTTGGATGAATATTTCATGTTTGAGTAAACTCCACAATTGTTTGTTATGAACAGATCACTGTTTCATAACTCAACAGACAGATGAAAAGCCCACATGTTTTGAGAGTTGAGTTTTAAAGTGAAACCTCTATTAAAGTTTACATTCTATTAAACATTACTCATCTGCTAAATGATTAGAATGTTGACTGAAAGTTCTGGGTAAGACATACTTTATGAACATTAAGAACAATAAGCATAACGTCAGTCGTAATTAACTCTGGGATTTGAAGCTAATAGGTCATTCAGTAGTATATGATTACTTATTCTGATTAATTACATCAATTATACGTTGTCTTCATTTCAACCTTAGATTAATTGAAGCTAGAATCAAATAAAACTGAGATAATTGTGACACTCGTTGATATGAATTTAAATCATTTTATTTGAAATGGACTGACATTAACTACAGGAACTTAAGCCACCCGGTAACAATGAATAAGAAATACTTCATTCTGAATAACATCAAAGTGTTAGTTCTATGCACAGGAGTTTGAGTTCCTCTTAGTGATTTAATATCTTCCACCTCTGTACACCGATTACTTTAAAGTTTTTAAAACAATCAAATTAACGACTGTTATCCGCCATGTATCCAGATATATTGTTTATAAAAAACTACACTGTTGTTTCCGGAATAAAGTTTTAAGAATACATTAATTAAATTCAGTGAGAATTGAGTCCGTTCATATTACATAGACATAGTTGACGAAATATACTTCAGTCAGACTAACTAAAAATTATTTATCCTGAAATTAACTAGGGACTATACACCAATTCACAGAGGGGCGTTCATGTTGTTGATGAAGCTCCAAGATGCCATCCTATTTAAATTTTCAATTTACACCAGTCAATCATGCAGAAAGCCAAATATACGTATATTTCTTGAGTTTACACATAGTGTGTGATTTAAAATACTAAGTCACCAAATCCCACTATTTACAATCACATATATAATTATAAGCAATTGAAACTAATTAACAGAATACCATAGTTAACTAGTTACTTCTTGATTTACTGAAGAGATACTCTTCAGAAAAACCTTTCTTTTTTAATTTTTGCTATATTGTTTAGTATACTAAGCACAGATAATCTGATTTCAGTCAATACTCTAGCTAAATCGTTTAACTTGATAAGTCGATTGATGTTGTTCTTGAGACAATATCAAGAACCAAAGTAATAGGTTTGATTATCGTATGACAAATGCTTTATGTAAGACAGGTGTATTAAGCATAATAAACTTGCAAATCGATGTTTTCATACAATTGTGTATACCACTGTGACTACAATAATCACTTCACAGATCAAGAAGTGTAAGATAATGAATACATGACTTGAATTTCATTAACAGAGAAATAAGGTTTTTACAATTTACAGGATCAATCAGTTGACATTTAGTACACAATATGTAGATTTTATTAGTTAATGTGTAATTGAATATCTTTAATCAGTAGAAATTTTCTTCACTGTTAAAAACCTTATTATTGAGATCAGATTAGTTGAAAATATTACTCTTCAACACAAAACGTAATCTACGGCCAAATTATATAGATTTAAGTGTGTATTCAGATGAGATTAGATTTATTCGATTAATTTCGTTGATCATTTCAACTGATGTCTAAATTTATTGAAGTAAACATTACACAGAATATCACTCATGATTCTCCCTAAAATCATGAGCTTTAAATTATTCCATAACTTTCTTTCTACGTTTCCTGAACCATATTCTATATGTTCACACTCCTTGTTACTATTATTATTTTATTTTATTTTATTGCAGTAACTTCTACTAATGGTGGTGGTGTTAATCTTGCGGTGACATGGAGATATGACAACTTGAACCGATGTACACATGCGCCAAGTTCTATGTTGACTATACATACATACACACAATAGTTAATTTATTATTAAGAATTTAACTTTATCAACCATCCTGAACAATGTTAGCCAATAAAAATTATCTCTACTCTGTAATATGTCATTCATTAATATTAGGACTGAGTTCGAATCCCAGTGTGAACATCAACATTGGGATGCAGGTACATCCAGCCGATGAGTCCCAAATAGGACGAAACGCGCTTCCTGGATTCCACTTGCTAGTCACAATCCAAATTATATAATACTTGTCATTCATTAAGATTAATAATCACTTTAGGTTTCTGAGTATAGAACATGATTATAGTTTGTTGAAAAGAATGTTCCGTATTATCTTGAATAACTGACTCACAGAATTATAATTAAAACAATGAATAAGTTTCATTCTGATAATGTACAATAATGAGGTTTCTACTGTCTCATTTCATTTATAGTTCTTCATTCATCTGATGTCTTCTTTAGACAACAATGATAGCAAATTATTTGATCAGATAGACTACTAGTATATATTTCTAATTATCAGCTTCAGTGACTATGAAGTATAATGATGACATATTACGAAGAAGTGATAAAACATTTTGTGGATGGAAAAAATCTGCTTCGGTTTTTCATAAACAACGATCAGATCTCATGACAGACAGCATAAACCGTTTATTATTCTCTTTATCAGTAAATCAACTACCAATACTGATTAATACTCTAAGACGTGTTAGTTGATTGCTATGACATATTCAGAGTGTAAATACCTAAGAATTGTTTATTTAGCCTTATGTTGCTGACTTAAGATCCAAGAAAGTTTTCCTAATGGAAAAATATTAAATGCATATTTCTATGATATTTTGATACAATACGACATTTCATTTACTCAGTTATCATTCTACTATGAGCATAGTTTCAGTTATTTATCACTAATACTCAATAACTAAAATTATTACGCAACCAACGTTAACATGTTGTAGAATAAATTCTCGGTAGATGTAACTATATGTGAACCGAATTCTATAATATGATCTTCATAATTATTATGGTTCACCATTAAGAAGGGAGGTAACTTTCAGAAATGAATATTTCTTATATCTTTTTAAAAATAATGAACTGAATCCAAAATTTGTTGTAGTCTAATAACACTAAATTTATGACTACTACATTATAGTGGCAAAATGTGGCATATGCAGTCACTTTCTTACCTAAAATGTACTGGGTTTCACATCATATAGAGCTGAAATCCATGCATAAAGTATCTATTATATTTACCCTTGATCTATCTATCCATATGCATAATTAGTTAGTTATATATATACATTAACAACTTAATGTCACTAAGATTGCTTTCATTTACTTGGTTGGCGACATGCTGGACACACAAAGGAGATTGATTCTTTACGAGAAGCGTTTTTCTGTAGACTATTTCAAGTATCTTGGTTGTGCACATAGTGAGCGTTTTATTCCTATTATTATTTAAATTCCCCATCCTCTATCCTCCCGTTTAACAAATTAACTGTTAGTGTATTGTTTCTCATTTATAAACTACAGTTAATTCATTGTGTATTTTACATTAATGTTAGTTTTCTAATTGGTTGACTGTTTGGTCAGATATATAATGTTTAAAATATAGTTCGATCCTGTCTGGTTGGTTAGTTAATCTTATGTTCTTTTATTTCGGGCTTATGACTAAGTAAGCATCCAGCAGACATACATTGACCAGATAGAAATTTTCATTGTAACTTTGTGCGCACAAGGTTGCATCAACCACTTGGTCATATGCATCAATCCTTACAGCCGTTTCTAACATCACAAGAGTCGGAATGTTATTCTTCAAGTCATCCAAGCTTATTTCGCATTATATTTTCCTCATAGGTATTAACTTACTCAATGTTAATATATTCAGAAAACAAACCATATCAAGAACATTTAAACAAATGGTAGGTATAAACGCAATTACTAATAATTCTATTATTAGTAGTAATAGTATTCATGAAGAAAGAAACGATCGGAAGAATTTCTACATAAAGGTAACATTGTTCTAATTTTGAAACTATTCAACTTACGGCGTTGAAAGAAAAATTCCATCAATAATTTTCTTTCTTGTCGTTTTGATGTTTTTTATTTTAGGTTCTCACTGTGTTTCTCCTTCAATTATTTATTTTATATTTGGTATTCTTCACCTTTAATTATATGTAAGTTTCGTTTTAACTCAATTTAAAGGAAGGAGATGGGGTATTGGATACATCATTTAGTTAATTTTCTATTAGACCTATATTAAATCTATGGATTGGACAACATATTTGGTCAATGTATTTATTATGGTAAGAATTATCGTTGGTTTACTTTTATCTTGATATACTTGAAAATTAGTTACACTCAGTGAAGGCTTCTTTGACTTCAGTTATACTTAAAAATCCATAGGACTGAATATAACGATGTTGACTCCAAAGCTCTCGCAAAACAATGTACCTTTACGATCATGATGTACAAAGTGAATCATCAACGAAGAGGATTATTAACGAAGAGGATATTAGTGATAGGGTAGTAGATTTATTCGTTTGTTTGTAAAGAGAAGGATAAGATTTCCATGTTAACTAGAGCGATGAAGAAACATTAAATTGTACTTTCTTCTAGTTAAATCCAATAAAATTTACTAATTAGTATTGACTAGAGTTTTTAGAGGAATCATCGGTTCCATCAAGATCGCGAATAAATCCCGTCATTAAGCACCTTCTAGCACAAAACCCTAATCCAGAATATTTTATCTATCTCATACAATTTTGTAACATCAAAATCATTTCAATAGTCATATACACTAGTAAATATACTCTGAGTTGGTAGACACAATCAAATCAAAATGTATGTGGTTGTAACATGATATTGACTACTAACTATCCAGTGAGTAATTAGAATACGTATTTACAAACTGATAACTGAATCCAACTGATTCAACACTAGTAAAGTATATTGCGTATCTCAACAGCAGGCTTTATACATTACTTACAGTAAATCTCCAATTCATTTTTGATTAAACCAATCATTTGCACATTATTTGGCTAGCGAATATGCAGGAAAATATAAGCATATGGTTAAAAAGTTCAAAAGAATTTTTCAAGTAAGATGTCTCGGTAGCGAAGTTATGTAAAATGTTTACTGTTTAGACAGTAACAAATTGTAAGATAAATCGTGATGAATGGTCTACTATACTTATATGATATAAACTAGATGTCATAACAAGACTTGAATTCATAAGTGTGTAAAGTAAGCTAAATGTATAGTCAAAAGCGTTGACCACTGAAGTCTCTTATTTAATAATGTTAATTTGTTGAAATCGATGCAGTCTGACTGTTCTAGAGTATAAGCTACTTATGAAATGAATTCTTGCTAGAGTTACTCTTTATAGTAGTAATATGTAGTACTTTAAAAGGTCAGGATTTAAGTGAATAAATGAATGAATGCACAAGAACAACTGATACTGATTCGTTGAAACGTGACATAAAAACTTAAATCATTGATTGTGGAATTTACGCTGACCTCAAATAAGTTGTTTGCATTTACCACTATGATCCAGACCACCATTCACTGACTCTATAGACTAATTTTCATGGTTTTCTACGGTTGCCCCCACCCCTCCTGCTTTTTTCCAACCTATTACTACACCAGTTAGCATTGTTATTTGAGGTAAACAGTAGTTAGACAAATGAAAGAAATGTACTATATACCTCAGTCGATGAAGGGTAATAATTGAATCAACTAATTAACCAGGCTTACTTAACGCCGTCTTTTTTTCTTTACAATTGCTTATTAGATGGTGTTAGTAAATACCAATGATATTTTGAAGTAATTTATAATAAAATGCCGGTAACCTACAGATGTTGTCTACTCTTAATAGAGAAATGTTTCCTCTATGCAGTAAAATAGAATGGACTACTGTTCAATCTACTTGATTTTTGATTAAGAGACGAACATTTCGCCTACATCGTAAATGACATAAGTTGCCAAAGCCTAAACTGTTTCCACAACTAAGTAATAGGACTTTTCAGCAATGCGCACCCACGATCCTATCAGAGATCGAACCAAAAACCCTCTGACTCCGCTGCGAAGGCTTTAACAGTCGACCACTAAATCGGCTCATAAGAACGAAACAGCTGTTCAGTGCTTCCTAGTGAACAATGGTTGTCTAAATTAGACCAATTCGTGATATCAAATTAACAATCAACAATCTCTACACGATACTCCGCCTGTAGACCCCTAGGGTTGCTGCCGGTCCCAAGCCCGGATAAAGAAGAAGGGTTGTGCATGGGGTTAGCAACCCAAACAACAAACTTGCTAACAATACGCTAAAGAGTAAATACGCTTATAACCATTTTTACTCTGCCCTGGGAGATGGAAAGTGCGTCATAATGCTTCAGGATGAAAGCCGAGTTTCTTCGAAAGCCACGAGGCCGATGTCTCTTCTGACAACCAGAGCAACAATGAATATAGGTACATGAAATGTCCGCACGATGTGGGAGACCGGGAGAAACATGCAAATAGCTGAAGAAATGAAAAGATACAACCTGATGATACTTGGAATAAGCGAAACGCATTGGTTGCAAGCTGGACAGCAACGGTTATCCACAGGAAATGTGCTTGTATACTCCGGCCACGAAGAATAAAACGCCCCACACACACACTTAAGGAGTAGCATTAGTGTTGTCCCAAGATGACTGGAGGGCTCTTGTAGGATGAGAGCCTCATGGACCTAGGATCATCGCAGCATCCTTCAAGACGAAGAAGGGTGGGATTACAATGAATGTCATCCAGTGCTACGCACCCACCAATGACAGCCACGAAGACGACAAAGACCAGTTCTATGCGAGGCTGCAGTCAATCATCGAGAAATGTTTAGCCAACGACCTGACCATTCTGATGGGGGAGGAATTTAACGCCAAGGTTGGAGTGGACAAGACCGGGTATGAAGACATCATGGGACAAGATGGACTAGGATAAAGGTATGATAACGGTGAGAGGTTTGTAAACTTATATGCCTTCAACAAAATGATTATAGGTGGCACGATATTCTCTCACAAACGTATACACAAAACTACACGGGTTTCACCGGACCATATTACGGAGAACCAAATCAACAACATCTGTATCAATAATGATTTAAGGAGGACTATGGAAGATGTAAGATCAAGGAGAGAAGCCGACATACCTACAGATAACCATTTGGTGGTGGCTAAAATAAAACTGAAGCTGGGGAAGTACTGGACAACTGGAGCAGTAGTATTAAATAAGTTTAATACAGCCCTTCTCCGGGATACTAACAAACGCAACGAATTTAAAATAACTCTCAACAACAAGTTCTAGGCATTTCATGATCTACTAGAAGAAGGTGGAACGAATATGGTAGACAACTGGAAAGAGATTAAGGAAATAATAACTTCAACATGTCAGGAGGTTTTGGGTGCCAAGAAAAAACACCAAAAAGAATGGATTTCTGTTGGTACTCTGGACAAGATCCAAGGAAGGAGGAACAGGAAGATATCGATTATCAACAGCCGGACAAGAACAGTGAAAGCCAAGGCACAAGCCGAATACACCGAAGTCAACAAGCAAGTGAAGCGGAGCATCAGGTTGGATAAACGAAAATTTGTTGAGGACCTAGCAATGACAGCGGAAAAAGCTGCAAGAGAAGGAAACATGAGGCTCTTATACAATACAACGAAGAAGCTAGCTGGGAAATTCAATAAGCCAGAATGGCCAATCAAGAACAAGGCTGGCAAACCAATCACTGAAGTTCATGAACAACGGAACAGGTGGGTAGAACACTTCCAAGAACTCTTGAATAGACCAGCCCCACTGAACCTACTAGTCATCGAAGCAGCAGCCACAGATCTCCCTATAAGCACAGACCCACCAACAGTCGAAGAAATCAAAATGGCCATCAGACAGATCAAGAGTGTTAAGTTAGCAGGACCAGACAACATACCAGTGAAGGAACTGAAGACAGATATAGAAGCAACTTCAAAGATACTCCACATTCTCTTCAGGAAGATTTGGGAGTAAGAACAAGTTCCAGCAGATTGGAAAGAAGGGTACCTCATCAAGACATCGAAGAAAGTTGATCTCAGCAATTGTCAGAACTACAGAGGCATTACCCTACTTTCAGTACCAGGTAAGGTCTTCAACAGAGTGTTATTGAACAGAATGAAAGACCCAGTCGACGCCCAACTTCGAGATCAACAGGCCGGATTCCGTAAAGACCGATCGTGTATCGACCAAATCGCTACTCTATGGTTCATTGTTGAACAATCAATTGAATGAAATTTATCACTTTACATCAAGTTCCTCGACTATGAAAAGGCATTCGACAGCGTGGATAGGAGAATATTATGGGGCCTTTTACGACATTACGGCGTAACTGAGAAGATAGTCAACATAATACGGAATTCTTACGACGGACTACATTGTAAAATCGTGCATGGAGGTCAGCTCACAGATTCATTCGAAGTGAAGACCGGTGTCAGACAAGGCTGCTTACTCTCGCCCTTCCTCTTCCTACTGGTCATCGACTGGATCATGAAGACTTCAACATCTGAAGACACTCTCGGAGTACAATCGACAACATCGACGCAACTAGATGACTTGGACTTTGCAGACGACCTAGCTGTTTTTTCTCACACACATCATCAGATGCAGATAAAGACGAACAAGATAGCAGCAGCCTCGGCAGCCAGCAGTAGGCCTCAACATACACAAAGGGTAAAGCAAGATCCTTCGATACCAAACAACAAACACTAATCCAATTACATTTGACTTGGGGAGAAATTCTGGAAGACGTTGAAACCTTTACATATTTGGGTAACATCATCGACAAACAAGGAGGGTCTGATTCAGGTGTGAAGGAGCGGATTGGTAACGCAAGGGCAGCATTTCAACAACTGAAAAACATCTTGAACTCAAACCAACTTTCAGTCATCATTAATGTCAAAATTTTCAATCCAAATGTGAAGACAGTTCTGTTGTATCGAACTGGAACTTGTATTGAGAACTACGAACAGTATCCTTCAGAAGATACAAGTATTTATAAACAACTGTCTCCACAAAGATACTTTGGATTCGTTGGCCAGATACCATAAACAACAACCTTCTGTGGCAAAGAACTAATCAACTTCCAGCCTATGGGGAAATTAGGAAAAGGCGCTGGAGGTGGATGGAACACACATTGAGGAAATCATCAATCTGTGTCACAAAACAAGCACTAGCTTGGGATCCTAAAGGCCAAAGAATCAGAGGAAGATCCAGGAATACATTGCTTTGGTAATTAGAAACAGGCATGAAGAGAATGAACAGCACCTGGGAAGAGCTATAAAAGAAAGGCCTGGACAGAGTTAGTTGGAGAATGCTGGTGGGCGGTCTATGCTCCACTTGGGATAACAGGTATTGATTGATTGATTGAATCTGCACACGATCCAATTATAACTAAGTTATAACATATATTTTGATCTTTTTCATAAAGTTCAGTATTTGAACATGTACAGTATTATACAAATGTATAATACATACATATTGTTTTCGTTAATTTCAGTTTAACGAATGGTTACAATGCAATTATTCTTCTAAAAGTATCAACCATAGAACGATTATATCCTATTAATGTAATTATCTTGAGTATTTTTGTAAGTTATTAATAAAATTAATCTTTATTGGTATAATACAACGGTCTAATTCTTTAGGGATATCATATTCAACATTTTCATTAAGTTAATGTATACGAAATATGTTTTAGTGTAATTTTCATTTCAAGCCAAGATTTATAGTACTTCTAACAAATGTTCTTTATTCAATTATCCAGTTGTATTACACCTAATTATTCATAAAACTCAGTTACGGATAACTTCAAAAAAAAAAAACTCTGTTGAAATGTACACACATATTTGTTGTATTCATGAAGTAAAAATAAAACAAAGTGACTATAAGTTCTAAATCGAAGCTAAGGATAATCTCCGACTAATATCGTTGAAACATGTGGTTGATTTCAATGATATCGTCTCTTTCTTGTTGAGAATACTTATTTATGCCTATCAACATAAAATTTTACTAAAAGGAATATGATTTACATTTTGAAAGTAACTATAATATATACATCCATTTACTGACATATCATGTTAATTACAAAACTGTTTTAAGAAATATTCCTGTGATGATATAATTATCTTTAGTGAGAAATACTAGTTCTAATAGAAAATGGCAGAAATATAGTTTCATACTGCATAGAATGTATTTCACTAGTAAAAACGATTGAGAAGTCATGTTTGTAAAAAGGTAAAATAATTAATGTAGCTTAGTACCACTCGATTCTGATTCAGTCAACCAATCAATGCCTATTATCCCTCGTGAAGAATAGGCCGCCGACCAACATTCTCTACTTGAAATCCCCCCCCCTCTAGAGTTACTACCGTTCCTAAGCCTGGACAAAGAAGGAGGGTTTCGGGTATAAGGATAGCAATCTCACCCCGTAAAAAACAGCCTTGCTAAAATACGCTGAATAGATAAAACCATTTTGACTTTGATTACATAATATGTAAAATTATCTTCAAATACAAAGAAAAGAGTGAAAACAAAGTCGTTAGATCATTAATGACAGCACACTGTTCAGTAAGTATATGATATTAGCAGGATAAGATATAAATTTGAGTAGAAATAGCGTCAGGTATTCGTAATATCATCCTTTATTTAATTCAAAGGATATATTATCAACATAAAATGAAGTCGAATAAATGTTTTAAGAAGTTATAGCGTGCTCATATTTTGAGTTCGTATAACTGAACACGCAACCCTAACCACTGGTGTAAACATTTTGTAGTCAATAATCAAAGAATACAGATTATCGATGTATCTTTAACATAGCTTCATGGTGAAATTTTCCAAGTAACTGTAAATTAATGATAAAGTTCACATGTTTGCAACGAACAACGGAAATATTGAATGCTCATAATTACCATATACTCCTCTCCCCCCCGTACGGAAACAATCTGTTCACTTTAAACATCATTCGAAGAGCTTATGCCTTAAGAATCTATTCAACAAGGCAATGAAGCGAAAAAAGTGATGTATTCGTTAAACAGCTACTGACAAACAGATGCTCACAGTTTTGATTTATTCGGAATTACGGACGGTGTTTACAGCACTGGTTTTATATCAGGGCTTTTTACCCCTATTAGTTGAACTGTTCATATCAAAGAAGTAGGCTGAATTTCCAAATATGCACTCATCTTTGTAAAGACACTCTTTCGTCTCTTGCAGGTAGTGAGTTGAACTTCTTTATTGAGGTTATAAATTCCTTTCAAGTGGGTGGGATAGCTTTTGGCACCAATGACTTGACCAGACAAATTTAACGATATGTTATATTATACACCTTAAACGAACAGTAGCTTCAACTTTCAGAAAGTATTGTGTTTTAATTCAAGAATTAACATCAACATGAATTCAAATACATCTAATTGATGATTAAAAAAGCAGTTTTTACTATTTCATTTTGTTATTTCTTTTGTTTCCCCCCTAAATAACCCATTTTAGACAATCTTTCATTCTTCTATTTTGGCTACTATAACTTATCAAAATGGAGCATATGATGATGTGGTATCATTTTTCATTGTTCTACTTACATCAATAATTCTATTCCTGATTACAATGAAATATTCATTTGATATAACTATTATATTCTATGAATACTTTTATGCATTTACAGTACCATTAATATTTACGCCAATTTTAATGGTAATATTTGCTATTACTGGATATGAAATAGTAAGTAGAATAGATAAATGCTCTGAATATTTATATATATGTATATATATCGCAGTTAGTGACGTCAGATGTGAATATCTCAGTCATACAAGGGCTCGATGATGATGCAAATAACCTAGTAGTCATCTGTCTGGTTCATACTTGATGATACAGATTTATATTTCCGGGAACAAATGGTTCCATGTAGTTCTCTGCAAGGCTTTACTGATTTCGAAATATCAACTGTTAGGGGCCGACTCACTGGTACAATTGTAAAGCGTTCGCCGGGAGCTAGAGGGTCCTGGGTTCGATCCCCGATGGGGTCGTGGATGCGCAATGTTGATGAGTCCCATACCAGGACAAAACGACTGTCCACTGCTTCCAGGTGATCAATGGCTGCCTGATTCAAATCAATTCATGATCTCAAAAATGCATTTTTTCAACACATTTTAGTGAAATAGTTTTAAAATCTGTTAAATATTTATAGTGTCTTTATTGACTTTAGAATAACACTAAGATGTTACATGACAATTATAGTATTGATTACGAAGAATATTATTACTATTCAATTGTTTGGCTTTTTCATCGTTGTCAACTGAAGAGTCCACCAGTAATCAAACCCAATAGTGGAATGTCTCAAAGAAACCTTAATAATCTGTGACTATTGGATCAGTATACTAGTGCCATCAAAATGAAGCCAATTTATTGATTAGAAGTTTACCATATATTGAATATGTATCAGTTATTTTAGTCTGTATTTAGAAGTAAGAAGTAATTGAAAACAGATCCTACTTGACCTATATTTCATATTATTTGGTATTCGTTAGCTAAAGATAAATCCTGGTTTTCGGAATGTTGAACTGCAGGTTTGTTCCTAACCGACGTCATTTTGATTCATAGTCTACGTTTATTATCACTGTGCTATTCGGGCTATGACAGAAATATATGATACTGGTCGCTACTCAGTCAACATATTCTTAGTAATTAATTGGCATAAACTGAATGTTTCAAGCCATATAATGTAGTACACATATATTTGGTATTAGTAATTACTTTCATCAGGTATGAATAAATGATATTCTAGAAAAGTAGTGTAAGCAACTATTGAATGAAGGCAATGCCTGCATTATAGGTATAGCTTTTTTTCTTATTGCTTTGTATAAATGTTATACATTCGTTCTTATTAATTCATATCAATTAATTGTAACAGGTATTTACAAAAATGTTCATGGCATTCACTTTTATTCACTTTCAATTTGTAAGTTCCATTCATTTATTCATCTGTGTAACATTCTTATCTCATTATCTTCAAATAATAATAGTTATACCAACTAAGTGGTATGCTCACCAAATGATATCAAAATCCTGAGTTTCTTAATGGCTATAGTTGATAAGTTCCATATTCAAATAAAATAACTGTCCATTGCTTCCTAGTTTTCAGTGGTTCCAGTTAATTCATAATATAACTAACAAAACTAGATTAGATGGTTGCTTAGTGATAATTGATGATAATAATCAGTGATTTTTGAATTTATATTCTATATCAGTTTTCACTTGACAGCATGACATATAAGTGATTTCACTAGAAGTTATCTACGTGTAAAGAGTACTTGTGAAACACAATACCTTAAACCATATACACAGTAAAGTTAATATCTACATTGTAATCCGATTTACAGAAATTGAATCAGCATTATGTCTGTCGATTAAGAAGTAGGAAGTAGATTACTATGCAATTAAATGAAGTATTTTTATAATTTTTAGAAGACAACGATTAGATAATTAAGATTTTGACCTTTAAATGCTTGAAATTCAAACAGATTAGAATAAAACGCCTATGTTACTTAAACCAAATTGGTTTCATGAAAATTGGTTTTACTTTTATGTATGTATTCGTTACAGATTGAACACACTTAGGTACCTTTAAAACCAGAAAGCACTAAACAACTGTTCCTTCTCTGCAAGTGCCCACATCAATTAGGTCTAACGGCTAACGCCTAACTATCAGCACTACTTGGTCGGCGTCATGAGATGAGATTCCAGCGTAATGTTTTGCCATTCGGAGATAATGTTTATAACCGTTTGACATTGATTGTGTGAGCTCTATAAGTCAGGACATCTTACTAATAATTCTAGAAAGTCTGGAAGACTGTTTTCATCACTGGAACTAGATTGCAAAACATCACTCTATATCACAAATTTGTGCGAATATTACCATTGGATGCAGTCAGTCAGTTAGTCAGTTACAACCTAGAACTTGGTACATGCGTACATCAGTTTAAGTTGCCATGCCTCAATTAGCAGATAGAAATTAAATTGTCAGATCAAATTGCAGAGTAGTGGAGGTAGTAACAGAGTTAGTATTAATGTAAAGGAAGAGAGATCGCAGATAAGATTTAAGAAAATATGATTCAGTTCAGTTCATTGTGAGAACTGAGGGTTTTGGCTTCTATCCTAAATGGAGTAATGGGTGCTTACTCCTAAGAAGTTGAATACAAAGAGAAAAATCAGTTGTTTAGTGCCCCACATCCAATTTTTAAACCCTAATCCTCAATGAACAACAAGAAGTTAACCTAAATGTAAGTACTTATTAAAGTTGTAATTCCTTTATATCTAGGAAATCTTGCAAATAAGTGAGTTCATCGATGTTAACTATTTATACCGACTGAGGTGGTATTTTGACTGATATGAAGTATAATAGGGTGTCTGATGTCAAGAGATGAGAATAACTTCATCTTAATTTCAATGTTTATTAATTTATTTGATATCACGAATTGATCTGAATTAGTCAATTATTGGTCACCACGAAGCACTGGACAGCTGTTTCCTCCTAGTATGGGACTATTCAACAGTGTGCAACCACGACCACGTCAGGAATCAAACCTAGGACTCTCCGGTTCAGAAGCAAACATTTTATCATTAGACCACTGAGTTGGCTTTCAACGGTTGATATTTATAATTTAATCACTTCGTGATAAGTTTGTTTGACATCATACACTCAGCCAAAGGACCCTACATCCGATCCATGATGGAGTTGTATATGAGTACTGCTGACAACTAACATAGTAGAACAAAATAGCTGTCCAGTACTTCTTAGTGATCAATAATTGTCTACTTCAAATCAATTAGTGATATCGAATTAACATTACGCAATCTTCACAACACTCAATTTTATTAGGATAAACTTGTATATTCCCGTTGATTTATTATAGACTGAAGCTGGTCAGTCATTGTTGCTATATGTGCATCCTGAGCGGATTGCCTTGATATAGCGAATTTTTCACAAGTATTATATAAATTGGATTGTGATTGGCAAGTGGAATACAGGACGCGTGTTTCGTCCTATTTGGAACTCATCGGCTGGATGTACCTACATCAACATTGGGATTCAGGTACATCCAGCCGATGAGTCTCAAATAGGACGAAACGAACGTCCTCGACTCCACTTGCCAGTCACAATCCAACTTATATAACACTTAACTTATTAATATAATCTCATATCTCTTAATTATTATCTATTAAAATTATTATTTTTATATAGTTCACTATAATTACAGTTCAAACACTTCAAGGTGGTCATGATGTTGAAGTGGAAATAGAAGATTATGTTCTAGGTGCAATGCAAATGTTCATTGTAATATTATGCTCATCATTATCATTATTAACATTATTTGATAATAATTCAAATGAAGTATATATTTGGTATAAAACAATATTTTTATTATTTAATATTCCATTAGTATATTTTGCTATATTAGTTAATGAAATAAATCTTAAAGGTAAACTAAAGAATAACAGTAAATAATGAAAGTATTGAAGTACTTGTAGTATCATGAAGTATAGAAAATGCTTTAGTACTATTTAGTATTGTGAATAAATCATTTTGAAATCATGGGACTTTCTTTGTTATGTTTCTTTTTTTCACTGTTTAATTCAATTCAAGACAATTTGTGCATAGAAATATTTAATAAAAATGATTACTTAAGTTGGATTGTGACTGGAAAGTGGAATCCAGGAAGCGGATTTCGTTCTATTTGAAACTCATCGGCTGGATGTACCTGAATGTCACTGTTGATGTTCATAGTGGGATTCGACTGGATACCACTTGCCAGTCACAATCTAACTTAAATAATGCTTGTGAATAACCGCTGTATCGAGGTAATCCGCTCATGATACACATATAGCAACAGAGACTGACCAGCTTCGGTCTACAACAAATCAACGGGAATGTACAAGTTCATCCTAATATTAATAAGAGATAATTGTTATTATGTCAACAAAACGCTGTTTTGATGATGCATATGATCAGTTTACTGATGCAATCTAGTGCTCACGAGGTTACGATAACAAACGTCAATGAGTGCCTAACTGATTCCTTCACGTCTACCTGATACCCATCTAGTAGCAACCCAGAAATCGAAAGAACACAAGTTTATAAATTAACAAGACAAATTGTATTATAATTCAAACATTCTTTTATATATATATATATATACAAACCAGACCGCATAATCAGTCATTTAAAGAATTATCATTTATACAAAACGAGGGAGATGGTGGTAATGAATAAAGGCAACGTGTACACAATTAACTAACTGTATTTCATAAATGACAGATTATATACTTACAGTAAGTATGCTGAGTGGGGGATAGGGCAAAGGAAACGCAACAATGATAGAAATACAATGTTTACATTATGCACAATTAAAAAATAGATTATAATTGAGTGTTGTGGAGATTGTTGACTGTCAATTCTGATATCACGAATTGGTCTGAATTAGACAACTAATGATCACCTAGAAGCAATGAACAGGTATTTCGTCCTAGCCTGCAACTCCAGCAGTACTCATCCACGGCCCCACCAGGGATAGAACCCCGAAACTCTCTGGCTCCTCGGCGAACGCTTTACCATTGGACTATCTCCGTAACCACCCCTTCACCCCCCCATTGTAACAGGTCACTTCGTTATATCAAGTCCATTGTTTTATTAAGTTCTTAGTAGCTGCCAAGACAGTCATTATACTTTAAATGTGGCACGAGACATCAGTAGAGTGTTATGGTTGTAGTCCGCAACTACAAAAAGTTTGTAATAATTAAAAGTCGAATGCTGATTGAAGACGTATAACTTCTCGCCACTTCATCATTTCCAAAACGTAACCAATTTCGTATATACATTTTGATTACTACTAAGTAGTATAAAACAAAATGCAAAATGAAATTAGCAAAGGTTGAACAGAATGTCAGTTTAATACAGAATTCAATAGATGGTTTTATGATATTGATTAGGATGACAGCAATGAACAATAACGCTAGCATACAATTATTGAGTAGTGGAGCACGGTAATCGACATTCAGTAACTCAAATTTATTGATGTTTAGTTATTGGATTAACTGATCCCTTCTGAATAGTACATTTGAAATTGGTCTCACGTTATAAGTTATACAGGAAAAATTTAAATTTTTTAGGTTTATGTTCTTTTGAGCGAAATTAGGTTTGAATTTGTCGAACTTGTTCATCAAAAAATGATAACCTCCGGGTACTGAAGGAAAGCGTCTATTTCGTTCAAATATGAATCCTTTCAGTTGTAGTGCACACTAGTGACCTCATTCAGAAATCAAATACATAGCCTTCCGGTTTTCATCAGGAACACGTAACCACCAACTTCGATAAGTCGCTGTGAAATGGTGGAATTCTTACTTCAATTAATTTGTGATGTAGCTAGACGATTAGCTATTTCCAGTGTAGATAGCTGTCCCATGTATATCTACGAGTATTCATGTAAAAAATATTATAAATAGAATACAATCTGTTGCAAACTTTGTACTATCTTACCATCCATAATATTTGTAGGTAAACCGCATCACTAAAGATTACCGTATTCGAAATAGGATGCACTAAAGTTAGCATACATATCAACAGATTTGTGGAAAATAATGAATAAAATAGCGATGTATATTGAAATCTCAATAATAAGAATTCGTAACATATTAATGAATTTCTGCTAAGTCAGCAAAAAAGTAAGTGTGTAGAAAGTTGTTTTCGGGTACATAAGTTAACTCTGAAGCATTAATTAATGACAAATTTCACAAAATATAGATAGGTACAAAATAGGAAACAAGATTCAAATGTTGCAAATCATGTGTGTTTAGAGGTAGTCAGTAAGAAAGTCTGCTTTACTTTGGCTTCATTTCAATTAACTAGATTTACCTATACTCTAGATAAATCTGATGCTTTTCGGACGACCCGAATCCTGGTCAGTTGTACTGGGATTTCAAGATCTTGGTGGAGAGCTGTTATTATTAATTGATCAGTTAAATCCTAGGACGGCTGTCGTTGTTTATTCCTCCAACGTTTAGAGGCCGTCCTATTATATACCTTCGTCTAAAGCACAAGCTTCCACAACTCATTAACTCCATGTGCATCTTTCAGTTTACCTAGTCATGTAGAGCTAGATAAATAGGTCGTTCATCGAGGACTCTTCTTCGTTGTATCTAAGAGCAACTTTCAGCAATTCTAAGCAAATGGCAGCACAAATCGAACACGTATTCTATTCTTTCACTGCATAATAGATTCAGTACATTTAACCCCAGATATAAACAACGAAATTCATTCACACATATCCGTCCCAATTTGACGATAATCACAATTACTATCTCTATCCTGTAAATTACAGTTTCATGTTTCATAAATCTCCTCCTTGAGGCACTAATTGATCATTTTTAAAATTTTCACATGATAACTGATCAAACCTTTTACAATTTTTATCATTTTTATTTGTTCCAAACAATCCCACAGAGTAATCGGTTTTTAAACTGGGACGAACTGGTGAACTTTCCAGTTGACCATTATTTTGTACAGTCTTGCATTAGGATAGATTAATTTCAAAGTAATGTTTAAGTTAGATTGTGACTGACAAGCGGAATCCAGGATGCGTGTTTAGTCCTATTTGGGACTCGTTGGTTGGATGTACCTACATCCCAGTATTAATGCTCATGATGGGATTCGAACTCAGTCCCCTCCGTGCCAAATAGCGCAGCGTTGACCACACATAGCAACAAAGGCTGACCAGTTTCAGTCTATTATTAATCTACGCGAAGACACAAACTCATTCTAATAATTTCAAAGTGTTTTCAATTACAAGGCTCATGATAAATGAAATCACTATTTATTTAAAAGGATATGCCAAGAATGAGGTATTCGTAGGGATAAAGTTATTCGGGTTTAGTAGAGTTGAAACTATTGAAGCAAATGAATGGAGTTGCCCATAATTTTTTAATATTCAATAAGTATATTATATCTGGTATTCATATTTATTTTTTGTTCATTTAGTGAATGAATATAAAGATGTATATTTCTCATAGGCTGTTTGGTGATTAGTTCTCAGAAAACACTGAATCTAGGTTTATGTACACAAGAAAATCATTTCCTGTTACCTTAAGTGGAGCATAAACCGCCCACCAGCATTCTCCAACCAACTGTGTCCTGGGCGGCTCTTTTTAGCTTTTCCCAAGTGCTTTTCATTCTCTTCATGTCTGTTTCCAATTCTCAACGCAATGTGTTTCCAGTTCTTCCTCTAGTTCGTTGGCCTCTAGGATTCCAAGTCAGTGCTTGTCTTGTAACACAGTTTGATGGTTTCCTCAATGTGTGTCTAATCAATCTCCAGCGTCTTTTTCTAATTTCTTCCTCGGCTGGATTTCGGTTGATTAGTTCTCTGTCACAGAAGGTTGTTGTTGATGGTAACTGGTCACTTTTTCACCTGTTTACGCAACAATTAGCACGTTTTATTATTAGATTACATCATGACCCCACACACTTTTCTCTACCATTCATTAATATGAACTTGTCATTATGATTATTCATTATTAAAGGCATATGACTACTATGTTTACATGTTATACTTAAATTACATTTGTAAAATATTCTACTTATTTGTACGATTTTCTAAATATATTGAAGAATTAGAGCATGCAGAATGTAATGAATTCACTATATTCCACAAAGTGCCTACTGTTCTTGCTTTTCAATAATATTTGATGAAAATATCATTCTAATATAGAATAATGATTATCTAAATGAAAAGAGAAATGACCAACAGAAATACAATTAACGAATTCTGAAAATGTTGTGGATAAATTTAGTTACACAAGATATTTAAATTGTAGTTTACGAAAACTGACATAAATATAAAATACAATTACTACTACTACTACTACTACTATGACAAGAACAACTGCCTCTACTACTAATCTGTATACCATTTCTCTTTACCATGGGGATTTACAAATATGCATGTTCATAAAACAATTGATTCATTGATGTAAATATTATGAATTAACATTTATTTTATTTAACAGTTCTTCCTTCTGTTATCGACTACGAAATTACATGCTTCTGCAAACAACATGCGTGGTCTTATCATTTTTATCGCTGGATATCGTATTCTCTGATTCCATAATGTGATGTAGCTATTGGAAAGTAAATTTATGATTCAAGGTTTCTGTACCTTAAGGTATACTGTATTGGCATAAACATTCAATGTAATTAGTATATATATATATATATACTGTTGTTCTGTTGAGATAGATATTACATTTATTTGTTTGAATTAATCACAGTTTAATGTTCGTTGGGTACCATTGAAACCTACAAATAACTAAATAGCTGTTCCATCCAAATATGAGACTCCTTAGTAGTGCATACCTTCAGTTCTGCTAGAAAATTCAACCCATAGCCTTCAAGTCTCCCGAGGAACGCGCCAGGACGACACTGTTCAATGGCATATTTCATACTTCTATCATTCGTGATAGATGTCTCACTCATAAGAAATGTGAACTTCACTAGTCATAACATTTTACTGGAACTTCAGGAATATCCTGAAGTTAGTCACTAGTGAGCTAATTATAACAAATGAAACGAGATAGTTTTGTAAAGATAAGTATTAAGTTAAGTTGTTAATAAATGTTTTTGTTTTACATTTACCTTTATACTATTTTTCTCTTTTCTTAAAATTTTGCATATTTCATAGGTATCAAAAGCTTTGATCACAGAGTAATACATATTATTATTGTATTATTTACTATGTGTGTACTTTCTAAATCATCATTAATTGTATGTGTTATTCATTTCTTGTTTATATAATCAATGATCACTTTCAACATGAACACATCATATTCACTAGGCTAATTACATTACAGTACTTTATACTTTTATAAAAAGAATACAGAATAACTAAAGTAGATGACTATATTTTACATTGTATTGTAAATTATAACAAACTATTAACAGAATGTATATAATATACTGGCTATACTGGCCAACTATACGTTAATTCATTAGAATAACTAAACACATTACACAAAATATTATGTCTATTACATAGTTACTATTTATTGATGTATATCATTCTTAATGAACACCATATAAGAGTATAAATATTCTAGATTATTCTATTTTTTTTTTAGTACTTTATCAAATCTGATCATAGTTTTATATTAAAAATGCACAAAATATATTCTCAAAAGAAAATTCTATTTACAAAATAAACATAATACATACATACGTTTGTATAAAAGAATAATGTAGATAAGGTATCATTTATAAAAGTCCATTCAATTAGGTAATTAACACAATATCTAAGAAGATTTCATTAAATTCTACTTAATAAATATATAGATATTTGTATCTATCTATCTATCTATCTAGATAGATAGATAGATAGAGAGATAGATAGATAGATATAGATACAGATATAGATATAGAGATTTGTATACATTATAATCACCTTGGCCTTTACATTATTATAACATTCTAGAAGGATATCAATATTCTATGATAGTACTAATGAATAAATAAGTACTTTTCATAGTTTAGTACTATATAAGTTTATTATTGAATTATATTAATATTATTATTTTCTTGTCTATTTTCATAATACAAAATATGAGAACACTACATAAGATGAAATTTTAATATAAGGTTTCATAATTTATAGCTTATTAGTTATACTAAGTTTATATAATGATGATATGAGTTAGAGAAAAAAAAAGGGTTATTGTTACTAGGCATTATGACAAGATTGTTTGAATTAGATTATAACTGGTAATCGAATTCTAGGATTGAGGTTACATCTTGTTTGAGACTTGTCAGCTAGATGTATTTTCATCCCAGTGTTGATATTCACATTGAGATTGATACTCATTTCGTTTCGTGCTGAATACTATCTCTTTCACCACTAGGATACTAAGTCTATTATCAATCCATGACAAATCAACGGGAAGATCCAAATACATCTTAATTATACATACCTACTCGATGCACAAGTACGGCTGTCCGAAATCAGTAGCCTATTGGTGTACGTGGTGGTGTTTGGTACGAAACAAACTGATTTCTAGTCTCGCTGTGAACATCAACACTAGGATACAGGTACATCCAGCTGACGAGCCACAAGCAGGAAGGGACGCGCATCCTGGATCCCGCTTGCTAGTCGCAATATAACTTATGAACTACTGCTATGTCGAGGCATTCCTCTCAGAATTCATATATGGCAACAGAGACTAATCGATTTTAGTCTATGACGAATTAAATAAGGGATCCAAATACACTCTAATTATTATATTAAGCTGTTTAAATGATTAAATAGGTTCATCTCTAGAAGCTACGTAAAACAGTTCAAAGAATATTTAATTCAGGTAAGCTGCGATTTATGTTTACCATGAGTGCCCATGATAACATCTCGACTAGATGATAAATTACCTACAATCATCACCTTCTATTCATTTAGCTATTCGGTTGCTCCAGTGGGGCATATTACATCTACCAATGTTCTAGAAGTCTCTATTTTCATTCTCTTAGACATCTCCAAGAGTCACTGAGTAAAACATTGGTTAACAGCTAAGTACTCACTCACTTAATTGGAACGGGTCACAAAGAGATCATTAATTAGTCATTTTAAATAGTATACCGTGTTAATAACTGTCTACTGTATTTTATCAAAAGCACATTTCTTCAAACAATGTAAGCAGTATTTATCCAGATAAAAATAACCTGAGCTTTACTTGCAGAACAAAAATGGTCACCATGATTGCAAGTAGACGAAATGATGTCAACCGTCAACTTAATAGTATGATTGCCCAAGTTACCTAATATGCATATCGATTTCTCGCCGCGCACCCATTCCTAACGTTTTTTCATATGTTATTGTTACTGCTACTCATATTTTTTACAACGTTCTTCTTCTCATTATTATTATTCATCTTGTAAGCACAGGAACATTTTCAATGGATACTCAACCTCCTAATTTGCAATCAGACTGCAACCGGTCATTTCGAGTAGTAAATAGCTACTATTCGGAATGTTACCTGTTACAGTTTTACGCAATAAATGTACAATATTCATGTTAAAATATGCTTAGTTTCATTGATTTGGGCCTAGTAGTGCAGTTTATTGTTGCAAAATGATATGATTCAAATGAATACATTCCATGTATCACTTAAGTTGGATTGTGACTGTCAAGTGGAATCCACGACGCGCGTTTCGTTCTATTTGGGACTCATCGACTGGATGTATCTGCATTCCGATGTTGATGTTTAAAATTGGATTCGAACTCAGTTCTAATACAGAGTACATTCTATGTTATAGATAGAGAAATCCATTATTTTATGCTCTCTTACGAAGTATGCGAAGATGTCTAAACAACAAGTGATACAAGTTTTGTCCACGTAAGGAGCAATGGGCAGCTACTATATCCAAGTACGGGGCTGTTTAATATCTTGCCGAGATTTTAGAATAAAATCTTATTAGTTTTTGTCTTCAAACTTAACTTATTATGAGCTGATTAGACATCCATAATCAACTATTAGCAATCATGTTTCTTTAATAAAAGTAGTTCAAATAGCTCTGTGGTAACTGTAGTAGGGCGTAAAACTGTGTGAGATGTGTATAAATTTTACAGGGAACATCAATTCCATCAATACTACAAGCACATCATACTGACGAGCACTAAGTAGTACGTGACCCTAGTCCATGGTTTCCTTCCAGCTCTCTATAATCATCGTGAACATATTTCCGTTGAAAATATATTTACCCTATTACTATCAACAATGAATGATCTTTGTGAAATATATTTCAAATTTAGTAAAGTAAAATTGTATGCTTCTTTACAAATGACTATTTTCTCTTACCTGACATATACTACTGAATTGTATTTCTGCAACCAATCAGTATGAGGTACAATTGTCATTTGCAAACATTAACTTGAGAAAAACCAATCACCTTAACGATTATCATATCAACTAATTTATAAATAAAGGTTTATTTCAATTCATTTATAACAAGATAATAAACTACTGTTTTCATTTCCTTCAGCAAGAAATCGATTTACGTGGGCTACTATTACGTAAGAAGTACGTAATGTTTACTTTCCAAAATATTATTGCATGTATTTACCAATATATTGTGACATTTTGTTAAAGGTCTTAAGTCTACCTAGTACTTATTGTCTATTATAATTTATGTCATAATGTTTTGTGCAAATGTCATTTTCACTTATACATCCTTAATTATATCAGATGAAATAATCAGATCATGTAACTATGACAATTGTAGGAGGTAACTGATTGTAGTATGTAAAACGGTCAATTCCATTGTGTTGTTTACTTAATAGATAGTTGATGTGTATACTAAATGTACCATGGAACATGTCATCCACAAAATTCTTATAATTCTGATCTTACTTTGTTTATATGAACTAAAATGAATGTCTATGTAGTGTATAGTTGACGAGTGGACTTTTATTTTAGAATTCTTAAAACATTCAACATATTCAACTGTAAAACAATTTTATGTTCTTGACTAAGTGTCGTTTGAACCATTAAAGTGAAGTGACAAGATTCGATATGAGTACATCCTATGGTATTTAACACTGACTTGCAGAGGAGGAGAGTATAAAAATCTAATATATAGGTCTATTCTGTTGAATTACGTAGAAGAATTCAGGACTCCTGGTTATCATCCACATGATAAGCATAATCTATTTCTGTGATTTACAGGTTTCAAAGTCAGTCCATATTTAAAACTTAGCGTTACTTTGTATATATCATAATTATTGTTACTATTCAGCCTGACCATTCATTCCCTTTACAAAAATATCTTTATACTTTAATTCATACTATTATCTTCATTCTCTTCGTTTAATCTAGTTGTTACCTTATCTCATTGTGTGTGAATGTGAAATGTGGATCGTTATATTACTATCCGTAGATATGTAAATAGCTCTCTTAGTAACTGACTATCATTTTAAAAATGGAGAAATTTTAGAATAAACTAATTTACATTGACTTTGAATAATACGATGTTTCTTTCATATGGTTGTATCAAACATCACTACCCATTTTTTATCTGGTATTTTGAATTTCATGTAAAGTGTTTTTAGATAAATTTCCAGCTATAGTTCAGTATAGAGGTGATCCTCAGCTGTTATTAAACGGTCTATCAACAATTAGTGTCAATCAACACGGATCTCAAAAATCTAAATCGAATCACTTATTCTTGTACGTATATATACTAAGTTCATGTTAAATAAACAACACAGAATACACAGATCAATACTATATATCAACCAAAATGCATGACACAAAGTACCAATTGACCAAACCTAAACCGATCTTTAGCTACAATCCAGGCAAAACTAAGACTACGAACTGTAACCAGAATCAGTGTAAAGTGCATAAAATACCTTATAAAATCTAATAGAAAGTTATAGAAAATGTTTGTTATTGAAGTATTTATACGGTTTAGAACGTAGCTACATATTTTAATTTATAAACAGAAGAACTATTGACGTTAATTATGAAAAGGCTATCATGATATATTGCTACGATCAACCACTAAAACACAACGATAATTATCCAAGAATCGGCTATTATGAACTCCCCACTTAATTAGTCTGTCATTTATAAAGTAAAACTTACTGTAAAAACATGTCAATCCAAATTGTCACATACAATTAACACACTAATATAAATACTAAAGTAATACATCAGTGCCATTAATAGTAAATCGATTTGATGAATGTGATTCTCAAAATAAAGGATTAATTCATAGTTAGAACAGTACAGAATAATGTTGAGCACATGATTTTAACCAGGACAACATATAAATACACTAACAACTCTACAAACGATTCAGAGTCATATCATCAACAGTATCTAATCGACGGTTATGACATCAATATAAACATCAATCCAATATCAAGTTTTGGTTTAATCCCACTAACAACTTTCCACCCTTCTCTTACTCCGCTCAACATTACAAGTCAAAGTAAACAGTGATCGGTAATATCTAATAAATATACCAGCCAATTCGGTCTATGAATACCCAAATCCACATCAACTATTTGACCGTCATTCGTTAATATCCAGCATTTCACTTCACCAACGATTCCCTCGTCGTCCCAACATCCAATCATTAATAATAACAGTAAAAAAGAATGCATTTGTATATATCTTAACAATTATAATCTCAATAGTTTATGTGACGTGTATGTAAACCTTTTAAAGTATGCTATCATCTAAACATAATACTGACATAGGTAGCTCTCTATTTATTTCAACACTTCACCACCACAACTAGTCAAGCTTTATCAGTAGAACTTTTAGAATGTCTTGATTTAGGTCAATTGTAAGCTGATTATCATATTTAAATTTGATGTTGTTTTATTCAGGTAGTTTTTACTTCACGTTTCTACTCATCATTAAATAATCATGATTGAATTTAAATAATTATGCATATTGATGATTGTACAACTTATTCATGAAGTTGTTGAGAACAAATCTCTTCACTGTATACTGTATTAATTATAATGACAATAATTAAGAATTGAAACATGATATTATGCAAATAGGGCGTATCTTGATTCTTCTTCTTAATTGTTTTCTAATGTACAATGGAAACAATGTTTATCAAAATAGAATCTTGAATTAAGTTATCATCATCACCATCTTCTTCTTCATCAATGACACCAATCAATGTTCAACTGATAAATAAACATAGTCAACAATCTAGAAAGTTACAATGAATTGATTGGATTTAATAGTGAAATAGAGAAAATAAACACATAGCCATACTCTATATCTATCATGTTGAAACATGATTTGAACTGATGATTATTGACATAGATTAAAACTAACTTATTTGAATATCAAATAATAGATCCATTCTCAAAGTACTCACATCTGTGAATTAAGTGATGTAGTAAAGAAAGTGTTGTATACTTCATTGTAAACATGATTATGTAATAATTTTGTGTTTTTATGCTATATAAATCAATATTGTTTTTGAAATTTATAATATCACTGTTTTTTTTGTTGCTACAGAGACTAACTAACTACTACTAATCACCAGTAAGTTAATCTTTAATTTGTAATATTACATACTTAACGAATGAAAATATTTTTCTTGATATTATCATTAACTAGAAAAGAGTATAAGACTTTGCATATCCGACAGACTTTGACAACGTGATTTTGATTAATACAGTGAATATGAATGTGAAATGCTGAATTACGTTATATTCGACTGACAAGTTCTATATAGGACGAAGGACATGTTTCGCATTTCATTACTTCTTAATTTCCAATGTTAATAGAATTTGGAAATAAGTTAAGATCAATTAACAGTCTGAGATATTCAATACCTTTATCAGGTAAAAGTGGTATTTATGAAAACATAAAATGTATGTATACCAAGAATGAGTAAATGCTCTAAACTAAGAAATATGAATGAATTTCAGTTAAGTAAAATAAAGAGTATCATACAAGTTAAAGATAATTTACTACAAAGAGCTGCCTTGAATGAAACTGTATAAGAATAATGAGCGTAATAGATAATCGTAACTTAGAGTAGGAAGAACATTAAAGTTAGTAAACTGGTAGGGAATATCTCTTCATTTTAGTTACTACGTGAATTTATTTGATGAATGAAGATAGATATAAACACATGGAGGCACAAGTCCATGTTAGTGGCAAAAAAATTATGGAAATCTGGAACAGTACGATGGAATATAATAACATTCACGACATTTGATTCCTTCATCACCTTTGAGAAAGATAGTAAATCAACAAGATTTCCACTTAATTCCATTACCATTATCAACGATTTACGGTTGATTGACGCAGAAATAGTAGAGGACAAACTAAAACATAACATCAGTTCCTCCAGCAAATAACTACTGATTTGACCGATGTTAGTAAGTTCAAATTACTTAGTTTGAGAACGGACGATAATCATTGGTTACTAAGTCAAGCTATCGGGTGACATACCGCATAATTTAACTTTGTCTGTTCTTAGATTTTACTGTGTTTACTTTAGTTCAAAAAATTATTATACTTATTTGTAATCTCACTTTCATTGTCTAATCGGTTTTACTACCAATATTGCTGATTGCACTGCTTTGTGATCATATGTTGTTGTGCTGACGTAGTGATATATATATATATATATATAATTCTTTGAAGAAGAGGCTTACATTAAGTCGCTAAAAGTCATAAATCTAAGTTTTTACTCATTGGATTCTTACAAATATGTTACTTAATTTTACAAACTACTTATCTAATGCTCCATCTGTTTGAAATTATCAAGTTTGACCTTGGTAATGTTGCTTACAAACTAATCAGTAATAATGGTAATAAAACGAACTAAACACTGAATACATGACTACAAATGAATATGATAATTTGGTGAAATAAAATGCATAAAATAAAATCTAGAAACAAACAAGGATAGTTCTTAGTGATAGATCACTGTTAGTCACTCATTATTCAATTATTCATGTCTGTTGATTTCATTGAAATAAACTGTAGTGCATCTATTTATGACTATTGTGTTCACTTCATCTAAAGGAAAATGATTGGGTAGATATTGGAAATCTTTTAAAAAGTAAAGTTTGTTGTGATGAATTAGATACCTGTGATTACAATTCGTTTAGTGATCAGGTTGTGAGTACCGTTACTAAGGTCAAGCTTAATAAATCAATAAGTTTAATAAATTGGAAATCGAATAACTAGATTTTGGAATTAATTAATATGTCGGCATTATTTTTGATGCTTAGCATAAGCTGTTCCACTGAAGAAGTTATAAAACGTTAGAAAATTCAATTTTTCTTTATTAGAACATTTCAAATAAATAAATTAATTAATTCTATTGTCATTGATTATTGTGGAGATTGGAATGAGTTGGGCAATCAGTGAAAACTATAAACTTTTAGTAGATAGCTGTCTTGTCTTAGTGCAGAATTTTTAGAAGTGCACATCCACAACCCTATTGAGAGATAGAACCAACTACCTTCAGGCTTAGTAGCTGACGTTTAGATATTAGACCACTAAGGAGGCCAGCATCCATTGGTTGATAATCCTAACCCAGTTAATTGATGGTAAATATTTACGAGACTTCACCCTTAGGTGACTGTCTTACACTTGATATGGTTAAAATCCACTGATCATGTCTTCTCACTGAAACTCCAGTAACCACCTTCATGATTTAGTCACTAGTAGGCTGATATTGACTGTAACTTTCATGGTTGTCTAGCTCAAACTAATTCGTGATATCGAATTCTGATTGATTCTATACTTGCTATCATTAGTATTATCTTGGCAAGTTAATATTTCATATTAATTTCTGTTAAATTTCGTTTGTTACTTACTCCTTACCAGGTACCAATTGAAAAATGCAAGTTTGTCTCCATTTTATTAAAAATGTTTGATGAAAATTATTTTGTTCGAGAAATTCCTAGTTTAATTCACTTTTATTTACTTTGGAAACTTTCACACTTTCATTTTCTTAGGGGAAAAGGAGACGAACAGTAAGCTTAAACTTGTATATATATACTTACTACACACCTATATACTTATGTTCTTCTCAGATTGAACTCATTTGGATGTCATTGAAATTCGAAGAGAATCGTGTGGATGCTTTGTTTCTGTATAAAACTCTCCAAGAGTGCTCATTCACAATGTTTTCTAAAATCAGTCCCTCAATAGTTATACGATACTATTGATAACAAATGGTTTCACTTTCTCACGGGGTTAGGCCACACGTTGAATAACTTCATATCATGACTTTAGGAACTTATCTTGAAGTAATCCATTACTGAGTAAACGATTTGAGTATTAATGAGAAGTTTGTATGACGATTTGTTTAACTCACTTAATTAAATTATGGTGCATGAAGCAGAATGAGTCAGGGCATGAACTTGATGCGGTTTTAGCAAGTTGAATGTTATACCAAAACCCTTATTATTACCCTAAATTTCAAACATGTAACATAATATTGAACTTAAGCAACAATTGTCAGATAATGCAAGTAGTATTTTTTCATCGAAACAACATAGTACAGTTTGTCAAAGCAGTCAAGCTTATTGTTGTGCATAACTGTAGAACAATTCATTAGAATAACACAGGTCAAGTTCAATAGTTTAGTTTCATCGTAACATTTGTAATTTACTAGGATACTACAGATGTACAGCGCTTTCTTCTTTTCAGTAATGCCTCAATTCAATTAAAGTTATTTCACCAACACTTTATGTGCAATGCAACTTGACGTAATCAATAGAAGTTTAAACAGAGCTTAACTTTAGAATAAACGTGTATTTTCCCGTTGATTTGTTAAAGACTGAATCCCAGTGTGAACATCAACATTAGGATGCAGGTACATCCAGCCGATGAGTCCCAAATAGGACAAAACGCGCGTCCTGGATTCCACTTGTCAGTCACAATCCAACTTACATAGAGCTTAACTTTTCTTAATATTCATTAATTTAGACATTTGACTATTATCGGTCACAGATTATCTAATGTGCTCAAATTAATGAAGTTTAATGTTACAGATACTAATTAAAGTATGATCTTTTACTGAGATAGACGGATTCTTCAAGAAGTCTCTGACGAGTTTCAGTACGTTTTAGGTCATTCAGTAAACAATTGTTGCAAATAAGCGATTTATAAATAAAAAAAATAAAAACACAAGACTTTAATTTCCTCAGAATAACGGTTACAATATACGTTATGGCATTCATTCAAAATGTTTAATATCAACATCTAATATGATTATTTCCATGTTTATTTCATACTGTTCTAACAGTTCTAAGGATCAGTAAGTTAACACAATATACTTTAATTTCAAACTAATTAAGCACACTTCTTTTACGCTTTCATTGTGTCAAGTCCTTTCATATATGTATGTATCCACATGTTGAAGTACTTACATCACGTCATCACAGTGTGTTATAATCACGAGATAAGTAGTGGAGTGGTAATCATAGTAGTAATGTGAGTAGTAGTAGTAGTAGTAGTAGTAGTAGTAGTAGTAGTAGTAGTAGTATAATTAGTGGTAGCAAAAAATGGGCATTGAAAATATGATCCGAAAATTAGATAGTGAACTAGTTAAATAGAACGTAAAGAATAATGTTAAAACTCGTAATCTGTAAGAGAGAATGAATTTACCCTCATGAATCTGACTGAATGAAGCCGTGTTATTTAATGTCTGTAACTACTGCTTTCAATAATCGTGCTAACACCAACAAAGTGATCTATGTTAAGCAATGTAACTCAGACGAATTGTTGAGGTCGTCTTGATCTGACTCTACATTCTGGTTTGCACAACACGTCACTCTCCTAACTTAAACTTGCACCAGATATTAATCATTACTGTCAAGATTTATGGTAAACAGTAAGGTGAGATTCAGTATTGTTAATGCTCATTTAACAAGCCTAAATATGTTCATCCTAGATAAATATGAAATATTCTCAACAACATGTCACGAATTCGGTTATCGGAAATTATATGAAACTGGTCGTTTTAAATAGTGAATTCGAGACTGAGTAACAGATCCTCATGTATACACCAAATTGTAGTGGTGATAGCTTTCAGACAAAAATCTGGCATTCTGTACATGAAACATTCTATGCATTCATCAGCATAGTGTCTAACAACAAAAACATGGTATGATACAATGAGTGAGACAGCTGCGTGCATTGTGAGGCCAAGCAGCACTAGATATTGCTTTACCAATAAGACTCATGTTAAATCATTGTGCGATTATTTAATTTGAAACATCAAGTTAAATAAAATTGGATTAAACAGAAAATTGCCTAACTGTCAGTACTGTCCCTAGATGATAGCATACTTCGATAGGTTTACATGCACGTCACATAATCTTCGGTGATTACAATTGTTAGGATTATATATATGTACGTGTTCTTGATTGCTGCTATTGTTAATGTTCAGATGTTGGGATGATGAGATAATTACTGATGAAGTAAAATGCTGGATATTAATGTATGACGTTAAAAAAGCTGATGTGGATGTGGCCAATCATAGACCGAATTAACTGGAACATTTATTAGATATTCCCAGTCACTGTTTACTTCGACGTGTAATGTTGAGTGGAGTAAGAGAAGGGTGGAAAGATGTTAAGAGTGGTCAAACCAAAACTTGATATTGGATTAATGTTTATATTGATGTCATAACCGTCTATTAGATACTGTTGATGATATGACTCTGAATCGTTTATAGAGTTGGTAGTGTATTTATATGTTGTCCTGGTTAAAATCATGTGCTCAACATTATTCTGTATTGTTCCAACTATGAATTAATCCTTTATTTTGAGAATCACATTCACCGAATCGATTTACTATTAATGGCACTGATGTATTACTTTAGTATTTATATTAGTGTGTTAGTTATATGTAATAATTTAGACCGATGTTTATTATTGAGAGTGATGCTCCTTTCTAGTGTTCCACATGCAAGTGTTATATATATATATATATATATATATTTGGCACTTGTTTGTATAAGTTAACATAATAATTTGTTAAGTCTGATGAAGTACCAAAACGAACTAATCTTTAAACTTACATCTTTCTGTGTTTAGTAAGAAAGAAAAGCATCAGTAAGAAATTCCTACGAATCCACTATATTACATATTCATTTCTTATCATTTAACATTTCTGTCAATTAATGTTCACTAAGTATTTAATGTCACATGTTTCATAGTTAGGTGAAGATGCATGTAACCTGAAACATAGAATCAGTTCATGTCCCTATGAATTGAAGTGGTTTTGTGGAAATACTTATTGGGGTTTACTTGTCTGTATTCAGTTTTGTCGATTCCCTGGTAGAAACGAGAGTGTCGGCTGTTGACGATTCCTATACTAAGACGACACAACTGTTCTGTACTCCTTAGTCACCCAAGGTAGCCAACCAACATAAACTTGAACGAATACAAACATGCAAATCACATTATCAGTCGTTACATAACAATTTCAACTTAGTTATAATAATCAGTTTACTAGTGACTAACTTCAGGGAGTTCCTAAAATTCTTGTAAGAAGACCATTAGACATTAGTCGGTTACGTGTTGTAGATGTTTAGGCATTCATCGTTAGACCTAAAAACACTAGGTTTGGTTACCTGGAGGAATTGAAAGTTGGATATCTAAAACTTGCAGATATAAACATGGGTCGTTGATATATGTTTCCTGTGAGTCTGAATGCAAATATGTTTCGCAACTTTGAAATAAATCGATTATTGGAAAAATATGAGAAAACATTAGCAGTCAGCAGTGTTACAAAGTACAGATATAGGGTCCTCAAAGCACCTTTCACGTAAGAGAATAATATAATGCATCACTACATATTATTGAAAAAGTGTAAAATGATGAAGTAAAAAGTATTTGATTGCAATAATTTCACTTTTCTCATTACATAATAATCTGCAATAGTCTTTAAAACTATGAGTCTGTATCCATGATTTTAAATCCTTAGAATCTGTTTAGCTAGAGCTGTAGTAGTACCTCATAATTATTATCTTTCTCAATTAATCCAAATACACTTAGAGTCATTCAGTTAGAAGAAGTATGATCACAACCCATTTTTGCCTATTCATTAGTTATTTTGGCTGTTTATAATTGTCATTGCATGAATGGACTGATTTGTGATACAGATTTAGATGGATTATTTCTTACATACTGCATTTTAGAACATCGTCACTTTTACATCTGTTATATACATTTTGTTATTGAACGTAGTAGAGACTGTTAAATTTAAAATTTCACGTTACTTAATATCGATTGTTACGCACGCACTGAAAATCAGGAAGTTTTAATTAGATATTCTATCCTGGTAAGGTGTTTTTTTTCAAATTTCCATTCATGTCCCAACTGTGGATCGTACACTGGAGAGCCAGGCTTTTCGCTAAGTTTCTGACCTGCAAACAGCTAAGTCGGGATCTAGTAGCGTACATTTCCAACTTAAGTCAATAATGATACGACGAATTGGTTTGAGCCAAACAACGAATGATCACCCGAAAACACTGACCAACCGTTTCGTCCTAGTACGGAACATATCAGTGCGCATCCACGACCCTATCAGAGACCGGACCCAGGACCTTCTGACTTAGCAGCGAACGTTTTATCATTAGACTACTGAGTCGGCTCCTAATGGTAGATATTTATCCACAACACCCAATTATAACAAATATCAACTAACTAGTGACTAACTCCTTGAGGTAATTCCTGGAGTTCTGGTGTGAAGACGTTACAAGTGGAGTTCAGCCATGTCGCCTATGAAGCAGTTACTCATAGATGTCAAGAATGAGGTCGCACAAATGTATCACTAATTGACTGAATTCGAAATACCAGGCGCTAGGAGCCGACTTAGTGGTCTAGTGGTAAAGTGTTCACCATGGAGTCAGAGGGTCCTACGTTTGGTCCCCGATGGGGTCGTGGATACACAATGGCGAGTCCCATAGTAGGACGAAACATTTGTCCAGTGCTTCCAGGTTATCAGTGGTTGTCTGATTCAAATCAATTAGTGATATCAAAAATGATAGTCGACTATCTCCACAACACCCAATTAAGTCAAATGTTATCGTGAACAGTATCACCCAATGACACTTGCAAATAGCTTTCTCACTCGTCATAGTTTGACTTGCCACCCTCGCCCTCCTGATTTGAAACATTTAGTTATGAAAAATTATTAATATTCCAATCCATTATCCTGGATACAACTTACAATACAAAAAAATAAAAGAGAAGTGTTTTTAACATGCTTATTCCCTTTGAAACTTTATTATTTATTAATTAAGCATTTGAAAATATTCCTTATTGTCTTTAAATTAATTTTTAAAGTTCTGGTGACTCTAAGGGAAAGTAAGTTATCGAGGATTTTTCTATAGCTTTCCGAAAGTCTGTATTTGATATTACGAACTGATCCAAGTTAGATCGCCTGAGAACCAGGTTATATTAAATATTTCCTTTATTCTAGCATAGGACCCCTTATTACTACTTAAAACATAAAACTTACAGGTTTTTTGGCAAGTGGCAAACTTTAAGACCACTGTTGCAGTATCAAATGGTTGATACTGCCAACTTCACCCGGGTCAATCCATGATATCATATTCAAATTGGACAATCTTTAAAACCTGCAAATACTTCAAAATTTTTTGCAAAACATTTCGCTAAACATTCAATGTTGTATATATTCGTTTTTATTTGATAAGGAAAAAGGAGGGTGAAAAACAGTAAGTTTCATGCTTTATGTACATCTTCAGTTCATGAAATTTGTTTGTAAGGAGGGGTCCGATTTGTGATGCACCAACCGGATATTCTGTGTAGAACAATTTCCTTTAGGTCCTAACGTTTCAAGAAGTGAGGTGATAAAGTGGTAGGACCTGAACCAATAAAATTAAGGCTTGAGGGAGAAGCTGTAATATCGATTGTACAAAGGTGACAACAGGAAAGTGTTTTCTCCTAACAACCAGCATTTCAGCGATACTATCTTTCTACGAATTTTGTTAATAGCGGTAAAGCCTAAATAGGCCGTAAGCTAACAGAATAAACACAATTAAAAATGAAGCCCCAATTAAAATACATTATGATGATGTCAGTAATACTTGAAAAAACGTAGTCATCGTAACATTTTATCTCAAACTATTTGGTTTCATCATCTAATATGATCATTTCCATATTTATTTTATACTGTTCGAACAGTTCGAAAGACCAGTAAGTTAACACAATATACTTTAATTAAGCACACTTCTTTTACGCATGCATTGTGCCAACTCCTCTCATATACGTATGTATCCACATGTTGAAGTACTTACATCACATCATTACAGTGTGTTATAATCATGAGATCAGTAGTGGAGTGGTAATAGTAGTAACAATAGTGATAATAATATCGCTAAATAAACTGCACAAAATATTTTTAAAACTCATAATTTAAGAGTAATTTCATTTAACTTCTAGGATTGTAAATGTTTGGATGAAGAGGAAGGAGAATTAGAAAAATTCCAGTACAAGAACCAACTACCACCAATCTAATCTATAATCGGCAGAACAATTTGCTAGTTGCATGTGGAATGAATCTCATAGCTCACTTTAAATTAAGATTCGTCTTCGACGAAATAGTTCAAAGTGATGATGAAAGCTCTAAAATTAGTCTATTCTTCCCCCCCCCCACCTCCTCAGAGAACTTAATAATGCTAAGTATCAGAAGCATAGCTTAATTTCAGTAATTCAATTAGTGTCATACATTGTAATTGGCTACTAAACAGTCAATATCTATTACTAACAAATGAGCATTATCTGTATATTTAAATAATTTACAGTAGTGGGTGCGCACTGCTGAAGAGTTCCACACTAGAACGAAACAGCTATCCAGTGCTCCCTGGCTTTCAATGGAACCCTGCCAACATCAATCTGTGATATATCCAATCAAATAAATATTTTATCATTTAAAAATGTTAAAGATCTTTCACCAAAAATTAACAAGTTTAGCACATCAACAATCATAAAAGTTTAAAGATAATCAGATAAAATTTGAGACCGTCTTCAATTGTTTGTAAATGATTTTTGGTGTTATTATTATGATGAGTTGTGAGTTGTCGTTACGTAACCGGTTAGGCGACAACTCAATATCTTATGTGTTTAACACTATAATTATTTGTTTAATTTAATCTAGAATTAACTTATTTTTATAAGTTTATTATTTCTGAGTAGTAAACGAATATTTCACTAGTTGAATTCGTCACAAACTGATGTTGGTATTGTACTGGATAGATGTTTCGTCCTAGTATAGAACTCTTCACCAGTGGGTACCCTATTATCTACCCCAGAATGTTTCTGAAGCTCTAGTGATCGGTAAAGTAAACACTCACCGACAGTAAAACATTTACCACCAATGATAATGTATGATCGTCGCGCTTTGCATCATAAATTAATGGAACTGGGAGTCCTACCATTGAATATTGACCGGCCCAGTGGTGCAGGTATTCGCTAACCTGATCGCCATGGAGTGGAATCTACAATGTACACTATCTATAACTCTTATAATAGAACGCAACAACCGTCTAATCCTCCCTGGCTTTCGATGGTGTCCTACCAATATCAACCTCTGACGAATTCATTCAACTAAACTTAATATCAGTCTCCGCAAACCATTACAATTGAATGTCTAATTAGTTAGTTTCATATTTCGTAACATAGTACTGATTATTTAGTAACGTTGTTTGTACTAAATACTCTAAAAATAATTAAATCACTTCAATAAACTTCACTTTTACCAGTTACTTTTAACTGATTAACTCCTTTTATCTAATAACTGTTTGATTTGTTGATAGATTTACTATTGAGTTATTTTCTTCTGTATCTTCAATAAAAATCATCTTTACCACATACACAACTTAGTCACTAATTGCTAAAATGAAACTGTATTTAATTATCACAATTTAACTCATTCATTTACTCTTTTCATTCTTAATTCTTTGTCACATTGAAAAGTCATAAATCAGGTTCAGGAAAACGGTGAGTAATACTGTATTCTTTAAAGGAGTATAATCATATATTTGTACGTTTGAAGTAATAGAAATGTTCAGAATAATCACCAGTAATGTGATATAAATGATTACTTAGAAAAATTTGAGTATCTGACTAGCTTTTATAAAAGTAATAGTATTAACTTCAGTACTTCATTTAATTTACAGCGTAGACCGTTTATATTATAAACTTTGGAATATAATATGTATATACATATTGAGAGAAAATGCTGATAGGTAGTTTTTAAGTGTGTCAAGGTAGAGCATGTCGAAGACTATACGTTTTCAGGTTATTTTAGAATAGTAATGTTGCTTGAGTAGTTCACTGGCAACATTACTAATGCGCGTCGGAATACTACTAGAAGTGAAGAAACCTTCAAGACTATAGATAATCTTTGTTTTCAAGTGATAATTGAGCAGTATAAATACAGTATATATCCATATTTTAACTTAAATTTATTAGTTTCTAAGTATATATATATATATATATCGACTGGATCATGAAGACTGCAACATCTGAAGGCACTCTCGAAATACAATGGAAAACATCGATGAAACGAGATGACTTGGACTTTGCAGATGACCTAGCTCTTCTTTCTCACACACATCATCAAATGCAGAGGAAGACCAACAATATAGCAGCAGCCTCAGCAGCAGTAGGCCTCAACATACACAAAGGGAAAAGCAAGATCCTCCGATACAAAACAGCAAACACTAACCCAATTACACTTGACGGAGAAATTCTGGAAAACGTTGAAACCTTTACATATTTGGGCAGCATCATCGACAAACAAGGAGGGTCTGATTCGGATGTGAAGGCGCGGATTGGTAGGGCAAGGGCAGCATTTCTACAACTGAAAAACATCTGGAACTCAAACCAACTGTCAGTCAATATAAAAGTCAAAATTTTCAACACAAATGTGAAGACAGTCCTGTTGTATGGAGCTGAAACTTGGAGAACTACGAAAAGTATCCTACAGAAGATACAAGTATTTATAAACAACTGTCTGCGTAGGATTCTTCGGATCTGTTGGCCAGATACCATCAACAACAACCTGTTGTGGCAGAGAACTAATCAACTTCCAGTTGAGGAAGAAATTAGGAAAAGACGCTGGAGATGGATTGGACACACACTGAGGAAACCGTCAAACTGTGTCACAAGACAAGCACTGACTTGGAATCCTAAAGGCCACAGAAACAGAGGAAGACCCAAGAACACATTGCGTTGGGAATTGGAAACAGACATGAAGAGAATGAACAGCACTTGGGAAGAGCTAGAACGGAAAGCCCAGGACAGAGTTGGCTGGAGAATGCTGGTGGGCGGTCTATGCTCCACTTGGGATAACAGGCATTGATTGATATATATCTATTAAACATTAATTTTTCAACTAACCATAAAAGTAATTTATGCTATTCATGTCATGACTACTACTAATGATACTAACGGAAATGATACTGTAATAATTCTACATAGTCATTGTAAGACATTAAAATTACTCGCTGCTTCTAGGTGACTTAAATAATTACATAACATTCACTTTCAACATTTTTGTAATTAGAGTTACAATATTAATAAATGATAATTGTTTATTTGATTAGTTCTTCATCATCGTAAGTCAATGTTCAATTAAAATGCATTGAACTTAGAAATCATCATCACATTTTTAATGTCATATATACATTTATGTATATCATAGTTACGTGATTTTAATTAATTACATAATTTTCAGTTTTTGTTTAGTTACATTTTTCAAGATAATAGAAATGATTTATAACTTAGATGGATGATTTTGACTAAATTGCATCCCATCATCTGTATGGTTTAATTGTAGTGCTTTTATTGGCATTCTGAATGACGTTATCGACTTATATCACTGATGAACTCGTTTAAATTAACGATAAAATCCCCATAACTAAATTAACCAGTTCAGAGAATACAATTTAATTAGAATTATACTTAACTTTTAAAGAAGAATGATCTTATACCAATTATAATACACCTAGGGGTTTATCTCACCTATTAACTAAAGTTTAAAAAGAATACATTTACGCATTCGTCATAAATAATCTAAAATACATATGAAGTTTGAATTTGATATCACGACGTAGTCTGAGTTAGACAACCACTGAAAAATAAGATTCACTTAAATGTTCGATCGTCCTATTATGGGACTCTTTAGCAGTGTATATCCATCACCCCAACATAAGTCCATTACTTTCAGGCTTAGCAACCAACGCTAAGTTATTAGATTACTAAGCCAGCTTCCATTAGTTGTTGTTTCTAACTCAGTTCGTGATATACATTTGCAAGCCCTATTTCATTACGATTGGAGGTTAACTACTAAACACTCGACATAGTTGAATTCCACTGGTTATATTTTTATGCTACAACTCCAGTAATTAGTCACTAGCGAAATGATATCAACCGTAATTGGGTAATGTAAAGGTTTTTGAATCTCAATTTGACTGAGTTAGATTTATCAACGATTGAAAGCTGGTCCACTCAGTGGTCTAATTGTTAAGCGTTCGAAGTGGACTCCTGGGTTTAATTCTTTGACGGGGTCGTTTGTGCTCACTATTAAAGAATCTCCTACTCGAACAAAACATCACAGTGCTACCTACTTTTCAAGGATTGTGTACCTCAGACCAATTCATCATAAAAAATTCAAATTCAACAATGTCCACAACGCCCAACTGCAACCTTTAAAAAGTGCTGCATGACTGAATATTCAAATTCTTGATTTCAAAAAAACTTCGGAAATTATTTTTCCAGTATTTCATCTTATTCAAGTTCGTTTAAACACTTTTGTTTGAAGATATCTAATATCGATTTACATCCAATAAATGCCTGATATGATCTGAATTGTTCTACTGTATACGTATCAATGTAATGAATCATAATATGTTGAATAAGAAACGCAAATCTTTATCGAAAGTTTAGTAATCACATAAAATCCTCAGTGAATATTACACTATAATATATACTATTCAATCAACTAGTGAATAGAAAATGACCAGTAACACTGAACATAACACATTTAGTGAACTCTGAAGACATTGTGCATAACCTCAGCTACATGCATATTATTACACACTTAAAATTAATAAAAACATTATAAACAACAAAATGATTGGGCAAATAACTTTCTTTTCAATTGACTCCTCATCCAAGCTCTTTAATGATAGCTAGTTAATAATAATGATTAAACATAATGCAAAAGTTGGTTGATAATTAAGACTAAAGGTTACTACTAAGCCCGACCCTAGTGATAGTCATTATAGTAAATGGTCCTGTTAAGTATATCTTCAATGACCTAGCATTTTACTATCATTAAGTTGATGATACTTTCATAGTTTTAAAATATACAAATAATTTTTTCCTCACCTACTATAACATAATCATTCTATTCCTTGATTATCATCAGTACTTCAATCAAGATTATTCTATGACAAATAAATACAACATATCAAAACTATGAATTATAAAATTGCATTAACCTAACTAAAATCTTACATTCTTTAATGTTGATACAATATAACTTTCTATTTGAGAATAGATTTCTCAATTTATTGACAAGGATTATAATCCACATTATAAAATCATACAGTTTATGTATGTCAATCATTTAATATGCATGAAATATGAATAGAATCTAAGATAATTTAGGTTTACCATAATACCTAGATATCTATCTTATTGTTAAACATTAAAAATGTATTATCATTATATAAAAACATTATATAATACAATCATAAGACATCTCATCATCAAATCTGGGCCTCTGTCAACATTGACTTTGTGTTTTATTTTTCTACTAAGAAATATTAGAAAATAAGTTATTACTTCATTCATTTGAAGTCATATGAGTTTATATGAATACAAAAGTATACAAGAAACTAGAAAATATTTGGGTTTCATAGGTATTATAAACTGGTTATCATGTAGGTGTAGTTTCAAAGTAACTGGTTTATTATGAGTAGCTAATTATGTTTTTATACATAGGAATGATAAAATACTTTTATATTGATATAAGTGATATAAGTGTAGTTGCTTCATCCTAGTTGTAAGTTCATAGTTCATTTAAAGAGAGGATTTAAGACCTAGGGAGACTTAAGCAAGGATAAAACAGATATCTACTGTTAAAAGGTCGTCATTGATTGCCAAAACAATGTAAATTCATGATGTATAACATCGAATTTAATGCTCAATAAAAACGATTTTCCTATGCTTATTAATGATTACATTTAGACATGACCAGTGAATTTTAGCAATGTTGTATACGTAGAGGTTGCCAACCAACAAAGTTGGACGATGGTCGTACAGTATTGTAAATTGACCGAAGTTATGAGTGAAAATCAAATGATGTCAACTTGATGGTTTAGCGATCATGTGCCAACCATGAGCACAGATATTGTAGGGTTGTACTTCCTCACTTAAAAAAAATCCTGTACCAAGACTAGATAGATAGCAAATGCTTCCTGGATTTGACTGTTGTCTAACTTCAGTCAGTCAAAAACCTACACAACACCTTGTAATAAGAATTAGATTTTAATCAAGTACCAACATAATAACAAATCAAAAGATGGAATAAGATCTCTAACCTGCAGTAGATTACCATAACCCATGAATTGTCTATAGCTTCAAATCGGTTCAAACATCACAAAGCCGAAATTGGTTGTAGACATAAACTCATCATTTTGTTTCTAGTTACTTCATAATGCCTTATATAAGATTTTAAATAACTTTAAATAGATATCAGTATGTACATATCATTGCCAAGGTTAACTTTGATAATTTCAAATAAATTGGGCATTGGATAGATTGTTTATAATAAGTGATATATATTTGTAAAATTCCAAGGAGTAGAAATTAAAATTTCTGACGTTTCGCGGCTTAGTGCAAGTCGCTTCTTCAGAGAAATGAGTTAAATTCGGTTATTCATTTCTCTGAAGAAGCGACTTGCACTAAGCCGCGAAACGTCAGAAATTTTAATTTCTACTCCTTGGAATTTTACAAATATATATCACTTATTATAGATATCAGTATGTTCTGTTTTATGCAAACTAGATGAATCGTTGTTATTTATATGATAAAATCGCTCCATATATGATCCATATGTTAAAGGAACTGTTTACTATTGAGTGATATTTCAAATACGATCTATACCACGACTAGTCGAATGTTATTACTTCATTGTAATAAAATTACAAGCAACAGAAACTAAACATAGATATCTTGATTGATTCAGTTGTAAAATGTTAACTATAACCATAAACCATATGTTGTAAGAAGATTTCTAGTAGTTTCCAAACATGTTTACAATCAAATTTTTATATTTTCAAAATTATTTGTTTTTCATACATCTTCTAAGGTCATCATCGTTAGTTGCAATTTATTTGAATATAAAATATTTTCATCATCTTTTATTGTTGAATACATTCTAAAGTTTTACTTCATATCTGAACTTTAACACTATTTTATTCAGTCATGCAATCTTACGACAAATGATCTATTCAATGAACTGGTTAAGAAATATCATATCACAATAAATCCTACATTATAGAATATTCAGTAAAGAACAGATGTTCAGTAATTTACTGACGATTAATCAATCAAATGGCTTGTCAAATGTTAAGTCTTTCATGAAGCTACTATTCTGGTCAAATAGTTCAATTATAATATAAGGGACTGTCATACTAGATCAGAATTTTACAGAGAGAATGATGTGAGACCTGGGTCATTCTATATTATTTGGCACGTATATTCAACCGACTAATTATTATGCGTTCTAAAGTTAATCTCATTTGAAAACTGATTGTTATTCAGATCACTGAAGCTCTTAAGTGAAACCTATAGGTTATAAACAGTTGATATAAAATAAGTCTATTCTATTGTGGAACATGTGTTGTTCTTGCTTTACTAAAACTAATACTATCCAATATCATAACTTGGAATAAAAATCTTAACTTGTATCCATAATCTTTATACTTAAAATTGTCAGTTTATCTTAGTGGTCTGCTTACACTTTCGGGGTACTATTTTATTCAAAATGTATTTTTACTGCCATGTTGTAGATCTGTTTCATTTAAAAGATTTTTTCATAAAACGTTTACAACTTATCACGTACTGAACTATTATGAAATTCTAGAATTAACATGACAGTGGAGAGTATATTGTCCTCATCCTTGTCCTTTTCTTTTTCTTGGGAGGGGGGAAGGTGGGAATGGAACAAATGACGACTGATCTCGAAGCATTATATATATATATATATATATATATATATTAGAATATAAAATGTGATGTAACAGAAGGATTGTTGTGAATATTAGTAAATCATTGTTTTAAGCCTAGCTGATACATCGTTTTTGAATATTCTAAAGTTAAATACTTCGGTAGCCTTAATTCAGTAACAATAATTTATATTTTGTGTTGCGAATTCTTTACTGTAATGTAATATACATGGTATTGAATAAAGTGAGTATGATTGTTAGCAATATGACACTGACTCGTGCCATTTAAATCTCCTATTTTGATCAGATGACTCTTTGTTTCTAGTAAATGATGAACATTATCACTGTGTACATTTTTATCTACCGTTGATATGTTATTATTGAAGTTCTTAATTTGGTATCACGAATTGACTTGGGTTGGACAGTCGCTGTAACTCAGACAGCAATAGATTGATTTTTCATCTTCTCTTCCAGAAAGGAAAACTAAATATTAGCTTTTAAAGGCTACTCCTTGAACCCTAGTTAAGGACATGTGACTGGATGAGTTCAACCATATCGGTTGTGAGCAACCTGCTCACTGATGGCATTCAATGACATATAGGAGATATATATTAACTAAGGTTAAAACATTACCGATAAGCTTGACGATTAGTTATTTGCTTTGAAACCCTGATGGGTTTGTGGATGTTAACACCTAAAAGTCCGGTGCTTCCTGGTTTCTTGAAGGTTGTCTAACTGAGGTCAATTTATGATATCAAATTCAACACTCTGCTCAACATTCTTGCTATTTACAACTATGCTAATTTCGTACATATATTTGTGTTTGTATTACTCACAAATTAACAGATCGGACTCTGACCACAAAAAGTGAGTGTAATTATGCAACAACTAAACAATTATGTGAATCGTTAAGTGTTTTGTATAAATGATTAGAACACTATCCATTACAATAATTTACCAGTTTACTTTCGCTGAGGAATATTTTCAGGACATAAGTTCCGCCTTCATTCATATTACATTCCTCGAGCAAGTTTAATTAAAAAGAAAGTAATTAGAAAACTGGTAGTTCATTATCCAGGCAATACAGAAACGACGACTGAAAACCGGTGGTTGGGGTGGGGAAAACAGATACTTAGTTATAGTTCCTGGATGGGAAATTACATGGTAACAGTTCATGTGCCGAAGTATAGATTAAGGCTAGAGGAATTTAAATCTAATAGAAATGAAATGATTGTTTCATATGTAATCAAAATAAATGAAATAGTCTTCTATAAAACAGTTAGTTGTTTTTCTTAAATCGCCCGATATAACATGTATGGATTAATATCATCTTTATTTCAATTATTTGGTTAGTGACATACACATTTACTCTTTTAACTGTAATGTTTATTTTATTTCTCAAGTTTCATAAATACATCTTTCTCGCCACCCCTATCCTTCGCTTCCGTAGTCATTAGCTAAAGACAGGATTACCAATTTTTTATCACAGTTAGATAATTGACATTATCTTGACTACATTGTCATTCTGGATAACATCTCTAAGGCTTAGTTTGGTTTATACTTACCACTACTTACTACTTTATACTTAGCAACTGCACTGATATTGTTGCCCAAAACATTAATTCAAACACAATCAAAAACCATCCTTTTTAGAGAACATAACACTACCAAAACCACTTAATATCATCATGTGAAATAAAGTTCATATATACTGGCGATCGTATTGCATTGGCTGTACTTTACAATTTTTTGTAGTGAAAGTATGCCTCACCGTAAATATTCACTTAAATCAGTTTACACGTCGAACTTACTAGACAATTAAAACTTATTGAGTTCTATGACCTATTCTCAAGGTTAAGTGTAAAAACTTTCATTTAGTATCATTGGGTGTTGGAGATTGTAGAATATGAATTTTAACATAAATGACTGGTTTCAGTTAGATAACTAATTAAAATCAATAGTCAGTGGAGAAATGTGTTTTATTAAAAGACTCCTCAGTTTACTTTTGAGTTCCTCCCCCCTAGTCGAGTTCGGAACCTTAAGCGTTGCCGTAAACACTTAACCATTAGACCGCCAAATCCGAATCCTGTGGATTGTAATCCTATCTCATTCATAACCAATAGTGATATTAATCTCAAGCCCTATATAATTAAAGCAAATGACGAGTAAATCCTTATGTTCAATGTTTATAAAACAGAGATCACGTTCAGTAATCCATTAGGCAGTAATAGCAGAAGTCAATATGTAATATGAAATTATCCATTTAGACTTACTTTCCGTTTCTAATTATTTGAAGACATTTTTACTACTGTTTAAATCAAGGATATATTTATTTTGATTGCAATATATAGGAAGTAATGGTCATCATAATGGTAAGTACCCACACATATATGCATATATGAATTGTATGTGTCATATGTTAACTAAATTATCTCCTATATCTTTAATACATGTTTAGTTCACAAGTACTAAAATCGCTTACAAACTCATAGAGATAAAAACAAAAGAAGTTATAGAATTTATTCTATAAGAACAATACCATATATTAATAACGTCTAGTATAAAACACCGAAACTTTCGTTATTTCTGTATTTGAGCAATTTAGGTAGCCACGTAGAATCTAGTTATTGATATAAAACATGGTATTTACCACTTACCAGGTGATTAAGGGTAGTGCTGTTATTAAATTTTGTGATTTCTAATAGTAAACGTGATGATGCATGTTCAGGATAATGCAAAGGTAAAAACATTTAAGTGGTATTCATGTAACTAATGCTGCTAGAAACGTAGTTTTTAATGAAGTTGCCTACTTTTAGTTTACTTCTTTCAACATTTAAACCGCCTTCTGAAAATAATATTCTGTAACTAAAACATTCAATGCTTTTGTTCCCTGTACCTTATAAAATTACCTTTCAACGTCACAAACGACAAACTGTGGGTGCATTTAGGCGGCAATCAATGTAAAGTAATTTCGGAGAATTTGTTTCTTGCCGGTGACATGTTGCAGACTGAAATTAATCAGTCTCTGTCGCGGATTTATTCAGTACATCGGTGGTACACAATCATGATTTAAGTTGAATCGTAGCCAACAAGTGGAATCCAAAATGCGACTTTCATTTGAATAGTGACATGTTAGCTGAACGTACCTGCATCATAGTTTCAACGTTCATACTGGGATTTTAACTCAGTACGTTGCGTTCTAAATTCCACGGGGTTTACCATTAAGCTAGGTAATCGATGAAACAAACCATTATTTCAGCATGTTTGTTTGTGTAACTGACCATTGTAACACAATATGCATGGATTTCTAACTAGAACAGCTTAATTACGAGGTAATGGAAAACGGTTGTTTGATGAGATGCTTCTTATTTTTGAATACTCTATAAGGATATCAGAACAATAGTAATGAGGATTATTGTAAATGAAGTGAATAATATGGTAATCCATCGTCCCGTAATTCTTCATTCATGTATTAAATCACTAATTTAGCATTAGAATATGTTGGGTATTACTAATTAAATACGTAGTGAGTAAAGACATTCCTAGGATTTAAATACTGTAAACCATGAGCAAGTAAATGATACAATGACACAACTATAACCTAACTTAGTGTGATGAGTATATCAAACAAATTAAATACAGCAATTGCCTCAAAACTACATCAACTTAATTATGAAAAGTAATCCGCCTTATCGCTGGATAATTCACACGATATATCACAAATTAACTGAACTCTAGCCAACCAAGTAGCCCTGATGGCTGTATGATTACTTGAACTTTTGACGGTACTTAGTTTACTCACTGGAAGTATTGTGGAATTTCAGACTAAGATGGAATAGTTACATAATTCACTTTGACTTTTAGTAGTGCCAAATTATTATCCATCATAAATGAATAAAATCAATGAATCAGATATGTCAGTTTTCACAAAACTACTTATTTTAACTTAATAAGTCATTTACCAGTCAATGATATAAATAAGAGTGTAGTTCTGGTAGAATCAATTACCTATAAAATCACTGATTATGCGAAATAGAATATGAAATTTCATTGGTAATCATGAATCTTATATAAATTATTAGTTTTTTACTGATTAACTTTTAAACTTTTCAATACTACTTAAGTGTCAACAATTTTCAGCTCATATCAACCATTTAACAAAAGTAATCACATGACAACATATCTAATAGATATAAATATGGGTACTGAGCTTACTATTTTCCACGATGACAATTGATTTCCCTAGTTTGTATTATTCAAGATAGATAATGAGTTAAGTTGGATTGTGATTGGCAATTGGAATCCAAGAAGCGCGTCTTGTCCTATTTGGGACTTAGCAACTGGTTGTACCTGCATCCTAATGTTGATGTTTGCAGTGTGCTTCGAACTCACTCCGTTTCGAATCGAACGCCACTGCGTTCACCACTAGACGTCTGAGTGCAGACAGTCACAGTTTCGCAACGGGCACATTGACCAGCTTCAGTCTATAATAAATCAACCAGAATATATAAGTTCATCCTAATAGATAGTGTAAATTTCATACTTATAATCTCTTTATTGTTGGTTGATTCATTTGTTATACTGTTTATTTTACTGTTTAACTTATTTTTGTCATGGTTGAATGATTATGAATGATCTATTTTCATACTATTTTAGACAAGAATGAAACATTTATTCAATTCATTTGTTCAGTTATATTTTCGTTTAATAATAAAATACATTCACTTTAATTAATATGAAAAGTGACTTTTTCTTATCATTTTTTGACAATACTTGAGTTTACCAATATTTAGTTGAAAGGAGGTACTGTAGCATTGAATTGAATTGTAAAGGTGTATATTATAGTTTGCTAATGATCATCTTGTAGATTACATTTCCGTGTAAGTAATCTTCATAACCAGTTAGTTAAGTCAATAAACGTATAACTAATTCATCAGTGATCGCCAAACGTAACAGCTAAACAGATGAGTCTGAAATACTCGTATTCTATTACTAACAAGTTGGTTGATTAGTTCGTGGTATGTCGTAAGCGTTATGTAGAAACAATAGCCTGACTAGAAAGTGATGCAACTAACAATACGCAGAGACTAGTTGTATATTCGTATTTCTGATTTGATATTAATGATCCCCAAGTCGAATACAATATCACAACACTGTTTGGCCAACTTGACGGAGTTACACTGATATTTTAAGCATTTCTTTAGACACATGTAAAAGCCGACTGCAGACCCAACGAACTAAAAAAAATAACAAGGAAAACAATTAGAATGTATTTGGATCTTGCCGTTAATTTATCATCAACTTAAACTGATCAGTTTCTTTTGCGGTATGTTCATCCAGAAGGGTTGCCTTGATATAGTGACAGTTCACAAGTTATGTTTTTAGCTAAGTCGTGGCTGGCAATCAGAATCTCTCTATCGACACATTACTCTCAGAATGCACATATGGCAGCGGAGACTGATCAATCCCAGTCCATGTCAAATCAAAGAGAAGAACTGAATTCATTCTATATATATATATATTGGTTGATTGACCAAATGAAACTTTAATAGCATATATAATCTAGATTAATTTCCATAAAGAAGGTCGAATTAGTTACCGGACAAAGCGTTTAAAATTTCCAGTATCAAACGCAAAGATTATTTCAAATGTAATTTATACTAACAATGTCTCCTACTTACTCGAAGCCTAATTTCTGTCAACATATTCTACCAAATACTGACAAATTTTCATATATATGAAGTAATCTTTATGGGAAACAGTACTAGAAGTTAGTAATTCACCTTAATTTGTCCGTTCTCTAATTACGGTTGTTAAAATTATCCACTATTGAATATATTCTTGTTCAAATCTTAGTAAGTGATGTTTCTTTACGTACCCATTCATATGTCTACATTAGTACATGTGCTAACTTTCCTTACAGGAAGTATATACGATTAGAATATACACATAATAGAAAGTAAAAGGAGTAGAGATTCAACATATCTATCAATAGACTAATAAAGTGTAATTAACAGATAGATGAAAACCGACAAACGTTCATAAAATATGCATTGGCAAGAATTCAAGATTATCGCGATAAATAACCAAAATCAACCCACAGAATCGGACATTAATGTGCAATAGTCACATGACTTATTTGATCTGCATGCTTACACTGACCATAGTTGTACATAATAAAAAGGGATATCCGGTAAAACCTAATATATCATCCCATAACAAAGCGAATACTGATTATTTGATAATAAAGCAGGTACATATAGTATTGAGTAGTTGACAGTATAAAGCGTGTTCCTTAACTATTGATGAATATGCTATAACATAATGTGGCAACACATAAATCCATAAAATAATTAGTTTTTTGACATTCGGAATCAGCGCAAAGTACTCCAGATGTCACCACAAGATGATGAATCGAAACAACGTCCGACAATTTTCTTTAACATTATCGATAGTGTATAGATTACTCATTTATCTCTTCATACCTTCAATTATATTGTTCCTCGCATTTATTGTTACCTCCTTTCTAGTCAAAATCAACATCATCTTGAATTCGTAAGGTTTGGTCACATGTAGAGCAACTATAACACTTATAATTTTGTATGAAGGAGGGTGTTGTACGGCATCATGTAATGCTACAAATCTAATTAAAACAAAACATAGTGTAAACTGTAATCATTATATATGATTAACTGAGATTATTAGTGAACCAATAGAAATGGTCAGGTTATGCGAAACGGTCTCAGAATTGGCTTCGTTATTAAACACCACATAGGTAACCCATGAACGGCGAAAATCTTTCTGTAGTTTACTTTTTGATGTATGAAGTCACACATCATTCTTTCAAGTTTCTTTCTCTCACTTATTCATACTTGACCTGTCATAAAAATGTCAAGAAGACAAGGTATTCATTTAAGTTGATTTTGAATTACCTAAAATTGCTGATGTAAGATCGATAGAATACCTAACACTATCACACATACTGTCGTCAATTTTGAGTGGTCGATAACGTTATGCTGTTTAAAGATGACGAAAGCAGGGTGGTGATGATAATCGCGAACTATTTTATCCGATACCACGGGACTAGTTACGACGTTGATTCTTTCTTCATATTTTATAGCTTATTGATTAGGATGCCTAGCCACTATGGTTAGGATAAGCAAGTAATTTTATGTTAGTGAAACAGTTGTACTATGCAACTTATTGTTAGAGTTGAAACTAGTTAGTAATTAAACCTATGACAGTTACTAATAAAGCCTGCTCCTACACTGCACTTGCTGAACAGGTTTCTGTTTTCTCCAGGTGCTGCAAGCCATTTAACATAATGTGAAATTTAGACACTTAGATCATTTTCCAATATCTACTCACCAAAAAGTGACGTATTTAGAATGTGTTGCATTTTTTCGGAATAGGTGGTCGCTGTTTATTTTGACGACCTTTGCAGACGAAATATCTAAAAGACGCGAGCACTTATAAACAGCTGTTTGTGCAAGATACTTGGGATCGGTTCACCAGATATCACCAAAAACAATCTTCTGTGGCAGAGAACAAACTAACAGAAATCCAGCAAAGGAAGAAATTAAGACAAGACACTGGAGATGGATAGGACACACTTCGAGTAAATAATTATATTACGTCAGAAGGCATTCACTAACTTGGAGTCCCGTAGGTCAAAGAAATGAGAAAAACCCAAGAACACGTTACTCCGAGCACTGCAAACAAACATGAAGATAATGAACATCACTTGGAAAGAACGGGAAAGAAATGCTCAGGACAGCGTTGATTAAGAGTCCTGGCAGGCGGCCTTCGATCCACTTGGGGTAATAGGCATTGGTTGTTTGATAATTTCACCTATTTTAGAAACAGTATAATTCCAGTATGCTCATAAATGGTCATATGTCACGTTGATCCATTTGCATTCCAAAATGATAAAATAAGTGTATAGGCAAAAATACATAAACGATGAGCTTCTTAGAATCCTCTTCTGACGAGATATATGTCCAACGAACAATCATTAAGTTAATTTCAGAGACATGTTGAGTAAACTTACTACTGAGTAAAAGACAACGTGTAAAGTATTATGCATAAGGTTAACATCATCTGGTATGCTTAGTCCTATATGCAAGCTGTAAAGAAAAGACATCCTACAGCCAGGCTTGTATAAGCTTTCTCGGGACAACGTGAAGACCGAAAATTAAGAATTTCATGATATATCAAATAGCTGATTGCTTGAACATAATCTAAGCCAGTCAATTTGGGATGACTTTACACCTATTTGTTCGCTCGCAGATAAGACAAGTGTGTTTAAGCTTTCAATGAATCGACACACTCTATGTCGACCATCCCGTTTCGACCAAAGACGATAGGAGGGTTGTATTCCGCAGACCCTAGATTCGCGATTAATGAGTAGAGCATCATGCAACAGTGTTGGTAGTGTGCAAAGAATGTAAATTACTCTATATAATCTGAGCTACAGTAGATTCAAGATAACACTTGTAAAACAAAGTCTACAGCTATCATAAAAATCTTCAACACCTAAATAATATATATTCCAAATTTATAAACGTCACTTTACTTATACAACTCCGCCTGGAGCCCCCTAGGGTTCCTGCCGGTCCCAATCCCGGATAAAAGAGGAGGGTTGTGCATGGGGTTAGCAACCCCATCCAGTAAAACAACAAACTTGCTAAAAATACGCTAACCAGTAAAAACCATTATAACCATTTCCACTCTGCCCTCGGAGTTGGAAGGTGCGTCATGACGCCTCATGGTGAATACCGAGGTTCCTCGGAAGCCACGAGGCTGATGTCTCCTCTGACAACCAGAGCAACCAATAATATAGATACATGGAATATCCGCACGATGTGGGAGACCAGGAGAAACATGCAAATAGCTGAAGAAATGAAAAGATACAACCTGATGATACTTGGAATAAGCGAAACGCATTAGTTGCAAGCTGGACAGCAACGTTTATCCTCAGGAAATGTGCTTGTATACTCCGGCCACGAAGAATAAAACGTCCTAAGATGCATGGAATGTTCTTGTAGGATGGGATCCTCATGGACCTAGGATCATCGCAGCATCCTTCAAGACGAAGAAGGGAGAGATTACAATGAATGTCATCCAGTGCTACGCACCCACCAATGACAGCCACGAAGACGACAAAGACCAGTTCTATGCGAGGCTGCAGTCAATCATCGAGAAATGTTTAGCCAACGACCTGACCATTCTGATGGGGGGAATTTAACGCCAAGGTTGGAGTGGACAAGACCGGGTATGAAGACATCATGGGACAAGATGGACTAGGATAAAGGTATGATAACGGTGAGAGGTTTGTAAACTTATGTGCCTTCAACAAAATGATTATAGGTGGCACGATATTCTCTCACAAGCGTATACACAAAACTACACGGGTTTCACCGGACCATATTACGGAGAACCAAATCAACAACATCTGTATCAATAATGATTTAAGGAGGACTATGGAAGATGTAAGATCAAGGAGAGAAGCCGACATACCTACAGATAACCATTTGGTGGTGGCTAAAATAAAATTGAAGCTGGGGAAGTACTAGACAACTGGTGCAGTAGTATTGAATAAGTTTAATACAGCCCTTCTCCGGGATACTAACAAACGCAACGAATTTAAAATAACTCTCAACAACAAGTTCCAGGCATTTCATGATCGACTAGAAGAAGGTGGAACGAATATGGAAGACAACTGGAAAGAGATTAAGGAAATAATAACTTCAACATGTAAGGAGGTTTTGCGTCCCAAGAAGCAACATCAAAACGAGTGGATTTCTGTTGGTACTCTGGACAAGATCCAAGAAAGGATGAACAGAATGATAGCGATTAATAACAGCCGGACAAGAACAGTGAAAGCCAAGGCACAGGCCGAATACACCGAAGTCAACAAGCAAGTGAAGCGGAGCATCAGGTTGGATAAACGAAAATTTGTTGAGGACCTAGCAATGACAGCGGAAAAAGCTGCAAGAGAAGGAAACATGAGGCTCTTATACAATACAACGAAGAAGCTAGCTGGGAAATTCAATAAGCCAGAATGGCCAATCAAGAACAAGGCTGGCAAACCATTCAATGAAGTGCATGGACAACGGAACAGGTGGGTAGATCACTTTCAAGAACTCTTGAATAGACCAGCCCCACTGAACCCACTAGTAATCGAAGCAGCACCTACTGATCTCCCTAAAAACACAGACCCGCCAACAGTCGAAAAAATCAAAATGGCTATCCGACAGATCAAGAGTGGTAAGTCAGCAAGACCAGACAACATACCAGCGGAGTGAGGCACTGAAGACAGATATAGAAGTAACTGCAAATATACTCCACATTCTCTTCAGGAAGATTTGGGAGTAAGAACAAGTTCCAGTAGACTGGAAGGAAAGGGTACCTAATTTAGATATCAAAGAAAGATGATCTCAGCAATTGTCAGAACTACAGAAGCATTACCCTACTTTCAGTACCAGGAAAGGTCTTCAACAGAGTGTTATTGAACAGAATGAAGGACCCAGTCGACTCTCAACTGTGAGATCAACAGGCCGGATTCCGTAAAGATAGATCGTGTTCCGACCAAATCGCTACTCTACAATTCACTGTTGAACAATCAATTGGATGAAATTCACCTCTTTACATTAAATTCCTCGACTATGAAAAGGCATTCGACAGCGTGGATAGGAGAATATTATGGAGCCTTCTACGACATTATGGCGTACCCGAGAAGATAGTCAACATCATACGGAACTCTTACGACGGACTACATTGTAAATTCGTGCATGGAGGTCAGCTCACAGATTCACTCGAAGTGAAGACCGGTGTCAGACAAGGCTGCTTACTCTCGCCCTTCCTCTTCTTACTGGTCATCGACTGGATCATGAAGACTGCAAAATCTGAAGACACTCTCGAAGTACAATCGACAACATCGAGGCAACCAGATGACTTGGAGTTTGCAGATGACAGAACTTGACTTGGGGAGAAATTCTGGAAGACGTTGAAACCTTTACATATTTGGGTAGCATCATCGACAAACAAGGAGGGTCTGATTTGGATGTGAAGGCGCGGATTGGCAAAGCAAGTCAATGGTAGCATTTTTACACATGAAAAACATCTGGAAATCAAACCAACTGCCAGTCAACATTGAAGTCAAAATTTTCAATACAAATGTGAAGACAGTCCTGTTATAGCGGGCTGAAACTTGTATTGAGAACTACGAGAAGTATCCTTCAGAATATACAAGTATTTATAAACAACTGTCTGCGCAACATTCTTCGGATTCGTTGGCCAGATATCATCAACAACAACCTTCTGTGACAGGGAACTAACCAACTTTTAGTGGAGGAAGAGATTAGAGAAAGACTTTGGAGGTGGATTGGACACACACTGAGAAAACCATCAAACTGTGTCACAATACAAGCACTGACTTGGAATCTTAGTGTCCAAAGATCTAGAGGAAGATCCTGGAACACATTGCGTAGGGAATAGAAAACAGGCATGGAGAAAATGAAGAGCACTTGGGAAGAGCTAGAAAGAGCCGCCCAGAACAGAGTTGGTTGGAGAATGCTGGTTGGCGGTTTATGTTTCACTTGTGGTAACAGGCATTGATTTTTTTTATTTTGACTTTACTTCGATGCTAGCATATTTAGTCCATATAATATTGCTCCCATTCGTTTCCTTTTCATGATTTTAATTTTTTTCGACACTTTTTATTATTGTGATGTACTATTGATCTGTATATCGTTCATGTCTTATCTTGTAACGAAACACTAATCTATACAAAGTCAATGAATCAATAAAGAAAACAACAGTTGAAAAGTATTAGAAGAGCGGGACACTGTAACGTTATTGTATGCCAGTAAGAGTTCTAATCTCAAAAAACGCACTAATTGTCAAAAAGGAGGATGGAAAACTGCTTGACACCTGCAATTTTTGAGATATTAGAGAAATATATGGACTAATCTCGAAGATACTGGGACAGAAGCTTTTAAACCAGTGAGTCGCAGATATCTTCTAGAATTTGAGATAGTTTTAGAGTGACGAGACCTGTGTCTGGATCAAACAAAAGCCAAAGAATGTGTCTTAACAACCCCTTTAGCGGCAACAGGTCTCATTTTGAAAACGTTCTGAGGGTGTGTTTTTAAAAGTCCTACATTATACTGCATCCCAATTGTGTGTGGGGGGTGGGAAACGTATGGAAGTGTCCATAATTTCTCCTAAGACTTAGGCAAATGACTTTTTGACAGGACACATTATGCTTTAAAAGCATTGATGAACGTCATTATGAGAATTTGGTGAGTACTAAAATCTCGCATCAAACTGTCACCAAATTTACTAAATATAGACTCCATGATCGCATTACTCTGCTTCAGGTGAATGTGAGTAAAGGTATTACCCAACTCTTTGTTTGGTAACCATTGTTGCTGTATGATAACGGCAACAAGGTTAAGAAACAGATAAAGTAGAAGAAATGTGATTTATATGCAATGTATGATCAATTTAGACAGATATATTTGAAAACCGTTTAACAGAGTAAGAAAATCTAAAGGTTAAATTAGTAAATTTTAATTAGTGTTGAATCAATGGCTTCTAAAATCCAAATAATTTTACTTTTTTTCATAACTTTTGACTATGATCAAATCTTTGTTTATATCATTCAAACAGCATTATCACACTGTAGTTCACCAATCAAAAGTTTAACGTGTTCTTGCTGAAATGAAGAAATTTCTGGACAACACTAATACAAAGTTAAATAGAGCTCTACAGGTTTGTTTCGAGTTTACGCATTTACATTATTTTTAAGAAAACTAACGAAGTCATAGGTAGAGCTGAGAAGACGGAATTTGATGACGATTTCGTTGCACTGTTAAAAGATGCGGAATCTACTCATGAAGCATCCAAACATATTATGGAGGCAATCGAGCTGTGGATCAATCCTTGTGTTTGTAAATTGCGTTGTACTGCTTATTTAATTATTCATTATCTTTAGTGAGGAAATTTGATGATGTTGGTCAGTTCATGTAAACATTATGTATTATGTATTTATCAAATGTTCGTCTCATATTACTTTTCAATTAATTTATTCAGATAAGATTGTATTATTATTGATATATTACTTTACTTTCTAAGGTTTTTACCCGTGTACATGTTTATTTTTATGAGAAACGGGAATCCCTATCTTGCGACATTGGTTTAGGCATTGTATGATATGATGTTTCCATGCATGTACCCTTCAATGACCTATCGGGAAGCAAATTCTCAGTTATACATTTAAAAGTAATTGTTTATTGGACAATTTTGACATGGACACGATGTTACCAGCCTCCTCGTTCTCAGGTGCTATATCACTTGCCTTGTTAGATACTCATACCTGATTTTACTTGACAATGAAGTGCACTCGGTGTATAACCAAGTTACGTTCGTCGTACTACCAGGGCGACTTCTAACAATTGAACCCATTCTTACGAATGAGAACAAATCAGAAGGAATTAAAGGATGGATGAGAAGTTATATTTGATCGTAAATAGTGTCAATGGGATTGCAAGTCTATGCTGGCAAACTAGAGAGAGATGTTTTGTACAGTGCGTCGTGTTGTGATCTGGTGACTTCAACTAGTCGTTTCAGCTAAAGAAAACATGGTCAGCATCAATGTCGAAAGCTTATACAACTATTTATTCTGGGGATTATTTACCGCTACAACAACATGGCAAGCCCTAGATTTCATTTGAGAGCAACTTAAAAATCTGATGGCGCAGCAGATAGTTTATGAGAGACTTGCCTAAGATATTTACTGTGGAATTGGTATACATAGCTCGAAATAATATATTATTAATACATATTTTAGAATAAGAACCTTTTTTCGATTATTGCACATAAGTGTTCTGTTGACCTCACAGTTCTTTCTTTTCATAGTTGTTAGCAGAATCATTCATGGCCTTCAAAAAACTAAATTTAATGTCTACTGCCGTCATTACATTTTCCCTCAATGTTTATTCGAACACTATTTGTCAAATTGAATGTTTATAGATAATGATACCTGTTAAAACCAGATATACTGACACCCCACCTTCATTAGTGCACTATGAGTCTAAAGCGCCCCACCAAATATGGTTATCTCTTGTGCATTTTAATACTGTTAACCCTGATACCACTAAGGTATGAATAATCTAATATACAAATCCTTTACTCATTATTCTTGGTTAAAGTTTTGAAAAAATACATAATTCAAATCAATAAGTTTACAACATATTATTTTATTTAGCTAGCAAAGTAGAAAGTATGGTCACTGACAACAAAAGTTATTGGCTAAAGGTACCTGCAAAACTACCTGCAGAGCATCTTGGAGATACACTAGTCAACGCAGCTGTGGATGTGGGGATTTGCACTACGTACGGTAAGTCTATAATACTTGCATATGACATTCGCTCCTAACAATAATGACGTTTACTAAGCAGATATTTTACACAGCAAGTCACAATATATTCATTCCTCCCTAAGATAAACAACAAATCCTTACAAAGGTGCCTTTACTATATGTTGATTAAAGATAAGTGATAATAAAATTGTTGATATTTATAAGACATAGTAAAAGCCATAGTGTTTTATACGTCACGAATAGCATATAGTGACAAATAATATTATTTTATGACCATATATAATAACATAACGGTCAGAACTATTCACATACAATACAATCTGCCGCACAAACATGAATTTGAGGAAACCGTGCTTTCATACAGCCCTTTTAATAGTATTTTTGTTGAATAACATGCTATAAAAGTCGTGCATTCGACATAATTAGTGATTTTGTTGAGCCTTTCTAAATTTCTTTATTTTTACACCGAATAAAAAGTCCTATAGATTAATGCACTAACTGTGTATTAATAAGCCTTGTCTGTTGATAGTATAATATCATTTGTTTAGCAAGAATAGGCAACCGATTTCAGCGAATTTGCCTTATTCATCTATTAATTTAATATCACAGTTTTACCTTGACATAGAATTATAATGCATAGCCTAATGCAAGTTTAACATTAGAAAAAAGGAAGTAAGTGTTATAAATATACACGAACTTTCAAACTACCATTAATTAACTTTTAGGCTTTTATTACGAACTAGTTGTCGCCAAGCTTCAATATTTTATACAGAGATTTTTGCAAACATGTTGTCATTCTTCCAAAAAAGTACCGGGTATATGGCTCAGCAGTCCGTTATGTATGTATGGAAGAATGCAGACTATGGTTTTTAAAGGTAGAAAACATGCGTAGGTTGGAAATCTTTGACTTAATGTTTCTTTGGATTGTTGATAGTGTATCTTGAGACAACAGAATGAGTAATTTTGAAGTTAGATAAAAATTTTTAAAGAAAGATTTCTTGTCAGTTTATAAGTTTGTGAATGTTTATCAGCTATGATTACAAGAATCTGTGTTGCGTATATCTGATCACCACCTACCTTCATGCGTAACGTTGGCTGGTATAATAGTAGATTGGATTAAAGCCAGGACAAGGAAAGCCATGATATGACATCAGTCCACGAAGTTATAGACTGTAGATCATTACTATGCAGGTGATCTCAGAATACTTGATTTGGATCATCATGACATCCATGATTATCGACTACATCAGTTGGATGGAGTTGTTCAAAATCGGTCACTGTAGCTCGGACTTATTTGATCTTCATCTTCTTCTAGGTCTTAAGGACTGATATTTCTGTACATATATTTTTTGAATGCATCAGTTCAAAAAATCATTAAGTGAGGGAAGGAAAGTAGTTATGGTCGTCAGATAATTGCTTTTGTGTTTTAAGTTTAGAATCTGGCTCAAAGTAAAGATCGAGTGAGTTTATTTTGGATACATGATTCTGGCTTCATTAAATAAAGGCAGACGGACGACCGACGTTTCCAGCAAACTTTTTCAATATTGCAAACGACTTCGATCGGATGGCCTATGTCTGCAAAATGTTTAGTGATTAAGCTTTTTAGTAGTCTACTGCTACATCTTCTCAACTATTCTAAATGGTGTTTTTTAACACTTTTGGATAAAACCCTCACCAAGCGAGCTTTATTAGTGCACGTGAATTAATAAATGCATATGGAAGTAATCAAATGAGGTAGTTTGTACTCCACGCTTCCGTCAATCAAGGGAACTCCAGATAACAGTAATCTTAATTTAACTGCAAGAAAACATTCTTCTAATTGAAGTAGAAATCCTCCTCTTTAGGGTGTCTACAGCCCTATTACCGCTAAAATTAATATTCATACGAGGTGCTTTTGGTACACCGACTTCTGATATCTTTGGATGTTCGGTCTTCATGTTCTTGCCAATAGACCTAGGAGGATATAAATTTTTGAAGAGGTTTAACTTTCATTTATTATGTAGAGACTGAGAATTCTTTAAATTCTGGCAGCAGGTGATATAATTAAGTTTCTCTTTCTGCTAATATATGGATCCAAATATGAAGCCTGGTAACTGATCATTTTGAAATGGTTTTCCGTAAATAAGCCTTCTTAGGGTTCTATCAAGTCTCCTTGTTATTAATAAGTCACGGGACTAAGAGTTAAATCCGTTTTCCACTTCAAACGAAAATTTAATTGAAGGATGACGGTTATTGATGGTATGTAGAATGTTGTCTAAAGCACATTTATGATAGTTGTTGATATAAATATCATCTATATACCAATTACATATGTAGAAGTCTTCGATAATGGCTTTCAATCGATTGTTTTATAAACTGGTCATGAAGCAATTATGTGGTGATGGACCGATAGACTATCCCATACATATATACCATCTTTTTGTTGGTAAATAATATCACTAAATATACATTGTACACTGAATGTATTTAGATAGGATATTGGTATTCCGATATTTATCATGTCGCAATTTGTGTTTACTAATAAATTGGATTGTCACATTAAGTGGTGAAGAATGACTCGACATCAAATGAAATTATGTCTGTCTTTAACCTTCACTTTCTTTATGCTGTCCAGGAATTCATAGGCATTGTGTAGAGTGTAAATGGAAACTTATTTTCTTACAAGATCTAGGAGACCTGCTAACCATTTTTCTATTAAGTAATATTTGTATAACATATGTCGTCATTTAGTTACAATAAGATATTAGGGAAATTTTTCTTATGTTGTATCCATAAATTTACCGGAAGTAAGTTTTATTTCTCCAGTCCTAACAACAATATTATAGATAATTACAAGTTCAGTATACTGATAAGTTCACAACCATTCATAGCAATGTCTTTTGACAGTCAACGGGCCTAATCATCAAATCAATATACAATAGGTGTATTGCGTAAAAACAACATTACTATTATATTAACTTTAATCTATTACACGAATAACATTTACGGAAGCACCGGTAATAAGCAAAACGGTTTATATTCATACAAGAGTGCTTCTAGGATCTGTAACAGTAAATGTTTCTAGTTGACTAAGTTTTGCTGAGTTAGAGTAAAACGATGTATTTGAATTATTAAATGAATGCTCTGTAGTTGAATACAAAAAAACTGATTAGAAGATGATACTAGCAGTAGATTTCGTAGTGTATATAATTGGTTGAACCGTTAGAACAAGGATGTACTGAACCGCCGCTTCATCGTCAATACGATGAAGCATACAATGTATATTTAGTGATATTATTTACCAACAAAAAGATAGTATATATGTATGGGATAGTCTATCGGTCCATCACCACATAATTGCTTCATGACCAGTTTATAAAACAATCGATTGAAAGCCATTATCGAAGACTTCTACATATGTAATTGGTATATAGATGATATTTATATCAACAACTATCATAAATGTGCTTTAGACAACATTCTACATACCATCAATAACCGTCATCCTTCAATTAAATTTTCGTTTGAAGTGGAAAACGGATTTAACTCTTAGTCCCGTGACTTATTAATAACAAGGAGACTTGATAGAACCCTAAGAAGGCTTATTTACGGAAAACCATTTCAAAATGATCAGTTACCAGGCTTCATATTTGGATCCATATATTAGCAGAAAGAGAAACTTAATTATATCACCTGCTGCCAGAATTTAAAGAATTCTCAGTCTCTACATAATAAATGAAAGTTAAACCTCTTCAAAAATTTATATCCTCCTAGGTCTATTGGCAAGAACATGAAGACCGAACATCCAAAGATATCAGAAGTCGGTGTACCAAAAGCACCTCGTATGAATATTAATTTTAGCGGTAATAGGGCTGTAGACACCCTAAAGAGGAGGATTTCTACTTCAATTAGAAGAATGTTTTCTTGCAGTTAAATTAAGATTACTGTTATCTGGAGTTCCCTTGATTGACGGAAGCGTGGAGTACAAACTACCTCATTTGATTACTTCCATATGCATTTATTAATTCACGTGCACTAATAAAGCTCGCTTGGTGAGGGTTTTATCCAAAAGTGTTAAAAAACACCATTTAGAATAGTTGAGAAGAGGTAGCAGTAGACCACAGACTGCAGCGATGAGTCTGTATAGACGACAACGCCAACGATTGAATAAAGAACTTTAAATCGTCACGACAAGCGCTTAAACTTAGGACTACTAACTGGCCAAACTTTGGCATCTCAGTTACTTCTCATCTCTTAAAATTACCTACCATAGATAGTTGTCAGCGTTTAGAAATGTAAGCCGTTAGATACTGACTCATTAGTTTTGTTATTATACATGAGCGAACAACTGATGTGGTTTAATTGACACGTTTTTTTGACATTTTTTTGACACGAATGAGGCAAACGATTATATATAACTATGTACATATGATATATGTGACGTCACATATGATATCCTGAATATAAAAATTATATTGATATAGAAATCTTATATATAGTTGTTAAAATTCAGAAAAGTTCCATACTCACTTAACTACGACTTGCCACTGGTTTCTCTACACTCCCATTAATTAATCACAGCTCACAAAGGCTGGATATTCTAGGTCAAAAATATTATGCTACTACCGTAATGTCTGTATATTCTGGATTCGACTTCAAGCTAATAAAATCAATATCTTACATTCAGGCTGTATTATTGTCTTTCGTTTCACCAACCACTGTCAATTCATAAATGTTAATTAATCTCTTTGATTAGTTTTGAAAATGTACAGAAAACTGTTTTTCTGTTATGGTCTACTAAGATTGATTTAAAATCAAGCTATTGTGCGATTCATTTTAAATAAGATCTAAAATTTATACGACGCATATTACTGCCTATTCACTCTTATGTACATGTTGCTTTGTCCGGTATGTTTTCACTCATAAAAACATAGAAACTAATGGCTACACCATGAGTTGTCAAGAAGTTTCGTCAAGTATCGCTGAACCAGTTACATATTATGGAGCGTTCTTTTTTTAAAAACGTGGTTTTGGTTTTATGTCTACAGTTTGTCCTTTCATTTCTTAAAAAATATTATGGTAAAATATTTTATTGTTCATTATGTTTGTATGAAACGTTACTCAAAAACATCTTTGAACACAATGATAGTTTTATACTGACATCACAGAGCGATAGCATCAGTAGATGAGATTGCGTAATATATTCATCATCGACTGACTTAAGTTTGATATTTAAATTGTTGGACGATAACTCAATAGTCTATGAGTTCAGTCAGTCATGGACAACGTAGAACCTAGTACATGTGCGTACAGATCAATGTTACTGTATCACAATAGTACATCATGATCGAATCTACAAGATTCACACTGCAATATTGTTCAACAGGAAAGAATAAAACAAATGTATGTACGTAAAGGTAATTGAACTTAATGTACAGAAGAAGATAAAGAACGAATGCACTTGCTCTACTATGACTGATTTTGAGACATGTCACCCAGTATCTCTAGCAACTAATCGTGAATATTATGTGGACTCTAATCAGGTAGTCTGCACCTTATAACACGACGTTGACCGACAGCCAAAAGCTTTAGAATAAGCTTGTAACTTCCCGCTAGTTTTCAATGGACTAAAACTGGTCAACCTCTGTTGTCACATATGCATCCTCAACAGATTGCCCCGATATAGCGATAGTGCACAAGTAATATTTAAGTTGGATTGTGATTGGCAAGCTTATTCTAATTGCATATATAGCCGTTGCAGACATATGCCTGATTAGACATGGTAGCCTACTGGTGAACAGAGTCGCGTTTGGCACAAAGCGGATTATGTCCGAATCCCACTGTGGACGTCATCGTTGGAATGCAGGCACATCCGGCCGATGAGTCCCAGATGGGAGGTAACGCGTGTCCTGGATCCCGCCTGCTAGTCACAATCCAACTTAATCAAAGACTTTGTTGGTTGATACCGTGTTCTAGCTTTTTCACCACTAGTTTTCTTACATTTTACCCCCTCCAGCAGCTAACATTGTGGGTCGGGGTAAGTAGTGGTTGGTTATACATAATATGTGTCCAAACCACCTCAATCGATGAAGATTCACAACCTCACCCACTAATTCGCTTTTTTCTCATGGTACTCTACGTCTAATATCACTACTCCTTACTCAATAACTGCATCATATACGAGTGGTACTTCAAAGGCTTAAAATCAAGAACCTAAATCCAATGCATGTTTTCTAATTTCATTGGCCATGCTTTGCATCCGCAGGTTATTAGTGAGCGCTTGTAGCAAACCTGAAAGTCCTGGGTTCAATCATTGCTGAAAGTGTTCCTGAATGGTCATACTAAAACGAAATAGATGCTTTCAGTAGTGTATAATGCAAAATCTATAAACGTCACCCACCAGTTATTCAGGTTCATTCTTACGAGCTGGTGTATGGATTTGGAGTAAAGTGGATTTTAAAGATAACTTGAAAAATAAATGAACATTTAGTAGAATTCACTATGTGTTTACTCTGAAATTTAGCTTGATCTCATGCTATGTTTATTCACATTTATTCAGTGTTTATGTATATGTATGAGCTAGAGTGGGAGAGTTCTAAACAAATTTCTTTTTTTCTCCACACCTTATATATGCCATGGCTTGGTGGCTTAAAGCATCAATCTTTCAATCAGTGTGTTATAGGTTGAGTTCTGTTCTGATTACTTCAGTTTGGTTAGTTATCTATTGTCACTGTGCATTATTCATAACGTCTAAGTTAAACTCCGTGTATATTTATCCTTATTTGTATGTGAAGACATTGAAATTTAAGTGACCCATGATAACTATAACTAATTATCAATCACAAAAATATTTGATGAAATATTTTCCCATTATCCGTTACTAAAAGTCAAGGTTATTCTCAATAGTTCTATCTTAAAAGAGCCAGATCAGCAAAAATGTTTCATATATTATACAATTCATTTTAAAATTAAAACATTAAGGTAACAGATTAAATATGGTTTAAAGCTGGTAATTGCTATTTAGAAAGTGCATTTCATGTTGTTTAGGACTCATCAGTACAAACGTAACTATTTGAACTCAGTAGTTCAGGGAAACAGTAGTGCTTAAAACGGATAAACTGAATTATTGTCCTAATGTTGATATTAACACTGGGTTGCATGTATATTCAGTTGTCAAGTCCTACATAGTACGGAAGGTACGTCATTGATTTCAGTTGCCAGTTGCAATCCAGCTTGAATTATTTATGTAAAATAACTCTGTGCTAAGACAGTATGCACATGTAACAATATAGACTAATCAAATTCTGTCCTTAAAAATATTATCAAGGAGATTTAAACACATTCAGATTATGTTAAGGTGACAGATTTTGAAAACAAACAACAACATAATAATAATTGGTGCTTTGACCTGAAACATCACTTCCTCCATCTCAATCCTTACATATTTACTTATTGTTACTTATTGTTTCTCACATCTTCCATCATTATCTAACATCTGTTTGTACCTATTTTGAGATGTTCACAATAGGTTATGTACATTTTGTTGACACGTTTTTAGAATTCGATTGAACATATAAAATTTTCCCAATAGTTAAAATTAAAAAAATGTTTTAGTCAACTAGTATAAGGTAGGTTGATCGGGAAGTGGTACAAAAGAGAGATGTTCACTATCTACTAAATGTGATAATATGATGATACTAATGAACCTCGTTACTCCTTTTCCCAACTATTTAGTCACATTCACTCGAATTCGTATGAGCATCACTTTGGAGTACAGCCGATGTAAGTAGCCCCAATTAACTAATTTAGATGAAATACACACACTGAGGAGTTCAGCTTTGATATTCTATCCTTATCATATTGAGTTAACACCGAATCCGGTTACAAACTTCATGTATATCCTACCTACATTAAACATTCTTTCGACGAAGCTTCTGAATCTATGTTATGATATCACCACAAATATCCCTTTTAAAGCCTATTCGTAGATAGGGGATTTTCTTACTGAGAGTGTTCTATATTGTGGTCCGGACATGCTCTTTTTGACTATATTTCTCCTCTCTATTTTAATTCTTCACAACATTATCTTCACAAATTTATAAAACCCTATAGTACCTTAATTTATGTGCTGAAAACAAGTAAACAGATGAATCTTTCAATATAGTTAACATTACTATCACAGTAATCACCTACAAAAGACATTTACCAGGATCTTTTTGAAATTACCATTCTGATTTATACACCATTTTCATTTTTTGATCAACTTACTCTTTTGTAAGCGGAATTTGTGGTTCAATTGATGTAAATTATCTGTCTTAACTATCACAAACAGTGAGCATATAGGTGTTTAAAATTGATCACATTCTTTTCGTGGTACCTATTTAATACTTACATCTGTTGGTCTATCATGACTCTCTGGAGGTAGGGGGGTGGTAGAAGTAGTGTAAGACCAAACGACAGATCATTTAACTCATTAGCCTTATATGTTGCCAAACGTGGCTTAAAGTAGAAGCGAGTATCTATCTTCTCGTAGCTTCTACTCTCTTCTTCATTAATGTTAAACCAACCTTATTAATGGGGACAATCTATCTTGGTTATATTTCTGATTGAACTACTTATGTAACTAGGTATTCTCTCTGCTTATTTATTGATTATTAATATATCTTTTCCTTTCATTTCTCCGTGTTTGCCAAACCATTGTATGTAGTGCGTTCATGTAGTTGCTGGTATGATCAAAGATTTATGCAATAAAAATATATAATTTAATACACTAAAATATTTCGAGGCCTATACATAGTTGAATAATAAAATCTATGTAAAAGACAAAATACCATTTGATTGTGTCCCAAACAAATATGACTTGTTTACAAACCAATCACCTAACCTTCAGATAATATAATTTTTCTTTCATCATCTATCAAATTTGTTCAAAAATAAATTGTTTCATGTACAATGTTCCTTTTATTATTCTCAAAAGAGTAAAAGCAAATATTTGTACAGAATAAAATGAATTCATTTTATTTTGTTGGTTTCACATCAACTACATTCAACCTGAAATAGTGGTATGCAAAATTAATATTCGAAACGGAGGTTAACATACGCATGGAAATGTCTGAACTTGGTTGGAATCAAAATTATATAAACATGTTAGATTGGTGAACATAATTAATGCTGGATAAAATGCTGCAAACATAAATAGCCAATGCAAAAGGAAGTACATGAAAGCAAAATAGTGATTCAAGTTTAAGTGATTACACAATAATAAATTTAAGAGACGGTTGGAAATACTTAAGCTCAGTTATTAAACTTAAAATGTAATATGATGACATAATTAAATAAGCTAAACTTAACAATCTGATTTGCTGTTGTGAAGACTGTTAAATGTTAATTTTATATCACGAATTAGTCTAAATCAGACAACCATTGATCACCAGGAAGTACTGAACAGCTGTTTTGTCCTAGTATGAAACTCTTCAACAGTATGCATCTACGAACTCAGGACTCCCTGGCTCCGTTACGAACGTCTTACCACTAGGCCACTGAGTCGTCTTTCACCAGTTGATATTTCTAATTCAGTTCATTCGTGATACGTTCACTAAGTCTAACTTATCTTATTATGTCATCATATTACATTTCAGGTTTAATAACTGAGCTTAATTCATATCATTCTCAAGTGTTTCCAACCGTCTCTTAATTTTATTATTGTGTAATCACTTAAACTTGGATCATTAATTTGTTTTCACGTATTGTCTTTTGCATTGGCTATTTATGTTTGCAGCATTTTATCCAGCATTAATTATGTTCACCAATCTAACATGTTTATATAATTTTGATTCCAACCAAGTTCAGACATTTCCATGCGTATGTTAACCTCCGTTTCGAATATTAATTTTGCATACCACTATTTCAGGTTGAATGTAGTTGATGTGAAACCAACAAAATAAAATGAATTCATTTTATTCTGTACAAATATCTGTGTTTTTGCTTTACTTAGAAAAATGATCTGATTCACTTTATTTCATGAATATGATAATACAAAACAAACAGGTGATTCTGATTATAATTTGTCGCTCCTCTGTTTTCCCATTCAACATATATGCAATGCACTATTAACATTAAAGTTTATGCATTATACAGTTGAAGTTATCCGCAACATTTACAGTACTCACTAAATATTTCTGTTTTAGTTATATTGAGTTCTTAGAGCTAGTTGGTTTAATTTTAAATTTTTTTAACGTCATTCTATACGACTTCATCAACACAAACTTTGGATAGAAGTGTACTATGTGGTTTTTTCTACAAGTGACTCTCAGATTGTTCTGTCGTAATTGTATTTGATTAATTGTTGTTGATACTTTGTTGTGAGATCAGAAAAATGCTGTTATGATGATAGGAGAGTATGGGATAGGACATGTGAGACATAATGATAGTAAAAACAAAGTATTTACATTACACACAAGTAAAATAATAGAAATGGTCTTCTAGGACATAGTTCTCAAAATTAGTCATTCCTCTTTAATCGCCTAATATAACACCTTTCTCTTGTCGATTTTCGCACATTTATTTCGGTTCCTTTTGACGATCATCTATTGTCATTAGAGATAATTGTCTCACTCCCTACAAGTGTGAACTCCATCAGTCACAACTTAACCAATAAAGCTTCAGAAACATCCTGAATTCATTCACTAGTGAGGTGATTATTGTAACTGAATTGAGATAGTTCGTGGATATTGGTATTTTCAGTTGATTATATTCGCCACCCATTTATGTTGACAGGGTACCATTAGAAACCAGGAAACACTAGACAGCTGCTTTGTTCTAGTGTCAAACTCCTCAGCAGTGCACACTATGGATTCCACCCCCAGGGGGTTCGGGTTGACGAACGCTTAACATTCTGCACCATATAGCAGGTCAATATCTAATCTTAGGCGTGCAAACATTGTTTTATCCAATATTTTTGATCATTTTTCAGATTCGTAACTGAATGCTTCATATTAATGTGTAGTATTCAATAAAGATTTCACTGCGAGTTATAACTTCCATTACATTTATGTTTTTCACCTGCATTTCTGCCGAAGCTGTACTTAGCAAATATTGTCTGGATTCTGGTTCCAGAGAATTTCGCAATGTCTGAATTACCTGACAGCATGTAGACTAACCAAGGGTCTTTTGAATATGACGATTAGTATCCAGAAATTACGGACTCGGACTATCCTGAACATAATTTAACGCTTAAAGTATGGTTAGAATTCATTTCAACCTGGCCAGTTTTGTTGATAATGATGCATTTATCTCTAGTCATAAATGCTCTGGATTCCATCCCTGATGAAGTCATGGCATCCTAACTGCTAAGGAGACTCACGTTAGTATGAAATAATTATCCATGGCACTCTGGTTTACTGTAGTACCATGCCGAGATCGGTTTGTGACAGTCACAAACAACGGATGTAAGTTTGATTCTCTGGTGGTAGCCAGGGTGCACACTGCTGAGGTCCCATACTGGGAAGAAGAAGCTACCTATTATTTCCTGGTTTTCAGTGGTACTCAACCGGGTTCAGTTTTTAACGTACACAAATATATGGCATTTACTCATTTCTGCCTAGTGCAAAAATCTGAATAGATACTGATTCATTCTATACTCCATGTAGAGTGAATAAGTGTAACAAATAAAATATGATTACAACCAAATATGGCGCTGTATTATTTAGTGAAAGTCAGCCACTAGTGTGATAGTTCATAGTGACTAATTTGACCATGTTGGACCAAACTAAATATGAAGCTGAAACTTACACATTTTTTTACGCGTGTGAGCTAACTATCTATTTCTATTTGTTATTTATTGTGTACTTTAAAGTATAGTCCTCATACATCGAAACATCACAGATACAAAATGAACTTTACAATACAACAGTACTGACATCAGTCATATTTATATGAAATATTTTGTTATTTCAAGCAATCTGTATTCCAACTAACCTGATTTTGTCTGTTTGCTTATAAGCTCTGATTGTACCGTATAAAAAGAGGGGCTTTAAAATTCAAAACAGTTTCCTTATCTCATATGGAATCCATTAGATCGAGGTACTTGCATAATAATGAGCATCTGAATGACTTCAGCAGATTATTTAATTATGTAGATGTGCATATCTAATAAATTCTGTCACTGTTTCATTATCCTTTTCTTCTAGTCTTTTTTAAATATGCTGTAATACCGACTCTTCCGCTGCTTTGACGATCTCCTATTAACTGTATGTAATGTGTAAGAAAAAAGAATAAATAATTCTTTCTTGTTTCATGTTGTAATTGAGTGTTTCCGGCTTATGTAGTGTGTGGTAAATTGTATTAGTTATTAGAATGGAATCAATTTTATTAACTAGTTATTTTTGTTTGCTTTGACAATTTTGTATTGTTTTGGGATGTGGAGGGGGGTTATACATTGTTTCTATCTATTTGTAACCCAGTCAACTGCAGACTAGTAAAATATAAGATGTTTTTATTACCTACGTGTTTATTTATTGTAGATTAGTTATCCAAATGACTACTTAACTGTTCTAGAATAAATAAGCCTAACAATCTAATAATGTAAATCTTACAGTAAGTACAGATTTATATACTCAATCTTTTTGGAGTAGTAGTTCAGTGGTTTAGGATTTTGTCGTTCAACTAACAGGTCCCAAGTTTGAATCTCGCGCCAATGCACTTTTTTGGGTAACTGGGCAGTATTATTTGCATTAAAGCTTAGATTGTGGTTCTAAGCCACATGCAATGATTCATGTCTGAGAACTGTGGTCTCTGATCTGAGTTACGTAATTTTTATCAAGGCTAGTGAGGCCCAAACATATAGCTTGTTGGTTGAACGCTGAATGGCTTTACTAATAAACTGAATCCAATTATTCCTTTTACAATTTTGATTTAAGTATTATAGTCAGTAGGTTGATAATTATTATAACATAGACTTAAAAACACATGTAACCCTTCCGTAAATTTGTTGACTGATTCACCGAATGAGTATTAACCATCTGTTTAATCTTCTGTAACTTAATTATATTGTGTTTTAGGAACAGCACTGAAAGAATGCGGAGAGTATGGTCGTGAGATAGCAGCTATTGAAAGTCGGAGAAATTCAATACTAGAAAAAAATACATTATATCCACTTCATCGTTTTTTGGCGATTGAATGGCCTGATATACAAGTTAGTCACTGTTCAATTATTTTTGTTTACAATAAAAAGTTTTGAACAAAAATTATCGAGTGGATGATAGCCAATATTTGGCGATTAAACCAAGTTATTGACTAAAATGTCAATTTACAATTTCCCCAAATCCACTCCTTTATTGTATCGTGTCAGATAATGTTAGGTTCTCTAACAATATTACTAAAGCTTACTTCATGTAGAATTGATCATTTTAGTTATTCTGTTTGATTTGAATCGGTTTACTCTAGTGGCCATGTTTGTGATTGATTGTTTTTGTGAGTTTTATTGCCTTCGTTAGTGCTTATATTTCTTACGATTGTTCTGTTCGATTGATCATTAACTATGAGGTTGATTGATTTCCTTGTATGAGTTGTTAGACCAAACTTGTTTAGTCCGTTAATTTCTAATTGATTTAATTATCATGCTTCCAAATGTTTTACAGGAGTTCCTTAAATTCCCACAATCCAGAATTTTTACATTTTCTAGTAGAATTTATATTCGCCATCAGGTGCATTTATATCGCTACCATCATATCATGTAGTTTTACTGTTTGACTGTTTTCATTTAGGCACAATTAAACCAGACAGTTCAATTACTGAGCTAATTCCATTTTTATTTTCCCAGTTAGTCATCAGTAACAATAAATATGGTCTGCTTTCGACACTATTTAATGTATAACAGTGTTATTGAATGATATGGCGACTGCTGAATTTGTAGTTTTGCATCATGAGCTGATGTCACTTTCATGACAATTAAAAACCAGGAAGTACTGAACAGCCATCTCTTTCAGTAGTATCCATCTACTATCAAACTAGAGATCGAATTCATGAAAAAATTCAATTGAAAAATTGACACACCTAGACCAAAATTTAGTACCAGTCTCTGATATTGTTGACTGTTGATCTAAACTATATTAATCTGCATTTGGAGATAGTAAATGACGTAGCACAAAATCAGTCAAGATTTCTTCTAAGGATTTCAAATGCTAAGTTATTAAATTCAATAAATATGTATGTAAGCATAATTATTTTATCATAAGTTGCTATGTTTAACAATTAAGTATACTTCATTGATTTTCAATAATTCACTATTCTAATATGTCATTCAATAAATGCGCTTCACCGAATTGAATACATGTGAAGAGATTAGTTTACTCATTGCCTACTTACAAATTGATTATTATGGTTATTGACTGATTATGAATAGTGGATTACGTTTTTAGCTTTTGTTAAGTATGTGATTTATTTTCTGGAGCGGTGAAAGTCTTTGTGCGCATTTATGTTTTATAGATATTATGCCTACAATGTTCAATTTTATTGTTTATTAATTAGTTTTAAAGTCAACTGAGTTGTATAAAAATGAAAGTTTATTTCAATTGGGATGGCCAATTTTGTGGAGATTGGTTATTTCATTTGATTGAATACACCATAGATTGATGTTGGCATGGTACCATTGAAAACCAAGGAGCATTGGACAGCTGTTTCGTTCTAGTGTGGAACTCCTTAGAAATGCGCACCCCAGATTCCGCATCAAGGGCTCCAGGTTGAAGCGAACGCCTAACCATCTGCACCACTGAGTCGGTGCTCAACGATAGAATTCCCACTTTCATCAATTTGTGATAAATAGCGGGATGATCATTCATTGTCACTGATGATAACTGTCTCACTCCCGACAAGTCTGAACTTCACCAGCCACTACTTCTCACTAAAGCTTCAGGAACATCCTGGAGTTAGTCATTAATGAGCTCATTATTGTAGTTCAATTGGGATGGTTGTTCAGACTTGTCGGGAGTGAGACAGTTATCACCAATGACAATCGATGATTGTCGCGCTACATATCACAAATTGATGGAGGTGGGTATTATAAAATACCCGATATTTCTCAGTTAAAGTTGTTTTTGCTGCGATGGAAGTTTCTCTACTAAAATCACTTATATGACCTTTGATTTTTTGCCTATCAATGTATTCTACTTTGAATAGTCCTTTTTGTATCAGGGTAGTTTGTTCCCTTATCACTATCTGAAACAAAGTCGAGTGCTACAGCTAATATCCAACTAATCAGTATGAATTCTAGATTCAATAATACTCACCAACAATTTTGAAAATTTATGACTCAGAGGAGTATCGCTTACCAGTCTTCAGTCACCTAGAACTAATTTGGTCCTATAACCATCTTCGCCATTATCATTCGAAATCTCTAGTGAATCTGTAGCTTAATTCTTACTTGGTAGGCTTTACAGAACACGGCTTGCCACTGTAAGTTTATCTTGGAGTTAGTCACCTAATCACTATGTACTACAATGCTTTTGTTGAAATGTATGGATTGAAAGTGGTTTTTATTCCAAACTGACGATTGAACTTGGTTCAGCATACCCCGTAACTTAGCCGGAAATAGTTATAGACTGTATCACATTTGTTTAACATTTTCATGGTTACTAGTTAATCAATAGCACATAAAGCGGTTAATTACGAATTGTGTTACTGTCTTAAACGAGGGTCGGTAAACGTAATTTTAAGTAATGATTCATCAGTCGACTGACCTTTTTCAAGCTATTATAAACGGCCAAAATGGTAGACACTCCTTCGCATGCCCCAGATGGATTTTAGTTATTTAGTTTATCTGTGTAGGTATATTCAACTTATTTCTCACAGAAAACCATCATACCTTTTAACTTTGTGTCTTTTTAAGTAATGTTTACCAATGATAATTGTATTCAAACTTTTTCCGTTCATCTGTCTTTTTATATAGAAAGAGCGTAGTCATTTGGAATCAGTTCGACTGGACTATGATCAATTAAGAAGTAAAGTGAAACACAATGATCCTTCAGATCCTGAAGTAAACATTATTCTACATATATACGTTTTTCTGTATATATCTGCAGATTAACGCATTGATGCTGTTTTAGAGTTTGAAACCGAGTAACTCATTTTTGAAACCGACATAGAGCATTAGTTCCCTCAAATTTACAGGTATACATTACTAACACGTGTCAGCTAACATGGAACGTAGATACTTCCAGCTACCTACCGCCAACAATATATTACAGGCGATGAAAATTCATCCAAACTAGTGACTACATCTCAACTTGTTCATCCATAGAATTTCACCGGCAGCTCTAAAGGCCAGACAGACATGTTGCAATTATAGAAGAATGTTAACAAATTAAAGTTATAGACTACACCAAAAACGTTCATTAAATTCTATCAGGTGTTGAAAACAAGCGAGGGAGATGATAATAAGAATTAAAAACAATATGGATAAGACGGATATGAAAGATAACCCTCAACTTGACGATGATAACTCCTAAGCTACCATGTATCAAAAAGAAACTTACAAAATAAGGAGAGGTGCTTGAACCATAATAAAATAAGTGATAAGATATATGGCCTCTGAGTATAAGACAAATCTAATCTTTCACATCCCTACTCCATGCTTTATTACTCCACCGGTAAAATTTTTCTGAACAACTTTTGATATATTTATTAATGACACAACAATTTTCTGAAAGATAACCATAATTAGTCGTGAACCGAGTTGGAAAATGTTTATCTTAACTTACCATTGTTTACCCATAAACGAATTCATCCGTAATATACTAATAGTAGGTAGTTTATACTTATTAAACCTTAACTGCAATCTGTGACGAACACAAACAACAAATTGATACGAATCCGCACAATACTACGTCATCCTAACTAAAATAACAAGCTCACAAATGACCTATTGCAGGACTCTCTGGGATGCCTAATGAGGAATTTTGACTGGTGGTATCATAAATCAAATCGAATAAGAATCATATTATTGAACAACGACCCAGTGTTGCGGATTGTTAAGCTTTCGCGAAGAAACTTGTCTACCATTGGTTCGATCAATGTTCGGATCGACGATGCACGCTACTGGGAAGTCCTGTACAAGAACGAAATAACTATCTAACGTCCCATGGATTTCACTAGTACTTAAGTGAGGTCATCCTGGAAGAATACAAGCAACAGATTTAGTGTAATAATTTGTGCTATTTCAAAGATTTTATTGGTCTTATGATCAAAAGTTACTTTATCGTTATGACTAGTAAAATAAATTTATCGGTTGATTACTTTATTCTACAAAGCAAAATATCAGTAAGCATCTATAAACTCCTTCTTTATTCTGTTTAGTCACTAGTAAACACACAGTTTTTCAATAATCAATAATTGCGTAATGTATTTGCAGGCACATAGGTATGTAGGCTTGTGTTTGGAATACAATAGTGTACTTTTGATGTAAATTGTGACAAAATTAAACTTTATGCACTAAATCAATATCCTTGTAAACTGATTAGGTGAAAGAAATTGACAGACGGTAAATAAAAGAATGAAATTGTATTGATTTTGTGCATTATATTTTCTTTCTATGGTTCCGAGATGTTTAGTTAGTTATTAGTAAAATATATGAATCCTCGTCATAATAAATGTGTCTTCAAGTCTATAAGGTAGTGAAGAAAATTAAGCTGATGATATTCTTTCATTTAGTTTGTGGCAACACTGTGGGTATTGCTCATGTACATATGCAGATTTAAGTACTCGGTATTGATTCAAACTTAATGTTTAAGAGGTACTTATACTAACTAGCTATCTAAAGCGAAACAGATGACGTTGTGTTCAAACTTGAAACCTAATAGTAATACTTATAACTGTTACATAAATAATGTAGTTCATACTAAGTGGTATAAACGTATACTTCGTTAAATTGTAATCAATATTACTAATTATATACTATATACCTGATCGATGTGTCTTCTTTGTCACCTGCTTGAACTATTTTTAGATATTTTCATGAATTGGTAACATTTATGTTCCCTACCGTATTCTGGAAGAAATTAATTATATCGTTGTAACCAGATTAATTACTTCAAAATGTAAACTTTAAGTTCATATAGCATCATTCCAACGTCGTTTCTAATAGGAATGCACCATAAATCGTTATTGCATTTTTAAATCCATTAAACCAAGATAGTTAACATTTTAATTTATTTTACACAAATCATTTTTCGCTTTAAGCCATTTTGCAGTCAGTAAAATTGTCTGTGAGTATTCAATCTTGTCAAGGTTTTGCATCACTTATTGATTTAGTCAAATAACCGCTAGGAATTCAAGAAGCTTTGGGCAACTGTTCTGTCCTACTACAAAACTTCACCAAGTGTATACTCTCAGCCAAGCCAGGGATCACTGTCATTACCTCCAGGAACAGTTAAATAGTGCTTCGTAGTTTTCTGCCGCTATCTAATTAGAGTCAGTATGCATTGAGAAACTCCAGATTCAGCCATCTTCACGAAATCCAATATTAATATTTAGTTCATTCTTTATCCGGATGTATCAAAGCTGTACACTGTTGAACTAAATGTGTAATAGACAGGGTAGCACTCGACAAGCATGAAAATAATTGTTCACCTTGCCAAGTATTAAATAATGACAACTGTGGACAATCAACCGTCAGATTTTGTGTGGCTTCCGGAATTTGAAGCTTCACGTTACAATCTGACATTATCTAGATAACTAATGGAAAACATCACGCATCAGATATCTATCTCGTCTTGTATGGGACTCTTATTCGGCCCTCATTTACCACCGTGCCATAGATAGGATTTAAAAATACCCAGCTTTTGTGAAGATCATGGGACCCATTAAACTTCGATTTGTTTTAAATATTGCACAACTATTAACTAGTGCCATTAGTAAGTAGCTTCCCACACCCAACGCTGTTGGTCACATCTCCCCAGAGTTTTAGAACTACTTCATAAAGTTAGTCACTAGTAAGCAGCTGATGACCGTTACTGAACGATATCGTTCAGATTGTTGAATACGGGGTTCGCATAATGTTTACTTTTGCTATCAAGTACAATAATTAACATAGTATTATAATCTTTCTTAATAATTTACGATTTTCCTCAATTCATTGATGTTATATACTTTCATTAGAGTTTAATATCCCATCAACTGTAAATTTAGCGCGAAATGTCTAGTTTCTACCTAAATTATGAAAAATTATTGACCATAAGACACGATTTACATGGTTTCGATTTCGTGATTTTTTAAACAGTTCACCGATTTCTATTAGTTCCAAAGGCGGAAGTAACCAATTTTAATAAATATCACATGTAGTTAGCCTATTCTAATGATTAAAAACTAATTAATTACACATGTTATGAAGTATACATTTCTAGCATACATTCGGTTTATCTATTGATGTCATATATCTGTGCATGCTAGAATTTTACTATCAGGTCAAAAAGCACTATAAGAAAACTAATATTCTTTAAAAAAATGAGAAATAGAACTTTGACTGTCATACGTTGAAAAGATTATATTATACTAGGGCCATGAACTACTAAAATTTAAAATAGCACGTATTGGGCTACAGCTCCCGATTCGGAATGTAAAGGTGGGTAGATTGTTTTGTACAATATACAAGCATGGATGTACTTGGACGATATTTAAATAGATAATGATTATGTAGTTAGTTCCCCATAAAATGCTACAAATAGAATGAGAAGGTATATGACATTTTAATATAACATATAAATTATTCAAGATATCACAAAGGTTTTTGGAATTTCAGTTTAAAGGACTATCTGATTAAGCATTCATAAAATTGGCATCCATTCACTCTAGATGTAGCCTTCTTTCCAGATCATAGAAACGTAATACTAACTACTATCTTATCAATAAACCCTAACGATTCTTTTACTTTCTGTAATGAATAATTCACTGTTTATCCAATTTAATTAATCTCATTTTTCTATCCTAAGTTTCATTGTTACTCTATCCTGTGTTTCGTCCGAAAGAAAATCCTTCCAAGTTTGGTCTTTATTCTAGCTAATTTGTCGCTGTGGCGTGTTTTTACCGTCTTTATAACTAATATTGTTCAGTAGCCCTTTTGAGGCATTTTGTTCAATCCTAATTTTGGTAGCGATTTAGATGTTGTTTTCTGTTCATTAGCCTTAGGTTTTAACCGATAGTTTAGTCCAGGAAGCTCGTTTCCTCTCATCTCACACTAGCAACAGAGTTGAATCTGCTATATTTTGGTGCCAATGTTCACACTTCTATACTACCTCAATCTATTCGTGTAAAAACAACGCTTTATCTACTGAGTTCAGATAATATATATAATTTGAAATCGTTTCTTTCTTTACGGTGATGTTGACACGGATTTCAATTAGTTGCCACCGATTGCCCTATATTTTTAAAATTAAACAATCCTTATGAACTAACTCTGTAATGAGTCTGTCCACTGAGGATACACGTATGGTAAGAGAGACTAATCATTTGAATTCCTAAACAGTACATCGTCGGGAAGATAGAAGCACTTTCAAAATCATATTTTTTATCGCTAACGTAGGTGTAGATTTATTCATGTAGAATGACCATACGAAGGTAACGTTGTCCTTCTCTACCTTTTTTTATCTACTTGAAGTTATATATTTGGTCTTCATGATCCATGGAGTTTGTCGAATGATTAAGTAACCTCGCTGTTGGTTATTAAGAAATATGATCTTACACTACTTATTTTTAATAAGTAGTGTAAGAGCAAACAATAAATATAATTTTTCGTTTGGTATGGCAAATTGTTCACAATCTTGGAATTACACTAAATCTTTATGACCATTATCTAATATTTGTACAAAATGTCTCCCCCTATGACGAATACCCGATACGTTATGTACGAGATTTAGTAGGAATCCAATCATACATGATACTATGTATCCTACGTCACAGATAGACTTTGGCTAGCTAACTATTGAAAATGTAGAATCACTATACAGCTGTTTCGTTATGGTACTAGACTTGAAAGCATTGAATAACCACAACAACCGTGAGTCCAGTGAAGAACACTAAGGCATCACAGCATGTACGTAAATAGAAGTCAAGTCCGTCATCGTCCTCTAATTTTTTGGCAACAGTTAGTTAGGTAATGTAAAGTACAAATTTAAACTACCTATCCAGTGATTATTAGTCCCACCAGTTGAAAGGATGCAACCTTCAAAAGTATTTGTTGATCATCGAGTCAGTGGTACTTAAACGTAATATTTGGAAGGATAATAATCATATTATAACCGAAATCGGGTCTGAAATACTTCATCATAAATGAAACCATTAATTAATCTGCATAGCACAGAAGTACCAATTAGGCCTCGAAGTACACTCCTTAGTTGTTGCCAACCTATACCACGTATCTGCTTCACTTAATTAGACTTCAAAATTCCGGAACCTGCAGGCTAATGGCTGGAGTTCGATTACATTAACCACTGAGGCACCTATCTTTGTCATTCACTTTGGCTGTTATCACGATTCTGTTCATATTCACTGACTTTATTTTACTCAGAATGTGAAGAAGTTGGAAAATGCTAAAGATATTCTTTACAAACAACTGGAAGTGACTAGATCTAAACTTCAACTCGTCAAGTCAGTAAATGTAAGTTGAATTAATAAATTACTTTTTGTTAAAGTTAATCGTTTTTATTGATATTAAAAGTTTTTTTTGTTATAGGTGTAAAGCCTACAATATCGATATTTCATTGTAAGTATTCACATTGCAACTCAGACTTAGTCACAGACATCAACGCATTATCCATTGGTCCACCAAGTTCATACAGCTACACCCATGCAACGGGTATGAATTTATGTGTAACGGATTGTATCTTTCTGTTGTTGATATTAAGGAATGCATTTAGTTACTGTTGCCATATGTGCATCCTGATCTATCGTCTAGATATGACGTTGTAGTAAGTTTTATTAACGTTCCAGAATCCATCACCAACCACAATCCAACTGTACAATAATTTGTTACAACCCTATGTAAGAAACAGTTCAACCAGCATGAACATTTAATAACAACGATTGATCAGTTACAGTCCTTAACATCAACAAAACCTTACAAGGAACATTGTGTGCAACGCTGAATTACGTATACATCATTTTGTATATTGTTATTAAGAATGTTTATCACTCAATTGGTTATAGCCGGTTTATTAAAAACTATGTTTCTGTCTCTCATCAAATTGATAAATCCAATTCAGATTACGCATATTCACGTAGTATACAGATTCACACAAAGCATTTAATTTTTTGGCAATACTGAGTTGGCTGAACTGGATAGTTTAACTAAGAAAAACGTGAGAGATTTAAAAGTTTCGGTGCCATGTGGATTTCACGAATGTGTATTCATTAGGACCATTTGGGAAGTGGTCGATTATTAATATGAAAATTGTCTTATTAGAATTTAAGAAGCACTAGACAGCGGTTTCATCATACCATGAGATTCACAGCAGTATTTAACTATTAACACAAGAACGTACACAACTGATAAATTACGCGACCTTATCCAGTACCCTCAGTAAGTAACTGTTACAAACTTAATTTGGATGACTTTCACTCATCACGTCTTCTTACTGGAGTTCTAAAATTGCCTCCTGAAACCAGTCACTTTTAAGCACTGGGTTGGAATAACTGAGTATGTTAGAAATTTCTGTTAGATACAACGGCTGTCTGACTAGTGTCACTTAATAATGTGAAACTTCACATTCACAATAATCCAATCTATTGTATCAAAATAAATACTGATTGACTTAATTATATGTGTAAGAAACCACAGGTGTAATAGTCTAAACTGAGACAATGTGAAGGTGAAAAATGATTTACGAACTCTGAAATTGGAGGTAATTTTCCACTTAAAGAACAAATAAGACACCTGATGCAGATAATAATAGGTCTGAAAGTTTAAAAAGTTTTGTAACAAATGACTACTAAACATGAAAATTAAAAGTAGCTAAAAAATTAGAGAATGCAATAAACAATCACATTGAATAAGGGTTGTTAGAGCTATTGTTTAGGCTTCAAGTTTGAAATATGTTCTCTTTCATACCCGATTGTTTGTTGACACGAATGATGATAAAATGAAATTAAGGTGTGATTAACATCACCTGAAGTGATAAGATGAACAAGTGACTTACGTCCTTCTTTTAAAAGTGAAACTGTGTGACATTCTGAGATGCGTATCAATAGTACTCACATTGTATGTTCGATGTAACTAGCTTCATATGAACAAGTAAACTTGTAAATCAACATAATTTTAACCGAAAGGGGTTTGCAAAGTAAACTAATGTGATTCTTTGCAGAATAAAACATTCGCTTCAGAATTTTTGAAATACGATTTTTTAAACTTTTGAGGTATTGTCTCCTTTAAATTCTGTATTGATGGAAATAGTTATTTTTAGAACAATAGGCAACTTTTCAGGTTGCATATTTGACCTAAGGTTATTATCAATAAATGAAATGACCATCTTAATAATTGCCTAGAGAAGGCTAGCCAATAGTATTTGTGTTACGTCTATGACCTGATAGACTTGGGATATGGTGATTGGCTGGCACTATACCGAAGTGATCAAAGCCTACCTCAGAGGTGTGAACAAGGGAAACAAGGACCAACTTTAGACCAATTAGTGACAAAAAATACAAAATACATATAAAATCGAACTAGGGGAGTTGTGTACGGAAATCAATATAATAAGGTTATAATAAAGTTGCAATAACTAGGGAAAAAAAGCAGACGTGACAACAGTTAGCGAGTCTTAGAGAAGCTCACAATTAAAGTAATATAGATGGGATAGTTGATAAGTGTTCAAGAATTGCAGTGCAGCAGTAGGGGTCCGAATAGCACGAAAAATAGACTTTACAGATTATGTATTATGAACTTGTTGGTTTTCCATCATCCATTATGCTGTACGAAAAACAACACTAAGTGAGAAAATAAAATCGAAACCTAAAGAAAACTTTACAATCTAATATGCCATATTCATCTACTAACTCAACTGATTAGTGATAAACAAAACATTAAATTCCTTATACATGAGAATAATAAAAAAATTTGACGTCATATGTAAGCAAAAGCATACCGTTTAATTTACTTATGGATAATCAACTTTAAACTGACATTTCTGTTATATTCACACATTTTGACTTTGTTACAAGTTCTGCAGTCGTAAACTGTGTAAGTCTAGAATCAGTTCGTAAGTCAACATCATAAAAGTTTAAATTATGAAGGCAAAAATATATAATAGATTTTATCTATTGAGGCAGGATTTCAGCTGTAATCAGTATAAGCCATACAGAAGATTTGTAACTCAGGAGGATAGTTTTTGATTATGTTGCGTTCTCTGAGCTGAAGCTTTCATCATCATTCTGAACTTCTAATAAAACTAAGCTATGAGATTTTAGTCACAAGTGACTAGCTAATTGTTCTGTTGAACTTATATTTGATTTGTTGGTGTTGATCCTTCTCCTTCTATGTTTCGCATATGTATTTTGATTCCATTCCATATTTCATCTGATTTGTAGCATTGTAGTTGATCATTAGATTTTGAGTTAACTGATAAGTTGTATAGATTTCAACATGTTTGTTGACTTCCGATTGATCTGAATCACATGCTTTTAGTGATTTTCTAGTCTCCTATCCATAATCGTCACTTTTTTCGAGTTGAATGTGTGTCCATAATTATCAGAATGTATTGAAATAGAAGATAATATAGTGGCGTTTGACGGCTAGTTGACGATGGTGTAGACGTAGATGAAGAGGTTGTCTGCTTTGTTTGACGTCATGTTTATCACAGTTAGAGCAATTTATTTTGTAGACATCACTAGGTTTGTTTTCGTTTGTAAATCCTATCCTTCGGTTGCATAGAAATGTTTGAAGTAAAATTGTCGGCTTTATTGTAGGGATTATTCCTAACCGCCATTTCGTTCATTTATTTTAGTAAATATGATAATTACAAGTAATGCTTATTTCATTACAGATCTTTTTTTAATATATTTGTAGCAAACTAATTTAGTTGCTTTAAAAGAATTGGTTGCTGCTCAACGAAATTATTTCAATGAATGCAGACAAAAGACTGAAGAACTGTCTTCTTATTTGGAAGGATTACGTTAAATATTTGTTTTGGTAGAGTAAAAGAATCTATTCAAGAACTTTCATTAATAACGTCAGTCTTGTGTTTTCTTTCCTAATATATGCAAGTATTGAATTATTCCCGTGAATCTGGAATAATAATCTGAATAATAATAATAATAATAATTACGGTGATATATCAGGCTATTTTGTTCTTCATTTACACCTAATACTCATGTTACGTTAAAAATGCTTCTTTTCTATCGTTATCTGAATATACTTTTGCTCTTCAATGTAATTTTCTATTCGGTATTGATTATCTGCCTTACAAATGGTAATACTACTCGTTGTAACTACATACTACTAAACAGAACAACAAGTGTATTTTGTCTTCTAGCTATTTACAAGTAGTGTATGTGTGTGTGTAATTTCCCCCTTGGTTATTGCATATTTTCATAAATATATTGTTACTATGGTTGGGCAAATAGAGTGTAATGATGATACAATTCATTATTTTATAGTTAGATTGTGGATAACAAACATTTCATACTGTTTGCATCTCATCAAATATCCGTATTTGCCAAATGTTCTTACTGTGATCTGGGCTCACTCTGTTCCTGTCTAAGCTTTGCTGTGCTTTCCACTGAATCCAATCAGTTACGCTTATCCTTCAAGAACTATATATACTTGAAGTGTGTCTACAGATACATACAGACGATAGGTCCGAAAAGGGATGAAACGTTTAATTTATATTTCAGTTGCCACCCATAGTCAAGTTTACCTATTTTTACAAATTAGAGCTTTATCTAAGGAATCATCTTAGCAACAGTAACTATTCAACTGCAGTTTCCTACAGTGGAAAGATACAAATAAACTACAATTATTTTATACTTTTCTACAATTATAACTTTTTTCTGAATTGTGTTATAATTATCAAAACTTATAAGTTCTTCGCTACTTTCAATGAAATTAAACAATTCATCATCCTAATGAAATGACTCTGTGGATATCTCTGAGGAATTCAAATCCGCGTCAACCAGTTTCACAGTCTACGTCGTTACCATTTAGTCTTACTGAAGTGTTATCTTGCATAGCACCTAAATCAGAAAACATTTTTGATTAACTGTACCTAACCATATAACAACGCGGAGTCCTGTCACATAAGTGTAATGCGACTTGACTACTAACAAAGTATGATCATCGAAACTGAGGATTAGATAAACGGGACGTCAGTTATTACTCAGTCACTAGTTAATGTTATCAACCAATATTATACATTCTACTAATTCTGGCAACAAAATGTTATCGGAATTTATTTTTAATCAGTTGTATTTTTTCTCTAAATTGATGTTACATAATCCTTTAACTATCAAATAACATCATAGTAACTTCAAGGCACATTCTATGAAGATTATGTATAGAAAACTGATCAAATCTACTTGACAGAAGCATTCGTTTACAGTGACTTTTATTATGTTAAGTAGATCATGAATAAATTAGTTCCAATAGAAGTAATAAACCAGCATGAACAAGTGGAAGCTACACATTTGATCATAAAAGATACGGTTATTTCAACTTTGATTTGATATACATACCAGTCTACCGAGTAACATATGATCTTAATGCTTGACAGATGTTGTTAATTTGTATGAATCTTTTCACCTAATGAAATACAAATAAACAATTGTAGTCTTTGTCGTCATATTCCATAGAACCTAGAGTTACCCCTCCTAACACCTTTAGCTATTCAATATATCAACTGAAAAGAATGATGATATGAGAAAGACTTTTTAATGGCATACCTATGATGTGCAGGAATATTATATACATTATTAAATATCGTATTTCTAAAATTTAAAGGTCAGAAGCATCCCTGTCCGTATTCACTAGCATCAATAGCATGTATTCATATTTCTCTCTGATACCTAACCGTTTAACTTTGATATGGTAAGTGACTATTTATACATTCTACTAATTCTGGCAACAAAATGTTATCGGAATTTATTTTTAATCAGTTGTATTTTTTCTCTAAATTGATGTTACATAATCCTTTAACTATCAAATAACATCATAGTAACTTCAAGGCACATTCTATGAAGATTATGTATAGAAAACTGATCAAATCTACTTGACAGAAGCATTCGTTTACAGTGACTTTTATTATGTTAAGTAGATCATGAATAAATTAGTTCCAATAGAAGTAATAAACCAGCATGAACAAGTGGAAGCTACACATTTGATCATAAAAGATACGGTTATTTCAACTTTGATTTGATATACATACCAGTCTACCGAGTAACATATGATCTTAATGCTTGACAGATGTTGTTAATTTGTATGAATCTTTTCACCTAATGAAATACAAATAAACTACAATTATTTTATACTTTTCTACAATTATAACTTTTTTCTGAATTGTGTTATAATTATCAAACTTATAAGTTCTTCGCTACTTTCAATGAAATTAAACAATTCATCATCCTAATGAAATGACTCTGTGGATATCTCTGAGGAATTCAAATCCGCGTCAACCAGTTTCACAGTCTACGTCGTTACCATTTAGTCTTACTGAAGTGTTATCTTGCATAGCACCTAAATCAGAAAACATTTTTGATTAACTGTACCTAACCATATAACAACGCGGAGTCCTGTCACATAAGTGTAATGCGACTTGACTACTAACAAAGTATGATCATCGAAACTGAGGATTAGATAAACGGGACGTCAGTTATTACTCAGTCACTAGTTAATGTTATCAACCAATATTATACATTCTACTAATTCTGGCAACAAAATGTTATCGGAATTTATTTTTAATCAGTTGTATTTTTTCTCTAAATTGATGTTACATAATCCTTTAACTATCAAATAACATCATAGTAACTTCAAGGCACATTCTATGAAGATTATGTATAGAAAACTGATCAAATCTACTTGACAGAAGCATTCGTTTACAGTGACTTTTATTATGTTAAGTAGATCATGAATAAATTAGTTCCAATAGAAGTAATAAACCAGCATGAACAAGTGGAAGCTACACATTTGATCATAAAAGATACGGTTATTTCAACTTTGATTTGATATACATACCAGTCTACCGAGTAACATATGATCTTAATGCTTGACAGATGTTGTTAATTTGTATGAATCTTTTCACCTAATGAAATACAAATAAACAATTGTAGTCTTTGTCGTCATATTCCATAGAACCTAGAGTTACCCCTCCTAACACCTTTAGCTATTCAATATATCAACTGAAAAGAATGATGATATGAGAAAGACTTTTTAATGGCATACCTATGATGTGCAGGAATATTATATACATTATTAAATATCGTATTTCTAAAATTTAAAGGTCAGAAGCATCCCTGTCCGTATTCACTAGCATCAATAGCATGTATTCATATTTCTCTCTGATACCTAACCGTTTAACTTTGATATGGTAAGTGACTATTTATACAGTCTATTAAACATAAATTCATTATTCACATAAATAGAAAGTGAGATCAACGACCTAACGCATTACTCCCATACCGCGTAAACAACTCTTAATTTTTAGACACTTGACACTTAATGATTTACATTCCAAACTATATTCTAATTACGATATTGTGCAATCATCATCTAATGACACTGGCAGGTAAGTGATTTAGCAAGGTAATGTTCACCACAACACCGAAAGTAACAATCCTCATAGTCCTACTAGTGATGAAATGTGAGATGAAAGTCTCAGGGTTCTTCGAGCTGTGATCCGTAGAGCCTAATTATGTATACTGTGAGATATTTATCAGCAATGGCGAGGAGCGATAGTCAGTCAATCCCATAAATTTATTAAAGTTTGAAATATAAGCCATTGGTTAGCAACTAAGTGTTCTCTGTGCTTACAGCGCTCCATGAATCTTGAAGGTTATGAGTTGAATCCCTCGTCAGGTTGTGAATATGTACTGCTGAGAAATTTCATACTTGGACGAGACACCATCTTTTGTCGACTAGAATGGTGCTAGTTGTAATTCTTAAAAAACATTGACAACGGCAATGAAAAGACATTTAATACGGCTTACGTATTTTTCATTTTCTAGTCGATTAATGATGATTCTACAACTCAAAGTTAATTCATCCAGTCCTACTACTTGCATGCGTAATAACCTATTCAGAAGTCCCACACATACACACACCTCAGAGAATGCTATTTTAGGTGAACTACTAGGCATCTAATCCAACGAGTTAACGAACATGTCCGTTCATGGTTTCGTTTGGTTAACATAAATCACAACACTATACCGTTACGCCTGATTGATACCGATTATACGGTGAACATATACAAAACCTTCAGAATTATTTATCAAATGCATTCAAGTATTTATAATAGTGCCGGTTCTCGCTCCTTACATATAGCAGAGGCCGTTAGGATTTGAGCAGAAAATTTATAACGCTGTGCCTTTTATCTAGCCAAATAATATACGAATTATCCCAAGCATGTAAGCTTATTGGATGTTTTTCAGATGTCTCGTATTTAATTCTATATACCCCCTCCACTTGTTCCGAATAGATTTTCAAAGTACAGCCTAAAGTACATGTAGGGAAAGGGTACTGAACTAATAGGTTATTCCCTAAGAATAACTAGCAACTAAATATTGAACTAAACTTCTCATTATTATAATCACACTAAATTAATTTTGTTTGTATATGTTACGGCATACCGTTTAATTCACTTTTACATACTACTTAATTTAATCTTGTTAGTAACTATGTAGTGTTATGATTAAATTATCAGATGTCAGCAGGTGTTCTTATTAATAAGTTTTCATATGATTTTATGATTATTCGTTTACAGATGAGATAATTAATTTATCAAGAAAGCCAAATGCAGATAAAAAATAATGCTTGCAAATTTTCGGCCGGTAAATGTATGTATGTACAGCATAGTACCTGGTACATACATACATGGGTTCAAGTTGCCACACCTCAGCAGAGCAGAAAGATTAACACCAAATTAGTTGTAGGATCAGTTGCTTAGGTGATAATAATAAAAACATAAAAAACACTGTGGATATATAATATGGTGCAGAGAGAAAAGATTAGTTCCCATAAACGTATAAAACAATTTTAAGCTCATCATTCAAAAGAGGACAAAATGTGAATGCCTCTGCTCCACTGTGACTTATTATAAGCCATTTTATCCCCGGTCTCCATCTACTGGTCACAGCATTCACACGGATCCCAACCACTTACTAACACTACTCAAACAAGCAGTCAGTAGCTGATGGACTGATGTCATGTTTTGGTTTGGCAGCCTTAACTTTATTCCATCTTGCGCCAATATTACCCTGATCCAGCTGGGCGGCGTGTACAGAGATGACTCTAAAAAATTCTCAAAATCCAACTTAATCTCGCCTTTATACTATGCTATAGCAGAAGTTCACTCTCAATATTTTAAGAATAAACTAGGATGAATTGTCGAACTTAACGTTAATTGTTGTCATATCCTTTCAAGCATCTTACATCATTCATGCCTTAACTAAAAATAACCATGGTTTCATATCAAACTACTAGGATTTAGTGGAACAAATTAACAACGGTGGCAGAATAATCCATTAATTTATTTCTGATTTTGCGTTTTCTCATCAGCTGCACACAACGTGCAACTAATTATAATCATCAACGAAATTAAACAGTTGAACATACTTTACATCAGAAGAACTTACAGAATTTCTAGTTGGCATGTAAGTGTGAATCAATTAGAAGGACACAACACAACACAGTTGCCTAAGAATTAGTGCATAATTAGCACAGTGCCTTCCTACTAGTGCAATTGTTTGCCACTTAATTAATATTTGACATATTATCGATGCCTCAATTCCTTTCAAAATAATCAATAAACATCCGAGCTCAATGCTCTCACGATTCATTGACGAAGCTGCCATAAACCGAGTTATCAATTTTGTGTGTTCAAAAAGAAACTGTAATGTAGTATTCCTGGAAATGGTGACTTTAGTTTCCTTAAAATTTGGCTACGCAACATTTTAAAAGCAAATTTAACACTTTCATTCTTATCATTTGGCTTACCCAATTGATTACTATTTCTACTCGCATTTATTATTACATAACTTCTGTTGCTTATCTCCCTAACTTTAGATCCATCCTATTTAGAGTTTCATTCTCTGGAATTTTCTTACAACAGGCCTTCATATAAACAACTGTCTTAATGATACATCAATTTTTATGCAATTGTGTTTTGTTGTGTGTAGCTGATGAGAAACCACAAAATCAGAAATGAATTCATAGATTATTCTGCTACAGTCTTTTTGGCTTTAATAAAGATTATAATACGAGGGTCGGGGGGAGAGGGAACTGTATGAAACCATTAAAAGCCATATAACTAAACGTAAAGTTATGGCATTGTTTATATGGTAAAGTTGGAATAATTTTTTTTTAATGCAACTGAAAATTATAATGGAACGAATATAATATAAAATTTATTGCTTAAAGTAATTAAGACTTATATGTATTTGTACAATAAAAAATAGTTACTTTGAGTGGATCCATTAGGTTATAGCTACTAATATGGATAATAAAAACAAGTAATTACACAATTGTAATAGAAACAACTATTGATTTAAAATCAGTAGAGTCGCGGACTAAAGGATAGTTTCGAAGAGCTTTATCATAGTTACAACAAACATATAAAATAAGCAAAGTAATTATGATAGAAAAACATTAATTGCTGTAACAAATTAGAATGCATTTGGATCACCCAGTTGATTTGTTATGGACTGAAGCTGATCAATTTCTGTTGCCATACGTGCATCGTGAGCGGATTACCTCGATATAGCGTTAGTTCACAAGTATTAGTTTGGTTGGATTGTGGATGACAAGTTGAATGTAGAATGCTCTTTTTGTCCTATTTGAGTGCTTGTTAGCTGGATGCACCTGTATCCCAGTGTTTATGTTTCCACTGGGACTCGGACTCGGTTTGTTTTTGAATCAAACGCCACCTCGTTCACCACACGGCTACTTAGTTCAAATAGCTATATCTGTGCACGAAACGAATTAAATTCGAGCCCTGGTGTGAAAAACAACACTGGGGTGCAGGTATATCTAGCCGGCAAGCCCCAAATAGGATAAAACGCGCGTCCTGAATTCCACTTGCCTATCACAATCTAACTCAAATATACTACAATACATATAATAAATTTGCAATTGCAGGAGAATGACTGCCTGGAAAAAATATTTCCCGTTATTTAAATTAGGAAATGAAGTTTACAATGCCTTAAGGTTGGAAACTAAGATTTCAGGGTTTAGATTTGGTATTATTATTGAGGCTGATGCGTAGTTGAGAATTATGATATCATTTAAGGATTAGTTTGAAGTTGGATTATTGTTAAGATCCAGTTAGGAATAGAAGTGTTCTTTGAAATTAAAAGGTGATGGTTATTCTCCATCTAACTGTAATGTTATATAGTATGCGAACAAATCACTCCACTTTTATTAAAGATTTCCATATAGCTTGCAAAACACAACCAGTCTCATCTTAACAGTCACACTAATGCTAACTGTAAGTAAAACTATCCATTACTTTTACGGCTACGGTTTACTGTAAAAATGAATAATCACCATAATTAACTAGCCGTTAAAATATCCTAAATGGCAACTTATATGTGTGCTGTCAGTGTGATGGTTGCCGCGAATAAGAACTTAAAATGTTCAATTATACTGTATTATGCATACCACGATAAGAGTGTACAAAAAGTGAAATATTATGTCCATAGTTATCAATGCCTACAAACTAGAAATAAGCTTTTCTATTATTTAGAAGGAAGTTGTGATTGTGTTTACCTGAAAAGCTCATGACTTTTACTAAGAAGCCTAGAAAGCTTCTGTGATAGAACAATGAAGACGAAAATTTGTGAATTTAAAATAGATGCTTACATTATTTGTTGTCACTTCTGTTGGTATAAGGAATCAGTCAGAAAACAGCCATTTTTCCATAGTTTACAACTGATATTAAGATAAACTATTCAGCGACTAGTTTACTGGCCTTTATGTTATCTAGTTCGGCAGAAATAATGGATGTTAGTCAGCCCACAGTAACGTAGTGCTATTCCTTTGCCTTTGTACATGTACATGTTTATTAAAAAGTTTATAATTATAGTTCAATGATGTCGATAAATTTATTGAAATAGGTGAAGGCCTGTTAATAATAGGAAATATAACATGAATAGAAGTGTAAAGAAAGAATGAATATGTTCTAGTACTTATTAAATCTGGTTGTTACAAGTATATGGGCCATACAGGGCACTTTCAGAAAATGAAAGTTAGTACAAAACGTACCAGTAATCAGTAAAATTATCCTACGACAAACCACAATATATAAAGGGGACTGGTGTGCTTATAAATGCATTTCATATATGTGTTACAGACATCGAGTGAATGTACACAAACAGTATTGTGTATATTCTTCTACTAGTGTGTACACTAACAATACCAAAAAATTCTGGGGACGATTAAGAAGTACTTGCTTCTCTATAGTGGTTTTCGAAGTCGACAGCTTTACTGGTACATGGATGAACTACTAAAAGTTGCTTTTTCAGAATATCAGTTGAATTACCCTTACAATATTATGGTCAATATATTGACCATATTATATCATATATAATGTAATTACTTCTATCCATGTCCCTTATAATATCATTTCATTTTTCCTTATAATCTGTCCCGACTGTCAAATACTGTCTTCTGTTTTTCGAAGAGGAGCATCATTCTACCATCAATAAAAGGTGTGACATTCTTAAAAGATGAAAGCTTGATAACAAAATTCATTATGTTATGCCTTTTCCATGGAAACATTCAGTAATATGAGACAAAACAAGAACTGTAAATACATATAGTTATGGTTGGAACTGTAGTACATGTCCATCTACAAGTAAATCTTAGCCACTTTATTTTAAGAACTATGTCAAAATTAAACGTTTCTGATGAATTAATGAACTTAGAATAAACTGCTCTTGGATTTTCGCACGAAATTTATGGTGTAGTAACAGACGGCTTGTGTTGCATTAAGCGCTAAGCAAAACCTACTATTATGTTTAGCTACTAAAAAGCTTTAAAGTGATAGATATGACAAAACTAAATAATGCGGAAGAGCCAGGATAATCCTCTCAAGGAACACTAAGGCAGTGAATAATTTACCATAGTAATGTTGATGACAGTTCAATATTACTTAAAATGTTCTCTATGAATTACGTGATTCCACAATTATCTCCAAGCTAAGAAATATGAAACGAGTCATCATTTTCGAAACATTGGGTTACTACTCAAAAATACGAAACTTATAGAAGGAAATTCATTGTTGATCATAGTGTTAAACTTCTTATTATCACTAAGTTGTATGCAATGCCCAAATAAATTCTCGCCGGTAAACTAAACACTAACCCAAGATCTGATTCTAAACGCTAGTCCGTAACCATAACTTGTAATTCTAAACACTAAACTTAATTTAGAAACAGTTTAAAATACATCAGACACTAGTTATGTCTCTACATAGTTTCAAGAATATAAGTGTTATAAACTCATCAATTTTGTGACAGCGGACTGTTCTCTTTATTCTCAACTTAAAGAACTTTAAAGAAGTTCTTATAAAGTTTTTACACATATAAAACCCCTTTACCTCTTGTCATTGTATCTTCCTCTTCCCCAATCCCTGAGTATGATATTCGTCTTCTTTTGTCAACATCTCGTGGGTAAACGATCGTATAAGTTGTGTAACGTTGATTGGCTAGGTATTTCATTTCGCATTTCCTAATCCAATTCTGATTGGTTGTAATGATTGTTTGTCGCGGACATTTCAAGAATGTTTTAGTGTAGTCAGTAAATTGTATTTTTGACTAAAAGTGTATTGGACTCAATAAAGGATTGCAATAAAATGTGAAAGTTTTACTTAAAAGAGGAGGTGGGGGTGAAAGTATTTGGGTTATAGGTTTTGATACAGCATTAAGATTTAGCATTGATTTATGAATAAACAATCCCTTATAGTAGCAGTAATCTTTATTGCTATTCCAAAATATAATTCAGTATCCAAACTTCTGGTTTTGAATTGATAATAAGAATTTGTAGTTCAAAAGGATGGTTTTGGTAATACCGCGTTTTTTTGATTTGGATGGTTTGACTGTAGAACTTACAAAATAATGACTATCCAAACAACTTCGTAAAGAAATATTCCTCAAGATAATTAGCAAACACTAAATAAAACGTCAAAACCAACCAAAAGACCACCTTACAAAATGTGGAAACTAATTCAGAAATTCCAACCAGACTGTTGAGGCCATTAAGAATTAACGTTGCGCAAAAGCCAACAAAATCAATGCAATCAATTCTGGTGATGCAATTAGAAGACTAATTTTTCCAGAGCTGTGATATATTTGGGTCCGATGCAGATGTAAAGACAAGGATTGGCAAAGTAAGGGCAGCATTCCTACAGTTGAAAAACATTTGGGACTCAAAACAAATATCAACTAACCTCAAAGTCAGACTCTTCAATTCGAACGTGAAGACAGTCCTGCTGTATGGAGCTGAAACTTGGAGAATTACTGCAAACATCCTCAGACGGATACAAGTATTTATAAACAACTGTCTACGCAAGATACTAAACGTCCGTTGGCCGGAAATCATCAGAAACAGCTTACTATGGGAGAGGACAAACCAACTTCCAGCCGTAGAGGAAATTAGGAAAAGACGTTGGAAATGGATAGGACATACACTACGCAAACCATCAGACTGCATCACGAGACAAGCATTAACATGGAATCCTGTTGGGAAACGGAAAAGAGGAAGGCCAAAGAACACGCTGTGTCGAGGATTGGAAGTAGACATTAAAAGGATGAACAGCAACTGGAAACAATTTGAAAGGATTGCTCAGGACAGAGTTAAGTGGAGAATCCTGGTGAGCGGCCTATGCTCCTCAGTGAGGAGTAACAGGCATAAGTAAGTAAGTAAGTATGTGATATATTTACGCAAAACGTTTCGAACAATCCGACCACATATACACTTGTTAACGTAATTATTCACAAAAATAAATGTCATTAGGCAACCTATTATATCTAAATCAAAATAAAAGAAGACAATCCGAACATTATCTACAAAATAAACTTCATTAACTATGATAAGCATGAAACAGGACGAAATGACTGACCTCACTCTAGAGGAATATGAATTAACAGTCAACGCCATAATATTATCTTCTATTTCAATACATTCTGATAATTATGGACACACATTCAACTCGAAAAAAGTGACGATTATGGATAGGAGACTAGAAAATCACTAAAAGCATTTGATTCGGATCAATCGGAAGTCAACAAACATGTTGAAATCTATACAACTTATCAGTTAACTCAAAATCTAATGATCAACTACAATGCTACAAATCAGATGAAATATGGAATGGAATCAAAATACATATGCGAAACAGAACAGGAGAAGGATCAACACCAACAAATCAAATATAAGTTCAACAGAACAATTAGCTAGTCACTTGTGACTAAAATCTCATAGCTTACTTCTGTCAGAAGTTTGCGGTGATGAAGTCGTCCAAAATGACAATGAAAGTTACACAATTAAGCCATTTACTTCAGTGAACTCATTATATTCAAAGCTTTTGGTTTTTTCTAATCATAAGTATATTTTAGGCTTTCAAAACTGATTATTTACACATAAAGTTCAACCATACTTTGTGTCGCATTATTCATTCATATAACCTACATTCTGATTAGCTAATACTTTTTTGAAGTCATTCAGAATTCGACTCTAAAGTTCAATTCCATTTGACCTCTTCTAAATCATTAATTATTCATTCTATCTAATTCTTTGTACCTTTCTAATGATAAACTATTAGTCGTTTTAAAAACCATTTCAGCTTATCTGCATTCATTAATCTTAACGTATTTGTCTATTCTAGGTGTTTTAGTAACTTATTACTGGTAAATTTGACGTAGCGTTTAATGGGATACAGGTTATCGTTCGTTGAATGTTGAATCAGAAGATGAAAGCATTTTCTTTACTCTGAACAATTCATTAACGAAGTAGAGTTCTATCGCAATAAAGAGATTGTGTAAGCGATATTTCAAATTTGATAAAAGACCTATCATGACAAATTAAGGTTTATCATTTTGCATGATTTATCATTGTTTATATTACGCCATGTATCTATCAGATGTTTGTTTACTTCAGTTTTGAAGAATTTACTAATCCACAGACATAGATATCTAAAAATATACTGATAAAATCCAATGGAAATATTCTATGCAGACCTTCCTATATACTTTCTAATACAAGTATATACACATTCAACTGGTGGGGGGGGTGCAACTAGGGGTGACTTTGGATGGATAGTTAAACAGGTAATTGGCGTTTCGAAATGAAACCACTGAACCTTCGTGAAAGATTCTTTCCAGTGATATTTTAGTTTCCTTTGAAATTTCATCTTCACTTAAAAATAAGCTTTTTCCTAAAATGAAATTTTTCGCAATATTTAGGGAACAAGTAAATTCAGTGAAGGAATGTTTTTTCAACGTATTTATTATCCAAGCATTACAATCGTATGTATATAATGATAAATAATAGGCCAATGAGTAATTGTATGTATTTGATTAGTTGTTGTGCGAAATTAGTAATTGAGGAAGAGGTTTGTGAAGCCCAAAATATTAAGGAATCAGTATTATTATTATTATTATTATTATTATTATTATTATTATTATTATTATTATTATTATTATTATTATTATTATTATTATTATTATTATTATTATTATTATTATTATTATTATTATTATTATTATTATTATTATTATTATTATTATTATTATTATTATTATTATTATTATTATTATTATTATTATTATTATTATTATTATTATTATTATTATTATTATTATTATTATTATTATTATTATTATTATTATTATTATTATTATTATTATTATTATTATTATTATTATTATTATTATTATTATTATTATTATTATTATTATTATTATTATTATTATTATTATTATTATTATTATTATTATTATTATTATTATTATTATTATTATTATTATTATTATTATTATTATTATTATTATTATTATTATTATTATTATTATTATTATTATTATTATTATTATTATTATTATTATTATTATTATTATTATTATTATTATTATTATTATTATTATTATTATTATTATTATTATTATTATTATTATTATTATTATTATTATTATTATTATTATTATTATTATTATTATTATTATTATTATTATTATTATTATTATTATTATTATTATTATTATTATTATTATTATTATTATTATTATTATTATTATTATTATTATTATTATTATTATTATTATTATTATTATTATTATTATTATTATTATTATTATTATTATTATTATTATTATTATTATTATTATTATTATTATTATTATTATTATTATTATTATTATTATTATTATTATTATTATTATTATTATTATTATTATTATTATTATTATTATTATTATTATTATTATTATTATTATTATTATTATTATTATTATTATTATTATTATTATTATTATTATTATTATTATTATTATTATTATTATTATTATTATTATTATTATTATTATTATTATTATTATTATTATTATTATTATTATTATTATTATTATTATTATTATTATTATTATTATTATTATTATTATTATTATTATTATTATTATTATTATTATTATTATTATTATTATTATTATTATTATTATTATTATTATTATTATTATTATTATTATTATTATTATTATTATTATTATTATTATTATTATTATTATTATTATTATTATTATTATTATTATTATTATTATTATTATTATTATTATTATTATTATTATTATTATTATTATTATTATTATTATTATTATTATCATCACAAAGACTGTCTCTAAACTAATTTTCTCTATTTTCATTCATAAATCTTAACTCAATCTAATGATCAACTACAATGCTACAAATCAGATGAAATATGGAATGGAATCAAAATACATATGCGAAACAGAACAGGAGAAGGATCAACACCAACAAATCAAATATAAGTTCAACAGAACAATTAGCTAGTCACTTGTGACTAAAATCTCATAGCTTACTTCTGTCAGAAGTTTGCGGTGATGAAGTCGTCCAAAATGACAATGAAAGTTACACAATTAAGCCATTTACTTCAGTGAACTCATTATATTCAAAGCTTTTGGTTTTTTCTAATCATAAGTATATTTTAGGCTTTCAAAACTGATTATTTACACATAAAGTTCAACCATACTTTGTGTCGCATTATTCATTCATATAACCTACATTCTGATTAGCTAATACTTTTTGAAGTCATTCAGAATTCGACTCTAAAGTTCAATTCCATTTGACCTCTTCTAAATCATTAATTATTCATTCTATCTAATTCTTTGTACCTTTCTAATGATAAACTATTAGTCGTTTTAAAAAAAAAACCATTTCAGCTTATCTGCATTCATTAATCTTAACGTATTTGTCTATTCTAGGTGTTTTAGTAACTTATTACTGGTAAATTTGACGTAGCGTTTAATGGGATACAGGTTATCGTTCGTTGAATGTTGAATCAGAAGATGAAAGCATTTTCTTTACTCTGAACAATTCATTAACGAAGTAGAGTTCTATCGCAATAAAGAGATTGTGTAAGCGATATTTCAAATTTGATAAAAGACCTATCATGACAAATTAAGGTTTATCATTTTGCATGATTTATCATTGTTTATATTACGCCATGTATCTATCAGATGTTTGTTTACTTCAGTTTTGAAGAATTTACTAATCCACAGACATAGATATCTAAAAATATACTGATAAAATCCAATGGAAATATTCTATGCAGACCTTCCTATATACTTTCTAATACAAGTATATACACATTCAACTGGTGGGGGGGGTGCAACTAGGGGTGACTTTGGATGGATAGTTAAACAGGTAATTGGCGTTTCGAAATGAAACCACTGAACCTTCGTGAAAGATTCTTTCCAGTGATATTTTAGTTTCCTTTGAAATTTCATCTTCACTTAAAAATAAGCTTTTTCCTAAAATGAAATTTTTCGCAATATTTAGGGAACAAGTAAATTCAGTGAAGGAATGTTTTTTCAACGTATTTATTATCAAGCATTACAATCGTATGTATATAATGATAAATAATAGGCCAATGAGTAATTGTATGTATTTTGATTAGTTGTTGTGCGAAATTAGTAATTGAGGAAGAGGGTTTGTGAAGCCCAAAATATTAAGTAATCAGTAGGATGAAGACATAGTAATTAAGATTATTATTAGATTGGAGTGAAGATTTATTAATGAGAATAAAGAAAATTAGTTTGGTGACAGTCTTTGCGATAATAATATAATAACCATAATTACAATACTAATAACAACTGTTTTTGTTAGACTGATCTGACTGACCAACTTCAGTTCATAATAAATCAACGGGAAGATACAAGTTCATCTTAATTAATATTAATAATAATTGTTATTATAATAGTGGTAAACGTGAATGGAGGTTGGAATATGATATGGTGATACATTAAAGTACAAATAAATGAATACATAAATAAATCAAATAATGTGAACTTTCAACTAACGATACGGTAAAGAGAGTGATCTCATAAACTACTTTTGCATGCACAATTCAGACAACTGAAGCTCTAACAATCCACAAGTGAAGCCTAAATTCTGAATGCAAAAATAGTTTGTGAGATCACCCTCTATATTGTATCATTAGTTGAAAGTTCACATTATTTGATTTATTTATGTATTCATTTATTTGTACTTTAATGTATCACCATATCTCATTCCAACCTCCATTCACGTTTATCATAATAATAATAATAATTACCATTATTATTATTATTATTATTGCAATTATTATTATTATCATCACAAAGACTGTCTCTAAACTAATTTTCTCTATTTTCATTCATAAATCTTAACTCTAATCTAATAATAATCTTAATTACTGTGTTTCTGCCGTACTGATTGCACAGTTTGTCAAGCTTCACAAATGTATGCGATTGTATAGATTGATAACGAATTCGTTGAAAATAGATTCCTTCGAGTGAATAAACATGTTCTATTATTTAATATGTATGCCTAAATTAATTTGAGAAACACTTTCCATATTTCACATAAGTACAACATTTAAGGTGGCAATAGAATACGTTGAGTTAGTATATGTAGTCAAAATCTGAATATGAAATTATATACACATTAACAGTCAGTTTAAGCTTACTTAGGATACTGATAGGTTATGATGTCCTTTGATGAAATGATTTGACAAATTTGCTGACCAACAGACGAGACATGATGTTAGAGCTAAGCAATCAGTAATAAGGATTTTGGATCAACCACTTATTTTTGCTTATTGGTTTATTTATATCAATTGAATTATAGTGATTATGAGTTAAGAAACAACCTTCAAATGTTAATAAATTTTAAAAGAGTCAATATGATTAGTTACTACAGTATACTTTAAATACAAAATCACATTGAATTAATGAATACAATCAATTGTCATAACATTTAGAAATGGAGTAACTGTTTAGATTTAGATAAAGATAACAACTTAAACTGAATTATGTAGAATAAAATGGGAGTTTAACAAATCCAGCATACAAAGTAATTCAATACAAAATTTCATGTCTGATCTGTAAATTATTATTACTTTGAAGAATCTAATTCGTCAACACCTCCCTCTTTTGAAAAAAAATAAGAATAATGTAAATGGGTACTATGGTGACGGAGTGCTTTTACTTTGGGAGTGGCAGTTATCTTTGGCAGGCTCCAAATAATTACAATAAACGAAAAATGCGAAAAATTGGTTAGATATGGATTAAACATTAATGTTACTAAGATACTATACTTTGGGTCCTATCTGAAAATTATTTGGTCTCATCCTTTTTTGAACGGATCTTCTTAAAGAGGATTGTTTTGGTTTTCTGTCCTCTTGAATCATAGGGTTTTCCAGATCAAAACCTTCTAAAATAAATTTCAGCAATAAGATTTTGTTTCACACCCAACTGCTTCTGCAGCCTCACGTATATGGTTTGTGTATTTAACCCAATTTGTATTTTCAGCCTTGTAGAAAACAGTCATTTTTCGTTTTACTATTCTTCCGCTAGTTCATTTTGGAGGTGAATATCAAAAGTCGGGAACATTCACCTTCTTGTGTTTTGCCTCATGGTGTCTGTTAAAATAAGTTTCTATGTTTTTACTTCATTTGCCGACTTTCTGTGTGGGTTTGATTGAGTCAACCATTGTTTTCGCTTTTTACCAAACATAATTTCTAACGACAGTGGTTGCTATGGTGCTGATAGGTTTGGCATTGTTCAACGAAGTAACAGGAAATCATCTAGAATCTCGTTATTAGCCTCCTCTCTGTTTGATTTTGTAATTGTGCGCTTAAGATTCACCACAAACCTCCCAGCCTACCCATCTGACTAAGAATGATATAGGGGTGAATAAATATGTTGGATGCCAAAACTGTTGCAGAAATCCGTGGAAGCAGTTCAAGATTTGTTCGTGTGGATGACTAAAACGGATGAAATTTGGCAAAGATTCGATACAGTTGCATGTGAGGTGAAAGAGTTCATGGAAATTAGCTCCTGCTATTTTAAATAAGCATCCGCACAAACTTAGAAATATATACCATAAAATGTACCGATTAAATTAACGTGGACACGTGACCAAAGTTTAGTTGCGGATGGCCAAAAATGTAACTCCCCTCTTCTGAGGCATTTTGACATTTCCACGCAATTATCACAGTTGCGCACTAGTAATCGTTTCTGTTAGGCTGCGAGCTTTCATTCTAGTTATTACAGGATACGATAAGTGAAGTTATTGAAGGACATCTTCCTCGATCTGAGACTGAACCGATTACAGAGTCCTTATTTTCAAATTTGCGGTGGTTTATTAGTTGCGACAAGTCGTCTGCATGACCAAAATGAGAGGTAAATTTGTAGTGTATTATGAAATCGTAGCCTAATAACATCATGGTCCAACTCTGGTTCATGGTTGTTTGGTCAGATTACTATGTGCCTGAGTAGAATTAATATGACAAAGTTGGGACTAACAGGTTGCCTACGGTGTCGTAAGTACAAGTAACTCTACAGTATAATCAACTGTCGCGCATCTTTAGCATCTAATGATAATAGTAACGAAATAGCTTAGGCGTTAGAGTAGTAAATCATTCGAAAACCATCAACATGTTGGCTATTATAATGACCAAGGCAGAGAAAGAAGTTGTACATATTTTCAATAAATACATAGATCAAGTTCTAGAAGAAATTAAATTGCTTCCACCATATATAAAGCATGTATTTGTAAACTCTATGGTAAATTTGACAGGATTTGGTGAATGATTTTCAAAGTATTTCTCACATCCGCTTTATATTCTGTATTAATTATATGTGAATGCGTAGAATTCTTTCGATGATTCAAAATTGTTCTTAACTTAATCAAGTTTGATGATGAAATCGCCAAATCGTCTATTTAATGTAATCTTCAACTCAACTAACTGTGGATACATATCATCCAAACAATTAATTCGAGTTTTCATTAGATCATAGTAAATTGAAAACGTTCATTAGAATGTAAAAATATGATAATGAAATAATTACAATTAGTCAATTAAGTTGTCTACGTCAAATTACTTCTGGTCAATAAAGCTTTAATCAGAGTTACTGAATGAATACCATAGAAATTACATAGAAAATATGGTAGTGAATTGTTTTGATTGATAAAATAATATTTATAAGGTGAATTGTAGTCAGTATGATAAGATGAATGAGTGAAAAATAATTAAGTTTACAGACCGATCGGCACGACAAATCCAGCATTTCTACAATTGAAAAACATCTGGAACTTGAACCATCTGTCAGACAGCATCAAAGTCAACATTTTCAATACAGATGTGAAGACAATTCTATTTTATGGAGCTGAAACTTGCATAGAGGACTGCTTAAATTATTTTTCAAAAGATGCATATGTTCATAATCAGATGTCCACGCTAGATACTTCGGATCCATTGGTCAGACACCATTACCAACAATCTTCTGTGGCAGAGAACAAGTCAAACTGCATCTGACGAAGAAAGCAGGAAAAGACGTTGGAGGTGGATAGGACATACATTGAGGAAATCATCAAACTATATCACAAGACAGGCATTAACTTAAGATCCTTAAGGTCGACAGGAAAGAGGAAAACCAAAGAGCACGCTGCGCCGAAACATGGAGGCAGTTATGAAAAAAATGAACAACACTTTGGAAGAGCTGGAAAGGAGCGCCCATGACAGAGTTGATTGGTGAGTACACGTTGGCAGCCTGTGATCTATCTGGGGTAACAGGCATTGATTGAACCAAGTTTACAAAGACCTGTTAACAGGAATAAATCAATTCAAATAAGAGAAGGGAGTAGAGAGAAAGAATCATTTACATTTGTAAAATTAAACGGTAAGAATGAAGAGCATAAGAATAACAATTACATGTTCAATTGGGATGGTTATTATTGTGGAGATTGGTTATTTTATTTGATTGAATATATCATAGATTGATGTTGTCAGGGTACCATTGACAATAAGGGAGCACTGGACAGCTGTTTCGTTCTAGTGTGGAACTCCTCAGCAATGTGCACCCCAGATTTCGCACCAGGGGCTTCAGGTTGACGCGAACGCCTAACCATCTGCACCACTGGGTCGGCATCCAACGGTAGAATTCCCACTTCCATCAATTTGTGATATATATAGCGCGACGATCATCCATTGTCATTGGTGATAACTGTCTCACTCCCGACAAGTCTGAACTCCACCAGTCATGACTTCTCACTAGAGCTTCAGGAACATCCTGAAACACCCTGATATATTCAATCAAATAAAATTACATGATTACATAATATGAAAATCAATAATATTTTATCCCACATTCTCTACATATATTTGATTAATCAATAATTTACAATTAGAATTTTAAAAATAAAAATTTTACATTAACAAAAAAGGAAGAGACATTTTCATCGGTTTATCTTTTGTTTTCCTTTGAAATATCAATAATATTATTTTCAAAAGCCTCAAACATTTTAATTAAATTTTATTAACCAATCATATTAAAGTATAATCACTGTTTTTCTTCTTAAATTAATTTGATTGGTTAGTTCTCGAACATAGTTACTATCGATTATTATTTTTTTTTTTCATTAATAAAAATTGAAACTCGATATAATTTAATGTAGAAAATTTCTATAAACGAATTATTTATATGAGAAGAGTAAATTCAATTGTACATTGAATAATTTACAAAAATGTTACATAATAATGATAATTTATCAAATGATCATATTTTATGTACATTAAATAATAAGACATTGAATAGTAATAATCAAAGTTATTATTTTATTATAACATCCAATATAATGAATGATAGTAGAATTGATACAGAAACGTATAGAATTACACAAATTTGTTTATCATTATCATTTTGTTCAACATTATTACATATCATATTTATATTCTATTTTAAACGTATAAGACAACTATATGGTATATGCATAATAATACATTATTTATTCTATTCATTATCTTATTTAATGATGTTAATTACATGTTCATTATCAAAAATGCATATAATGCATACAATATTTAGATATTTAGCTGATTATTGTATACTAACAACAATGACAATGAATTTAAAATCTACAATAGTTATTATCTATTCATTAATGAATCAACAACAAATAACAAACTTATGGTGTAAAAATAATATATGCTTAAAGAATGTGAAAACATTATGTTATATAATAGAACATATAATAATAATTGGTTTACCTATTTCAAGCATTCTACTTAGTGTTCTACTATTTGATACATATGAATATAACAGTGTAGATCATAAGGAATTTGCTGAGATATCATGTAATCTATTACCAAATCATGAACATTTCTATGTATTCTTTCCAATAATTTTTATATTATTATTATTACAATTTATATGTATTATTATTATAACAAAATATCTTATAAAACAATATCATAATACTGATAATCATTATAATATAATGGATACATTATGGAAGACAACTAATATTAATACAAGATATTGGATTACAATTAAATTTACTATAACTCATAGTTTTGTATGGTTTATAGCATTTTTAGCTTTATTACAAGCATCCATTGCATTATGGCATGTATTTACATTGTTGTTTAGTTTACAAGCTATTTATATTATAGTGAATTGTACATTTACACGTCCTATATTAGATTTATTATATCAATGGCGTGAAGAAATGATGGATTATTATAAAAATGAGCATAATCTATATATTATTAATCATATCATTAATACAAATCAACAGAAGGATACAAAACGTAATAGAAATAGGAATATATCAATTGATACATAATCATACCATGTAAAACTTAACAATATATGTATATCAATGTAATTGTATATACTACTTAATTGAATTAATATTTACATTAAGTAGTAATTTGTCACTTTCTGTCATCTGCTAAATGTAATATAATTGTGCTAATATATAAATACATCTATCTTTAAGTTATGTGTAAATGTGTTTTGCATATTTTTGTCTTTCAACAGGAAACAATAATTTATTGACTTTAACATTATTATAGTTATTTTGATCATTGACTATTCTACAGAATGGAAATTAGTGATCAATGTGTCAATATTCTGTTAAGAAGATTGAATCATCAGTGAGATTTTTATTAAGAAGACTAACACATGCCATCCAGTAATCTGTCTTTGTTAAAATAATTGTGAATTAATATCCTTCTATTGGTATTTAATGACATCTTCATTGTTGCTTCATTTATATCGTATATACATAAGTTATCAGTGTATAGTTGATGATATATCTTACCTTTACACTCTTAGAGAATTAGTTTTCCACAATACAAGAAAATAAGACCGGTATATGATGTTGAACTTCTAGAATCTTTTGGAAAACCAATATTCAAATTTAATTGGGTTACTTCGACAACTAGATGTTATTGTTAAGAAATATACAACATTATGCTTAAATTGTTATCTAGTAAATAAAACTTTGCATGTGTATATTTGTTGTACATTATATGTGGGTGGAAAGATGCTATTCGTAAGGAGATATTTTCCAGTCGGCACAAAGACTAAGGAACTCAGTAAAAGAAGTAACCCAACAGGATTCTACTATTTGTGGTGATGTACACGACATTAGTCAGAAAATACCGATTTCTGATTGAGAACTTGATAAGGAACATACAAAAGCATACTGATATCGGTTAAAATGCAGTCTAACACAACAAATACAGTGAAATAAGTAAAACTAAAATAGATAGAGTAATATATAATTTTTCATTTTAGTCAATTGCAATACGCCGTTCATTTACGCTCACACTAATCAATCACGGCCTATTGAGGGCATCCTCTAATAAGGACACTAATAATAATAACCATCATAAGGGCATATAGGCACCAAAGTTGTTAACAGTGTCTTCAGTGTTCACTGCATTATATGCAACATTTTTGATCATTTTTATTTTTCTTTAGTTACTGACCACTTTGAATTATGGTATAGTTTATATTAAAGAAATGGTTTTAGGCAGCTGACTCCTCTGACCATATCACTGGAGTGAAGTCTGTATGCCAGGTGAAAAATAATATTTGGTTTACCTAGCCAAATGTATTCTTCAAAATTTATAGTAGTGAACCATACGCAGACTCATAATAACCACGTGAAGTGCAGTATTTAGTAATTACACAGTTACGAAATATTTACATTTACAAGATCTGTGGAAAGTCGGGATCACTTGCGAACAAACATATACCTAATAATAGTTATAGAAGAAAGGAGAAAGCATTTTCTGATTCTCAGTATGAAATGTGAATGCCAAATTTCAAACATATGAATCATTTCTATAAGTGAATGAAAAATAATAACTTCTATTCATATAAGTAAATCGGCTAATCAAAGGTGTTTCAGTTACATATTGTTCTGTATGTTCAATTTCTTGGCGGTAATTGAATTATGTTCACTAAGTGGCACTGTGACTATCAGTCTAACTAGATTGATATTTCATGCACCTTGTTTGGATATTAGATTGATTAGAAGCAGTCTTTAAAATATTCGGCGTTACCCAAGTTCCATGGTACTTTTATTCCATATTGAAGTATATATTTAGTCTCTAAGAAAATTTAAGCTACTTTAATAAGTTTCCAAAATGTACTACTAAGTTTCATAGTCTTAAATATTACCACTATTGATTTACATTTCGTATGATTGGGATATCCGAGTCAACGAATTTCTAGCTAATAGATGATATTATATTTGTAGATTTCTTACAAATTCTAGGATTCATTTACTTTAACTTGAAATTTTGCAGGTAAACTTTTGCTAATGAATAGCAACTAGCATGAAAATTTCATCAACTAGAATTTTCCGATAACTACTTTAAACTACCCAACAACTAATCAATCTATACGTGCCTAATCATAAACTGACAAAGTAACTTCTGTTTACTAACAAAAAAATTTCAATTATCAAATATAAATCCGAAATACGTATACACATATACATCAATCAAACATGTGGAAGCAATATCATACATTTTCACGAAATATTAGTTATTCTATATTTTAGACAAAAATATAGAACACATGCCTTATATACTATTTATTTAAGTAAATATAATCCATATTTTAGACAGTTTGCTGGATTTTGAATTGGACACACATTGAGTAGGCTATTAAATTATGTCACATGACAAACACTAACTTGGAATCCTAAAGACCAAATAAAAAGAAGAAGACCCAGTAACTCATTGTGTTGGGAATAGATGACAGACATAAAGAAAATTAAGAGCACTTGGGAACGAATAAAAAGGAAAGCCCAGGACAAAGTTGGCTGAAGAATGCTGGTCAGCGGCCTTTGCTCTACATAGGGTAACAGGCATTGATTGATTGATTGATTGATTGATTGACTGATTGATTGATTGATTGATTGATTGTAACATATTCCATAATTTGGCCAAAATGCATTTCGTAAAAGTTGGATTATTTCTGTCAACTGTAATTCTAAGCTGCTGAGCTCAAACAGTTTCAGTTGTGCAAGTGATATGCATAGACACTTTGAAAATAGCTTTGTGGTGAATGTGGTGACATTTGACAGAAAAGGATGAATTCGAGTGGCATTGAGAATATCGACAATGGATGCACGTTTATCAGTCTAACGTAACCTCAATAGGACAAGACGCATATCCTGGATTTACCTTGCCACTTAAAATTAAACTTTAATCACAATTGTGAATTATTTCTGTATCAAGACAATACGTACATGATACGCATGTGACAAATTGATGGTAGTGGGAATTCTATCATTGGATTCTAATCCAGTGATTGTGAAGGTTAGGCGCCCACCAAACTGAAGCCCCTGGAACGGAATCTGGAGTGCGCACTGCTAAGGGGTTCCATACTAGAACAAAACAGCTATCCAGCGCTTTCTGGATTTTAACGGTGCGCTGACTAACGATTACATATACATTCATTTGTTTTCTATCCTTCTGTTGTCTACTTTCAAATAGTTGTAATGAAATTTCGCTTTCGAATGACATTAATATACAAGAATTAGTTGCTTTGGAAGCAAAAAATCAACTTGGATTGATCATGTTCATCTTATAATTGCTTTTTATATTCAATATGTTAATTGCAGTGTCATATAGTGCAAATTTATATTAGATTTAGTGTTAACAGAATGATTATAATACTAAACATTTGTTTAAATGTCATTAGTATACATAAACATTGTTAATAAGAGACTAACATAAACAGTTTCTTAATAAGCAAGGAACATCCCTTTTATTCTACTCTACTAACAAACTTTTTCTACCTAAGATTTGTACATTCTACAAAGTGTGTAGAAGAGACTTTAGAATGTTGATATTGGTTGTTTGTCTACACTAAATAAGTTCAGGTAGTACCCATAGGTAGGGTAACTGTAAATGCTGGATCATCACTGCTTTAGGTTTAGTTAAATATGTTTTCTACGTGCACATCATTCTTTGTATACCAATTCACTTCATTCACATATACAGATGATCTGAAGCATGTAAGTTAGAATGTAGGTAGGAAGAATTATATATAAATATATTTGCAACCAAATTAATCTAACAACTGATCATAGTCCAAACAGTCTGTTAAGATGCGTTTTTCCCAAGTTTAATCATACCATCTTAACCATGTATACTAACAAAGAAATGGACAGGACCATAATGTAGGGACGACCTTGACATTTGCTAGGCGACCATTGACATTGGAATATTAGTTTGTCACTCTTCTCTAAACATTTAGCCAAGTGCATAAACGCACCACAATCACACAAACGTATTCTTCGTAGTAAACCTTTCCCTTGCAAAAAGCTAACAATAACGTCCTCCTGGAATTCAACGTGCATGCGATAGATTGTCGACATTGTCAACCAAACTGTGAGCAATGACCTTGAGATGAAAAGTCACAATTTCATTGGTTCGTCCCTACATTATAGTCCTGCCAAGAAATGCACATTGTAAAAGTTGTTGACCATAGGTCAGTAATATGAGAAAAAATATCCGGGAATATTTTGGTTTATAGAATAGGAAATTGATATTGATTTGGAAAGTGAAGTAAAAAGTGTTCACGTTGTATCACTAAAATCAGTGGACTATTGACTTGATCAAAAAGTGCTAAATAATAATAAGCAATATTAATGTGCAAGTGGTAAGAAAGACTGTCAATAAATGTGAATAACCAATTTTAAGATTTACATAAACATTACAAATTCAAATCAGCGAAATTTATGTAAATGGTTTAATAAACAGAAATGACCAGAACGCGAAAAGAAGAGAGTGGGATACACCTTATGGGTTAGTTAAGATTAAATTCTGTTGTTAAACCTTCTCATGATCATGTACAGGCATAAATTATCCCTATGAACAAATTAAATTTTGTATTATACGTTTCGTTGTACAAAAATGTTCAATATATGGCTAGGCTCCTTGTCTCTCTAAGGTTTTTTTCTAGAACTTGTTTCGATTGTCGGATCCAACTTTATCCATATATAGCACCATATATCTGGTGTAAGGACTTATTATTTTTCGTTCATCTGGTCACGGCTGTATGCACGTGAAGTCACAGTGTTACACGTGTAATTAATCACTCTAAATTTATATACGTATCGGAGCCTACAAGCTAGAATCTCCAGTTCTCATCACAGGCGTCATACATGATTTTTCTGTAGTTACCTGCTCTATTTTCTGCAACCCTAAAGAGGCAGATTGTTAGTGACTATTTTCCATTAGGAGCTTAGTAGCTTAGTAGCTTGATGTTTGTCCTTGAACAATGGTTTGTGTGTTGAGAAGACACCAGGCTAACAGTTAAAAACTTATAGAGGCCAAAATTGTCTCCTGAATATACCTATTTTCACACCATACATTATGTACAAAATGATATAAGGACGTTAAATCTTGTAAAAGCTTATTAGTGTTACGCATGTAATAGGCTTTCTTTTTATTTTATTACTAATGTATAGTGTTAATAATGTTTAAATCTATCATTGATATGGGTGTACTACAGTCACCACGGTTGAAGCTTTGTGATTCATCTGTTGGTGCTTCAATGTAACGTCACTGCACTAATCCTCGTTTTGAACTAAGTCACCCACCAACTGTGTTGACTTATATTTGATTCTTATTACATCATCAGATACGGTACAATTCTACACTTTTAGAGTCGCTCTTAGTCAGACTCATAACAACATCGTTATTCTTCCCATTCGATCAACTCCATCGGATAAACGGATTAACACTTACTGCATGTGCTGGTCACCCATTACAGGTGTTTCTGCTGATTCAAATAAGCTATAGTGTCATAAGTTTTAGACATATTTTATGTACTTGTGCTAATTGCCAATCCAATATCTATATCTATTATGATTGCCTGCAATCAGCCATCACAATATTTTCTACAGCCACCACAATTGTTTACCAGCGGGCACAAGTTAATCATAATCCACGTTTGACTTTCAGCAATACGACATTTTTGTGACTCTGAGATGATAGAAAGGTGGCTGCAGTTTTTACGACAATCAACACCAGCTGATGTAATTATGGAATATGTGATGGAAACATATCACAAGAGCTATTATTTGGCGATATAGCGGTAAATAATCCCCAAAACATATAATTGCATAGGCTCCCTCGATTGGTGTAGACCATGTTTTCATTAGCTAACACGACTAGTTTAACTCACTCGGTGACGCATCATCACCAGATTACGACACGACGCACCTTAAGAAACATCTGTCTCTAGTTTGCCAGCCTAGACGTTGCTATCCCATTGGCGCTCTATTCACGATCAAATATAGCATCTCTTCCATCCATTATTGCCTTCTGATTTGTTCTCATTCATAAGAGTGGGTCCAGACGTTAGAAATTGCCCTAGTAATGCTGCAAACGTAACTTGGTCATATACAGAGTGAACTTCATTGGTGAACCCGACTTGATCTGGACACCATCATAACTGAAAATTCGTTCCACTTTATAGCTTTTAACAGTATTTTTGGTGTGATTATTTATTTTTTTCACATTTCCACTGCATTTATTTTTGTATTTGCATATATTGGTACCTTAGTGATGACTGATCAGACTCTTTAGCTCATTAAGATTAGAACTCCCACACCTCCAAACTTTCAGCTCATCCATTTGCCGACAGAAAACATAGAAGCTTGGTTCTGCTACATATAAGCTGAATTTCGAGACCATTGCGTGACAGTCCCACGCGTTCAATTTCTTGCCGTCGTAAGATCACTTCTGCGTGAATTGAACAGATACGTCACCCCTTTCGTTTTCATCCCCGACTGCTTAGAACCTTATGACCAGTTCAAAAGATCAATTCTCAAACGGGAAGACTTGTCCGACAGACAGCGTCTTGATGAGTGATTCACACCATCGAGCTAGGTGGCGGTTCAGCTACGGAAATGTTGTTGTGCATGCGAGAAGTGATTGGTCAACGCACTATCGACAAAGGTCTTTTCCGTTAACTCTTCATATCAAAACTGCAACAACAAGTGCAAGCAGTTCTAGTAACGTTTAATAACAACCCAGTAGATGAACTAGCTTCATCTGCCGATCGAATTCTGGAGATCACCATTATCGAAAAACCTCATGCTAACGAAAACGAGATGATGAAATTGTGTAATGCTCTCTCTCGTTCTCTTGACTTATAGGAACGACACCGACTAAACGATTCTTGTCGACTAAGCTCATCACGGAGAAGATCGTCATCTCGTATTTGATAAAACGAAGACACATTGGTGTTGGTAACACGACACCTATTGCAAAGATTCTGAGGTGTATAAAGACCCTTGTTATTTCCCTAGACACAAACCTACTGCCGACACGTCGGGAAACTATCCCGCCGGCACGCGTTAGCGGCAACCGTAGACAGTGGAAGCAGCCGCCTGTTATTTATCACTGATGTGATAACGAAGGTTCGCTATCTCGTCGACACTGGCGCAGAAGTTAGCGTCCTTCCTGCAACTCCATCTGATCACTAACATGAAGCTGCGTTCGATCTACAGGCAGCCGATGGAAAACACATAGCTACGTATGGTAAGCGATATGTCTACTTGAATGTGGACTTACGAAAACCCATACACTGGATTTTTACCATCGCCGATGTAAAAATACCTATAATAGGCATTGATTCGCCGAGCCACCACAACTTGCTTGTGGATCCTAGTAAAAAGAGGTTAGTGGATAGTAACACAAATCTATACGTTCATGAAATAGCTGCTACAAGTTGCAGCTTATGTCTTCTTCGTTTTAAACATTTAATTAACCCTTATTTGTAGCCAATACTAGACAAGTATCCAGATCTGAATACGGTAACAGCAAAATAACCATGTATAACCAGCAATGTTACACATCACATCGCGACTACAGGTCAACCTGTATTCTCCAAAGCGCGCCAACTCGCACCCGAGAAACTAAGGATAGCGAAAAACGAATTCGATCATATAATTGACCTGGGAATAATCCGTCAATCCAGTGGCATCCCACCGGTGATTATCGTCATTCCAACGCCTAAACTACGCCCGATTGTTACCTGTCACCGCACAATTACCATTTAACGACCACCCTGAAGGGAATGATAATATTTTCTAAAAATCGACTTGATAAAGACACAACTAAATACTGATAATAACATACCCAAAACAGCTAACGTGACATAATTTAATCTTTACGAATTCCTCTGAATGCCTTTCGAGTTGAGTAATGCAGTACAAACATTTCAACGTTTCATCGATGATGTGTTCCGCGGGTTTGACTATTTCCATGCACACGTCGACGACTGATTGATAGCTAGCCCAGACGAGGTAACATACATAAAACATTTAGACACAGTCTTGAGAAGACTGCAGAAATATGGAGTTACCATAAATATACATAAATGCCAAATCAGAACAACCTCGTTGGACTTCTTGTGGCATACCATTGATGCAACCTCAAAAACACAAGGTGGCGGTATTCTGGAGTACTTGTAACCAACCATCATAATCATTTAAGAGCTTTCAATAGATTAATAAGCTTTTACAGACAGTTTATACAGAACTGTGCATCTATCATGAAACCAGTAACGGATCAGCTTCGAGGGAATAAAAAGGTGGTCACAATGGATGCAGACTCAAAGAAAGCCTTTACTGCGACCAAAGAAGCAATAGCCAATACGACTATACTGTTACATCACAATACCGAAGCTCCTGTCAGCCTCGCAGTTGACGCATCCGACTCAGCCATTGGTGAGGTTCTGCAACAATCGACTGGCCAAACTTGGTAACCATTAGCATTCTTCTCAAGACGATTAAACGATACCGAATCATGATACAGCACTTTTGGTCGTGAACTGTTAGCCACGTACTGTGCTGTACTACATTTTCAACATTCCATCGAAGGCCGAGAATTTACAGTATTCACCGACCATAAACCACTGACATTTTTTATGAAGTCGTCTTCAGATAAGTACTCTCCGCGAGGGTGGCGTCATCTAGACTACATTTCCCAGTTCTCTACTGATATACGACATATATCTGGAGCTAACAATGTAGTTGCCGACGCCTTATCACAAATACATGCCTTGAATCGTATCCAAGGCATCGACCTTGTTGAACTAGCTCGACTTCAAAATGAAGACAATGATCTTTACCACGAGATATCCACAACAACGCATAAACCTCAAACAAAGACTATTAGAAAGGGTAAGAAAACTTTAATTTGCTATCCTTCTACAGGTACAGCCCGTCCTATCGTCCCCAAGAATTATCGACGAATCATCTTCGACACATTCACAACCTTCCGTATCCCGAAGTTCGTGCTTCGTCTAAATTCATTGCCCAAAGATTCTGCTGCCGAGGATGAATAGGGACATTAAGGAACGGGCACACTCCTGTGTGGCCTGCCAAAAGAAAAAAATAATTTAGCATAATAAATGCCCTCTTGGTACTTTCCCAACTCCCGACGCCCGATTCGACTATGTCGATGTTACCAGGATCAAATGGGTTTTCTTATCTTTTGACGTACGTGTACCGTTTTACACGCTGGCCAGAAGCGATTCCACTGAAAGACATCACTAGTGAAACGATTGCATGCGCTTTCGTCGAACTACGGATAGCTAATTTTGGTTGTCCATCTACAATAACGACAGACCGTGGACGTCAGTTTGAATCTGGATTGTTCCACTCTCTGACAAAACTCCTTGAAGCAACAGGCTTCCGAACAACTGCCTACCACCCACAATCTAACGGTTTGGTAGAAAGATTTCACAGACAGATGAAAGCACCACTTTCAGCTACAAACGTCCCGCAGTGGACCGACGCTTTGCCACTAATTTTAGTCGAAGTTTATAGCACTGTAAAAGAAGATATTGGGTGCAGTGAGGCTGGATTAGTATATGGAGCGACTCATCGACTACCAGGTGAGTTTGTGGAGACCGCCTCTACTTCGACAAACCTGAGTGTCAATTCTTACGTGAACCGGCTTACTAACGCTGTTCGTTCAGTTAAGCCAGTTTAAGCTCGACGAAAATCGACAGACGTTTTTATCCAACCCGCATTAAAATATGGTACACACGTTTTCGCACGTGTTGATGCTATACGGTGACCTCTCGACGCAACTTGCGAAAGGCCATATAAGGTCTTGAAACGAGAAGCAAAGTATTATACGGCCAACAAGAATGGCTGCGAGGAAAACGTAGGTTTTGATTGCGTCAAAGCAGTCTACCTAGAAGGCAAACCTAATCACCTTGTTTATTGAAGATCTCTACTTGTATTGCCCAATATTAACGAATCATCAATAATAAATGGTAAATGTTCAATAATTGCCTTTTGTATTTTCATATTTGAAGTAATAAGAAATGACATATATTATGTTTCTCAGTGTACAAGAAATTCAAATGTAAAAATCGCAGGTATTAAGCGCGACTATTTGATGCTATGCTTTGAAATATCTTCCTTGTCTACAAACAAAAATATTTGCAATTTTAATGTCTAATGGAATGACCAGCACTAATTCCACAATTCGTGCGAAAACGTGTTTCTTTGCGGTAAACGGTATTCAAAATTATAACGTATTCGCCAACTGTACTTTACACACATTAGTATTTTTCTAGTATTACTCTTAATAGCCTCGTAACATAGTTATTGTAGACATAAGCATGAGTTTACTATACGATTAACATTCACTTTCTTACTTTGTATTCCCTGCAACAAGCTACAATGAAAATCAAATAAATATTTATTATTATGTAAAGTGACGCATAGAATTTTGATGACCGTCAAGCATCACAAAGTAACACGATTGCTTTCATTGTTACTCAATACAGTTACCTGGCTCTGGAGTTTTGCACAACTTCGCAAACTGCTCGATAGGGATATGCCACAAAAGTTTAGTTGCAACTGAACTCCTATAAACTTTAAATATGTAGGCTGAAGGTCGAGCTATGTGAGTAAACAGCTTCTGAATATCAGTTGTTAACACAGTGTGGGTTATATAAACTTCGGTTTCGAATTGTTCAACTTCGTTTCCACAAAATTTATTACTCGTTAGTAACTCTCAGGAACCCTCTAAACCGTTCCGTCGATGATTCAATATTTTGAGTGCTAATCTGAAGCCACCACAATAACTTCTGCGAATGCAGACTGAAAACGCAAATTGTAGCTATAGGACTATTTTATGCAAAATACGAATATATTATATAAGTGGTCCATAGTTTGCCCACTGTAAAGTAAAAACAATATGAACCATAGAAAAAAATTCACAGTTATGTAAATCTGACTCAAGTTACTTAAGCGGTCTTAGACCACATAATTTTACTGAAGTTCGTCCTTAACAATAATAAAATTTAATCATTATCCATTAAAAAACGTAAAGTGACATATTTCAGAAGAGGAAAACATGAAAGAAATACCCCCCCCATGAATCTGTGGCAGCTACGCAATTTAGCGCATTGAATAATCATGCAGGGTAGTTTTAATAAGCATGTACAGTTAAAATATCAGTGTTAAATAGTTTGTATTTTAACAATAGCTGATTCCTGGTGATCTCGTAACAACACGATTACTGATTATTATCTCTGAAACACACGAATGACGAATGGTCAGTCTCGATTTCGCATCTCACGAATGGTTGAGCAACCCGTTTCCCGTCCGAGAAGTTTGAAACTCTATCACTTGTTAAAATTATATACGGTCCAGATATATTCGTATTCAATGCTTCGTAAAAGAAATACCCCCCCCATGAATCTGTGGCAGCTACGCAATTTAGCGCATTGAATAATCATGCAGGGTAGTTTTAATAAGCATGTACAGTTAAAATATCAGTGTTAACACAGTGTGGGTTATATAAACTTCGGTTTCGAATTGTTCAACTTCGTTTCCACAAAATTTATTACTCGTTAGTAACTCTCAGGAACCCTCTAAACCGTTCCGTCGATGATTCAATATTTTGAGTGCTAATCTGAAGCCACCACAATAACTTCTGCGAATGCAGACTGAAAACGCAAATTGTAGCTATAGGACTATTTTATGCAAAATACGAATATATTATATAAGTGGTCCATAGTTTGCCCACTGTAAAGTAAAAACAATATGAACCATAGAAAAAAATTCACAGTTATGTAAATCTGACTCAAGTTACTTAAGCGGTCTTAGACCACATAATTTTACTGAAGTTCGTCCTTAACAATAATAAAATTTAATCATTATCCATTAAAAAACGTAAAGTGACATATTTCAGAAGAGGAAAACATGAAAGAAATACCCCCCCCATGAATCTGTGGCAGCTACGCAATTTAGCGCATTGAATAATCATGCAGGGTAGTTTTAATAAGCATGTACAGTTAAAATATCAGTGTTAAATAGTTTGTATTTTAACAATAGCTGATTCCTGGTGATCTCGGTAACAACACGATTACTGATTATTATCTCTGAAAACACACGAATGACGAATGGTCAGTCTCGATTTCGCATCTCACGAATGGTTGAGCAACCCGTTTCCCTTCCGAGAAGTTTGAAACTCTATCACTTGTTAAATTATATACGGTCCAGATATATTCGTATTCAATGCTTCGTATCGAGTTTTCTATTTACGTGAATCCGATAAATCGTATATGTGCATGAAGTCAATTAATACATGAGAAATATGTGCACATAGGGTTTACGTTTAGCTGACCCTAATGCAACAACAAAAAATCGACTTATGCAATGTAATCTAATAAAATTTCCTACTATCATATACTACATGCATGCACTATGAACGCTTGAAAGCAGAAGTCCATCCAGCATACTATTCGAATACCTTCTCGAGGAGTTCATATGCACATTCGGCTACGAAAAACAATTCTGAAGTGTTGGTCAGGGACAAAAGTCATTGGGCTAATTTTTCTAAATCTAAGTTCAAGTCGAATTCATGATTTCGAGGTCAGTATTATTATTATTATTATTCTACTTTGCGTTGAATGTGTGTGACATACGGCCATATGTCATGACGTATATTTCACAATGATATAATTTTTTTATGGAATTCGGTCCCTGTTGCGGGTATTTATCGGAAGAAAAGAAAGGAAATCATAAATTCGGTGTTTAGATAATCAACACCATTTGATAGGATTATAGAATACACCACCTATATGTTCCAAATATTAATTACAACTGATGAGGGTGAACATATGAAGTTCATAGTTACCCTAGATATTACTAAGCTTCGTGTAAGGTTCTAACACAGCTATTTCCAACAATTTGACCAACATAAGCTAAGTACTGAAGAAATAGTAAATCATCATAAGAATAATTAGTGAGGCACCCAAGTATACGATTCATATGCAGTTCTCATGTTGTAAAGATCACTCTTTCCGTAGAAAGGTGGCTAAAGAGACACGTGATCTGCTAGAACGGTGAACAAAGCGCTTGGAAGGACTACCTCTGAGATGATATAGCTCAAATCAATAGAAACAAGTCTATAATAGACTTCCTTTTGCACTAATCGCGAGACAATGTCTTTGAGTTTGGAAGTAATGAACCCTCTGGGCAGTTGAAACCATGCCCTACTACTGTTTGACCTTTCCTTGTCACACTGGAGGAGCATACAATGAGTGAATATTTCCATGGAACCAGTGACTATAGGATTAGGTGAGATCAGGTGAATTTTTGTTGGGTCAGGAGAACACATGATCCTTCCACATGTGTCGTCAGTCATACTGAGTATTGATTAAACGTTATGTCGGTTGGCGAGAACAAATAAGGGTAGTGCCATGAATAAGGCATTATTTAACTGACGTCATGGAACGGAGCGTGCCAGGGTGGGTATGTGTGTCCTTTGTACACATCTTAAATATAATTTAACTCATGTTGGTCAAGTAGCTTGGCCACTAAGGTAAGGGTGAGCCAGGATAGTGAATTCATCAGAAGTGACTTACGAGCAATTTTATATAAGTTAAACGGTTGCAGTACGCCACCTGTTATACTATAGGAATTAGGTCAATAGTTATGCCTATGCCAGAAACCATCAATCCTGTTCTGATAAACTTACTGTGGCCTAGGACCCTGTCGGTGCGGTTGAAATATAGTACCTACCGATGGACACCGCTGTAGCCGCTAGATCAACACACTCACTTGGTGTTCTCGTAGTAACCTACTTAGAAAAGTCGATTGACCGCTAAGAATAAGGATACTGCCTAAAGCAAATAAAAAATTCCAAATGACACAGAGGATTTGTTGGCTTAAGGAGCTCTGAGAGTTGAACCAACGTTAAAAAGCAAACGGCATTGGTCAATGTTGGGTATGCTCAGAAAAGCCCTCGCAACAAGCTCAATCTGGCATAGAAATCAATAAGATATATTGTGTCCAATCAGAGCGCAGATAGCTTTTTATCCGAAACTTCTAGACAGATAGAAATCACGTGCTATGTCTGTGATTGGTCAATTGTCTTAGCTCTACTGTGTCTAGAAGGTTTCAGAATTCTCTAGAAGCTTGTAGGACACTTATGATAATATATATATCCTAGTTTTCTGTACATAGTCGAACTCTTGCATTAAAGTGTTTTTGCAGTATTTCCTGTCTTCTCTCTTGTGTTCCTGTTGACGAGTAGTTTCAGCCTGGGGTAGTATCATAGCTTAGGAGACGAAGCGTGCGGTCAACCGAGACAGATAACAATTTACGACGGAGATCTTGCGGTCGATAAAAGACCTGAACCACTCGTCACAACAGTCAATTTGCCCCAATAAGGTTTGTGGAACACGACAACGTACTTTTATATGCCCACGTAAGGAAAAATATAGCATCCTAAAGGTTTTAATGAGTTTACGGCTCTACTCAGCATTCTCTGTGTTAATTTCTTCAACTACAGGTTAACGCGACCAAACTACTTTCTGAGGGTAAGAAAGGTGTGGCGATGCCCGTACATAAATTGGTCAACATAGTGGAAGAGTTCAATTATCGAATAGATACCTTGCTCTTCACCTTAGCCAAAATCATGGAAAGAATAGCCAACAGATATCTTACGTTTCCTTTAACACAATAATGCTCACGAAGCTGTCCTTGTTCAGAGATATGAGCAAACACTTTACAACGTAAAGGAAGGCTACACTTATATTATTACACGCCCACCTACGGTTACTTTTGACATCATATTTTGCATGTCACTGAAGTGCACCCGGTATATGACCAAGTTACGTCTGAGGTATTACCAGAGCAGCTTCTAACGATCAAACCCACACTTATGAATGAGCATAAATCAGAAGGCAATGAAGAGTGAAAGAGATGTTATATTTGGTCGTGAATAGAGCGCCAATGGGATAGCAACGTCTAGGCTGGCAAACTAGAGAGAGAGATGCTTCCCACGGTGATGCGTGACCGAGCGTCCTCAACTAGTCGTGTCCTCTAAAACAAACATGATCAGCATCAATGTCGGGGACTTTTGTAACTATTTATTTTAAGGATTATTTACCGCCACAGACAATCTACGCACCTATATATAAGAACAAAGCAGAAGGAATGATGGATGAAGATGAAAATATATTTAGTTGTAAGTAGAGCGTACACCGATTGGCAACTTCCATGCTGGTTGACTAGCGTAAAAATTGCTTTCCACTTTGCGTCGTAGTGTTGCTTACCCAAGCATCTTCAGCTAATGGAGTCCACTAAAACAAACATTGTCAGCATCAATAATAGTAATCTAAATAACTATATTTGGGGAATCGCTTACCGCCACAGGCATTCAGTACTGAATGTAGCCTATTGCATTTTGACGCTTATCTTTAGAACTAACAGGATCCTAACTTTTGTACTATGCATTACCATTTTAGGCATACACCGAAGACTACATCATGTTCGTTTACCTTGAAGTAAATATCGTTCAAAGAAGAGCAATCAGTAGGGTAATAGGAATAAAAAATTAAACCCTGTACAGAACTACTGACGGCACTTAATTTTCACCCTGTTAGTACATAAGGGTTAGAAAGGATAGGATCTTGATGTGCGATGTAGATCATAATCCTCTTCACCCTTAGATAACTCGTATGTTCCACTCACAAATTAGACCTAAGAGGATAGAACATGTATGAGTTCATAATACAATTCGTCACAACTTGTTTGTGTTCAGGGTAATCAAATTATGGAACCAATTACCCAAAGATATGGTGCTTGCACCCTCTAGCGATTATTTCAAAATAAGGCTATCTGTTCCCTGTAGGCACTGAAGGACAATATTATAGGATCAGTCTCATCGTAACTCTTAAGTTGCTTTATTCTTCGCAGAATACCGCCAATTCACTCCCCTCGATAAGTAGTGAAATTCCTACTTCTTAGACGTAAATCTTGGAAAATAATAATCCGCAAATTCCGCCAAGCAGAGTTTGAAGTTTGAAAAGTGAATGTTGTTAGTTTGACTCACGATGTAGAATTTACAGATCATTCTGGGAGTTTTATGTGAGTTGGTTTGTCAGTTTGTTCTGTCGATTTATTTGTTTTGATGCTAGGTGTTGGCAACTACATTTATTATTTATATGTAAGTGCATTTGACGTCCTCAGTTTCCTCATTTTCTCTACCAGGTCATACCACACACCACTGCACGCTTTCATAATACATAACTTCAGGGTTGTCGCTCATGTATGTAAACATATCTGTGTAAGTGGTCAGAAATGTTCAGTATATAGTCTTTTTGTGTTTGACAATAGCATTCGTGCAGGCTTTTTGTACATGTAGCATTCAGAATAAGTTGTTCCAAAGAGGTTTTAAACAGTGGCTTGTTGGACTCTGCCAACACCTTTGAGTATTGCAGATCTTTTGGTCGGATATGGTGCACATGAATTATTGCCGCACAGTTTCATAAAAGGCAAAGTTAATCCGCCACAAATTTCCGAAATCCTGGTATGGTTGACTTTTACGACCAGGCCAATTATAATCAATATAGTAATTGCTTATTGTTGCCCTTGATTCAAGTAGGGATGCCAAAAGTCTTCTTACCTTCAGTTGGGATTTGGGCTTGGGATAAGGAACTTTAGTTCGGATTAGGACTGTGTTAGTGGCTTGATTTAAGATGAAGATTAGCGGACAAGTGATATCGCTTCAACTCTGAAAGTTTGGTGTCATTCATCTACGTCACATTGCAACTTGCACGAACAAAATCTAAGCAGTACTGTGTTCTGCTTTCCATTATCAGAAAGAGTTGTGTGTCTTCATCCCTTATGGTCTTAATTCATGTGGTAGCTGTAACAAGTTTGCCGTTAGAGCCAACCTTACATTAGGAACTAAAACATGGAATGTATTACACCATATAAGTTAAACATATGGTACTAGCCAAAGATGGGAAGTCTGTTGGTGGGACTTTAAATCTTCATCGTATAAGTAGTTTGTGATGCCTTACAACTACTGCTTACCACGACACCCGACGTTTTATAACATAGGAACATGCTAAGCAAGAGCTCAAATCGATTAACCCATGGTACGACATTAGTCTGTGAAGTCGTTAACTCTCGGTTTGGACCATATAACTGGATCCAGACAGTCCAGATTGTGTCAATGACCATGAATAGTCGTTGAAGTCTCTGGGCTGTATTACTTCGGACTCACAAGGGAGCAAATACACTCATCCACGATAATCTATGTCGATGGCTTCGATATTACTTCGTGCATTTTCATTCGCGAACCCTTTTCTCACTATCACTACTACGTTACTTGTCATTTTGTCCGTCATATTCTATATTCCACCTCATTTCGATGTGGTATCGCAGCTTGAACCAGCATACTTGTGTCAGGACCTACGTCGAATGTGATTAACTGACCACCCGCGAACTAAAGACCAACTTGACTAGTAATATGTGGGAATAGTTTGAAACTATAGCAATAATGTGGCCAGGTTTTCAATACAGTTTTCCACTTCAAGTTAGCTTTCAAGCTGCATTTGATTATTAAGTCCTTAATGAATTGCTTGTTTACATAAGTTTTAAGTTGGCAGTCAAAACAAATAAGCAGTTATCGATTCACAGGCAGATTTGTTTTTAAGTGATGAAATTAGTAAGGACCAAATGATAGAACGTTATAAAAGATATAACATTCTGAAATTATCTTAATTCCTATAAACTAATCCAGACTAATATATGTTATTTTAGTATGGTCGATCTGAAGACAGGCACCTGGTAATTACGTCCAGTGACATTTTGGTTGACTGATAATTTGTTGGGAAACTGTACTATACGTCTCAGCCGTCGTATCGCATTCCTATTCCTTTAAAGTTTATTTTCTCCCATTACAATGTATACTAGACTTGACATTGGCAGTTCTTGATGTTGCAGTCGTCCCACCAAGGACCTGAAAATAAATTACAACTGTAGTCAGCATTAAAGTGCATTTCTACTGAGTAATCGCGGTGTGTATATGAGGCGTTGCTTAATCATGTCTCTTATTTTCCTAATCCTATAATTATGATAAAAATGTCCCTGTTATAATCACATGACCACGATATTTAAAAATTTCATGATATTCTTAAATCTTGTAAGTTTGGTATTCAATTTTACTCTTGAGAATTGGCAAGCTTCATTGCATACCTTTAGTAGTACCTTCAGGATACTAGTGACCATAAATTCCTGTTGGATGCTTTTTGTTCGCACATATAATTCCTTTGTTACTGGTTTAAGGTGCTATGTATGCCGATGAATTAAGTAACTCTGTACAGTCCATTGATCTCCAAGACACTGTTCAGTCAACTAAAGAAAGTCTCGATGCGGCAACATGCTCTGAAGACTCAGATGAAACATCCATTCAGAAGGTTAGTAGAAGTTTTAAATAAAATGCTCTATCAGTTTTCCAAGTAGTCGACAAAGTGTTTTGTGTCTAGACGGCTAAGTTGAAAAGTATTTCACGTTAATCTTTTAGACGTTTCTTTTTAAATGTGATACTTAGGCGACGTTTGTCGAATTAATGGACTACCGTATACTTATCTCGTTAGTGTCCGACCATGTTAAGGAGTGAAAAAATCAGATGTTGGCTGTGAAAAGATCTCCTAAATTTTCGTGGGCAGTGGCCGGTAACGAAAATAAGAGTTGTAAAAGGCAGCAACTATGGGCAAATTTCCAGAATAGTAAAAGAGGTCAGAATTTAAAAGAAAGGTGTTAGTGAGACAGTCTTAGAGAAAATATGTAACATAGCCTAAATGTTTGGTCGACCTTCAGCTACTTCAAAACTACTCACTATTTCCAAGAAGCGGGATTGGATAGTCGATACAAACTCCCCTTTTCTAATTATTACAGAAGTTGGGAAAGCCGTTAATAACCTGAAGCGAGGAAGAGCCGCGGGTCTGGATGTATTAACTCCTGAGATCTTTAGGAATAATGATCTGTCTTTGGCAGTTAAGTTGACTGATATTTTGGCTTGCGCTAGCTAGGATTACCGTGTAAGCAACTACAAAGTTAGACACTGAGTTTTAGAAAAGGGTGCTATGTCAGTCAATTAAATTGTAAATCTTCATTGTCAGATAGTTGAGACGTGTGTCACATATACCTAACTGCCCCCTATCTCAAGGCGCCATGCTAACTGGTATTGGAGTAGGGTGGAAAAAGAGCTGCCAAACCAGAACATTGGATCAGTCTATGAAGTCACTGACTGCTGGCCTGAGTCCTGTTAGTGGGTACAGACTATCTGGTTAGAGTCCGCATGAATGTTGTAACCAATGTCTGGAGTTTGGGTGACCTGGTTCAGAATGTGTCAGGTACATTCACTAAATCATCGGCTAAAAATTGTTTTGTGCCTTTCAGAAACAAATTCTTTCTCTCTGGACCACATTTTATGTGTATGTACCCTTCTTCTTACTACCATTGTAGTAACTACTAATTTGATGTTAATCTTGCTGTACTGATGCTGCGTAGCAGCTTGGAACGATGCGCATGTTCCAGGTCCTATGTTGTGCATCCATACACATTGATCCCGTTAGTTTTTCAGTCTTTTAAAATTGGTACTTTCCATTCAAAAGGCTGAAAATCCCCGTAGGTCCCACTTAGTATCTTTCACTGTTGCATATCATCAAGTCAGATAATCTCCTAGAAACTACGGCAACAAAAGCATTGCATCCTAATACAACGCACATTGTTATAATACAACCGTGTCTTAATGTATAGATAATTTTTACTCCTAACCTTCAATTCTGGCGCTAACAGTCTTCACTGTGTATCAGAGGGTTCAAATATTTCCGCATGATATGAAATATTTTGAATCACGCGTGGCATAAAGCCGTTTTTACTCACTTTCATATTCATGTTTCTACTATTTATAGTAGTGTAATTCTTTAACACATCTATTCTCGTTTCTGAATATCCACAGTTTTACTGTTTTCATATATTTTAGTCAATAAAGACTGAAGCACAACCTATATTACCTCCAGGTTATCAAATATCACACTGTCTTGCTGAAGGTGGAATTGGACGAGTATATTTAATTGTCAATCCTGATACAAAAGATTGTTTAGCGGCAAAAGTAGTAAATGTATTTGGTCAAAGCAGTCTTCGCAGCAATCCAAAGACTGAGGTTAATGTAGCTCAAGTTCGAGCGGATCTCCGCCAAGAAGCTGAGTTACAAAGACGCTTAAAACACCACAATATTGCCACTTTATATGGAATCAGGCAAGCAGTTTTAAAAAGAATGAAGCTTTATTTTATCAGTAAACTTTTTGTATTATTTATATGGACTGTGTTTCAAATCCAGTCTCTCCAAAGTTACGGGAGAGTTCTTCAAAACAGATTTTGGAAATTTTTTCTTACTAGTCCATGAAAAGTTAAGTTCTGTTTAGCTTCACTATTCCTTTATACACTCTTCACCATATCTTCTCGAACCATGCGTTCAGCGTTTAGTATATCTCATTTTCATTGATACTACGTTATTTTCGCTCTTTTGCTACTGTGCTACTGTAGGTCGGCAACTTTGACTGAAGTTTGCTCCAGGCTCTACGCCAAAAAGTGACACTAGCAAACAAGCAATATCGTTATCAACATGTGACTAGATAATTTCATATGAATTAAGTAATTGGTAGACTTTATAAATTGAATATAGGATTAAGTCTATATTTTTCGACTTTAATAATAAATAACCAACTCTCAGGCTTTGATCTCCACATTTAGTATACTTAAATTTGAAATTGTAGCCTAATAGTTTAAGCATTTCACTGTAAACTGGTAGGTCCTAGATTGTCGCTTTACTCTGCGTACTTGGTTTGGGCAGTCTGAGTTACAACGTAGAACTTGGTACATGCGTACGTCAGTTCAAGTTGCCATGCCTCAATTAGCAGATAGAGATTAAATTGTCGGATCAAATTCCAGAGTAGGGGAGGTAGTAACAGTGTTTTAATGGAAAGAAATAGAGGTCGGGGATAAGATTTAAGAAAATGCGGTTCAGTAAAAAGAAAATTATGATAAGTTTAGAAACTTAGAATTTTGAGGAAGACAAGAAATGAATGCACCTGTGCCATTGCCAACAATTTTGAGCCATATCACCTACAGTCTCTAACCGTTTGTGACGATCATCATGCAGACCCGGTATAATGTCGCCAGCTTTTACATCTGAGTCCATAAATCCGTACTCAGTACATAAATTAATCAATCAACCAAAGATGTAGTTTCTACATAATGAGTTTGAGTACAGTGTTTCAATGTGTTCTTGATTTATGAAGATACCTTTTTTAATTGTTAACCTTGCAGAAATACTCCTACATTCACATTCATGTTTATGGAATTATTGCCTGGTGGGGAATTGTTTGAGCGTATTCCGATTGGTATTGGACTCCATGTTCAACAGATGTTTATATACTACGCACAGGTACAATATTATTTTCTCGTTAAAGCAGTAATCTATCTTTTTCTCAGGGTTATTGTTGCATATACGTAATTCTTTTAATTTGTGATGGCCTATTTAGTTAGAGAGTAAATATAGTACTTACTACCTAGTAATTCAGACTGTTTGTAGTCTTCGGAAAAGTATTTGTAAAGTATGTCAGTTAATACGAGTACTTACTTACTTACGCCCGTTATCCCTCACAGATGAACATAGGCCGCTCACCAGTTTTCCCCATTGAACTCTGTCCTGAGCAACCCTAGCTGTTTCCAGTTGCTGTTCATCCTTCTAATATCTGCTTCCAATTCTCGACGCAGTGTGCTCTCTGGTCTTCCTCTTTTCTGTTTCCCAATAAGATTCCATGTTAATGCTTGCTTCGTGATGCAGTGTGGTGATTTCCGCAATGACTGAGGTTGACTGACAGTTGTTTTGAGTCCCATATGTTCTTCAACTGTAGGAATGCTGCCCTTGCTAGTAAAACTAGTAGAACAAGCATAAATAAAAAGAGCAACATAGCTTAAAGTCAGCAGAAATGGCTCAGGTGATTTCACTCTTTGTCTTATTTCAGATCATAAGTTTTAATACCTTTCCTTCTGAAAAATTAATTCCTCCTATAATTATGTATGTCTTATCGTACTGTCATTGTATTACTAATACTACTGACAACTTCATCTCGCCGCTTTGATGTGGTGTGACAAGTTAGACGGATGCAATTATATGCTTAGTCCTACGTTATCTATGATTGGCCGAGTTAGTTTATCGTTCTTGCATCTGGAACTTTAGACGGTTAAATGTAGCCAGCAGAAAGCCATATTTCTCTTAAACTGGAACTCGTCAACGCATACTTGCATTCCTGAGAGAATTGGTGTTCCTTGTGGAATTGTGTAACAGTATTTCGCAGTTTTCAGTAAAATATTTGGGTTCAACTGACTTCCTGTAGGATTAAGTTATGTGATCACTTAGTGATTACTAATGAATATAAATCTAAAATACATAAACTTGATAAAGTAAATGAATTTTATGTTATATTAGTAACTAAAAGATTGTTGCTTCATTCTTGCACGCAGATTTTAGATGCATTGAACTATCTTCATAATGATCAACAAATAGCACATTTAGATGTGAAACCAGAGAATATCATGCTAACAAAGAAGGACAGAGCTAAATTGATTGATTTTGGATGGGCTGTAGATATGCGAAAGCAGAAACTTATTCAAGGCCCAGTTGGAACAACCAGTTACGCTGCACCTGAAGTTTTTGGAAAAAAGTAATTGCATATTCTAATTATCATGTGATAACATTAATTCGTTTTTATTCATAGTACACATTCTTCTGTGTCCAGTTGGTGAAAGCTATTCTGTTCACCATTCTTTCATTCTGCTTACGTAGAATAATCCCGTTAGATAGATGTCTTTGGCATCATTATCATTTATAAGTAATTTCCATAATTACCTAACACTATGATGATGACAATGCATCGAAACCATTAATCACCTAAATTCTACATAGTGTGTATAATAAAATTTACTAAGTTAAATGAAGAGAACAGGCTAATTTCCTCACTTACCAAACACAGATTTGATCCACAATTTATTTGTGTTAGGGATGATAATTCTACCCGGCAGCGAAAACTGAGTTAAGTGCAGAGGGGTTCGAACCGAAAACACCAGTCAAAAGCCAAACTCAAACTTGCCAATCTTTAGACTACTTTTGTCTTGAAAATACAATTTTTGGTAAGCTGTACAAATTGTCTATTTGACTACAAAGTTTTAGTATAACAATGCTCATCTGTCAAAAAATATCTAGATAAGGGTGGAATCTGCTCTGCTTTGAGAAAGTTTTCGTAATGCTTCATTACAACAAAATATCAAAACATCTTTTGTAAGGAATAAAAACGTTAATCTACTGTCTTCTTTCCCTAGTTACCCTTTACCACTATGGAACTAGCTAATAAAATATTATTACTGTTGCATGCCTCATAATGGAACATCAATAAGCCGATGTTTTCGAAGAGTACTATACACTGTTAGGTGTTTTGTTGACATTCTTAACTGTAGTGTCTTTAGTTGCTCACTGAAAAGGATTTCTTAAAAATCAGAGTATGTTCCGTTACTAGAAATTTCCTGTTTTGTTTAAATTTGTTTGTCCTCTTGTTTTAGCCCTTATTTCGGACCACCTGCTGACCTTTTCTCCCTTGGTGTTACACTCCTCACAGCGGTCACTGGTCAACGTTGTTGGTCCCGTGCTAGTTATACAACTGATCCTGTTTATCGTCAGTGGACTGAACATAAAGATTTACATACAGGTCCTGTGTTTTCTCGACTCCCACCTGACTTAGCTAATTTCTTAACACGTGCTCTGGCTCATCGTCCTTCTGATCGTCTTACAATTGAATGCATCAGAAAACATCCTTGGTATCGCCTTGGCCTTGCTCGACGTCTAACTCCTGTCGCATCACCACGAAATCGACAAGACTCAGGTGTATCTGACAATACTGTTGTACCAAACAGCGACCGTTCTAACGCTTCACGTAGCACCTATCAAAGTGATGCCCCAGGTATGCTATTCTTCATATTGATTATCGATAGCTATTAGTAGTTTAGAGCAAACGCTGATTAAAATACGACTGATTGACTCAGAAAATTCAGTAAACACTATATGCTAATATCTGTGGTAATTTCGATCAGGGGAAACGCATAAATAATGTAGAAAGTCCAGAGCCTTAAATTTGTTAAAAATTACCAGTCGTTGCTACATCATTTAACTAAGTACATTTAATTCATGTAAATTTCGCTTGGCATTTCTAATGGAAACAAATCACAAATGGTTTGGGGGATGATTTGGAAGTAGCTGGCCAGAAACTCCTAACCTAAGTTTCATGCTTGTCGGCGCTCATCAATAATCTAGAGGAAACTGGGGTTTCTAGTTGAATTCGATCTCAAGTCACCCCGTTTCACACTCTGACCACTGTAACCGATATGCAATACTGTGATAAATTGATCGTGACCGATGTGATATTTGTCTGTTTCTTCATAATGCTGGTCGAATCCCGTCGACTAGGTTGCAATGTGGCTACTCGATGTCGTAGACTGTGAAACAGAATGTTCGGGAACCAGATCTTCCAGGAAGTGCTAGTCCTTCTAACATTACAATTACGTTTTGTTGACAAGTGCTAAGAAACACGAAACCTACATTTAGAGTCCTCTGTCAACTACATTTAAATCATCTTCCATCATACCATAGTGCATGCAATATTGAGTCACTAGTAGCCATATTGCAACTCCTTCGATGGGATTCAGTCACCTCTGCCAAGAACTGGACAAACATCCTATTGTCCACTACTCAGAGATGAAATAATATACAAAATAGACAGGGATGATCTAGCCAAATATAAAGCTAAAACTGTTTTGACTAGTCACAACCTATTCAACTGTCAACTGAATATCATCTCGGAGACAAACTTCGTAAATTCAAAGTATGAGAATTTCGCCACAAGTAGCTGAGTGTCATTACCTTAAGCATTGTTAATATAATTGTTTACTTGCTATCTTAAATGGATTTTGTTATTTTGCCATTTGCTTTATAAAGTGCCTTCATCTCAGCCTACACCAACTTGTCATACCCAATGGGATTCTCTTGTAAATAATCCTCATTTATCCCAACCGGTTGATACTGAGAGCATGTTAATGGTAAGTTTCTTACTTCAGTTTGTAAATATATGTTGACTATTTAAGCCCGTTATTAACATAATGGTACCAAAAATTACTACTTTTTATACTATCGAGATGCAATTTCAGTTTTGGAGTTTGTATTTGTCTCTCATTTCCAGGCTTCTCAGATGGTTGGAGATATCGATTATGTTAAAGATCGTCTTGGTTTCTCATGTCTTATGCGTCGTATGACTCGATTCTTTTCTGCGCTCTCTTCAGTGGAACATACAATGGAGGTCATTCGAGCTGTCGTTGTTCAGCGAAGACATCTACGAGCAACAATCAAAGGATCAAATAACTTGCTTGTAAGTCTTTAATAAAATAGGAGTGGATCAACTGAAAATGTGCTTTATTTTAGAATATTCTCTTAATATGATAACTCCGCATTTAATCATTTATAGGGAACAGATTTGTGAACTTTACTCTAACCTATATTTTGCTTGAGGGCTATTGATTTGCCTAGTTGCAAGTAGACAAGGAATTCTGAACCTATAATTTTGCAGCCGAACACCTTAACCATTGGGCCATTGCTCATCTCGAGCATTAGTAGATACTAATGAATTAGTTATTAAGGTATTTAGCTTCCAATCGTTCAAACTCCTAGATCATCGGTTTTGCTAGTACCTTCACTATCGAATATATTTATATTAGGATAAACTTGTATATTCCCGTTGATGGTGGCGTTCGACACGAAACGGACTGAGTTCGAATCCCAGAGTGAACATCAACATTGGGATGCAGGTACATCCAGCCGATGAGTCCCAAATAGGACGAAACGCGCGTCCTGGATTCCACTTGCCAGTCACAATCCAACTTATATAATACCGATTTGTGTTTGTTTACTAAAGTGCATCGATTAATGTGACAGTGAACGGCGTACATTCTACACAAAAGTTACGGGGTAGTTTGTATTGTTTCGTAATTATTCGTATTAATTTCTAATCTAAAATACAACTCTTGTCTTTACTTTGTCTTGCAATTCACATATTTTCCGAGATCACATCTATAGGACTGAATTATGATACATTAAGACTCTAACTGCTTACATCGCTTAATTGCAAAATATCTGCAATATCCCACTAGGAAATATGATATTTTAAGAATTTCGTCATTAGTGTTTAAGACCTATTACGGCGTATAAGTTCATTTGAAGCTGTAATATTTCTGCATAGCTTACTTCCCATTTATTAGTGAAACAGTGACCTAGTGGTTAAGACGTTCAGCTATTACGTTGCAAGTTCATATAACACTTCCTATACTTCGGTCTGAAGTTCTGAGTAGTATCACTAGCTTTCATATTTACAGCTAATTGGAGAAAAGTATACGATTCTGTACCTGATAAAGAGGTTTAGTATACTTTATTCGTATGTACATGCTTCTTTCACATTCAATCTCACAGGTGGATATCAAAACTCCAGAGCATCCAGGAACTGCCTTCCGAGTATTACTTTATCCATTAGCTGGTTCAATTCTAGTTGACTGTCGTCGTGTTTCAGGTGATGGTCTATTATTTCATCAAACATATGCTGCAATCTATACGGATCTGTCAGCTATGGGTGCAGTCAACATTACACACCCGTACCTACATATTTTACTGCCTGAAAGGCCTACGACTAATGAGCCACAAAATAATAATAATTCAGATTCAAATAGTGACAATTGTAATTCAGAAAACTCTTCAGTGTACAGTGAACTGTCTCCAGTCGCAATGGAAACCTAGATTTTTCTTGCAGATGTAACCGATATGTAGTTAGATTCTTATTCTGAAATTGTGTAGATTTTGCTTTCAAGTAATTTCTTCCCGTGTAAATTTCTCTATATCTACATTAGAGATTAGTGACGAATAAATGCATAATTTTCCTTTACATTTCTAAAACAATCATTTTTTTTTATAAAATAATTTGTACAAGAATCTACTAAACACGACATACAATAATATGCTGTTTATTCGTTCAGTTTCTCTATCGCTTGTAGAAGTAAGTTGTCTGTACTCATTAATTTGGGAAAGTAGTTTCAGTGTTGGGTAAAAGTGAAGACAGGCTGCAGGAAACCCTGCTTGTTTATATTTTGATGGTAGTTAATGCTTATCACTAAGGTCCAACTATAATTTTGAGAATTCGAGTCCGAGTCACTCAATCTAAGGTGTTATCATCACTGAGATATTTTGGCTGCAGCTGGACTGTAGGGCTGATACATTGATCACTGAGCAGTGACTAGTGTCTTCCTCGCTTATTCATTAGTTTTAGTCCAAGTGTATTAAGGTTGTTTGTGCTGTGATTAACGAAAGGTGTAAAGAATATTGTCACACAGTCCTGACAATATATGCGAATCGAAGACAAATGCACCACACTACAAGAAACCATTTCAACGGATGAACGGAAAGAGCAAACACATCTAATTATAAATGTCTTTGAGGTAATTCATAACGAATAGGCAACTCTCATGAATCTACACTCAAAACAGGTAATATGCCCATATATGTTTTACAAAGACATCTGTTATACGAAGCTGTCTTAAAAAAACCTCAGAACAAGATGATTCCCTGATTCATCCTATTTCTCACAATAAAGCGGTCATGTAGTGATTAATGTCAATATACTACGAAATGTTTTCAATTATTAACCACAAGTGACAAGTTTTTTTTCTTGTCAAATACTTCTGAACTCTAATAATTAGGATATATCTATTTCATATATTTTCCTTGTTTACTTTTACAAAGTATCATAACAAAATATAGAGCTTTCTAAAAAGTTAGTAGAATAGAATTTATCAACAAAAAGTTTTCCCATATTTTGGCGGTTGTAATTTATGAAGCTCTCACAATGAGTAATGAGAATTAATGCACACAACACTAACAGTTTTTTCTGTCAATATTAAACAAATTGATCGAAATAATGTACATTGGAAGCTAATATATTGTTCATAAATCTTTGAAAAAAAAGTAATGTTTATACTGTCACATCATCAATTTCGACTTAAATCTTGTTGTACCAACAAGATTGTCTGTTTAAGCCGATCCCATTCACTGGAAACAACATGGAATTGTGAAGCTGACTTCACTAGGAAATTAGAAATCAGATTATTTGGCAAACTATTTGACAATCGATTAAGTAATAAAATGGCTAACTGTCTGCTATACTGTACAAACTGAGAAGTTTTTAATACAGAAATGACATCAAGATCATTATCTGTAGCATTACAGTCATCAATATTACTACCGCTACAAATTTTGTTAATTTGTGTATTGGAATGTAGAGAAATAACTGACGGTAAAAGAGAAACTAAACTACATAACGAATAGCATAGAATGTATAACTCTGTTTTTTGGTGATTTATTTTACTAGTACCGTTATCACTAGTTTTAATGATAGCGTGATCGATAGATTGAAAAGTGTTTCTTGACAATCGACGATTAGATGAGGTTTCCAGTGAGATACACCATAAGTTGAACAGATCTGATGTAAATGCGAATAAGTCGAATGCCCCACAAAGTTCTAAGGTAATAAAGAAAAAAAGGGAAAATTGGTTGAATACGTCACAGATTAAAGTTGGCAGAGTACCATTGGAAACCATGGAGCACTGGACAACTGTTTCGTTCTAGTCTGGAACTCCTCAGCAGTGCGCACCCCAGATTAAAAATACTAATGTCTACAAAAGCCATCTTAATTCAGAAAGGAAAAGGTTAAATAATAAGTACTGCTTACTTATGTTGTATGATTGGGTGTGGTCCACAGGAGAATCGACCTAAGCCAGCAAAATATACCTAAAGTCATTAGAGAAATGTAGTTTCTCTGAGGAGATGGAGCCCAAGTCATTCAATTTTATAGTCTAGTACTGAGTAGGGACCAGTACCACATTTGCTTATGCTTAATACTGATCGGATACTATCGGCCAAGTCATGATGTGGTCACGCGTCAATGTTATTCGTTATTTAGTCGACTATTTCCAACCACTTAATATTAAACACTTATATTCATATCATAAATAATTTGTAACGGAATGGGTTTTACAAAACATTACCAAGCATAAAGTAATGTATAGGATAAAACTCAGATAAAGAGCTCGTAACCACTTTTAGAGCATAAATTTGTGACAGTAATTCTAACCACTGGCTCGGACCTAGTACATCTACCACGACTTAATATACCTAACGACCAGAAGTGGAGAGACAGTTTAGTGGTCAGAGGTTCAAACTTAGCTTGTTGGATATCCAGTCTGTATAATAGGTTCTAACCAATGTGGCTAAATTCTGAGTACTTGATAAATACATCATTATCATGAGCCTTCAACCAAATACATCTACTCGATAAATTGCTTTCCTTTATTTATCAGCGAGATATCAAAGTTAATTCATCAAATGGAATCCGTTCTTTAAGTTGTGACTCAAGTTAGTGATGTAACCTACGAAAAAGCTCAATTCAAAGCTCCAAGGCAGAATGAAACATTCTCAATGTTTACTGTGCTGAATCCAGTTATTTTTTTCAGTCATTTTTCCGTTGGTTCAGTGGATGAATGCTGTACAATAGTGTCACTATCATCGGTTCGTTGAAAAATCATACAAAGCCTACATGATTACAGAGAAACCTGATTGTCATAGTATGATAACTAACTGGAAGCAACATTTGCATTAAGTAAACTATGGGAGCTCTCCAAACACTACTGACAGAAAACTGGTATCAGTGAAATAGTTTACGATTGTACACTAACCGCCAACATCAAAAGCGTCTCAAACGATGGGAGAAGTTTTTCGTGAATAAGTTCAGAATGTCTGTTTTTCTTGGAACTATGATTCACCTAATCAAGAGATTGGAATAAATCTACTGGAACGCATAAAATCACTGCACCCAGAAGACACCCCGTCGGCTTCTTAGGGTGTTGGCGAGCTCGTGGTCATAGAACCGGCAAAGTTATTGGAAAAGCTTGATAAGCAGTGTTCCACTAACACGGGATGCAGTAATAGGCGTCGCCAACTTCAAAAGGGTCTTACATAATGAATCCGACTGTTATTGGGAACCAATTTTCTCGATTACTATTAGCTTCTATTATAGTTTGCGGACTGCGAAACCCGTAAACGACAAACTCGCGAGAACCGCACCGGCTTTGTCATGTATATCAAGTGTTAATGTAGCGACCACACGTATTGCAGGCTAACAGTCGTACTTGTTGATGCCGCAACCTGACGTTTGTTGGACAGGATTGCCTGTTGAAGAAGAGTGTGGTGAAAGATAGTCTCGATATAACTAGTATCAGATTAGTATCTGTCTTTTCACGACTCTATGTTCTGAGACGTCAGATATGCCTCAGAATAGAGGCCAGTGACGAGATGTATTTTTCACCAAACTATGTCTTCTATCATGTGATCTTCCTGTTCCCTTATCAAATCAGACCGTTTTGATCACTATTTTATTTCCTTACAATATTATACGTAAATATTTTTGGTGCTTAACTGTACAACATTTTATTCAAACTTTGTATGTTAATTATAAATAGCCAGTGTAGTCCAGCTGAATAAATCGCACGAAAAAAACAACTATAGTGATTACACATTAATAAGTGGCCAACACCAACTAGATTTTCAAATTGAACACAGGTTTGTAAACAACTCTATACATTCAGAACACCTAAATCGAGCGAAACACTGATACTTTAGTTATTGAATGATAGCCAGCATGAACTAGCTGAAAAATGTCAAAACAAGTAGTTCATGCATATTAGTGAATTACAATAAATGTGTGCCTCTGAGGAGTCAAATACTAAGACGAAACAGATGTTCAATGCTTCCTGGTGATTTTCTATTTGTGACCTCAACTCCAACGATATACACAAGAAATTCAAACAAAATAGTAGTTAACAAACTTACTGCTCCAATCCAACAAGTAAAATGATCTTGAAGGTATATTATCACTTCCATTTGGAGTGGTGTTTACCAAAGTCGGTAGAGGATAAATTAGTATACCAGATTTCAACAATTTACTCAACAGGAAGTATAATCGTTCCCAGCATTTAAACTGTCTGGATCTAACAGTCTTTTTAAGAAACTTGAAAGGAATTAAACAGAAAAACAAGGAGTGATGGTTATATTCAACCCTCTATGAATGATTTGTTGATGCTGACCAAAAATCTTTGTAAACAAACTATAAAGACCTGCTTAAATATCTAAGTCACTAATTTTCCAACAGTATATATGTAACAACTAACCTGAAATCCGAATATAATTGTATCTTGAGTCAGGTACAACCAAATGACGAGTTCAAAGTATCCTTAGATCCCAACTGTCTATCACAATCCCACTATAATCATACTTGTGAATTAATCCTATTCCAAGGCGATCCATTCAGAGTGCACATATAACAACGGAGACTGATTAATTTTGATCCTTAACAACAATTATGGGGACTCTACAGTAATTGAAGTGATTTCCTTTTTATAATCCTTTGGATGCAAAACAAGAGACAAATGTATTGGAATCCATACATTTCGCAAATATCATGGTCAGAAAGAAAATAGTTGTAGGAGCTGACAGAGAACTTTAATGATTAGGGATGAGTGGCGGATACTAACTGTCCTGAATAATTACCAGTTGGATATGAGAAATTCTTACTTTAACAAAGCTTTTAGTGCTAATTAATACTACCATTACTGTTGAAATTAGCTTCCTGGAAATTGGTATTTTGTTTTGTCATTTTGTATTCATCACGAAGTAGTTTCCGTTGAGTACCATTATAAACTATGGAGCGTTGAACAGGTGTCCCGTTTGAGAAATTGGATACGTAAGCAGAGGTACATACCAACGACCTCATCAGGGACCAAACAGTATTGAGAATTGACCGAAGTGGGAATCCTACTATTGGAAACCGATCTATTAGTGCTGATGGCTAAATATTATTCGCGAGACCTGTAGTTCCTGGGCCAATGATCCTGAATAGGAACTACTGAAGATTAAAACTCAACTTTTACTGACACCGCCCCAATCTTGATTTATAACAGAGTATGGTTATAAAAACTCAGTTAATGGTTTAAATGAAAAGTATTTGCTACGGTGGCTCGGTCATGTTTTACTGATTTCATCCCAGCGGCTTCTACAGTGCGTACTATTTGCCGACGTTGGGATGAGTAGAAAAGGCAGAAAGATAGATAACTTATCAGATGTTGTCATGGTGTGAAAAAAATTCGTATAAAGACTGGCTTCTGTCGACCTTTTATACCCCCGCTGATCTGGGTCCTAGAGGTAGTGCATTTCAATGACTTGAGACGTTGTCAGATGTGGAACAGAGCGTAATAATAATAACAGCTTTAATCTACACAAGAAATTTTGGTACAATAATGGGTTTTCTGATAAAACTGAGCATTATTGTTAAGAAAATGTCTGTTTTACAAAAAATCAAATTACAATAGTCAGTATATTCCACACATTCTCAATCGAGAAACATTTACTACCAGATCAACTGCTACGATTCTATGTTTCCATCTTTACAAATAAAATTAGTCAGTAAATCAAGCGGTAGACTTGCATAAATTTTTGATAAACTTGATTTGTAAACTCATATCACATTAAATTAATCAAATGCGAATTCTGCCTTAGAGCATGATGCTGAGATTTAATTGGTATTAATTAATTCAATTGAGGTAGTTTGTGAAGGCTGGTATTCAGTTTCAGTTGATGAGTTCGTTAGAGATTGGTGGTCCGGTGCCACTAGAAACCAGGGATCCTAGGACAGCCGTTTCATCCTAGTATGGGACTCCTCAGCAATGTACACCCTAGATTCCGTTTCAAGGGCTTCAAGTTGGCGAACGCCTAACTTTCCACACCACTAGGCCAGCATCCAATGGTAATTAATCAAATTGTAATGTTGTATTCAATTTGTTAAGTAACCATTCATTGTTCCGTATTTCTGGACCGTCTACCTTATCATTCAAGTGTTATTCCATTTCGCCGGTTAAGGATGACCGTAGGCTAAGAATATCTGGACGTACTGTCGGTCGTACTTAATGCGGTCATCAAATTTCGTATCCACAGACTACAGGGAAATATTCCTCAACCAGTACTCAGCCACAAAACGCATAGATGAACAAATTCCAACATATTCACTTCTTGCTTTTACATGGGTAGATAAGGAAGAAAATATACCAACTCAATGTTTCCTTCTGAATTTTCTTGAATTTAGTAACGCGATAATCTAAAAGCCTTTTAGGATTACGCGTAAGTACGTATAACTGAAGTCTGCAACTACTTCGTTAAAACAAATCTAAACCAATATGGATATTACCACCACTGATCGATTTAATAATTTGGTTATTTGCAATGTAAACGGTCGGAAAAAGGCGACCTAAACGTTTGAACAGGTCAATAGAGATCCTGGTACAAATTTTTACTAAACTCTTCATAAAACTGAGCAGGCCTTCAGTTTAAAGAAGTCGTACTTGGTTATATTTACGTCTGAACTGTAACTCCTCTTATGTAATTTTCCTGTCATTTTGTTGAACTGTAAAGTTTCGATTATGATAGTTCCCCCTCAGCCTTTAACTTCATCAAAACTTATATGCAGCATGTAATTTTGACGCCTATTTGTGTTTAAATTATGCGAATATAAAGTATAACGCACCCACCACTAGGCCTATAGACATGTATTGATATAGCATCAACAACTGGAGCAAATTATCTGCTAAGTTTTAAAAGGCTCTCAATAATTCTCTAGCTGAAATTCACCCGTCATGATGAGCAGTAGTTCAATGATTAAAACATTCAACTTTCAGATATTAGAAACCTGCATAAATCTGTACCTGATGAGTTGCCACAATTCGAATAAGGATGAAGAATAGATTATGTTCTTCATACAGGTCAATATAATGTATTGATCGAGGGAAAAAAACATCATTAAAATTCAGATCGGAACATTTAATGACTTAACTTCGTAGTCAGTTTAATATGATCGCTAAAAAAGGTCTGTTATCATTAATTATAATAAAATCCCATTACTAATCATTGTGTTCAATGACTACAGCAGACAATTTATTTCGTACCATCAACAAACAATGATTTACCGAAGGTCAACCAAATAGGTCAGTGGATATAAAAATGAAATCAACTGGTACATTGTTTCTGACCCAGTTGGATGACCTGTGTTAGGCTATTTTACTAAATAGGAGTTTGTAAATATTATGACTAATGATGATACTTTAAATACGATACAGTTAGACAATTCCAGGTTCTAAATACCCTAGAAATTTTACTCCAAAGACAAATAAATGTGATAATCAATGGGAGGAATGTGGCTTCTAAACTCAGCGATCAAATTATTAAGCGTTCACAGTGAGACATGAAGATGGTAGACTCAAACTCTAGAGAGATCATAGCTGAGAACTAACAAAGAATTCTATACTAAGTCATCAGATCAATATCAATCCTTAATGTAAACCTACAATATAAAATTAATCTAATTTCCGTAAAATAAGAAAATGAACTTTATATATCAGTAGCTAAAAAAATTAATACACTCTGACATTTTGAAAGTGATAGGAAACTGAGAAAGGCTGTCGTCTAGTCATCATTGGATTGAATAGGTGTTCAAATAGAAGACATCAACAAATTAGTTGTTGAAACCGAATTATCTATTTAAACACACTAAACTATAGAATAAATGAATATCAAAAATTAATGCTCTAGTTAATTAAAAGGATAAATTGCAAAGAAATTCAAGAGGAACGGTGTTCATGGTCAATGAGGTCAAGTTTACCAATAGAATAATAAAATTATACAGTCGAAGAAATGTTTAGTTATAAAAAAAACTTCATTCACCTGGAAATTTTTATTATTTCATGAAGGATGTAGAAGAAAACCACATCACCATCAATTACCTCTATTTTGAGCTTTATGAAGTTGTGTTATCTCACTCTGCCTGTTCAGGAGATCGAAGGATGTTGTGGTATCAAGAAGGATAACGAATGTTGGTCTAAAATACGCATGATGTCAATTCGACACTTGTTGTAGAGTGATGTGATGCCGGAATCGAAGTAGTTACTGCCTACAGTACCACACATTTAATGTATTAGCAGTTCAAACACAAAGCAAGAATCACCAAGTTGTTGGTAAGTTGTGCTAACTACTTTTATATACAAAGCATTCGAAATAAGGAGTTCAAGTGAATAAGTTAGCAAGATAAAAACAGGAATTTATAAACCAGTTTCAAAGTACTAGGCAAAAGCAGCAATTAAATCGGTAAAATTGTAAATTTTTATCGAATTAAGTGGTTGAGACGTGATCTATGTATGGTCTATTACTATTAGTGATGGAACTCAGGAACTTCAGATTGCACAGAGATCGCTGGTATGGAATAGTTGTCAACTACTTTCTGATTTGCAATGGTTATCTAATTAAAGTCAGTCTGCAACATGAAACTATAAATTCAACAATCTCCAAGACCTTTGTAATAATTATAATATAAATGATTTCAAGTGATACTATACTGGCATAAATATACTCACCAAATGAACAGCAAGTAATAAATGACCAGAACTAATATTATTCCATAGATGATTAGGTTTCAATGATCTACTTATGACTGATTTTAGTACCTCATTGCATAATCTGTTAGAAACAGTTGCTAGTTCAAAAATGAAATATAATAAACGTGGTGATATCATTTGATTTTCTGAACTATTTGTTTCACTAGCCACTGTAGAAGAAGGCAACAGTATTGAATTACTACTTTCGGTTTGTTCCACTGATGACGGAATGATAGGAATATTTTTGAATTGTATACCAGTACTAAAAACAACAACAAAAACAATAAGAGAGAGAAAAAATAAACCTGGATAATTAGTAAACAACGGCGAAAAAATATTGATAATGTCTAGTCTGCATCAACCTCTTGCTTGACCTTAGAAAATGAAGTTGTTAAGTGTATTGACTGCCTATCATGCAGTTTCAAAAACTTAACAGTCTTGATATACAGTTGGCTGAAAAAAGTAGTTTAGCTTCTATAAACCTGTACCACGAGTGACGCACGTGATATGTCCATTTGTCTGCTTAGGAACGAGTATACAGTAGTCTGTTATGCTTTATTTTAGGTCTGTAAAACGTAGGTAATGCAAGTGGAAGTTGTAAGTAATTTAAAATGAGTGTCTTTGAAGTATATCTCGCCTAAGATTGAACGACCGAGAAATATTGAGGTTGGATACAAAGTATTACGTAACAATGGTAAATCAGTTAGTGAGGTTATGAATCTTCACCGACGGAGGTCGATGAGATATATTATACAAACGCCTAACCACCACATATTTCGACTCACGTTTCTGACGTAAAAGTGCATGCGAAGCTACAGGATATCAAACTAAGACATGGTATCAGTCAGTGAAATCAAACATTGTTGACAAAGGTCAAGCTAATAGACCCGAACTAAAATTACTAGAGTTATGAAGACAATATATGACTTTCCGTAACGTGTTTCAAAGATTGCGGAAATGGCGTAAATGTATTCATTATTTGTCTCCCACTAAATTCAACGCTAGGTTGTAGGTGCATAGAGTGAACTTGCTCCAGACGGAACGAAATGCATTTATAACAATCCACAGTAATCCATTATATAGAGCTATAATCAACATGTATATTCTGACCATATCAAAGAATCTATTTATAGGAGCTCGTATTAGTCAGTCAGTTATAAACAACGATGAGCCTGATATGCATATGTATCAGTTCAAGTCACCGCATCACACTGGTACAGCAATATAAAGACGAAATTAGTAGAAGCAGCATAATATCAGTGGTCAAGAAAATATTGGACAAGGAATATGAGCTGAGAAATAACCAACTATTTGTTATAACGAACGGCATCTACCAGCATGAACAACAGTCAACAACTTCTTAGATTAATAGCACATTGTGGTTTAGACGTCCGTACCTTTTTTCCATTCTGCTCCTATCCCAGTAATCATCACGCTCAGAGGAATGAGGTGGTTTGGTATACATAATATATATCCCAGTCAACAATTTTATAAACTGGTTTGTCATCATCTACCAGTATCCTGGTCTCAACAAACACTTGTGTTTAAATACTATTGACCTACGATTCTCTTCTAGTTTTAAAGAACACACTTCGAATCCATAGGGTAAAACAGAGCAGAGTGCCTTGCAATCTACTCCATCTCTAATTGATGGACCGACAAAAGCCAAGCGACTTTTCTGAAACTGTGTTGAAGTTTCGTCAGACACCAAATCGATAGGGGTGATTAGGTTCAACACTTTAACTCTTAAACATAAACGAAAACAACTGATAACAACAGTCTCTCATATCAATAATACAACTATATACTTTCAGATTACTTACCTTTCAAAAAACATATTAATATTCATTAAATGTTTCAATGAATTCAATTGTAAATCAGTTATCTCAATGGATAAAGTGAATATATTATCTATTAATTCATTAATATCATCGTTCAAGCATTCATCATCACATTGTTTAGTGGATTTCAATGTCTTGATTGAAGAAAATAATGCATTAAACAAATACATACATCTTTGTTTATGCGATTCATATATATTCATTGAACTGAGGATATCTTTTTTGAATGCATTCAAAAGAGAAAGATTCTCTTTAACATAACATTTTTGTTGTTGTTCTCCTACTTCTGCTCCTTCTTGTATTGTTGACTGTTTATTGCATAATAGACATTCATAAGAGTGTCGAAAACAACATTCAATCAATTCAAGCAACATAATATCGACTTCATTTGAAGTAAGATAATCAAAAACTTTAGTCTCAATGCATTGTTTACACGTTACATCATCTTGAGAAGTAACCATGTTTGAATTATCATTATGAACAGTCGTTAATTGATTAAGAAACAAAATACTGAATAATTGAATAAGTTGTTTTAATAACTCATTCAAATCTATTTCATTTAAATGATTTCTAATGATGGATGTATCGTTTATAAGAGTGGATAGTACATGAATAAATAATCGGATATGTACACTTTGAAGAGAAGGAGACGAATTACTTGTATCAGTAGGTGCAGTGCAAGATGTAGGTGTAAAATGATTAATGTGGTCAGATGATGACCTATTCAAGATACAATTTTCCACAAGTATCAAGAAGTATTTCACAATGCTGTTTATTTGAATGATACAGTTTGGCTGAAAAAAAATTTTGAAATAGGAAAAAAACTATAAAAATACCCAGTAGAATTGAATTATAGTGCTCGACCAATAAGAGGTCAGGAACGAGTCTCAAGGTCGTAGAGCATAATTGCGATAATCAAATAGATACTCTGGACAGTTCATAGGTGCAGACGACAACATATTTTCAATATCAATTTATACTACTTATTAGTAGTCACAGTATAATCGCCTATTTAAAATATTATTTTCCAAATGTAGCAAGAAATATTTCACAATCCCTACTAATAAGTATTATCAAATGACATTTTAAATGTTTTTTGCGATTATTTAGTAGACATACTTTCTAATTTGTATAAAAAGTAGTGATGATTACATATCTCCAAGAAAATGAAATGATTCTAAAGAAAATTTTACGTGACTATGATAAAGTAGGTAACTGAAGATCGGTGTGAGGAGGTACGTGACAGGCACATATTTCACGGCTAAAAATGTTCCAATAACAATGTTTAGTGTGAGAGTTAATTTAAGTTGAGAGTTGTTTTTTTGAGATTCTAAAATTTCTGTGATATGTCTGCATTTGACTACTGATAATACCGCGTAAAACTTCAGCACTCGAACACTTCGGACCCATCAAATCGCATATCATTAAGGGAGGTTTATTCGAGTATGTGTCAAACACGTATAAAATAATACAAAGATATTTTTTGTGAAACTGCAATAACCATTACATCTCATCCAGTCAGCAAACAATGGACTTCAGCTATTAACCAATCTGAATGCTTCATGTCAATATCCCAGAAAATTCTGCCAAACGGTGATTGAATGAAGTTCATAATAATAAATTACATCATTACAATTCAACTAACTTTTCTGAATAAATAAATAATAGTATCCAATATAGGATTATCTGACAATTTGTAACTTGACCACGATTGACATAGATCATTATCATTGTTTGATGATTCGCTCTTTCCTTCTTCATACAAAAAACTAGCATGAAATAAATTACCATCTTTTGATTCATAAGGATCTTCATGACCAAATAATGAGAGATCCTTATGCGATTTCCGATTTGACCAATTAACTAAAATCAATTCCTGGAAAATTGTACTATGCACAAATGGATCTGATGTACTATTGTCAGTTTGAGGTAAACATTTTGTTGCAGTTGAAAAATTAATGGAAACTTGTAATACATACAATAATTGATCGAGTAGCTATATAACCGAAAAAAAACTGAATATTATAATAAACAGACATAATCAAAGCAGAGTATGACACAAATGTACGTCGGTGCAAGTTGGCATCACTAATGTCAGTACAATCGGGCCAAATTAACAATTAAATGGCAAAGGAATTGAGAGAATCGTAATACGAAGGAAAAGAGTGAATACAAATAAAGCCACTAAGACAGATTTAAACACATATCAGCCAACGTCTCTAACTATTGGCTATGATAGTCGCAATTCAAGAGGATAGTATGTACAAAGGATTTCAAGATCAAGAGAAAAATAAAAAGAGAATGTATCTTCTGAACTGTGAACGAGTATCAGTCATTTCCCTAACTAGCGATCGTAGATAACAACCAGATAGTCTGCATTTGCCAACATGTCGCTGACAGATGATAACTTCACAGACTGATTCGTTTTAAAGCCTCGTAAATGCTATTCCTACTCCAGTTAACATTACTAGTTGAGGTACGTATTGGTTAGGAGATATGTATTATATATTCTAACCACCTCAGTCAGGGTGATTTCACTAACTCACCAACCAGTGTGCCTAGTACACTGTGTCTGTTTAAAAAAAATGTTTTTTTTAGTCTACACCTATTCTACGTAAATTTAATAGCAAACGTTTCTGCATCTTTTCAATGACTGGGATCTAAAACCTAAAGGAACATCAAAAGCAAATGTATTTGAATCACTACAAGTGATTCTGAGTCGTATCTAATAAATGATTGTGGTTATTGTTCAAAATAAGTAACAGTTTAAGACGAGTTATTATTATTATTATTATTATTATTATTATTATTATTGTCATCATCAAAAAGACTTAACTTATTCAGTCAAAAGCAACAGGTGACAGATAATCTATTGATAAGTAGTTGATGAAAACTTATTCAATTTGAAGAGGTTGCTTACATTATGAGTCAGAAATTACTGAATAGATATTTCAGTCTGTTTTGAAACTCAAAAAGCTCACCAACAATTGTATCGAACTTCAAATTCAGAATCCACCAGTTGTGCAACGCAACACATTTATAACATGCAGAATGACAATCAATTAATATTATCAGTGAAATTTCTGTAAATTTCGACATGGTGTTGGACTATAAAGATCTTGGGTATCTACTAAAGTTCTGGTATACACAAGTGGGTTATATGTGGATATAGATACGATAATGTTAGAGTAGTACTATTAATTCTGTTGGCATATAGTCGGATAGTACACATTGATTGGATTTGTTTATCAATCGACTATATTCTTAAGAAGCTGACATGTCTGGAGGTAGACGTATGATTGGTCAACGATAGTGAGACAGACATGTTCATAAAAAGTTATTAAGTCTTGTATGTATATCATATATATTATTGACTACCTGCTTTCTGATCATCCGGTCGGATTAGTGTGTCTTAGTAGTGTAAGACATGGCTGGAACTAGTTGTAAGATATCGAATCGCGTGTGAAATCAGCATACATTGAACCGGATATCCCGCTTCAGATATAATAGAAGCCGTCGCTTAATTCTTAACTACTTGATCGAGAAGTTAAAATGATACATCCTGGGCACTTCTGACAATCTATGGCTGTTTCATATCGAACAGACCAGAAGGTAGGAGTCTCAAGTTATATTATAGATAATGAGGACAATTTTTACTAAAGTGGAAGTATACACCTTAAAGTAAATAACAACCAAAGTGAGAGACTGCTCAAGATACAACTACTTGAGACTAATTCTCAATGTGTGAGCTACACGCTTTTAAAGGCCTCATCGTGGGCGGTGGAAATCGGTACGGCAAAGAGAGGTATGTTATTTTTATGACTGTCCTCTTCTTTCTGTTGCTAGAAGACACCTATTTAATAACCATAAACTTATTCACTGCCAATCAATTCTAAACTAAAACAAAAACTCACTTGATGAACTGCGGTCAATGAATGTGGACATTTACGACTAACCGGTAGACGAATTAATTCAACTAAAAATCGTATTGGATTAGTGAATAACAACAATTCACAATCTAGAAGAAACTGAATACACAAGTGAAAGAAGTAAAAAAAAACAGATGTGTATGTTGAATATAAGCTTACTGCTAACCATATCAATAATAATACAGAAACCTAGGTAATAAGTAGTTACACATCAAACACTGAAAATTTTCGCCTGAGAGTAGAATAACGTTGTTTTATGATCCTCTCATAATTGATCATACAAGACACGACATTGAATATTCAAGTACATAGTTTGCGATTATTTAAAAAGATGTCAACAAATGTTCAATTCCAGGCTACATGAGTGAGAATAATCAGTAGGATAACTTGATGTCTTCAATGTGTCTATCAATTCATCTGCTATTTTAGTCCAAGATATAATAGCCATTCAATGTGTACTTTACCCACGATAGTTCACGTAAATTATCCTGCCTGGTCATGAAAAGACAGTAAAAGTGAATTTTTGAACACTTCATTATTACCGGTCATCTCATCAAAACGGATTTGTTCTTTAAAATCTTCAACAATGTGAACAAAAACGTACTAAATGCAGCATGTTTCCGTCTCCTTTGTAATGATGAAGACTTCAGTATACACATAAAAAATGGGAACAGTGTGTACAGAAGAAACTCGTTGAGCCTGTTATATTGCCATAAACTTACTGGTAAAAATTAATTTAAGTTTTGTTTCATTTATATTCTGCTTTGTATATTGAAAGAAATTTCCTACGTATTATTATTAACCTCTTATTGACGAAAAACAGATTTACTACAATCTCTACGCTCTTCTCAAATAAACTTCATTTTCACATTCATCTTATTACCCAGCTCATCAAGATAATTATTAATCTTTAACTAGTGAAATCTAGGATAACCGTTTCGTCCAATTTAGAACTACGTTATGCTGTCAAAATTCTGTTATAACTGAAACATACGACAGATTGGTTGATGGGCACGATGTTACAATAACAAACGTCAATAAGAGTGCCTAGTCAGTCATCGCACGTCTACCCAATCCCCACTCAATCGCAGGCCAAAGTGAGGAAGCACACATGGGAATGAATCAACCAGACAAATCATATTGCATTTTAGGCGCTCTTTTATATATACATAAAACCTGACCATTCGGTCAGCCAATTAATAAATTAATATCAATACAAAATAAGGGAGACATTGGTAGTGAATTAAGGTAACGTGTACACAATCAATTAACTGTAGTTCATAAATGACAGATGATATACTAACAATAAATGTGATAAACCGGAGGATAGGGCAAGAAGGAAATAATGATAGAAATAAATTGTTTAATTTAAACATAACCAATCCAGCTAAAAAAAAGTCTTCTAAAACATAGTTCTGACAGTTATTTATTCTCCTTTAATCACCCAGCATAACAAACTGACTTGATAGGTTTACCCGCATCCAAATATTAATATGTTCACACGGGAACTCGGATTCACTACTCTTATTACTCTACTTTAAAATTCTATGCATTGCACACCTCAATCCTATATTTAATCACTGACATTGTAAATAAGAATAACAACGTTCTTGACTCTTGCTAGCAAGTTCCAATAATCTTCGTCGTCAATCTAATATACGCATACGGGATTTTTCATCTAGGAAAAGGAAGTCGTCAAAAACAGATTCTTTTGTATCAATTACACATGGAGTGTCCGTCAAGGCTGTCCACAATCCCAACTTTTCTTTAGTCTTAACATAGACCTACTGCTAGAAATAAAACTTTCCTTGCCTCGATTTTCAGGTACTGATCTCCTACCAGGTGGTCCACTTATTGATTTAGGATACGCAGATGACATAATCCAAATCCCTGAAGATGCTGATAAAATATGAAGTCTTTTGGTAGCGTTTAAAAATTAGGCAAATATGTTTGTGATACGTTTCCCCATCCTATAAATGCACATTATTGCTTTAGGATTGACCTGCATCAACACCGTAACTAAATATGCGGATTGAAGCAATTGAGAGCGTTAACCACTTCACTTGGAAGTTTCATTAGAGCTTCAGGGCTGATACCTAAATAACTCGAGACTTAAATTCAAGAAGTTCATTTAGCCAATATCACTTTGGCTTTCATCTCTCAGTGCTAACGAGGTATGGCAACTTAAACTGATCCACATAAGTGCAAGGTTCTACGTTGCAGATGGTTGACTGATTAACTGAATCTATTACTTTGTGCCTATGAATTACTGTATGATCTCATTTATTAAAAAAATTTAAAATAATCAACAAATAACTAGGAGAAAAACTTACATCTTTATTAAAAAGACTCAACATTTGCTGATTACTATTATTAGAGTTTCCATTATTATCATCAGGATTTGTATTGTAAGCAACTAAACGATTGAATAGCTGTCGAATATGTGTTTGAAAGTGTACTGTAGAGTTAGACAAAGGTGTTGCTCGATTTGAATTTTTACATGATTGAAGGGATTCCAATAGATCACATTTATGTAATGTAGATAGATGTTCAAATACAGCACGAAGAAGCTGAAAATTAATCAAAAGTTTTAAGAAAAATCCATACTTGAAGCAAAGCAATAAGACAAAATCAATAAATATGAAAACTTCCTTGTACGCTTTATAGCCTTATATAAAATATAAGTAATGGTTCAAAAAACTTTGGTAGTAAACAGAAAAGAGAACTGATTCGAGAAAATTGAGACATATATCATAAGTGGTTGGAGGTGGCCGGGGAGAAACTTTTGGACTTAAGCCACGTGCTATATGCCACTCGTCAGTAGTGTATATATACTCTTGAAAGAGCTGGTGCTCAATATAGAAGTCCAGCTTGAATAACTAAGTTTCACAGTTTAAAACGTTACCACTGAGCTATTCGTGACTAAGATGTAGAGTCACTTCATTCGGTGTAATTATTTTTACTTCCGATCTATATTAGCTAATTCATATTTTGTCAATATCAAAGAGAGCTTTTCGTTTACCTTATTATGTAAAGAGGCTACATAATTTGTCACATATTCTTAGAAATTGTAAATTACTGCATAGTACCTATTATTTTACATAGTTCCCCATTAATTTTCCTCAGACTTTGAGAAAACTTTGGGCATTTTCATAAAGTATTCAAGGTTGATGATATGGAAAGTTGTGAATCCTTTGATGATATTAGACATACAAGAAGGTGGGAGATTACCAAAATCTTGCAAACAACTATCAAATGTAATTCTACTATATACAAACTACCTACTCTACTCAAATCTTATGTCTTTTACATAATCCTGCAGAATGTGTCATAGTTAAGTTAGAATAAAATACACAGATCAGTTTAAATTTGTTGTTTGTATTCGTCACAAATTCATTTCAGTTGAATACCATTGAAAATCAGGGAGCATTCGATAGTTTTTTTTTGTTTCAGTATGGGAATCAGAAAAAAGGCACATCCGCGATCCAACCACAAAACTAAACACAAAACCTTCAGATCCCGTGACAAATTCAACTTTCAAAACTATCACAATCCAGTGTCCAATCTTAGGATTCCCATTTCAACTGATTTCCGAATTTGAGCAACAATCACCGAATGTAATTAGTAATGACTATCTCACTCCCGACTTGTCTAAACTCCACCAGCAACGACTTTCCATTAAAACGTCTAGAGTTTTGACGTAGGCCATTATTGAGCTGATTATTATAATTAAGTTGAAGCGAGATCTGAACTTCCTGAGTTTGATTGATTGTGCGATCATGAATATAAGCAGTTGAGAATTTTCATATTAAAACGAAACAGTTGTCCAGTGGTCTACGGTTTTAAATGGCAATCAGTAGAGGTCAATTTGCAACAAATACAAAACGATATGTTGGAGTTATTGAGTTGTTTAAGTTAAATATAAACATTGATGATATTGTTCAAAAGGAAAATTATAATTCCGGAGTTAAACCAATTAGCTCAGAGAACTGAACCACTATTACATCATCTACCTGAGCTGTGAATCTTCGCCATAATTTACTCTCTCTCTCTCTCACTCCCTCTCTCTCTCTCTCTCTCTCTCTCTATATATATATATATATATATATATATATATATATATATATATGTATATATATATATATATATTGTTCAGACGTATACAAAGAGTAATTGTGTATTGAGCATTCTATGTTGTACTAGACACAACAGTGAACAAAGCATATATTCGTAATCAGAAATAGAGGTTGTCTACGTTGACTGTTCACAGTGGTCATGTAGATCATCTGGGTTAGAAAAGATTTATTAATACGATCATGACAGTAGTTCGAAATTGATCGCTAGTAGAACGAGCTATTGAAACTTAGTTTAATTCAATAAGTAGAAAAGTAAAATATACAAACAGAGCGGAATTTAAAATACATTAAGTTGGAAGAAGCAATCAGAATTAACATCTTGTTTGTATTATAATATAACCTACTTTAATATGCTGATTTTCTGGTAGTGTGGCTTTGCGAACATGATCAAGGTGCAATATAAGTGCATAACAAAATGAATGATCTTTGGCTAAAAGTTTAGCATGTGGAAGTAAGCGAGATAATAAACTACAATAAAGGAAGGAATAACAATATATTAGACTAAATAAACAAGAATAACACATTATTTTTTTGTTTGCATTCATCACCGATTGATCTTGATTGGATATCAATGGAAGCCAAAGAGCACTAAAAAAGATGTTTCTTTCTAGTTCGGGACTTCTCAACAGTGAGCACCTACAACGCCACCAGAGACCGAAGTGGGAATCCTAACATCGGACGTTAGTTGTTATAAAGGGCGAGTAATAATGAATGACTGAACTTTCAGAACTTATCTGAAGAACACACTAAACACTGTGTTTTTGTTGTCTTCATATTCTCTTGATCTGTTTGACCTATTGACTGTCATTATGTGATTTCTCATTACGAACTATGACTTGTTAATTATGTATCTGTTACTCGAGTTCTCTATCATTTATGTCTTTGTTTCACATTCATGTGAAATCTAACTGATCTGCCCTGCGGTCTGAGTTTGGAAACAGACTTTCTGTGGCTTTTGGATAAAAACTGTGGATAATTCGGATTCTGACATTGATAATAATCATCCTTATGATTAATTGAATTACATTTTCGGCAACTATGGTGCTTATACAAACAGGTTCTTGAAAAGTGCCATACTCCACAATGCCAATATTGAGTTTGGCGATTTGTCTTCAAATGTGATACTGAACTCGGATATGATGCACTTGGCATAACAGAGCTTGGTGGCTCACAAAGTGTATTGTCTTCATAATCGCCTTTGCCTATACATTCGACCATAATACTAGAGAGTTGAAGATTAATTAATTGTTGGTAGTCATTTGCCTTATGACTTAGCGCTAACTTAAGGTCTTGATTCTAATGTTACTTTTGATAAGTAGTTTCAACGTTATGAGGGTCTAGTTAAATTTGATTTTGCGACGCAAGATGATCTATGGATAGACTAGATGATGCTTCGGAAATTGGGACCACATCTCTGAGAACATATCTCAACAAATGAGACTAAAAAGTACTGTTATGTCGGACCACTAAAGAAGAGTGAAAGAACTTCTAGGATTGTATTTAAGAGGACTAATTCATTTATTCTGGTCGTGTGTAATGTAAACATTACATTTTTATTATTGTTATGTTCCTCTTACTCTATCCTCCCGTTTAGTATATTTGCTGTTATTATATTGTTTCATACTATGGACCACAGTTAATTAGTTGTGTACAAGTTACTCTCTATTCACTGCCACTATCTCCTCTGTTTTGTATTAATGTAAAATACCTAATTGGCTTGCTGTGTGGTCTGAATTTGTGTATATATAAAGGCATGATTAAAATACAATATGACCGGGATTGGACTGGGTTGGATTGTGTCTGGTTGGTTCGTAGTTGTTGTTTTCTCTATTCCAGCTTTGGGGACTGGTAGTCATGGGGCAGACATGTCCGTATTCTGAATGGCAATTATCAAGGTCACTGTGTATTATTCCGCAATACATAACAAGTACCAACAGTGCGATTGCTTGTTATCTATCTAATAGTGTTCAAGAAGTTGACATCTGATAATAAAATCTCTTAAAAATAATCAATACAGAAATAACCATGAATTTAATGTTTAACCTAACCCGTTGCAAGTAAGTGGCTGAAATCAAGCTCATGTAATAAACTGGAGCTACCCTGATAAAAAAAATATCATGCATTTAACATGTATTCAGATTAATAAATGCAAAAACTTGCACGAAACATTACTTTAATTAGCTTGGCTTGGTTAGTACTACGACTTACAAGTTATTCGAAACGACAGAAAAACCCCCTAAATACTAAGTGAAGATCTTTGATAAAAGTATTCTATCCTGCTTTCTTGATTTGGTTTTGGGGGAGAAAATTATTTTGACTTGTTAAGGTAACAGGTGTTTAATTTGTTGACGTATATCGCTTTACAGGTTAGTGAGTAGCAACACATGTAGACGTCGGTGAAGGATACGTTAGTTAGTAACGACAAGTGATAACAACGGCATCTGCCAAATTGCAGATGTTTGTGAAGGAACAAATAAAATTAAGGCAGCTATTCAAAACTACTAAGAAGGTAATTAAGGTTACATCAACAGTCCCAATTTCTAGCTTCGCATCATAAGTTCATAGAATTACTGACGGTATAACTGGATTTATCTATGACCCGGAGAAAAACTTACGACACATGGCTACAAAAGTACAAAAATCTGTTTGTACATAATCTAACTTCTAAGGATGACGCATGGAAAGTTGGAGTAAAAGTTTGCCAATTTGGTGTAGCACAACAAGATAAATACTGCAACTAAATTTGACCTCAAAACCCGGTTGATAAAATGTTTGATAAAACCTGTAAATATCTCAACCAACTCTCTGTGTAATGCTTGATATCGTTGCTTAAAGTTAAATATGAACGAAACAGCTGATTTTTTTTACCCATGCTGGTATTATGAACAAAGAATGTGAACGTTTAAATTGAAAGACTTATCTGAAGACCAATTCAAATCCTTAATACTTATCTGCAGCCCACAATCAGAGTAATTTGTAGACATTTGTAAACGATTAATACATCAGCTTGACCAAGACTCAAATAAATTGACACCAATCTAGATCAATCTGATGGCCATGATGGGTTCATGCAGTTAATTGAAAACCTGGTCTTCATCCAAACACTCCAATAACAACCATATATATCAACTTATTATGAGAAAGCAGCTGATAAGAAGAACCTTCCCTCCTTCGTCATGATGCTAGAATTACAGTGCATGGCAATTTTCAAAATTCTGCCCATTCGTAAACCATTGTTGTAACAAATGACATGTGATCGGGTATAAAGAAACCTACTGCAAGTAGAGCGACATACGAAGACAACCACGCTCCAGAGGAGGATCCCGATTATCCAGTAAGCCGATCAAAGTCACTTTTTGTAGTCACTATCAACCAAGTTCACTAGAGACCACTCAGAAAGTACGTTCCTATTCAAATAAATGGACATGTAATAAGTATACAACGTGGTAACCTCTGAAATTACTATAATTTCGAAAGAAAAGTAGATTAAAGTTGTGAAATCTACGGTGCGTAAGACAGGCGAACGCTTGAAGATAATTAGGAAAACTGTATGCTTGGCAGCATGCAACTATGGATGGGATATAATTTATACAGTTAATGATAACCTTAACTTGTTGAGTTTGGATTGGTTTGCTAACGCAAAATTCGAACGTGCCCCATTACGTACCAATACACATAACAAAAATACAGAGAAACCATAGTATCATTAACTAAATGACTTTATGTTAATAAATAATGTAGTATAGAACATGCAGTCTGATCAAGTTTGATTACTATCGTTCTTTGAGAAATTGGGACACACAAACAAAATACTTACTAATTTACTGCTTCAATATCTTTCATGTAGGTAGATGTAACACACCAGAATGCATAGTCTGAAATTATATATATATGAAAAAAAAGATTGCATTAAGCATTACGTAACTCCATGTTCGCTTCAAGTATTTTTAAAATGTGACCAGCACAAGTTTTAGTAGTAACTCATGGTAACAAGATACAATCCTGCCTAACGCACGCTCAAATTATGAGAATATCGACGTACACTGGGTGATTTTTTTAAGCAATCAGAGATAGTGAACAATGGAGAAACTGTGAGAAGAAACTTCATGCAAACTAATATTTTTAATAACTATATCCTGATATTCTTATTATTGAAATATATTATGTTTCCTATCCAATTGTTGTTCTGAATCTGGACAAAATTAATGAGATTAACATACCACAAAGTACTACATAATGAAAAAAACCTAAATCTCGCAGACTACTGTCGGTGAGTGATAAAATGATTAAAAGGTATTATAATCGGATGCCTTACTTGAAAAGGTAGACCAGCTCCCTATTACCATCCACTGATTTATTACTTCACCAACTATAACCGGTTTCAGATGACTCAGTGAGGTTGTAGACTTACACAACTTTTCCCTAGTCATTGTTCGACCAATTTCATTCTAATTCGTCAAGCTTGAGATAGGATACAATAACTTAATCTCATAACAAAGATATTCCTCTTATGTTAACTGGATAATGTTGAGCTCTACTGCTCTTAGCTTTGCGACTGTAAGATGATGTCAGTTAGTCGGTTTGTTCATCAAGAAATGTATATAGCGTATAAGCCAAGCAATTCATTGTTTGTAATTTTATCCATGAATTTACTGCTTAGAATCGAGTTAAAAATGCTAGCAGATTATCTGTTTGATGTAAGCTTTAATCTAAAAACATGTAATTTACATAACAGCATACATCAGTGGATTGATGTTGTCGCTGCTTAACATTTCTCTGAAGTAGGAAGTAGGACCATTAATCCATCGTTTTATTTCTTGCTCTTGGTTAATCATGACTCAACAAATTGAACTTCTAGCCAACCTAGCCTGGTATTCGACGAATCGTAAAATGTTCCATCCAAAAATTTATTTATCGAATGGAGACCAGGAATGGATTATTTTTAAATTTTAATGGCTTCTGTCCGGCAAATTACAAAAGAACCTTGGTTGGAACACTATTCAATTGTATCTAGCGATTATGCACAGAGGACAGAATTGAAAAGGAATTAATCATACTGGTTGTGAATGTGCACTACTGAAGAAGTAACAATCCAACAATTCCCACTTTTAATCATTTTCTATCTACAGTAAGCCCATGTGATGTAAGCTACAATACTTAGACTATTGTTCTACAGGGTAGAACGAAATAATCTGATTATGTAGTATAATAATGCACTAAAACGCGTAAATTAATTAATTAATACAGCTTACCAGCAACATTTAGATTTTGTTCCAATGCCCACGATATTAAATCAATATGTGGATTTCTACATACATCAGAAGTCTTTTCAGATTTACACAGAGAAATATTTAGTAATTCAGGCACCAAATGTTTGGGTGCAGTAACGTTTACTAAACATGCAAATTGTTTCGGTAAATAACTGGAGATCACAGTAGACTCCAATTCATAAGCTAACAGGCGAGAAGCCCGAACAAGCAAATAATCTCGAACCATATTGAAACGTTCAACAATTTTTGCATCAGCGAATGTAGTAATAGGCAAGTCAGGATTTTGCTTTAAACAGTCAGCTAACCCTAAACTAGAAATAAATAAGAGATATAACATACTGCATGTTAAGAAAACTTGACTAGTTGACTAAGCACTCTAGACTAAAAAAACATTGTGTTGGGAGAGACAACATAATAAATGAATAGTGAGGCGGTGGATTAACGGAAGTAAGCAAATTATGCAAGCGTCAGATGTTTGTCCTTCGAAGTATTTCTCGTATATGGTGGGAAAAGTCAAGATTAGTTTGAAAAACTAAAGAAAGATAGCGAACCGGTTGATGGAGTAGTGAGTCCTCATCGAGCACCGTCTACCTTGAATTCAGTCCTTGCTTAGATAGGGAAGGTTAGCGGAGAACTACGGATAACCAGTAAATATTTGTAATATGAAACGCGCACCCCCTGTTAACTACAATCCATCTATTCCAAAATGTTAGGATAAAGATGGCTGCATTGAGGAAATTTGTTTCGGGTGCATATATGTCAACGAAGATGAATCAAAATACAATCCCGAATATTAACAAAGGGATAATTCAAACATATATTGGTTAACTTCAGGTTTTGTTCTACGAATTGACTAAAATTAGATAATAAATGAAGTCCAGGAAGCACTGAACAGCTGCCTCGTTCTAGTATGGGATAAGAGTAATGTGCACTCACCGGAAATCGAGCACAGAACGTCCGGGTTTTGAGATGAGTTCTTAACACCTAGACTAATGAGTCAACACCCAATGATTTGGATTACTAACTTTGGTCAATTCACAATATCATGAGTTTACCCATGGTGATGACCACATAGAGCTACAGTGACAATAATACTCATTACAAGTCCGACTAGGTTAGGTTGATTAGAGAGTGGTAGGAATCACACCAAAAAACGTAAGAATCGACAGCGAAGTCCTAGTGTAATCAGATTTTTCCTTCAGATAATTAGGACCTGCAGAGGAGCTACCCTATTACAATAAAAGGAAGATGTTAAAAATATTTGACAATACAAATGGCTTACATTAACTTGTTCCGCGGATTTCCGCCGCCGATGATAACATCTCAAAAGAAAGAAGTAAATACATCAAATACTACTAGCAAAATGTTTGCGAGTGACTGGTCCTAGGTATTGATTGAGTAAGTGGCCGATTGATTGGTCTTAAATAATTGTCCTATCAGTCCTGTGGTCACGTTTTTAGGTGGTCAATGCTATCCGAAACCCAGTTTTGTCTTCATATACATTAGGAATCGTTCCACGGAGTGGTTAATCTTAAAAATGACAACCACCCTCATGGGTCCAACAGAAATCAAAGCTAACTTATTTCTTTAACTTTATGGACTTAATGCGATTGTTTTAATTAAAAAGCTTTCTGGAAAATTACACTCAGATACTTCCTAAAAACGTAAACACATTTAATTGCAATAAGTAAAATACGGCGATCCTAACTTACCGTACAAGTTTCTTTAAAATTTCCGCAATTGCCGGGCATATTCTATTGGCAAACATAGTTTCACTTAATGTATCCACAGTAGAAATTTTTTTCACATTATTCGCATTTAATAGTTCAATAGATTTACGATAGAGTACACTTAGACTTTGCATATTCGCAGATGCATGAATGCCAGTCATTTGAGAAGCGGTATCTTTCAGTAGTTTTGATGAGTTTTCTTTATGAAAATGAAAATCCACATAAATACGCAAACAATTTATGATAAATAAGTTTAAGTGTTCCGGATAATTAGATAATTGGTCAATAATGAATGAAGACTTTGCAACTAGTCGAGAAATCAAACGAATCCATAAATTATATAATTCATAAGCTATCAATTGATAAGACTCGAAATGACCAAAGGCGATATCCCACCATGACAACAGAATCAAATTAGATAATGCTTCCATATAATGCACTTCTAGACTTGATTGAAAGAGGATGTGCTCAATAAATGCCTCTAAGAATAGTATCAATGAGTTGATACTTCGACTGTCAATATAAGGTGAATGTTCCTAAAGAGATGTAATAATAATAACGACTTAACTCAGTGCAATGGTAAAAAGATAAGGGGAAGACATTTAAATGTAACATCGATAATGGCTGTTAACGGAGGTTAATTCATAAAATATATTACAATGCTTACAAGTCAGTCATAAACAACGTAGGACCTAACACAAAAGCAGAATGGTGCAAGTTGTCACATCACTTGATGAATCCGCTTAGTATTAACCTATGGATGCGAAACAGGGTTATATAAATAGATATGAGTAAGCTTAAGGTTTCTTATTAAAAAATTCTCGTAGTATCGCCCGTATATTAAGGAACGACCAAGTAAGCGATATTGACAATAGACACAAAGTACTAGAAGAAAATGACAATTCAGTGTTCAGGGTTGTGAGGTAGTTGCGACATGTATTATTTATGCGCAAGCACTACCTACCTTGAGAGGTGTTGTACGCAGCAGGAGTAGAATGAAAAAAGTTAGGGGCAGAGGAACCTGGTCGGAGTCCACGTGGTAATCACTATCAGTGGCTAGAGACAGGATGATATAGCTGGAAGTTTGTCAGGGTGGCGTAAATGTATTCGCCCTTAGCTTATTCTATATCGTAAGCCCCACTATTTGTTTGCACATATTTTTACTTCACTCTCTCCTCTCCTCATATTGTAATCTACTGTTGTGTTATTCTTGTAAATCCGAATCAGCCGGGCTGTGGTATGGTCAGATACACCGATGAGAACATACGCCAGGTTCTATGATGTCCATGACCTACTGACTAACTGTTATCAAAATGGAACAGCAAGATTAAATTGATAAAACGATTATCAAGGAAACAAAGGTAGCATCAGTTTCAATGACCTTCTTATTCATCTAAAAGCTGTTATAGGTAGTGATACTTGCTTATACCATAATTTAGTTGAAGATAAATCAACTACAGTTCACCTCTTAAAAAGGAGTAAAAAGCTGCAAAGGCTGAAAGTTAAGTGATGTAGCAACGCTCAAGCCTGATAATTTAATTATTAAAACAATGCAACCATATTAGAAGTGGCCCTGTATAGAATAAAGTGGTAAAATATGATAACAGAGTCATATTTTGATTAGAAGTGAATGTAGCAGACAAATTTACTTTAGATAGTGAAGATTACTAATAGTGTGCCGTCCCCCAAATCAGTTAAGAGAGAGGTTAGATACAGCTATTTCTAAAAACTACACAATGAATCAATTGTAAGTTTCAGGTGTTTACGTTTTTCTACAATTACTGAAATGAGCAAGAAGTCAAAATATATCCCCACTATTACATATATGTTACACTGCATGCTAAAAATTCATATTGTACTATACATACTATTGAATAAAGCTATCATTATTACTATTTTATGTAAAACATAGAACCTTTCGGCAAAATTACAATTTAAATAAGCACTGTCAGGCTTACCACAAACCAAACATTGCAACATTTTTCTTGACTAAAATACTGGAACAAATCACATTTATCCATCACAACAGAGCCAACAGAGACAGTTGTGAAATCAATTGGTGTTACATTAAAAAGATTCCATAAATAAAAGAAATAGTCCAGACCTGCTATTTCATCATTATGTATCACTGGTAGCAGTTTTACTTTATCATCACGTTCTAAAGGCATTGTCTCCAGAGATTCACTCTAGTTTTAAATACAGAATGCTTATTTTAAAAGTAAACAAACCTCTTTCCCATCCTCTTTATGCGATTTATTAAATGAATTAAGAAGAGCCTGTTCTATATGCACGAAGAGCATTGTTATCGGAATACTGTGAAGAAGGAAACGAAAGACGGTACACGAATATAACGTCATTAACTAATTACTACAAAAATTTACAACAAATAAGCACTTGGTGATCTAGTACTGAAAAGACACAAGCTAACTATCTAATTATACTCGTGAAGCTCTAACGACTAAAGATATTATTCCATGGTACGGACAAAACTGGAGGAATTTACATTCAAATTTGGAACTATATGGGTAAAAGACGACGGCCTAGAGGACTTAGTTATTGGTTAAGCAAACCGGTCCAAAAAGAAGATATATCAGCCTATTTTTAGTATTTTCACTAGGCCAGTTTACGATATCGAAATTAGAACGGTATGTTTGATCCACATCTGTCAGTGAAGATAGACATCCAATAATTAAGGCCTTGAGTCTATAAATATGGTTAATTAGGGCTATTGTGCCACTTAAAACCACAGACTTCAACAACCAAACTAATAAATATTTCTGATAATTAGTGGCATTGTTACAACGACAACGTATGACAATACAGTTTATAAAGTCCCTATTCTTGCCAAAAAATACAATATGAAGAATCTAGATGTAATGCAAATCCAAAGTCTGCGGACTTTTTTTCAAGAAAGCCTCTATGTCCAGTCTACACAAATGAATAAGTTAGGGGTGCAGACACTTCTTTTGGTAGGTCATCAAAGTTGATTACCCAGTTGAAGAATCTTTGAAGAGAAAATCATGTCCGTCCTTAGCTTTTTGACTCAACATCTATGTCCTCTGAACTGCTCTGGCAAATCAAAGGAATTAGACCATATTCTGGAAAGCCATACCATTGTACTTTAAGAAATGTCCCGGATAAACGTAGCCTTAAACTACTTACACATACGTAGAAAGATAATCTTCGTACATATTGGATTTTAAAAACTGGATGATACAAATGTAGAACATTTATAAGCTTTCCACAACGGGAATTCGTTAGGCGAGAGTATAGACTTCAGACAGATTAAAAGCCAGTGGATATTCGGGATGTTAGCCAGAACGGCTGAAAGCACTATATAATGGCTGATAAGAGTATGCATAACAACTCGAAACAGTGACTAAACAGTTGAAAGATATAGCTACACTATTAATAGTTTATAGATGACCCCACTAAACGGTAGATTGATCTAATTTTCCAATTGAAATATAAAGAGATTATAAATGAACTGTCGCTCTTTGAAGTATGAATCAAATCAGAACTAGCGTTCATATTTCGGAAAGAGGGACTAAGCTCTGGTTATACTGCCCATGGAAGAAGTAAATCAGAAAATAAAAGTAGTAATAAAAAACGTAAGGTATATATATATATGTCCATCAGTGACAACAATTTCAATGTGTTGAGACTACTTTAAGGCTCAATATAAGGTGCCTAAACAACCTAAATCTTTCAAAAAAAGGTTAGACGCATATTAAAACTGCAGGCATTAAGTGGCTACACTGTAGGAGAAACATTTTGATTACCTTATTTTTAACATGGGTAACTCATTTCCTCCACAGTTTCAGTTTAAGACAATACTTTAAAGACTATTGGTAAGTAAAACTACTGCCTAAACATTATCTGTATGTCATGCCTACAAAAATACAACCAAAGTTGCTCACAGTTTAATAATTGCGTCAAGGTCATGTAGCCACAAATAACCAAACTCTGATATATTTAATTAAAAATGCAAAGCAGGAACAAGAAGTCTACAGCGCTTGATAAACCCCACAAAATGTAGCAGAATAAAAAGTCGGCATATTTTTGGGCACATTGATATATGTTTCCAACAATTCACGATCTTCTGAATTAACTATGAACTTCGGATTGAGATAGGTTATATAAAACTACCATTTAACGCTTGCCAAGTCATTCTAGCAACGAATCAACGATATGCTTTGATGGAGTGTTCCACCGCTCTTCTCATATTTGAATACATTTTTCGTTCACTGTGAATTTTTATTTGTTTTCCGATGTTACTGCAACTTTTGATGTTTAAGTGAAAAATATCATGTTATGTGTGTAAAGGATCAGTGCAAAGTCACTAAGTCCTGCTGAAGTCATTATGTATACATTGGTAAATCGACCTTGAATAAAGTACCCCAACTCTCGAAGGCCAACAGTATTAAAGCGGACAACACGGATTCGAAGAGAACGTGGTTGTAATCCATTTTGCGTCACTTCCCTCTCCTTTTCTTAAATATATTCTTCGCCCGCCAAGACTGACTTCTATTTATCATATATTGAGGATGAAGTAAGGCCTGACCTTGCTCACGCCCGAAATATTATTCGGGTCAAGTAGATTTGAATAATTAGTGAACATCAGTTCACAATCTACGTATGTAACGTTTTAAGCAGTTACGGTACCTTTTGATGCTGGCCAGAGAGTATTTTACATTTTTTTCATACAAAAGACCAAAGTCTGTGCCATAGTTTTGCTATTTTTATGTGCTTTTAGTTGTCGAAATGCCTGTTCGTTTGTTCGGAGCAGTATAATTAGTCTGGAAAGCAGTTCGTGTTCAAAGTGTTTGTAATTCAAAGATGAGTTTGTTTTAGATAGCAGTAATTTTGTTGTCGACTTGGCGTTTCTTGATATCCGTAGATTTGTTCTAAATAGCTATTTTGGAACTTGCTGTTGAAGTACCGCTAAAATTCGTAAACTGTAGTGAACTTTGCCGTTATCCTAAGTATCATGAATGGTCTGTGACAGTTTATTAGTTAGAGAACCCGTTGAAGGTCAGTAATAGATGATGTGAGTGATATATTTGAGATAATTACGAGGATTTGACAGCTTATAGTACAGGATGAATTTCGTGTTGTTGGAGTTCAACTGAAGAAAGTTGAAAGTCTCTTAGGCTTTATGTTCGTAATAATATATATAAAATGGATTACAACCACGCTCAACTCATGTTGAGGTTTGGCAAATAAAGTAATTACACTTTGAGATCGGGACATTATTTGCGTAAACTTGGTAATAAACACGGTCGCTAACGGAGAATTTCTAAGCATAAACTTGAGGCGGTAAATAATCCCTAAAATATTTAGTTACTGCTAGGGAAAGACAGAACTAGTTATTTTTCATGTAATTATTTTTATTTTTGCTATTTTTTATTAATTGTTTGATGGGCGGTAACCGGTACTGCCGTTTATTTCCTCCGCATTGACCTCGTATTTTGTGATTGGTTGTAGTGCTTTTTTAGTGTGCTAATTATTCTAATTGTCACAAGGTCGTTGTTGTAATAATACATACAGAGTAGGAACAGAATAGAATCGAAACTTCTCAGTGCTGTGTTTGTTTCTTCTTGGTTTTGGCTTTGGGCGAGTAATCGGTTGTCGAGTTGTTGGTAAAGGTGGCAAGTATCAGTTTGCATAGATAGTTCAGAAAATTAAAGTTGCAGTTAGTGCTGCCGGGGTATAAGGTTAGCGTTGCGTCATATTAGTAGGCGACATATCAGTTACATAGGTCCTCGACATTGATGCTGACCATGTTTGTTTTAGCGGACACTAATAGTTGAAGGCGCTCGGTCACACATCATCACCAGATCACGTCACGCCTTACCGTGGAAAGTAACTCTCTCTCTAGTTTGCCAGCTTAGACGTTGCTTTTCCATTGCTGCTCTATTCACAACCAAATATAAGTTCTTTTTCACTCTTCGTGCCTTCTGATTTGTACTTATTCGTAAGAGTGGATTCAATCGTTAGAAGTTGCCCTGGTAATACCGCAGACGTAACTTGGTCATATACCGAGTGCACTTCATTGGTGAGCCCTACGTGATCTGAACACAATCATAACTGTGAGTTCGTTCCTGTTTATAATTTTTAACAGTATTTTTGTTGTGATGGCTGTGTCGTAAAATAAGTAAATCATAACTTCAAAGCTACACATTAATATGTGGTCTACAGTAGTAACCGAGGATATTTATTTTATTCAACTATTTTCGAAATCTCACGATTGGGGACATCTGCGTTATAGTGAGGGGAAAACTCGGCACTTCACTTAAATTTCCCAGACGCCGAAAGTAAAAGTAACATTTACCCAAATCGTCTATATATTTCCCCAAAGTTGATTTCTTGGGAATTCGATCAAATATCAAGTAAAATTATCGGTTGACTAGCCGATGTTTCATTAATCAGAAATTCATCAACCCTAGTTCACAACAACAACAACTTCACAACTTATTTTTATGCTATCGTAACTGGAACATAAACAAATCTGGAAAATAAACATTAACACGCTTTAAAAACCAGCTTTTCATCAATAAATCACTTTATTTTCATCAGATCATTCACATATAATAATGGTGATTCTTTTGTTTTATAAAACGTAGTCTAAAATACGTACATAAAATAAACAAATTTACGAATGGCATGATAACACATAATATTGTACATATTTCAAATTTTGATGTAACTTTTTTTGTGGTAGAATTAGTGGATTAAAACAAAATAATACTTTATTGTATCCATTTTAACCAACGTATGATTTTAATATTGTTCATATATTTTCATTTATAATGATAATAATACAAAGAAGAGTAAAGGATTCGAGTCCATAGTAATTGAAAGAGAATGCACATACAATATAAACGTAATTGTTATTAAATTTACCAAGAATGTATTTATCATTATGTATTACATATGAATTAAAAGACTAGCTAATTCATTGCTTATTTTAATATATACGTCTATTATATGTAAAGTATAAATGGATAAAAGTGGGAATGCTTATTTAAGCATGATAAAATTTAAAATCTTCTGAAGAAATCCCTTAAGATGTGAATGATATAAAACAAAGGAAAGAATAACAGTAATAGTAATACTGTGAATGGAAGCACATTCAGTTTTATAGGTAAATAAATCTTATATGCATTAAACAGATCCAATAATAGTGAGTAATAAGTTGGTTTATATGTGTGTAACTGATAAGAAAATCCCTTTGTCTCAGCAAATTGCATGTGATTTATTACTTGTGCTGTTAGTACTGTAAAATACAAATTTTAAAACAACAGTAGGGTTGCTTTAATAGAATTTATCTCAGTTAAGGCATCAGAAAGATTAAATGTTTTTCACAAATCTTATAGTCTTGTACTTGAGTTCCCTCAATAATTCCTGGATGATGAAAGTTAACTGTAAGAAAAACGTACTAACAATATGTGATCTGTTGGTACCCAGTGAAAAGCGACATTCAGTTTAATGAGTGTAAATGATAGTACCACGAGGTTTGTATGAGTTTAAAGCCTGGTGCTTTCAGATGGATTATTAAACCTGGCTGCATTTGATGACAGAACTAACAATGTTAGAAGTATACAGGCTTAACTAACAAGGAACATCACACTACTGAATATAGCTAAAAATCATATTGCTACAAGGAAATCTGATAATACGATTATTCTGACATTAACAGATGGACAAATAAATAAATGTAGATTTAAGGGTGTAGATTATTTAATTGCGTTTTACAATTTAATTCAATCAATTTCTATACGTTAGTGCGACCTCGTGCATTATGATTGTCTGGTTCAGACCAATTCGTGATATCGGATTGCCATTCAACAATCTCTAAAACACGCTATTACAACCTAGTAAAAGTAGACGATTTGATATTGGAATCTGTTATTTATGTAATCTTAATGGCATCAATACTTGCCATTATGCTTTAATTAATAAATAGGACGAAATGCGATTATAGGCGAGATCATAAAATAAAGAGTCCTTTGATCAAGTTTTCGCCTGTTAGCTTATTATGAATAAATGGAAAGAGTACTTAATGTAATGGTTTTCACTATGATTGTCACCATCACATAGTTCTTATTCTTCCATTTCTGCTCCGTCTTTAAATGTACTGCCTATTCCTTAGCCTAGCAAAGGCTCAGTGATTAAGAAGTTAGGTTTTCAAACATTTCATTTATTTAGGTTCATGCAAAATTAGTTAACACTACTAGCCCCTCCCACTTACAGTAGGGTTTAAAGCCAAGTACACAAATTTTTTCATTGTAAACGACTTACGCAAAACAAAATACTAAGCTTTACAAAGTTACAAACAACTGTATAACTACCTGCCTTATAATTAACCAATATTATGAAGGCATTTATTCTAATTCTATACCTTCTAGTGTTAAATGCATATATATAGAGTATGTCAAATTTAAAGTAAAACAATAGCTCAGACTACCTTAGATCATGTTATAACATAGAATTAGCTAAACCTAGATTAACTATGCCAATCACAAAACTTAGTGAGTTCGACTCCATATACAGTTTTAAGTGTTCATTTTACAGAGATCTTGTACGCTTGTTCAATATTCTTAAACTTTTATTAATCAATCAGTTGGAGAGATTATCTTTAGTTATTTAAACATTATATGACAAATATGATAAATTATATGATAAATATTATATGATGTACAAAAAAAAGATTAATTAAAATAAATTTACTAACTTTAAATTTCTTGGAACATTTTCATTCCATAACCCAGGATTATTATCATGTATCCCGGAAGTTGGTATTTGTCTTGTTATACTAACTGGTGATTGAGTACGTGAGATTATTCTTTGTCTTGTTATACTAACTGGTGATTGGGTACGTGAGATTATTCTTTGTCTTGTATCGTATGGTATATTTGTATTTCTTGTTGATCTACTCTCATGAGAAGGAAGTAAATTAGTTTTTCTAGGACTGCGTGTTTTAGTAAAAGTAGTTGGTTTTGTAAGTGAACTTTTGTGTGATGTTGAATACAATGATGGTGTATTTGATTTTTTTCTGTAAAAATTATAAATATGAAGTAAGTTCATGAGTATTAAACTTAAATACATATTTAGTTGATTCGGTCTTTTGTGGGGATTGATTTATAATTTGATATTTCTATTCATCAAAGAATGATTTTAGTTGAGCAACACTGAAACCTAGAGAGTACTGAAGAGATATCTCCTCCTCAACCCAATGACAGTGTATCTAATCCAGGATATTCAGACCACGAAGGTTACAACCATATGTCAACATCAATGAAGTGGACTCCAGTGGTAGAATTGCTATCTAAAATAATGTGATATAGTACAACAATCGTCTAATGTTGTTGATTCTTTTTGGTTTACCTGAATTACAATGGTCACGACTTTGCAAAAGTCTTAAAGTAGATAACCAGTGAGCTGACTGTCATACTTAAGTCGAGTTATTCATAACTCTATATAGAAAATTGATTAAAGTGTGATTACTATCATTCTAAGTCTGCCAGAATAACAATGGAGGTGAATAAGCGTTTACTAGCAAACCTAAATGTCTTATGTTTAAATTCTTAGTTAGATCAAGGGTGCTCTGGTGTTCCCTGATTCATAGTAATACCTAAATAATATTAATCTGTGACGAACAAACACAAGTTTGCTTAATGGTTTACCGGTTGAATTCATGAATTATTTTGGTAAAATTATTGTTATTCATCTCTTTAAACAATGAAAATAGGGTACTAAATAGTAACTTCAACTCAAAATAGTCACTTACTGTTCATTGGGCAATTCATCTTTCCATGCTAAATGAGTACATGGTTTAGATGTAGTATAAGGTAGTAAATCATTTTTTGAATAATGCGATGTAGTTGAATCTATCGACTGTTTAGTATCATATGAATATGATGGAATTTTCACATCATCAATACACCATGTTGGTATATTATCAAGTGAACCAATATGATGTTGACTAATCGTTGATTGTTTAGTTAACTGAAGTACTGGATAATATGTAGATGAAGGTAGATTTCTTCGAATAGATTCAATTGGAATTATTTGTGAGAAATCAGTATATGTTCGTTGAATTGTATTAGTAGTAGTTGTTGTTGTTGTCGTTGTTGTTGTTGAAAGCATATGATAATCTCTTTGATCAACTAAATAACTAATTTTGTTTATACAAAATATTAAGTCAGCATATTAAATTTACACATATGAATAGACATATCACTACAATAACACTAGAAACATATACTACTAGAAGTAGTTCAACAACAGTAAAATAAAGAAAATTAAGAAAAAAAAAGTACTAATCATGATGATGTTGATTTGCAGCCAACATTTTTATATGTCGTTTCAAAATAAGAGTACTACATTCATGTTAAAAAAATAATAATAATAAAACAAGTGAACCATACGACGATAATGTGTAATGTTGCATGCAATACAACAACGAATTTACCCATTATTCATATCAATATCATCAATGTATATGGAAAAAAAGAAGGATTTAACATAAAGATTACATTGAAATGTAAGTATATTCAAAGTTAGTTAGTATAGATATGGATAATTTTAAAGTATATGCATCGTCTACTTGATGTTGAAATAGATTGATAGTGATCATTCTCTATTGAAGTATAATCGTCCTGAATGATTTACTTCAATATAACAATAGTTCCTAAGTATAGTTAAAGTTAGATTGTGGTTATCTAGTGAAAACTAGAATACGCGTTTTGTCTTGATCTGTACTATTTAAGTCTATAACAACATTATCAAGAAGATACGTAGACTTACAAATACCCGTAGCACATATATGGCTAGGTGCGTTTAATAGATTATTAGTAAACATTGTAGTATTCGAGTCCTAGTGTGAACACTAATACTGTGATATGTCAGGTGCAACCAGCTGACATATTCCATGTTGTATGAAATGTACTTTAAGGATTTTACTTATTAACTATAATATAATAATAATTATGATAAATAAACTTAATCTCTTTTTATCCAGATCAGTTATACATTTATATTGTATTTAAGTTGTATTACACAACACATGTTTCTATTTCAACTGATAACCTATTTTGTCATTCATGATATTTCCAATGTTTGGTAATCATGTGTTACATCCAACACTACCAATAAATTTTTCGTTAATTTACTAGGTAACTAATGTATATTTGAATGTAAACATTATACAATTTTCACTTTAAGCAACTGAAGTAAGCTAACAATGTGTTGAATTCCAATCAATTATGAAATCGTTGATGAAAATTACGATCTGATTTGTAGCATGCGACTATCAGATGAATGACAAATAAACGAAAGGACTATGAAACATTAGAAACACTTCTGATAATCAATCTTGCCCGTATGCATAAATTTTTACACATCTAGTACTTATTAAATTATTTTAATGCTTTTCAGTAATACATCATAAATTCATATTGCCTACTTCCAGTATAGGCAAGTTGAAGAACCAAGCAGTTAAATAAGCGGATTCATGAGATTTTCTCCATAAGTTATTAGCAGATCATTCCATCGACAGTGAATTTGATTGGTTTCTGCTGTCATATGTTGCACATTTATTTTGAATCTCTTTCATCCCGACCTGATTCACAAATATTATAGCTGCCCATTAATTTTCAAAATTGTTTAATATATTTCAATATGTTTACTGATTACCGATTGATCTGAATTACATGCTTCCGAAAATCTCTGGTATTCTTTTGTGTTCCGTATGTTTTAAATCATCACATTTTGCTATTCAAACCTGCGTCTATAATTGTCAGTATATTTTGAGATAAGGGAAGTAATGTTATGGCTTTTAACAGCAAAATGACGTTCGAAAAAGCGGAAATAAAGAGATAGACCGCTTGTCTAATGTAATGTCTGTCATACTCACTGTAGGTTATTTTGTAAAAACGTTCGGTTTGTCGTTTTTTGTTATTTTGTCTTTTGGTTTGCAGGAAATTATACTAAAGTGAATCTGTTGGGTTGTGTGCTGTGTGTATTTTTAACGACTTCAACAATCTAGTTGTAACTTTTGGTGGTTTTCATATTTTGAAGGATCGTCTATTTGTTGGCCTCGATAGATCTTGTGTCTGTTGTCAATCATGAGTGGCATTTCTTGATGAAGCCTTTCAGAAGAATAGCTATCAATGATACTTCATCAAGAAAAATCTCTCAAGATCACCGACAAACTCAAAATGAAAGGTAGAAACCTTCGAACTAATTATCACTGGGAAAGCAATATGCATTCACTGTGAAAATGGAACAACATTCTATACGCATAAGATCACTGTATTTGTTACTTCTACGTTTACCAACTAAACATTACAATACGAATAAATATATAGACCTATAAACGACACAAATTTGGAACTTATTACTACACTCTGTTGGTGAATCAGGAATTATATATGCAAGTGTAACAGTTTACTGTTCGCTACATATTTCTTATAACTAGCAATACTTTTTGTACGACCACTATAACATCATCTTTTGAAATAGAAATCCGTAAGCTACCTTTCTTGACTATCTAAAGCTGAATACAGATTAGTTGATATCAGTATTCTTGGATGCTTAATTAATTTATGTTATCTATCTCCACCAGAACTATCATCTAAAACTACCCAAATATCAAATAAATTGGTTTCAGTCGAAACTAAAAAGGAAATGTATTCAATCAAATCCGGGTAATTCTCCCAGAAACTATATTTCCTGTAACCCCCCCTAACCCATATTTTTTGAAGATTCTGTTATCATTTCTATCCTTTCAATGAACTCGATTAGTAAACGCTAATCTTTTATAAGTCATTTCTAGATGGCCTTGTCATTAAGCTAGTTTTAATTACTCTTCAACGATTATGTAACTCTCTAACGACTGTCAATTAACAAGTAACCTATATCAAAAAAGAACCACATACCGAACAATTACAATTACCTTACATAAAATGAATACGACCCCTAATGTCGAATCACTGAAACTAATGGTTTAATTAAAACTTGATCGATAGAATTGGATTAGCACTAATGACTAGACAAATATTATATTTATCACTTCTCAATGATTATATCATTATATTAGTCTAGTAGTAAGCCATTCTCTAATTGAATAGACAAGTGATAGTGTCTCAAGCTGTGAAGCTGGATGACGTTGGCTTGAATCGTCAGGAACCTTCACTTACCCCATGGTTACAGATACGCTATGCTAAAGTGTACCTACTAGCTCGAAACCCTAGTGGTTCTGATTGACACTTGCCAATCAACTTAACTTCTCTTATGCTATCCATAGTTGCACATTGAAGTACTTTGTGTCTAAATAATCTTTATTAAGTAGTTTTGCTCAACAGTTTTAACCCTTAAATAGTAGGGCTTACAAAGTAAAGTTATAAAATTATCAGTTTTAATAAATTATCTAAAGAAGGACATGTCAGAAGTTTCAATCTTGTACTAACACACTAAATTATGTAATAATAACGATAAATGATGGCATAATCACAAACACTCACCTTCTTTGAGCATCTACTTCATTAGTGATAACTTCATTCTTTAATTGACTTACTGATTTGGCTAATTCATTAAGTAATTTTGTATGATTCAACGTCTTATTGGAACTACGAACTAATGCTTCTGCTTTCTCTGGTAAAATTGGTATTTTACCACGATACTCTGAATGCGACTATATTAATTAAGTAGATAGGAAAACCAAAAGCGAGAATAACAGTGAATAAGTGAATTGACTAATAAAGTCAACAAAACAATAATCAAAACTCAGTTCAAACTAAAGTGCAAACTAATGAAGAAAAAAGAAAGCAACGATGAATAGTTGACCACTGATATATACAATATGGTGCATGCTTGAGTTGGATTGTGACTGACAAGTGGAATCCAGAATGAGCGTTCCGTCCTATTAGGGACTCATCAGCTGGACGTACCTGCACCCCAGTGTTGATGTTTACACGGGACTCAAATTTTATTCGTTTCATACCAACATTGATTAACGAAAAGATCCAAACATATTCTATCCATATATGCATACTCGCTGCACAAGTGTGACTGTCTGGACTCAGTAGCCCACTAGAGAACGCAGTGGTATTTGGCACGAAATGGACTGAGTTTAAGTCAACACTGGGATGCAGGTAGATCCAGCTGACGAGTCCCAAATAAGACAAAAGGCGTATCCTGAACTCCGCTTTCCAGTTACAATCGAGCTCAAACAATACTTCTGAACTAAAGCTATATCGTGGCAACCTGTTCAAGATGTACATATAGCAAATGAAGCTGATCAATTTCAGTTTATGATAAATCAGTGGGTAAGTCTAAGCATGTTCTAATTAAATATGATGCAAGGTTATGATTCAAACTTCCAAATTATGATTATTCTATAAAGTAAGATCTTTTGCTCTTCAGGTTATCATTTTTTCGTTTCATGCTTAGTTTCTATGATCTATAAATAGTTTTAAACCATAATACATTTTAAATTTTGTAAGATAACCATTAAAAACCAAAAACCAGTATAAATTCACGACTCCATTCAAGATCAAGCTTGAATTCTTCAGACTCTCAGACATCCAATGGCTTACATTTCCAACTTAAATCAACTGACCATATATTCGACGGCTGCATTCAACTGTCATTAGTGGTTGATTGTATCAGTTCTATTCAATATAGATCATAATTTATCACCAGTTCTTCCGGTTTATCTCTTAAGGTTAGTCAGTAATTTGCAAATAATTATTCAACACTAGTAACATCTGGGTATCTACAATTTTGTGAAAAGTAACAAAAATCTATAGTCAATTGAATCGTCTCTCGACAAAGGTGACAGCTGATCAATATCGTTTCAAGTTTTTAGAAAAATATATTACATTTACTTGTCGTAAGCCAGTCTATAAAACATTAAATACACACATCACACAACATGATGCCATAAAATCTAAATCGATTAGCAAAACAGTTCTAGAAGTTAGATAATGTTACTTTTAGTGCATGAGGTTGTAATTTTAAAACTAAATGTTACATATGAACACTTGAAGCAAGTAGTAATATGGATGGATTGCACACAACAGATAAATTATATGGAGTAGAATTGATTGTGGTTAACCGTTAGTTCATTTTTCTCTATCACTTTTCTTATATTAGTTATGAATAATCAATAATTTACAGTACCTTATGGAAAGGGGTTGACATTTTCTACATTATAATTGAATTGAGGTGGTTTTATGGAGATAAGTCTTAAGTTTAGTTGTTGGTATTCATCAGAGAATAATGTTAATTGGATAACAGTAAAAACTAAGGAGCATACGATAGCTGTCTCGTTCTAGTATAGGACTCCTCAGTAATACGCACTATAAGTTCCGTTATGGAATCGAAACCAGAACCTTTAGGTCTACGTTTAATCCTTCTCACTACTAGGCCGGCAAGCGTCCAATCATATGACTCCCACTTCCATTAATTTTTTTTAGATATCACGACGATGATTCATTGTCATTAATGAATACTTTCCATTTGAACTCTATCAGTCACGAATTCTTTATTAGATCATGATTCATATTTATGTGTAGTCGGAATAAGCAACCATATTAAACAACCTCTGGTCTGTTGTTCAAACAATCGGCACAAACTATTTGGTCACGTCTTGATCAGTATAACTGTACAATACCTAGAATTGCATACAAGAAACACTGTGTCTTCTGAATACCTCGCTTATATGCCTAAACATAGGTGAATTATGTAAAATGTATCACTTGCACTCTTCCATCATCTCTTTCTCTGTAGCTTAAAGTATACAATATCACTGATTTGGTTAAAAGAAATGTTAAAACTACATTATGTTAGCTAAAAATCTAAAGGCAATATGGCTAGCACCGTAGTAAAACAAGCACACAGAAACTTTGATAAATAATTTACACGTCGATGGTCATAAGGCCATAATAATCTAGCTATGCCTCTATTCCCACCACTGTTTCTTAATCCATACTCTATACTAGGCATTGGTAAATCTTCATCATTATTTGAATATGGAGCAGTTGTATAGCTTGTATGTGTTTGCATAGTTCTAGGTATAATTATTTCCTATAAGAAAGTAAGAGTTGGATTTTGTAAAAAGCCAAATGTTTGTACAAGAGTTTAGATACAGCATAATGTTATGGCATACTAAGCAGAATGAAGAAACTTATCTGTCATTTGCACAGAAATAATAGGATCAAGTCTTGTATGTAAAACTCACATTACATTTACACTTGTACAGACTTCATATAAATGAAAACAATGTTAGGTGCTTGAAAGTAATAGTAGGCCTATTGGCACTCGTCAGCAAACTATATCTACTTTCTATGAGAAATGAACCCACCAGTCCAAGCAAAACTCTACTCCTATAGTTCTAACATATTCATGCTCACTGAGTGGTGAAAAATTTAGCTTCGACCAAATTCTGTTGATTGTTTATTAGAATATTACTAAAGTATAAGTTCCGTAAAGAATTAGGACGAAGATCACCAACTAGCACTTGATGTAGCACAATCAAAATTTCCTAGCGACTATTTTCAACCACTTAACATTAGAACATATATGTTGGTGATATGATGTCACTTAAGTTAATAATCACATAGTAATTTTATTAGTAGTAACTATTCAGTACTTAGGACTAGACAAACCTGGAACTATTTACAATACAAATTAAGTTAATAGATTGAGAACAATAGAATTAAATTACGAAAGCATGAATTAATTTTTATCTGCAACAAAATTTGTGTACTCCAAAGCATACTGAAATGTTTCCAGGTGAAACTTAGTGCTAATAAACATTCAAGTAGATTATCTCTTGATAATCTTACTGTCAATGTAAATACCTTATAGGTTCATCATTTTGAAGATTTCAATAAAGAAACAATTGATCCTTTAATGTTTTCATGATTTTTACGATGATTAAGTATATACACTGGTCACTTAAACGATAAATATGATTATTTATTTTAAAGTTTTAAAGCGACAGCTTTAACATTCATTATACTTTCTTCATTCAACTTTAGAAATGAAAAAAATTGCATGAAATTATGAAGATTCTTCTCTTGAAGTTGAATCCAATTGAATATAATTTAAGTCAATGATAAATATCTATATCATCGTTTTATTGATCTATTGATTATGTAATCATTTTACTGTTACTAAGGTAGAGAAAACAATTACATGTTAACTTACTTCATCAATAATTTTCTTTTGATTCTTTTCTTTTTCAATTCGATTTATTCTTGTTAATGTTTGATTTAATAAATTTTTATATTCTGTATTTAATCTATCTAATAGTGGATCAGTAGTATGTGAATTTTGTTGAATAAGTTCTTCATGCATTTTTAATAATTCACTTAATTGATATTCTTTATCTTTTAAACTATGTAGAAAATCCTACATAAGTAAAAATGATTACGAGTGGAAGAAAAAAACGAAATAAAGAAAAAAAATATTGAAATAATAAAAATAAAATTGATTTTTGTAATATATAGGTTACCAGTTATGTCAACAACAAGAACTTTAACTAATAATTTTTCTACAGAATTCTATAGGATGCTGTTTTAACGGTAAAAACTTGCTATGTTTGATGTATGAGACTAATTAGAGGATGTGCTTTTGTGTGCACAAAGTCACAATAATAAACACTAATGATTTTCTAGTTAGTCCTTGTTTGTGTAACGGATGTCTAATTAATTCCAAGCCAAAATAGGAAGAACATAAGCTGATAAATCAACCAGACAAAGTGGTATTTTATTTCAAGCCTTCTTTTATATATATGTAAAGTCAGACTACACAGTCAGTTAATTAGGAATTTAACATTAATACAAAACAAGGGAGATAGGCGTCGTGAATAGAGGTAATGTGTACACAATCAACTAACTGTAGTTCATAAGTAAGAGATGATATACTAACGGTAAATATGCTAAACGGAAGGATAAGGCACAAAGAATATATTAATAATGGGAATAAAATGTTTAAATTATACACAACTAAACTAATTGAAATTGTCTTATAAGACATAGTTCTGAAAGTTAATTATTCTTCTTTAGTCGCCCAACGTAATAGATACCGAATCATTTAATTGGAATTGTAATCATTCTATTAATTATCCAATATAGCTGTTGAATAAAATAAAATATACAATATACTGCTCAAAAACGATAAATAACTTTTCAAACAGATAAAACTGCAATGGTCGGAGGTCGAAGAACTCACAGATATACATTTTACAACTCATTTATAATTCAATGGGTTGATTTAAGGGCAGAATAAAATAACCCCAGTAGGGTAACAGTGTTCATTAGCGAATCAGTAATACAAAAACTAACAGGTACAAATTAACTAAAAATCAAATCAAAGATTTGATAGCGTTATGTAGATGATACATTTGTTTCCCTCGAAACAAATTAACATGACAACACTCATAAATTATATAACAGCATATTTGATGACACGAGATTTGCAAGTGTAGTAGAATCAGGATATGAAATTCCAATTATTGCTATTTTAATAACCAGTACAGATACAATACTGTTTGAGGCACGAGTTTACCAGAAACAAACCCACATACCATAGATCATAACTTACATAAGAAACAAGTCAAGAATGCATGTAAGGAGTTATATACAAACGGTCTACAGATGAAGCAAAACCTACTACAACATTGATATTGATAATGTTGGACAGATTTGGAAAAATGCTTATTGACGTAACTTCATCAAAAGTTTCTATTAAAGTGAAAAATCATGTCCAAAAATCGAAAATCTGATCGTCCTGTTATACATAAAGAACATTTCATAAATTACTATAAGAATATATAGACTCTTTAGGATCAACTTTCCTCACAAGTCAGCATTATCGTTACAGGTGATCCTATGGAGATTGAAAGGTTCAGTAAGAAATGACGATAATCCCAAAGTGACCTGAGAAGTAAATATGACCAGAATCCCAAAAACATTTTACTAGACTATGAAGAAATTGATATTACTAGTTCCAGGCAACTGAAGACACCCACTTCATTGAGAGAACGTCAACATTCAGAATCAAACAAATCCCAACAATGTCAGAGAGTTTCTATAAGTATGGAATGTAGATTAATGAATATATCAAAGTAGACTCAATTCATAAACCTGAACAGACAAGACCAAACCACCACACCGTTAGCGTTCAAGTGAGAAGAATCAACGGAAACATATGAACACATGAAGACAAGGTTATCAGAACATACTGACTGGACACTTATGGGAATATCATAATTCTTACTTTTATATGAAGTAAGTGCCAATAACGTTATTCAGGGCGACAGCAAAAATCTATCATCATACTAACAATTCCAGTGAACTTAATACTACCAAAAGAGGTTGTTCATAGTATTTTCGATATTTCGTAATTGTGTCGTACCTAGGTATTTCTGTTGCCTTTTGTTGATTTCCTAGACCAGAGCTGTATAGAGTGTCATTTCCAGATGACGCTGTAGGTAGTAAATAAAGTTCTTAATATGGAGTGTTATGAAAATGGTTAAATGTGATATTTTTGCATCACGGACTTAGTAAGACAACTATTAAAAATGGTAAGTACTGAATCTAGGATTCATAGTAGTGTAGGAAAACTCGACATTTGCTAACTTTCCAAAGGTCGAACCTACGCCTCACAGTTATCGCCTAACCTCTAGAATACTAAGTTAGCATCAAATGGTTTGCATGGTTAATTTAATTAAATTTGGAATATATCACTCTCCTTCATATCTGATTGAGGAGAAAACGGATGATCACGTCTTCTTACCGGGAGTCTAGGAATTATTTCCTGCAGTCAGTTACCAGTAAGTACATGATTGTTAATGTTGGCTTTGTTAGAAAAATGGTTAAATTGGAAGTTTCACATCACATACTTAATTTAGTTAGATATTCACTAAAGTTAACGGCAGTTATAATTACAAACTATGTCGCTGACTAAACGATTTAAAAATTTAATGTCTACTGTAAAGCCTGATGGTTCTGGTTTCTGTGTACAGACGAGTGATGAATACCCACTTCTGAAGAGTCTCATACTAAGCTGAAACACTTATCCACTGCTATTTAGATTTTATTAGTTATCTAACTAACGTCATTAAATGATACAATACATTTTCTGCACCAACTGACCACTTCATGTAGTACATTCTTCAAGTACAAATTTTCTTTCAGATCATCTTAATTACAATTTTCACCTTGATATCCATAAGCATAGGATAACATTACTAGTCATTTCAACTTTAAACTAAATGAAATGTTATATAAATGTGAATCATCATCATCAGCAGCAGCAGCAACGTAGAACCGGGCACAAACGCCTGGTAAGCATAAAATTTACATTCATTACATTGAATAACTTCAGCTTGTATTGCATAACTATTAATTAAACATTATTAAATTATAATTTGATCAGAAAAGCATTCAAAATGATACTATGATGAATATATATTTAACATGTAGATGAACAAATAAATTACAGCATATTATTGAATGTGTAGATAGCGATAAGCAACTTATGCAAGCCAATGTGATATTTGTGCTAAACATAAAATTTTTAACAAGCAATAAATTACTCACCATATAAATAGTTGGAAACTTTTGAATGAACTAAACACAGATATTAAGTAAAATTATACTAAAGTTTAGGCATTATTATTAAAGTTAGATATTGATAATTTCAAATGAATTGAGTATTGAATAAGTAGTTTGTAGAATTAAGTAGTATATGCTTTTTTAAATAGTAATTCAGTGAATTAAGTTGATTTTTTTTTTAATATTCTGTCAAAATCAAAGTATTTTAGAACAATCAAAGTTGAACAAGTTTGAATGTATTGAATGTTAGTGATTGTTGGTGAAGTTATTTCACAATGAGACAGCTCGTGCCACAAACGCCCCGCCCTCATAATTGTAACATGTGTTTTACTAACTGCCAGTGATGTGTGAAGTAAGAATTATGGTGACAACCAGTTTATGTGAGTGTGTTAAACACATAATAAAGTTGATAAAATGTAAGGGTGGTTATTTGGATAGTTAGTCCAAGGAGGATGATTAATGAGATCTTCCTTTTGATAAGTGCTATAGGATTCAATAAACTGTGAAATACTTCAGCTATTCACCTCTTTTTAAGTAAGAAAAGTCTTTTTTGATAATGTAGATGCTGTTTATGTCAATTTTGTGTTCATTGTAATTTGCAATGTGCAGTTATTTTTGAATTAATCTACACCTCTTCAAGCCCTATAGGGTTTTGCCAGGAGGTCTTATTGTGTAGCTTTCATGTTCTATGGTATAAGTCATGAATTTTCGAGAAGACTCACTAACGTAGGAAGCATCACAATTGAAACGACCTAACCTGCAAACACAGCTTTCGTGGAGAAATAAATTAAATTCTGTATTTTTTCTAACCAAAGCACCTAGAGTACGTTTGGTTGTTTTGTAGAAAGCTGGGATTTTATGTTGTTATAAAATTCTTTGTAATTCTTCTGTCATGTCATGGCGATAACGTAGAACGGTAGAATCAATCCAAGACGCTTCACACACCACATTTTTCATACCACTGGTAGCAAACACATATAAATACACATGCATATCTCATGGTGAAACACTTTGACCCATAATGACAAGACTTCGACACATCCAGACATGTGCTTGACCGACAGTAAATATTTAAATAATGACTAAAAGATCATGTCTACCATATATGTTTTGGATAAACTAAACTTCATAGACTTGATGCTGTAATAAGACCAACTACTTCAACGATTGATCTTCTATGTCGTAAACCCGTTAAGTGGATTATAATCAAATTAAAGAACTGGATGAAAATATTTTACTGTATGCTTTTGAAATAATGAATTTACTGGATATTTTAAAAAAACTTTCGTTCACATGAGACAATACCTCATTGTCCATAAACATCTCTTCTAAAGAAACTGTATTTATTATACATATTTTTAGTTGTTTCATTGCTACTTGTGATTACAAATGAGCTTAATGTGATACTTGAGCGACCCAGCTGTTTTCTAGGCAACTACTTTTATAATATCTTACTAGACCTTTGCTCATAGTTTGTTTTTTATTTTGTCTAGTGGACTGTTCACATCTTGTTATGACGTGAAAAATAAAGAGAGGATGAGGATGAGATGATTTTGGTTGGTGGACGCGAACACCAATAAGATGTGTACCTAGTTGATAATGCTCGATTGACCTAAGCCCACTCACCCCCAGGCCGACAATAGAACAACCAGAATTGAGAACAGGAAGACGGAGAGAGCGAGAACCGAGAACGTATTATATTTTAATCATGCCTGTATATACACATAAAATAAGACCACACAGTGAACCAATCAAGAATCTAACATTTGTACAGAACAAAGGGAAGAGTGGCAGTGAATGTTACAACTTGTACACAATTAAGTAAGCGTAGTTCATAGTAAATAAACAACGCGCCAAGGGTAAATATACAAACGAGAGAACCGGGCAAGGGAAACGTAACAGTCATAGAAATGAAAAAGTTACATTGTCCATAGTTATGATAATTAAAATAATGCTCTAAAGCACAGTTCACGAAGATAGTCAATCTTCATTAGGTGCCCGGCATATCACATCTACTCCCCAAAATCACTACTTTCAGTTATTAACCGAGTACTTATAAATAATATTAAACCTTTTATCTTACATTAATAGTTAAGGATGTGATGTAGAATGATTGGTAGCAGTCAGGAGGAAACGTTGTTCAACAGAATTTTTTCATTTATTCTCATATGAATGCACAATTTTACATTACACATCACTTTATTTAACAAATCTTAATTGAATCGGATTAGTTTTAAGTGACTATTACTAATGCCGCCTGATTTTCAGAAAGAGGCTGGAAAAATCCCAAGAATATGAGATTACAATGTTGTAAACAAAAGCTACAAACTATCACAGGTTGCTAGATCAACAATTAATAGTAACAATTGGAAACTGTATAAATAATCCATTTCTTGTATTACTTTTCGAAGGAACCAATATTTCCCTTAAGATTTCAGATAAACCTTGCTCATTGAATCCCAACTAATGTGACACTTAAGTTGAACAGGTGATACATCTAGCCATCGTTAAAGTGTTTGTTAAACTAATAAATAGTGATTAAAATTGAGACAATAACTTCTACAAAGTCATCAACATTGAGTTTGATATAGAAAATGGTAAACTAAATGAAACTGTTACTTGAAAAATAAAACAAATTCAGTAAAGAAGAAATATTGGATGCAGTATCAAACTTGGATGACTCTGAAGATGAACAAGTGCAGCCAATCAAAATACACTCTATGAGTAATAATAGTTTGTATTATAGAAAAGTTACATAAAGATTCATTTTAGGATGAGAATATGGTTTTAATCTGGAACTCTTACGACGGAACACAGTGCAAAATTGTGCATAGAAGACAACTGATAAATGCATTTTCAGTGGGGACCGGAGTCAGACAAGGTTGCCTGCTCTCACCTTTTCTCTTCCTCCTAGTAGTTGACTGGATCATGAAGACCTCCACATCTAAGGGAATGTACGGGATTCAATGGACAAGTAGGATGCAACTCAATGATTTGGACTTTGCAGATGATCTAGCTCTTTTAGCACATACACACCAACAAATGCAAGCGGAGACAATCAGTGTAGCAGCAACTTCAGCATCAGTAGGCTTGAACATACATAAGGGTAAGAGCAAGATTCTTAAATACAACACAGGGAGCACCAACCCAATTGAACTTGATGGAGAAACTCTGGAAGAAGTGAATACTTTCACATATCTGGGGAGCATCATCGATGAACAAGGAGGGCCCGATGCAGATGTAAAGACAAGGATTGACAAAGCCAGGGCAGCATTCCTGCAGTTGAAAAACATATGGGACTCGAAACAAATATCAACTAACCTCAAAGTCAGACTCTTCAATTCGAACGTGAAGACAGTCCTGCTGTATGAAGCTGAAACTTGGAGAATTACTGCAAACATCATCAGACGGATACAAGCATTTATAAACAACTGTCTACGCAAGATACTAAATGTCCGTTGGCCGGAAACCATCAGCAGCAGCTTACTGTGGGAGAGAACAAACCAACTTCCAGCCTCATAGGAAATTAGGAAAAGACGTTGGAAATGGATAGGACATACATCACGCAAACCATCAGACTGCATCACGAGACAAGCATTAACATGGAATCCTGTTGGGAAACGGAAGAGAGGAAGGCCAAAGAACACGCTGCGGCGAGAATTGGAAGCAGACATTAAAAGGATGAACAGTAACTGGAAACACTTGGAAAGGATTGCTTGGGACAGAGTTAAATGGAGAATCCTGGTGAGTGGCCTATGCTCCTCAGTGAGGAGTAACGGGCATAAGTAAGTAAATAAGTATATGGTTTTAGGAAAACAAAAGTTAAGATTATGATTATGATAAAACTCTGAGAAATCTTTCTAATAAGGCAAAAGATTTTCTGGTAAATGATGAGACCTACAGTTGATTATTAATATAGTGGATTTATGATTTTAAACAATCACCTTAATCTCAACCACAGATCTTAATCTTAGATGTCAACTCTAATACTAATCTCAATATTTGATCACAAACATAAGTCTGACCATAAATCTTAACTCTACACCCTGATACAAACCATATACTAATGAAAAGTCCAAACCACAATACAAATTTAAAATCACAACTCAAAATACTTTATTCTACACTCTTCCTCCCTATACTAAACCTCTACAATCAAGTTTTAAGTACAAACCTCAAATGCTAACCATAAACCTTTATACAAGCACCCAGCTAAGCGCTCAAGTAGAACAGCCATTGTCTCGTGATTACGTAATCATTACAGTTTTTGTTACTCAATATCAACATTATTCGGTTTATACTTTGCAACGTTGAAACTGTCTACTGAAGCCTCAAACACTCAGCACTATACTTTATATTCATCAAATATCCTAAAAGTTATATTGAAATATATAATGACCAACTACTCAGTAATGCATGATTTTGGTTATTGAAACCTTATTTAATAAGATGTCCAGTTCGGCAATCAAACAACAAAGCTTGAATTCGATATCACAAGTCAACCTAAGTTAAATAACCAGTCAAAACTAGGAAGAACCCTACAGCTATTTTGCCTTGTTATGGAACTAAACAGTGAACATCCAGAACTCCACCAAGAAGCCGATCCAAAGACACTTAGGTTTAACTGCAAACTCTGATCATTTTGACTATCAAGCTATCTAATACCAAGTGACTAATATTATTAACTTCAATCAATTCATGTTATATATATTTTCCGCATTTACTCCCATTGGTAATTGACTTCCCCATCCCAGTAGAGTTCAACCATTTTAGTCAGAACTGTTGAGAAGTCCCATACTATGTAGAAACAGCTATCCAGTATTTCCTGGTTTCCATCGACTGTCTAATATGAGCCACTTTGTGATATCACGTTCAAATTTAGTAATCTTCATAAGGCCCTGTTTAAGTATTACTTTTACACTATGTAAATGATTTGGATTCATGAAGATACCGAAATGTGATAGATTTGCATGAACGTTGAAGAGAACCATTTCAAGAAAACTGATTAAAATATCTGGCTAAATTTGCTTCACCAGTCATACTGATTTTAACTGTAAATGGGTGTTGCGGAGATTGCTAAATTTGAATTCGATATTACGAATTGGTCTAAGCTAGACTACTACTGGAAAGCTGTCTCATCCTAATATGGGAGTTTTCAGGTGTTTGCGCATCCAAATCCTCAGCAGAGGGTCGAATTCAGCTCAACAATATATAATTACAACTAATAAACAGCTTACTAGTGATTAACTTTTAGACATAATTCCTGCAGTTTTAGCGAGATTTAACTAATGAAAGTCAACCATGTCGTGTGTTAGGTGTTTACTCAGTGATGACGATGGATGAGGTAGCACAAATATATCGTAAATTGACTAAGTTAAAAATGTCAATAGATGAGTGTTGGCTCAGTGGTCTACTGATGAAGCGTCCACAGTAAAACCTCAAGTCTGTGAGCTCATTTCCTTAGTGGGATCGTGGGTGTGCGCTGCTGAAATATCTCATACTGGGACGAAATATCTATCATGTACTTCATTGGTTGCTTAACTCAGACCGATCTGTGAAATCAAATCTAAAGATAACGAATTTACTGATTTTCTGCCCTTGCCTATTTACTATTCAGTGTTTTATTGTTTTGCAAATCAAAGTTTGATAATTAGTTTATATTTCAGAAAATGCACAACTCAAGTGTATGTGGCATTAAATATATTGAGTTCATTTACACATATGAAGTCAATAAGCTGACAAATTATGAAACCTCTAACTCGACTTGAAGATCTTCCAGGGGTATTTTGGTTATCGATATTGTTATTCAGCGAAAACATAGTTATCAAACTGAGAGATTCCTCAAGAACGAATCAGATGAAATGAGTATTTACTTAACCTATTCTTTCATTTAGATAGACATGCAGTTCTCCGTTGTTTTAAATAACATGCGAAGCAATCATTTATCAATTTGAATTACAATAAGGAAAGAAATTTCCCTTTGTTTCTACTAAGCTAGATGCTACATAAGTTGAACAATCAATTCCACATATATATGCAACATGACTGTCTTAAGTGATATGATAATACATGTGAACATATGATCTCTCACCTTAAAAATATGTTTAATAAAATTTTTGATAATATAAGATCTTACTTCAAGTGCTCTGCTTTCTTCATTTTCTGGTTGTGTAGATCTTGATTTCAATTCTAATAAATGATGACAAGCTGTTTGACGTTCAGATAACCAACGATTGAATATATCACGTTCTTTAACATAATATTCCCATTTTGTTCGTAACTCACGTAATTGTTCCGTATGATATTCAAGCTAAACATTAGAAGAATAGATAGGATTTAAACAAAATGCACATGAGTATCGAAACCAGTAAATATTGTTATGTAAGTAATATAGATTTCTTTTGTTAACAAGGAATAGTTAAACTTAGAAACAAAAATTATAACAATAACCGTAAAAACTTTGTTATTCTTATTTAAAATACCATAGTGGTTAGACGGAATATTCATAGAATTTCCTTCTAGGTCCCGTACTAACAGACTGTTTCATGGTCATTTGAAAATATAACCAGCTAAAATCGACTATCAATAAAGCCTTTGAGAGAATATGATATCTCTACGGTTAAGTACATGCTTTATCTGAAAGACAATTCTTCTGAATCGAAAGTGATATTCAGTAATTATCTGACAGTGTCAACTCCAAAAAAAGGACAAACTGCCTGAATTCCCAGCATCTGTGCGCATTTACAAATTCAACTGTTTTTATGAAGCTAAATACATTGGATGCACAATGCGGTAAGTCCACATGACATTGTGGCGCATCACCCGGCTTTATTGATGAAAGGACAATTAATAATAGTTAAAGGTTCGATTCTAAAGTATTTAAAGTACATCATGTTCTACGTAGATTTAAGTACGCTCTTCGAAATTTTTCATTGTATTTCTTGTAATATGTCATATGGTTTACGAATTCGTCTTCTATACAGCCGAAGCTATTGCTATTCATATCCATTAGCCGGACCTTTGTGTATAAAAGAAATTCATGCAATCACTTTCCTTACATCGGCCATCTTAAAATTTTGCACCCTACCGTGAGTTGTGTCCATGAACTTGTAATTTTTATATTTTATATTCTTAAATACCCTGTTTAATTTCATTCTTACATCTTTAATCTTACGTAATGAGTCTTGTTAATTTTCTTGCTAGCATAAAATATTTTATCACATTTTACCTATTTAGTACTGTAATTGCGTTGTCATTTTCTTTATTCGTTCGATATCTTCTCCACAAACATGTGTTCAAATAATTCAAGATTATCAACGTTATTATGTAACAATAAACACGTTATATATTACTCCTTTATTGTAAACCATTTACATTAGTATAGCAGCCTGATGAGAAACTAAATGCAGAAATATTTTTCCACTGTCTTACATGTTCTTAATTACACGAATGGGAACAAATGATAAATTATTAAGATAAACTTGCATATTCCCGTTGATTTGTTATAGACTAAAGCTGGTCAGTTATGGTTGCTATATGTGCATCCTGAGCGGATTGCCTCAATATAGCGAATTTTCACAAGTATTATATAGCAACAATGACTGACCAGCTTCAGTCTATAACAAATCAACGGGAATATACAAGTTTATCCTAATACCAATGTGCCCGTTGCACAAGTGTGACTGTCTGGACTCAGCAGTCTAGTGGTGGAAGCGGTGGCGTTCGACACGAAACGGACTGAGTTCGAATTCCTGTGTGAACATCAACATTGGGATGCAAGTACATACAGCCGATGAGTCCCAAATAGGACGAAACGCGCGTCCTGGATTCCACTTGCCAGTCACAATCCAACTTATATAATAAATGATAAATTAGTTTCATTATTCTTTCATACACATATTACCAATCTTTTTTGCTTAACTATATTATGGTATTAACTTTATTATTTTGTTGTTGTAGTGGTAAATAGTACAGCAACTTGAATTAAGGCATATATATCTCAGGATCTACATTGATTATTACAGACACTTAAATGCTTAGACAATGATTTTTTTTAACCTATGACAAGTCCCTGGAAATCTTTATTTTAACTTAAAATAAAAAAATAAATAATGGTTAATATGAAACATTAGATTATGTATATACCATCTTAAGATCCAAGTATTCACTGTAAACATACTATAACTGATAATCTAATTTACATTTATTTATTCAGAATAAAACAATGGGATTTGTTTATATGAAATATTCTTTAGGAAATGTATGTTAACTACTGTTCAGAGCTTCCGGAATATTCTGAAGTTAGTTACCAGTGAGTTGATTATCATAAGTCGGTTGAAACGGTTATTTTTGTGGAGATCGATATTTTTTATTGGTACCCTGTCAACATCGGTCAATAAAAAATACCCATTTTAATTCAATTAATTATTTGGTAAAAAGTAGTACTTTATCTGAATGAATAGACAAATGAAATGACATAATGACATTAGATTACTTTATGAAGCTACATTAAATTTTGCAAGATTAAAATCATATACCTTTTTGTTTTCTATATCGATTGCATTACGTACATGTTTAGCTAACAGTTTCACTAAATTTTGATCTGAAATATCTCCCTTATTATCAGAGTTTTTATCATTTTCTTGTACAATGTAGTCGATTTCTATTGATGACATTCCACATCTAGTACATAATAAATAATAAAAAAGAAAAGAAGATAGGAGCTATTAGTACATCATAGTTTGTCAAGTAATGCAAGTAAATGATAGTGCAATAGCATAAATTGAGTGAAGTATGATATGCAAACTATTACATCCGAACATAGCGGCCCAAATAGCCAATCGGTTGGGGCCGTGGGAGTTGAACCTGGCAAGAGTGCCAGGGGTTCGAATCCCGTGGGTAGCAATCGTGATGACATCCGAATATAAGCATTGTAAATTAACATATAATCAATAACATTACATAGTTTCTAGTGCAATGGGAAAACAGGACAGCTCACATTTGCTTTATCTGTTTAGCCGAAATACAAGCTAAAGTTAAATGAATAATGTTAGATTGTAGCTAACAAGTGGAATACAGGAAGTGTGTTACGTTCCATTTAAGACCTGTTAGCTAGGTATACCTGTACTTGTTAATATCTACAAAGAAACTCAATCTATCCTTATTATGGCGTTCACTACTTGGTTAATCAATTCAAAAGGCTGCTGAATAGAAATAATCTGCTCAGAATGGATAAATGACAACACCATATCAACACCAACTGGAGGATACAAATACTGTCCAAATCATTTAGCTTACTTGTATGCAAGAGTGGACAATTCCCGTTTCATTGATATCAACTTTGATTGCATAGCTAGCGTCATAGCTAATTGATGACCAACATCTTCTAGGCTTATTGCTTTAGCTGGCAATTTCTCATCGGATAATTGTTTTAAACGATCTATTTGATAATTAATAAAACTTTTGTTTGGATATGAAGTAAATCCAGTCACATTATGTTGATGTGATATGATTGGATTAGATGATGAAAGGGATTGATTTGTTGTTGAAACTCCTGATATTGCAGCAATTGCTGCTGACGATTGACTCATAACACTTAATCGTTTCCACCAAGATTGTAAATCATTCAGTATAAATGTAGCAGTTGAGTTCAAGGAATCAATATATGATTTGAAGCGATTTGACTGATCATCTAATCGACTCTATATAATAAATAAATTGAAAACAAGTTGTTAACGTTAGATTTTGACCTGATTATGATACCGAGATTAAGATCGAGTTAGAAAAAGATTGAAAATCAGTAAGTAGTGAACACTAGTACAGTAATTCTAATCTGTGCAGATCCATAATCTTACCGGGGAGGATTTATTCATTTACCACTGATCCAGCTAGTTTCCGACGGTTGATGTTACTAACCATAGTCAGTCCCTGGTATATTTTACCTGACCTCATCTATTGTGACCAACGGATACAGGCTTCAACTTGGCATAGTTGAACTCAACTTTCTTAAACCAAAAGGTGAAGAAATAGATTTCCTGGGAAGTATTTCATGGACGCACATTGGAGAGACAGACAGACAGTTACAACGTAGAACTTGGTACATGCGTACGTCAGTTATATACAAGGGGGAAACAGCTGTTCAGAGCTTCTTAGGTTTCAGTGATTATCTTACTCAATTTGTTTCGTAATCAGTAATCTTTAGAATGTCGAATGCTCATAATAAAAGAAAAATCTTTCAAAGCAGCAGGACATAACTAGACATATTTATGAGTAGTATACTGTGTTCTGAAGTCTGAGCAAAGCTTAATACCACTTTCAATACAAGCTTATCTATGGTGTATCAGTTTACAAAAAGCACCTGCCCAAACCAAAAAGTACGACAAAAGTTAACACTTTTATTATGAAAACCTTCCACCTTCTACTCTATTTTTTAGGGAATGTAGTTATTAGTATCAGTAAGGCTCTAATTAAAAGTATCTATTAAAGCGACGTTTATGTTTTACCACCGAAACTAAGCTGATACTTTTTATAGTAAGCTAAGAACAAGGTATGGATCACAAACATTCCATTGTTTGTGTACCAATCAAAGTAATCTCGTATATCTACCTACATACATTGTACTAACGGACTGGTTTCTTTGCACTATCCTTATCATGTACTGTCATATTCGGCGGCCTGTTTGAAATCATGGGCTACCGCTTTTACCAAATATCTCAACAAGTTACTTTTTCGTCTTTTGTTTTAATTTCTCAATCATGTCCCAAAATCAAACTGTATATTCATGCATTATTATAAAAAGTCTACGACCTATCGTGAGTAATCCAGTTATATCTAAGCAATGACATCATGGTGTCTGGTAACATACGTTACTAAATAAACTCGAAAATATGAATATCTAAGGCTGGATAATCAACTGGATGTATTCCTATTTCCCTATGAGAGAAAAATATACTGTGCACAAAGGAAAGTGCTCTACCAATCTACTAACAGAAGTTAGTGTGCCTCAAGCTGCTTTACTTCAACTTGTTATTTTTTTAATTTATTCTGAATGACTTGCACTTCTATGAAAAATACCTTTGTTAAATCAGCAGATGGTCTTAATATTTGCATGACTGTTTCTTCTTCTTAAATTGTTGTGAAATGAACTGTTTTTTAGAGAATATTGAACAATGGTCTAGTTTCAATGGTCTTAAACTTAGTCATTCCAAATGTCGAACAGTCAATTTCAGTCTAAGACATGAAAAAGACCGAAATCCTCATGTGAATTAGCACAATGTTAGTAAAATTGAAGATTTTATAATTAAAACTACGTCGAACGTTACTTATCTGTATGTAACTTTTACTTCAGGTCTGTCTTGATCTTTCCATGTTTTGCTAACATCAAAGAGGATTTTTCGTACATCCAGAGGAGATAGGCTCAGCTTAGCAGTTATAGAAATAATAATGACCTACTTAAAGTGTTAGCTTACCTTGATAGATTGTGCATTCGAATGTATGTTAATGTAACTTGTTTCAATTTCTTTATTTCGTTCTAAAGCATCTAAAGCTATCATATCTAACAGTTTTTCTTCAGTTGAATTATTCACTAAATACTTCCAATTATCAACAACATTATGATCGATAGGAATTTCACGATATGGGCAATTGACATTCTCACAGATTCTATTCGTTCTAGATATTTGATCCTTAGTGATAGCATGAATAAGTAAATGAACTAAATGATGTGTATTCTCTAAAAGATTTTTGCCTTCTTTGTCAATTTCTCTAATCAATTGATCTATTTGTACTGTAGAATCTTGATAAGTAGTTAAGTTGGTTATTTGATTTTGATTATTAATAGTATTATTTCCTGCTGATATGAGACGAAAATTTATACTACTCATCCAACGTTCAGTAGTTTGTGCTGATTCACGAAATGTTGTATAATTTTGTTGAATAGCATTAATCCAGTTAGTGCATTGCTGGAATAGAAATATATAAAGAGGTTATAAATAAATGTCTGATATTCATAATTCGTGGATAATAATGATTAACTATGCTTCTTATTATTCTATTCGCCTATAAGCAATGTCTTATGGCTTCGTGTGACTACACAATTCATTACTGTGCTTTGAACCTGCTGCAACTTTAATTACCGAACAAATCAAGAGCTGTTGCTGCAGTGGTTCATGTGTTTTATGCCTCCTCTATAAAATTCACACACAGAATATATTCAGCAATTGAAAGCGATGTCATGAGAGAGTTACTACTTGTAAATATTTACGAACGATTATGAATGGAAGCTAATCACTATACTGAAGCTTTCCATGCAAATCCATGGAATGCCTCATAATTCATGTATCCCATCATGTATGTGAGCTTTAATGAGCTTACCAACCCGTTTCCATCCTTAAATTGTTTTAATGTAGTATGCTAACTTGGTCCTTACACTCTTTACATGACATTGGTAGTTCTGTTCTCACTCTCTCCCCCTTACACGTAGCTATATTTATGACATTGGCATATCGATATGTTTGGATGTATTCCTGATCAGATTTCTTGCTGGCTTGCTTTACGCTACTACTACTAAGACATACAATACAATACTATTATTACCATTGCTGAGATCTTACTGTGTTACTTCGTGACTATGACTTGGAATACTTATTTCTAATAATAATAATGCGATAAGGGTGGCAAGCAGGACTCGTAGTGGGGTCGTAAATGAAATCCTAGAACATTTCACTAAAACTGATAAGAATAATGAAAACAGCCTGAATAAATATCTTTTGAGTATTTCCAAGTTGGATACCATAGATTATATCCCTTTATATATTTTGACATGTAAAACAGGGAGCTTTCTACCAATAAATGCACATATGAATAAATAGTAGGCAAGGGATTTGAGAAGGAAACCGAAATATAAACTGATACTTATAGAATGGAAATTACATGCTGTAGAGGTATACCTTAGTTTCATCTACTTACAAACATCAATTAAATTGTTACTAGGATCTTCCTCTCTCCATAAGTGTAATATGGCCATATTTTATGCATGAATCAACAGTATTAATCTTGATCACTGCTATTTCCGTTTCTACAATAGTGTTTATATCTTTATTATTATTATTATTATCATCCTATTAAGGCTTATCCGTAATGTAATTAAAACTATTTAGAGTCATCTGAATTACATGAATAAATTACTCAACTGGATAAAATGAAAGATTTCTGGGTTGAATAGTATGCATTAACAAAGGCAAACACGTAAATCATTTTGACATGACTGAGAGGATTTATAGTGTTGATTTATAATGTTAAATTCACTGAGGTAGATGATTTATCTGTAGAAGTTTTCATTAATGTTCTGGACAAATTCCTCAATGTCTACTCCAAGTTTTAGTAGACATATTTATTAACTTACTGGTATTATGTTTGTCCATCCCTCTGGTGACCTAGTTCCCGGTTAATTGTCTTTGCTGTCTTTATTATCATCATGTATCTTTTTTCTTTCTTTTGAATTATCCCTACCTGAAGCAAACCATTATGATGTCAACCAGATCAATAAGAAAAGCTTTCGCAGCATTTAGCATAAGGGACCCAATACTATCAAAAACTTAACTTGTTAGCTGTTTCATTTAACTAGAGCTCAATAAGTAAAATAAGTACATGATATAACTATCATAATAAATATTAATGTGATCAAGAAGAGTTTTCCTAGCCAGTATGTTGTCAAGTAAATGTAAGGTGATTAGCATTCAATGGAACCACAATTTGAACACTTAATTACAGAGATTCGGATAACTATAAAAGTGGCCGGGCACACCACATATCCACTAATATCTAATTTTCATTCATGTAAACCAAACATCAACATCTCACAAACAATGAATCAGAGAGAATAGTAAAGATAAAATTTACCTTTATCTTTCTTTTTATTTCAGTGAATCTTCCAATCAATTGATTAAATTTACTTGTCTGACCATTTATTTTTGTGGTAGTGTTAGACATAATATCACAAAACTGTTCAAATTTCTGTGAATATTCATTAAGTTCTTTATTTAAAGCCTATACCAATAAGAGTTTTACACACAGAAGGAGAAAACAATGAAAATAAACTTCATAGTTTGTTAGTTTATTTAATGGTACACATGATAAAATAAATGAACATTTTAGAAATATAGGAATATCACTTAATTAGTATGGTTGGGATGTGCCCTGGATCCTGATAACAAGTTTCATTCTGTTTGGGACTAGCCAGTACGGATTTGAAGTTAGAAATGTTTGCTTTGAAAATCAAACTTCTCATCCACTGATTTATTGAGCCTAAACTGTCAAAATCTTGTTCATTGAACATGACTTTTATTTTATTGGTAAAGATTCAAATCTATCTAAAGAGTCCTATGTAGAATGAAATACACATTCTGAACTCCACTGATTAAGACACGTTAACTTTGTTAAGAAATATTGTGACTAAGTGGCAATTTCAAAGTAATTCACTTTGTATGTACAGTTGTCAATAGAGACTGGTCAAATGTAATTCATGATATCAGCAAATAGCAGCCTCATACGCTTACTAAAGAAATAGTAACACTTTGGAATTCTGTCATTAAGTATTGACCGTTGTTCGCTAGAATTTTGAATGACTGAACTAGGAGAGTGTTTACAAATATAATGAATACATATTTTAGGTTTGCTAACATAAATTGATCTGAATTTGATAGAAACTGTAAACCAGGAAGCTCTGGAAAACTTGTTCCTATTCGTATAAGACTCCTCAGAAGTGAACAATGTATAATGAATTGAATGAAGTCAAATGGTTCAAAGGTTGTGTCCAATGTAAAACCTGAAGGTTCGTGGTCGAATCTTCTGTAGAGTCATGGTTGCGCACTGCTGAAGAGTCTCATATTAAGATCTAACATTCGTCCTGTACTTCTTGATTTTCAACGCTATACTAACCAACTTCTTCAATTTCTGCAACACCTAATTTCATATATTTTGAAGTTAGAAAAGATGGAATAACTGTCTATGCAACTGAATAATAAGCTATGTAAACATAGCACCATGTCTACCGAATTCCCATAATTTATTTAATGGTTATCTTTGACATGTGAAAAGTCAACTAAGTGTCTCAAACATCAGTGATTTTAATTTTAAACTACTATGGAAAAATTAGGAGTACAGACAAAGTCATCACTCGTGACTTTGATGAAGTCACTTAATTGGATGATGAAACTTATGAGATTGAACAATATCAAACCTAGTACAGTTCCATATAGAATTTTTCGTCTTTTCCAATATTCAGTCTTTATCGTAATTTATAGTCTACGTCTTAATTAAGAGACAATCTATTTATTTACTTAGATATTAGATGGCTGGTATAGAAGCAGTTGCTAAGACATCATGCTCCACCTAACTTTTGGGTAAGTTGGGGTTCGGTGGCATAACGTACATGTATTAACCAAGTAACTAAAAACTTATAGCTCAATTTCACACTCGGAGATGCTACTATTGACCCATTTGAAACTCTGATGAACTGTTGAAAAACTGATTGATAAGTGAGTCTAGACCAATGTATTGGGCTAAGTTCGGCTCCGTTACGGGAAGTATCATTCCTACCAAGTTAGCAAGTAAGCCGTTTTAACGAGTGACAACTATTATGATACTTATATCAAACGGAGTCTCCACTTAACTACTGGCAATCCCCTAACATTAAAACATAGTGCACTCTACGTAAAGTTAAATAAACAATTAAAGTGAGGTGGATTTATATAAATGGATATCAAATTTTGTTGATTGGATTTGCCACTAATTGATGTTGATACGGTACCACGGGAAATCGATGAACACTGGGTAGCTGTTACGTCCCAGTATGGTACTCCGTAGTGGTGCGTGCACGAATAGGCTCACTAGTCACTAAGTTCAAAATGTTTCTGAAGTTTTATTGAAAAGTCATGACCAGTGGAGGTCAGACTTGTCAGGAGCAAGACAGTTATCACCAATGACAGTCGATGATCATTATGCTATATCATAAATTGATGCAAGTGGGAAATATAATATTGGATGGCAGCTGGTCCAGTGGTGCAGAGGGTTAGGCGTCTATCAACCCTAAGCCTCTGGAGTGGACATTAATGAGGATTCCCATACTAGGACGAAACAGCTGTCCAGTACTCTCAGGTCTTAAATAGACACGTTGACACATTTTAACTCAGTCAGTCTATATATCAGTCTATATATCGCGGAAAGAAGTATAACTCAAACAGGCCATTATTTACTACTCAGTGAATGATCAATTGAACTAAAAGTTACCAAGTCGACATAAATCATTTATTTGTTATTAAACAATTACTATGAATATAAAATATTATTAAGTAGTTCAATTCACAAAATACTACATCCCAGGTAAGATGAAGTGTGTTGAGTTTCCGTGTACCTGATAGAAAATCAAGTGGCTGACTAGCTATAGACTATTAAACTATAGAGTATGTTAATCCATATCATTTGAAAAGAAAACACAACTTATTCTCCATCATACCTACCTTTACTTGTTGAACATAGATATTCCAATCGTTTTCATTGAATTTGTTAGATCCATGCATTAATGGCTTTATATTTTGTTCATTTACATCCGTTTGATTTACCATTCTGCCAGATTCTAAAATGCTTAACTTCATCTCTGTTTTATCAATCCAAATACGTAAATCATTGTATAATTCAGATAGAGTTTTTTGTTCATTGACTGAATGATTTACTTTTTCTTGGTACTAGAATGGTTTTGAAAAGAGAGTGTTACGTGGAGTATTACGTTATTCATTTTATGAGGGATTGTCAATACTCCTTGTTTAATTCATAAAATAAAGTTACTTAACATAGGCAAAGATATACTGAAAATCTTTATTTTACTGTCGAGTAGGACTTAAAGTAGACTATGTGTACTTAAATATAGTATATACCATGTCTTCTAAGAGCTTCAAATCAAATTGACTATGTAATATGTTATGTTAGTGCTGACAGTCGAGAACATTACCACCCCACCATTCGGCTTGTAATTGATATATCTGTGAATAAACCCTAGGAATAATTCATAAATGTCACCCCGTGGTCTTAAGTAGTATCCGAAACCAATCAACTCTGCAGTTTGCATATAAGGCTAAAGTTGGCAGGATAACATATTACAGCATTTTATGATCACCTGAAAGCGAAGAAGGTGTACTACGGTATCTTCAAGATTACAGTCTTATGTTGGTATACGGGTAAATTTGAACTGATGTATAGATAATAGCAATTTAGGTATATTAAAAATCAGTTCTTTTAAATAATACCTTGTTACTATGTATTTTAGTCGTCAGATAAGTATATTGGTTGGGTCAACAGTCATAACAATAATACAATAGGCATGTAACGGATTATTATGGGAATAACTTCAACTCGATGTTCTTTTATATTGCCAGTGTAAATTTCTATTCACAGCTGTCTGTTGACCGGCAATCCACAACTTTAACTATTATCAGTATTTAGACGAAAATAATTATCCTTCTGATGAGATGTGAACTTCAAAATCGACAGAATAAAATTCATTTTATGTAAAATACCAGTAAAATAGAGACAATGAGTCTGTCAATATAGGAACTTCATGATAATTGAATGTCACCTTTATGTCTTTTGGTCAAAAATTCAAATTTTCCAATTATCCAGAATTGATTTATACATTTGGTAACATGTAGGATCATAATATACACCCGACTATTGGCTATAACTTGAAGTAAAAACTAACGTCTTATTTCCGTTTCTGATACAATTGACACCAAGCCAAAGCGTCTCCTGTAGCACATCTCACATACAATGTCGAATATACTGTAAAATTATTATACATCAGATGTCTATCAGTTGTAAGAGCAAAGTGTTATCATATTCACTAAGGCCATTTGGGCTTATCCCTGATGATATCTTTATGCTTAACCTGATAGGAAAAAAACTGAAATGTAAAATCGATACTACAACACAGTACTGTAGATAACTTCATTATTTAGATCAATTCAATCTTGTTGACCTCAATGAAAGACAAATAAATGATAGATTAGTTAATAAAGACATTCTTAGGAAAGACGTATGGATGGAACTGTACTTAAACTATAACAGTTCCTATCCTGTTAGTTACAAACGGAGCCTAGTAAAAGCGATTTTTTATAGAGCCAGAACTTTATGAACAAGTAATAACATGAATGAAGAATAGAAATAATGGAGGATGGTTTTATAGATAATGAACACCCAATGAAATTGATTAGAAATTGAAGGAGTATTCGGAACACTTCAAATGTGGGAAAAAGCCTTCATATATCTTGAATTCGAAGGGATCTCAAAGAGAATCGATGGAAGAATAGTAAGACATTAAAGATGACCTTTTCTATGATTTAATTGGTTTCTTTAAACAACACTAGATGCTCATTAAACCACTCAAACGTGGATCAGTATTCTTACTACGTCATTTTCAGCTTTGTTTATAAATTCACATGCATTTAAGGTACCATGTATATAATAAAGTCTACAAAAATGATTTATAAAGCTTCTCTAGCTTTCACAAGTGGAATCTCTAGATACATTTTGAATATCTGACATAATTTACATGTTTCAGAACCATATAAAATTATTAACAGATAAGTGGCCCCACGTTTAACCGAGGCAATCGCTGTCAAACGTTTTAACCTGAATTGTACGCTGAAGGATAGAATGGCAAGCACTTTATTGCCTTGATGAATACAACAAGTTTCTTGCCCATACAGGATCATTTCCGTGTTTAAGATTGTATTGAGCAATTGCTCAACATCTATGTGATTCTAATTATTTTACGACTACGTAATACATTTTTCCATAAGTTTATGTGTCTTCAAAACTCTATATGAGTAATGTTTACTCACTTCTTAATAAGGTAAATAAGGTTTTGAATTTCGTTCGAACATCGTTGCGACTTTCAGCTGAATTTGACTAGTTTGTTACCAAGGTACACTTCCAAAATGTGACTGATTTGGTTACATTCAGATACTAGGGATAATAGTCTAAGTTTGTAGTATACAGTTCAGATGAATCTTTCTTAGTGAACTACAATATTTACACAGAAATAACGAATATAGTGTTATTGTTGGGATGGTTCCCAGAAACTTCAACTAGGCCTCCAGAACCCTTGAAGGAGCCGGAGACATTCTGTCCAATCACTGATCGATCGAACCTTCTAGAATCTCGACGTGAAGCGTTCCGATTGGGTAGCAGTTGAGACTTCTTAATTCGGACTAGATGGATCATAATATTGATTTATTTGTTTCAGAAAACTATAAATATACTAATATTTTGTACTTGTCTCACTTCCCATTTCACTGGAATAAAGTTTCCTGTTTTCTCGTCTTCAGTCTTCTGGTTTAGCGACTAGGAGGGTTCAAGGCGTTCAAGTACTAAGATTGCTTTGCGGCTAGTCAAGTTATCAAGTACGATATATAACAGTTATGTATTGAAAAAAATACACCGTGCCCTTGATAACTGCTAATCAGAATACGGACACGTCTGCCCTACGACTACCAGTCCCCCAAACCGGAATAGAGAAAACAACGATTTATGAGCCAAACAGACACGATCCTATCCAACCCAATTTAATCGTACTGTATTTCAATCATGCGTTTATATATACACAAATTCAGACCACACAGCAAACCAATTAGGAATTTTACACTAATACGAAACAGAAGACATTGTGGCAGTGAATGGGAGTAACTTGTACACAACCAATTAACTGTGGTCCATAGTAAGATACAGCATAATAACAACAAATATACTAAACGGGAGGATAGGGTAGGAGAAACGTAACAATAATATAAATGTAGTGTTTGCATTACTCACGAACAGAATAAATGAATTAGTTCTTTAAAACACAGTTCTGGAAGTTTTTAACCATCCTTTAATGGTCCGACATAACATATAGTAGTGACATTAACTGAAAATCGACCAAAGCTAAAACAATGAATTATAGTAGGAATATAATTGGATCTTCCCGTTAATCAATCATGTACTGAAATTGATCAGTCTCTGCTGCTACATATACCTCTTCAGCGGATTGTTTGAATATTGCGATAGTTCACAAGTATTGTTTGAGCTGGACTGTGGACTGTAAGCAGAAACTAGGACGCGCGTTTTATCCTATTTTGAACTCGTCAAATGCATGCACCTGCACGAAACAAACTGAGTTCGACCCCCGATGTTAACATCAATACAGATGCAGGTACATCCAGCTGATGTATCCAAAATAGGAAGAAACGTACATCTTGGATCCCTCCTGTCAGCCATAATCCAACCGAAACAATCAATTATTAATTGTCATTATGTAACACAAATATTTCATAGATTACTATTGACCTTTTAACTATAAAGTTTATACTTCTTAAATTTACTCACCTCTGTAATTTGTTGACTTATTTCACTAAATTCTTTTCTAAATTCATTTAATTGTCGTTTAGCTTTAGATCCAACTGTTTCTATGTGTAAGTTATCTATTCTATGTTGATTTGTTGAAAATTGTTGATTATGTGGAATATACATAGGTGTATTTACAGAGTCTGTAATATCTACTAATTGGCTAGTATGCATTATAAACATTTGATTTATAGTTAAAGCTGCTGTTGATGATGCTCGACAAATTCTATCTGCTCTATCACTAAGCTCTAAAAGTTTTGATTGTGATGAGCGTAATTTTTCACGTATATTCTATAAAAAAGAAAAACGAGTTATTGTAATTATCATATAAATGTATGTATGTACAATCAACAGTGAACCTGGCACATGTGTACATCGGTTCAAATTGCCATACCTCTATAGCACCGTATGATTAACACTACATTAGGAGAAGTAGAAGTTACTTCAATGATAATAATAATAACAAGGAATGTGAACATATAGAATATGGTTCAGGAAGCGTAGAAAGAAAGTTATGAAATAATTTAAAGCTCATGATTTCGGAGAAGATAATGAGTGAATACATCTGCACCATTGTGACCGATTATAGGCCATATCACTCACTGTTTCTAGCTACTGGTTACGGTAATCGCGAGGACCCCCGACACGACTCAAATCAGCAGTCAGTGACTTCATGGACTGATGCCATGTTTTAGTTTGGCCGTCTTAAACTCTCTTCCATCTTGCTCCTATATCAGCCAACATTGCGCGTCGAGACAGACTGTGGTTGAGCATATGCAACACAATTATCGATTGTAATATTCATCAAATTATTTGACATCCATTGTAGAAAAAGTTCTGTAAAACCATTTCACTTACTTATGTATTAACAGAAACTACTTCCTGAATACAAACAGTTTGTTAAGGAATTTACTTATTGTAAAATTTAATAAATTGTTGGAATGCTTAAAACTGTGTGTTTCAGAGTACTTAAGTTATGAAAGTAAAATGATTGTGTTAAACAAATATCAATAACAGCCCATTCATGACTAACTCCTAGATTTTCATCCTGAAGTTTTAGAAAGAAGATGTGATCACTAAAGTTCATTCATGTCAAGTGTTAGACAATTACCCACTGATAGCAATGGAGGTGGCTTAAATATACCGTGAATTGATCGAGTTAGGAATATTAACCGTTAGATAGTAGCTTATTGATCTAATGGTCAAGTGTTCACAACGAATCTTGAATGTCATGGGCATGATTCCTTGGTATATTTATGAATGCTCACTGTTGAAGAATCCCATACAAAGAAGGCACAGCTGTCTAGTGTTTTCTGGTTTTCGTGGATTGTCTCATTCACAGAAATTCGTGATAACATATTAAAATCTCAATGTGAATAATTACTTTAAATGGATTAAATATTGATTCAGTCTCTGATTATCTTTTAAATGTATAAGTTAACATATATTTATCCACCTTGAGTGCATGTTCCTACTTGTGGTCACTTCGTAAATATTGTCATTTTCTATCTAGTACTTAGTGTTGATAGAGTTCTGTCAATCAAGTTGAAATCTACCACTTGACATTATCAACATATTTTGATGTTAGTTGGTTACAGACATTTATCACTTGCTATTATTATTTAAAACTTATATGAAATCATAAAGGAACATATTATCTCTGTGGAATTCAAAGTAATGTCAAAATTGCCAGTACTCTTTGGTGAAGAATGTCAATGTGTAAAACATCAAGTTTAACATTTTCTGCCGATTACTTTTAAATAACCAACTCAATCAATTAGAATAATCTACATATTACAACTTGACTGATAAGAGTAAATATACAGTATTAACTAGATTTGGTCACTTGTTTGTTGATTGATTCCGTGTTATCACAAACGCCTTAGTAATCGATAATGTTACATAACCCCATTAGAAAATTCTGTTTTCATTCTAAATAATTTACACAGAATTCTGTTAGTAGATTTCAAGAATCGTTAATTAAGAATTTCAGTGACAAATAATATTCTTGTAAAGACCATGGTTAGCTTTGAACACTGCAACTTTTATATTGCACACTTCTTTGTTGGTATGTGCTGTTAATGTATGATTAAACTGGAATTGACTGATTAACTTCCAGTGAGTTGGTTGTTTAACTATTGTTAGATTCATTTGATTCAAATATATATCTGTAGCAACTTTGTTAGTAATTTTTGATTATAAGTGAATCCTATTATAGACGTGTGTTCATAAATCGTTGTGGTTGACAATGACCGATATCCGGATACTATATCTATAATAGACTGAACTTAACGTAGTCACTTATCCATTGTATTCAGATACTTAAGGCTTTATATCCACGACATGCTTAGGAAATTACATATGAAAAGATTTTGATGATTAGAAATGATTTAACTAACTCTAACGTTCCACTCAGAAAATTGATTTGCGCTTCTTCAGAGGGATAGTAAATATATAGTATCAAGAGTAAATCTAAACTCAGTTCTTGCCTGATCATTAGAAATCAGAAGGATTTTAAACAAAAGCAGTAGCCAATATATTTTCGTAGTAATTTTACTACCAAGTTTATATTAGTAAAAGACATAGTTGTAATTCATTAGAAGATGATCAACAAAGTTACATATATCAATTTAAACGAGACAATTGTAAATAAGGTTTTGTGGATAGGAAATCTAGACAGCTGAACGTAATGTTTATGCATGTCGTTACTTCATTGGAAGTGGTTTAGAAGCTTAAAAATGGATAAACAAAAGAACTATATATATCAGATTTATGATGGAAACTGACTTTCATGCAAATAGAATTCATACAAAAAAAATTAATATCAAAAGCTTAACATATATGGGTGAATCTAAAGAGCTTGAATGGAAGCGATGAAGCACAATTGTCAACAATATAGCAACTGTCAGCTAACATTTATCCTTAACATCCACTCCATGTAAACTTTCAGTAACATTGGTGCTATTAACAACAAATGACATTTGAGTTTCGAATGTATTTCCTTTAAATTCCAACAAATCATCAAAGCAAACACATGTTACCAACTATTTTTGACAACCACAATCACAGTATAAAATTCCTTAATGCTTCGTAATAATATTGAAATTGAATCGATAACCTTTAGATTTGATTGATGAACGTATTAACTTTAGATCACTGAAATGACATATAATGAATGATATCTGTGAATTTAATCAATTTACGATGCACTGTATAACGTGTTAAATTATCATTGGTGATATTTGTCTCGTAGCTGATAGAGTTCAATCTCATAAGTCAATTCTTACTAGGGCTATGAGATTATCTACCAAGTGAGTCATTAACTGATAATTTTTATTATTTGATGATAACTTCGACTCTGCTGTGAATCCTTTGATAACGTCATGAGTATGCATTGATGAGCCCCATACTTAAACAAAATAGCTTTGTAATGAACATTAGTTTTCAATGATTGTTCAACTCAAATTGTTTTGTGATAAAATGTTTAAATATTACTAAAACTAAATAAACTTACTGTGATTGTGTTTAAATCAGCTTCAGATAAATTTGAATTTTGATCACCTTTATTGATACCTTTCAATTCTGTAAGTATATTATCAAGAAAATGTCTAACACTATTACATAATACTTGAAATTCTCTATTTTCCATAAAAACTTGTTGAAGCTTTGATAAGACATCCTAAAAGGATATGAAACAAAATAATAAATAGTTATTTACTTAATCTTCTTGACAGGTTACTACAGTTTTTTATGAAGATAGGTATAAAATTTGACTGATTATATTCGTCATATAATGATGTCGATTGGATACCACTGAGAACTACGCAGGATTGGACAAGTAATGTGTCCTAATATAGGATTTCACAAAAGTGTTCACCCATCATGGAATCAAACCCAGGACTTTTAGATCTCACGACGAACATTTAACGACATTCACCACTGCAGTGATATTCCACAACGATTAATTAATACCAATAGGGATAACTTTTTCACTCCCACCAACTTTGAACTCCATCAATTAGGACTTCTGACACCCCAGACGAAATCGAATGTACATATGGCTGACCGATCTTGTACTAGGATGTAACAGCTGTTTAGTGCTTCCTTGCTTTTAGTACTAACTAACCAACATCAATTTGCGAAGAGTACAAACAACTAATTATGAAAGCATTATTTAATAGTAACCTATAAAATAGATTAAATATAACTAGATAACCAATATAAACTATGAATACGTCTTTTCAACTGTGTGTATCAACAGTCTTACTTACTTACTTATGCCCGTTACTCCTCGCTGAGGAGCATAGGCCACTCACCAGGATACTCCATTCAACTCTGTCCTGAGCAATCCTTTCCAAGTGTTTCCAGTGGCTGTTCATCCTTTTAATATCTGCTTCCAATTCTCGACGAGGTGTGTTCTTTGGCCTTCCTCTTTTCTGTTTCCCAACAGGATTCCATGTTAATGCTTGTCTCGTGATGCAGTCTGATGGTTTGCGTAATGTATGTCCTATCCATTTCCAACGTCTTTTCCTAATTTCCTCTTCGGCTGGAAGTTGGTTTGTTCTCTCCCATAGTAAGCTGCTACTGATGGTTTCCGGCCAACGGACATTTAGTATCTTGCGTAGACAGTTGTTTATAAATACTTGTATCCGTCTGATGATGATTGCAGTAATTCTCCAAGTTTCAGCTTCATACAGCAGGACTGTCTTCACGTTCGAATTGAAGAGTCTGACTTTGAGGTTAGTTGATATTTGTTTTGAGTACCATATGTTTTTCAACTGTAGGAATACTGCCCTGGCTTTATCAATCCTTGTCTTTACATCTGCATCAGACCCTCTTTGTTCATCGATGCTCTTCTTGCAGAGTTTCTCCATCAAGTTCAATTGGGTTGGTGCTCCCATTAACAGTCTTACAGTTGACTAATTCATTTACTTCATGAAATGAATGCATTTTTATTAGTCAATTAAATGAACATTTAATATTTTCATCATGTTACATAACTATATATATTTCATTTTATATTACTTACTTCACAACTTTTAATTAAATTATGATATTGCATTAAAAGTTGATTTAATGATTTTTTCACTTCAGATTCATTACTTCTTTCTTGAATTGATTCACATAGACTGTTTAATTGAGTTAATTCACATTTATGTGACATTAATTCACTTTGAAATACCTTGAAATGAAAATTATGATATTAATAGTAAATCATTTATTCATTTTATCAATTTAAATATACAGTATGCAATCTTTCATTCTATTATAGGCCTTCAGTTAATAATCTACATGTAAGTATTATTTGGTACCTAGCAGTTTCACTTAATAAATAATGAAAGTCTGAGGTAGATGTGAAGGCACCGAATGACAAGTTAACAGCAGTATTTCTACAATTAAAAAACATTTGGAATTCAAACTAGCTGTTATATAATATTAATGTTAGGATTTTCAATACTAATATCAAATCAGTCCTATTGTATGGAGCTGAAACTTTTGTATAGAGAACTACAAAAACCATCATTCAAATGATATAGATATTTATAAACAGTTGTTAGCACAAGATACTTCGGATCAGTTAGCTACACACGATTACTAACAACTTTCTGTGGTAGAGAAGTAATAAACTTCCAGCCGAAAAAGAAATTAGAAAAAGACTCTGAAGGTGCATAGGACACAGATTAAGGAACTCATCAAATTATGTCACAAGGAAAGCATTAACTTGAAACCCTGAGGACCAAAGAAAACATTACGCCAGGAATTGGAAACAGAGATGAAGAGAATGAACAGCACTTGGGAAGAAGAGGAAAGGAACGCCCAGGATAGAGTTGGTTGAAGAATGCTCGTCGGCGGCCCATAGTGCTCGTGAAGTAACAGGCATTGATGGACTGATTGAAATAGTTTCACTACTAATTAAACTACTGAACTTATTTTCCTCGGTATTGATGTACGGTTAACCTTTTCAAGTAATCGTAAACGTTGTTGTAATGCAACGTTATCATATTCATAAATTGGTACGATTCTGTGATTCTTTTCAAGAAAGTTAACAAACATATATAGAGAACGGTTTAGGAACAATTGGTAAGAAACTGTGATCGACCGTCGCTTTGTTTTTGAGACTCATCAACAACACGTATATGCAATCTCGAAAGAACCTATGCTGTTTAGTGAATTGGATTCAGAGTTTCTGTGTTTCACAGTCTATAAATGTTTAAACTTAGCTATTTTCGACGCGTTTAAAGTAAAATGTCATTTGATGAATAATCTCAATTCACCTTTCATTCAAATGCACTATAAACAATATCGAATTACTTTGAATAGTAGCTGCATTCCAACTTGTTCGATTAAACAAATATAATAATGGTCATCATTCAATGTTCAGTATATATATACACATGCATATACATTACTAGATGTATAAAGCAGTAGCACTAGCAGTCATACCTATACATTTAATTTCAAACTGAACATTATCTTCTGTACTCGCTAACATTTTTTTGACTTCAGATTATTGTCATACTGCATACCTATTCTAATACGTTGAGACAAGAATGCTGTAATTTATGTTCAAGTAGATTCTAGTAAATCTATCGTTTACTAACAAACCAATAAGATTATTGTAATTATGATAAGCTTGTATTTTCTCATTGATTTTTGTAATGGACTGTAGTTGATCAGCCTCTGTTGCCATATGTACATCCTGAGCAGATTGCCTCAATATAGCTATTGTACATAGGTTATATTTAAGTTGGATTGTGACTGGCAAGCGCAATCCAGGATGCGCGTATCGTCCTATTTGGGACTCGTTGGCTGGATGTACCTACATCCCAATGTTGATGTTCACACTGGGATACCAATTCAATTCACGTGTCCTGTATTACACTTGCCAGTCAAAATCCAACTTAAATATCACCTCTGTACTATCATTGTATCGAGGGAATCAGCTAGGGATGCATATATAGTAACAGAGACTGACCACTTTTAGTCCATTACAAATCGACGGGAAGATACAAGCTTATTCTAATTATAAAACATAATAGTTAAGTAACGCGCACATCATAAGAATCATTCAATTTTATTCACATATTACAGTTCTAGTCAAATTCTACCTCACTACACTACTGTTAGGAATTCGAAATCTCTACAAATACAATTGTTCATTTAATCAAATTCTACTGATATTTGTAAGCTTGATTTATAATCTTAAGTTGGATTGTAACTGGCAAGCGCAATCCAGGACGCGCGTTTTGTCCTATTTGGGACTCGTTGGCTGGATTTACCTACATCCAAAGGTTGATGTTCACACTGTGATTCGAAGTCAGTCCGTTTCGTGTAGTACGCCACCGCGTTCACTACATCACATTAATGTGAGTCAATGTAAGTTATCCTCACAGAGTCTATTTGACAATATTTCACTGTATTAATAAAATGTTTATGTGTGTATGTTTCAATTGTTTAAAAAGTCCCATGCTTATCAAAAGCAAAGACGTTTCAACGAAGAATATTCTTTTCGTGATAAATGCTCATCAGGTTCTACATTTATTAGTTCAAAATTATCAGTAACAAAAATAGCCAGTTCTGAGGGGGGATATAATATCATTTAGATATAAAGAATAATTTGGATATTAATTTTGTCTCTTCAGATTATTTGTAAAATACGAATGTTAATGTTGAAATAGTCATCATTATCATGTAACTTGTGAAACGTAAACGACAATTGGGATAAACAATAGGATTATTAATCCAATATATATAAGTATCACTGTGTATATGGGTGACATAGAAGATGGGGTGGTGGCAAAATATGATTAGACAAAGGCTGAATCCTACTTAAAATATAACCGAATAGGCAAGAGATTACAAAATAGAGTGAGTGATAATCAAAATTCGTCAAATAGTAACAATAACAGAAGTTTGGTCTTAAATTGTTGCCAAGTTAATAAAATTAGGAAAGAAGATTGAGTGATACTCAAATTCATTCTGTGTACGCTGATAATTAATATGCATTTATGTGAACGCAGAGAGTAGTATTTGGACAGGGTAGAAATAAATTATACAAATACACATATAAAGAGGAGAAGATACATATGGATTACTAAATTTAAATCGTCGTATGATTAAATTTGAGAATGGTTTAATGGATGTTGTGTCGGTTATGTCAGGAGAAAGGCTTGAACATACTTCTTCTGTATGCATAGTTCTGGCCTCTTGATCCGTATAGCTATCACTTCTGCCGTTTTAAGTACTTTGAGTCTAACCGATCTTGACAGATAACTGTTAACACAGAATATTATTTTAAATGACTGATCTATGCTCGCCGTACGACCTGTTTCGATTAGGTGAGCTAGTATTGAGCTGTTGATATTTCTGACAACTTCTTTGGCTAACCAAACTGGAAGGTGCTCCCAGGTACAGAGGAGTAAATTCCTTGAGCATCTGCTAATGTAACTTGCTCCACAGGAGCAGTTGAACTGATTGATACGTTTGTATGTTTGTATGCATGTATACAAAATGTTTATAATTTCAATTGGATGAATAGTCACTATAAATATACTAATATATTGTACCTAATCAACTCTCTCTCTCTTTCTCCATCTTACTGGCATAAAGTATCCTAACTACTCGTTTCCTGTCTTCTAAATATGCAACTAACAAGGATCAAAGCATTCCAGTACTAAAGTCATCTGTAGCTAAGTAAACCACATCAATCAAATGGTATAACAACTACATTTATATGTTTCACTTTTATAATTTATTTAACTCATCAATAAAATATACTTCAATCATATTGATTTCAATATAAAAAAAAAGAAATAAACAATAGAAAACAAAACAATAAAATGATTTACTTGATAATTTTGTATAATTTCATCTAATGGACAAAATATATCAATTAATTGTTCATTATTATCAAGAATTGATTGATTCAATGATAAATCGATTATACCAGATATTGATTGTTGACTTAATTTTTTTATTTGTTGTAAATTATTAATTAACCAATTTTTATTATTATTTAATGTATCATTTAATTGATTTAATTGATTAATTAATATTTCAATATTTTGTTTATAATCAATAATCATTGTAATGATTTGTTTTAATTGATATTGAATTTGATCAATTTCATTTGTTATTATTGTATAATCAATATGTAATTGAAATAGATTATTATGTAATTCATTTAATAAATTATGTATATTATTATTTGTTAATGTAGATGATTTTGTAATTTCATCAATGAATAAATTGATTGTATTTAATTTATTACGTAATTGTTGTAATAAATAATTTGGTATTGATTGTGTATTTGAATGAAATTCATTAGATTGATTTAATGAGATTGATTTAATTGATGTTGATGAAATTATTGTATTAGACATGAATTGTGTATCAATTGGATGAATTGTTTTTGAATATTCAGATTTTATTGAATCATTTCTTGATGGATAAGGTGAAACTCTTATTGGACTCTAATAAAATGTATTAAAAATGATTTAAGAAAATTGTAATTAATAAAGGAAATAATGTAGAATAAAAAGTATTTTATTAAAGTTAGATTGTGACTGGCAAGAGGATTACAGGATGCATGTTTTTTTCTGTATGCGACTTATCGTCTGAATGCATTGGCATCCTAATGTTGATGCTTACACTAGGATTCGAATTCAGTCCGTTTAGTGCCAAACGCCACAGCGTTTACCACTAAGCTACTCAGCCCAAACAGTCACAATTGTTTCAAAAGAGCAAGAACAAATATTTGTGCAGAATAAGATGAATTCTTCTTATTTTGTTGGTTTCCCATCAGCTGCATACAACCTAGGATAATATTTTACAGAATTAATATGTAAAACAAAGTTTAACGTACTCGTGAGAGTGTTTGAACTTGGTTGAAATCAAACCTGTTAGACATGTGAGCATAACTAAAATGTTGAAGAAAATGCTGTAACCATATATATCGAATGCAGAAGAAGGTACCAGAAGGCGAAATGGAGATCAGAGTTCAAATGATTACGCAATAAGAGGTGGTTGGAAATATATGATAATCATATGAATTAAGCTCAGTTGTTGGACTAAAAATGACCTAATTTAACACAAAAGTTGAACTCAGCTATCTAAAAAAATGGTGATGTAACGAAAAATATGATCCAATAAAGAAGTAATAAATGAAATAGGCAATGAAAATATTGACACATAAGTCAGGTTATCAGGGTAAAGAAAGGCTTATAACAATTTCTTTTTTGACACACAGGAATTAAAACATTTAATAGTGCAATCGCTAAACATTTGATTGACACAGGATATCAGATTGATATCGATAAATCATTCAAAGTATTCAGTAAACAAAAAACTTCAAGTCTTCTAAAATATGCTGAAGCGATTGCCATTAAACGAATGAAACCAAACTTATGTGTTCAAAAAGAAACTATTATTAGCCTTTCTTTACCCTGGTAACCTGACTTATATATCGTCATTTTCATTGCCTATTTCATTTATTACTTCTTTATTGGATCATATTTTTCGTTACATCACCATTTTTTTAGATGATTGAGTTCAACTTTTGTGTTTAATTAGGTTATTTTAAGTTTAACATGATTATCATATATTTTCAACCACCTCTTATTATGTAATCATTTGAACTCTGATCTCTATTTTGCCTTCTGGTACCTTCTTTTGTATTGGATGGATATGGTCACAGCATTTTCTTCAACATTTTAGTTATGCTCATATGTCTAACGTGATTGATTTCAATCAAGTCCAAACACTCTCATGAGTACGTTAAACTTTGTTTCAAATATTAATTTTCTAAAAGACTATCCTTATTACTTAGTGAGTAGATTAAGCGATCAATGAGTCGACTGTCAGTGATTGTTCACCAATCACCACTGATTGGTAAGCAGTCACTGTGTGGACTTATCGACCTGTCGTACAGACGACTGTTGATGAATAGGAGCGAGAAGAGAACGATTGAATGCACTCTGTGAGGTGGATGCGGGTGGTAATGTTGACAAGATAGTGAATGATTGTAGGTTGATGGTAAACGCAGAATGTGGAAAATATGGAACGCTTCACGATTTTGCGTGTCATCCTTGCGCAGGGGCCATGCTAATCAATCACGTTCAAACACTCTCACGAGTACGTTAAACTTTGTTTCAAATATTAATCTTGTAAAAGATTATCATTCCTGGTTGTATACTGCAACTGATGAGAAACCAACGAAATAAAACGAATTCGTCTTAATTTGCACAAATATTTGTCTTTGCTCTCTTGAAATTAGTAAAGGGAACAAAGTGTAAGAAAAGTGACATTTGTGCAAAGGCGAATAGGTATTAGGATGAACTTGTATCTTCCTATCGATTTGTTAGAGGACTGAAGGTGATCAATCTCTGTTGTTATATATGCACCCTGAGCGGATTGTCTCGATATAGCGATATAGCAAATCCAACTGTGAACATCAACATTGGGATGCAGGTACATCCAGCCGATGGGGCCCAAATAGGAGGAGATGCATGTCGTGGATTTCATTTGGTAGTTACAATCCAAATTAAATAATACTTGCAAATAATCCGCTTTATCGAGGCAATCTGCTCAGCATGCATATATAACAACAGAGACTGACCAGCATTAATCTATAACAAATCAACAAGAATATACAAGTTCATCCTAATACCAATGTGCCTGTTGTACAATCGTGACTGTCTGGACTCAGTAGTCTAATGGTAAACGCGGTAGCATTTGACACAAAAACGGACTGAATTCGAATCCCACTGTGAACATCAACATTGGAATACCGATGTTGTGACGCATGGTTTAGATCTCTTATCGATCGCAAAGATCTCCGTAGTAAATTTTTATCTTGTCTAGGTTGACTCCATGCTTCGACTCCTAAGCTATGATTCGACCTCCAGGCTGAAACTACTCGTCAACAGAAACACGAGAGAGAAGACAGGTAATACTGCAAAAAACACTTTACTGTGTACAGAAATGTCCTTCAGGCTTCTAGAGAATTCTGTAACCTTCTAACACAGTAGTGCTAAGATAATTGACCAATCACAGACATAGCACGTGACTTCTTTCTGTCTAGAAGTTTCGGATAAAAATAACTATCTGCGTTCTGATTGGATACAATATTTCCTATTGATTTCTATGCCAGATTGAGCTTGTTTCGAGGGTTTTTCTGAGCCTACCCAACAACAGATACATCCAGTAGATAAGTCTTATATAGGACGAAACATGCGTTCTGGATTCCACTTACCAATCACGATCCAACTTAAATCATGCATTCAATTAACTTGTTAACTAACCTTTCCATCACGTATTCTATAAAATTGTTCTGTTATTTCATTCATCCATTGTTTAGTTTTATTTAAATAATCATATAATTCTTTTAATTTAATTTTTATACATTTTAAATATGTTATTGATTGTTCAATTTTTTGTTTATATTCATTCATTTCTTGTAATATAACATTTAATTGTATTGATGTATTTAATTCATTAATAATAATAATAATATTTAAATGATTCTTTTCATTCATTATTGTTAATAATAATGTTTGTTTATTTATTAATTCATTATTTAATTCATTTAAACAATTCATTAAATGTTCAATATCAATATTAACTTTGGTAATGAATTCATTAGAATTTTGATTATATTCAATTAATAATAATTTTGTTATATTTAATTGAATTAATGTAAATTTATCTTTCCATTGTTTAAACCATATATCAATAGATAATAAATCATTTTTATAATTATTAATTAATTGATTATATTGATTATATTGATTTTTTATTACATCAATAATATTAATTAAATATTGATAAATTTGATTTGATCGTTTAATTTGTTGATTTAATAAATTAATAATAATTGAATTATTTTGATTACATTGTTTTAATTGTTCAATCCAATCATGAATTGAATGAATATATGCTTTACCAATATCTAATTTTAATTGAATTTGTTCTATTCTTGCATTATCTTGATTTATTCCTTGATGTGATTGTTGATGTTGTTGGTTTTGATTGAATTGACTTATGAATTCGATAAATTCTTGTATCCATTCATCTAAATCTTTATTTGATTGTATTAATCGACTTAAATAAGTTGATTTAGTTTGTATAGAATTAATATCTTGGTTTATATTATTCATTAATGTTTGATGCAATTGTTTAATATGATTACAATTTGGTTCAATAACATCATTAGTTGTTATAGTCTGATTAGTTACTATTTGACAATCTGATTGTAAATCTTTATTTATCTTTAAAAATGATATATGAATGTTATTCATTTGTCTGATGTATGTTAACAATCGTTCTGAAAGATTATTATATATTGGATTATATTCAATAAACTCTTTCTGTAATTCACGAAGTAATTGCAATGATTTCTGATAATGGGAATGTAATTGAGTTAAACTACTGGAATTATTATTTGATTCATTTTGTAATTCATTAATTGATAATAAGGTAGATGAATGATACAGATTACTTATACTACATAACATATCCTCTATAGGATAGTCTTTATTCATTTGTTGATACTTTTTATCTACATTTTCAAACCATTGCTCATAATTCAATATTTCTGTTGTAATATTTATTAATTCATTATTTAATTCATTAAGATCATGTTGAATATCATCAGATTCATGTTTTAATGCATTGAAACGATTTAATAACGATGAATTTTCAAATGTCACACTTAATTCACACTCTATTATTTGACTACTTATTTCTAGTTGAGTAGTTTGCAATTTTTCAATAAAATTAACATCAAATTCATGTAAATAATTATTAGCTTGTTGTATAGATTTCACAATTGAATTGCATATTTCACTTAGTTTATATTTAAAATATTGTTCATTAAAATCAATTTTTAGGTGATTAATAATTTTTTGAAATTTATCATTTGCTTCTTTAAATAATCTAATGAAATCTTGAAGTTTCTCTTTTAATTTATTTATTTTCGTGACAATGCTGTCATTTAGTTCAATTTGTTCATTTACTGCTAATAAACATTGATTATAACGTTTTTTAATATTATCAATATAATCATTAGTAAAATTCAAGATAGATTGATTATGTAATACTTCATATGGTTCAAGTGTGTGATGTTTAAATTTTCTTAAATCAATTAATAAATTTTTCCATTCTGTTGTATTAATTATTGATTCTTGTATGAGTAAATCATCTAATTTATTAATTTTTGATATAATTGTCAATTGTTTTAATTTATCAATAGTTTCTTCATATTTCAATAATTCTTCATCAATATTTTTACTTTTAGCAGTAAAATTATCAAAATTATCTTTAATATTTAATAGATTAGTTTTAGTATTATGTAAACGTTGTGTATTCAGTGTAATCAATCGATTATGTAATTCATCCAATTCTGAATTATTCAATGATTCATGAAGTTCATTACATTTATTTATTAATAATTCAAATAATTTTTCACCATGTGAATACTTTACTTCAAGATTATTAATTATTTGTAAATTATGTTCAAGATTTTTATTCATGGATATTAATGATTGTAAATTATTTGAATGATTTGATTGTTTAACATTGTTTAAATTATTTTCAACATTCAATAATTCATTTTCATAATTTAATATCCAATCATTTACATTTTCATATAATTTTATTAGTTGACATTCATTATTTATCATTGTTTTATAATGTAATATATTATCATTTAATTGATTACATAATACATCTAATGATTGTTCTACACGATGAATTAATTCATTAAGATAATTATCATCAATAAATTTTAACTGTAAATTAATTTGTGGTTTAATGATTAATTGATTAACTGATTGTTTTATTGCTTTAAATTCATTTAGTAAATGCATTAATTGTTGTTCTTTAATTGTATAAAGATCATCAATCAATTTTGATTTTATTGATTGTTGTTGTTGTTGTTGACTTTTCAATTGATCAAATGTATGATTGATTTTTATAGTTTGTAACTTATCATTAATTAATTCATTACATTCATTTAAAGATTTATCAATTTCTTGTATTTTATTTAATATATTTTGATAATCTATTTGTATTTCATTAAATTCATTAATACACTGTTGTATCCAATTAATTAATGTATTTAATTCATTCGAGAAATCATACCAAATATCATGAAATTGAATTGATATGATTGATAAATTATTATTATTATTATTATTAATTAAATCAATAATTTCAATAATTATTTCATATAATTCATTATTTGGTTTTTGAATTATTGATGATTTCATTAATAAATTATTCGTCATTTTATTGATTAATTCTTGAATTATATTAAAATCATTTAAATAATCATTAAAATCATTAATATAATTTTGTAAAATTTCATTAACTTTCAAATTATTAATTGATTTTAATGTAAATTTTGTTATTGATTTTTTCAAATTTAAATGAATCATTTTTAAATTTTCTTTACATTGTTTCATATTTAATTGTAGTTTTTGATAAATTTCTTTTTGTTTTTTATAATCATTTTGTAAATTTAATAAATTTTTATTATTTTCTTCAATATTTAATGAAATCATTGTTAGTAATTCATTAATTATATTACTATTAATATTAATTTCTTTAATATTTTGACAAATTATTTTATATTGATTATTAATCACTGTTAATGATTCATTTATTGTGCTTAATTGTTGTTCATAATCAATAGTCAATGAGTTTTTTTCAATTTTCAATTTATTTATTAATTGTTTAACATCATTTAATTTATATTTTAATGTATTTAAATTATCAATTGAATTTTTTTCAAAATTCATAAAATATTTACATTTTTCAATTAATTCATTAATTTTATTAATTAATTCTTGTTTTTTATCATTTAATTGATTAAAACAATGTAATAAAATATCATTATTTATAAATTGTTTTAATACATTATTATCAATTAATTTATTGATTATTAATTGTTTAACGGTAATTTCATTTTGTATACGATTTAATAAATTATTTAATGTTGTAATTTGTTGATTATTAAATTCATTAAATATAATAATTGAAATATTTTCAAATTCTTTATTAATTACATTATAATTTATTTGTATTTCATTATAATTTGTATGAATTTTATGTAAATTATTAATAAATTGTGAATAATCCATTAATTGTTTAAATATAATTTTAATTAATTGATTAATTTGTTCATTAAAATTATTTTGTAGCAATTTAAATTGTTGTGAATAATTTAATTGTTGTTTAATTAAATAATTAAATTTTTCATTAATTTCATTTTTATTTAATGATAATTTTGTTAAATTATTTGTTGTATTGATTGTAATTGAATTGATGGATAAATCAATATTTAATTGTATACAATGAATTTGAATTTCATTAAAATATTTTTCATATAATTGATAATATTCATTAAAATCAATTGAATAAGTTGTAGGTAATAATAATGTTTGTTTATTAAGAAGTTGTAAAATTTGTTCAATATTTAAATTTAAATAATTTTTTAAATTATCAATTAATTGATTTAATTGTTTTAATTCATTAAATATCAATTGTATTTCATTATAATTTTCATTAAGTTTATTGTTGAATTGATTTAAATCATGTTGACATTGATAGAAATCTTGTAGTTTAATAAATTGTATAGAATGATGAATTGATTCTAAATGATGAAATTTTGTTTGAAGTTCTAATTGATTTTTTAAAAGATTCTTATGAAGGTTAATGGAATGAAAAAAGGAAATGTACATAAAAAATATTATTTGTGAAATTTGTTTAATGTAATGTATAAAAAAACCAAGTTGATGAAGGCTATAATTATGAATAAACTACTTAAGCTTGTCACCTTATTTTGTATTTATGACGTCAAAAGTTCCTGTAGAGTGAGCTGCACTAGCAGATGTTCAGGGAATTTACTCCTCTGTACTCGTGAGCACCTTCTAGTATGGTTAACCAAAGGTGTCGTGTAAAGTAACAGCAGTTTAATAATAGCCCACCTAATTGAAACAAGTCATGTGGCGTGTATAAATCAATTATGTACAATAATATTTTGTATAAACAGATATCTGCCAAGATTACTTACACTCAAGGTCTTTAAAACAGCAGAGGCGATAGTTATATAGGTCAAAAAGCTAGAACTGCACAAAAGTAGTACGATTAACTGCTTCTCCTGCCATGGCCCTACCCAAGATCGATTAAGTCAATCGTCATCTTAATCATACAATGACATAATTATAGTAATACACGCATAGCTTTTTCTCATGATGTGTATTTCCATAACTTAAGTTTATCCTATCCGAATACCACTTTCTCTATTTGCAAACTTCCATATTATCATTATTATTATCATTATTATTAAGATTGCTACTATTGTTAGTATTAGTATTATCGATTCTATTTGATTATTACTCAATCTTCTCTACGAATTCTCACTTACTTTATAACCATTTTAAAACTGAAAAGCTTAACTGATTATATTTTCTTCTTGCATTATTATTATTATTATTATGTAACGAATTTCGATTATTTACTCCACTTTACACCCCTACTTAATCGATTTTATTTTGAGTAGAATTCAGGCCTTGACTACAAACACTTCATTTAATTGTATTTTTGTCACCTCACTCTATCTCCTAATTCATCAGCATATAAAGATACCAATACTTATTTATTTTGTGAAGGATTAAAAAGCTACATGATGATGATTATTTCAACAATTACACCACTTATCTCCAATTTATATACTGTAATCTTTGATGGCGAAATAATGTATATCGACACCGCCTACCCTTCCCCCTCCCGCCAACATTCTCAGAAGTGGGTATTATTGTGATGCCTAATTTTTAAACTTATAATTGTAGATTCTAAAGTGGGAATTTACAGAAAATATTATAACTAAAAATAGTTTCTGACCACAATACTCCTGACTTTAAATTTCAATCATAGTGATGTTATCATTATACAATTCAGATGAATTACATTGACTTTTGTTGTCTACTGTTGATAAATTAAATTTCAATGATTATAAAATAAAATTGAGATAGTTTATGAAGATAAGTTCTAGTTGATTGGATTCGATATAGATTTGTGTTAATAGAGTATCAATGGAAACCAATGAACATTGGATAGCTATTCCATCGTAGTATAGAACTTCACAAGAATGCCTACCTTAGATTTCTCTAGAATAAACTTCATGCTTGATATTCATTAACTAAGCATAATTTAGTCAACTTACCTCAATTTGTATTTTCATATTTGTATAAGTTGTTTCTAATAGTTGACTATCAATTTCTTTATTCACATAATTACTTGATTGTAATTCTATAATTGAATTTAATTGACAATTGAAATTATTAAGATTCACTTTAAAATGATCTAAATCAATTTGAAATGTATGTAATACTTTTATTTGTTCATTTAAATTAATTAATTTTGTATTTAAATTTTGTTTTATTACATTAAATTTATTTTTTAAATTATCAATTTGTTTTAATGATATTGAATCATTTAATAAATTAGCTTCATGATAAAATTCTTCATTAATATGTTGATTATGTAAGTTAACATTACAAAGTAATTGATTATAAGAATTAATTTGATTTTGAATAGATAATGTTACTTCAGTAAGGAATTGTGAATTATTGTGAGAAGACGGTTCTTCATTGAGTTGTTCTTCAACATCATTTAACCATTTAATTTCTGATTCAATATTATGCATTAATATTGAATGACGTGTTATTTTACCTTCAATCTAATTTAATGTAATAAATAATTGTAATAGAATAAATGATAAGTTTTAATAATTTTATTTATAACTATTATAAATATACTACTAATATGTTAATTTAGTAATAAGTGTTTTATTCAATAATATAAATTGATGGAAGCGGGAATTCTACCATTGGATGGCAACCCAGTGGTGCTGATGGTTAGGCGTTCGCATCAACCTGAAGCCCCTGTTGCGGAATCTGGGGTGCGCACTGCTGAGGAGTTCCACAGTAGAACCAAACAGTTGTCCAGTGCTTCCTTGTTGTCAATGGTACCCTGCCAACATCAATCTGTGATATAGTCAATCAAATAATATAAATAATATAATATAATAATATAATAATAATAATAGTATATTAATAATAGTATAATAATATAATAATATAATATATATAATATAATAATAATATAATAATAATAATATAATAATATAATAATGATAATATAATAATATAATATAATATAATATAAATTTTGTTATAGTAAGGAATTGAATTAAGATGGTTTGTAGAGATTGCGATTAAGTTTACTTGATTGAATCCTTCATAGATTCATGGGTGAGACAATCGATGATTGTCATGCTATAATATATATTGATGCAAACTGGTAATTTACTATTGGATATTAGTAGACCTAGTGGTGCATACGGTTAGACTTCTATGAAACCTTAAGCCTCTGGAGTGAGATCTAAGGTACGCACTGCTGAAAAAGCTGTCCAATGCTCCCTGATTTTGAATGGTACACTACCAACATTAATTTCTGACGTATAGTAAGGGATTGTTCGTTTGCTTTACATAGTGAAACTCTTTCGTATGATTTACATTCATGCTGTATTGTTGAAGACGTTGTCATAGACGTAGAGGAATCCAAACTTTCCTTCCACCGTAGAGGTGACCTGAGTTTCTTAAATAATATCATTGAGATCGTGGTTTATTTCGTTCTTGTTCTACCTTGTTTATTTTATAAAAGGTTTGATCATTCACAGTTATTATTTTAACTAACACTACTGTCCTTGCGTTGTTATGTTTGTGTTAAGACTGCTCCAAGAAACCTCTAGAACCCTTGAAAGAACTGGAGACATTTCATTTAATCACTGGTCGACAGAACCTTCCAGAATCTGGACCTGGTGTGCTCTAATTGAGTAACGGTTCGAACTTCTTATTCCCGAATGGATGGATTATACTGATGACTTTATTGTTTCAGAAAATTATAAATATACGAATATTTCGCATACAACTCACTCTGCTATTGGAATAAATACTCCTCCTTGCATGTTGTCTGTCTTCTGAATTATGACTAGGAGAGTTGAAGGCGTTCAAATGTTGAAATTTCCCGCGGTTAGTCAAGCTATCAAGGACTAGTTATAACAGTCTGACTAATTGTTAACACATTATATTATCATAAATATATACCATTTTACGGCTACAAACATGAAATCACCAAAAGGTGATCACTTCGCTGAAATAAATTCTTATTCTCCAAATTACAATAGCTCAAAATTGAACTACAAAGATAATTTTTAACAATTAGCTTCCATCGATCATCTTGATTCATTTATATGCTTCCGAAATGACAATAGCAATCTAATACCTCTTAATCATGAACAGTGACCAGCGACATGGTGACACAAAACGTAGGTTCAACCTACCTAACTAGAAATAGAAATTCGACATGAGTACGACAATATCATACTACAAGCAGTCAAGAAGATGAATAATTAGGCACTCATTTCGTGTTTATAAATGCAGTTAAAATATTCTTGAAAGCGTTATGAAAATAGCATGCTGCTAATAGAAAGAACACACAATTATCAATGTACCCTGCAGTATGAGGGTAATTTTAATCAAATTCGTTTTTCAGGAGGTCAACTGATTAACACCACAGTGACCAGGCTCTATATAACCTGAATACTAGTAATGCAATACACAGGTACCAAGAACCCTGGTGGACCATTCGCACCATAACAATAATAGTGGTTAGACACCAACTTACCATTTTGCTTCCGACCAATCATGATCAATAAAATCCATTAAAGTAGGAAACACAAACTGAATGTGGTAAACAATGATAGGGAACTGGAACAACGTGTTCCTTATTAACTATTCACAGTTCATGGATGGAAAAAGACACAGCTACAGTTAATAGATCAGATTAGAAGTTAAAGGTCAGGAAAATATGCAATTAACAGAAACAGAACTTCCTGTACAATCAATATATATATGAAATAACCTTCTGAAAAACACATCTGGAAGTTGGTCTCTCATCTTGATTCGTCTAGTCTAATACTCACGACTAAGTATTAACATAAAATCTATTCAATACCCCACGCCCCACCTCCCTGCCCACCCTCCCACCTTTCACTATAAATTAATATCTCTAAATCTATGAAAATAATCAATTATATACATAATACTTACCTCTTTTAATTCTTTCTCATTCTCTTTTTGTACATTATTTAATTCTAATTGAAAATTAGACAATTCTTGATGTGCTAATTTAACTATATCAGTAGTATCATAACTTCCACTTGAATTAACAATTTGTTGAATTTCATTACGACATTGTATTAAATGTTTTTCCCCTTCATTATTAAGTTCTTCAGTAAATTGTATTAAACATTTGTGCATAACATCAAATTTATTCATTGAATTCTTTTGATCTAATTCACATTGTGTTAAACTATTCCATTTTTCATTATGTTCATTGCATAGATTACGTAACCATTTACGTGATAAATCTAATTGTGTTGAAAATGAAGTTAAATACTTTAATTGGTTGTCAGCTTCATTAGAAATTTTCTAGTTTGAAAGAAAAAGAAACATAAAATTAATCGGCTTAGTGATTATTGGTGTCATTTTAAATGATATGATTGTATTAATATTACAATAGTGATAATGTTTATGGTAGTTCTGATGTTAGTAGTAGTAGCAGTAGTAGTAGTAGTGGCGGCGGCGGCGGCCGTAGTCGTAATAGTAGTGTGGTGGATACTACTTACAAGGTCATCAATAAGTAGTAGGCAGAAGAGCGTCACAGGAAATTGGGAACAATCAATAAACAGCATACGAGGCGAGTTGCGACGTGGCAAGAAGTAAAGCATGATTAAAATACAGAGGAGAATCGGGAACAACCAAGAGAAGCAAGCTGATAAACGACGCAGTCCAGAGAACGTGAAGGATGTGCAAGTTGACGATTGGAAATAATTTATGTAATATTTTATGACACTCTGTATACGCCAAATAAAACAGCTTGCGCAATTGTCCTTTTTCACAGTACTAGCATTTAAAGTACTAGTAGCAGTAATGGCAGTAGTAGTACTAATAGTGGTGATATTAATAGTAGTAATAGTAATATTAGTAGTCGTAGTAGCACTGTGAGTAGTAGTAGCAGTAGTAATATTACACTGGCCTAATTATAGAGGTTCCCCTGTTAATCTAGATAGCATAATGATAATTGGTATCATATATAATTTTATAGTTTAATCACTGATTGACCATAGTAAGTGGATCATTAAATTCGTTGTTTGAACAGACGACTGTTTTGTTACATGTATGTTGAAGGCCATTTAAAGAGAAATATTGAAAACTTAAAGGTGATGAATGTATTATTTGAAAGTAAATTGTGACTGCAAGCGGAATTCAGGACACGTGTTACGTTCTATTTGGAACTCATCGGCTGGATGTACCTGCATTCCAATATTGATGTTTACATGAGGCGGAGTAAGTTCGAATCTCAGTCACAATCCAGTTTCAAATATTAATTCTAGTGAATGTATGTTAATGAAAAATTAATAAACAACCGCTTAACTTAATCTTACAATAACTATAGAATGGCTAAAGAAATTTACATGTTATAATAGTTTTTTATTCAATATTTTATCAAATAATGATTGCATGAATCGAAAACTACTCTTATGTAAGACTAGAAGAAGTATTTAATACTATTAAAAAGTATCTATTTAAAACTGGTTACCCAAAAACATTTAGAAATAAAGTATCCCTAAATCATTCAATTTACATGTCATGTTCAATACACTTGAAAATGTAAGCAAGTTTCATACGCCTAGTTCTTTTAATAAGATGAAAATATCGGATAGACTAACTATAGAATAATCTCTATACTAAAAGAAAGTTATCCATCAGTTTAATAGTTCCATAGATTGAGTAGACATTGGGAAATCCTCTTTTCTTAGTGTCGGATTTAGTTGTAATTGTCATACTACTCAGGAGTAGTTGAGTGTTTATTGCATAATTTGTAACTTGCATTTCATTGGTCAGTCCGAACTTTCTACACATTGTTTTCTATTGGTTGGAATAGTATTTATCTGGCCAGTCATTTTGTTTGGCATTAATTTTGCGTGCTTTGTGCATAAAGCAGATTGTTGTAACCGTTTGTTGTTGTTGTTGTTGCTTAATCACCTTGAATGTAAGTGACCAGTAAATTAATAATTATTTGTTGTAGAACCATATTAGATATTTATATCTGTTCCAATATAAATATCCCGAACACTCAAGTCAGTCTTTTGAATCTACCGATTTCGGGTGCGTTATTCTGGTGAATTTAACGCGATGTCAGGTGAATCCTACACTTAGTACTTTTAGTTTTTATATATCAACGTATAAATAAAATTGATCCCAACATGTTCTGCAGAGTTTGTCAATGAAACTCTTCATAGTCCTGTACAATATAATAAGTTAACATCTAGTTGATAGGGCATAATACTTTAAAATTTTCAACAGGTAAATTAATGTAATTTTATTATGATTCACTGATTCAAAAAAGTAGAACGGAATTTATGTGTTCACATGGAGATAGATACCAATGTGTCACTACCACAATAAATCAAATCTTTATCAGTTATTGATTGATTGATAGTCAAGGAGGTGTCATCACCATGCAATATGAGTTAAAAATAAATAGGTTTTTTGTTGACTGTAGGTTCTTTTGGTTTTTCCTCCTCAATTTCTCTATGTTTCTCAGTGAATTTGTGTGAATACCTGACATGCCGGGCGCCTAAAGAAGACTGACTTTCTTCAAGAACTGTTGTTCTGTAGACTATTTCATTATTTTTGTTTGTGTTCAAGGTGAACATTTCATTCCTATTATTACTCAGTTCCTCCTGCCCTATCCTCCCATTGGACACTTTAAATGTTATTATATCATTTCTCATTGGTGAACTATGGTTAGTCAATTGTGTATACGTACTCTGGTTTACACTCACTATTACTTTTATTTCGTATAAATATTAGTTTCTTAATTGGTCCACTGTGTGGTCAGGTGTTATGTAAATATAATCTGATGTGTGAAATATATTATGATTCTGATTCTCTCTGGTTGATCTATCTTCTTATTCTTCTATCTCTGGCTTGTGACCAAATGGGCACAGGGCAGATGTGCATTTATCGTCTAGGCACACCCAATTAGCGTTTCGCTCAACCGACCAACTTTCTTTGCGTCATAACAATACCCATCTTCTTCTAAGCAATGTATGATGATGTTCAACTCTTCTCCTAGTTTATCAGCGTTATGGATCATCGCCATTCCGTACAGTAGTGCTACGCCAGTGCATTTTCGTGGTTGTTTGGGCAAAATTTATTATATATATATTTTCCGTAAACTAAAGGTTGAACCGTCCAGTATATTGAAACGCTAAGAAAGTAGAACTTATTATCATTTTCACATTCATTAGAAAAATGGATAATTTAATCAGCTATACTAGAGGCCTTCAGTAAGTCGTCTGAATGTTGCTGATTCTTACATGCGATAACACATCTGGAGATATAGGTTTTCCCATCATATCCCCCTTTAAGTTTTGCATTTTCGAGGTTTTCCATAAAACTATCTGCAGAACAAGATCCAGCTGACTTCTGTTGCTACATCATCCGTTTGGCGGTATATGACACTGTTAAACTGAAATTGAATTCATTTGTAAGTAAGCGATATCCACTTCGTATTCAAGTGTAAAACTATATTTATTAATGTCAAGCCATTGATGAACAGCCAATAGAAAAGAAATATCTTAGCACTATTTGTGTTCTCATCTACATTATAGGGATATTTAATGGATTCTGTAGTATGCAACATGTCTCTTATATTCACGGGCATTCTTACTTTTACTATAAAAGTAACCATCCGTACAAGGAATTGATGAACAAAAATAACAAAATGGACATTTTAGATTTGTTTAGTTGATTGGAGTCATCATAGATTGATGTTCGTAGTATAACAGCGGTAACTAAGAAACACTGAACAATCGTATCGTCCTAGTATGGGATTTTTCAGCGATGCACATCCTCGATTACGTCGAAAGGACCACACCCAAGACCTTCATTTTGCGGCGGCATGCAATGGTATAATTTTCATTTTAATCAATTTGTGATGTAGAATGACGACTGATAAATTTCAGACTAATAAGGAGTGAAACACTTATCACTAATAAAAATGGGGGATCGTGCTATATCATAAGTTGACGGAAGTGGGGGGTTATACTACTTGATGCTTCTCCAGTGATTCTGATGGTTAGGCGTCCTCTAACCTGAAAACCTTAAATTCGACCCCATGATGAGCCCTTACATACTAGGACGAAGCAGTTATCCAGTGATCTGTTGTTTTCATTAATGCCCTATCAACATCAGTCTGTGATAAATCCTATCAACTAAACACCGATCTCCACAAAATCACATCAATTCAGCTTTAGTTTTGCATCAACCTTGATGTTTACATGATACTTATCAAGACGACTTCTCATAAATTATAAACTGTCAAGCCTATTTCGATGATTTAGATGATATTTTCTAAACAAAGAATTTCGAATGTGCATATTTATGTAATCACTCAGACATTATTAATGACCTAAATAGACCAAAAAAGATAGTCATCTTACTTTAGCATTAGATTCTAAATTTTCCATTCTTTTACACATCACTTCAACTAAATTAGATAATGACGATCCAGTTTCAAAAACAGAATCTACATCATTTTGTCCAAGAATTTGATCATATTTCTGGGATTGTTTCTTGATAGTTTCAGTTAACCTCTAAAATTTAGATTTTAAAATAAGTAAGAAATTAAACTGATTGTAGGCAACTGTAGAATGTAGAATATTTATGCATAGACAATATCATACTGACTGAGTTCAGTGAGATATTTTCATTAATCTGAATGGCTTAACACCGTGTGCTGAATGTCAAGATGTTAGGTCTTATTAGGTTATTAGTAAGAAAGAGCATTTCATGCTAACTGTCACCCATCACCTTGTTATACTTGTAGTCTTGTTTGGAATGAAGTTGTTAATGAGATTTAAACAAACAAGACATACTAAAAAGTTATTAATGAGCTATACTATCTTCAATATACCACCAGCAGGACATACATATTGAAAATAATTCATCATTATATATTCGTAATGAAATTCTGTTTAGTACATTGATAATATACAGTATTATATTGTGCTACTGAACACTGAGAAGATTGATTCTTATGTCTATCATTGTGAAATCTCGTTGTTCAATTTAAACACTCGATGATCTTTATTCAAAGTTACTTCAAATGTCGTATTCATGTAAAAATTCGTCATAATTTAATGAATAAGCTAGTAGATAATTGAACTCTAAGTAAATAGAAGACAATGAAAGTATAACTTCTGTTTGAAATAATCTCACCGACTGAATTTCAAATATTCCAACGTTTCCCCTGACAATCCGATTCGGGTTTCTTTAGAGCAAGTTAGTCGAAATCAAAATTATCAAAGTTACATATACAGACCAATCAACTAATCCAGTTGTCTACTTGTATAATGTAAAAATGATGAAACAGACTTAATTTAAAAGTGTAAATGTGTGTGTGAGTGTGATCCAACAGTGAAATGTATGTGATGTTGTTGTGTTTATCTATTTCAAATTGATACTTATAGTACAATGAAAATTTAAGTTTTAGGCTATGGGTAGGAACAGTCAAACAATAAGACGTATACTCGGAACCCATGGGTAAATTGATTATGTCGACGATTATGATGATTGACACTAATCATACAATGAGTAAACGATTTACTGATTAGTGATTGCTGCCTTCATTGTTGCTGATCTAATTGGCGATAACGATGAGGTAGATGTTAACGATTCATCCATTTTGTTAATGAACAGTTGTCTTAGATTAGCCAACTGTATTTAACCTCTTATATTCAAGGTACATGAATTCTCACATCTAAATATTGATTCGGTTGCCAAGCGTTGTTTATATAAGGCGAAAACTTGCTGAAGTATTTTAGTCTTATCAAACTCAATTGTATGGTCTACTTCTATATGGACTGCAGTCCGACTGCGATCTACTCTCATACTACAAATATAGTTTGTGTTCCTTGACCGTAATATTCAACAGTCAGGAAGTTTCCCCACCACTAATTATATTATACTCATTTCACTTGATCTTGTAGAAGCAATATTTTTGTTTCTCTCTAAGTATCCTGTCTTTACCTTTTATTAAGACTGATCTTATGGTTACAGTTAAGCGAAAATAAACTTCTATATTTTGTTTGTTAAACATCCTGTTTATTTCTTTCTATGTTGTGCTATGGCATGGGATCACTACAGTGCAGGTTCCCACTCTTAAATTACACTGGTTTTCTATTATTTTCATTGTTTCAAATCTTTTTAGAACTCTTTATGGTAGATATACGCCATTAGTGTTTCCACGATTACATTTATTTTATTCTATTTGACCTCTATCTTTATGATATGACAGTTACTTCTAGTGATCATATTACCAGTGACATTTACATCTACGGATATAGATTGTGCCAATTTATAATCTAAGTAACTCCTAGAAACCGTTGATTTTCGGCAGATGCTAGTTTTCACACCGTCATCATGTCTTCATTCAAACAAGAATTCAAGGATAGCTAGTTTGTGATAAATAGATTAGATCCTATCGGTTAACTTAACACTATCCAACATCTGAATGATCTATCCATGTAGGTCATTTAAAACATATAATTTTATAACAGTGAAAATATCATCCACATACGGTATCCAGACATTGAGTGGGTTAGAGTTTTATTTTATAATAACGTTTTTCCCCAAATATCACATTAGTAAATCAGCTATGATAGGTGAAACTAGATAATCCATTACTATCTCACCGTTCTGTTGATACAGATCTTCTAGAAAGATCAATACACTGGAACCTAAATATAGTTCTATGCACTCAATGATTTCAAGAGTATCTAACAATTACTGCAAATTTAAATCATCATTTGATATTAAACATTCATAAGTAAACTCTAAAACTACCTTGATAGAAAACATTAGTAAATAACTAAGAAGCATTCAAAACTTCATATAACTTCACCGTCTTCAATAGTAACGTCAATGATATTGTCTTCGAATTTGAATGAATCTTTCATATCATGATTTACTTGCTTTTAGTGGGGTTTCAGAATTCAAGTTACATGACAGGGCCAGATTGTATTCCGTTGAACATTGGGCATTATTCTTGTGTAACTTTGAAAGTCCGTTAAACCTACGAGTATTACTACTTTTGTTAAACAATTAATACATATTAGAGGTTCTAATTTAATTGTTATCAACTGTAAACCCTTACTGGTTTTTGACTCAATTCTCTTTAAGATAGTATACCTTCCGGCCCTTTACTTTATTCATATGGATCAGATATGTTATGTTCAGTTCCATTAATGATCAAGATAAATCATTATGAATGTTTTTTTTAATAAACATCACAATTAAGATGGCTTATGGAGAGTGGTATTAGGTTTGGTCGTTTTAATACGTCACAGAATAATATTGGTAGGGTACTATTGAAAACTAGGGAATATTGGACTCCTCAATGAGTTCCATACTAGTATGAAACAACTGTCTAGTGTTCCATGGCTTTCAATGGTACCTTATTAACGTCAATCTGTAACGAATTCAATCGACTATTAAAATATAGTGTATTCATTTAGACTTGTTAAGATTTAGAATGTTACATGTATAGTTCATGAATGCAACATTTATTAATTGGAACATTTTTTTATTGATTATTAATTAATAGATCACAATCAATATCAACATACTTTACATTCATCTACCCATTGTTGATGGTATTTTATTCTTTCTAATATACTATCAACTGTATTATTTGATACTTTTGATGGTCCAGCTGTTAAAGTTGTTAAACAATGTTCTTGTTGAATTAACCATTCATCTGCTTGTTTTGCTTTCTCTTCTATTTCATTAGCGCTTTTTATTGATTCATTCAATTGATTATCTAATTGTTGTAGTTCATTGTCAATGTTAACACAGCGTTCATTGATATCATTTTTCTGAATAAAACGATAATGAAGAAATATCACTTTATGCATTGAAACAATGTGTTATTAACTGAATCTGGATGTTTCATCATTGGTGATGTAAATGTTTATAGGATAATTCAACTAAATACAATCTAATGTAAACTTAACTATTCCCAGTTTAAGACAGTTGCCAATCAATAGTATTTGGTGACGACGCATGCCAGTATACCATCTAAGTGAAGAGAATATTAGTCTTTGGATATCTGTACTATGGTGAAGTGATATAAATTCAACTTAAATTCACTCTGGATCTAGTACGTCTGAATACATACTAAATATCCAAATCGTAGGGTTTACAATATTTCACTGATATACTTTACATTTAGTAGCAAATAATAATTAGAAAATTAATAATGTTATTTAATTCGTTATTGATTTTTAATTTCAATAATTAATTCTGTACTGGTACACGTCTTTCCTTGCCAAGAGTATCTAGTTGGAAAACATTTAACAAATTTCGTATGCTAGTTTATACTACTTATTAGTAGGCAGAAATATCCACGAGTAAGTTTATGCATGTTTGAAAAAAACGAAATGTTGGATTTGTAATTATAACACAATGTATACATTTGTGCTACTTTTGTTAATATTTGATCTGTTACCCCTTTTTTCCAATATGATTAATGGGGCTAATTGCGTATCCAAGAAGACAACAACAAATATTTCATAATATCATCACTTACAAACTGATATGCCTAAAATATCTAACTAAATCATATAATTTCATACACTTAGTTCTCTTTATTGTTTTCAAGTGAGCAAGAACAACTGTTTGCACAGAATAGGATGACAGTTCATTTTGTATCGTTGGTTTCTCATCAACTGCTGCATACAACCAGGAGTGATAGTCTTTTACAAAATTAATATTTGAAATAAAGTTTAACATACTCATTTGAATGTCTGGACTTGGTTGAGATGAAAATTATATAAACATGTTAGACATGTGAAAATAACTAAAATGTTGAAGAAAATACTGTAACCATATCTATCCAATGCAAAAGTAGAAAGTACCAGAAAACAAAATAGAGATCATGGATCAAATGACTACATAATGAGAGGTGGTTAAGAATAATGTGAATTAAGCTCGGTTACTAAACTTAAAATGACCCTAATTAAACACATAAGTTAAATTTAACCATCTAAAAACGATGATGTCACGAAAAACACTAAATCTAATCCAAACAGAAAACAAAGCTAATATTGAAGTAACAAATGAAATTTGGTGAAAGTATAATAGCGACGAAAATAATGGAACTAAATGTAAAGAAAGGCATATAACAGTTTCTTTTTGGACACATAAGTTTGGTTTCAATCATTTAATGACAATTGCTTCAGCATATTGAACCCTTTGAATGATTCATGGATATCAATCTGATGATTTGTGTCAATTATATGTTTAGCGATTACACTGTTAAATGTTTTTATTTCTATGAATGGTAGATTTTTTGGAACATGTTCGCTAAAGCGGAGGTAGGAACTTCTTTCTGTTCGGCCGATGTTAACTGCTACTTCAGGTACATGTAAATTTACACAGACAGTTAGCAGTAACATAAGAAGGATACCTGCCGATTTTTGATTGTTTCAGTGAACATGTTGTTATGTACGATATAACCAATTTTGAAGCCTAATAAGTTCTCTTTACTGCTGAGCTGAGTCTTCTGATTGTTTCAACAAAGTCGTCACCTTTAAAATCGAGTTGAATGAAAGCACGCTTCATTTTGGACTGTGATTTTATCTGGTTTATCAGGTTTTTGCCCACTGTATTTGTCAATGAATTTTTCCAGGTAACCATTCTTTTTTAGTTACTGATTTCTGAATCTATCGTATCTGAAGAACATATCTTTTTGGCACTGAGAACCAATGTTTTTACTAATTCTATTTTGTAATGGTCTGAACAGAAGCTATTAAAGTTTAAGAACAATCCATTCTACGTTGTTTTTCTGTAGATCGACTGTTGCTCTGAACCATCTTCTAGACGTTGGATGGCAATGTGTAGGAAATGAAATTTATTATCATTTTCCAGCTCCATAGTACCGTATAACACTTTAGAGTCCTCATATGTGGTCAGAATTAATTGTGGATTGGATAATTAACTTCACAAGTTACATATCTTTATCCGGATAATATCAGGAGCTTGTGAATAAAGTTTACTAGTTGTAAGGGCAATTGTTAGGCTTGATCTTCTTAATTAGCCTATTTTAGTTAGTCACTGAAAACTAGTTTAACCGGTTCAAATATGGGATTAATCTTAGCGCCTACTCACGACCAGTGCTTACAAGTTTCTAGTGATTGTTTAACTATGACCAATTTATAGTATGTAATATAAATATAATGACATTTATAATGCCCAACGATAATCATTATCGATTGACTGATGAATAAATTCAGGAGGTAATTTCTGGAGTTTTAGCTGCAAGATGTAATCTGTGATTTAGTAATGTATTGTTTCTCCTAAGAAATGGCTCAGATTAAGTTGCGAAACAGGAAACTTTGATTTTTAATCAATGAAATGTTACAGTAAGATTGCATATTTCCACGATCAGTTGAAGATCTTCTGGGAACCAGAAAGTGATTAACAGATAGTTCTTCCGATTGAATCAAATTGGCATTCTCCGTAGATAGGTGCTAAGTTTAGTTGAATACACTTCTCGCTGATTAATGTTGGTTGAGTATCACTTAAAACTATTGAAAACTGGATGGTTGATCCATCCTAGTGTACAACTTCTCGGAAATGCATACTTTCGTTTCTCCCATAAAAATTCTACCGTTATACCTCGACCTAGTGATGCAGATGGTTAAGCTGTTACCATAAGACCTGAAAGCTTCAGGTCTATTAACCTGTGGGTATAGTAAGTGCATACTAATGTGAAACTTCATACTAAGACGAAAAAGTCACCCAGTACTTCCCCTATTTTTGTCGGTACAAAAAGGATAGCAGTCTGTAACGACTACATTCATATTGGATATTTTTGATGGTTTAATATCCATACGTGTATACCATACACCGATATCAAGTCTAATTGTTTCATATTTTTTCACAAAATCCATTTCTTATAAGCACTAAACATGATGAAATTTTTGTGAAGAAGCCAAAAATGTTTCTTAGAAAGAATTTCTAGCGTAGCGCTAAATAACAGGTACTGTACACAAGTACACGTAAGCAGCATCGATACAACTTGGTTTCGGTTGAAAAACCACCATCAAAAGTCGATAGTCAGTAAATATTTTCTTTCATAGTCTGTCCTCTAAGTGACTAAATTAGGTTTATGTTCCTTTAAGTCATTTCTAGGATCTCTTACTCGTATCTATTTTATAAATCAATGCCTGTTACTCCAAGTGGAGCATAGACCGCCCACCAGCATTATCCAGCCAACTCTGTCATGGGCTTTCCGTTCTAGCTCTTCTCAAGTGCTGTTCATTCTCTTCATGTATGTTTCCAATTCACGACGCAATGTGTTCTTGGGTCTTCTTCTGTTTCTGTGGCCTTCAGGATTCCAAGTCAGTGCTTGTCTTGTGACACAGTTTGATGGTTTCCTCAGTGTGTGTCCAATCCATCTCCAGCGTCTTTTCCTAATTTCTTCCTCAACTGGAAGTTGATTAGTTCTCTGCCACAACAGGTTGTTGTTAATGGTATCTGGCCAACAGATCCGAAGAATCCTAAGCAGACAGTTGTTTATAACTACTTGTATCTTCTGTAGGATACTTTTCGTAGTTCTCCAAGTTTCAGCTCCATACAACAGGACTGTCTTCACATTTGTATTGAAAATTTTGACTTAAATGTTGGCTGAAAGTTGGTTTGAGTTCCAGATGTTTTTCAGTTGTAGAAATGCTGCCCTTGCCTTGGTAATCCGCGCCTTCACATCCGAATCAGACCCTCCTCGTTTGTCGATGATGCTGCCCAAATATGTAAAGGTTTCAACGTCTTCCAGAATTTCTCCCCAAGTCAAGTGTATTAGGGTTAGTGTTTGTTGTTTTGTATCTAAGGATCTTGTTTTTCCCTTTGTGTATGTTGAGGCCTACTGCTGCTGAGGCTGCTGCTATATTGTTGGTCTTCCTCTGCATTTGATGATGTGTGTGAGAAAGAAGAGCTAGTTCTGTCATCTGCAAAGTCCAAGTCATCTAGTTGCGTCGATGTTGTCCATTGTATTCGGAGAGTGCCTTCAGATGTTGCAGTCTTCATGATCCAGTCGATGACAAGTAGGAAGAGGAAGGGCGAGAGTAAGCAGCCTTGTCTGACACCGGTCTTCACTTCGAATGAATCTGTGAGCTGACCTCCATGCGCGATTTTACAATGTAGTCCGTCGTAAGAATTTCGTATGATGTTGACTATCTTCTCGGGTACGCCGTAATGTCGTAGACGGCTCCATAATATTCTCCTATCCACGCTGTCGAATGCTTTTTCATAGTCGATGAAGTTGATGTAAAGTGGTGAATTCCATTCAATTGATTGTTCAACAATGAACCGTAGAGTAGGGATTTGATCGGTACATGATTGACCTTTACGAAATCCGGCCTGTTGATCTCGGAGTTGGACGTCGACTGGGTCCTTTAATCTGTTCAATAACACTCTGTTGAAGACCTTTCCTGGTACTGAAAGTAGGGTAATGCCTCTGTAGTTCTCACAATTGCTGAGATCGCCTTTCTTTGGTATCTTGATGAGGTACCCTTCTTTCCAGTCTGCTGGAACTTGTTCATTCTCCCAAATCTTCCTGAAGAGAATGTGGAGTATCTTTGAAGTTGTTTCTATATCTGTCTTCAGTGCTTCCGCTGGTATGTTGTCTGGTCCTGCTGACTTGCCACTCTTGATCTGTCTGATGGCCAGTATCCATTTTATAGTCCTACCATTTTTAGTTTAGATTAACTATGAATATTAGTTAACTAAAATGAATTATTTTCAACTTCATTACTTATCTTGATTGTCTGATTGAAGTTAACAGACATATCAAGCATAACAATTTGATGTCTTCCTTGGCAACAATATGTAAACTGTTTATCATTTAATATGAATATAATGTAAAATTGATAGGAAACCAATGGACATTACATTAAAGAATTTTAACGGAAGGGCGTTTTCTTAGCATAAGATGCTTCAATATGACTCATTATACTTTAGTATTAACAATATTTTTACATTTTATGTATGGAATACATAAGATACATATTACTAATTACTAAGCGTATCAGGTTAGCAACATCATTGTTATGTACCTGGATGTACCTGCAGGTACATCCAGCCGATTAGTCCCAAATAGGACGAAACGCGCGTCCTAGATTCCACTTGCCAGTCACAATCCAACTTAAATATATAACTTGTGTAATAACGCTATATCGAAGCAATCCGCTCAGGATGCACATATGGCACTAGAGACTGACCAGTTTCAGTTCATTACAAATCAACGGGAAAATACAAACTTATCCTAATACATATCATTGTTATAAACAATAATGTAATATCTATAGCTTGTTTGAATAGAACTTAATGTGTAATCACTAAGTTAAGTTACTCAACATGTTACTAAGTTACTTAAACAATTAATACCACCAAATTGACTTAGATTTTACAACTATTTGAAACCATAAATAAGTGTAGAGTTGATTTATTTAAATATGTAACTCATCAGTAGTATGCCATCTGCAATTATATCATGGAATCAAGCCTATTAAAAATTTAGATTTTGTATTTAAATGTCGAATCGAAACGAAACAGCTATCCAGTGCTCCCTGGTTTTCAATGGTACCCTGCCAACATCAATCTGTGACATATTCAATCAAATAAATGTCGAATCGTTAGAACGCTTAGAAGATATTTAAGCATTGTTATTCCTGAATTCAGTCAATTCTCATTTATTGATATTAGTGGGCAATCACTACAATTTTGGTATGATTGGATTCCATAGGTCACGTCTTCTCATTAGAAATCTAGGAATTTCTTTCTATAGTTGGTTGCTGATAAGTTGATACTGAATTTAATTAAATGATGTGATAACTGTTGAATACGAATTCGAATTATTATTGAAGAACACTAGTTGTTCACTGGAAACAGGTGTCAGACACTTCCAATGCAATATATTTAAATGGCTTAACAACACACAACAAGATTAAAACCTAATCTCTTTGATTACACGAATTTCATGCCTACAAAATGCTGTAGTTTTGTATCACAGATTGAAGTTAATAAAACAACTTTTAAAAACTAAATCGAATTGAACATAAATTTCATTTATGTAGTGGAAATCCTGAGTGGTTGATGTTGACAACCCTACCATACATTGGATCAATTATCACTAAGAATTCCAAAGAGTGATTAACCTTCAAATCATAGAATTGGTATCTATTACATTATGTTTCTATATTTCGTCGATCCATAGGGTCAATTTAAGTTCATCATTATGATTTCTCATTAGTAGTTTGTATAACTGCTTGAAGTTAGTAACCAGTAAGCATATAATGAATTTTTTTTTCTAGTATAAGAGTTTTGGTGACTTCACATTATACACAATGTGTCAGGTCACCGGTGAACTCATAGACCAACATAGTCTTGAGTAACTCAATCAACTGAATGCAGTTTATGTTGTGATAATAATTAATTTCTAACCGAAAAGTAAATTTTCATTCCTTAATGATATTAATTGTATTAACACACTACAGTTGAATACCATGAATTTAATCTACCAACAAATTTTCCTATCCAGTGCTCCCTTGTTGTCAATCGTACCCTGCCAACATCAATCTGTGATATATTTAATCAAATAAAATTTTCCTACATTTGATCATGTAAACAGTATACAAGGTATTCGTATTAATAACATCTATTGTGTCTAGACTGAATGACTGAAATGAAATATGCTTGATAATTCTATTCATCTACATTTTAAACAACTGTAGAGAGGAAGTGTACATAAACTATACCCTGCTAACAATAAATAAAATACACTGAACTTCACACAAGCAACTAACCACTGGAAAATATGGCATACAAATATAGTGTGAAATAGCAAAACACAAATACCAGTATTGATAACCGGATTTCAAGAATGTCTAGAAGTAGATGTCATACAAACCCCACACACACACACAGCTTGTGTAAGTTAATGGAAATACGTGAAGATGTAAACTAGGAGGGAAATATGATAAGTCGATTTATTAGACATATGTTGCAGCAAGGTTATATAGCAAAAATGAATATTGTTTGCACAATTATTCTACTGGAGCTTTGTTCGTGATTTGCTAAATAATCTGTGAATACTGTAATATGGATATAGACATATGTTATTTGTACATTTGACTATTGTTTGGCATTTATATTCATGATTACATCTCAGTCTTCGTATGTACGGAGCAGTACTTGTGGTTTGGCAGCATTATTGACAAACTCACTTATCACAATACAAATAACCTACAATGTTGATTGTAGATTAACAACGGATGTTGTCATTCTTCTGAATAAAGTCTTCAACTAAGTAATACCTGTTATATAAGTTGGATTGTGACTGGCAAGTGGAATCCAAGAAGCGCGTTTCATCCCATTTGGGACTCGCCGACTGGATGTACCTGCATCCCAATGTTGATGTTCACACTGAGATACGTTCATCCTAATAAGTAATACCTGTTTTTTATAAGGCAAATCTAAAGCTGATCTAAATAAATAATTAAGAAATCATGGCTTATTTAACAAGCCAAACAGAGGATGCTATAAATACTTTAGAGATAATCCTTCATCTGCACCACATAATACTCTGTAGTTAACAATCAAATATTTCGCTTCTTCTCGATCTCTATTACTGTAACTTTAAGCTTTGTATTTTATTCAACAGCGGTTACTGCACTGCTTAAGACTTACAAACTATGCCCAATTAACTAGGTAATGACTACTTAAATGTTATATCTCAACTACTCGTGTTGTTAATTTGAATTATTTTTCTTATTATGACAGCATGTGGCCTAATATAAAATTATGGATAATTTGTGAGACTGTACTAAATAGCCTAATTTTACTCTATATGTTATCACCTTTAATGTGAAGATAGGAAGGTATGTAAAAGACTAGTGGAAGTTAAGACTATCTGAATGGTGTTTCACAATGGTTGTATCACTCGATCATTTAAAAGTTTGTTTCCATTATCAGCAAATGTTATTCACTTAACTGTTTATCATCAGTTTAAACGATGAACATAATAAGAATAAATTTTGGTGAATCATCATAAACTGCTTTTCCTGGCAACTGTTATTTACACAGTAAGATTCTACTGTTTTTGGCATATCCCTTTCTATATCACTTGTAGAGATTTGCCATCAAGTTAAACGCCTATATATTTTACTTAGGTCTGAGGTAGTCTATAACGTTTTCAGTGTTCAATAGTTGTGATTTGCCCAACATTTTCAATCATTTAGTAGGTATATACTAAAGATTTTAAGTCAAGAAGTGGGATTTATCTATGAATGATTTCAGTGAACATGTTAGTGTAGCACACGCCAATATTTCAGACATAATGTTCTGTATAAACTATACTATTCCATGCAACGAAGTGATCTGTGTTAAACAACCGTTGAAAACATAGAAGTAATTAGTAGCTATTTTAAAATGCATAGACATTTTCATCAGCGTACATGCATGATCACATCGAAAGACTTCACTGACTGAGTTAAATCTAATTTCCTAATGAAGCCGGATTCGTTAATAATTAGCGCTTATAATGAATGGAACCACGTCATAGCTATAAACTTGAATAACATTTAATCTAATCTGCAATATCATTACCATTTGAGAAATTATCAACTTCATTTCATTAAGTAACATATCACCATCACCTTGAGATACAACTGAATTAAGACAATTCTGACATTGTCTGTCATTGGTTTTCATACTTTCTGTGTATTTAAGGCGTAGTACCTACAAAATGGAAACAGATAAATATGAATAGTCACTGAAGATAAAGTTTGTGAAATATTAGTCCAGTATACTGTTTAAATATATGTACATGTAAGCTGATTGCAAATATCAAAGAGTGTATTCATCAAACTTTTCATGGAAACTTCACGTGTCAACCAAGTTTGTTTCATAAGAAATGTTTCACAATTAACGATGTTGTTTAGGCAATATTTGTTATTGTGCAATCAAGCGATACTGTAGACAAGCGTTGTCTGCATAGTAGAGAAGATAGTTGAAACTCAATCTTCCTTGGTAACAACGAGGATGCATAAACTATCATAAGCAATGGTGAATGTCATAAACACTGTGCAAGTTGTTGTCTATCACGATTTAACACTATACATAAGTAAATGCCGAATAGAATTTAGCCTGTGTACCAATTCTTGGAAAAATTTCAGTACAGACTTTTTGGGTATGACACAGTTAACACGCTTTACAATGATTGTCATCGCTCTACATCACAAATTACGAGAAGTTGGAATTTTACCATTGGATGCTTCCTCTCCGAGTAAGAAATCGGTTAGGAAAAGCCAACTCTAAGAAAGTGGATTAGATTCTGCTAGATAAATAAAGAGGAAGAACTGCTGAGGAGTCACACACTAGAACAGAACAGTTGTTCAGTCTTCCGTGGTTTTCAATGGTACCATACTGACATCAATGCGTGGCGAAAACAAACGCAAATTCCTATCTCCACACAACCATCTCACTATCAGTTAAATGTCTAAAATAAAAACCCTCGGGTTTGTAGTTCTGAATGTTATGCTGATTTACCACCTGATGTATAGCCGGGTTTGCTTGCTTCAGTTGGATTGTAACTGACAAGCGAAATCCAAGGCCCTCGTTTCGTGTCACATGGGGCTTGTCAGTCAAATGCACCTGCATCCCAGTATTGGTGTCCACAGCGAGTCTCCAACCCAGTTAGTTTCGTTTCAAATGCCATTTCGTTCACCACTAGGCTGCTGAGTTAAGAACAGCGTTTGGTAAAGTCACACTCCAACTCAAACATTATTTGTGAACCACCTCTGTATCGAGTCAATCCGTTCAGGATGTACATATGGCAAACGGGGCTGACCAATTTCAGTCCATGAAAAACTAACGAGAATTTCCAAATACATTTTAACTACAGATTTATTTGAGACTTATATCACTAATACTTAAAGCAACAAATCTACCGAAGAATTAGTATTGTTACCGACTGATTCTCAGATTTTGTGGAACAAAAATGAACAGTATCATTTACAAAAATTCGTTATTCAAATATACCTACATTTTGTTGCTACCGTTAATCAGCCAAAATCTTAAGGGAAGCATGAAGTACAGTGTACAACTCAAATGCGGTTAGATAATTTAGGCTTCCCAGATGACCTATTTCTTCTATCCTACATTCAGAAACAAGTAAGGGTAGGGACAGACAGTGTAGAGTCTGCTTGTGTAGCAGTAGTCTTCAATATACATAGAGAAAAAAATAATCTTAGATATAACACACCGAAGACCAACCAAATCATACTTAACGGAGAAGTTCTAGAGTATGTTGTAATTGCCACATGCTTGGGTATCATCATTGATTAACAATCTGGGACAAGATGCAGACGTGAAAGCAGAGATCAGCAGAGTAGGGGTAAAAGCACCTGGAACTTGAACCAACTGTTGAATAACATCAAAGTCAACATTTTTAATACAAATGTGAACATAGTTCTCTTGCATGGGACTGAAACTCGCATAGATGACTACGAAAACCAACGTCCAAAAGATACAAGTATTTATAAACAACTGTATGTGAAAAGATACTCCGGATCCCTTGGCTAGATACCATCAACAACAACCTACTGTGCCAGGAAACAAACAAACCAAAATCCAGTTGAGTAATATATTACAGAAAGATGATGGAGGTGGATAGGACACACATTGAGTCAATCATTAAACTGTATCACAAAACAACCACTAACATTGAATACTGAAGGCCAAAGGAAAAGAAGAAGACTTAAGAACACATTGTTCTTGGAATTAGAGACAGACATAGAGAAAATGAACATCGCTTTGAAAGAGCTTGAAAAGAAAGCTGAGAACAAAGTTGGTTTGAGAATGCTAGTTGGCGGCCTACACTCTAAGTAAGATAATTTGTGAATAAATCCAACCCTTTTAAATATGTTAATATACATTTGAATTCAGTAACTCATGGAATAACAAGATAATATTCAAAGTGAGTTTCGCTTACAAAATACACATTCATTTCAATATAATTGATAATTGACATAACATACTACTGAAATAAATTTCAGTAGTAATCTATTCATAATAACATAACATTAAGAAATTTTTTACTTACTTTTAACTTATCATATAAATTCATTAAATCTTCTTTATTAATTTTATTATTATTTATTGTTGTATATTTTATATCATTTAAATTGAATTGTATTTCATCTAATTGTTGTTTAAATGTTGTAAACACATCATTAATTAATTGTTTATTTGATAGTTTACACTTAATTACTTTTTCAGTAGTCTGTAAAGTAATTTTAAAAAAAAGCATTGAATTGAAATGATGAAGATTGATATTTTCACTTGATTAAATACATCACAGATTGATGTTGATAGGAAATGATTAATAACTAAGGAATTCTATTACTGAATATACCGACTCAATGATACATAGGGTTGAGTATTTGTCAACCTAAAGCCTATGAGATAGAATTTATGTTAAGCACATGTTAAGAGTCTTATACTAAAATGAAACAGCTGTCTAGTACTCTTTAATTTTTAATAGTACCCTGCTAAATTTAGTCTCTGATGTATACGGTTACATTTAGAAATATGTAGAATAATATTCATAAATGAATATTATTGTTTCGTCAAGCAAATCTTCATCAGATTTTACTCTTATATACAGCAATATTTAAAAATAAATATGTAATTTAACAAAACTATCCAAGGTATATTTAAGAAGACGTAGAAATGCTTCATATATCATTAACAAAGAAATAAAGACATTTCAGTGGCCATTTTTGTTTTCAACCACTATAGTTGTACAGTCGTATATATATATACGATGTTTGTCTATTAAAAGATAGAGAGTGATTACGTAAGTTACTAGGAAATTTCAAGTATCTAAAGAATTACAGAAATATTTCATAGTTGTCTAAATTATAGAGAATTGAACTGTAGTGTATTGAATTAAGGTGGTTTGTGGAGATTCCAATTCATTTTAATTGATTGAGTTCGTCATAAACTGATGTTTGTAGGGTACCAGTGAAAACCAGGTAACACTGAATAGCTGCTTCATCTTAGTATCGGACTCCGCAGAAGTGCCAGTTGCAATAATTAGCCTACTAGTGACTGACTTCAGGATGTTCATGAAGTTTAAGTGAAAAATCGTGACTGGTCGGGAGTGAGACAGTTATCACCAATGACAATGGGTGATCGTTGCGCCATGTCACAAATTGATGAGAGTGGAAAATTTTACCACTGAATATTGGCTGGCCTAATAGTATGGAATGTTAGATGTTCGCCAACCTGAAGCCATTAGGGTGGAATCTAAGGTTTGCATTGGTAAGTTATCCCGCACCTAGGCGTAAAAGCTGTCCAGTGCTCCTTGGTTTTCAATGGTAACCTATGAACATCAATTTTTGATGAATTCAATCATCTAAAATGTATTTAATTTATAAACTGGAAAAATGGGAGATAATCGTCCACATGACTGATACGAAGAAAAACACGTACCGAAGAAAGTAGTAGAAATTATTAAAAGATAGAACACGTTTTATCATATTGATTATAAAGTATTAGAAATTAAAGAAAAGACATGAAGACAAATCTGAAGTAATGATAAATAACTAAGTGAGGTGAATTAGGATCAGGTTAAATTCAAGGGTTATACCTACTGTTTTTGAACACAGAGATCGGGCTTAAACATCCAAGCTATCAAGGTTTTAGCTGTGCATAGGATGTTCATTTATTTTGCTCCCCTCCCTTAAAGTCGATCATTTAACAGTGTCACTGGTGCAGAAGGATGATTCTGAAGAAGGAATATGATCTGAATTGATCAGGCGCTTATATATGTACCTTTCGGTCAAATTGTATCCACCCGTCTGAAGGTAATGTTTTAAGAGACATTGGGAAAGTGCTCGTTTCGTGCCGCCGATAGAACAAGTTCCACAAGGACAAATAAATTTGTCAAATGCACATAACATGAATAAGAGTAATGACAACTTAGATAAAAATTTCAAAAAAAGAAGTAATTCAAAACGAGGGGCAACTTAGCCCATAGCTTCCAGGTCTCACGTCAAAAGCTGAACCATGAAACCGGTTAGTGTTAAATAGTAGAATTCTAACTATTATGAATCTATAATATAGCGGTGGGTTTGATTTCCTGGTGAAATCCCGGGTTCCTATTCCTGAGGAGTTCAAAAGTAGGACGAAATGGCTGTCAAATCCTCCCTAGTATTCAGTGGTACTAAGATAACATTAATCTGTGACAAATACTAACAACTAGATACTAATAATCGTTCAATACTCGAAAATATGAAAATAATTTAAGCATACATTTGGAGAATGGAAAAAGGAATGAAGCATAAGCAAACAAATATTAGAGGGGTATAAAGAAATAGACAGAGTGTTTATTAAGTTTTATATGACCATGGAAAGAATAGGAGTGTTGCATATTTCTTTTTACCACATAGATTCGGATTGTTAGCTCGAATTCATATAGCTTCTGTTACATACAACAGATGAGGTCGGATTCAATCTGATAACTATGTGTCACTTTGAATGCTTTAGTTCTATCCACTGCATAGCCACTATCTACTAAGTGTGACAAAATATAATATAGTTTAGACTTTACTGGACATTTCTAAACCAAGATAGTAGATGTTCATTGACCCTCTAATTTAGTTGCCTGGTCGTAAGTCTAATATAGATTTCACCATAGTAGCAGCTAAATTCATGCATGTCCATAAATGTCTCAAAACCACGTGGCTTACTCTTCTGTAACTATCACTAATAAGCTGGTGAATTACAAATAAACATTCACCGCATAAAATGTTCTTTTTACATCTCTTGCTGGTCTATTCTATAGTATATCAGTAACTATATCCCTGATGATATGCAGTTTAAGAAAGAGAGACTTCCTCCTGAGTGTCAATGCTTCAAACTTCTCATTGATTATACTTTTTTTCTAGAAAACTATGTAGATAACTAATTTCTGCCAACATGATGAACATAGTGTCTAGTCCATTGTTTATAGAGTTTTTCTAGCTCTGGATATTAAACATCCAAATGCATTTCTCTTGTAGTGGACGAGCAAGAAACTGAAGAAGTGTGTCTATTGATACACAATGCTTATTCTTTACACACTTCTACATATTGCCTCTTCTTATCATCTTTTTAATGAGCTAACTGGAAAATGGATTTTGTTGTGGTATTCGCTGGCACAAGTGAAACTGATTGCTGGTTGAATATCATTAAACTGACTTATGAGTTCACCTTTATTGACTTCCTAATTGATGGTAATAAATTTATTATCAGTGTAACGGTATTATGAATTCAGTTTCTTAGTTATCTCTTTCAGAAGCCCATTTTTTAACTCAGTTAAGAAGAAATCAGCCATAAACGAGCCTATACCTCAGCCCATAGATATATACCATCAGTTTGGTGATTGTTGGACACAAAGCGGACATTCAATGTATATATCAAGAACAACTCTTATGAAATCTTTCCAGGGATTCCAACGTTAGTGTCTTTTTTTATCATTTGTTTACACCTGTAATTGATTGTTTCGGTTGGTGGTACATTAGTGAGTAGAGATACAACTTGTAGAGATAGCTTAGGTTTACCATAAATATTCAAGTCTTTCACTTGAGAAATGAAATCATCATATCAATAAAACTATTTATGACCAATTCGCGAAAAGGTTCTAAGAAGTAAACAAGACGCTTTGCAATTTTGTGATATGGTGAACTATACTTATCTAAAACGTGACATAGAGTAACCTCTGACTTGTGAACTTGGTGTGTTTGAACCAATAGATTTAACTGAGTCATGAATCTCTAGTGAAATATAAAATATAAAGAAAGCATAGAGGATTTTAATAGTAGAAAGTTTAGAGTCATACTATGAAGGAAACTAATAAGCTATTACTCAGTTGGATTTATGCCATTCTTCTAGGTTTCAATGGGATGTTATGTACTTGAAGGTAATCAGTTAGGAATCCCATTAGCAAGTTTTATGATACTTGATACTTGTCAGAAAAGCGTAATTACAGTCTTAGTGAAATTGATGCTTTGTGGTGCATTTGAACCTACGTCATCTAGTCTAAGATCGTTATCCATTTGATCCTCACCCGACTTTCTATACGACTGAAATTTTAATATTGCCTGACCATTGAGTAATAGCAAGTATCATGCTTATCTAGTCCTTAACTCAGGTAGAAATATAAATGTCATATAGAAGATTCTTGAAAACTGTAGTATAGAACGTTCTTATTTGGTCAGTACTTTAATACCTATTAACGTTGGACTGATTTCTGCATCAACTTCCACCTCATCGTTAATTGAGTCGTGATTTAGTTAGAGCTACCTAGTTGTTGTGATCACATTACTAATAATGTCAAAGAAGTAGAATTACTTCTTAAGTAATCTAAGTACTCTTTAGTTGAAGGAAATATTCCCACTGAGCTATTTTTTCAAAAGATATTCAACGTTTATACAACAGACCTGTACATAAGTCATAAGTTAATTTAAATGGAACGTGATAAATTACATGGTAAACTTTGTTCATATGAACTTTCTATTCAGTACCTAATAAACTACCAACCATGTACTGTGCTCAACCAGAGAAGACATTATTCAGGAATTCAATAATAAACTTTCCTTATAATCCATCTTAAGTAACTAGCCTTATATGAACAAATGATTTGATAAGTACTTAGAGATGTGATGAATTATTGAAATCCTACTTTCATTCCAGTTGTAAATGAAGAATGATTGTAGAATAGATAACATTGTTTAACTGAAATAAACATGTTTTCTATAGTCCTACTTATCCTTCTTAATAGTATTTGAGTAACGTTATTCACTTATGAACATAAATTATAAGACTGTTGTACGTTTAACCACTGTATAAATTTGCCTTTTTCTTTTTTTCAAATGTACATCACGTATAAGTTGACAGACTGTGTAGAATATCATTTCATAAATGTAAAAAACAGTCTACACGCCATTTTGACTGATTCATCTAAATGACTATATATGACTCGATATGGATTGTTTTATATACCTAAGAGGTACAGAACTGTATTTCAACAAAGTCTGAATATTGTCATTATAAAACGGTAACTTACATTTAAGCGGTCATTTAAACACTTCATATCATCATATAATTCTTCAACGCTGAATTTGTTTAAAATTGCCATACCATGATTAGTTTGTAAATTAAGTGCACGTTCTAAATCATTTACTTGACCATTTGTAAATGTTAAATGTCCACGACAATCATTAAACTTGTAAGATTTAAGAAAAGAAACATAGGTTGTATAGAAAAATTGATCAACTGGTTAGTATGTACTAAAAGTATACGTGCTACTGATTTCATTATATATCACTTAATATTCAAATAATTCCTTCATTATTCGTATTTCCCCTAAAGTTACCAAACGACTGCTCATGTAATAACACGCACCATATTTTCTAAAAATAATGATAAAACATTGATTGCAGCTTCATCACTAATCAGTCCGTCTCGTGCTAAGTGCCACCGTGTTCACCACTAAACTATTGAGTCCAGATAGTCACACTTGCACAACGGGTGCATACGTCAATGCTTGTTACCCCAAGTGGAGCATAGGCCGCCCACCAGCATTCTCCAACTAACTCTGTACTAGGCTTTCCTTTCCAGCTCTTCCCAAGTGCTGTTCACTCTTCATGTCTGTTTCCAATTCCCGACGCAATGTATTGCTGGATCTTCCTCTGTTTCTTTGGCCTTAAGAATCCCAAGTTAGTGCTTGTCTTGTGACACAGTTCGATGATTTCCTCATTGTGTGTTCCATCCAACTCCAGCGTCTTTTCCTAATTTCCCTCTCGGCTGGAAGTTGATTAGTTCTCTGCCACAACAGGTTGTTGTTGATGGTATCTGACCAACAGATCCGAAGAATCCTACGCAGACAGTTGTTTATAACTACTTGTATCTTCTGAAGGATGCTTTCTTAGTTCTCAATACAAGTTCCAGTTCCATGCAAGAGAACTGCGTTCACATTTGTATTGAAAATTTTGACTTAAATGTTGGCTGAAAGTTGGTTTGAGTTCCAGATGTTTTTCATGTGTAGAAATGCAGCCTTTGCCTAACCAATTCGCGCCTTCACATCCGAATCAGACCCTCCTTGTTTGTCGATGATGCTGCCCAAATATGTAAAGGTTTCAACGTCTTCCAGAATTTCTCCCCATGTCAAGTGTAGTTGGATTAGTGTTTGTTGTTTTGTATCCAAGGGTCTTGCTTTTCCCTTTGTGTATGTTGAGGCCTACTGCTGCCGAAGCTGCTGCTATATTGTTGGTCTTCTTCTGCATTTGATGATCTGTGTGAGAAAGAAGAGCTAGTTCTGTCATCTGCAAAGTCCAAGTCATCCAGTTGCGTCGATGTTGTCCATTGTATTCGGAGAGTGCCTTCAGATGTTGCAGTCTTCACGATCCAGTCGATGACAAGTAGGAAGAGGAAGGGCGAGAGTAAGCAGCCTTGTCTGACACCGGTCTTCACTTCGAATGAATCTGTGAGCTGACCGGGTGCACACGTAATCGGGATGAACTTGTATCTTCCCGTTGATTTATTCTGGATCGAAGCTGCTCAGTCTCTGTTGCCAGCTAGTCCCAAACAGGACAAAACGCGCCTCCTGGATTCCACTTGCCAGTCATAATGTAAGTTATACAATACTTATAATTAATAGTTATATCCTATACAATCCACTCAGGATGCACATAGAGCAACAGAGACTGATCAGCTTCAGTCCACAACAAATCATTCGGAAGACAAGTTTATCCTAATTGTTTCTAATATGTTTGGTAATAAGTAAACAATTAGCACAATTAGCACACATTTTCAAGTTTCATGACGAAACAGTTACCAAGGGCAAACCCAGCTAGTTATATTCTATCCCAAAGAAATATAGTAAGTAGTTTATTTATTAAGTAACAGACTGAAACTATATATATATATATATATATATATACATCAGTTTAATCCAGCACAATAAAAGATTCACTTGAAAACTTGCCTTCATATATATATATATATATATATAACTTTCAAAACAGGATTACAGGGGACTATTTCATTTATCTCAAGTGTATGTAAATTGAACATTCCTATTATGTTCCCGTCACTTTAATAGCCCATTAGAATCATGAACTATTGTCATAGCATTTTCCACTAAGGAATGAAAACTAATTAATTACGCACCTGTTCTCCACTTCGTATTAATCAGTGGTCATTATTGTTCTTGTTTTGTATATACGGGATTAGTAATACCAGGACAGACCTACAAACATGTCGTTGACTTTAACTAAGGCTATCGTTATCCATATAACGTACTTTTAGAGGCTGCAGTTACCTCTTCCTCCCATCCCACCCCACTTATAACAAAGTGATGTACGTACTACAAATTTCTTTGTTGGTATGTGTGCTGATTTGAGAGGGGTAACAATCCTAGGGCAGGTATGTAGGTGTATATTGATTGATCATACTCACCTATCATCGTAACAGTCTTTCGTTGACATCATAACAGAAAGGACATGCTTAAACTTACTAAGAAGGGATGGAACTAGTTATCTTTCTTGTAAATATTCTTATTTTTTGCTAGTTTTTACTAATTGAAAAGTTGGTAGTAACCAGTACCAGTGTTTATTCTTTCCGCACTGAACGAGTTGTTTCTATCTGGTTGTTGTGATTGTAAGTGTGCTAATTATTTTAATTGTTACGCGGTCGTTATTGTAACTATATATTCAGCGTTAGAACTAAGTAGAATTGAGTCTTTTGAGTGCTGTGTATGTGTTTTATTGATTTGTCTTTTGGCGAGTAACCCACACATAAAAAAGTGCAAGTGAAGACGGACAGTGTAGCAGCAGCCTCGGCAGCCATCAGTAGGCCTCAATATACACAAAGGGAAAAGCAAGATCCTTCGAAGCATGGCAACAAACACTAACCCATTTTCATTTGACTGAGAAATTCTGGAGGATGTAGAATCCGTTACATACTTAGTCCGCATCATCGATTAACAAAAAGGATTTGATTCAGATGCGAAGGCGCGGATCGGTACGGCAAGGGCAGCATTTTTGCAACTGAATAAACATCTTAAACTCAAACTAACTGTCAGCCGACTTTAAAGTCAACATTTTCAAAACAAATGTGAAGACAGTTCTCTTGTATGGGACTGAAACACACATGGTAGACTACGAAAAGCATCGTCCAAAAGATACAAGTATTTATAAACAGCTGTCTGTGAAAAGATAATTTGGATTCGTTGGTCAGATACCATCAACAACAACCTACTGTGCCAGGAAACAAACAAACCAAAATCCAGTTGAGTAATATATTACGGAAAGATAATGGGGGTGGATAGGATACACATTGAGGCAATCATCAAACTGTTCCAGAAGACAGGCATTAACATAGAATACTGAAGGCTATAGGAAAAGAAGAAGACTCAAGAACACATTGTTCTGGGGATCGGAGACAGACATAAAGAGAATGAGCAGCACTTTGGAAGAGCTTCAAATGAAAGCCCAGTACAGAGTTGGTTTGAGAATGCTAGTCGGTGGCCTATGCCTAACATGGAGTAACAGGCATTGATTGATTGAGTGATTCAGTTGATAATGGTCGTTGGCCATTGGTTGCCGATATCTATTTTATACACGTAGATCTGTTCGCGAACTCCGCCTGTAGCTCTCCTAGGGTTACTGCCGGTCCCAAGCCTGGGTAAAGGAGGAGGGTTGGACATGGGGCTAGCATCTCCATCCCGTAAAACCCAAGCTTGCTAAAAAAACGCTAACCAGGTTAAACAAGTTAAACCATTTAAACTCTGCCCTGGGAGTAGAAAGATTTATGGCGCCTCATGATGAAAGCCGAAATTCTTCGGACGCCAGGAGGCCGATGCTTTCCCCCACTTCTAACAATCAGAGCAAATATTTTTATAGGTACATGGAATGTTCGAACAATGTGGGAGAGCGGGAAGACAAATCAAATAGCTGCAGAAATGAAGAGATACAACTTGACAATACTCGGAATCAGCGAAACCCATTGGACTCAAGCTAGACAGAAAACATTGGCTTCGAGAGAGATGCTACTATACTCCGGCCACGAATAGGAAAATGCTCCTCACACTCAAGGAGTTGCTCTGATGCTGTCCAAGGAGGCACGTAATGCACTTGTGGGATGGGAACCACATGGACCCAGGATCATCAAAGCATCTTTCAAAACAATGAAGAAAGGGATTACAATGAATATTATCCAATGTTATGCACCAACCAACGACGGCAACGATGAAGACAAAGGTCAGTTTTATGATAGACAGCAATCAATTATAGCAAAGTGTCGAGGAAAGGATCTGACAATCCTGATGGGGGATCTAAACGCCAAAGTCGGAATGGACAACACTGGATATGAAGAGATCATGGGACGACAAGGACTGGGAGACAGAAACGACAATGGTGAAAGACTTGCAAACCTATGTGCCTTCAACAAATTAGTTATAGGTGGTACAATATTCGCCCACAAACGCATACACAAGGCTACATGGGTCTCACCGGATCATACTACTGAGAATCAAATCGATCATATATGTATCAATAAAAAATTTAGAAGATCAATGGAAGATGTGCGAACAAGGAGAGGAGCTGACATAGCTTCAGACCACCACCTTGTGGTTTCTAAAATGAAACTGAAGCTAAAGAAGCAGTGGACAACTGGAGTGGCAGCAGTACAACGGTTCAATACAGGCTTTCTCCGAGACACTGACAAACTCAAGGAATTCAAAATATCTCTCAACAACAGGTTCCAAGCCTTACAAGATCTACCTAAATAAGAAGAAACCACTATGCAGGATAACTGGGAAAAAATCAAAGAAACACTAACGTCAACGTGTCAGGAGGTTCTGGGCCACAAGAAGCATCATTATAAGGAATGGATCTCCACTGACACATTGAGCAAAATTCAGCAAAGGAGGAACAAGAAGATATAAATCAACAACAGCCGAACAAGAGCAGAAAAAATCAAGGCTTAATCTGAATACTAGAAGCAAATAAGCAGGTAAAGAAAAGCATTTGAGCCGACAAACGGAAATACATCGAAGGTATTGAAACGACAGCGGAGAAGGCTGCAAGAGAAGGAAGTATGAAACAGCTATACGACACAACGAAGAAACCGGCAGATAAACATGGTAAACCATAGCGACCGGTCAAGAACAAAGGAGGCAAGACACTCACTGAGATTCAAGAACAAAAGAATAGGTGGGTAGAGCACTTTGAGGAACTTTTAAATAGGCCAGCCCCACTGAACCCACCCACCAGACATCGAAGCATCACCTACAGATCTCCCGATAGATGTCACTCCACCAACGATAGAAGAAATCAAGATGGCCATCAGACAAATCAAAAGTGGGAAAGCAGCAGGACCGGACAATATACCAGCTGAAGCACTCAAGTCAGATATCGACCTAACAGCAAGGATACTCCACGTTTTATTCAAAAAGATCTGGGAAGAAGAACAAGTTCCAGCAGACTGGAAAGAAGGTTATCTTGTCAAGATACCAAAGAAAGGAGATTTGAGCAAATGTAACAACTACAGAGGGATCACGCTACTGTCGGTACAAGGGAAAGTCTTTAACAGAGTATTGTTGAATAGAATGAAAGATTCAGTCGAGGCTCAACTTCGAGACCAACAGGCTGGTTTTTCGTAAGGATCGGTCGTGCACAGACCAAATCGCAACAGTACGGATCATCGTTGAACAGTCAGTTGATTAGAACTGATCATTATGCATCAACTTCATTGATTATGAGAAGGCGTTTGACAGTGTAGACAGGAGAACACTATGGAAACTTCTTCGACACTACGGAGTACCAGAGAAACTCGAATTAGGGATTTACCGTTAATGCTTCCGTGGTGACAAGACATATCAAAAAATTCAATTGTGTTTTTGAATAAGTACTTACTTTCCACCCCCCCCCCACCTATTGAATTATCTCTTTAAGTTTTCTTCACATTACACTATTCATCATTTAATCATTCAAGTTATCTCTAACATAGAAATTAATCAACTTTATACATTCAATAATAATTAAAGTAATAGAAATGAATTCATCACTTACATCATGACATAATTGTGAATTATCCCATTTATTAATATCAATATTCAATAAAATATTATTTTGTTTTTGTTCTAATTGATTAATTTGACATGTAACATCATTAAGATTATGTTCAATTTCATATGTTTTCTCGTTTAAATCTATTAAATCTTTTAATTTAATTGATAATAAACTACTGAATTTTTCAATTTGTTCTTCTAAATAATTTAATTGATTATTTTGTTCTATTTGTAATGGTTGAATATTTGGATTATGATATAATTGAATTGCATTTTGTAGATGTTCTAATATCTTAGAAGATAAATTATTTAATAAAAAAAGAAAATAAAACAAAAAGAAAACAGTTAATAGCATGATATATTCAAATATACTTTAATATACCCGCCCTCCACCCCCCCTCAATTACTGTCCCCTCTACCAACACTCTTTCACCGTCACCGTGAAAGTACTCTGTTTTATTGTGACTTTATTTATGTTGATGTTTACCTTTGTTAAACAATTTTAGAAGTTATCAGAAGTGAAATTCACTAAGTGTTTAATCATTTTAATAGTATGAATATTGTCTCACATTTATTCAGAAGTGACTGTGAATAAGTATAGATATACATATATATTATCAATGCTTATATCACTTCGGACTGCAAATCATTAGTCCTATTCCACTTTGATGATGAATTCACAAAGTTTGGTGCAGCTTCTTTCAATATATACTTGAAAAAAGAGTAACATGTTGTGACATTGCATGTTGAAAATTCATAATGTACAAAACATACTACTGAATACAGCTATTATTATTATTATTATTATTATTATTAAGTGATAAAGATAAGAAGTGTTCACAGTGGAGACGACGTACTCACTCTTCACCCTCATCTATATCATGAGCTTGATATTATTTTATACTTTTGTTTTCTACCTGGGTCGTATTCTATATGTCCGTTGTTATCGATTTTATCATTGAAGTAACTACTAACTTCTATTAATTTGGTGTTACTGAGGTTTGGAAAATTGCACGGATATGCACTTATTCTAAGTTCTATACTATAAATACATTCCGAGAAGTTCACATATTCTGTTCATCATTAATCACCTGTATTATGAAATGGTAGTGAAAATTCTTATCAGTTGCTTTCCAACCTGAATCAATGATAATAATAAAGCAAATTCATTTACTGAGTTCCAAATTACTTCGTACATAATGTACCTCTAGTATAATCTTTATACGTAATATTTTACTGTCACTGATATTGTTACTAATTTATCTACTTTGGTACACAATCGTAATTTCATCTGTTTGTGTTGATGTAGTGTGACAACTTAAACAGACGTTAACATACATGTTTTGCGTTCCTATACAGACTTAATTGATTTATATCCCACCTTACTTCAATTTAAGATAGCAAGTAGTATCAATAGCACTTACGGAAAGTTGTTTTACAGAACTAACCATGGAAAGTTAAACTCGAATTTACATTAAACTAAAGAAAGCTGATGTGTTGATAAGTATTTTCACCTTCGTGACTGTAATTAAGCTTTGTGAGGCCTTCTGCAGTATTTATGCTTTTACTTCCATTTACTCACTATGATCATCCGATTGAATAACAGTTATTTATATTGTACGTGATATTTTAATATTAGTTCACTGATACATAATGATGTTAGTAAGGTGTACCTTCAATCCTGAGGAAACTGATGACTTCCGTGAGACTTATTCAGTTTCACAAGCATAGAGGTTACACCCAATCTATTTTGACTGTGACTGATTAAATGTAAGACAGAGATGCTTATAATGATACATCACTGGTTAGTAACCAATTTTGTGTTTGCCTAGTCCTTAACGCTGACTAAATTCCTATCTATAAAGCTTCAAGGTAACCTCCAGAATAAATGACTCTTACTTCAACGCTACTTTGTACTTAAAATTTACTCTTTATAAAGCCTAAAGTTATAAGTATATATATATATATATATATATATATATATATATATGTCATAAGTGTGTATAATGGTAGGTAGTTCCTAGTTAGAACTAAATAAATGTGCAATAAGTACTTCATCACTATCTACTTCCGACGGTATATGACCTGCATTCAAATTGAAATGTCAGTATCAATCATCCATCTCAATCACGAACGTTCCCTACCAGGTCAACCGTTATAAGTATTTTCATCTGGTCATCTTATATAAGATGGATGAATTCTCCTTAATTGTTTAGCTTTCAGTTAACCTATTACTTATTTCTATATGTCTCTGTGTTCTTGAATCATTATAAATTAAGCACAAACATGTCACCATATTTCTGTATTATTGATTTCCCTGTAAGCACCATTCTTTATTTATTCTACGTAGTAGTCTACCTTATGATTCATATAATTCAGAACTTTTATTTGAGTTTGTAACAAGGACCATTAGTCGATCAATTAGGTTGCAACCTTGTTAGATTAAATACTGTTGACTATGTATAGTAAGGTAAAAGAATATGTAATGGGTACAAACTCACGCCTTCTTTCTACGAATCGGGTCTTCCTATCAATAAAAGACTGTGTATGAATATGTTCATTCTCAGTATCCAGAATAAATTTGATTTTCAGACAACAGATTTTAAACATTTGTATAATTATATGAGTTGTTTTGAATCAATGCACATGCATTCCACCATCACTGCAAAATATCCCCATAAACATGTTTTGTTGGCGCTCTAATCGAAGTATCAACTAATTTTAGTCTTATCGTGTATTTGGACATGCTCTATGATCTATTATGCTTACTCCCAGCCGTTTCCTGAAGTTATAACGTCCGAGACGAATACGATGCGATTGTTTGTCACGAGTGCACCATGACACAATCCATATTTCTGGTGTCCTAGTGCTGTGAACTTTGCTGTCATTGGGTTGGTTTTCAATTCATATCTTCATATGGTATAAACTTCCTAACAGTAACGCTTTACCGAAATCTTTATATGTAGATAAATCTATATCATTCTGATCGTGTCTGTAAACTGACAAGTTCTCATGAACAAAACGCTACTTCAAAATTAAAGCTATTATTATTATTATTAATGATTGAGATGTGCTCTATTAGCATTAAATGAACGAATATTTTGTAAACATTTGAGTTATATAGGATATCTTTAGTAGATTGAACTTATCATTAGTAATCTTACTCCACTTCACATTTGATACTAGATGACAGTGGTTTGAATCATACAGAGTAAATCAATCCTATTAATAGTACAGATATGCTCTATTGTTATATCTTAATCAACATAAAATATATGTCAATTAACATTATAATTAGAATGTATTTGTAGACTAAAAGGGACCAGTCACTGTTACCAATTGTTAAACACGATAGTATTTGGTATGAAACGAACTGAGTTCAAGTTACAGTGTCAACATCAACATTGGGATGTAAGTACATTTAGCTAATAAATCCCAAATATCATAAAACGCTTGTCATAGATTCCACTTGTCAGTCATAATTCAACTCAAACAATTATCATTATGTTTCTGTATTTGAACTTTATTATTATACTACTTACTTCTGGTTGTTGATCTAATACATTTTGTAATTGTTCAACAATAATTTTTAATTCATTTGATGTACATCGTACATGTAAATTTTTCAATTTACTACTTGTTTTATTATCAATTAATTCTTTTACTGAATTTATCCAACATTGTATTTTGTTTAAATGTTCATTCATTTCTTGTTCAAGTTTTAATTTATCTGCTATTCGTTTTGCTTCAAGTTTTTCAATATTATCACGTTTTCTTTTTAATGCCTTAATTTAAAAAAAAAAAAAGAAATTATTACATCATACTACAGTTAAAACGTATTATTACATAATTTATGAAGAAGGAAAAAGTATTTTCAAGGTCATACTTCAGATCTATTTACTCATTGAAATGTGTTTGCGGCCACTTAAATAAGAAAAGTAGGTTAGATGATCTGTATTAATCTTTACAATATGTTATCTAATAAGAATTTAGTTTCATCTTGAAGGTATTCACTAGTGACGATAATATCACTTGTTAATAGTAGGCTGTTTTAAACGTTGACTACTCTATGGGAAAAACACAATCTGAATGTAAGTGGATTTGGAACATTCGAATTGGTTAGTTTTAGAAGGAAGAAAATGATAGAACTTGTTAGTATCTAAATCAGATTTCAAAAATGTGAAAGGCTTATACTCCATTTCGTCAGTTTCAGAATTTCATCTTTGATAATAGCGGCAAAATAACAATTGTGAATTAAACACTGTAATTAAAATGTATTTACTTACATCAGCTTCCAATTTTTCTATCCTCCTTTGAAACATTTCCAGTTTATGATGATCAGCTGAATCACCAAGATAACGAGCTGCTTCATTAGCTTCTTCTAATAATCGAAATATTTCATCACGACGATTAAACCAATCATTTTCTGAAGATGTTGAATCTTCAAATTGTGATAGCCATGCCTAATAACAAAAGATAGACTAGAAAGAAGTTCATCGATGATATTTTTTGTAATCAACTACAGATAACATGTAGAGAAAGGACTTTCGGTATCTGGCATGTTAGTAAGTTGTTTGACTTCATTAAATGAAGAACATTAGAATTCTTGTTAAGAGGAATTCTAGTAACTTTTCTAAATACGCCAAATCGCCGTTGGCTCGTAATACCAATAATTACTAGGAGAGGTGAATTTTGATTACATTATGGCTGCTTCCCAACACCGTCGGTTACCGAAATCCTATAGACTACTCAGCGATAACTTAGTCTCCCAACAATCAAGTTGACATCTCATAGTTCAAATTTTTTTCTCTGGTTATTACCTTTAGATTATTATCCAACTAAATTCAGCTTAAATTTCCACTAAAACTCCCGGGAATCGTCCTTGCTTATAAGTAGTACAATAACTGACTATAAATGATGACTGACTGGGTTGGAATATCTAAACATACAAACTGCTCGTATGACGAATTTATAAGAATCCTTCTTGGTACTCCTGTGTAATTAAGATTTAAGTTAGAAGTAGTTATAGAAGCCATAATTTTCCTATTATTGGGTTTTCAAACCACAGACTGGGATTGGTTACATAACCACTGAAAATAAGAAAGTCATTGATGACAACTTTTTCACTCCTGACAAGTTTGACTTTCGGTGGTCACGACTTCTTTCAAAAACTTCAAAGTTATTCTGAAGTTAGTCACCAGTGAGTCGATTAGTGTGTGAAATGCTAAGGAGTCCCAAACTAGGACAATATAGCTGCCGATGCTCCTTGGTTTACAATGGTACCGTATCAACATCAGTCTATGGCGAATCCAATCGACGAAACATGATACCTATCTCCACAAAACCACTTCGCTTCAATCACAATAATCAGCTTACTAGTGACTAAATTCAGAATGTTCCTGAAGCTCGAGAAAGGATAACTAGTATCAGAGAACATAAAAGTTACACAAAACAAACTCCAGTTAATCCTGTAGAGCTTGAAAAATGCCACTTAAATCAGCAATAGCCATAAAATTAACACAAACATCATCCAAATTATTCAAAAAGGTTTTTCTAGCTATAAAGAAAGGTGTGTGATTGAGGTATCTCAAGTTTTACTAAACTCACACTACACTCAATAGAAATGGAGGCATCATGATTCATCCGACTTGCAGTATCTATGAAAACAACCACAAATGCGTCGGCTTTCTTTTATATTTAAGCAGACACAAATTATCACCAAATTCTTCTCACTTCACTCATTACATTTTTCATACCTACTAACAGTTAACAAACACACACAAACAAGTTTCACTATGAAGTATCTCGATCCACAATGGCATGATTTTAGCTCGATCGAATTGTATTCGAGTGTCCTACTTAACTGATGATGTCACAGATTGATAATGGTAAGGTACCATGGAGTACTGCACAGCACACCAGATTACGCACCATGGTCTGTAGGTTGGAGACGAACGCCTAACCATTGAGTCGGTATCCAATCGTAGAATTCCTACTTCTATCAATTTATGATATATACTGTGACGATCATCTAATACCATTGGAAATAACTGTCTCACTCCCAACAAGTTTGAACTGCACCAATTACGACTTCTCACTAGAGCTTCAGAAACATCTCCAAACAAACAGCTTACACTAAGTCGTACAAGGTCAGAAATCTGCATTTCTACTAAATAGATTATCATAAATATACTACTTAATTTTATGATAACTTCATGTTAGAGTGGGTTTCTTTAGGATCCATCATTATAAGTGTCTATTGTAACATAATTATTTCATATAATCTTTTATTAATAAAGAATTACAACATACTTCAATATTTTTGGCATGTTGATCTAATTGATCCCAAACAGTTAAACGTTGTTTAATACGTTCACCCAATTGTATTAATTGATTGAATTTATCTATATTCCATTTAACTTCACAATCATCTTGCCAACGTTGAACTATATCTAATGCATTTTTTGGTAATAATTGATCATCATATTGTGCAATTTTAATTAATAATCTATAATGTTTACTTAAATCACATTTGCATTGATCTAATTTTTCTGGAACATGTTCTGTTTTTAAACAGAACTAATAGAAATAAATAAGAATAAATGATGTAATAAAAAAAATAGAACGAAGAAAATTTAATAAAATAAATTTGAAAAAATTTTGTTGTTTATCTTTCTTAGAGAATAAACATTGTTGGTTAACAACGAGAACCAGATAGCAATAGATAGTTGTTTTATCCTTGTATGAAATTTTCTCATGAATGTGCATACTTGATCTCACCATAGGATTGAGTACAGGATTCTTAAGCTTTATGGTGAATTAAAAGTACCACTGAATCAGCGTCTAATCTGCTAGATCATCATAAAGCTATTTCCATTCAACTATATTCGAAATGCAGCAATTCATTCATTCGAGTAGGAGCTTTAAAGTTAATCTGGTTGATTGTGAAAAATAAATTTTACGTAGCAACCAATAAGTAAGTGTTTTGTGAATTTTTCTCCTATTAACATTAACGAAGCTATACATTTGTTACAGTATATAAATTCTCAGAATAAATAATTACGTGGATATTCGATACGGATCCTGATTATAACATTAGGTTACGAATTCGCTCAATGTGGAACAATTCAACTTTCCTAGATCGTCACTGTAGACGTTAGGAATTCATTTTTTTTTAATTTAGTCGACATTAGAATACACTTCTAATCTCATCTATTGTTCTTGTCAATCTAACAATCATCTATATGGGAGGAGGGGGGCGGGGTAAACGCTAGATTAATCATGATAAATAGTAAATCAGATCTCACTACATATAGTGCGTCTTCATTCTTAATACCTGTTGAGAAAATATGTGATAATATGAACTCATTAGCTGAGTGTACAACAGGATTTAAGCTAAACTTGAATCATTGTATGAATATCCCGATTGACGAGTTCAAAACAAGATGGAATCTAAGTCAATCGTTTGTTTTCTATCCACATACTAAATATAGTAATTAACAGAGTAGAATTCCCGTAGTTGGCCGGATATTCAAAAGAGAAAAGTATAAATTTCCCTCGAGCTGACTGAAACCTGGAATAAGAGCAACATTTATGTAGTAAATATATGTCGTGACAACCAAAGAGGTTGGCCAATGGAGTTCAATTGTTTTAGGTGTGCAGTAGTTGCTCATCAGTTGCAATGAATGAGGTCGTGCAAACGTATCACAAATTAACTGATTTAATAGTTATCAACCGTTGGGAGCCGACTTAGTGGTCTGATGGTAAAGTGTTCACTGCAAAGCCGAAAGGTCCTGTGTTCGACCCTTGATGAAGCTGTGTACTCGCACCACCTAAGAGCCTCAAACTACGACAAAATAAATATCCAGTGCTTCCTGGTGATTAATGGTTGTCCAATTCCGACCGTTTCGTGGTATCAAATTAATACACGTATTACTTTGGACTAGTACTCTGTAAATAAATAGTAGCTCAGTTTAATTGTTCTATAAAACATCTCTGACAATCTATTAAACACCACAATATTACACCTTCTGTGCATAGCTAGAACACAAAAAGTTAATATATGTATCCAACATAGGTATACATTAATTTATGATTACTCTGATCCACCGTTAAGTTGGCTTATATAAACTTTTACCATCCCCCTCCTCTTAATGTCTTTTATGTCTTTCAGTGATTTTCCGTATTCATAAATGTACACAGATCTTTCCCAGTTGACATGTACATCATATAAATATTACCATTCTTACCCTGACAACATTTAGCCTATTACATATTCTATTTATATAATTCTATTATTCCTTTTACTATTATCTAAAGTAACTTAGCATAACATCATGAAAACTTAATAACAAACAATAGAAAGTTATCTGATGAATTCAATAGAATCACTCTATGAATGAATTGACCGAACGATTGCTCAATTTCATGAGTAAAGTATACAGCAAGCTCATTAGATGCTTAAATTCTGCTTTCAAACAAACATTATTCGGTAATAGAGATCTATAGTTGTGCTCAGTGTAACAAGATTATCACATTTGAAGAAATAGATACTATGATCTTCAATTAACTCAAATAGCTTTATCTCATTTGACTGTCTACCAACTTACGTATAGACAGTCAATATACACCATTTGCCTAAATGGTTTACAGAATGTTTTCACTTGTTTTGTTAAACTTGTTTTGTATAAACGGATCATCAGAGTTTTATCAGATCAATACAAATACAGAAAAATAGAAGTGATTGAACACTGGTACTCATAAACTAGAAAAAGATAAATAATGGCTATGCAAGGACGACACTCTTGGCGATTTTGCTAATTGTCATTTAACCTTCTCATTCACTAACCACCGTTTTCGTATGGACGCCAGTTAGTTAGTCTGAGACTACTTTAATGAATTACGCTAGAAGTCAATGACTTAATAGACAGAGGATAAATTACCTAAGCTTGCCACTTCATTTTGTATCTATCAGTTCAATTGCTCATGTGGGACAAGTTACACTGACAGATGTTCAAGGAATTTACTCCTCTGTGCCCAGGAGCACCATCCGGTTTCGTTAAACAAGTGTGTTGTCAGAAATATCAACAGTTCAATACTAGCTCACTTAATTCAAACAGGTCATGCGGTGGGTATAAATCAGTCATTCACAATAATATTCTGTGTAAACAGTTATCTGCCAAGGCCGATTGAACTCAAAGTCCTTAAAACGGCAGAGGCGATAGCTATATGGGTCAAGAGGCCAGAACTGTACATACAGAAGAGGTACATTCAACCCCTTCTCCTGCCATGGCCGACGCATGATCCATTAAACCAACCTCCACTTTAATCATACGACGATTTAATTTAATTAATGCACATGATTCTTTCCCTCATTATGCGCATTTCTATAATTTAAGTCTACCCTCTACTACTCTCTTTATTCAGAAATATGCATATTTATTATTATTATTATTAATAATACTATTATTATTATTATTAGTCAGGGTACACAGAATGAATATGATTATCACTCAATCTTCTTTCCTAGTTTTATTGACTTGACAACAATTTAAGACCAAACAAATGAGCTGATTATTGTTCTTTCTATTATTGTTATTGTTACTACTTGACGAATTTTGATTATCACTCACTCCATTTTGTAATCGCTTACCTATTCGTATTATATAAGTTGGATTGTGACTGGCAAGTGGAATCCAGGACGCGCGTTTCGTCCTATTTGGGACTCATCGGCTGGATGTACCTGCATCCCAATGTTGATGTTCACACTGAGATTCGAACTCAGTCCGTTTCGTGTCGAACGCCATCGCGTTCACCACTAGACTACTGAGTCAAGACAGTCACCTATTCGGTTACATTTTAAGTAGGATTCAGCCTTTGTCTACAAACACTTGATCTAATCGTATTTCGCCACTATCCCATCTCCAATACCACCTATATACAGAGAGATACCTATGCATGTATTTGATTAATAATACTGTTGTTGATTTCAGTTGTCGTTTACTTTTCACAAGTTACACGATAATGATTAATTCAACATTAACATTCGTATTTTATAAATAACCGGAAGAGGAAAACATTTATATCCAATTATCCCTGATATCTAAGTGATGTTATATCTGCTTCAGAACTGACTATTGTTTGTGACCAATAATTTTGAACTAATAATTATAGAATCTAATGATCATTTATCGAAACGAATATTCTTCGTTCGAACGTCTTTGTTTTCTTTTAAAGGTAATGTCTTGGCTTGGCCACCTTTATGTTTCTTCCACTCTACTCCTATATCAGTGTTGATAAAAGAAAATAAATTTACTAATAAACATTCGGCTGTCTGTATTTGTCACAAACTGATGTTGAGTAGGTACTACTAAAATCGAAGAAGTACTAGATAGCTGTTTCCACGAAGTATAGGACTAAGCTGTGGAAATTTTGTAATCGATGATGAATTTCCTATCAGAATCTTACGGGTTGATAGAAGAACTGTGAAATGAATCATTTTAGCATGAATGTATTTATACATAGACAAAAAAGTGATCTAACTATATTCAATACTACGACTATGAAATTGATAATAAGCCTTAAGTAACCAATGTAGTTTATGAGATTTAACTGCTTATTTGGTGAGATATTTTCGACCTATACAGAATCATTACTAGTTAGTTGATAGATAACTTTAAAACCACCAAATCATCAATATTCTATAATTCTACTATACTATTAATGACTTTCAATAGAACCAACTCTTACACTATACACAAGTATATATACTTACCTGATAATCTGTAAGAATACTATTTACCATCTCTTTGGTTTCAGTATGTAGGTTACCATCGACTAGATCTAACCAATTACAAAAACGATGTTCAAAACCTGTAGCACTTTCACGTCGACGACTACGTATGCGAACACCTGTAGCGGTTTCAGTACGATTAACATTATATAATATGTCAAGGAATGTTCTGCGTGCTTTAGCTGCACTTACAACTGCAGTATTGCCAGGTTCACAACCAGTTACTTTTGATAAACGTTCACCTAATCGATCAATTAGTGAACTAGGCAAATTAGTTGTTTTCTCACATCCCACAGCACGAGATAAATCATCACGAATAGAATTGAGTTTATGATTGTTTGTTCCAAAGATTTCCTGTGAAAAAAATTTAAATGTTAAAGTGGTGAATAATATACATTTTTCGAATCTACTTAAACAGTCATTGAGAATCATGAAGTACTGGACAAGTGATTCGCCGAAATTCGTTGTAACTACTCTGTTTTATGCATCTACAATCAGCTAAATATTACAAATTACAGATGTAAATATCATATTACAACCCTGTTTTCTATACGTCAAGTGTTGACTGTGAAACTTGACGATTCTCATTTTAACTCCATGGTATAGTCATGATTTCTCACTGATGAAAATATAGATAAAACAGCTTTTCAATGCTCATTGGTTTTCTCTGATTATTTAATTAATTTCAATTACTTACTTACTTACGCCCGTTTTCTCTCACAGAGTAGCATAGGCCTCTCACCAGGATTCTCTATTGAACTCTGTCTTAAGTGTTCCTTTCCACCTGCTTTCAGTCGCTATTCATTTTTTTTAATACCTGCTTCCAATTCTCGACTCAGTGTTCTTTCACCTTCCTCTTTTCTGTTTCCAAATAGGATTCCATGTTAATGCTTGTCCCGTGGTGCAATCTGATGATTTCTGCAATGTATATCCTATTTATATCTAACGTCTTTTCCTAATTTCCTATGAGTCTGGAAGTTGGTTTGTTCTCTCCCATAGTAAACTGTTGCTGATGGTTTCCGGCCAAAGAACTTTCAGTATCTTGCGTATGCAGTTGTTCAAAAATACTTGTACCCTTCTGATGATGTTTGCAGTAATTCTCCGCGTTTCAGTTCCATACAGCAGAACGGTCTTAACATTCGAATTAAAGAATCTTACTTCGGAGTTGGCTGACAGTTATTTTGAGTCCCATATGTTCTTCAACTGTAGGAATGCTGTCGTCACTCTTGCCAATCCTTGCCCCTACGTTTGCATCGGATCCCCCCTTGTTCATCAATGATGTTCCCCAGGTGAGTGAAAGTATCCACATCTTCCAGAGTCTCTCCATCAAGTTGAATTGGGTTGGTGCTCCCTGTGTTGTATTTGAGAATCTTGCTCTTTCCCTTATGTGTGATCAGGCCTACTGATGATGTGATTGCTGTTGGTTGTCGTCACTTGCATTTGTTGGTGTGTATGGGCTAAAAGAGCTAGATTATCTGCGGAGTCCAAATCATCGAGTCGTATCCTATTTGTCGATTGAATTCTGTGCATCCCCTCAAGTGTGATCCAGTCTACTACTAGAACGAAGGGAAAAGGTGAGAGTAGGCAACCTTATTTGACTTCGGTCCTCACTGGGAAGCTTGTCAGCTTAGCTAGATTATCTGCGGAGTCCAAATCATCGAGTCGTATCCTATTTGTCGATTGAATTCTGTGCATCCCCTCAAGTGTGATCCAGTCTACTACTAGAACGAAGGGAAAAGGTGAGAGTAGGCAACCTTATTTGACTTCGGTCCTCACTGGGAATGCATTTGTCAGCTCCGTCTGTAGCTCTCTTAGGGTTACTGCCTGTTCCAAGCCCGGGTAAAGGTGGAGGATTGGGCATGGGGCTAACATTCCCATCCCGTAAAATCCAAGCTTGATAAAAAAAACGCTAGCCAGATTAATTACTTTCAATTACTGAAATAAAATTGAACAATTGAACAACTTCCATTACTACAAATAATCAAAACTAATCCAGTTTCAATTATACGTCCCACATAGATAATTGGAATTTTCTCTGTTTAGATGGAAAAACCTCCACAAATTTATCGGTATCATGAGTAAGTGTGGTCATGAGAAAATAGTATATAAATAAGTAAACAAGATCCATAGATACTGGTGTCTGTAGAATTTTACCAAAGAAATGATAATGAACAACAATTAGCAGTACCTAATTTCAGTCAGTGGGTGTTGTGTTCATTGATAGTAATGCAGGAATCATTAAGTTATTTTCATATAACTGATTAACAGTTATTTTGTACAAGTAAACCAATCTTTAACATCAAGTATTTACATAGAACAATATAACGCACATTCTATTGTTTACCTTTGCTCAAACATCATTGTTACGTCTCTCTTACTCTCTCCTCCCGTTCAGCATATTTACTGTTAGTATATTGTCTCTTATTCTGAACTATAGTTAATTGGTTGTGTACAAGTTACCATGATTCACTACCAATATTTTCTTTGTTTCGTATTAATGTTAAATTCCTAATTAATTGATTGTATGGTTTGATTTTATGTATATATGAAGGAATGTCTGAAATACAATATGATTTTGTCTAGTTGATTCATCGGCATGTGTTCTTCCTATTCTGGCCTGGCATTGTGTGGGCATCGGGCACTCACTGACGTTGTAATTGTGACCACGTGCGCACAAGGCCATAACCATTAATTAGTCTCATATGTTCATCTAAAAGAGTTACCTTTTTTACGTCATGACACATGTGTGCAACAAGAATAGCACATTAGTAACGTCTCGGACTGTAAAATTGGCTCTATTCACACATATAATAGCAATTCCTTTAAAATTATCGGAATGACTCGTTGATGAGTGCCAACTGGTATACAGTGAAGGTTAAGTAGTGTTTCTTGCCAACTAGCTCCTGCTACCTATGTATGTATAGCAAATGTATATGCGAATACAACTGAAAAGAAATTTATTTTAGCACTTACCACTTTTTCATTTAGTAATTTATCTAGTAATTCACTAGATGGTGGTGAATGCGGTGGTTCAGCACTTGAAGGACGCCATGATTCTTTTATTGTACCACAAAATCCCATTGCTTCTGTTGACGACGACTTTTGATACCATTTTAAGCCAACTTGTTTAAACCATTTTTCTGCTTGACTTAACCATTTTGAAATACGACCAAATTCACCGGGTACTTTACCATCTATTTCCCATAACCAATCATTAATAGTATCAGTAAAGTTATTCCAAGATTCTTCTAAAATTTCCACTTCACTTGGATTGATTAATGAATCAGTGTGTGATATTAAACCAGAGTACCATTGATCTTTCAATGATTCAAAATTTACTTCTTCCTTCTCTTTCGATGAAATTAACTGTTCATATGCCTATCAGTAAAAGATGGGGCATAGAGTATCAGTGTTACAAAATTTAGAAATTCTCTAATAGCTATAAGAGGAAACTTAATGATAGCTAATGATGATTTCCCATGAAAATGAGTAGTGCTACTATGCGGCTGCCTAGACTAAGGTAAGTAGAACGGTTTGGGAACTTGAGATATAGATTTATTATGTGAATAATGTGAAGTAGGAAATATATGTGGTCCCATTATATACAACTAGATATTCAACAAATCAAAGCAAAGTTGATGAACATCCATCGCATTCGTGATTGTATTTACCAGTTTACGGGTATTTGACAAAGTAGGTAATTTGGAATGAAAAATAAACGTTCATTTTTACATTTTATGGTGTACATTACGTCACAGATGGTCACATCGTATCTATAGTGGAATTTCATGACATCCGCTTGACACAGCAAATAAAGTCAATATGATGAATGCTTTTAAAATAAACGAAACATTGCCACATTATTGAAATTTACTGAAGATATACTGATTAGTAGGTTAAAGCTCGACCTTTGTGTTCAGAAAATAATCAGTAAGGAACCTTTAGCTTCCATTATAATATATATGAAAAGTGATTGGAAGTTTTACATTTCCCTCCCATTCATTTATTTATAAACACAGTTTAGAGAGTTTGATTTCAACAATTTCGCTTTCGTATCTTAATTCCATTTTTACTCTTATCAGATCACTTCCAAAATTATTATTTACAAATACATCACTAACCAAAAATTTGTGTTTTATTTATATCTACATTGACACAAACAGAAAGGAAACTGGAGTCTTCAGATCATGTTTAAAGAAACTTATTTTCTGATATACTCAGAACGTACTGTTCAGCACCGTTGATGAGATATATAGACAGGTAGAAGGGGATAACAAGGGGTTCTTTACTGGGGCGACTGCTAGCAGATTTCTTCATGGCTAGTGTCTAAACTAGTACTCCAGAAACGATAATCGACAAACTAGCATTGTATAGTTATACATGTCGATCGTACATTCATAATATGTGATGAAAATCTCGACATACAGGATACCCTTAGATATCTGAATAGTTACCATCCCTCACTAAAATTCACAAAGGGACAGAAATGCTGTTTGAAAATTACAATTCCTTGACATTCTGCTTACTGGAATTGATGGATCTCTACAGAGATTAATTTACCGGTAATCTACGTGGAACAGAACTGATCACTTTCCACAGTTTGGTCTCGACGAAAAAAACTAACTTCGTCCCATTCCCATATCTGCTCTACATCAGAAACTGTTCAGCAGGTTGGATGAATTATCAGCTAATCTTTGTGGGATCCGTCTTTTCAGAAAACAGATACCCTGCACGCTTTATCGAAGAGAAGATGAATGTGAAACAGCTCTTACAGACAAAACAAGCTATCCCAAAGAAGGCATTGTATATGAACCTCGAATTTAAGGGAAATATCAAGCAATATAACTAGGAATCGTTTAGAGAGGCCGATTAAAAAACATTTCCTGCGGTAACTTTTCGTATAACGTTCAGTATTTATTCAGTAATATCCTCCTGGCTAGAGGATAAGCTACTACGACTGACCAGTTTTTTCGTGCATCTGGCAGTTTATCTTCCTATGTGGAGGGAGATACACAGATCATTCATCGAGGCAACACAATTATAGCAAAATCAATGTAATATGGGAATGAAATTCTTCTGTTTATGTACATAATCTATCCGCAAATTACAACTGTCAATCATAACTCCTCTTGGAATCTCCCTAGGGTTACTGCCGGTACCAAGCTAGGAAAAACGAGGAGGGTTGAGTATGAATTTAGCAATCCCATCCCATAATAAACAACTTTACTAAAAACTTAACCAGTAAATTCCATTTAAACTCTGTCTGGAGAGTTGGAAGGAATTTATTTTGAAGAGACATAATGCCTCGTAGTAAAAGCCGAGTTCCTCCGGATGCCTTGAGGTAAATGCCTCTTCTGACAACTAAAGCAACAATTTATATAGGTACATGGAACGCTCGCACGATATGGAAGACAGGGAGAAGCATCCAAATAGCAGAAGAAATGAAAAGATTCGACCTGGAGTCACTTGGGGTAGGCGAAACCCATTGGCTACAAGATGGACAGCAAAGATTGATTTCAGGAAAATTGGTGTTATACTCCAGTCACAAAAAAGAAGATGCCTCACACACACACACAAGTAGTAGAATTAATGATGCCCCAAGAAGCGCGGTAAGCACAAATAGGATAGGAGCTTAAAGAACCTAGGATCATCAAAGTATCCTCCAAGACAACGAAGGTTTCAACATACATAAATGGAAAGGCAAGACCCTCAGATAGAGAACGATGAACATCAATCCAATTACACTTAACAGAGGAAATTTGGAAGATGTAGAAACTTTCACATAACTTGATAGCGGCAACATTGAGAAACAAGAAGGATCTGATACAGATGTGAAGGCCCGGATTAAAAGTGCAAGGTCAGAATCTCTACAAACGACGAATACCTGAAACCTAAAATAGCTGTCAGTTAACATCAAAGCCAGAATTTTCGATACAAACGTCAAGACAGTTCTATTGTATAGAGCTAAAACTTGAATGGCGAACCTAAAAAGGATCACCCACAAGATACAAGTATTTATAAACGATTGTCTGCGCAAGATACTTCGAATCCGTTAGCTAGACGTTATCATCAGTAACATTCTGTGACAAAGAACAAACAGACTTTCATCCGAGGATGAGATTAAGAAAAGATGCTGGAGGTAGATAGGATACACATTAAGGGAATCATCAAACTGTGTCACAAAACAAGCACTAATATGAAATCCGGAAGGTCAAAGAAAACTAGAAAGACCATAGATCATATTGCGCCAAAGAATGAAGGCAGACATAAAGAAAATGAACATCACTTTGAAAGAGCTGGAAAGGAATATCCAGGACTGAGTTGGTTGGATAATATTGGTTGGCGGCCTATGCTCCACATAGAGTGACAGGCATTGATCAATCGATTGACTGAATGATTGATTCATTGATTGATCTATCAATCACACTTGGAGTATTTCAATGATTCATCTTCACTGAATAGTCAAATCAAGTTCTGATAGAGAATAATTAGACCGTATATGAATAACTTGGTAACATCAGTATGATTATGCATTAAGTGAACTATGAAAGCGACAGTGATCATTCAAATCTTACCTGATATTCTTCATTTAAATTAAAACGACTAGAACGGATTGTTTTAAGTTTTACTTCAGATTCTCGAATAAATTTCATTATATTGTCAAGTTGTAATTTGACATCTGTTTTAGTAGGCTTTAAGAGTAATACAGAGTAAAATAATAATCAAATAATCTACATGTTTAAAAACTTCTGATTATTAGTTAAAAACGTTTTAATACTACTGAAACATAATTAAGTAGATAAAACAACATTTCAAAACTTCTCATGCTTAGAATGAGAAAACCACTGCTTTGGTGATTTGATCTTAATGCGACATTACTCTAACATACGATATGATAAAAAGCTTAACCAATCAATGCAGTTTATAAGTTAATGTTAGCAGTGAAATAGATGGATTACATAATTATTCATAACAAGTAAACAGTGAATATTGTTTGTAAGAGAACAGGTGCACCAATACTAATGATAATAAATACATCGACATAAGAATTAGATAGAAACTTGATAACTTAGACATAAAAAGAATAATCTTCGCGATCGTATTCGTCACAAATTAGTCTCAGCTGAGTATTAATTCAAACCAGAGAGAAATGAGTAGCCGTTTCGTCTTAGTATGGGACTGCTGAGCATTACACGCTATCTATTCCGATAAAGAACTGAACGAGTAACATTCACGTTTTATGGCAAACGCCTATCCTTACGACTGCTAAGTTCGAGTCCATTATAATCATTTTGTAGTATAGCTCATTATCAGTGATAACTGTCTGGCTTCCAACTTATCTGAACTCCACCAGTCACAACAAATTACTAAAATTCCAGGAACATCTTTTAGTTAATCTTTAATAAGCTGATTATTATAATCAATTTAAGGTGGCTTTGTATAGTCAAATTTGAATGCCAATCTCTACAAAACCATCTCAAATCAACTAAAATAATAATCGATAACAACTATATAATAAAACGTTTGTGGTCTACTAAAGCAGTTGAACAAACTACAGTCTGCAATCTGTTTTACTACTAAGGAATAATGTGAATATATATCACATTTCTACAACATTTCGTTTAGCATACAGAAAGATTGTATGCAGAAATAGTTCTAATAAAAGTCGCTACGACAAAAGGAATTTCATCAAATGTCTTAGTAGCAGAGCGAATAAGATCAGCTAAGAGGCATAAACTATATTTGATTGATAGAATGCTGATTGAAATATGTTATCCTTAAAGATTTTTGAAACAGTACTTGTATGCGAGGATCTAGACTTCGCAGAAGCAATACCTTTACTTTGATATTAAAATTCTATGAGGATGTGTTTGCAGATAACTAGTGACAGTTGCTTAAAGAAAGTTACCAAGTTTCACCTATTTCATGTACATATATCATTTCCAATTCTCATGTGTGTTTAAATGTAAAAAGGAAGTACTACTAAACAATTTATCCAAAGAATGAATGAACATCTTCCAATAGGGTTTAGTAAACATCAAACAGAGTATACACAGATTGAATTCATCCTATTTGATAGATTACGGGCATAGAGTTTAGAAAATCAAATCATTTAATGTGGTACGTAGTACACCATTACATTTTCTTAATAGGAATCAAAGTTGTTCGGAAACAATAAACATTGAAATCAATAATTCTGGTCTAAAAGCTCAGAAGTAATATGCAACACATCTATCTTTTCCTTGGATGAACAATACTAAATAAATTCCTCACATCTTTTGTAACTTGTTTTTTTCCTTCAACTGCGCTCGGTATCCCCCTACGCTTACTGCTGGTCCCAAACCCGGACAAAGGAGAAGGATTTAGTATGGGGTCAACAACCCTATCCCGTAAAATACAACCTTAGTAAAGAAAAAACTAACCAGAGAAAAGCATTTTGTATACAGCTGAAACTTGCATAGCAACATTCAAAATACACAAGTATTTATAAACAGATGTTTTCACAAAATACTTTGGATTCGTTTGTCAGTCACCATCAGCGACAAACTTATGTGGTAGAGAATAAACCAACTTCAGGCCGAGGACGAAATTAGGAAAGTATGCTAAAGGTGGATAAATCACACATTAAGAAAATCATCAAACCGTGTCATGAGACAATCAATAACTTGAAATCCTGAAGGCCAGAGTAAAACAGGTATACCGAAGAACACACTGAGTCGTGAATAGAAGACAAACATGAAAACGAAGGAAAGCACTTAGAAAGATTTGGAAAGGAGAGTCTAGGAGAAAAATGGTCTGAGAATGCAGGCCAGCCGCCCATACTCTATGCGGGGTAACATGCTTTGATTGATTGATCTTGTTCCTTCGCCTCTTGTATATACTCTTCATAACTTACGTGATTTAAACTGTTCATTTACACACTTTTGATTGAGTTATTTGTAACAGTCACTTACATTTAACTAAGTAATGAACTTTTAATTTAGTTCTTAATTTGAAGTATTTATTCACACTAGTGCTAGTCCTATAACTATTATTGCGCTTATTTTCCTACTACCAACTTGTATCTTTTCACTTATTATGATTAATTATGCAATTCAACTATGTGTTGTACTAATATGCCACTCGTAATTGTCATGTCGTATTGTTTACGCATACGTCTTCTACATATAGCGGAAGCCATCAGTATCTACATTCTCAAACCGGACTTGTGTATACATAGGAAATTTGTACAGACTCTTTCCTTGTCTTAGCCACCATAATAGGCCATGCTCAGATGGTTTACAAATAACTTAGTACACTCAATTCTCTCATTATTATTATTATCATTATTATTGTTATTTTTACTATCTTTTCATAACTTCAACAAATCTGTCACCTCTTAATTGTAACTTAACTCTTGTGTAACTGTCTTGACCATCAGATGTCTTATAATTACTTTATCAGTTGCTTCTTAATGGATATATTATGTAATCAACAGTAAGCTAACCCATTCACTCATATTGTTATTTTTACTATCTTTTCATAACTTCAACAAATCTGTCACCTCTTAATTGTAACTTAACTCTTGTGTAACTGTCTTGACCATCAGATGTCTTATAATTACTTTATCAGTTGCTTCTTAATGGATATATTATGTAATCAACAGTAAGCTAACCCATTCACTCATCATTTAGAAACTTTCAAAAAGATAATTAGCTTATCAACCTTCATGTCTTAATTGCTTTGTTAATTACTTGTAAATATTTTGCAAACATCTTTGAACCTGTAAAATGATTATGTAAACACACTATCAATTATTTGGTAATGAATTTAAGCCTCTTGTCAACTTAAATATTTAAGTTGGATTGTGACTGGCAAGTGGAATCCAGGACGCGCGTTTCGTCCTATTTGGGACTCATCGGCTGTATGTACCTGCACCCGTTGCACAAGTGTGACTGTCTGGACACAGTAGCCTAGTGGTGAACGCGGTGGCGTTTGACACGAATCGAACTGAGTTCGAATCCCAGCGTGAACATCAACATTAGGATGCAGGTATATCCAGTTGATGAGTCCCAAATAGGACGAAACGCGCGTCCTGGATTCCGCTTGCCAGTCACAATCCAACTTGAATATTTAACTTGTGTAACAACGCTTTATCGAGGCAATCCGCTCAGGATGCACATTTGGTAACAGGAACTGACCAGTTTCAGTCCATTAAAAATCAACGGGAAAATACAAGCTTATCCTAATTGCTCTTGTCAACTTATATGTAGATGTGTATTAGTGTAGATATTTGATGAAAAACTAATTGAAAATCAAATTTCTTTGTTCCTCTAGTTCTTTCTTAATTATCATCTCAATGAATTAGTTAGTAAACTTTGTAAAATTGTAAATGAGAAATCAGTTTCTATGATACTAAAATATGTCAATTGTCTTAAAACATCTTAACAGTAACAAAGCTTTACATTTGTAATGGATTGAGCTCTCCAAAATATGACTGCAAAGAACTGATATGTCAACACCTAAAGAAGCTTGATTATCTTTAAGAACTGTTTTCGATTTGATTGTCTATTTTACTTATTTTGGTTGTATGCAAAGTGAACATTTTATTCTTATTATTAAGTTCCCCTTGTCCTTGCCTACCAATTTATCACATTAACTATTATTATATCATTGTATATTTATGAACTATGGCTAATCATTTGTGTTTACATTGCTCCAATTCATAGTCACTATTACTCCTATTTATATTAATGTTAGTTTTCTAATTGGTCGACCGAGTAATCAGGTTTCATGTATATATAAAGGGTTATTTGAAATATAGTTTGGTTAGTCTGGTTGTTCATAAATCTTGTGTTCTTATTCATCCGGCTCGGGATTGAGTAGAGATTGGGCAGGTGCACAGAGATCAGCTAGGCATATTCATCAGTGTTTGCTACTGTAGACTAGTGAAAACTATATCACACCAATTTATTGGTCATACGCAACAGTCACAGAAGCCCTTTCCGACATTCTAGGAATAACTCTAACTTATTAGGTTTTATTAGCATTAGTACATTCTGATATAATTGCCTTGATATTGGCAAAGTTCTGGTTGATTTTTAGGAGAAGTACCAACACATAAATACAAGTAGATTAAGGCTATGAACCTTAAATAGGATTAAATGCGCCTCACCTATTTCACTTGCTTATCTATACCCAAATTTGACAAAAATGATCATGCCTTCTATTTGTTTAATAAGCTACATGCAATTAAGTTTGACGAGGAAATATGCAACAAGTTCTAGAGGATGAAAAATAGTATTACAGAATAACTTTATTTGATTATATTTCGTCAGATTTATGTAATGACAGTGTATCGGTAACCTAAAATCCAACGTTGTCAAGGAAGATATGATGTTGGTACTATTGATCATTGATTAGTCAGACTGAATTCCATGGCTGGTCAATGTTGGTTCGAGAATTGACCAAGTGAAGGGTTTATGTTGCCGCTGTGAGTCAACATCATTCAGAAATATGACTTTATTTATTGTGTATTTAATTTACTGTTCTACGTAAGACCTTGTATGATCTTGTTGTCAGTGGTAAAATTATAAAATTCATCCTAAAGGCGTGTCTTTCATTCCAACTGACTGATTAAAAATAATGCGGTTACGGTCAATTGCAGTTCAAGGATCATCCTCAGTCTAGAACAAGACTTACTTATTATTTAGAGGCTCCACTATCTGCTTAGTCATAACAAATTAGCTGAACTAATTTGGCAGACGTATTGTGCCTACCCGCATAAGGAAAGTTTGGTAAATGTTAGTGATAAATTCAGAATCGCCAACGTTATATAGTTATAGATTCGAGACTTAACTTAATAAATAGTATAGACTGAAATTATTCAATTTCCTTTATTATACCTTCATATAGAACGAGTTATGTCGATGATGTTTAAAGTCGAAAACAGGATCCAAGTTATATGTTCAATCCTATTGAAGAGTCATTGATGGCACAGATACTTCAACTGACTGTTGAACTAGGAACCTTTCATTTTAAATGTGAGAACACACAACAAAATAACCGATTTCGTACACTACCATAAATTTTTATTTCAGTTTCTTTATATGTTAATTAGAACTTAAAAGTTGACCTAAATGATTGCGGATTATTGAATCAAACAGATAAAACTGTAGTCACTATGATAAATGATGAACACTTACTGAGTCGGTTCTTCGTCTTCCTGCATCAGGATAAGCTTTGAAAAATTGAGCTACATAAGTTACTATTGATTTTTCATCTGGTCTATCAACATCAACATCTAAAAGAAATTGAAAAGTTGTTCCTAAGTATAACACTGTTTCTATATAGAATTCACAGGTTTACTATAATGTTTGGAGAAGTCTGTTGTAGAGATGAAGTAATAAAAGTATACGCTTATTAACTACTTTGTTTAATGTAGTGTGTGACTAAGTGGATTAGTGCTGACTTCTTATGAACAATTAACTGACTACACCAAAGTCTGCATCTCTGAAGAAATACTAATCTATTCATAGTAGAGAATAGTTTACCTTATGAGTACATATGGGGTTAATACATCAATTTAAGATTTTCTCTCAATCATATCTAACCATTCAGTATTAGGTTGTAGTATAGTATGAGGACGAACCTAAACAATTTTTAAACCATCCACGAAGAATAACTATTTTAGCAAATCAAAGACTATCTCGAAACTTTGAAACCGATCAGATATCACTTAACATAATACCTATATTTGACACCCTAAATGTATAAATATGTTATGAGAGACTTATTAAAGACATTGTATATAAAAATTGATTAAGTTAAACATACTAACTACTAGGTCTTGATAAGCGAACAACACTGAAACTGTAACTGAGAATGTAACCAAGGCTGATTCTAATCGAAAACTAACTTTCAATCGAAACTAACCCTATACGTAATTATAACTCTATTATAACCATAACTCTGAACACTAAACAAAAACAGTTCAAAGACTACCAGTGTTCCTATGAAAGGTTGACAGGTATATGGAGTACTTAAAATGTGCTTAACTTACTAGCCGCCAAACTTATAGAAAGATTATGTGGCTACATTAATTACGAAAGGATCTGTATCTGTATCTCAGTATTACCCTTTGTTGGCAATATGATATTTATTTACAGTAGTTGATGTCTAATTGGATAAAACCAGCGACATATCTCTGACGCTTATTAGCTGATCGTAAGTGTACTCAAATCTACAAAGTCCATGCCATTTATTTCGATATCACGAACTGGTCTGAATTAAACAACTATAGATTACCAGGAAGTACTGAACAGCTGTTTCATCCTAGTATGGGTCTCTTTACTAACGAGCATCCATAACCCCGTCAGGGATCGAATACAGGATTCTTCGGCTCCGCGGCGAACACTTTATAGATAAACCACTGAGTTGATATCGCCCCACTAATGGCTACCTTTTCGAGGTAATTTCTGGAGTTTTAGTAAGATAACGTGACTGGTGGAGTTCAACCGTGTCGGGTGTGAAATAGTTACCTACCAGTAGCAAAAGATGAGGTAGAGCAAAGATATCACGGAGTAACTGGATCGGAAATATCAACTGTTGGTAGCCGACTCAGTGGACTAATAACAAATCTTTCACTGTGTTCTTTCCTTGGTGGGGTCGTGAATGTGCTCTGCTGAAGAGTCCCATACTAGGATGAAGCAGCTATCTAGTGGTTCCTGGTGACCATTGGTTGTCTAATTCAGACTAATTCATGATGTCAGATTAATATTCAACAGTCTCTATTACAAATAATTGCCATGCTATTTGGCTAATATTGTTATTCATCGCGAACATCTTCAGAATGGCCCAAGCTCTGACAGGTTTATGTATTCATACATTAAACTGTTTTACTATATTCTAGCCTTTGTACTTCCACAGTTCCGTTCTATTCACTGAATTATAGTATCGAACTTGAATATGTAGGCAACTTTTAACAGTGGGAAGAGTTTTCATATGTACATAACTAGTTTCAGACAAAAATCTTTCACTTTAAGTTTCTTTCTAAATTCAAGTTTACCGAAACACTAACCTTCAGGATCCAATAGTCTTGGTATCCCTAGATGTTTTTCAGCTTGACTAAATGCATGTTCTAAGTTTTCTTTAGCTGTTCTTGTTTTTACTTTTTCCATTTCAACAAGACTAGAATCGATGTTATGTACCATAGCATTGAATGCAATGCCATCACGCCAACTTGGACCGAAATCACGAACTTTCACATCATATTTTCTAAATGTATCAAAGGTTAAATAAAATAAAAGAGGCAATATATACAACTGTATGAATGAATATAATGGAAATACCTATATTCCCTAAATGACATTAAACACTGATACATTGAAATCTAGAGCATATTAAAGAGATATTTCACTCTTAATTCTTACTCATTAGTAGTATATGTTTAATATATCACATGAGATCATATTCAGAATCATCGGATCTGCCGATGACTCAGAATACATTGCCTTCCATATATATAATGATAGTTCACTTGTGATACAGTACAGTCTTCGTTCAATGTCATTAGTAAATACAACTACAGGTTACGTCATAATACAACTTTAAGTAGTCATGAAATCATTTAGTAACCATAATTTAAAGTCTATGGCTAGTCAAAAGTTGTTTCTTTTGAAGATAAATTTTATCATCGACTAAAATCATCTGAATAAAGAATGTACTACACCAAATTATTGCTTAGCATTGAAGAACGTAAAAGCTAAACGTAGAATACTTTTGAAACGAATACTTGTCGAATGTTGTCTTTTAGGAAGATTCTACAACCCACTATCACCCCCCCCCCTAAATTACATCTTTATAAGACATAGAGCCAGTTACATACATTTCGAAATAATGAAGAAGACATACAACTCAAGAGAATTAGTCTAATGAAATATATTCCACCGAATTTCTTGGTTTTCGGTTGTAAAGATTTCATTGTCATTGTAGATCATATAGTCAGTAAAATTACACTTTGTTTTGTTTAAATGAAATATGACTGTTTGGTAACCATACTAATTGTATCCTTGCCTGATTAAAGTATGATTTAACCATCGTTTTATTCATTCATTATGCATACACAAATTACTAGAACTCCATAAATTTCTATTTTCTTAGATGAAGGTGAAAAAGGTTACAGTGAATTCCCTGTGATATTTATTTATTCTAATAACTGATGTATTCAAAGTATATAAAACACTTGAAACTCTAATTCTAGTGTAATTACAATCATTTTGACTGTTAATGCAAGTGGAAATTAACATCTGAACATATTGATTACATAATATAAATTGTGCATTGAAAGCTTGTGAATTATAAAAAAAGAAGTGCAAAAACCTGCACAAGTAAACAATCATTCACAATACAATGAATATAATGTTAACTATAACTTACAATCCCTTTCTTCTAAAAGAGAAATAAGGTAGTTAATATTGAAGAGTAAGGAAATCTTTACTTGTTACTTTTGAGAAGATACAGTTTCTAGTGAAACTTAAGTATGACAGAAATTTTCAAATCATAAAATGAGTTTAGTTAGATAACTAATGTAGACCAAGATGTATTGTGAAAGTGTATTATGTTTTAGTATGGAATTCCTTAGTAATAATCATCCACAATCTCATCAGTAGTTAGACAGATGATCATCGAAACATTCTCTTTAGTGCTTCTTAGTTGTCAGTGTCTATCTAGCCAAACTCATTTAATACTTTAAATTCAGTAGTTTCTCATATAATTTACTATATTCACTTGTTTTTATTATTCTTTAATATATTTTACAAGTATACATCAACAATTCCTATGAAATCAATCCTCAGTCTATATATTGCAACATCAACAGGCAAGTAGTAATGAATAGACCTTGTAAATGTGTATAGCTTAAAGACAATAAACGGTAACATGAAAAAGTTACATTTATTCTTAATGTATAAAGGGTTCATCTACAGATCATCTAAATGGACGTTAGACACTTTAAGAAATATGCCACCTAGTGCCTTAAATAAATAAAGATAGTTTAAACAATGAAATATTTTCAAATAACTTTGATCTATTGACAAGATTTATCCGTAACAAAGCATATTCTAGAAAAATAAGTAAAATTCATTTTTGTTATCACAAATGAGTTTAATAGCTAATAGTGAGCCTACGTTAATCAGTGGAACCACAAGAAGAACCAGTCTGTTCATTTATTCATTATTCACGTTATTTACAGTAACTTTTATAATCAGATAATACATACTACTCAAAAATGAATGATGGAATCTGATACTCAACTCATTCACTAGTGTCTTGACTTCTAGCTATCAAAAGAGTAAGAGATAAAATTCAATCATCGAAATAAAATTGCAGGTTCAAACGTTAAAGATTGAATGTCAAGTTGATTACTCTTGAAACACTGTATTAAACATTTTAGATCATCAATGGCAAATTTCTTTAACTACAATGTTTTTCTTATACTTAATCACATAACATACTATAAAAGGTAGATTAGAGAATGATTTTAAGAGTTTTTAACCAGTGACAAAGAAGACAATCTAAATGATCAAATATAAATACAGAATGGGAATTATGTATGAGTTATACATACTGAGTTATTTGATTATATAAGTATTGTGTGACGTCAGTTGTATAGAGGGATATGATTTAATAAAGTACTTGACAGTGTTTAGAAGTAATACCTAAAAGATTCATTTAACTGACATTACCTTGCCAAGTTTTGGTATTCATTCATGCTACACCCTAGAACTATATTTAATCTTTTGTAGATTACATTGTTATAAATTGTATATTGAGCAGAATAAATAGTTGTAAATAGAAAGTAACATACTTCAAACATTTGCATTACAAACTATTACCAAATATGCAGTGAGGATACAAATACCGGAAGGACAAAAACACATATTTAATGAAGTTATATTAATACAGAAACATATTGATTCTAGCCAACTAACACATATAAACCAAGAACATGTACAAAATTCATCATGGCATAGAAATAGCTCATGATTCTAAAGCATTTAAGATGACTTCATTCCGAACATTGTTAGTTAAATTACAAATTATCTTCAGAATAATTCATGGTCTGTAATCACAAATCGTCAGGTAATCACCAAATAAATTGAAACTATGAAAAATATGAAGAGCTTAAAATCAGTGATACACGTATATTTGTAATGTTCCAATGAATAGAAATTAAAATTTCTGACATTTCGTGGCTTAGTGCAAGCCGCTTCTTCAGAGAAATGATTAACCGAATTGAATTAAACCAAGATTAAATAATACAACTGAACAAATCAAAAACAAAATAAGTCCGCACAAACAGAATGTTAGTTTGATCATATCACGTCAAGTCATTTGGGTCAAGGTGATTTGAAGTGAGATATGTATGCATATGTTAGCGTGATGTGAAAGGAAAATATGTGAATATGTGAGAATGAAACTGTATGTATGTTCACATGAATGAAATTTGATGCACATTAATTGTGGTCGGTTGGATAGAATGTCCATGTTGAGTGAATAGAAAGGCCTTCCCTTTTTGTTGAGTGCAGTTGGATTTAACAAAGTGTGAAGCGCCTCAGCTATTCGTCTCTTCTTATAATTGGAAAAACCTTTTTGAATAGTTTGGATATTTTTAATGTCGATTTTATGGTTGTGATAGTGATAGCATGTACTGCTATTACTGATTTAATTTGTAATTTTTCAAGTTCAACAGGATTATTAGGAGGTTGTTTCGTGTAGCTTTCATATTCTTTGGCAAGAGTTATGATTTCTCGAGATGACTCTCCAATATAGAAAGCATCACAATCGACATAACGTAGCCTGTAGACACAATTTTGTGTAGAGGTTAAAAGGATCCTGTCCTTTATTTTAACTAATCCACCTCGAAGAGTGTTAGTAGCTTGTAGAATGTTTGGAATCGGTATTATTTTAGAATTCTATGCAATTCATCTGTTGTATCTTGGCGGTAAGGTAGGACAGCTGTACCAATCCAAGATATTTTAACTTGTTTACTATTACTTAGTAATGAATCGTTTCATTTTTGTAAAATTTTAATAATATTCGTTAGGAAATTACTAAGTCGTAAGATGCTTATTATATTTTTGTATTCAGATTTATTGTCATCTTTTGATGTAATGAGTTTATTGGCTCTTCTGAATAAGTTTAGAGCCAGGGATCTTTTTGTACAGAATAAATATGCTGAATGTAAATCGATATATCGATTTGAATGTGTGGGTTTGAGACAAATTCTCATACTAAGAGTTCCATTCAAATTTCTTATAACTAGGCAGTCTAAAAATAGTAACTCATCGTATTCATTTTCACTTTCTAAAGTGAATTTGATATGCTGAGACAAAGTGTTGATTCGTTTTGAGAAAGTTTTCAGAAAAGGTTTTTAATAATGACAAAAGTGTCATCTACATATCTAAGCCGAACACTTGGTCTAATGACATTTTTGGAAATGTGGGATTCACTATGGGACATGAAAATGTTTGATACAATTGGTGGAACAAGATGAAACGACTTGACCCAACGGATGAATTGCATAGAATTCTAAAATAATACCGATTCCAAACATTCTACAAGCTACTAACACTCTTCGAGGTGGATTAGTTAAAATAAAGGACAGGATCCTTTTAACCTCTACACAAAATTGTGTCTACAGGCTACGTTATGTCGATTGTGATGCTTTCTATATTGGAGAGTCATCTCGAGAAATCATAACTCTTGCCAAAGAATATGAAAGCTACACGAAACAACCTCCTAATAATCCTGTTGAACTTGAAAAATTACAAATTAAATCAGTAATAGCAGTACATGCTATCACTATCACAACCATAAAATCGACATTAAAAATATCCAAACTATTCAAAAAGGTTTTTCCAATTATAAGAAGAGACGAATAGCTGAGGCGCTTCACACTTTGTTAAATCCAACTGCACTCAACAAAAAGGGAAGGCCTTTCTATTCACTCAACATGGACATTCTATCCAACCGACCACAATTAATGTGCATCAAATTTCATTCATGTGAACATACATACAGTTTCATTCTCACATATTCACATATTTTCCTTTCACATCACGCTAACATATGCATACATATCTCACTTCAAATCACCTTGACCCAAATGACTTGACGTGATATGATCAAACTAACATTCTGTTTGTGCGGACTTATTTTGTTTTTGATTTGTTCAGTTGTATTATTTAATCTTGGTTTAATTCAATTCGGTTAATCATTTCTCTGAAGAAGCGGCTTGCACTAAGCCACGAAATGTCAGAAATTTTAATTTCTACCCATTGGGATGTTACAAATACACATGTACCCCTCATTCTATGAACAATCTATCCAATGCTCAATTTATTTGAAATGAGTAGCTTAAGATCACTTTCGTAATTTACAGGTAGTCGTTAATAATTCAAAATAAAATTCTATTAGCTTAATCACCCTTTTTGCTAAATACCTTGATAATTTGTGTATAAATTCCCCACTAGATTATTATGTTCAGGAACATCCAACTGTCGAGTCCCAAACAAGCCGAACCGGACGTTCTAAATCCTGCTTGCCAGCTACAATCCAACTTAAATCATACCTATTAAACTTTGAAAGTCTTAAAGATAACTGTAATCTAAGATTATACTGTTTGCTTATATTTATGTATTCTATATTCAGTTTGCAAATGAATGTTCTCCAAAATTTTTGCACCGGAGATGTTTACATCGGTTGATCACTTTGTAGTGACCAGTTGGATGCCCATTAACTCCTTTGTAGTGCTGATCGAATTCCATCGATCAAGTTGCAATATTACCACTAGTCTAGGTGACTCGACATTACTAGCCCAAACAGCTCAGTGATAATGGTTACAGAGTGTGAGACTGGGCAGCCAGGGTTTGGTTCCACAGGGTAGCACAAGTTCTCACAAATATTTCAGATATACCTTGCTGGCCCCCACTAATGAGAACGAAACTTAGATCCAGGGTTTCTTGCCGATTACCCCCAAACCACCTCCCATAGTGAATGCTTAATGTAATATATTTACACTTTATGAACTTCAACATAATTAACTATTTTTTTGATATTAATTTACCCAGCGAAGATTTCTTGAACCCATGCTTGAAGTGCACGTTTCGCTGAACCTCTTGTTTTAAGTGATCCAGGTGGAAGATCCAATATTTTCAATAATAATTCTTCTTGTTCTTCAATCTTTAATCAAAATCAAAAAGAAAACCTATGCATTTAGAACAACTTTTGAACAGATTATGATATGAATAGTGGATTAACAAAGTAAATACATAAGATGGATCACAGACAACTATTAAAAAACTAGCGAGGACAGCAATCCATCTACGAAAGTACAGAAGTACAAGACCTTTTGGTCTCATAATGCTTAAGTTACTCTCAGACTTCTGATATGACATCCAGAGAGTTGAGCTTTTACTTGATCCACTCCTATCTTATACAGTTATCGTCGGTCTGATTATCTTTTACTGGTCACACAGTTATGTTAACGGAAACTTATATTAAATATTTATCAAACGAAGCGATGGCGACAAAATTGCATGAAAAACATTATTTTTCTGCGGATACAATTCTTGTTTTTCGTCTCATTTATGTGGAAAGTCTCGAATACGGCTTACATATGGTTGGCTAGTTATATTACAAGGTAATGTATGAGACTGCAAATGGATATGATACCGATTTACGCCTAGAGGAAGAATACCGGATAACCGTTTCCCTGTAGTTCCCAAGTCACTTTCCATTTCAAAATAATGACCGTGACATTAAATTACTTATATTAGTGACCACATTGCAACTTGAACGATATAATTCTATCAGTATTTCAATGCACTAGGCAATCGCTACGTTGATCGCTACTCAGTGAGCCGTCATTGTAAAATACAGATTTGCGAATGAAAGATATTCACAGTAAACTGGTCAAGTTGCAATGTGGTACTGATATTGGCCACTTGATATAGGGTGGATTGTATTGTAATGAACAGTGGTTTAGAGGCAGTCGGAGGAAAAGGCTGCTTCAATTAGGTTCCATAGTACAAAGCATTCTTCAGTATGGTATTCACATAATCATGAGTTAATTAATGTGTTCCAGTGAATGTGATCTCAAGCCACTCAGTTTCACAGTCCACTACTGTTACTGCTATTCAGACAGAAGTAGAATTAAATCATCACTATGAAAAACAAACATCACATCAGTCAACACTCAATCCTAAGGAAAATTACTCACGGCGCAAATAATTGAATAGTAAGTCACAGACTGAAAAGCTATATGGCTGAGAATAGAATCCTCCAGAGGGCATCGTCACTATTGCAAATGAGCCTTACTGTACAGTGCCAAATAATAAAGAAAATTAATTAAATTTGTAACACCACCGTATCATCTTCATTCCTGTACAATACAATCCAATATTTGTACAATAAAGTTTACCAGATTGTTAAATTTCAAATATGAGTAAATGATAATGCTGTATTATCATCATTCACATAGAATCTATTCTACTCAATCATAATATGAACATTCGATACGAAATATGCCTGTATGCTAACTGAATAGCTAACCCGTAGTAACTCCAAGTATAAGGAGTATCTGGTCTCTTCGACCTTGTGAATATGGTTTATCAGTGGGTTTCTGCTCCAGATTATCTTCAGCCGCTATAAATGTGTATGAATTCAGTTCAATAACATCATGTAGATATTACGTTTTATGTCTGTTAATACCAACATTTTGTCTAGCGTCACTGAAGCTAATGTAGAATTCGATAAGTAATTGGATATTATAGTGATTGATGAATATCAACCAGATATCACAACTTGGTTTAAATTAGACAATCAACGATCATAATCAGTATCAGCTCACTAGTAAGGTAATTCTTGGAGTTCTAGTTGAAAGATGTGACTAGTGGAGTTCGACTGAGTCGCATGTGAGGCAGTTACCCACCAATCGCAATAGATGAAGATGCTCAAAATGTATCACAAATTGACTGAATTAAAAATATCAACCATCGAAAGCTGACTCAGTGATCTAATGGTAAGGCGTCCGCCGAGGAGCCACAGGGTCTTCGGTACTATCCTTAATATGGCCGTGGATGTAAAATGTTGAAGAGTCTTTCACTAGGATGAAACAGCGGTCTAGTGTTTCCAGGTCATCAATAGTTGTCTATTTCAGACCTATTCATAATATCACATTGAAATTTCATTAGTCATTGTGATAAATAACAACATTCGTACAAAATTTCAAGTATACTAATATTTCTAAAAAGAAAATCAAATTGATCGAATGCATAAAATCGTTGTCTGACTTACTTGGAAGTACAGGATAATAACCCATATAAGACCAAGAACAATAGCTGGTTTCCCATCAGCAATATCTGTCGGATTAACATTAACTAATTTCACCTTTACCAGATTACATGAGAAAAAACGGTAAGATAAAAAAATAACTTGCTACATTATATCGAATGATAGATTAAGCAGAAGATTAATGTTATGTTTTTTCAGGGACTGACACCAACTGTTGAAAAGTCAACTCATTTCATAAAAGTAGCTTCCATGTAGTTTGATTGATGAATTCCTTTCATCATGTATAAACTACAAAATATGTTATTGATTACTAGTCAGTGATTAATCAATGCAAATTGGATCCTTGCCAAAATTTCTGTTGATTGTTGAGTTACTTAATGTTAATGCTTCTATCCTAGTCATCTTTGTCTTTATATATTCATATTCATATCAATTCCCATGCTGTGCAATATATGGTAATAAAAATGAAATTACGTAATCACACCAGGCATCCAATTGGCATTTCTTGTCATCTCATATTTTAGCAAATGTGTACTGTATACTGGGAAGTAGTGATTTGCTTACATGACACATAACTTTCCAACGGCTCTTGTTAAATAATTTTTAAATAGTACAGAATTATCTGTTAACTTATTTTCACAACTGATTTTGTATTTGCCGATATATATATCTACTTGTGAAGCTCCCACTGATATAATGAATAACATCATTAGTATCTACTCTATATAGAAGTGTGCATTTCAGTTATTTTACAAGTGATAAATCATTTCATGCAGGTAACCTTCTTTATGATTGTTTATCATCATGTTTTCTTGTTTACACTTAGTCTTTGACTTTTACTAACTATCCTTCCGGTCAACTTCTAACGATGTGATTAATTGATCACACTTGTATAAATTTATGTATTGGATAAAAAGTTGATGAGTCCAATGTCTTTTGGCCTTAAACATGAATTTAATCGAGAAAACATTAAAATTCTTAATTGTTGAATTTATTAGGATGTCATTAAAGTTTAGAAAGCATACAGCTCAATTCGGTTAACAGTCATTGAAAACATCAAAGTTGACACAATCCATAAACTCATATAGAAGAGGACAATCAATCACGTAGTCAAAAGTTGACCAAAAAGAGCTTCACTATCAATTCCATTTGAGCTGGTGCTGTTTTCAATCTAAGGATCTTTCTTCTTTGTGTATGGCGAGGCCTACTGCTGTAGAGGCTGCTGCTACATTGTCTTTCTTCACCTGCGTATGTTACTATATATGGGATAGAAGAGCTAGGTTAGTCATCTTCGAAGAAGAAGTCGTCTAGTTGTATTCATGTTGTCCATTGTATTCCGTACTTGCCCTGAGATGTTGCAGTTTTTATAATTTAGTCAACCACCAAGAAGGGCGTGTGTAAGAAGCCCCTGTCTGACACTGGTCTTCACTTCGAATGAATGTTAGCCGACAGATGGTTTAAGTTCCAGATGTTCATCAGTTGTAGAAATGCTGTCCTTGCCTTACCAATCCGCGCCTTCACATCTGTAGAAGACTCTCCTTGTTTATTGATGACTCTACCCAAGTATGCAACAATTTCCACATCTTTTAAAGATTCTCTCTCAAGTGTAAGTGAGTTAGTGCTCGTTGTTTTACTTTGAAGAACCTTGCTTTTACCTTTATGATTCTGGAAGATACCTATATTATAAATCGGTGCATTCTATGTCCACAAGGGTAAGTGTTACTAGTAATTTGATCAACAGAAGTAATTGTCATATCCTAAAGATTGAGGTCAAATAGAATGAAGTAAATGTAATGCTGGCAACACTTATGGCGTATATCTATCATAAAGAGTTCTCAAAATGATTTTTGATAATCAAAAGAAAAGAAAATCAGTGCACCTTTTAAGAGAGTGAACCTGCACTGTAGTGATCGGATGCCGTAACACTACATAGGAAGAAATCAGCAGGATGCTTAACAAACAAAATATAGACGTTTAAGTGTAACCATAAGATCAGTCCTAATTAAAAGTAAAGACAGGATACTTAGAGAGAAACAAAAATATTGCTTCTACACGATCAAATGAAATGAGTATAATATGGTTAGTGGTGGGGTAACTTCCTGACTGTTGAATATTAAGGACAAAGAACACAAACTATGTTTGAAATATATATCCAATTTCTTGGAAGATTTTAGAAGATCGGAATTGGACTGCAGTTCATAGAAGTAGACCATACAATTGAGTTCGATAAGATAAAAACTTCGCCATGTTCTCGCCTTATATAAACAACGCTTGATAACTGAATCAATATTTATATGTGAGAACTTATATACCTTGAATATAAGAGGTTAAATACAGTTGGCTAATCTAAGGCAACTGTTCATTAACAAAATGGGTGAATCGTTAACATCTACCACATTGTTGTCGCCAATTAGATCAACAACAATGAATACAGCAACTACCAATCAGTAAATCATTGTATTGAATTTATCTCGAATTATTTTATTTAACAGTGTTACTCATTGTATGATTAGTGTCAATCATCATAATCGTCGACATAATCAGTTTACCCACGGGTTCCGATTATACGTCTTATTGTTCAACTGTCTCTACCCACTCCCTAAATCTTAACTTTTTATTGCACTGAGAGTATCAATGAAAACTAGATAAACTCAGCAACATTCGCATACATTTCACTGTTCGATCTCTCACACACACACATTTACACTTTTACATTAGGTCTGCTTCATAATATTTAAATTGTACAAGTGGACAACCGAATTGGTTGATTGGCCTGTAAATGTAACTTTAATACTTTTGATTTTGATTCATTTGCTCTTGAGAAACTCGAACCAGATTGTCAAGTGAAACGGTGAAATCTTTGAAATTTAGTAGGTGAGACTATTTCAAACAGAAGTTATACTTGTAATATGTTCTATTTACTCAGAGTTCAATTATCTACTGGCACATTTTTTATTATATCATGACGAATTTTCATTTAAATCAGTCACCATTGAAGGCCATTCATGTAAGACAGTAAACAAATGAAGACAAAGAAAGTAACAAAAAGCAACTGGTGACAAGTAATACAGATATAATGAATTGATTTAGCACATATAGAGTAGATGAAAAGCTCTCTTCTGTTTAAAGTAGACATTGATGATTTTGTCCTTAAAGATGAATAGAGATTCATATCTAAACCAAAGTATACGGTACCACATATATTTATATATGCACGCCTTTTGGGAACAGTATATCTTTCACTATCATTACCTCTTCCTTATCCATGATTTGTTTAGTGTAGTATAAGAGCCTGTAATGAGTGACTAATATAGACTTCAGAATACATTGATTATGTAATCTGATTGTAAATTGGCAAGTAACTGAATAGAAGAAATTAATGAGTCTGATGAACATAACATTATTCTTTTATCAACAAATTATTTTTCGATCATTTTACAAATACAAATATACCCTTAAATAGAATATCACGAATCAGTTTAGGTAAGATCATAATTGAGAACCAGGAAGCATTGGACAGTTGTTTTTCCCTAGTATATTTCATAAAGTTATAAATATCCATTATTGAATATCATCTTAGTTGTTCAAGAGTTAGATATTTACCAGGACATTTACAGGTCTTGGGGTTTAGTTTGAACTGATTAGTTGTTTTATACTTAGAGGAAACTGTTACTTCATGCTTCATGATTGTCAATAGTTGACTTATCCTGATTAATTCATGTTATTATTAATCTCCACATTTAATTAAAATAGACATCGGATGGATCTTTGTAATGCAAAAATACGTTTTTCACTTACATTTTTGGAATTTAAAAATTCTAATCCAGTTTTAATATTTGACAGACAGTGTATCCGATTCATTTGAGGCCGAGTTTCTGTTCGCTGCATAGTTATAAATAAAGCAATAGAAATTAAGCAGCTACATGTAAAGGTAACTGAACACGTACCTAAATGGCTCCAAAAACAAATCGACTCAAAGGGAAAAATAAAAGTATAGGATAAACAACCTTCATCGTTTATCGCTAAACCCTAAGTTGAAACAGGTCACATAGTTGATATTAAATCATCTTTTGTGGTGTTGTATAAAAGTGCTTTAAGACGTTTACTAAGGTTTGTTGAAGCCTTAGCTATACAGAAGTTCAAACCCCCTTCCTTGCATATTCAAAAACAATTCGTACTTTCAACCTACCTTGGTAGAGTGTGACCTACGTTGATTTCTTCATTATCTTTGTATACTTAGCTAATATTCTAAATTGTCTAGTGACCTTTATTTTTCATGTTTAAGTGCCTTAACAAGTGTATGTGTGATCAGTTTATTCTAAAAGTAATGGTCAAATGTATCACATAGATCTCTGATAAACTTTGTCTTCTTACATTGGTTTATCAACATTTATCAAAGGGACAAATTGTTGTTGTTAGACAGTTTATCATTCAATGAAATAGGATTTAAGTCAAGTCAAAATAACATTTTATTTGATTGAATATATCACAAATTGATGTTTTCAGGGTACTATTGATAACAAGGGAGCACTGGACAGTTGTTTCGTTTTAGTGTGAAACTCCTCAGCAGTGCACACCCCAGATTCCGCACCAGAGGCTTCAGGTTGACGGCTAACTCCTAACCATCTGCACCACTGGGTCGGCATCCAATAGTAGAATTCCCACTTCCATCAATCTGTGATATATTCAATCAAATAAAATAACCAATCTCCACAAAAATAACCATCCCAATTGAACAAAATAACATTGTTTACTGAATTCGAATAAATCCATTCAGTAATTTGTTACCTTTACCTTAGCTACATACAAGCACATAAAATTAGTCATTTCGAAATGCTCATATAATTTAGAATATTAAGTAACGGATGCTTCATCAGTAAGTTTAAGTTAATTGAATTCGTCATAGATTAATGTTGACATAGTACCACTGAGAATATAAACAAAGACAGATTGTGAGAATTCTTTGTATCCATTTGTGCTTACAATTTTAACTACTCTTAAGTAAATAATTACATTGAACCTACAATTCTATAAATCCGTAATCACATCTCTGAACGTCATCCTGTTTAGTTGACGAAAGGATAACTGCGAGTAATGTATGACTTCATTCTTGAGGATTTGACTAACACTTGACACAGAGTGAAGTTTACTAAAAACTTTATCGTCTTCATAGTATTCTATGTAATATACAATCTGGTTTATGCATTTACTTCTTGAAACAGCCGGAACTAATGGTATATATATCCACAAACTTTACCTTTGAGGGCAAAAGTACAATCCAACACAACATATAGTTGCAGCTGTATCTATCGGCGTTTTCAAAAGGAAGTTAGTCTTAATCTCACTGAAACTAAAGCTAATCAAGCAAACCAAATATTTGGTGATGAATCACTTATGGCTCACGAAAATAGAGCATAAAACATTTGGAAAATGTATAAAAACCACAGGGCTTCGCTTAGATTGTTTTCATGCTACGGTGTTTGGCCGACCTTAAGTTTAGCAGTGCTCTAAGACAGCATAGCATAATGCAAGGTAGGGAAAAATGTGATGTAATTTCGGAATCAGTTTTTAGAGTTGTGTATTTATTGCTTAGTTAGAATCAAAAGTATAATTAGGGTTATAACTCAACTGGAGGAGAACTGTCATTACGAATAGTTGTATTGTTATATGGGCATAGTTTATCGCGTAGTGAATGAAATATGGTTCATTATATTATGCCATTCACATAGAAATCTCAGAAAAAGTGTGATTTAAAGGTGAGAACTACGGTTAAAATCACTGCAATGTGCATCCATCGGAGGATAATTGTTTTCCCTTTAGTAAAGATTTTCTTGGACAAGGGTGAAAAATTGTAATGAGTCAACACTTCATATTCTTTGAAAATTGAGCTGATAGCTTTTCAATCATGTTAATGAATATCATTATCATCGTTTTGGTAGCTTTACGATGGTAATATTACTGTGAAACTATGATTCATCCATTTACTATGCATAATGTTTATATTCCCAATCATATAGGGGCTTTTCCCCATAAACTACTCAGTTATGTATACTTTATTCTCCTTGGTTTAAGGGGATTAGTGAATCGGAACGAGGATTCACCCCCACGTAAACTCAGTGTGGGAATTTCAAGCATCACATTTACTCATTCTTATACTGTACTCTAACCGAAGATTTTATGTTTTCAGTTCATTCTTCTACCCAACAACATCAAAATTGTGCTATGAACATTGATGGAAATTATAGAAGAAGATAGAAGAACCTAATGCAATTTATCAATTGTGTTCAACTCCATCTTGAATGTAGATTTTATGAGTTCACTATAATCTGTCATTCGTCATTTTCTCATCATAAAATAAGATCATCTTTAAGTCAAGATTATAAATGCACATGATATGATCTCAAATTTAGGTAAATCATAATGTTTAATTAACCAGTTATCAAATGACTGTGGATGGTTTCATATTTCACTTAGCAAAATAATTTCCAAATGAATCTTTAATCAATCACTCTATGCCTGTTACCCCAAGTGTAACATAGGCCACCAACCAAAATTCTTCCCACAACTCTATCCTCAAATCCGTATTTTCAGTTCATTCCAAGTGCTGTTCATTCTTTTCATGTCTTTCTCCAATTCCCAAAACAATGTACTCTTTGGTCTTCTTCTTTTCCTCTGCTCCTGAGGATTCTACGTTATTACTTGTCTTGTAAAGCAGTTTGGTGATTTTCGTAATGTTTGTCCCATCCAACTCCAGCGTCGCTTCTTATCTCTGCTTCAGCTAGATTGTCGTTGGCTTATTTTCTGCCACAAAAGATTGTTACTAATGGTGTGTGGCCGTAAGATCTGGAGTATCTTGTGCAAACAACTGTTTATAAATACATGTATCTTTTGAATGATGCTATTCGTAGTTCTCCATGCAAGTTTCAGCTTCATACAATAGAACTGTTTGGACGTTTGTATTGAAAAAATATATCTTATTATTTGTTATTTCAGATCTGGCGGCATACAAAAACATCTCAAGTCTATTTGATCCAGTTAAGAAGAAAAAGCAATGTTTAAGACCTATTGTAATATAAACATTTCACAAGCACTAACTGGATGCATACGTTACCCTACTAGAACAACCAACTACTCGAACTTTATTAATGCAGCATAGAACTTTAATCTAAGTGCTAATAAGTTCTCATTTAAGTATCATAAATATTTCATTACATTTACTATAAAATACACAACGCTGATTTCATATTAGATACATCCAGTGTAAATTTCTCTCTACTATACAGTAGGGTGGATTGAGATTCAAGTGTTACAGTGAAGTACTTGCCAATTAGAGAAAACTTAAAATGTATCACTAAGGTTTACATTACATTTATTGATTAGTTCTTTTACTAATGATGAGAGTAAATAGAATCCGGATGAATAGAATTTATCATTGTGTATGATTCTTATACTTAATAAATAATCTAACATGTTAGTAGTATAGTTTTAGCATAACAGATTAATTAATCTAACAATAAGTGAACGTTTATTTATATGTCATCAGTTTGAACTAATGAAGTAGATGTTCTCTACTCTCTTAATTTATGCTTTAATGAAGTCTGAATAATCTTAATGAATGGTTTATAATGTTTTAAGTTGGGTTGTGACTGTCAAGCGGAATCAAGGACGCACGTTTTTTTCAATTTGAGATTCATAGGCTGGATGTACCTGCGTCCCAAAGTTGATGTTCACGAATGGATTCGAACTCAGCCCGCTTCATGCTAAATGCCACCGCGTTCACAACTAAGCTACTGCGTCCAGATTGTCAAACTTCTGCAATGGGTATATATGTAATTAGGATGAGCTTGTATCTTCCCGATGATTAGCCTTGGACTGAAACTGGTCGAATCTCAGTGCGAACATCAACACTGAGATGAAGGAACATCCAGCTGATGAGTCCCAAATAGAACGAAACGTACGTCCTTGATTCCGCTTGACAGTCACAATCCAACTTAAAACATTACTTGTGAATTGCTGCTATGTCCTGGGAATCCGTTCAGGATGCACATATAGCGACAGAGGCTGACCACTTTCAGTCCATAACTAATCAACGCAAGCTCATCTTAATAGTTCATATTATTCTAAATCAATTAACACGAAGCATTCAGTCATATCCCATATAAAATAGTTGAGTATCTGCTTATAATAACTAGTGTTTATTTTATGTTACATAACAAAGTACTAAAAATGTAGAGAATTCATGTGTTAGTATGATCTAAATTTATCAGTTACGTTTAGATTGTAGCTTATAATGATTGTGAGTAGTTAATGCAGATGATATAATAAAGTAAAATGACTGCCCAGTAATTCCTGGTTTTCACTATAAGAATATATTTTTAAGATCCTAATCAAGGAAATCTCAAGGAACATAACATTCAAAAATCAATTAACAATTAATCAACACATCAGCGTAAATTCAATCTATCAACCTATTCAGAATAGGTTAACTAATCACAGGATTAGATGCTAAGTAAACTACTGAGGAGTTCCACACTTGAATGAAACAGCTGTCCAGTGCTCCATGGTTTTCAATAGTAACTTGGCAACATCAATCTGTGATATATTCAATCAAATAAAATAACCAATCTCCACAAAAATAACCATCCCAATTATCCTAAACCATTGATACAAATGGACAATTGATGATCACTATTCGGATATAAGCTCATCAAAATATACTGATTACATTTTTTTTTGTGGAACATTCAAAATTCTCACTTCTATTTCAAGTAAGCGGTGAGAATGCTGTCTAGAATGAAAACGATGATTCCATAATCGAAATACAGAATAAAATGAATTTTATATAATAAAATATAAGGCACTTACTAATTTTTCTCCAGATAAAACTTCTAAAATTCTAATTAATAATATCCCATTTTTGATATCTTCAAATAAATCTTGAACTTTAAATGGTGGATCAGCCTGTGTAAAATCAAAGTGTAATGAATTAATCAATATAAATATGGTTGATGTTATCCGCAACGTTTATGAGATGTCAACACGTTTGTTATATACAACAATTTTAATTGTTTACTGGCATCATTTAATGCATGAACCCGGGAAGTTAGAGTGCAATTTTCATTAAAAACTTTATTTCAAGCTGTAGATTTCAGTTTGATTGTATTTCCCATCTAGTGTTTTAAGTTAATCTATATTAGATATGTTTAAATAGATACTTCTCGGTAACTATAGTGATGAAATGAGATTTTCGATGGAAACTACACTTCGGTAGGGAACATTCATTTATTAAATAAACACTAGGAATGTTCGAGTACTCTTTATAATGAAAGAATTTACGAAAGGGATGAATGTATTCTTCGTTTATATAACTAGTTGAATACAATATCCCCTCACAATACATTTAAATATAAGCAATAGAATGCAGATAAGATTGAGCTATAACTTCGAGAAACATAACTGGATGACATAGAAGTTACTCAGTAGTCGTTTGTTACCATAATATATAGCACCACAAAGTGATCAAAAAAGAGTAAGTTAAGTCTCTTATGTCACATTCAATCGAATTTTACGTGGTGTCTGATCATAAAATGAATAATGAGCTAATATGGAACTATGAGCTTCATATGTACACGATGAGGTCAATATGCTGTGAAATAGAACGCATTATTGGCTAAGATGTAAGAAATAATTTTCTTATTAGTTAAATATATAATTACAATTGTACTACAATTGAATCATCATTAATAGGTGATATATTTCCTGCCCCATATTTTATTCTTTATAATATGTTAAACGTGGCGCCAGATTCACTCACATTAAAAGATAGTTACGTTACTTACTAACGAGTATAGGCCAATCAATCAATCAATGCCTGTTACCCCAAGTGGAGCATATACTGCCCACTAGCATTCTCCAACCAACTCTGTCCTAGACATTCCTTTCTAGCCCTTCCCAAGTGCTGTTCATTCTCTTCATGTCTGTTTCCAATTCCCGACGTAATGTGTTCTTGGGTCTTCCTCTGTTTCTTTGGACTTTAGGATTCCAAGTCAGTGTTTGTCTTGTGATACAGTTTGATAGTTTCCTCAGTGTGTGTCCAATCCACCTCCAGCGTCTTTTCCTAATTTCTTCCTCGACTGGAAGTTGATTAGTTCTCTGCCACAACAGGTTGTTGTTGATGGTATCTGGCCAATGAATCCGAAGAATCCTAAGCAGACAGTTATTTATAAATACTTGTATCTTCTGAAGGATACTTTTCGTAGTTCTCAATACAAGCTCCAGCTCCATACAACAGGACTGTCTTCACATTTGTGTTGAAAATTTTGACTTTTATACTGACTGACAGATGGTTTGAGTTCCAGATGTTTTCCAGTTGTAGAAATGCTGCCCTTGACTTGCTTCGCCAATCCGCGCCTTCACATCTGAATCAGACCCTCCTTGTTTGTCGATGATGCTGCCCAAATATGTAAAGGTTTCAACGTCTTCCAGAATTTCTCCCCAAGTCAAGTGTATTAGGGTTAGTGTTTGTTGTTTTGTATCGAAGGATCTTGTTTTTCCCTTTGTGTATGTTGAGGCCTACTGCTGCCGAAGCTGCTGCTATATTGTTGGTCTTCTTCTGCACTTGATGATGTGTGTGAGAAAGAAGAGCTAGTTCTGTCATCTGCAAAGTCCAAGTCATCTAGTTGCGTCGATGTTGTCCATTGTATTCCGAGAGTGTGCATAGGCCGCTCGCCAGGATACTCCACTGAACTCTGTTCTCAGCAATTCTTTCCGGCTGCTTTCAGTCGCTATTCATTTTTTTTAATACCTGCTTCCAATTCTCGACTCAGTGTTCTTTCGCCTTCCTCTTTTCTGTTTCCAAACAGGATTCCATGTTATTGCTTGTCCCGTGGTGCAATCTGATGATTTCTGCAATGTATGTCCTATTTATATCTAACGTCTTTTCCTAATTTCCTATGAGTCTGGAAGTTGGTTTGTTCTCTCCCATAGTAAACTGTTGCTGATGGTTTCCGGCCAAAGAACTTTCAGTATCTTGCGTATGCAGTTGTTCAAAAATACTTGTACCCTTCTGATGATGTTTGCAGTAATTCTCCAAGTTTCAGTTCCATACAGCAGAACGGTCTTAACATTCGAATTAAAGAATCTTACTTCGGAGTTGGCTGACAGTTATTTTGAGTCCCATATGTTCTTCAACTGTAGGAATGCTGTCGTCACTTTTGCCAATCCTTGCCCCTACGTTTGCATCGGATCCCCCCTTGTTCGTCGACGGCGTTCCCCAGGTACGTGAAACTATCCATATCTTCCAGAGTTTCTCCATCAAGTTCAATTGGATTGGTGCTCCCTGTATTGTATTTGAGAATCTTGCTCTTTTTCTTATGTATGTTTAGGCCTACTGTTGCTAAAGTTGCTGCCACACTGGTTGTCTTAGCTTGTACTTGTTGGTATGTAAGTGCTAAGAGAGCTAGATCATCCACAAAGTCCAATTCATCGAGTTGCATCCTACTTGTCCATTGAATTCAGTGCATCCCCTCAGATGTGGAGGTCTTCATGATCCAGTCAACCACTAGAAGGAAGCGAAAAAATGAGAGTAGGCAAAGTTGCCTTGCTCCGGTCCTCACTGTAAATGCATCTGTCAGATGTTCTCCATGCACAATTTTGCACTGTATTCCGTCTATGAATTCCGGATGATGTTGATGAGTTTCTCTGCTACGCCGTAGTGTCGAAGAATTTTCCATGGTATCCTTCTGTCTACACTGTCAAACGCTTTCTCAAATTCAATGAAGTTGATGTACAGCGACAAGTTTCACTCAATTGATTGTTCAACAACCGTGTTGTCAAGATTTGGTCGGCACACAATCGATCCTTACGAAAACCAGCTTGTTGATCTCAAAGTTAAGCATACACTGAATCTTTCATTCTGCTCAACAATAATCTGTTGAAGATTTTCCCTGGTACTGACAGTAGTGTGATGCCTCCTTAGTTCTCACATTGGCTCAAATCTCCTTTCTTTAGTATCTAGATAAGATGTCCTTCTTTTCAGTCCGCTGGCACTTGTTCTTCCTCCTATATCCTTCTGAATGAAACGTGGAGCATCTTTGCCGTTACATCTATATCTGACTTCAGTACTTCAGCTGATATATTGTCAGGTCCCGTTGCTTTCCCATTTTTGATTTGTCTGATGGCCATCATAACTTCCTCCATCGTTGATGGGGTGACATCTATCGGAAGATCTGTAGATGCTACTTCAATGTCTAATGAATTCAGTGGAGCTAATCTATTCAAAAGTTCCCCAAAGTGTCCTACCCATCTGTCTCGTTGTTTTTGAATCTCGGTGATTGTCTTGCCATCTTTATCCTTGACCGGTCCCTCCGGTTTACTATATTTGTTTGCCAGTTTCTTTGTTGTGTCATATAGCTGTTTCATATTTTCTTCTCATGCAGCTTTTACAGCTGTCTTTACAGTTATGTTAACTGAATTTAATAGTTTAGGTAACAACTTTTGTTGATAATGAGTAAAAAAATCTCTCTACCATTAATGTGATTTTTAGAATGTAGTCGGGATTGTGTATCATGATAACTATGTAGAGCAATGATGACTGGAGTATATTTTTCGTTAAGTCCTACCATGACAAACCAATCAGAAAAGAGTGGCAGCAGTAAATATAAAGTTTGAGAGCATAGTTGTAATGCCAATTTTGCTGTAGTGGGACGAAATTATTGTGTTTATTTGAGATAACTAGCACTTACAATGATATTACTCCTTACAATAGAGAGAATAGGTTGAAAAATATGGACCCTAAAAATATTGCACCACATTTTGTCACATGTGTTCGCGTCTCAGGCTGTAAGTCATTTTTAAGTACGAAGCAAGCACATCCAAAATGTTCCGCATGATTGGCCTCAAGTAGATATATTTTTAGCATTCAGATTAATCCTCCAGGCTTTTAAGGCCACTACGATCTCAGTTCCCTTTAAAAGTACCACGACAGAAAGAACACAGTCAGAATACGGGCAATCTGGAAGTACTAACTCCAACGGAAGATAAATTATGCACAAGTTATGCATAAACTCACATTAGTTAAATATGTATTTAGCCAGTTGGTAAATGTCTTCTTCTGTACACGTTCTTGTTCATCTAAAACGAAAGTAAAACAGGCATAATAAAACAAATTTGAAAAATGATTGTTTTAGGGGAGTGATTTAGCTTTTGTACTTAAAATATTTCCTTGGAGTTCGTAAATAGTCGACTCCACCCAAAATTAAAAGTGTATGGTATTTAAAAATCTCAAACTAATACGAACTATCTGTCTAGGATTCCTTACTTCGCAGTATTTATAGAACAAAAGCTGGTTTTCTTGGTGAAGTTACTTTTTCTGACCTAATTAGTTTCACTCTTACAAAAAGGAAATTATCCTCAGGAAAAAACAGGACTATGTCGTTTAGTAAGACAATGAAAGCTTTGTGATTTAATCAACTGGTTTATTGAACATAACTTCGCCAAAATCATCTACTAGAGATACACATTTTTTTCATAACTTTAATACAGGTTCATAAGGATAGGTTATTTTAGACAAGGAGTCAATTGTAAGACTGATTTTTAACGCATTATCATGCTGTTCCACTGACTAAGAAATCTAGCGATAAGATTACTGTAAGCGCAAACAAATTAGGACATGGATTTGACAGAAGAAATCATTAAAATTTCGGGTAAAGGAGATTATAGTGACACCGGAGGATTTTCAGTGTCGTGAGATTCCGATCAATTATCGGTTGACAGTCACTTACATAATCTGTGAATAGATCAACAAATTAACAGAAATACAATAATAAACAAAACTGATATAACCTTTAAAGACAACTATTCGGAACCAACCCTTCCAAGAAGAAGTGATTCACCCTACATTTACATATGTCATAAACACTGATAATGTTATTCTGATGACTTAGACAATATCAGCTTATATTCACCTCATCTTTCAGACAATTAAACCACGATGACTACAACACATTTCCAAAGAATATTCAAGTAAATAAAATAAAAAAATATGCTCAAGGTCAACATAACAATCTATTTAATTATTCAACTACAAATTCCTAAATAACCCAATTTTATTGTATGCATATTAACTTCGAGAATATCGCTTAGCAACCCTAAAACGAACAAATTATTTAACTGATACAATATGCATTGATTATAAAACATGTTGCTAAGCTATTCGGATTTATTGATTAGGTAATGTTTCAATCATAATTCACCTGGTGACATACTATGCATATTAGGACAATTGTAATAGTTCCGATATTTCTGTTAATTTACAGTTTAGGTTGTCATACTGTATTGACAATTTGTTTTATCAATTACAAGCAAGCGCATTTAACAAGCATACTGTATCATCAATAAGCTTTTGATCTTGTTTATCACTGCTTTACATTCGGTTGCATACTCCACTCTTCACATCCTTTCAAGATTCAACTTACCTACTGATTAGATGGAAAAACCTCTACATGGCATATATAATTTGATTGAAGTAGTTCGTGAAGATTTGTATTAAGTTTTGGTTGTTTGTATCCGTCAATGACTGATGTTGGTAGGGTACCATTAAAAACCAGGTAGCACTGAGCAGCTATTTCGTCCTAGTATGGGACTCTTCAGTAATGTGCACCCTACATTTCGCCACAGGGATTTTAGGTTGGCTAACTCATTAGTGACTAACTTCAGGATGTTTCTGTAACTCTAGTAAGAAGCCGTGCTGGACAGAGTTTAGACATGTCGGAAGTAAGATACTTATCACCGATGACAATAGATTATCATCGCATTACATATAATTTAGTACTACTGTTTTCATTTTGAACTTTAACAAGCTTGATTTTAATGATACAATATAGTCTAAAAGTACACTTCATATGAAACTCCCGTTACAATAACCTTGAAAATTACTTACAGTCTCTCAAAAATTGAAAGGTGTATATAAGTGTATACTTTATAGAAGGTTGTCAGTATTCAACTAAGCTGTTTCATCAGGCTTTAAATTTTCATGCTATATACTCTCATTAACACCTTACACACCGCCACTGACTGTGCTATATATTTAAGGTCATTATAAGTGGTTTCACCTTAAGGCTGCACCTACGGTTAGCATAGCTAATCATAGGAGGTATAATACACAAATCAATAGCAAGATTACAGATGTATTAGCAGTGATAAAAATATCAAACAGCATTATTGTATTAATAAATCTAATAACATAGAAATTAAGCCAGACAATTGAAAATCAATATAAATCAGCAGGTTAATAATCAGGGTTCCGAAAAATATATACACTCTGATGCTTTTCACAATATAATTTAGAGTAGAGGTATGTGGAAAAGTATCTGTACAAAAGTGTCTGCGGTTCTGTGCATACATCTCATTGGTAAATTTTGGATCACGGTTTTAACAGAGATTCAAACCGAATTTGATACTTAAATGAGGATACCGTCGTTAATGCTATTAGTGGGAATGTAAACAACAGGACATATTAGACAACCTCTCCCCGCGTTTCTACTCTTAGTCATAGTCATGCAGTACATAGTCTAGATTGCTTAGTTTAAAGTCGGTTGTTGAAGAAGAATACCATGTTTCCATGACAAGAATAAAAGATGGTTTACATAACAGACCTATAGTTCTTAAGATCGATATTTTACTAGGCAAGCGTGCATTAATAAGTAAAATGTGCAGAAAGATTGAACGATTTGTGCAGAAGTGAATAAGTTCATTATCCGTGTTATGCAAGTCTATTGTGTTTAAACGTGGATTTGGAAAAGGAATTTGATTATTTACGATATAGCCTGAATAAACCACGGCGTACGAGGGACTAGGGTCTCCTATACCTTAAAATGTTGCTAATAGAGTCAGAGTAATCCAAGTCTTAGTTAACACTAGTCAACTGGCTCCTTAAAGAGAATGGTGCATATTCTAATAACCCTTCATGAGTATATTTAGAATGATGATGAGGAAGATTAAAACCACTTAATGAACCTGGGTAGGAAGAGCATGACTTACGATTATTGAAACTGAGAGTATATTGGTGCATTTAGTAATCTCAGTATTTCCCCTAAAGTTGTTAATGTCCAGGTAATAAAATGTATTGTGAATACATGTGCCATATAGTTTATACTGATGGTTTAACAGGGTAGGTTCCGATGGATTACATATTGCCCTGTAGTAATGACGACCGTACATATTATTGAGTCTATTGCCTTTTATTGTAGGAGCCTCTTAAACTCCCTTTTGATATAAGGAACAAGGATGTTGGGATACCCTGTTTTTATTGATGAGGCCTGGAAGCCCTACTCAGAGCATTTTTAGTCCTGAAAATTTTCTTTCTTTTGTCATCAGTCGTATTTAATTTCTTTAAGGGGTTTAGCACAACCACACCCCAACAGTTGGGCTTGTTCGCTTGTGCCGCTGTTATTCAATTGATAAAGTTAATATCGGAAGCCGTGTGGTGTAAACTTAGGTTATATAAAAAGTGATTTTTAAACATCGGATCTTAAACGTAGACAGCTTGAATGTAATATTTGTTTGTTGATTACGAGTACCACCGGATGACCCTGTAGGTATACTGATGATTGTAGTCAAGTAGCTTATGTTAATAGTTTTCTGAGTGGCGTTTATTTCTATCTGATTTCCTCGGTTTCTTATATCTATTGATGGCTGTCTTATCCTTGGCCACTAGGGCGTTCTTTTACTCAGTAGATGTAGTTATTAACTAATCAGATACTTTTTGTTGATCAGATGTCGATTAGGCACCATATCAGTATAGAACACTCCATTAGTACTTTTGATGTTTTTTGTTAAAACAATATTATGAGTTATGTAGATTGTCTGCTTCAAAAATGGAGTGCCTAAAGAAATCCAACCGTGATTTATACCGGATATTGTTTAGTTAGTTATGAAAAGATGGAATCGACTACTGTTTCCACTTTATTTACATATTTCAATAAACGTAAGTCTCTATGCTTGGTAACAAACATTTAATTTCCGATTTAACTTCGAATAGTGGGGCTGAAAAATGTTACCATTTCGAAGTGTATTGCTTTTGGCTGCTATCTTAGATGATCCATTTCTCCTTTCAGTTTCGCTATGTTACAGTTCTGTAATGTAGATAATGTGTATCAGTTATTTCTATAACTTGAATGAATGTTGTAAAACTGAGCAAAACATGGTGTATTAAACCTGAGGTCACAAGATATGAAGTCTGTTCAGCAATTGAGTTGTTATTAACGCATATACTATGGCTTTGGGAAGCTTAATTTCTAGGGAGACGACCTATATTTGGTGTATTTTTGTTTTAGCTTTTTTGTTCATAAAGCTATCAACAGATCAAATGTGATAATAATTAACTTCTTACATGAAATGGTAGCATAACAACTAAACCCACCGCCTAACGCCTATTCCTTTATTATGTTGATTGATTTATATGGGTCAAGTTGGCTAACAGTAAGTGATCATTCAGTAGATATATCTCATCCATACACAAGGTCACTCTCACACAAAACTGATCTGAAATAATGATCTAAAACTATAAAACTAAGATCTAATCTGACAAAGAACATCAGTCTCCTTTATGACTAATGTTAAATAACTCATAACCTAATTCAAACAGAATGTCTAACTATCTACAAAAGAACAACTTCTGTTAATGAAGTAAATACTGGGGGTATGCGCACTGCTGAGGAGTTCCACACTAGAACAAAACAGCTGTCCAGTGCTCCCTGATTTTCAATGGTACCCTGACAACATCAATCTGTGATATATTCAATCAAATAAATACTTTTCAGCACAATTCATTAATATCAATTATATAACATAATACACAAATGAAAAATAACAAAGAGAATATTACAATTCTTACTTCTAAGTATACTCAATTTAGTATTTAATACAATAGACCAGAATTCAGTAGATTCATCCATTTTATATTCCATACAGTGTTATGCAATAAGTTATGCAATCAAATATATCATTTAATAATTGAATCAACTACATTGAATTAATTAGAATAATAATAATAATGAACTAGTTCAATATGACAATGAACAACAGTATTATTCCACAATGAAAAATAATTTCAATGTTACTAACTAAATCTCAAATTACTTTATTTTTATCGAAATAAAAAACTTAAAAAATAAAAGAAACGAAATTAAACAAAATGAATTGAATATTCCATTAATCATTGCATTTTTGTATCTTAGATACAATAAATTTCAAAATTCAATATTTATTTAACTATTTTAAATAACAACAACAAAAAGTAATTTTGTTTCTATGCTACTTTGTGATGAATTAAATTTATTATGTAATTTAGTCTATTGACAAATGAACACATAGATAAGTGAACAAACAATGCGTTGTATTGTTTACAAATATCTGTTTTTTACACATAGAGATAAATAGATGTTAAAATATTAAAATATATATATGTATATGAAATAGAATATAAATATCTGAACGGTCATAAAGTTCCTTACTTTCCTACGATCCACCCCCCCCTCGCTCTTCACTCCTACTTCTATCTACCACTTTTATAAGTTTTAATAAGATAAGAATAATAACTAGAACATAATAATCAATAAAGTTTATTTAGAATTTTTCAGTTTCACATCAACTGTATACAACATACAATTAATTATAATCATTAACAAAATGTTCCTGAAGCTCTAGTGAGAAGTCGTGACTGGTGGAGTCCAGACTTGTCGGGAGTGAGACAGTTATCACCAATGAAAATGGATGATCGCCACACTGTATATATATCACAAATTGATGGAAGTGGGAATTCTACCATTGGATGCCGACCCAGTGGTGCAGATGGTTAGACGTTCGCCGTCAACCTGAAGCCCCTGGTGCGGAATCTGGGGTGCGCACTACTGAGGAGTTCCACACAAGAACGAAACTGCTGTCCAGTGCTCCCTTGTTGTCAATGGTACCCTGCCAACATCAATCTGTGATATATTCAATCAAACAAAATGTAACTTAATTTATATCAGAAGGACTTGAAGAATATTAAGTTGACATGTAAATGTATAGTCAATTATAGGGCCAGTTATATATGAAATTTTCAAAGTATAAAAATGAGAAGAGCATAGATACAAAGTTAATAAGATAAATAATATAAGTTATATCATACAAGGCACAATTAAAAAAACAGTGATTGAATGAGTAAAGTTTATATTATAAGAAAAATTTCAAATTTACGCGAAAAGTATTGCGTAAGTAAATTTTAAGTAGATTAGAGACACTATGACAAAGAATGGTACACTACGGTTTTGTTTTGTACATATTCGTTTTATTTAATTTGGTTTATGACAAGTGAGTTGTCAATGTACTAGAGATAGGGAGTTACACATTTATTGATTATTTTGAATGTTGTTAAGATATTAATAATATGTCCACTATCAATTAAGTGGCAAACGATATCATAGGTAGGGAGAAGTTGCCATTTGTAATTCAGTTTATTCTGCATATATACAAAAATGTAAACATTGACTTTCTTATCTGTTCTCCTGATGTATATGCTTTGGTAAATACAATTTGATATGACAAAAAGTCGGGATTATGTTCGCATGTGTCTGTCTCTAATAGGGCTTGCATTCTGAGATGGGTGACTCTGTCTAGTTCATGACCCTTGAAATCCAGTTATAAGAAAACAGGTTTCATGCCAAAAAGGTCATAAGTAACTTCACTTGCCTTAGTTCTGCTTCATTTTCTACAGTTTTCTTTTCACTCAACAAATGATACTCCACGCGGAGCGTAGGCCGACGACCAGCACTCTCTAGCAAGTTCTATCTTCAAAGACCCTTTCCATTCCTCCAAAGTATTATTCATTCTTTTCATGTCTGCCTCCGATTCCTGGCACAATATGTTCTTTGGTCTTCCAATGTCCTTCGATCGTGAGAATTCCGTGTTAGCACTTGTCTTGTGACAGCTTGATGTTTGTAATTCGTGTCCTATCTATATCCAACATCGTTTCCTAATTCCCTCTCAGTTGGATTTTGGTTGGTTTGCTCTCTATCACAGAAGGTTGATATTGATAGTACCCAAGTAAAGAATACGAAGTATCTTGCATAGATATTTGTTTATAAATATTTGCATCTTCTGAATGATACATTTTCGTAATTCTCCATGCAAGTATCAGCTTTATACAACAGAACTGTCTTCACGATTGCATTTGAAATTGTGACTTTGACGTCAGCTGACAGGTTGTTTAAGTTCCAGATGTTTGTCAGTTGCAGGAAAGCTGTGGTTATATTGCTAATCCACCCCTTCATATTTGCATCGTTCCTCCTTGTTTTTCGATGATGCTGCCATTGCCCATGTATGTAAAAGTCTCCACACCAAATAGAGTTTCCCCGTCAGTCGTAGTTGAGTTTGTGCTCATTGTTTTATATCGAAGGACCTTTCTTTTCCCTTTGAGCATTTGAAACCTCCCCAGGGTTGCTGCCAGTCCCAAGCCTGGACAAAAATATGTTGAGCATAGGGTCAACAACCTCATCTAATAAAATCGACCATGCTAAAAGAAATGATAACTAGAATTGTCTTACAGTCTGCATATAAATAAACAACTACGTTAATAATGTTTTACTGCTGATGCAACTGTGTTGTGTTCTTGTAATTCATTCACATTTACGTGTCAACTTAATATTCTTCAAGTCCTTCCGAGATAAATTGTTTCATTTTGTTAATGATTATAATTAATTGTATATTGTATGCAGTTGATGAGAAACTGTAAAATCCAAAATGAATTTATTGATTATTGTGGCATAGTTACTATTCTTATCTTACAAAAACATAAAAGTGAACGAATCCAATTAATTAAACTTAATACCTATCTGATCAAAACCAACTTAATTCATGTACAATAATCAGCTCACTGACTTCAGGATGTTTCCAAAGATATTGTGTTAATTGGTGACTGGTAGAGTTTACATTTGTCGGGAGTGAGACAATTATCACTAGGGTCATTGACAGATCTTCAAGCTATATCACAAATGTATGAAAGTGGTAATTTAACCATTGGATGCGACCTTAATGGTGCAGAGAGTTAGGCGTTCACAAGCCAGAAGGTCCTTAATGCGACTCTTCCGGTGGGATTGAGGATGCACACTGCTGGAGAGACCCATTGTAGTTCAAGATAGCTGTTCAGTACTCGTTGTTTCGTAATGGTACCCAACCTACATCAATTTGTGAAGAACTCAACCAATTGAACTTAATACTAATCTCCACAAACCACCTCAATTCAACAAAAGAACTGTTAAGAATTTTATGATCAGTTAGTTAATAGTATTTAGTGATGCTATAATTCTAAATTGCTATTACATCTAATCCTTATCTCTTCATTGCATCAATTTCAGTGGATACCTAATTAACATCAGTCATTTGTCCCATATCTACAGTATTGGTGTCTACAGTGCTGATTTACTTGATTCCGTTGAGGAGTTACTTTACTAAGTCTTGATTGTGTTATAACGTGAAAAAAAAACTAGTGAAAATTAAAATAATAACCAGTTCAAGTTGTTTTCCTATAGGTTGAAGTGGCCAAATCTATGTTTAAAAATAGCAATTGGTGATTGCTCTTTTCTTTGTAAGTTAATATTACTACTTTGTACTCTATCAAATCTGCAATAGGAACAAGCTACATCGAAATCATTATCACAAAAGAATATCATCTGCTTACAAATGAACATCCAAGATGAATTAAATCGTTGTCTGCAGCATGTGACATACAGACAGACATCAGATAAAAGTGGTCTTAGTTGACTGAACACATCAACACCATCAATCTGCTGCAAATAGTCATCCTTAAACATGTAGCGGACCGTTTACCACATTTTTATTTAATCCTATTTAGTTGTTTTGTATTCACCACATATTGATGTTAATTGGGTGCCACTGTATACCAGGGATTGCCTAGGTGCCGTCTCGTTCTAATGTAAGAGTATTCAACAGTGCTGACCCTCTATTCCACTAGTAAATCCAACACAACCCTTTTAGGTCACATTTCTCCCCCCCATAATAGGACCAAACAACTGTTAAGTGCTCCCTGTTATTTAATAGTATCCAACTAACATCAATTTCTTGACGAATATAAATAATTGAACTTAATTCCAATCTTTACAAAACTCTATCAATTCATTTTATCATATTCACTAATCAATAAGTCATAAAGGTGAACACCAAAGAAAAAGGGCATAAAGTTATCTGGATATTTTTATTATTGATCAATTTTATTATTTATTGTTGAGATAATTTTTTTTTATGTTGCTATAGTGAAGTGTGCAAATGTATGTATGTTTGTATCTGAATTGATATGATAATGTGATTAAATAAGAAATAAACCTTATAAGGTTATACAATCAAGAAAAAAGCCAAGTAACACATCGAATAAGTTGTTAACAATAAGGTTATCTAAATTTTATTTTATCTTGAACTTGCTTAGTTTCACAATTAGTTCACCTTAAACATTAATCTGTGTACAGTTATTCTATGCTTATATTTTGAGGGTGGGGGGGGGCGGAGTATACTTTTGAAATGTGTAAATTAATGTAATGTACTTAAGTTGGATTGTGACTGGCAATACGAAATCCAGGATTTGATGAATTAAAGTGATAAAGCAAGAATAACAGCTGACAGAATAGTATGAATTCATTTATATTCCATTGGTTCTTATCAGCCTCATCGCAACGATAATCTCCTTTCTATCGAATTATTACATCATCATATTAAGTGATTATGTATATTGGTAATCATAATATCAAATAAATTAAAGCATTATGCAAGCCAGAACGACATCTTGATAGCATTACACCTGATTGCGTTTATCGGTTTACGTGTATTTGTGGACACACATACTTAGGGAGGACTAATCATTATTTACTGGTAAGAGTAGTTGAACACATAAACAAATAACCTCTAACTACAGAAGAGAAGCACATGATATACAACTATCATCCTCTATTACTAAACATGTAGCCGAGACAGGCCATAAATTCGATGTCAAATTAGCCTTTGTAGTGTTTTAGAAGTGTTGTTTACTGCGTATACTATGGTTTACTATGTTTACCCCTCCCCCCCACACACACACTTATTTGTGCAGAGACAATTTGCATTTATATTAAACTTACCCTGGTAATATTGATATTATACCCAGAGTAGAGCGTAATTCACAACGCTTTCCATACTGCCTTTCCTTTCTTCACCTAGCTTCCGATTATCCAGTTGACCCTTACATTTCGTATAGAAATGTCCTAACAAGTTTATATGTGATCACATCGTTTGAAATGTGTTTTGCGTAAATATGCGTCACCAGAATCTCTGATAAACTTCTTTTAATGGAATCATTAAAATTGATCAAAGGGATTAATTGTCTTCATTTATTATTACGTCACTTGTTATTACTATTATTGTTACCATTATTCGTATTAGTTCCACTGTTGTTTTTATTATGTTTTGAAACTTGTACTTATCATTTTTCATTTTCTTTCTACTCATCCCATTATTCTTTTGTGATTTTAGCTTACTTAATTCATTAATTGAACTACATTGCAAAATCGTTCATGGAGGGCAGCTCACAGATTCATTCCAAGTAAATACCGGTATCAAACAGGGCTTCTTACTCTCACCCTTTTCCCAATCCTGGAGTTATCAAAACCTCAACATCTCAAGACAAGCAAGGAATACAATGGACAACATGAATGCAACTAGACGACTTGGACTTCGAAGGTGACCAACCTAGTTCTTCTATCCCACATATAGTAACATATGCAGGTAAAGACAGATAATGTAGCAGCAGCCTCTACAGCAGTAGACCTCAACATACAAAAAGGGGTAAGTAAGATCCTTCCACATAAAACAATAAGCACAAACTCAGTTACAACTGACAGAGAAACTCCAGATGATGAGGAAACTTTCACATACATGGGTAATGGCAGCACCATCGACGAACAAGGAGAATCCGATGCTAATATGAAGACGTGGATTGGCAATATTATGACATCATTTCTGCAACTGATGAATGTCTGGAACTCAAACCACCTTTCAGCCAACATCAAAGTCACAATTTTAAATGCGAATGTCAAGACAGTTCTATTATATGGAGGTGACACTTGCATGGAGAATTACGAAAATGTGTAATTCATTAGATGCAAATATTTGTAAACAACTATCTATGCAAGACACTTCGGATTCTTTATTTGGGTACTATCAATATCAACGTTCTGTGGTGGAGAGTAAACCAATTAAAATCCGTCTGAGAATGAAATTAGGGAACGACGCAGGAGTTGGATAGGGCACACATTGTGAAAGTCACTAAACTGAGTTATAAAGCAAGTCCTGGCTCAGAATTTTCAAAATCGAAGGGAATGAGGATAGCTAAAGGACACATTTTTTCGAGAGTAGAGGGTGACATGAAAAGAATGAATAGTACTTGAGAAGAACTGTAACAGAGTCTTGAAGACATAATTGATTGAAGAGTGCTGGTCGTCTACCTATACTCCATGATGCGTAACTGATATTGATTAATTGACTGAATTCTTTAATATTCATGCAACCTTTTCATCAAATCTCTTATGGTTATCATACTATTCATCTTATTGATTTTTAAATTGTCATTGATCACGTTTACATAACTGTTTTAACTTTTCATTGTTCATTTCTTCAATCGCTTCTTGCATTCATGTACATATACGTGTATACTTAGCAGCTGATATTGCATATTGCTTCAATTTCTTCGACATTATCATTACTAATATACATAATCACTTAATATGATGATGTAATAATTCAATAGAAAGGAGATTATCACTACAATGAAGTGGATATGAATCAATGAAATAAAATTGGATTTATGTTATTCTGTGCCAATAGTTATTCTTACTTTATTCAAATTCATAACTGGAACTGATTACATAAAATATTATAATAATTATTATCAGAAGTATTTGTAAATGAGTGTAGGTAGATTTGGTAAAGTTAGATGTTATACATCAGTGGATTTTAGGAATTACTTAAACTTCCTCATATTTACGACTAATTGACTAGTTCTGTCTGAAGTCATATAGTGACATCTACACTGAGAAATAATACCAGTGCACTACACTTTACATAACAATATGCTATCCACTAAAGTAATAAGTTTACATAACTTATTCTTTGAATATTAAGCTACTACTATGCATGTCTAAATATAAAACCGAATCAATTAACATGCTGTATAACAGGAAGAGGAAATTACAAACTCATAATAATCTAGAACCAGTTACATTTAATAGATGTTAGTCAATGTAGCTTCTTGAAGAAATCTACATGACAACAATAGTTGTTATCCTTCACCGATGTAAAAGTTATGATTCAACAATGCAACTTTCTTTAATTTAACTATTATGCAAATAACTTCCATAAGCAATAAGCTATACTTATATGTTGATGAATAACTTTAAAATAAGTTGTTTCCTAGATAGGGAATATTGGTGATATGATTGTTAGTTTTGATAGAAACCGCTAGTTGACGGAGTTCGATCGTAAAATATTGTGACCATACCTTAGCAAAGCTTCTGAGAAACGCCGATTTATTCCACATCACTACCCTTGCCAGTGTTTAGACTTTTCAAGCACCCCCTCTCTGTTTTCATCTCTAGTATATAATTCTTGAGCTTTTTAAGAACCAAACATTATGGCTTCTACTACTTCACAATGCATTGTTTGATAAATCGTCTTTTTGAAAATATCAGTGTTTGTGTCAACACTGAGTGATGTAGTCGGCCAAACTTTGTTCTTTATAATTGTTAGATCTACTAGTTAAGTTACATTGATTGATCACTGTGTAGTGACTAATTTGATGTTCATCAAGTCTTTTGTAGTGCTGGTTGAATTCTATCGATCGAGTTGTAGTGTCGCCATTAGTTCGGATGAGCGCGATATCACTGGCATTATTTAGAGGTGGAAGGTGATTTGCAGGCACGCTATGCTGACGATTGACAAACAGTTTAAAACCTAGGTTCAAGGTTTCGTGCCGACTACCTCCAGACCACCTTCCAGTAATCAAATTGCTTTTACTTCAATGAAAAAGAAGAGGCAATTAGCACGATAAACTATCCACTTCAGTGAAAGCAAACTTCACAATGATCATCAGGATTTAAAATTCCCTACAAACCAGTTACACTGTACGTTTGGTTCGGAATAGAAATTGTCATACTTTGTTTTAAAAACGGCTTAATATGGGGTAAATTGCTTAGGATGTTGGTCCTATACTAAAAAAAACAGCTGTCCACTGTTCCCTGGTTTTAATTGGTGTTCAATCGACATTAAGTTGTGATAAATGTAATCAAAGTATCTGTTCACTGCTACTTAGATTTTCAAAGATTATGTAATTCAAACCTGTCACTGATATAAAACTACAAAATAACATTTTCTATTAGTGAATTTTTGATAGATCCGGACATAGCCTTAGTCGACATCGAGTCACTTAGTTTAGCGGGGGGGAATTTCACCTTAATCAATAGAATTTGAACAGCACTATAAAGAACTATACGTCACTATATATCACAAATTGATAAAAGTGGGAATTCTACTATTGGATGCCGACCCAGTGGTGCAGATGGTTAGGCGTTCGCATCAACCTGAAGCCCCTGGTGCGGAATCGTGTATGCGCACTGCTGAGGAGTTCCACACAAGAACGAAACAACTGTCCAGTGCTCCCTTGTTATCAATGGTACCCTGCCAACATCAATCTGTGATATATCCAATCAAACTATACATGCATAATATTGGTCTTGAATCAATGGTTAGTCAATATATAAATTTCAGCTGTATAAGATATAAATCCGGAAAGGGCGGAATAGTTCAGTAGAAACAGTCACAGGCTAGAAAATCAAGTCACTTCAAGTCATATCCTCTAGAAAGCATAAATTTTCGCAAAATATGTAAGCAGGTAGACGTAACTAACGTACCGAATATCCAAGCCTAGTTGAATCGGGCTTTCTTATCGACTACTTCTAACCACCTTATATCAGTCAACCAATCACACTGATAAAAATAATTATGACATGATTGCCTATTTCACATTATTATTTAACCTACATTAGTTCTGCATAATTTTTATCAAACATATCAAACTGTATCGTATAAATCACATGTTTTAACGACCTTAATGTTTGACGGCTAATGTTACTATAACAACGATATTTGTTTCAATAACATGGAGAGTAAATAAACAAAAGTATCTAGTGCATATAGAATGTGTACGCACTTAATTATTAGAGAAAAACACGAGGAAACAACATTGCATCTAGAAAGAAAACAACAGTACTTACCTTGTAAATCATAATATTGTGTCTAATTGATATGAGCGTAGTCTATTAACTAAAGTAAGTAACTAAGTGGAATGTAGTGGTGTCTTTTTTCCACTCTGCTTAAATATTATTGATTATGGAGGAAAGGAAATAAATTAATATGGTTAACATATTTAATGTGAATGATGCCATTCTCTTCATATTTCCTCCTTAATTACGTAAAGATAACAATATCGCTTACAAAAATTACTTCCAGGCAATTGTTATTGGTCAGGATTTCATGTCTATTAATGAAAGACTTCTGTGGATCACTAAAATGAATGAAGAGAATACTAATCGATAGATAAAATCCAACGATCCAATCCAGTTTGTGATAACTGCCTACAAAACTAGATTATTAACTAAAAATCCTTGATCGAGTTGGTATTAGAAACAAGACAGCTGAACAAAAGTCTTCCTATGTAATAAGACAGTATTCTTAAATACCAACGACTAACAGGAAAATAACATGATCAGATGTCATAAAGGATTGAAGACTGTCAGTTACGTAGGCCACTCACCCTTCAATGAATTAGTACTTAGCCCTTGACATTGACCAATCGCTGAATATAAACCAGTGTATGGTTTGGCAAAACCTTCATTGGTGATTGCATTTGATTGATCAAACTGTAGTATAGTCACTAGCCTAAGTAACTCAATATCATTTACCTTATGTCCTGATATTAGATGGTTAACTTATGTTCCTTCTACAACTAGAACATATGCGATGGAATTAAAAATGTATTCATCAATAAAACAGTCCCTACAAATCAAGACGTAACTTAATGATTCTGGTAAACAAGAAAAGAGAACCACCAAATATCTATAATCTTAAGTCATTTAGACTAACGTCTACATTTTGACACAGTCAGTCGACTATATCTAAAAGACTAGACAAATATCAAATTCGTCAATATTCGTTAACTTATTAGTTAAAATATTTTAGTCCCATAAGACTCTAGTCTCGGCTCTAATTTCCCAGCCAATGTTGACTGGATAACGTAAATTTGTATCCCAAAACAAAGTGTATCACCCCCCCCCAGAATTGGAGCATTGTCTTGCTGATAAGTGCTAATTAACACATAAATGTGAGTCAAACAGAGTTTACTATCGACTGCCTTCAACTTCTTATGACATCTGTGTATGAGGTCAGATTAATGGTATATAATAGTGTAATAAGTAATATATATTAATTGAATTGAGATGATTATTTCTGTGGTTGATTTAATGAATCATAGATTGATGTTGGTAGAGTACAACCAGGGAGCACCGGAGTGAGACAGTTATGAACTATGACACTGGACGATCGTCGCACTATGTATCACAAATTCATAGAATTGGAAATTCTACTATTCGATGTCCACTCAATGGTACAGAAGGTGTAGGGGTTCGCCAATCTGATTCCCCTAGGGTGGAATCTGGGGTGCTCACTTATGAGGAGTTTCACACTTAAACGAAACCGTTGTCCAGTACTCCCTGGTTTCCTGTGACGTAGTACTATGTGACGTATTCAATCAATAAACTTGAAATTAAAATTATGAGAAGAGGTCTAACGTATTGAATTATTGAATAATTTATGAAAAAAACAGGTGGAGTTTGAATTTTCATTTGAATAAGGCGTAGACCAGCCTGAAGTTTTTACCTTATTCTAATTTCAGATAAAATCACAACGGCTTAGTTTAAAACAATTTTTTGACCCTTTGCCAACATTATGTTTGTAGTTACAGTAACTTGATATTTTTCACTAACTCATATGTGAATAGTAGAGTGATATTGTAAAGTAATCTGAGAGCTAGAACTGAAATGTAACACTGTCCTAGAATGGACATTCGTAACATTTCATAGAAAGTTTATAGCGCTTTCGTTATTGACGTACCATGTTACCCTAACAATGCAACAATGAAGCACATCCATTTTGGGACAAGAAACCAACAGAGAATAATGTATAGTACAACACTAACGTTTTCTCACTATAATATTATAGGTGACTTGGGGAAATCTATAGGAAACCACGAAAATTGGTTTCCTGGTTGTTGATATTGAATAGTGGACGGTCTTTTAATGTAGTTGTGTCAATAACAATGTTCATCATTGCACAGAATCAAATATTCCACAACAAAACATTCTTTAATAACAGTCAGCATATCCTTAGTACTGACTAACTTAGAAACGTGCAGTTCAAAAATGCTAATTGATAATTGCACAATATAACAAATCATTGATTGCGGCAAATTGTGAAGCGTCAAAGTCAGTGGTCTGAATGTTAAGCACTCACCTACAATTTCGATGATTCTGGGCTCAATCCTTGATAATAATGTACTTTACAGAAGTCATATACTAGGACAGAATAACTCATCGATGTTTCATTTTACCATGAATAAAAATACTGTAATAAAAATTGTCAACTTACTGTCACAGCTAAAATATTACCTAAGGGCTTCAATTTACTAGTTGTGTATTCTACTACCTCTTAGCTAAGAGATTGATTGACATATGAGACCTTACTTACACTTCAGTTATCGGTTATTTCACGAGATTACCTAATAGGATATAACTGTACACTATTAATTTGAATCTATTATGCTCACGGTGGAACTTGAAGCATATGAATTGGTAGAGTTACCATTTCTACATAGTCACAAATTAAAATTAAATCATTTTTAAGAGATCAATCTACTGTAACCGTCAACATAAACATTGGAAAATTACAAACTTGAACTTGTGATTGACTACTTTGAAGGCATATAAACGTTATAAGGATTACACTCAGACACTACTGCTAGAGTCAGAGCTTATGGAAAATTGTCAACTCCAAACAGTGTTCGTTCGGGCAGCCTCTTATCCTACATTCTCATTTAATTTTATCATAGGTATCCACTTAGAAGTCATTCATTCTTCATTTAGCTTTTCTAAAATTGGCCTGTTACTGGGAGACACATCTATCAATTTAGAATACGCAGATGATATGGTCTAATTCGGTGAAGACCCTGGCAATATGCAGAGTCTCCTGCTCACTTTGACCAACCATCCAAACACGTTTAGGACACATTCCTCACCCTCCAAATGGAAAATATTACCTCAGGACTGGTTTGCTTATCCTCAAAACTAATCATACAGAATAAATTAGTTAAGTGCGTTGACCACTTTAATTATCTCGGAAGTCTTATCAACCCTTGTGGGTTAGTATCTGACGAAATTCTTGTTTGAATTCTGAAAACTCACCTAGGTGTCTTTACTTTGTAGCATAGGCGAGAAGTCATGTTCTGGGCAGTAGTCCTCCCTGTTTTAGCTTAAGCGTTAGAAAAAAAACCTATGAAAATAGAAGATAAGTATAGACTGTACGACCCTTGATCATATGCACCTTCAAAGTAACGTGAACATATGAAGAAGTGACCAAGTCTTTAAACATAGAATGCTAAAAAGCCGCAAATCAGTTAATGAGGATGTACTCTTTAAACGACTGGGACAGTTGAGATATATTTTACTCACTCCCAACCACCGCCCACACCGTCACACTATGTTGGCTAGGGTAGTAGGGTGAAAAAAAGATGAGAGCAGGCAAACGAAAATTAGGTATCAGTCCACCAAGTCCTTAATTGTTGGTCTAAGATATATTGGTTGATGCAGACTACCTGGTTGGGTTGGGCGTGAAAACCTTGATCTGTGGTTGGAGACATTGAGTGACATGGCACGGAATCGGTTACTGTATTCAGAAGTGAATTCATTGCTTATGTTATCCTAGATATTAAATTTTATTATTATTTCGTGCATACGTTTGCTTATATAGTCGTGCTAAACATGTTAATTTGATCTGGCCTTACTGATGTCATATAGCAATTATAACTTATGCGCGCATGAACTAGGTTCTTCATTACTCATAATTGACTGACTGAGTATGGCCATCAAAAACTTGGACGAAAGTATAACCGACTAACCAATCTAAACTCAAACTAAACAAAACATTTTGTCATTCAATTCTGACCATACTTCAACTTTAATAAAAACGTATGCTTAATTGGTAATATCATAGTAATACAATTTTCATTGACCAATTATTGTCTTTGGCTTAAAACCCTACAAACAACGTATTACCTTCTAATCTTTAATTAATATCAACTACGTAATAAAAATGATTACATATCCGAAGACTATTTCATGAAACTATTATAGAAAATTCAATCATAAGTCAATAACCCTAAATGGTAACCATAGTTACTATTTAAAGGGGTAGGTAGGTAGGTGACACTTTCCTCACTTTACAATGAAATCAACAGAAAAAAAGAAGCCAGTAAATTTATTTATTTATTTACTTGTTTACGCTCGTTGATTATTTTTTTTTGTATTTTTGCAAAAATTATTCACATTATTAATGCTGTTCCAGTTAGTTGATAATTTCATTTAGTCACTGAATACACAAGTACTTTTATGCAATAAATTTATACCACCACCACCCCCCTCCACCCCTCTCAATTATATATGAATGAATTTAAAATGCAAAAACAAAAACAAGACAAACAAACAATAGAAACTATGCTGCAATAAAAAAAATAGATTTTTATTTTATTTTTGTTTATTCTAATGCGTTTCCTATTTTATTTTATTAATAAAATGTCCCCCCCTTTCAAAACATTAATTTAAATGAAAGGGATTCATTGACGATATAAAAATGAATTGAAATGAATGATGAAGTTGTTATCGCGTAAATTTAAACAACATAGAAAATACTTCTACAGTAAAACATTACTGTAATTATTATACGTTTGGATCTGTCCGTTGATTTCTCATGGACGGAAATTAATCAATGTCTCTTGCTATATGTGTATCTTGAGTGAATTGTCTTAATATAGAGATAGTTCACAAGTATTGTTTGAGACTAATTGTGACTGGTAAGCGGAATCAATGGGAAAATTCAAGTACATTCTAATTATATATACATACTCGTTGTACAAGTGTGGCTGTCTGGACTCAGTGGACTAGTGGTGAACGAGGTGACGCTTAGCACGAAATGAACTGAGTTCGAGTCCCGGTGTAAACATTACCACTGGGACACATGTACACCCAGCTGACGAGTTCCAAATAGGACGAAGCGTGTGTCCTGGATTCCATTTAACAGTCACAAACTAACTCAAACAGTAATCCAATGCTACTTGAAGGTTACAATAAAAACAGCATTGTAATCGATGATTCCTACTTTTATAGTTGATTAGTAGTTAGTTTGCTTATTCTTATCCCCCCATCTCCAACCCCATATCACACAACCACACCTGAACACTCTAATAAACAAACCTATGATCAATTACAATATTATGTAAGAAAACATGTACCTATATACTTATATGAACTGCAATTCTATAGTGAATCAGAGATCACTGTATAGCCTTGATTACGACCCTACTGGAATAATCTAAATCATTAATTAATGAGTATCAGTTAAATTCTTTGGCTACATTCAAATCTGCTATTCATAGTTATAAACATAAAATATAGAATTCAAGCTATCGACTTTTGCATGGTTACATTTATAAGATTATTTATTTTTATCGTTTAAACATCCCTTCTCTCACTGTGATCAGTTTTATCACTGGAACGATATACTTTAATCCTAGAGTTGATGCTAACACCATGACTTGAACCAAACACTAATTCCTTTAGACGCCAACACTTTATTCACTGAGATGTTAATTCTACCTAGTTAATACCATATTCAATAGGGATGGAGTTATATATGTCTAAGTGTTTGAATCTACTAGTTGATAGTATTCCTAACTGTAAACACTTAGTCTGTATTAACATATTTGTGTCCTAAGCAGATTACCTCTATATTGTTATAAGACAAAAGAGACGTTTCAAAACTCAACAACGTTTTAGACCACAACCTTGTTTCCCGAATGTACATATGAATCATGTAAGAACAGAGTTGTGTTTGACAAGCAGTGTATGAAAAATATAAATACTTCACGAAATTAGCATGATATCAATGTTATTAGTGTTCTAGAATGATAAATATCATATCATCAACGCAAAACATACTTGAAATAGTTTAGTCTCAAGTAATACAGTTTGGTAAATCATTACGTTTTATTGTACTTGAATAGACAACCCTTGATACGTTTTTGGCATATAGGGCAGTGAGAGACTGTCGAATGGATTTCACTCATAGAAGAGACCAGAGATTACTGAGTTAACATTATTGTGGATGATCCAGTCCTAGGAGAGGTTATTGTATCGTTCTTAGATGTGTCATTGATATCCCCGTTCTAATTAGCTATAGGACACAGCATTTCGAAACCGATTTAGTCTCTACGTAGTACTAAGTGTACGACTAGAAAAAATAAATAATGTCGTGTATAGAGGGTTCCTGTACACTCACCGAGTTTGTATTATCATCTATAACGATCTATGGGTAAGAATACCAACACAAAATTATCCCAGACTATAATCAACAGAAATATTAAAATATTATTGTCAATATTGAAAACGCGTGTTTCTGGATGTTTTACAGGGTGTGTCAACTTTAAATACGATGAAACAAATAAAGATTAACTCCCCACCCCTAACCCCCACACAAACTAACCTTGTTTATATGGAAAATACTCCTATTGTAAACTAATACTACTTTATTTTTATAGTTAAGTAGTGTATCGTTCCAATAAGAACAGTATTATAACGAGGTTAAATGAATATGCAATTTCGTAAAATAATAAGTCACGAAAGCAGATAATATTTGATTTAATGTGAAACTGGCATCGAAAATCAACCCATCAACAAACGATATTATTTTATCACTTAAGTCTTCGTTAGACATAGCTTCAATATACGGTAACAACAATATGAAGATAGAAGAAAGCGTTTAACTAATTCAAGCAATTTGTTAGTCGAAGATGGCAATAAAACAGACGGGTTGCATAGCTAGTCACCATAAGTATAAATGGAGATTAACAGTCAGGGAAAATGTATACACCTAACTGTGAACAATAGAATCAAATGTAACCAAAGGACTTAACTATCATTATCACTTAGTTATTTAGATTATTCCAGTAGGGTCGTAATCATGGCCATACAATGATCTAAAGTATTCAGAGTTGTATACTGTATGTAATTAAAGTTCCTAGATAGGATTCGATCTCGTCTTCTACATATCACAGAAGCCATATTGATTTGAGTAAATAGTGTTAAGAAGTGACAGTAAACTGGATTAAACAGTTGTATTGTTAATCATTGAAACATACAGTCAGTCCATTAAATCCCTAACTTCTGTTCTTAGATGTATATTTAAGTCTAGACTATCTGTTTCATCACAAAGAAATAATCTCGATCAATAGTTTTAGCATCAAATTGCATAATAATCATTCAGGTTTACACTTGTTAGAAAGTTCTAAACAACTCTCAAAGATTCGAGAATACATATCAAGACATAAACAAAATAGGGAACAAAATCTGAATTTATAAAAAAATGGTTAGTAAAACTATTGCACAGAGAGATCGTCAAATATAGCGTTAAAGACTCATTCGAGTTTGTCAACAACATAAAATTTCTGAAGGTTGCGAACAAATCAATGATATCACTAGATGTATCATCCTTATTCACTAACGTTCCCCTACTAGAAACAGTAGATTTTATATGCAGTGAAATTATTAGAATGAACATAGAAACTGAAGTTCTAATTTCTACACAAAAAGATTTAATTCTTAGATACATAATGAACATTAACTTTCAATTTAATAATGAGTTCTACAGACAATCAGATGGAGTTGGAATTGGATCACCATTAGGCCCACTTATCGCAGATTTCTTTTTGTCTAAATTAGAAAATGATCCTCTTAAAAATGACATTAGCCAATTAACATTCTATTCTCGTTGTGTAGATGATACATTCATAGTCCTCGCAGATGAAATAGATAAGATTAGAATACTCGAAAGATTTAACAACGACCATCCATCAATCATCTTTACCTTAGAAAAAGAGCATAATGATAATATTTCGTTCTTAGACATATTATTAACTGGAAGAACAAATGGTACATTAAAAAGAAGCACCTGTAGAAAATCAACGTTGGTTTGCCAGTACACTCACTTCTCCAGTTCCATACCACTAAGATACAAAAGAAATCTAGTAAAAAGTTTAACACATCGCTCTAGATGCATATGCTCTGAGGATACTGTAGAAGAAGAATTAACCACCATTCGTTACATACTCAGCATGATCTCTTACCCGCTGAAATTCATGACGCCTACAAAAACGAAATCCGAAAAAGTAACTGTCCAAAAGAAGCCTGTTTTTCTCAAACTACAATTCTTAGATGACAATATTAGTGAGATCACAACGCAACAAATTATAAAAGTGTTGGAAAAAACGTTCACTGCAGCAAACTGCATGCTACATTTCACAACCACCCTATCATAAGAACAGGTACTAAAGACAGGCTCGCTGAATTCGCCTCATCTATGTGTATATATCAACTCAACTGCTCCTGTGAAGCCAGCTACATTGGGCGCACGATTCGGCAAGTACGTCATAGAATCTCAGAACATCACTCAGCTTGGCTGAGCAAAGATCAATTACGACAAGTAAAGAGCTCTGTACTCGCACATTTGGTTGATACGCAACATCAAGCAGACATCAAGAAAGCTTTTAAAATCATTTATCGAGTTCCACCTAATCTGCCGTATGATTTATGCATACGTCTTCTCCATGTAGTGGAAGCCATCAGTATCCACATTCTCAAAACAGACCTGTGTGTACATAAGAAATTTGTACAGCCTCTTTCTTTGTCTTAGCCACCATAATAGGCAGTGCTGAGATGGTTTACAAATAACTTAGTACACTCAATTCTCTCATTATTATTATCATTATTATTGCTATTTTTACTATCTTTTCATAACTTTAACAAATTTATCACCTCTTAATTGTAACTTAACTCTTACGTGACCATCTGATTTCCCATAATTACTTTATTGGTTTCTTCTCACTAGATATATTATGTAATCAACAGTATGCTAACCCATTCACTCATCATTTAGAAACTTTTAAAAAGATAATTAACTTATTCATTTTCATGTTTTAATTGCTTTGAATCTGTAAAATGATTATATAACACACTATCAATTATTTGGTAATGAATTTAAACCTCTTGTCAACTTATATGTAGATGTGTATTAGTGTAGATCTTTGATGAAAAACTAATTAAACATCAAATTTCTTTGCTCTACTAGTCTTTTCTTAATCCTTAAATGGGATTTTGTTCATTATCAACAAAAATAAGCAGAATAAACGTACAATGTGAAGGACAAAAAGTAGTCAACAATAGGTAGTAAGACCATTCTACACCATTGAAACGCATCAAAATCATCAAAGTTAGCTAGTATTATAACATTCAATGAAATAAATCGTAATTTATCTTGAAGTGTACCTGATATGTGACCAAGTTACGCTTGCGGTATTACCAGGGCAACTTCTAACGATTGAACCCTCTCTTACGAATGAGAATAAATCAGAAGGCAATGAAGGGTGGAAGAGAAGTTATATTTGATCGTAAATAGAGCGGCAGTGGAAAAGTGACGTCTAGGCTGGCAGACTAATGAGAGAGTTGCTTTCCACGATACGGCGTGACGTGATCTGGTGATAATGCATGACCAAGCGCCTTCAACTAGTATTGTCCGCTAAAACAAACATGGTCAGCATCAATGTCGAGGACCTATGTAACTATTTATTTTAGGGATTATTTACCGCTACAATCTCATTATCTATTAATTCTTATATTTTATCTTTGTATTATATTACTTCATATTGAACCATGTTCTCTATGTTTCTTTTACTAACATTGATACTACTGAAGTAGTATAACGTTGTGGGTCGATATCATGCTGTTCCTTTAATACCATTTTCAAAGTATAACTTTAGGTAAAACAAAAAAATATTTTAATTTTTATACAGATTAATTAATTCAATAATAAATAAATTTATCAATAGTATAAATAAGTAATACTTACATTTTTTAACAAAAATTTTCTCTTCAGTTGTATTCATTTTTACCATTAATTGATTAATTGGACAATACAATGTTGAAGAATCAATTTGTACTGTTGTCAACATTGAATATAATCTATTGTCATTTGTTGTTAGGCATAAATTATGCGGTAGAATATCATAATTAGATAAATTAATTGAATTAATTAATTGTTCATTTGATGATTGATTCATTTCAATATTATAACGTTTTTCTAAATGTTGTAAATATTCTTCATGTATTCGATGTCTTACATTTAAACGTGTTGTCTTATCTAATTCTAGAATATTTGTTTAAATGAATATAAACATGTTATGCATATAAAAGCATAAAGTGTGATTAATATACATAATTTAAACAAATGAAAATAATCAACATATTTGGTGGTATATACAATTGTGAATGGATTCTTAGTTAAAGTGTTAATTAGACTATAGATTATGCATAGTTTACATATGTATTACTATACATTACATGAGTGTGTAAAGCTTTTAATGATGTAAATTAATATTTATGTTAAGATAGGATAATATTGATATTATAAGTGTAAACTTATATACAAGTTATTAATCTTACTCTAGCTATACAAGTTATTGAATATCAACCTAGTACTGTATGACAAGAACTCTACTCTTTTTTTCCCCCTCTCTTTCGCCCTACTACTTTTGACTTAGTGTTCAAACTATTGGAAAGACCAATTGAAATTAATCATTGACAATTTTTATTTGTATTAAAGTTTGGTGATGACACTTTTGTTACTTGATATGGTTAGGCGTTGGCGTCAACCTGAAGCCCCTGGTGCGGAATCGTGGGTGCGCACTGCTGAGGAGTTCCACACTAGAACGAAACAGCTGTCCAGTGCTCCTTTGTTGTCAATGGTACCCTGCCAACATCAATCTGTAATATATTCAATCAAATCAAATAATCAATCTCCACATAAATAACCATCCCAATTGAACTGATATAATAATGTTGGTTTGAATGGTTTTCTACAGATCTTCAACAACTGCCATCTATCTAATAAATTTTCTATTTAAGAGGTAAATATACAATATTTCCACTTCCTTCATATTAAATCAATAAGAAATTCGGAGTAATCAATTTTCAGAAAACCAACGTGAAACAGTCAACCGAAACATTATTGTAGCTGGGTTCTTATCAGTATGAAGTAAAATCTTGTTATGTTCTTGCTCCGAGAATCTGAAATATCTACTCCCCTGATGTTATCTAGGATAAACTAGATTTTCTCAAGAAAACACTAATCGAAAATGTTTTTCCACCACGATTTATAGACAAATCAGACCGAATTTAAAGAATTGTAGACAGCATTCTTCTTACAGTTACCTTGGTAAACAACATAATCTACAGTTGAAGAATTATTACTAATCCTTGCCTATCTATAAAATAAACAGTATGGTTTTTTATAGTCTATGTAGTTCTATAGGGTCATCAGTTGATAATAGTGCTCTTCATTATTTGTGACCAACTATAGAAGACATTATTCCCTTTGAAAAAAACATCTAAACTTCTGAAAACAAATCGTTATCCATGTATCTGCAGTTTCTTTCTCACACACATCATCAAATGCAGAAGAAAACCAACAATATAGCAGCAGCTTCGGCAGCAGTAGGCCTCAACATACACAAAGGGAAAAACAAGATCCTTAGATACAAAACAACAAACACTAACCCAATTACACTTGACTTAAGGAGAAATTCTGGAAGATGTTGAAACCTTTACATATTTGGGCAGCATAATCGACAAACAAGGAGGGTCTGATTCGGATGTGAAGGCGCGGATTGGTAAGGCAAGGGCAGCATTTCTACAACTGAAAAACATCTGGAACTCAAACCAACTGTCAGTCAGTATAAAAGTCAAAATTTTCAACACAAATGTGAAGACAGTCCTGTTGTATGGAGCTGAAACTTGGAGAACTACGAAAAGTATCCTTCAGAAGATATAAGTATTTATAAATAACTGTCTGCGTAGGATTCTTCGGATCTGTTGGCCAGATACCATCAACAACAACCTTTTGTGGCAGAGAACTAATCAACTTCCAGTCGAAAAAGAAATTAGGAAAAGACGCTGGAGGTGGATTGGACACACATTGAGGAAACCATCAAACTGTATCACAAGACAAGCACTGACTTGGAATTCTAAATGCCAAAGAAACAGAGGAAGACCCAAGAACACATTGCATCGGGAATTGGAAACAGACATGAAGAGAATGAACAGCACTTGGGAAGAGCTAGAAAGGAATGCCCAGGACAGAGTTGGTTGGAGAATTCTGGTAGGCGGTCTATACTCCACTTGGGGTAACAGGCATTGATGATGATGATGTGTCTGCAGTTCATTGGTAAGTAGCTATTAAAATACCATTCCCAAAATTAGTCAGAGCTGTTCAGAGCACAACCAATTACGAAAAGTATAACTGGTGATTTCTAGACGTTTTCTAGTAATACTCAGACCAATTGATTAATTACACAGACTAAACAGCTTCTTTTGTATTTATGAATTCATTTTTTTCTTCAGAGTAAATCACATTAGCTTGCATTCTAGGAATCTATATTTTCATACTAATGAACACTTTTCGGTATAACAGTAATTGCCTAATATAGTTTCAAAACAGGTTACAGTGCCACCACTAATCAGTTATTCCCATTGACTTATCCATTTAGTAAATGTGTGCCAAAATTTATCTGGTCCATAATATTTCACATGATAGAAACAATAACTATTCAGATAAAGAAAGCCGAACTGACCCCTTACAGGAATGAGATACGTACATTTATTGGTTACTAAGTAATTGCTAATGTGATGCTTATATTTTATAGTGTTGTCCGTATTCTGTCTACCGGTGATAAAAATCCCAGACCTTGTAACACAGTAACCTGGGATTGGATTTGCATGATTACAGCTGCGCTCTGATGAAAAGTACGAGTGTTACATGGAAACTGCCCTTTAGCCACTTTCTGTCCCAAAGTAGTTCACGCAATGAAGTGTAACTTAGACAAGTGGCCACACTGGGACTTGATTGGCATTAGTCATTAATTCGGTAATCAATTAATCCATAATCCACTATCGAGTATTTGCATACAGTTTTGATTCTTGGGTGTATTAAAACAGTCAGAAGGCTATCTTTGAGATAGAGTTAGTGCTACCTGGCATTATTTACCATATCAACACTTCAATCGGTATTCGCAATTCCATAATATATTTACAGTCATAAAAGGTATCAGTGCACTATTCATATATCAAATGACCATCTGTGAGTCAAATATTTAAGCTGATTCATCTCTGAGAGATTAATGTCAAGTCTGTCAGCAATGCTTTGCACAGAACCAGGTGTATGTGTACATCAGTTCAAGTTGCCACACCTCATTAGCACAGCAAGATGAACACCAAATCAGTAGTGGTGGAGGTTACATCAAGTTTATCTACCCCATAGCACGGAATGTGGCCACTAGTCATGTTGATTCGAAATAATACCCACCACTTTTTTTAATGGTGGGATTCAGTGGAGATAAAACACGAACCTGGGTTTTAAAATATTATGCTTATGATTAGTGGCCATATTCCATCTTGATCTAAAGGATTCGATCCGAGCTAAGTATCTGGGAAACATGAAATTTACTGCTTCTCAATGATTAACCAATAAATAAGGTTGCATAATACGTAGCGAATTAAATGAAGTTTAACAACCGATAGCTCAGTAATCAAATGGTTAACTATTCTCTGTAAAAAGTAAAGGTCCTTTGTTCGATACCCTGTGAAATTAGAATTGTTCATTGTTGTGTAGTCCCATTCCTAGACGAAACGATTGTGCAGTACTTTTTGACTTTTTTATCTAACCCAGTTCTCATTTGGGATATCACATTAAATTACATTACTTAATCAATATATCACCTCGTTACTCCCGATATTTATTGGAAATGTTCAGATTTTAGGTATGTTGATATTAATAGCAACAAACAATGCGGACATCAATCATTTTTAGAGCTATCCCATGGGAAGAATGTATTATGCATTCATACTGTATATATAATATATATATATATGCACATCTGTCCATGTAATTTGAAGATAGTCAATAAAAAGATCTCATTATCATAATTATATGTCACATTAACTCCATGACACGACGTCACAGTATCTTGTAAACGAAACAAGATTCATAATGCATACAGAAAGTAATGAACCAATTGTATTCTGCTGTTCTTCCCTAAATTGTTTACATATTTGTAGGTTTAGTAGATTTGGGTGTTGTGGAGATTGTTGAATGTGAATAAGATATCGAACTGACATTCAACAATCTCTACAACACCCAATTACAGCTTACTCTTGACTAACTTTTTGAGGTAATTTCTGGAGTACTAGTAAAATGACGTGATTAGTTGGGTTTAACTATGTCGGGTAGGAGACAGTTATCCATCGATGACAATGAATCAGGTCGTACTGAGTTAATTAGTGATATCAAATTATAATTTGAAATTCTTTTCTAGGAAGTATTTTCCTACTTGGAAATTTAACTGCTATTTGATAAATGAGTAACAACGGAACTCAAAACCCATGTTTCGTTCTATTTAGGACTTATAAGGTAAATCCATCTGTATCTTGTTGTTGATGTCCTTAATTATAGTTTATACGAGTATCTATTACTTTTAATTCCAGTTCATTGTACACTTAGTTACTAAGCTTGTATATCATCTACTTTATTTTACTTGTATGAAGGTAATAATTTGAAGTAGTGAGCGTTAAATGTGAGTTTCTGTTAACTTCACAATTGGTGTACAAATGCATTCTAAAACCAAACCTCAATTTAGAGAGAGAACTGCTAACCCCACTCCAAGTACACTAGAAGTATTTCACTAAACTTTGTGTTATATATAAAAATAATAATGAGTTTAGCTAGTTGGTTAAATTGTTTTTGAAAGTGATTAAGCAGTTATAAGTTTAAAACATTTTGGTAAGTAATTATGCTTGACAAAGATAACAAGGGTAAAGAAAGAGGTCATTAACATGTCTACAGATCTCGCTTAATGAAAATGTTATCATCATGTGGAATAATAGTTTGATCGCGAATTTCTTCTGTAGAACTAGTTATTCTAGGCTATAGAATAAGTAAATTTATTGAATCACTACTGAATTTGAACATTTATCATTTAATAATGAACAAAGGAGAATGATAACCAACAGGAGACATCCTGATAATCTAAATGTATGTATTTTTATAAGATTTCACTTTTGACTTACAACAGAATTCATAAACAAACATATGATTTCATATTAGGATAAACTTGCAGGTACATCCAGCCGATGAGTCCCAAATCGGACAAAACGCGCGTCCTGGATTCCACTTCCCAGTCACAATCCAAATTATATAATACTTATGATTTCATAGTTTACAATGTTCAAATAACACTTGCACATAGTCACTCAAACCTTTATTTGTGATTATTTTTATCATTAATGATAAGTAAAGTAAATTTCTAAGTGATATGTATCAAGATAAATATAATTTCAAGTTAATCAGCATTCATTGTATAAGAATATAACAAAGTAAATCCTGATTAAATTGATTTCCTCGAGAGAAGCTTTACATTTCAATGAGTATTGGATAGCTGTTCCATGGGTGAACTGATGTTGGATCTAACCGTATATACTTACCACCTAATATTTCCATCACTCTCATTTTCCTTATAACAATATAGAAAAGTCCTTTCCTAATTTCCCTGGTGTGCACATTTTTTAACACAACTAACTTCATAAATCATATTTAACACTGGAGATGAGTTGGATTCTTTCTCATTTCAGAATATTTTTCAACTGATGTTAGTTTATGATAGGTACTAGTTACAAGTTATAGAAAATCTTCATGAAATCACTCAAGCCAACAACTAGTAGGTTTCCAATTATAATTAACTTTATCTTAAAGTAAGTCACTAAAGGGCATATAATAATAGTAATTATTATTATTATTGGTAATTTTGGAAATCTAGTGAAAAGCAGTGATCATTAGAGTCCAGTCATTATCAAGCAGTTTGTTACGCCGGGAGATTAAAGAAAAGTAACGAACTTTCAGAACTGTATTTTGGAGGACTATTTTAATTATTTTGGTCATGAGTAATGTAAACATTTCCTCCTACTCTACCCTGCCGTTTAATATATTGTTTATTACCATGAACTACAGTCACTTAGTTGTGTATAAGTTGTCCCCGTTCACAGAAAACTATAACCCTTGTTCTGTATCAGTGCTAGACTCTTGATTGGTTTACTGTGTGGTCTGATTTTATGTATACATAGAGGCATGATTGAAATACAAAACGTTGTTTCACTGTTCCCGATTCTTGTTCTTCCATTATCAGCCTGGGGGGGGGTGAGTGGGCATAGGGAAGTTGCTCATTATCAACTAGGCACACTCCATTGGCGTTCGCTGCAACCAAACTTTTCTTTTCTCACGTCATAACACAGTTATTCACCGAATACTTTTGGAAGATAGTCATACAGCACAACAAATTAATTAAAGTAAGAAAACTAATAAATTATGACTCAGCTTACTGAATGTAAAACGTGAACAAAGAGAACTGAAAGTACTAGATTTATGCTAAAATGAAACACTAGTCCTATACTTCCCAGTTTTCAATGGCTTTCTTGTTATTGTTGTAAAAATGAATTTACCGTAAACATCTAAACAGCTCAAAGAGTTTTCTACAAAGTTAAACTCCAAATAATTGAGGAATGATTTTAATGTTTTATTTATTGAAGTAATGTGTTTATTCATTTTAAATGTTAGAATTCACCAAACATTAATGGTAGTTGGTTACCACTGGAAACCATGGGGAAAGTGATAAATGTCTTGTCCTAATATGAGACTCCCCAGTAGTTTACACCCTTGATTCCAACATGGAATCAAATACTGGGCACTCAGGTCACTGGAAGAACCATTAATTCCCTGCACTATTTATCCAGTGAAAGTATTTTGCTTTGTTCTTGTCTACAGTTGAAATCAATAAAAATATTTTATTCTGCCTAATCACAATTCCTGTTACATCAACTACAAAATATTGATTAGTGTAACAAAATAGTATGAACAATTAATACCACTGTTACTAGGTAACCTATGTATACATAAGTTGTGCAGCAGAGCTACGTCTGTTCACTACATATATATATATTCTCATGCCTAAATTGTAATCATGTAACCTGTAGACCATAAAATCCATAAAATTAAGTTAAGAAAGTTAAACTAAAACAAGATTGTTTCTGTTGTTTGTATTCGTCACACATTAATAGTAGTTGAGTGCTTTTAAAAAGCAGAGACAAGTGGGTAGGTGTTTCTCCCTAGCTTGAAACTTTTCACAAGTGCACACCCTCGGTTCCGTCAAGGAATCTAAACCATGGCCTACAGATTGGCGATGGTTTATCTCTGTGTACAGTGACGGTCGTCCGATTCCCTGGGCCCAATTCACTGTCAGATTAGAGAGTGTGGACTTCCAAGGAGTCCCACACTAAGAGGAAACGACTACCCAGTGATCTCTGGTTTACACGGGTACCCAACCAACATCAATCTATGACAAATGAAAATAATTAAACTTAACACCCATTTCCTGAAAACCATCTCAATGATTACTTCTGTCGGTTTTTCTAAAATCTATGCGCTAAAATCAATGTAATTGAAATGGATGGTTTGTATGATGATGATAACCAATATTCGTCATTGATCAAACCTAGTCACAATGTCAATTGAAACCTGGTAAACAATTCTTGCGTGAGACTCCTCAGAAATACTTACTAGTTACTGAACCCAAAACCTTTAGGTTTCGCGGGAAATACTTAACTGTTAGAACCAATTAGTTTATTTCTAACTGTACATCTTTTCAACGTCGATTAATTAGTGTTGCTGCACGATTAATGGAAATTGTCACATTTCTAGAGTGTCTGAACTAGACCAAATACATCCTTTAAAACTTTAGGAAGTCATCTCCAAGTAAGCCACGAGCGAAATGACTAATATACATTAGATGAAGGAGATATATAAGCGTTTATTTTGATTAGTAGGTCATTTACGTTCTAGATTGTTCGCAGTACTTCTTTGTTTAACTGTTCATTAGTTGATGTAAAACAATGATTGAAACAATGTCCCAATAATTATATTTCTACTGGTAATTATCTGTCGGATGAGTTATCTATTACTCTGTGGAAGGTGGTTATCTGTGAAGACAGTAAGGTTGTGATAAAGGCAACTAACTACTGATTTTTCTAAATTATGATTGCATTTTGTCACAAATTAACTAAAGTAGAAAATTGTAAACCACTCACTAGGTCAAGGCTATCGTTCTTACAGCCAAACTTAAAGGTCCTTGGGTAGATACCGAGTTTTGAACTAAGATAATCAGTGGTCCATGGTTGTTATAATTAATGAAAAGCACCTACGCGGATTATATTTATAATTCATAGCAACTATAAATACCTTCAGACTTGTTGACACAGTCACTAGCTCATAAGTAACACAGAACCTATCTTGCAATTCCAGTTGCCACATTATATCAGAAGAAACAGATGAATACCAAACCAGTAATACAGGTTTTAGCAAACAGATTACAGACAGAGAATATGATATAAGAAGAATGAACCAATGAATTAAATTGAAAGCACAAAACATCTTTTAAACTTAAGATGTTAAGGAAAACAAAAAATGAATGTCGCTGTGATTGACTTGACTAGTGTCACCCACTTTCTAATATCATCGGGCACAATAATGGCCCAATCTTTGACCATGGAGTCTGTACCTAACTATATTACTCGGTTCAGTAGTCAGGACGTAGTATCAATCAATCGACTTCTGTTATTTTTCGTGAAGTATTGTCTTCAAACCAGAATTCTTCAACCAATTCTGTCCTCAAATCTCCGTCACAGTTCTTCTTAAATACTTTTTATTCTTTTCTTGTCACCCTCTATTCTTGACGAAATGTGTTTTTTGTCCATCCTCCTTCCCTCTGCTTTTGAGGATTTCAAGTCAGGACTTGCCCTATAACTCAGTTTAGTTTCACAATGTGTATCCGATCCATTTCAAGCGTCGTTTCCTAATTCCCTCTCAGTTGGATTTTTTTTAATATGCTCTCTACCACAGAAGGTTGTTACTAATGGTACCTAAATAAAGAATCTGAAGTATCGTGCATAGACAGTTGTTTACAACTATTTGTATCTTCTGAATGATGCTTTTCGTAGTTCTCCATGCAAGTGTCAGTTCTATACAACAAAACTGTCTTGACGTTTGCATCTAAAATTCTGACTTTGATGATAGCTGACTGGTCGTTTGAGTTCCAGATGTTCGTCAGTTGCAGATATACTGTCCTTACCTTGCCAATTCGTGCCTTTACGTCATCACATCTTCGTTGTCTGTCGATGGTGCTGCCGTTGTCCATGCATGTAAACGTCACCACATTATCCAGAGCTTCTCCGTCAAATGTATTTGGGTTGGTGATCGTTGTTTTGTATCTAAGGATCATGTGTATGCTGAGGCTGCTACTATACTGACAGTCTTTACCTACATTTTTGTGTGTGGGATGGAAGAGCCAGGGCCAAATCGTCTAGCTGCATCCACGTTGTCGTGCTTTCCCCGAGATGGTGAGGTTTTGATAACTCAGTTAACTACCAGCAGAAAGAGAAAGGACGAGAATACGTAGCTTTGTCTGACACCGGTCTTTACTTGGAATGAATCCGTGAGCTACCTTCCATGAACCATTTTTCTGTGTAGTTCATCGTAAGAATTTTGAATGATAATGACCATTTTCTCAGGTACACCATAGTGTCGAAGAAGGCTCTATAATATTCTGCTGTCTACATTATAAAATACTTTTTAATAGTCATGGAGATTGATCCGAAGTGGTGAGTTGCATTCAATTAATTGTTCAACAATGAACCCGAATGTGGAAATTTGGCCGGAATACAATCGACCCTTACGAAATCCGGCATATTAATCTCAATGTTGAGCGCCCACAGAATCTTTCATTTGGTTCATCAACACTTTGCTGAAGATTTTTTTCTGTTACTGAAAGTAGAGCGATGCTTCTTGCAGTTCTCACATTCATTAAGACATAGTATACAATACACCATAAAAACGTTATATACAATTTTAACTACAATTCAGAAATATAGTCAGAAACCTAGTTTGTGGAATACCTCTAATTTGTATTCCAAGTTCATATTATTGTCATAAAAAGAGATTCAAAATAGATATGATATACTACTAATTAAATGAAGTAGTTTATCAACTATTTTCTACAATTTCAACTTATATATTGAATTGTCTATGCCTTATTTATTAGATCTACATTAACCTGACTACTTTCAATTATAACTATACTGTATTGTATGTTCTATTTTGACAGTTCACTCTACTTTCATAAATTCACCACAGGAGGTGAAGGTAGATTTAAATTCTATAAAAATAGAACAAATTCAATGGAAATATAAGTAGATGATTTTGAAGTATCTTTAGTTTGTGAAAATGTTACTTTTAAATGATTACCATTTTGTTAAGGCATTAAAAATGCCTACCTCTATTCTCTTTATAGATGCACAGTTGATAGAATCTTAATAGAATGTTGATAAGATTTGTTTATTATGAGTTTGTATTAAACACTTAATACCGATCAAATTCAATGCATTGCATTTGTATTGTTATTGAAGTGCACCGGATATATGACCAAGTTACGCTTGCGGTATTACCAGGGCTACTTCTAACGATTGAACCCTCTCTTACGAATGAGAATAAATCAGAAGGCAATGAAGGATGGAAGAGAAGTTATTTTTGGTCATGAATAGAGCGGCAATGGGATAACAACGTCTAGGCTGGCAAACTAGAGAGAGAGAGATGCTTTTCATGGTGCGGTGTGACGCGATGATGCGTGACCGAGCGCCTTCAAGTAGTAATGTCCGCTAAAACAAACATAGCATCAATGTCGAGGGCCTACGTAACAATTTATTTTGGGGATTATTTACCGCCACATTATGATTAACTGCCTTACAAAGTATAAAGCTAGTTAGTAAAAAGTTCCCATTAACTTCAGTTCTAGGACATTTTGCATTCATCAACAGTAGTTTACAAATAACCATTAGAAAAATAATGTTCACAGTAGGATTCAAACGAACATCACTTTTTTAATCAAGCAAAGATTAGCTTCTTATGGGATATATTATGTATCGCTAATCTGTCATTACGAGTAGAATTAGGTCGACTAGATTACAATGTGGTCACTAGCTTAAGCTGCTTGAAATTGAGGATTTTCGGAGGTATCCACTTGTAAGTTTATTTCATTGACTAGTGCGAACTACCGCAAAAATCTAGGTTCAGGGTATCCTATAGACATTCTCCAAATCACTTTAAATTACGATACAGTATCATTAATCACTTAGATTATTGGTTATTGTTGGGGATCTCACATCCCCAGAATTCTCTTGGTAAACTTGTTATTTTTGTGATTTATTTGTGTAAATTTAAATTTCTCGTTTTCGTGCCAAAAATTTCCTTTTTCACCTTCAGTTTTTGTATCCCATTTAGTGAGATGCTAAATCTTATTGGTTCGTTGTTTATTTTAGTACGCTATTTGTAACATTCCAAGGACGCCCTCTTTTTTGTATATATATGCATGAGATGTGTGATTGTCATTCCATTTGTCAGGCTGCCTGTGAAATTAAACGCTTCTGCTGACTTTGAACTTCTCCCTCAAGTTATCTGAGCTGGGGCGCTGTGAATAGCTTAGCTTACGTGTTGTTATGTCGCTAGTCATACGTTCGCTAGCAGGTATCTAGGTGTTTTCCCTTAATTCTCGAAACCTTAGCAGTTATATTTTAATTTGATCGAGGGGATTCACGCAGCATAAATATAATTTTGTCCACTATGTGGTAATCAATGAATGCATTGATTTATCTACTTGGCTTTGAGCTACATTTTGTGTGTGAGAATTGTCTGCCTACAACAAAGTAAACTCAGTAGGAGTTAAACCTCCAGTCTCGTAGTTTACAGCTAAATGGCTCATAATCATAAAACACTTTATTTTATGTTAATGTGAGCTACAGTTCTTGTCAGATGCACTAATTGCTAAGTCGATATGGATCAGTTGAAATTACATGATCCATTAGGTAACCATACTGAATAATATTCAAGAAAGTGATAATGGATTTTCCTGTTTGTTTTGTTTATATAGATATATTCATACCTTGTAAACAGTTACATATCCTAGTAGATTTATGAAGGCAATCATAACAAAAGTTACATTTCGAAACCGTTTGATGTTAGTAAATTCAAAGGACACTGTTTCATACTTCCTTCTACTTAAAGTAACCTAAATAGTTTAAAGTTTAACATGTTTCAATAAAGTTAAATTTCAACATGATATTAACAAATTGTATTGGAACTTTTTTTCAGAAAGCTTTGAGTTAAAACACACTTGACTTATTACTGATTATATTTTTAATGTTGGTTAGTGATATGCTATTCAAGCAGTATGATATTACATTTCAGTAGATGAGTAGACTGACTATAAAGTTATATCCTACTGTAAAAATCCCTTGATAATCCCTCAAAAGAATCTTCAGAAGTCGAAAATATTTCAACTAATTAACTTGCTAGGGAATTCATTATTATGATTTGACAATAGTCTAATTCATTGTCATTTTCAGCATGTACACTATCAAAGTCACGTAAAATTATTTGTATTTAGTACATAAAGTAAACTTCAAAGTAAAGCTTCTTCTCTACTTCATATTTTCCGTTTTCTGTTTAGAGTTCAAGAGTAGATAACTTCTAGAAACTAGAAGGTGAGTGTCTTATCGTTCAAATATAAAACTTATCAATGATAATAATGAAATATTTTGGAATGTATCCATCCCCTTAAATGTTACTTTCGTTAAAACTACTATCAAAAGAAATGAGACCAAAAACTGGTAAGCATCCATTGAGATGCCTTGTTATTTGTAATGTTTACAGGAGTAAACACATACTTAAAACCTACAGGTATTGCTAACTATTACACAATATGTACTTTACTACTATAAGTTGTAATATGCTTATCCTTTAGTCTTTTGTTCTATGATTTATAAGAATCGTTGTATATTAACGTTAAAATGTTACTAGACTGATGTAGATAAACATTATTGAAAATTATTCGTCTATTGAATTTCATAGCAGAAACAACTAACCATATACACTTATTTCGTACAAAAGTTTATCAGCACAACTAATTATCCACATACCTTTGCTCATTAGTTTAAGAATAACTACAGGTTATACTGTATCTTGATAGAAGTGAACTATATCAAGATCTTTAGTACTAACAGAAGGTAGTCCTCATGTAAAAACATAGTTACCAAAAGTAAAACATTTGAGGCAACTCTTAGATCAATAACTCTATGTATGTAGAACAAATGTTTTATTATAGTTGAGACTCGTCAGGTTAAATCCTAATGCTCACATTGTAATTCGCTTACGGCATCATTAACTAAACTACTGAGTTTAAATAGTTCAGATTTAGTAGTCTATTCGACAATTCACTAGGTTTTTGAAGGTGCTGGTTAAAGTATGAGTGAACCAAAAGTTGCTGCTTTTATTCTGTCCAAATAAATTCATCCTCTGAGGGGATTTTAAAACCATGTAATAAATTCCCTAGATTTTATTATTTAGTTATTTCGCTCATGAGTATTCTGGTAACCTGATAAACTTGGAATTGTTTGAGATAGATTATGACTAGCAAGTGGAATCCAGAACGCGCGTTTCTTTCTATTTAGGGACTCGTCAGTTTGATGTACCTGCATCCCAGTGTCGATGTCCACATAGGGACTCGAACTCACTTCGTCTCACGCCAAACGCCACTGCGTTCACCACTGGGCCACTGAGTCTGGACAGCCACACTTGTACAACGGGTATGTATATATGATTAACGGGAAGATTTAAATACATTCTAATTAAATTTGAAATTGTTCATTACTACTAACCGATATTTATTCCAGTAATATGTATTGTATCCTAAATAATTCTTTTACTTTTGTTGGTTGATATCGATTGTTTTGTCTTTTGAATCTACTAAGTGGTTGGAGTCCGTTTGGAGGAAATATTGTTCGACCTACTTCGAACTCGTTAACTTGATGTACATAAGCTTTTGATGAAATTGATACCATCACCAATACCCATTCGATAAGATTCGAATAAACATCATTAAGTTCCACTAAATGGAACGTGACCAAGGAATTAGTCTGGTAGTCACCAACTTTATGGAGGTATGAGATACAGTGATCACTGAATGACGATTAATTTCATATCTGTTTAGTAATTGATCTGACTTGATCCTGTTATTTAAACTAAGCTTTAACGTTGAGTCTAATTAAACTCTTTTCGATAATATTCAGAAGTGAAATTAACTGTCAAACGTAGTCCTTCATAAGTACGATCCACAAAGTCATTCGTTTCGGCTATAAGGCGATTATTTGAAGATCAAAGTTTGTGATAAGCAAGTGATACTATGGAACTACTGAAGCTATAGTGCATCAAATAGTGAATATAACTGAAACTGAATTGTTTTCATAGCGTGGGCTGAAATTCCATGTCAATATCCCAAGTACAAACATAACGGTGTACTCTGATTACACAGTTTAGAACACAAAATCTATTATGTATTTTACTGTCTTATCTCTTGTTTACTAAATGAAGTCATATCGTCAAATTATTGATTTCTATTTCCTTCATTAGGATTATCAAATGAATTACGTCAGTCCCCTGTAAGTTTAACGGAAGGACTAAATTTTCTTTAAATTTCAAGAATTCAGTGAACAAAAATCGCCTTCAGTTAACAAAGGACTCGAACTATTGACCTAGTTTTAGAATAATTTTCCTTAAATATATACTTAATGATAAACTGTCTATTAGAAAAATAGAAAAGCTTAAATCACATAGCTAAAGTAGTGTTTCATTTGTAAGTACCTAAATCTTTCTTTCTCTTTGTTCTGTACTAGGAGAAACATAAGAAACACCCAATAAAATAGCAAATTACTGGGATTTTATTTTATTATTAAATGTACTTAGAAAAAATGAAAATTATGGGCCAAGTCGAAAATGCATTTACTCCTGAGCCGGTTAGTATTCAACGATTGATATTTCTAACTTTAGTCATTTCACGATATATTGTGAGATCACATTCATCGACTGGAAAATCAGTGATCTATGTGTAGGTGTTCGCCAAGAAACCAGAAGGCCTTAAGCTTAATCTGTTATGTATTGCGGAATAATACACATTGCCAATCACAATACAGACATTTCTGATACACGACTACCAGTCCCCAATGCCGGAATAGAGAAAACAACAACTACGAGCCACACAGACACAATCCAACCTAGTCCAATTCCGGTCATATTGTATTTCAATCATGCCTTTATATATATACAAATTCAGACCACACAGCAAACCAATTAGGTATTATACATTAATATAAAACAGAAGAGATTTTGGCAGTGAATGAGGGGTAACTTGTACACAACTAATTAACTGTAGTCCATAGTATGAGACAGTATAATAACAGCAAATATACTTAACGGGAGGATAGGGTAAGAGGAACATAACAATTATAGAAATGTAATGTTTACATTACACACGACCAGAATAAATGAATTAATTCTCTAAAATACAGTTCTGGAAGTTTTTCACTCTTCTTTAGTGGTCCTGTCATAACATAATCCTGAGATGGAATTATTGATGCCAATTCATTACTAAGAAGAAACATCTGTCTAGTGATTTCTGATTCTCAATGATTGGCAAAAGCTTAACCTTGAGTAAGATATACACAAAGATCATAAACTGTTATGATTATCTCAAATCTAATTAATTTCTTCAATACTTATGTCTTATCTAAATTTAGTATTTGGATGATATGGATCCACATCCCAATGATGGGAATATTAATTCCCTCAAGATTATTGATGCAACTTAGTGACGAATTGCATTAAGCTAAAAGCCTGGATCAAATAAGATTTCCAATCGACTACAGTCTAACCACTTGAAATTGATTTCATTTTGAATGTCTTATATTAAAATGATATTACAAGGTAGGCTTTTGTTAATTTCATATGCTTGACATATCTGAACAAACTTATAATACCAAATTATATTAATTTACCTTTATTTTTAGATTAAGTCTATCCACACTTCGTGGATAACTTCAAGTCATATCTTAATGGGTAAAGTGTAGTTGATACTCATTATTCATTAGGATTTAAACGGTTAAGTATCAATACTTCACTGTAGCTGATATTCTCTTAAGCCACCTATTTTAGTTTAACGTTACTTAATTTTGAACTCATTCAATTGTTCATCACAAGAACTTTATTTTACTTTTGTTATATTGCGTTCCCTGAGCTGAAGGGTTTAATTGTGACACTTTCATTTATGTTCGAATCCCACTTTGAACATCGACATTGGGATGCAGGTGCATCCAGCCGATGAGTCTCGAGTAGGACGAAACGTGCGTCCTGGATTCCACTTGCCAGTCACAATCCAACTTAAACAATTTATCATACTGACTTCGTAAGATGATTGGGCAGGCACAAATTATAATGATATATGAACAGCCGATAGTCGATACTGTTAGATTGGGGGGGATCATAATAAATGAGTGACGTGCAGAACTGATTTCCAGAATCTTATTTTACATAGCTTCTGACCCATTAAATGTTACCGCTTATCATTTTCTGTCAGTAAATTGTAACTGGTTGGTTGTGTATACGTTGCCTCGTTTCCTTATCCTTGTTACGCTTGTTCTGTATTAATGTTATTTTTCTAATTAGATAGTTATGAGGACAGGCTTTATATGTATGTAAAGGAATGCTTGGAATATAAGTGTAACTCAATCTGTTTGGATCCAATGCCTTCTCTTCTTCTTTCCAGCTTTATGGATTAGTCGTATCAAGGAAAATGTGCTTGCACAGAGGAGTCTTTTTGTCATGTTTGTTGTATTGGTTTCCCGAAAGATTAATATTTTTATTACATCATGACTGGCCGATTTCAAAACATAACACATACACATCCTCCTCCATTACCAAACATATATAATTGAAGTGTATCATAAGGTTAATACTAAATGAATTTCTGTGGCTATGTATAAGTGTTGTCTAGAAGAAATACTCAAACGTCACGAAGCTATAACAGTATGAAAGTTGAATTATCAGCTGTGTCTGGAAGTAGTTATATTAAAACCTCCATGGTTAAGACCTGAGTTAAATTCAGTTTTTAATTAGTCAAGTTCATTCATGTAAGAATCTTTAGTCTAGTTAGGTTCTATGGTGATTGATGAATTTGAATTTAATATAAGTAATTGGCATTTGATAAACAACTATTAGAAACCAGTAAGCGAAGAACATCTATTTCGCCCTATTCTGGTACTCATTGGCAGCATACATTCACGATCTCATGGAGAAATAGAGCCAAAGACTTTCAAGTTCGCTGTCAATAGCCTAACACTTGGATGGTCGATTTTTCTTACTCGACTATATGGAGCATAAGACAGTCAATCACTTAAAGCACTGGATAAAATCGTGTAATATCTCACGAAATTTAATAAAGTTAGACATATAAATCGTTGACTACCACTAACTTAATTGTTTAAAAGTCAGGTGTTCATCACAAAGCCTGAAAGTTCTGAGTTTAATCCACCTAATGGATCATGGATGTGAAGTTACTAGGGAGTTTCGCAATAGATCAAAACCCTTGTTCATTGTCGTTTGCGTTACAACAGTTGTAATATATTCTACACATTAAAAAACGAAAATAATTACAAATGGAATAGTGTTTAAGATATTATTGCACGTTTCCAACAATTATATCACTAACCTTGATTATAATCATCTTGTATCCTACTATCACTAACTGTTGGAGTAATAAACTGTTCTGTTAAACTTTCTGTTATCTCAGGTGATGAATATGAGTCAGTTGAAATTGCTAATGGTTCTGCTTCCACATATTCATTTTCTGTTAAATATCGATTATATACATGTACTGTTGCTATTTGATCATCCATTTGTTCCTTTTTCATATCTTCAAATGTTCTAAATCTATATTTAACAGATTGTCTTTCTGGAAGATTATCACTATTATCATTATTATAAGGTATAGTATTAGTTGTATTGTTAAAATAATTTAATGGACTAGTATTTCTGTACAATTTCCAATTTTTCATTTTATTCAATAGTAGTTGTTGACGTAGAAATGATTGATCTGTAATTGATTGTGTCCAACTTTCTATTGTTGTTGTATCATCAGTTTGTGTTAGTTTACATTGATTATCATTACTATTATTATTATTATTATTATTATTATTATTATTATTATTATTATTATTGACAATAGTTATCAATGAATCTTTTGTAATAGATTTATTAGATTTCGTATTTAATTCTGTTAATTTCAATTGATTCCATTCAATGTTATTAATATGAAGTGTAGATTTTAAATGATCAATATCATGTTGATCATCATGATATGAATGATTATGATGATAATGATGATGATTAAATGTAGTGATAGTTGGTGTATGATGTAAATTTTTATTAGAATATTGATAATTGACCATATTTTTGTTCAATAATAATGAACACTAGAAGTGTCCAATTCATACTTAGTTTTATAGTATTCACGTTGTTTAACTTATTGTTAACTTATAACAATTACTATACATTGATTATTGAATGTGTATACAATCTAATTCATTAACTTCATCATTCTATTAAATGAAGTTTATTATTGAAATTCAATAAATATTTACTTATTTCATAATATCATATTTCATTTAAGTAATAATATAATGTAAATTATTTCCACCAATAGATAAACATTTATTGAGTTGGGAAAATTCTATCTAACTCTTTATGATTGGTTAATTGATTGTAATTACTCAACCGGTTTTAGTAGACGAGACCTATACCATACATATTTATATATGCTTACAAACATGCATGACAATGCATATATATGTATATATGCATATATTGAGTAGTATTGTAATACTAATAGTCTAAGCATATTCTTGATCATATAAACAATAATATATAAAAAGTCTTGGGAAATCTTATAAATTAGGCGTTTACTTCTTTTTATAGATAGTACAAATTAACATAAGAGTTGTTAGTCAGTTCTTATTGTTATAAGTTAACTCATTAAGTACTAATATAGTGATATAAGTATTTACAGTATAAACGACACACCCATAATATCCAAACAATAAGTTTCAACATTTTGGATGATATCATAAATTGTTCGTAGTAATTGGTATTCTAAATAAACATCAAACCTACAAATGACATGCACATTATCAAGTGTTTAGTGATTTCTTTTTTTTTTTGAAGACCTCACCACAAACTTTGTGAATAAAAAGACCAAATATTGAAATTTAAGAATGAATTGGAGAAAATTGAAATAAACACAAATGAATTTACTTGAACATTGCACCCATGAGACAGTGACAAACCTATCACTTCTGAGATGAATGCCCAATTGATAATGACCTTTTATATATATACTCAGATAGACAGATAAATAGATAGGTTAATTGAGTGTTTGATAGATTGTGAGAGATGAATTGAGGAAGGAATTACTGCTTCACTGATCATCTGTTAATTTAATCTTAGTTTGAATGGAAATCTTATCAATGTTATCTACGTACTAAATTTTGTTTAATACGCTTGTTAGCATATGTTTTTTCCGCTTTGTTATAGTACGTCAATAATACTTTTTTTACTGTTGCATATCAGTAGAGCCCATGGCTGCCACTTAACCTAATGACCTTTTCACTGTATGTTTATTTGTTGATATATGCTCTCAACGTATTATTTTTATTGTGGAGCCTCCAGCGCGTTATGTAATATGTAATGTTGGATTCTTTTGGTTGAAATACATATCTATCGCATCTTCTTTAGTTTCCTCTTGATCATGCGGGTATCATGCTATGAATGTATGTATGTGTGCTCGAGTCATTGTAGTTTATAAAGATCGATCTCTGGATATTATTTATAATTGAGAGAACCTAACGTAGTCATGAATCTGGTAACTTTGATTCTATAGAGTAGTGAGTGTAAATTAGAAACACGCTACTATGGTTGAAACCTTTTTGAATTATCACTGGCATATCGCCTGTATAATACATTCAAACATAGATCTATTTTATTCATTTCATAGCGTCGATATTACTTGTGGAATTATGTAGTTATATCATATTCACTTATTAACCAATATTAAATATTATCATTTATACATAGTAAATATATGTTTGTTGGAGTAATTGGCAATCTAAACTCGAATTTATCATGAGTAATTATGAGCAGGCTCTTATGTCAAAGTCCTAATGGTGAGACGACAGGAAGACCACGTACGACACCTGCTGTGAAAATTAAGGTCTCGACACTTAATCATCTTAAGAGTATTTAATCTCATGTGCACCAACTTAACTTCACATACATACACTAATGATCAGGTGCATGTAAAACGAAGAAGTGTATCAGCCTCTAATACTGTCCTAGAATACTAACATGTTCCATTGGTTGTACGTCTATTAAATTACAGTTTGGATGTTGTAGCATGATTGAACACAGAAACTGGTATAACTTATACACTCTGTTTTGATCCTGTGCTTGTCGGATTTGCGTTCATTTCTGTTATGACGCAAAATAAAGTTGGTTTGAAATAGCGAAACGCTAATTGGGTGTGCCCAGTCGGTAAATGCGCGTCTGCCCTATGCTCACTCAGTCCCAAGCCGTAGATAGAAAAACAAAACGATAAATCAACCAGACTGAATCCGAATTGCACTATATCTCCAAACGTTCCTTTATCTATATACAAAAACAGACCACGCAGTAAATCAATCAGGAATTCAACAATAATGTAGAACAAAGGAGGTAGTGGTAGTTAATAGGGACAACTTGTACACAACCAATCAACTGTAGTTCGTAGTAGGAAACAATATACAAAGAGTAAATATACTAAACAGGAGGAGAGAGTAGGAGGAACATAACAATCATGGTAACGAAATGTTTACACTACTCACTACCAAAATAATTGAAATAGTCTTCCAAAATACAGTTCTGAAAGTTCGTTACTTTTTTTAATCGCCCGACATAACAATTTCAAGCATAATTCTTCTACATTCATCGGTACTGACTTTTAATATTTACGCTTATCCTATGAAATGTGGATGTTCATGAGTCAATATAATGCACAATGATTTACAGACATATCTGAATTATATTATTACGGAAGAGAGTTGAATCGCAATCTAATAGAAACAAGTAATAACGATTTGAACAATTAATGAAACACGTAGCCTACATATGGCACATACAGCACATGTCATCATAACAGTAACAGTAGTTAGTTGACTCTTCTAAAGCGTAAAATAAAGAAATCGATACATCAGATCCATGATAGCATATCTGGAGCTAGTTAAATCCAACTAGTGAAACAGGTTTATTCAGATAGGCAGAGGGGAAGAAAGTTCAACCATGCGTTGAACATACGCTATGAAATTTAAAATTCAGAAGTTGACGTGTCTAGCGGATAATCTGGGCCGTCACACTCTTTTCAGAACCTTCCGTCAAAACGGAATATTAAAGTTTCCATATACACGCTTTCAGTATCATAACATTTCACGTGATTAACATTCCAGGATTAGATTGTATTCATATATGCATCTTACAGCTGGAAAACATCCTTAAATTTTCTGCAGTTGTTAGTAAGTTTAGTTGTTGAATAGCCACTTACCTTTTTGCATATTTGTCAATACACGTCAAATATTATCAGATTTGTCTTCTGATTTTGTTATTATATTGTAATATCCACAGATTCAGACATTTCCTCATACTATGACAGAGTCCGTAAGCTCAACTAGCCTTAAAGTACCTTTTAAGTATCTTCATCCAATATTGTGATTTGTTCATTTAGCGAATTATTTTTCCCGGGCATCATATATTATCCCAGAAAGCAACGTACGGATACGTGAGAGTAATGCTACCCGATAAGATTGTTAATCATGTCCGGGACGTAGTGGTTAATCGAGATTCGAAAGCACCTTATAGTGTTTTGAAACAAGCAGTTATCAAAGCCACACCATTGTCAGGCCAAAAAATTATCGATTAAGTATTAAGTACTGTACAGTTAGGCTATAGAATGCCTTCTAAGTTAAGGAATTATATGACAACCCTTTTAGGCTACAGAAAAGTTGGTGGCAAGCTGTTTGCCAATTATGGTTTAGCCGCTTACCGCAATATATATTTGAAGGTGCACCTGGTATATGACCAAGTTACGTTTGGATTATTACCAGAGCAACTTCTAACGATTGAACAGACACTTACGAATGAGAAGAAATCAGAAGGCAATGAAGGATGGAAGAGAAGTTATATTTGATCGTAAATAGAGCGGCAATGGAAAAGCAACGTCTAGGCTGGCAAACTAGAGAGAGTTGCTTTCCACGGTACGGCGTGACGTGATCTGGTGATGATGCGTGACCGAGCGCCTTCAACTTAGTAGTGTCTGCTAAAACAAACATGGTCAGCATCAATGTCGAAACCTATGTAACTATTTATTTTGGGGATTATTTACCGATACATAATTGTCAAATACTCACCTACAAAGATGATGTTGATATTGACAGATTAACTGAAATTGCCGATCGCATACACGATGGTACGGAATATCAAAGTGGTGTACAATTTAGCTGGGTACAATCACCCAATGGAGTGAATGTTTAAAAAACTGGGTGGAAATACTACAAGGTGATATAATGGCACTGCCTTTACACAACGCACTTCGCACGCGATCACGTAGGTAATCTCATGGCAGACAGAAGTACTTACCAATTAAGACAAACACTACTGCTATTTTCCGGTATCATCGATGACCAATCTAGACAATGTTCCCTGCATGTAGCTTTAAGAAACGCCATGTGGGAAATGGTGAGGCCGGTGGCCGGTGACTGCTGCTGCTTCCGGCAAGAAGTCAAAGAGCTGTTGTCGTTTTACGTTACTTTGAAATCAGTCTTAAATGACGTTTTGGATCAAGCTGATGCCAAGAAAAAACTGCTCAAAACGGTACAGTATCTTATGACGAATGTTCAATAGTGGCATTCCAGTTAACAACAGGATGGTTTTCTTTAGTAGGGCATGCCCTATGAAAGACACAACCAGTTTCAGTGAACGAATGCAAGGTATTCATCACTATTCGAGATCGTCGTTTTAATGTTTACTACTAGACATGGTTATGGATTCTTCTTTGGGCCCGATAAACTTAGTTTATTTGCGTGTACTCAAAAAGCTAGTCAGGTTTGTGGATGAAGACTGGTGGTAATACACTAAGTCCACAGAACCATAAGCTAGTAAATAAGAGACTGATTGAGTGCCAGAGCAAAACACCAGGGAAAAAAAGGTGGAAAATTCATCTGCAATAAAGGGGGAAGAGGAGAAAAATTTGTCTGTAATAAAAGTGGAAAATTCGCCTAACTAGTGCCACTCCCACTTTGTTTCCTATTGATAACCATTGACATTTTCTCTTATTTTCCCCTCCATCTATTTTATTCTCCGTCTTTGTTAGTTTAAGGGGGGGACTCCTAGTAAGGCGAAGTTTAATAGGGCGTAAATTTTGAGAAAAACAAACTCCGCCTGTAGCCCTCCTAGGGTTACTGCCGGTCCCAAGCCCGGGTAAAGGAGGAGGGTTGGGCATGGGGCTAGCTAAACCATTTAAACCATTTAAACCATTTAAACCATTTAAACCATTTAAACCATTTAAACCATTTAAACCATTTAAACCATTTAAACCATTTAAACCATTTAAACCATTTAAACCATTTAAACCATTTAAACCATTTAAACCATTTAAACCATTTAAACCATTTAAACCATTTAAACCATTTAAACCATTTAAACCATTTAAACCATTTAAACCATTTAAACCATTTAAACCATTTAAACCATTTAAACCATTTAAACCATTTAAACCATTTAAACCATTTAAACCATTTAAACCATTTAAACCATTTAAACCATTTAAACCATTTAAACCATTTAAACCATTTAAACCATTTAAACCATTTAAACCATTTAAACCATTTAAACCATTTAAACCATTTAAACCATTTAAACCATTTAAACCATTTAAACCATTTAAACCATTTAAACCATTTAAACCATTTAAACCATTTAAACCATTTAAACCATTTAAACCATTTAAACCATTTAAACCATTTAAACCATTTAAACCATTTAAACCATTTAAACCATTTAAACCATTTAAACCATTTAAACCATTTAAACCATTTAAACCATTTAAACCATTTAAACCATTTAAACCATTTAAACCATTTAAACCATTTAAACCATTTAAACCATTTAAACCATTTAAACCATTTAAACCATTTAAACCATTTAAACCATTTAAACCATTTAAACCATTTAAACCATTTAAACCATTTAAACCATTTAAACCATTTAAACCATTTAAACCATTTAAACCATTTAAACCATTTAAACCATTTAAACCATTTAAACCATTTAAACCATTTAAACCATTTAAACCATTTAAACCATTTAAACCATTTAAACCATTTAAACCATTTAAACCATTTAAACCATTTAAACCATTTAAACCATTTAAACCATTTAAACCATTTAAACCATTTAAACCATTTAAACCATTTAAACCATTTAAACCATTTAAACCATTTAAACCATTTACGTTACTTTGAAATCAGTCTTAAATGACGTTTTGGATCAAGCTGATGCCAAGAAAAAACTGCTCAAAACGGTACAGTATCTTATGACGAATGTTCAATAGTGGCATTCCAGTTAACAACAGGATGGTTTTCTTTAGTAGGGCATGCCCTATGAAAGACACAACCAGTTTCAGTGAACGAATGCAAGGTATTCATCACTATTCGAGATCGTCGTTTTAATGTTTACTACTAGACATGGTTATGGATTCTTCTTTGGGCCCGATAAACTTAGTTTATTTGCGTGTACTCAAAAAGCTAGTCAGTTTGTGGATGAAGACTGGTGGTAATACACTAAGTCCACAGAACCATAAGCTAGTAAATAAGAGACTGATTGAGTGCCAGAGCAAAACACCAGGGAAAAAAGGTGGAAAATTCATCTGCAATAAAGGGGGAAGAGGAGAAAAATTTGTCTGTAATAAAAGTGGAAAATTCGCCTAACTAGTGCCACTCCCACTTTGTTTCCTATTGATAACCATTGACATTTTCTCTTATTTTCCCCTCCATCTATTTTATTCTCCGTCTTTGTTAGTTTAAGGGGGGGACTCCTAGTAAGGCGAAGTTTAATAGGGCGTAAATTTTGAGAAAAACAAACTCCGCCTGTAGCCCTCCTAGGGTTACTGCCGGTCCCAAGCCCGGGTAAAGGAGGAGGGTTGGGCATGGGGCTAGCAACCCCATCCCGTAAAAACCCAAACTTGCTAAAAAAACGCAAACCAGATTAAACAAGATAAACCATTTAAACCATTTAAACTCTGCCCTGGGAGTGGAAGGATATATGACGCCTCATGATGAAAGCCGAAATTCTTCGGAAGTCATGAGGCCGATGCCTCCCCTTCTAACAACCAGAGCAAATATTTGTATAGGTACATGGAATGTTCGAACAATGTGGGAGAGCGGAAAGACAAATCAAATAGCTGCAGAAATGAAGAGATACAACTTGACAATACTCGGAATCAGAGAAACTCATTGGACTCAAGCTGGACAGAAAATATTAGCTTCGGGAGAGACGCTACTATACTTCGGCCACGAAGAGGAAAATGCTCCCCACACTCAAGGAGTTGCTCTGATGCTGTCCAAGGAGGCACGTAATGCACTTGTGGGATGGGAACCACATGGACCCAGGATCATCAAAGCATCTTTCAAAACAATGAAGAAAGGGATTACAATGAACATTATCCAATGCTATGCACCAACCAACGACGGCAACGACGAAGACAAAGATCAGTTTTACGACAGACTGCAATCAATTATAGCAAAGTGTCGAGGAAAAAATCTGACAATACTGATGGGAGACCTCAACGCCAAAGTCGGAATGGACAACACTGGATATGAAGAAATCATGGGACGACAAGGACTGGGAGACAGAAACGACAATGGTGAAAGACTTGCAAACCTATGTGCCTTCAACAAATTAGTTATAGGTGGTACAATATTCGCCCACAAACGCATACACAAGGCTACATGGGTCTCACCGGATCATACTACTGAGAATCAAATCGATCATATATGTATCAATAAAAAATTTAGAAGATCAATGGAAGATGTAAGAACCAGGAGAGGAGCTGACATAGCTTCAGACCACCACCTGGTGGTTTCTAAAATGAAACTGAAGCTAAAGAAGCAGTGGACAACTGGAGTAGCAGCAGTGCAGCGGTTCAATACAGGATTTCTCTGAGACACTGACAAATTCAAGAAATTCAAAATATCTCTCAACAACAGGTTCCAAGCCTTACAAGATCTGCCGAAAGAAGAAGAAACTACTATGGAGGATAGCTGGAAAGGAATCAAAGAAGCACTAACGTCTACGTGTCAGGAGGTTCTGGGCCGCAAGAAGCATCATTATAAGGAACGGATCTCCACTGAGACATTGAGCAAAATTCAGCAAAGGTGGAACAAGAAGATAGAAATCAACAACAGCCGAACAAGAGCAGGGAAAATCAAGGCTCAAGCTGAATACTCAGAAGCAAATAAGCAAGTAAAGAAGAGCAATAGAGCTGACAAACGGAAATACATCGAAAGCCTTGCAACGACAGCGGAGAAGGCTGCAAGAGAAGGAAATATTAAACAGCTATACGACATAACGAAGAAACTGGCGGATAAACATGGTAAACCAGAGCGACCGATCAAGAACAAAGAAGGCAAGACACTCACTGAGATTGAATAACAAAAGAATAGGTGGGTAGAACACTTTGAGGAACTCTTGAATAGGCCAGCTGCACTGAACCCACCCAACGGACATCGAAGCAGCACCTACAGATCTTTCGATAGATGTCACTCCACCAACGATGGAAGAAATCAAGAGGGCCATCAGTCAAATCAAAAGTGGGAAAGCAGCAGGACCTGACAATATACCAGCTGAAGCACTCAAGTCAGATATCGACCTAACAGCAAGGATATTCCACGTTTTATTCAAAAAGATCTGGGAAGAAGAACAAGTGCCGGCAGACTGGAAAGAAGGACATCTTATCAAGATACCAAAGAAAGGAGATTTGAGCAAATGTGACAACTACAGAGGGATCACGCTACTGTCGATACCAGGGAAAGTCTTTAACAGAATATTGTTGAACAGAATGAAGGATTCAGTGGAGGCTCAACTTCGAGATCAGCAAGCTGGTTTTCGTAAGGATCGGTCGTGCACGGACCAAATCGCAACACTACGGATCATCGTTGAACAATCAATTGAATGGAACTCGCCACTGTACATCAACTTCATTGATTATGAGAAGGCGTTTGATAGTGTAGATAGGAGAACACTATGGAAACTTCTTCGACACTACGGTGTACCAGAGAAACTCGTCAATATCATCCGGAACTCTTACGACGGAACACAGTGCAAAATTGTGCATGGAGGACAACTGACAAATGCATTTTCAGTGAGGACCGGAGTCAGACAAGGTTGTTTGCTGTCACCTTTTCTCTTCCTCCTAGTGGTCGACTGGATCATGAAGACCTCCACATCTGAGGGAATGTACGGGATTCAATGAACAAGTAGGATGCAACTCGATGATTTGGACTTTGTGGATGATCTAGCTCTCCTATCACATGCACACCAACAAATGCAAGCCAAGACAATCAGTGTAGCAACAACTCCAGCATCAGTAGGCTTGAACATACATAAGGGTAAAAGCAAGATTCTCAAATACAACACAAGGAGCACCAACCCAATTCAACTTGATGGCGAAACTCTGGAAGAGGTGGATACCTTCACATATCTGGGGAGCATCATCGATGAAAAAGGAGGGTCTGATGCAGATGTAAAGACAAGGATTGGCAAGGCAAGGGCAGCATTCCCGCAGTTGAAAAACATCTGGAACTCAAAACAAATATCAACTAACCTCAAAGTCAGACTCTTCAATTCGAACGTGGAGACAGTCCTGCTGTATGGAGCTGAAACCTGGAGAATTACTGCAAACATCCTCAGACGGATACAGGTATTTATAAACAACTGCCTACGCAAGATACTGAATGTCCGTTGGCCGGAAACCATCAGCAACAACTTACTATGGGAGAGGACAAACCAACTTCCAGCCGAAGAGGAAATTAGGAAAAGACGGTGGAAATGGATAGGACATACACTACGCAAACCATCAGACTGCATCACAAGACAAGCATTAACATGGAATCCTGCTGGGAAACGGAAAAGAGGAAGGCCAAAGAACACGCTGCGTCGAGAATTGGAAGCAGACATTAAAAGGATGAGCAGCAACTGGAAACAACTGGAAAGGATTGCTCAGGACAGAGTTAAATGGAGAACACTGGTGAGCGGCCTATGCTCCTCAGCGAGGAGTAACGGGCATAAGTAAGTAAGAATTTTGAGAAGTTATGGTAGTTACAAAGGGAATATGATGGTTATTATGTCAGTTCTCAGCATGACACTAAATGCAATAAATGTTTATGTACTTGGGTATTCGTTTTTATTGATATTAAATTATTAGATATCAGTATCCTCGTAGCGTAGAGTTCTGGTTTCTCTTGCAGTAGAATGATAAATGGGTAGATCCAACTAGACTTTTATGTGAGTCAAAGTAGCACACATCGAAGCATTTCAAACATCACCATTGAGTGTTTGTTCGTGTCAGAAGCATAATACGTAGCCTTAAAAATAAAACAAGTTCAGCCCTACAGACGAGAGGAGTTTGTAGTTATCTCCCACACCATCATGTCTGCTGACTGAAAACTCCACAATCCCAATCCATTTGCACACTCATATATTGATGATTTGCTAGTAGCGAGTTCAAATGCAGACGAACATTTGCAATACTTACAGAGGTTTTTCCAGAGATTAACCGAATTTGGGGTAGTCGTTAATCCCTAAAAGCTTAAATTCGACAAAATTTCACTTCATTTCCGGGGTCACATAGATAGTTCACAATGGGGTTATTCCCATAACGGTGAACATGGGGGTCTATAATTATTTACCTTATACCGGAATTTGTTAGAAGCTTCGTTAACTTTTCGGCTTGGAAATTAACATCAACACATCATACAGCACTGTTTACAAGTAGCCTGGCCATTGACCAACATAATAAAAAGCATCCCGGACTCAATATGACAGAATCCGCTATTAAAGCTTCGTAAAAGTTAAATGAGAGAGAGATTTGAGAGTCACGTCATTGCTTGTCTGAAAAAATCATTTGCCATTAACCCTAAGTACCGACACATTGGGCACAACAGTGGAAGCTGTTCTTCAGCACAGTCAGCGTCGACCATTATCGTCTCCCTCCGAACGGCTTAACAAAACACAGACTAGTTGCAGCACGTCCAGCTGGGAGCTCTTAGCAGCTTATTTTGCCATAGAACATTTTCGACATATGCTGCAACTTATAGCTTCCATCATTTTTGCTGACTATAAGCAACTCAAGAAAGTCTGTCACAATTCTATCATAATAACTGTAACCCCAGAAACTCGACAATTAAACTTCTTCCCACAACATTCGACAGGCTAATGCTAGATTAAAGAAAGTACCAATCAGGTGGTAGATGATTAATCATGGTTGACTGTGGGTACGCCAAGTGTTGTAAGGATAAACTATATAGATGTGTCATGATTACAATGTCAAACTATGTAAGCGCTTAGATTCCCAAATTTCACTGGGACTTGAACAGCTACCATTAAATGATACGGAAACACTCATGCGTGATACTCCGGCCTTGATTTTAGACACGTTTATTCGGGTAAGCATGAAGAGTAGTATAAGCAACTGGGCGAAAACTTACCTACCTTGTCAGAAATCAAGGGAGTACTGCTCGGCACACTACTTCACCTTTGGGAGTCTTTACAATGAACGAAACCAGATTTGATCATATACATGTGGATATAATGAGACTGCCGCCTCTCTTTAATGGTTACATAAACACTGTGGCATGTATTGGTCGATTTAGGCGTTGACCAGGAGAAATCATCCTGAAGGATAAAACAAGTTGCGATAAATGGAGCAAAGAGTCACCATCAATTTTCTTGGGAATTCAATCGACCTTCAAGCGGGATTTATGCTATTTTTCTGCTGAGTTAGTGTATGGGAAGGGAATACTTTAATCCAGCAGCAGAGATTCTTATTGATATGTAGGGGATATGATGGCAAACTATTTGTTGTACTTTACACCCCGATTGCGCACATTGAAAACTAAGAGATTGTCCCTACGTTCTCGCTAAAACTGTTTACGCGTGTCAGCTTTCACACCATCTGTACATTGGCCCATCCAAAGCTTTGTTCAGGAATGATAAAACAGTTACTTTAGAACACACTAGAAAAGTGACACAGTGAGCTTGTATGAGTGTCTCCATGTTATTTTTTGTATTGTGCAGTCCCTTCACCGGTATTTTATCATTTTCTTGAGCTCCGACTCTGTAACAGACCTTGTTTCTTTCTGTTTGCCCCTCTTTTTTATAACAGTATTATATTTTTCTCACAATCAGTGTCTTACACATTCTTTTTTGTTAGCATGTGCTACATGGTATTGGTCTCCAGTTTTGTTTTACCGGGTTTCAAGACCTTGTTGTAAGCCATATTGGCTTGATATCTTATTTGTCTATGCCTGAGTGACTTGACTCAGTTGGTTGGCTTTATTTGTTAGGACAAGTAACTATTTTGATGTCTAGATACTACGTATTTATTGTATATGACCAAGTTACGCTTGCGATATTACCAGGGCAACTTCTAACGATTGAACAAACACTTACGAATGAGAAGAAATCAGAAGGCAATGAAGGATGGAAGAGAAGTTATATTTGATTGTGAATAGCAACGTTTAGGCTGGAAAACTAGAGAGAGTTGCTTTCCACGATGCGGTGTAACGTGATCTGGTGATGATGCGTGACCGAGAGCCTTCAACTAGTAGTGTCCGGTAAAACAAACATGGTCAGCATCAATATCGAAACCTATGTAACTGTTTATTTTGGGGATTATTTACCGTCACAGCTCACTCCGCTCGTGAGGACCCTATGACGTACCAGCCAAAAGATAAAACCCAATGCGTTGGACATTGGTAAACATTCCTTTGATAGCTTGGATGTTGTGTAGCTTCTGGGCGTCAGTGCCTATGCTAAAGTGTCGTTACATAAAAAGAACAATTGTACAAAATGTAATCGTTCCCTTCCGTTTTCTTCTGGTCGTTTCCAGGAGTCCTGGAAATCCAAAAAAAGAAAATTTTTAAATATGCGCATTTCCTATATATATCAACAATTGGCAGTCAAATGCGGCTACGAAGACGTATAAGAAGCCGACAACATTAATATCAATACAAAAAGGATTTTTAATATTTTTAAACATATGAAAATGTGTAGAATGCATACCGTAAAGTTTAAAAAAAGGTATTTTTATTCAATTTTTTATTTTAGATATATAAAATTCACGATACACAGAGTGGAAAATTAGAAAAAAAATTAATAGATGTGACATTCCTTTAAGCGTTCTAGAAATCGTACATTTCTACCAGTACGTGTGGCTCTCGTCGATACGGAGCTCTTCTGAATTTCCACTTGCTTATTAGTCAGTGTTTGAGGCGTGACGACTTCGTTCCTGTCAAGTTTAGGCGGTGTTGTGGGAAGTGGGATATCGAAAAATTTACCTTCTAGGTAAGCTGCCTTGAGGCGGTCAATGCTGATCTACTCCTCGTGGCAATTTTTGTCGTTTCAAGACCTTGTACGGTCCTTCGTGAGTCACGTCAAGAGGTCGGCGTAGAGCCTCACGACGTACGAAAACGTGTGCACTATGTTTTAAAGTGGGTTGTATGATGTCGTATATCAGTAGAGAACTGGGAAATGTAGTCTAGATGACGCGACTCTCGCGGAGAGTACTTATCTGAAGATGACTTCATAAAAAACGTCAGTGGTTTATGGTCGGTGAATATTGTAAATTCCCGGCATTCGATGGAATGTTGAAAATGTTGTACAGCACAGTACATGGCTAGCAGTTCACGTCCAAAAGTGCTGTATCTAGATTCGGTATCGTTTAATTATCTTGAGAAGAATGCTAAAGGTTGCTATGCTTCGTCAGTCCATTGTTTCAGAACTGCGCCAATCGCTGAGTCAGATGCTGACAAGAGCTTCAGTATTGTGATGTGCCAGCATAGTCGTATTGACTATTGCTTCCTTAGTCGCAGTAAAGGCTTTCTTTGACTCTGCATCCATTGTGACTACTTTTTTATTTCCACGATGCTGATCCGTTAGTGGTTTCATGATAGATGCACAGTTCGGTATAAATCGTCTGTAAAAACTTACCAACCCATTGAAAGCTCGCAACTGTTGAATGGTGGTTGGTTCCGGGTACAACAGAATAGCTGCCACCCTGTGTTTTTGGGGTTGTTTATCATTAGCATCAATAGTATGCCCCAGGAAGTCCAACGCGGTTGCTCTGATTCGGCATTTATGTATGTTTATGGTAACTCCATATTCTTGTAGTCTTCTAAAGACTGTGTCTAAATGTTTCATATGTGCTACCTCGTCTGGACTTGCTATCAGTCAGTCGTCGACGTATGCATGGATATAATCAAGCTTACAGAACACGTCATCGACGAAACGTTGAAATGTTTGTGTTGCATTTCTCAACCCGAAAGGTATTCGAAGGAATTCGTAAAGGCTAAAAGGGGTTACAATCGCGGTTTTGGATATGTCATTTTCAGACATCGGTATTTGGTTGTACGCCTTTACCAAGTCGATTTTCGAAAATATTGTCATGCCCCCTTCAGAGTAGCCGTTAAATCGTGTATGTATGGTAACGGGTAACGATCTGTCATAGATTGAGCGTTGAGACGTCGATAATCACCGGTTGGAGGCCAATCATTGCTATCTTTCTTCGGGACCATATGTAATGGAGATGACCACGGCTACTGGATGGGCGTATTATTCCCAGGTCAATCATATGCTTGAATTCGTTTTTCGCTATCCTTAGTTTTTCAGGCGCGAGTCGGCGCGCTTTGGAGAATACAGGTTGACCTGTAGTCGTGATGTGATGTGTAACATTCCTGGTTACGCATGATAATTTCGATGTTGTCTTATTCAGACCAGGTTACTTGTCGAGTATCGGCTGAAAATAAGGGTTAATTAAATGTTTAAAGCGAAAAGGACATAAGCTACAACCTGTAGCCGCGGTTCCACGAACGCATAGATTTGTGTTACTATCCACTAGTCTCTTTTTACTAGGGTCCACAAGCAAGTTATGATGGCTCAGTAAATCTATGCCTACGACAGGTATTTTCACGTCGGTGATGGTGAAAATCCAGTGTATGGGTTTTCGTAAATCCACGTTTAAGTAGACATATCGTTTGCCATACGTAGGTATGTGTTTTTCATCGGCTGCCTGTAGATCAAATGCAGCTTCATGGTGGCGATCATATGGAGCTGCAAGAAGAACGCTAACTTCTGCGCCAGTATCGACGAGGTAAAAAAAACCTTCGTTATCACATCAGTGATAAATAACAGGAGGTTGTTTCCACTGGCTACGGTTGCCGCTAACGAGTGCCTGCGGGATAGTTTCCTGATGAGTCGACAGTGGGTTTATGTCTAAGGAAACAACAGGGTTCTATAAATTCCTCGACAATTTTCCATAGGTATTGTGGTACCAACACCAATGTGAGTTTTCATTTCGTTGAAGTCGAGACGACTATTTTCTCCGTGACGTACTTCGTTGGCGAGAATTGTTCGGTCGGTGTCTTTCCTTTAGGTCAAGAAAGAGCAGTACACACTTTCGTAACGTCGTTTTCGGTGGAATGAGCTTTTCTCAGTGATGGAAAAAAACTCATTGTTTCGACTTCTAGTAATCTCCGGAATTCGATCAGCAAATGAAGCTAGTTTATCTGCTAGGTTGTTATTAAACGTTATCAGAACTGCTTGCACTTGTTGTGGCAGTTTCGGTAGGAAGAGTTGACGGAAAAGACCTTCGTCGAAAGTGCGTTGACCAATCACTTCTCGCATGCACAACAACATTTCTGTCGCTGAACCACTACCGATCCCGTTGGTGTGAAACAACTCATCAAGACTCTAACTGTTGGATAGAACTCCGCGTTTAAAAATTAATCTTTTAAACTGGTCATAAGGTTCTAGGCAGTCAGGGCTGAAAAAGTAAGGGGTGACGTACCTGTTCAATTCACGCGGAAGTGACCTTACGACGGCAAGGAATTGAACGCGTAGATCTGTCACGCAGTGGTCTCGAAACTCGGCTTCTGTGTAGCCGAACCAAGCTTTTATGTTTTCTGTCCAGAAAGGAATGAGCTGAATATTTGGGGGTGTAGGAGTTTTAATCCTAATGAACTTAAGAGTCTGATCAGTCATCATATATATGCAACATGCAAATACAAAAATAAATGCAATAAAAATGTGCCATTTTAGAAGGTAGAAGGTACTACCAGAAAACAGTGATGTACGCTGACCTAAACGAAACTGGTTAGCAAACTTTAAAGTTAAGTACAGACTTTGAATATTTAAAGGCGCTTTATACGACAGTTGCGTTTTGCTGCCAGCGCAAATGTTTCCATAGCTTGTTGACCGATATCCATACAGTTGAGTATCACTTGTTTTAATATGATCCCCTCAAGTTGGGACGAACTCAGAATACAAGCTCGAATACTGGAGAGCGAAATCGATTCAAAATTAGCTGCTTTTGGTAAAATTGGTACTCGACCTGTTGAACACAAATACACTCCTCTCTTTACGTCTTCTGCTACAACTTGCAGAAGTGATGTCACTCAAGCAGCGTCAGCTAATGTGGATTTTGATTCAAACTTCAGTGTAATGTGCAATGAAATCGAAGAACATCTGCAAAGGTGAATCGTTTTACTGTAGACTTTTGCAGTAATAAATGCTTCAAATGGATCACTTTAATTTTCGCGCCAAATAATTCCTTATATGCCAGTGCTAGTCTTAAATGCATGTTTAAGACATCTGTTGTATAAAGTGGAAAGTATAAGACTGGAAAAGTGTTAATTGAATTCCATTATCATACCGTGGGATTTTAAACTTTCGAAGAATGCTCCGTCAGACGACCACTTTTATGAACAGATAAATCATCAATGCTATAGTCATTGTCCATCATGCTTTAAGCTAAATAAAGATCATTTCCTTACCTATGGTAGGAACAAAATGGGGTTTAAATGTTCCGGACTGTCTTTATATGACAAATCAAAAAATTACCACTTTACTCCCTACTTGCTGGCTTACTGTTAGCATATCTGCCTCACATTTTACAGTCTGTTTAAGTCCTACATTCTAAATGAAATCTAATATGTTAATCATAATACTTTAAGCTTATCCAAGCTCCAAAAGGCACTATCACCGACCTCACAAGTAACCATAGTTCCTAGGACACCACTTACAATTAACTCAATCCTTACAATTAGCAACATTGTACAATTACATTTTGCTTGTGTAGTAGTGCGGAGCCTCAGTAGATGATATTTATCACAAAATTTGTTAGGATCTTCTAATGATTATCTTAACATGAATTCTCATGTTATATCTTTGGGCTTTTTTTCTGCGCATGTCTCCACAGACACTGTGACATTCACCTTTGTGTTAATCAATTACGTAAAGTAATAAATCCTAATGGCCTGCGGTTGTCTTTTGAGCCACATTAGATACTGGACATATTCGCTTTTCTAACAACTTATTTATCAAAACAATTGTGTTAGCATTATTTCAATCCGTATAGATATTTTAAAATATATGACAGTTCCGTACATCATTAACTGTATCATCTTAGTTACTATTAAGTGTAAAACACTAAGCATTCCGTCTATGTGCACTGTCGTCGAAACTCGTTCATCTCATCATTTGTGGGACACTCAGTTGGGATGTTTTTAAATTAACGATTATCTAAATGAAACTCTTTTCTCGAAGTACGCTCTATACCTGACCCCCATATTGACTGTACTGACTCGCTGAGAAGTGGAACGACTTAAGAAAATAACTGTTTCAACCTAGCAGTTTCATCACAGCTGTTAAATGTAGAATCCTTTCTTTGGGTTTAGGCCGTAACAATCAATCTTGTAATTGTAAAGTCGTTTTCAGTAAGCAATATGTAAAGAATATAAATGCATTAAAATTTTGGCACAGCTACTGTGTCATAAGGATTTTAGAATGAGGCATTTCAAATCTTCATTAAGAAAGTCACGTCAAACAGTTTACTCACTCAATTTGAGGTTACACGTTACTTATGGGCAACACTAATTAAATAACTTTCTTTAACTCTCATATTGTTCAAAAGCATCTTAATGTTTTCATTAAGAGGGTACGTTTTGTAGACACTACCTAATTTTCGTGTTGTTACTTTACAGACTTACTCAAATTAATGAACGGATGGCAACTTTTGTCCCCGAAACAGAAGCTACACCTACCTCTTTTGATAATACACGAAATCCTCTTACTCCTACTAATATGATGGTAGCTGGTAAACTTAGCCAACTTCACACAGCTAAAAGGCATCGTGAGATTCTTCGTGATTATGCTCAAGAGTTTCGTCAAACGAAAGCGAAACTCATTGCCGCACGTGAACGCGAAAATCTTTTAGGATCTGTAAGCGATTTTCATATTATCTTACACATTTTTCTTGGATTTGTACTCAAAATCTTTCCTATCATTTTATGTCACTAAGTTCTGAGGACTCTAGATATAAGCGATTAAAAGTATTTTACAAACCAATCGTACTGGCATGTCCATACTCTAAGTTGACAAGTAGGCTTCCTACATAGAGACCAATTCCTGAGGTTAGACATAGTGAGATGTCTAATAAACATCCACAACGAAACTAAATTAAAGAGAAAATTAATGGAGAATCTAACAAACGCCACTTTAGGTTAACAGGTTTCATGATAGTTCGCTCTAACTCGAGTAGAGTGCTTTCATAAGGTTTATGTACTTTTAATGTATGCTATTTGATGACAGAAACTGACCTCTCGATCTATTAAGTCAAAGCTAATTTCAAGTTAAGGACAATGGTAGATATGCTTACGTTATGGCATCTGACATAGAGTTAATAAGTGGTCAGTGCATCCTGGCCAAGGTTCAAAGTCAGCCTGACTTCCTCGAGTTTTTTGGATGATTGCAGAAGAAAATATTTTATATACTGTTAGTTAAACTGATTCTTATGTAGTTGTCACATGAAGATCTCCGTACTTTCTTTTAATTTGGGACGATTAGCGATTGATTATATTTAGGTCCCAGATTTTAGCTAATATATCAGTCAACGCACCTGCGAATACTGGACTGGCGTCCTTAATGATATCTGTAATCAACTTATCAAATCCTGCTGTTTTTTTGCTCCAAATTACTTATGGTCTTTATTAAGGGTTCAGGGAAATGTTGCAATTTTCTATTCAGTTATTTCGGTGATAATCGGTAGCCAGTCGAGCTGTTTGTGAAAGTGTAACACCCTTAGGTATAGTCTTCTACACCGAAAGCGAAATAATAGACATCCCACTAATAGCTAATTTCCTATTACCGGTGTCCTTGATGAGGTTGACCGGTTGTCTGGTATTACCTATTGCCACAGCCATTTCCACCGCTTCTGCTTTGGTCACTCACTACCGCTCACAATCCTTGTGTAAGCATTTTGTTAGTTTAGTTTGAGTTATCGTTGGTTTCTATCATCCACAGAATAAGTTGTCGAGACTCCAATGGTCCTTAACTTTTGTATTTAAGTTAGAAGTTGATATTGTTACTGCCTTAAAATTGTTCCAAGCTTCTTTGGAGTGAACCTGCTGAACATGATTGGCTAGGTATTTAGCTAATTATTTTTTTAATGCATTCTTGGCTTTTTTCATTCCCGAACCAGTAACCAAGAGGTCTTCAAGTTGCGAGCGGTGAGACCAAAAGCAGCAAATATAAGGTCCGAGGACGAAGTCGTACTGCCGGCTGTACATAGGTGTGACGGCAGAAAGGTGTTTTCTTCGGACAACCAGCATAGCAGCGATACTGCCTTCCTACAAAGGAAGGGCAGGGTTAGAAAAGATCGACCCTAAAAATGCACACCTCACCTTACTCCATGGACTTCCGTCTCCGGTAGTAAGGCCTCAACAAGTACGGAGCTACAACAACGAAAACCTCTATCAAAAAGGCCGTGTGTGACCGGCCTAAAGCAGTTGTTCCTTGGGCACTGCAGTCACGCTCCCAGGTCTTTCAGGCCAACCCTGACCCATTTTATTTTTCAGGTACATCAAGAAGAACCCTTCCACAGCGTGGGCAACTGGGAAGAGATAACGGCCCTCATATCGCTAACAACACGCAAGATCACTGCCATTTTAATCAAACTCTTTCTTCTATTCCTAATATTTATCCTGCCCCCACCTTCAAGCCTAAATCCTTATCTTCAACTTCCTCCTGTGTCATTAGTGCTAACGATTCTGGCCCACGAAATAACGTCCCGAACATACTAAGACCACTCTCCAAACTTCACATTGGTGCATTCAATGTACAAACCCTGTGTTAAATAGGGCAACAAGCCTCCCTAGCTAGGACATTAGAATCCCGCGCCATTGATGTATGTTGTGTCTCCGAAACACGCATACAGGATCTTAGTGTGGTCATTCACTTGACCTTACCTAGTCAGAGTGAACAACCTTCGCGATACACTCTTCGTTTATCTGGCGATTCAACAGCAACTTCTCGTGGGCTCGCCGGTGTAGGTAATGCATTACGTATGAAAGCAGAACAGGCGCTTGTTGAATGGATTCCTGTCGACAGTCGCCTATGTACCGTCCGACTAAATGGTTCAGTAAGAACTCGGAAAGATAGGGACACACGCCGTTGTCTTTTCGTTATTTCTGCCTACGCTCCCACCGACTGCAGCTTGGATGAAGTGAAAGATGAATTTTACAGAAGACTTTCTGAACTACTTCATAGGGCCAAATATTCAGATTAAGTACTCATAGTTGGTGATTTTACCGCCCAAATAGGTAGCTTGAACCAGTCTGAAAGACATTTAGGTGAATGCTTCAGTGTCCCAGTTCATAGAACGGATAACGGCGACCGTCTGCTGCAGCTTTGCTCAGATAATCACTTATTTCTAGCCAACACGAACTTTAAGCACATGGAGCGACATCGTTTAACATGGCGACCTCCTGGCCCTACTCAACGGTGGACTCAAATAGACCATATTGCGATTAGTCACCGTTGGAGAGGCTCGATAGAAGATTGCCGATCTTTCTGAAGTACATGTTTGGATTACGAGCATGCGTTTCCTTGCGTCTTACCGGGCGAAGAAAAACTACCACAGTAAAACCTTTTAGAATTTAGTTTAGTAATGAAACAGCCAGGATTAAATTCCAGGAACAACTGAGGAATCACTTAGGCAATTATAAAGATGCGTCCGGACTAGATACTGCTTGGCAAGCAGCTGTGGCATCTACAATGATATATATCAAGGACTTAAATCAATATGTTAAGAAAAATCGATGGATCTCAATGGCTTCTGCTGATTTGATAGACTCCCGAAGACTTATCCTATCAGGCTCCGAACATAATGATGAGCGACGTGTAATCAGGTATAAACTAACGAAAAGTCTGCGAAACGACCGTGAGCAGTGGTGGGTAACGAAAGCAAAGGAAATGGAAAAGGCAGTGGCGATAGGTAACACTAGACAACTTTTCAAGTTGATAAAAGAAACCGGGGTTAAAAAATCCAGCGTTATTGAAACGATTTCCGAAAAAGATGGAACGCTTATTAGCTCTCAGTCTCGACGTTTAGAACGATGGGCTGAACACTTCAAGGAACAGTTTAGTTGGCCTTCCGCTACTCTAAAACTTCCCACTATTTTGAGACAGCCAGAATGGAAAGTCGATTTAGGTCCCCCGACTCTTATCGAAGTCGAAAAAGCTATAGCCAATCTAAGGCGAGGCAAAGCAGCGGGTCCAGACGGATTATCCGCAGAGGTGTTTAAGGATGGTGGTCCCACATTGACAACCAGACTGACTGATATTTTGACTAAGGTTTGGGAACTTGACAAAATTCCGTCTGACTGGTGTCGATCGTTAATCGTCCCAGTATATAAGAAAGGGTCAAAATCGTTCTGTAGTAACCATAGAGGAATTAGTTTGACTAATATAGTGTCTAAAATACTAGCTTCTGTAATTATCAGAAGCTTAACTGCAACTCGTGACCTCCAAATACGAGAAAATCAGGCTGATTGCAGACCTGGTCGCGGTTGTATAGACCAGATATTCACTGTTCGTCAGATCTTTGAACATAGACATATTTTCGGCGGCCGACAATAGTGGTTTTCCTTGATTTGAAAGCGGCATTTGACTCTGTAGACCGTGAAATTCTATGGCAGTGTCTTTCATTGTAAGGCGTGCCCCAAAAGTACATAAAACTTGTTAAGGCTCTTTACTCAAGCACTATTAGTCGTGTCAGAGCATATGGCGAACTGTCATCTGAACTTGTAACCTCAAGTGGTGTCCGTCAAGACTACCCACTTTCCCCATTTTCGTTTAATTTCATGGTTGACATACTGTTAGAAATTACACTTTCATCGTCTGACTTTTCAGGAATTGATCTCCTACCAGGAGATCCACTTATTGACTTAGAATGTGCTGACGATTTAGTCCTGTTTGGCGAAGACGCTGATACTATGCAGAAGCTTTTAACAGCAATAAGCTCGAATGCAAGCATTTTCGGAATGCGTTTCTCCCCCTCTAAATGCAAACTATTACTCCAAGACTGGTTTTCGTCAACACCTGAACTAAAAATAGGGAGTGAAGTAGTTGAGCACGTCGACCACTTCACTTATCTTGGAAGTCTGATTAGCCCTAATGGGTTAGTCTCTGACGAAATCTCAGTACGAATTCAAAAAGCTCGTTTGGCTTTTGCCAACTTACGTCACTTATGGCGTAGACGGGATATTCGTCTCTCAACGAAAGGGAGAGTGTACTGAGCAACAGTTCGCTCTGTCTTACTGTATGGGTGTGAGACTTGGCCATTAAGGGCAGATGACACTCGAAGGTTATTAGTTTTTGACCATCGATGTCTACGAAACATCGCTCGCGTTAGCTGGGATCACCGAGTAAGTAATAACGAGGTAAGACGACGGGTGTTAGGCAAAAGTGGTAAATCGGTCGATGAGGTTGTGAGTCTTCATCGACTGAAGTGGTTGGGACATGTGTTGCGTATGCCCAACCACCGTCTTCCTCGACGCGCAATGCTGGCCGATATAGGAATAGGATGGAAGAGAGTTAGAGGCGGCCAAAGTAAAACATAGCATCAGTCCATGAAGTCACTGACTGCCGGTCTAAGTCGTGTCGGTAGCTGCAGACTACCTGGATGGGGTCCTCGCGATTACCGTAACCAGTGGTTAGAAACGCTGAGTGACATGGCCCAGAATCGGTCACAATGGAGCAGATGTATTCACTCACTGTCCTCCCTTAAATCATGAGCTTCAAATGATTCCATAGCCTTCTTTCTACGCTTCCTGAACTATATTCTATATGTTCACACTCCTTGTTACTATTATTATTTTATTTTATTGAAGTAAATTCTACTAATGTTGGTGGTGTTAATCTTGCGGTGCCATGGAGGTATGGCAACTTGAACCGATGCACACATGTGCCAGGTTCTATGTTGATTGTACATACATACATGCGAGCTTTCTGCGTCTGGTAAAACGCATGGATATGAATGCTCCTACTAAAGCATGGTTGGAGTCTCTTTACATGCTTTAGAATAAGTGGTAGTCCTCTACCTGGCCTCTCCAACGATAGCTGGTGCTGATGTGGTCTATTTATGTCCATCGTTGTGTTGACATTGGAGACGTTACTATTGCACGGAGGCTTGAAGTTTGTACTTGCTTAAAGTAAGCAGTAGTTTGGACATACATCAAACGGTCTCCATTATCCATTAATCGGACTAGGATTTCGAGTGATTCACCTTAGTATTTTTCATCCTGATCTAACCTACCGACTTGGGCATTGAAATCCCTTGCTATGATTAGTGTCTGAGTGCTTAGATTTCCGAAGGAGGCTAAAGAACTTCATGTCGAACTTGTCTTTAACCCATTTGTGCTGCAGTCAGTGGAGTGAGGTTTAAGCAGAATTGACGAAATGGCACCATGTTTCCCTGTCTCAGTTCTTTCTGTGTCATTTAGACGGACAGTACATAAACGACTGTCGATAGGAATCCGCTTGCGAGGTGCTTATTCTGCTCGCAAAATTGATGTTATATCTATACCAGTAAGGTCACGAGAGCTTGCTGTTGAATCCCCGGATAAACGAGGAGTACGTCGCGCTGGTTGTCTGTGCTGATTAGGTGACGTCAAGTGAATGACTATGCTAGGGTTCTGTATAGGTGTTTCGGAGACAGCATGCATCAATCTCAAAATATTCTAGGGTTTTATCAAACGAGGCTTGTTGACTAACTTAACAAAGGCTTCACACATTAAAAGCCCCATCATGGCGTTTAAGGCGTGGCTTTCGGAAGCTTGGAATGGCGCTTCGTGAAGTCGGGTCATTAGTGACATATGTAGGGGAAAGTAAAAGTAGAGGAAATACTAGGAGGAGTGGGGATTTGATTGCTAACAGTGTGATCTTGAGTATTGTTAGAGGTGTAAAGACGGTTATCACCTCCAGGTTACCCACTGTGCGGATGGGGATTTCTCGATGTATTTTAAAAACAAATTAAATTAGGATTTGTCTTAAAGACCTAGAAGCGTGACCGCACTGTCGAGGAAACAACTGCTGGTCACACAATGTCTTTATGAGATAGGTTTTTGTTGTGTTAGCTTCGTACTTCTTAAAGCCTTACCGCCGGAGACGAAAATCCTTGGAGTAAGGTAACATGTGCATTCTTTTGGCCGACCGCTCCTTACCCCCATCTTTTCTTTTGGGGAAGGCAGCATCGGCGTCATGCTCGTTGTCTGAAAGAAACACCTTACTGTCCCTTACACCTTACTGTCTGTACGCCAGGCAGTACGACTTCGTTCTCGGATCCTAGGTTAGCTACTTTCAGTTTCACCGCTCTTCAACTGATCTGTTTGGCATTTTAAGACCTTATAGACTAATATTCGAACCAGCGCAGCCAAATTATGTCATCACGATTGACAAACATGACCACTAAATCAAGGTAACAACAACTCATTAAAGTGTCACTTTTTTTGTTTCTCTCACAGTCCACACAGTGATTTCCATTGGAGGGAACAAATATAGTAATTTGTACGTATTGACTTTAAAAACTAACCTCTCCAACCTTTAACACCAACAACATTGCTCTTCTGGCTCAAAATTCTAACAACAGTGAACCTGAATGTTTTATGTGCGAACGCAAAAATATTTAAACAAGTTCTTCCGTGCCTGCTAACCATATTTTCCGGGGATTGGTGGCATCATCCAGCCGTGCAAGTCAAAGTAGATAAAGCCTGTTTAAAGCTTAATACTCAGTAATTGAAAGCCGTTTCTTAAGTTATATTTTCACTCTAAGGTTCCGGTTTCAGTATACCTCTCGCAATTTTCACCGTTACCATATGGAAGTAACAAACGCGAAAATGCACAAGCTGCCAAACTCCTGTTTTATGGGACATCCAGGAGATATTATGATACTTATGAACAACACCCAGAACCCCGCATTTATACTATGGGCTTCATATTCTGTTTATTAAGTCACATCTAACTTCTGTTATCGCACATACTACTTGATTTTTTTTATTCCCTTGTGTTCCCCCTCTATATTTGTGCCACCTCGTACTTTGCTTCAATAGGTTTATAGAAACACGAACTCCACAACTGTAAATTTGGACGGTGACTTTACGTCAAAATCTCAATCTGACGTAGATTCTTCTGGTAGCAACCAACGCTCTGGTTTACAATCAAACATATCTAGTTCAACTCGTTTACTTTTGGATGAACAAGAAAAATATCATCGTTCTAACCGTTTACTTGATGAACATTTAGCTGCTGCATCAACAATACGAGCAGCATTACGTGCTCAGCGTTACGCATTACGTACTGCTTCAACTGGCCTGTCAAATTTAAGTTCTCGTTTTCCGCAAGTGAAAAAATTGATTAATAGGATTGACTGGCGACATAAACAAGACTCAATTGTTTTAGGCCTAGTAATTGGTTGTTGCGTTGTGTTTCTTTTAATATATCGCTTCTTTTAAATTAACTAGCATATAAATATACTACTTATTTTTTTAGAAGGTAGTGTACTGTGATGCTTTGATTTCAACATGTTATTTGAAGTACGTATGTACATGTTATTGATATTATTATTATTATTATCCTTTGATTTTCACTTATCAACGTCTTCACTGTAATTTGATGTAATGTTCGACTTATTGAGCTAACAAATGTCTTATTACTCATGAATTGAAAATGTAATTAACACATTTGTTGGTGTAAGTCTAACTTGATATGTTTAAAGATGCTTTAAAATAGTTCCAGCCAGTCATGCTACACTAAAAAGATCTTTCAATGTTAGCATGCTTTAACAGAATAGAGATCTTTATGCAAACATGCGAAAAATATAAGCAAAAAATCAGTAGCTCATGTTGAAATAAACTTATTCCTTCTTTACAATCATGATTAAACTTACTTCTTTTCCAAAGGTAGACTACCTATATGAATAAATATAGATCGGTTTGGATTTCCCGTGCTATAGTATACGTCCTCAATGTTAGCACTACGATACAATTTGTGACTTAATTTGTGCTTAAATCCACCCCAACTATTATTAGGTTATTATAACATGTTATCTATCTTCGAAATATCTACGTACTTTCTAAGGTCCGGTTTCATTTCATTCATCACAAACGACCATAAACGATATGGATCAATCACATAAGAAGAGTCTTTAAAATATGGTAGAACTATAGGTTACACACAAACTAGTAAACAAGAAATAATTAGATAAGATCTGACGAAAAGAATCAAGCTCAGTTAAAGAACAAAAGAACTCCGAAAATGAAGAGTAAGACTGATTGTGAACTACAAGAAACACCGAAGAACTAATGAAATTTTGAGCCATATATTACGATTACACCTGTGTGAGGTTTTTGCGTTTAGCATCCAATTGTTCTATACCCAAACTGATATCCAGTAGTTCGCAATTTTAATCTCAGCACTACGCATCGCAAATCAGCACAACAGTCGTCTATTGTCAGCATAACTGTAAACTGTCTAGTCTGTACTCAATAGTCAAAAATAAGCTATGTGATACCAAGTGCCCCACTTATTCTACTTCATGTGGGTTTACTGATGAGCACTACTGAAATCCCACACTAAAATTACACAACTGGTTAATAGTTTCTGAGTCGACGGCATACTTCTGAGGACGCAACAATTATCAAGTGCTTCCCAGTTTTCTAACCGAGACCAATACGTGATATCAAATCCAAATGGCATTTCGTTTAATTATTCCTTTTTCATTACTAAATATTATTCAATAGTTTATGTTATTAATAATCGTTTCGAAGTTGATAACGTCTTTTTCTTTGTTAACAAACAAAACTATCCGTCGTTGTAATCTACTTCCTTATTTTTAGTAGTGCCCATTGAGTTTTATTTATTTAAGCTTTCATATTTTAAATTCAAAACACCCAATCTAATTTGCTTAATTGTTATACGTCTTAGACAATTTTGTGCTGTCCTCTAACTTGATATCTCGTAATTTTATTCCCACAAAACAGTTTTAAGTGCATATCTCCTTATCACTTTTGTTGTTGACTCAGTGTCAACGCCTAGGCATATCACGATTTATGGTTTGTAAAATTGATCATTTATGAATTCAATATCATAAATCGACCTTGGCTAGAAAACCACTGAAAACAAGGAAGTACTGGATAACTGCTTCTCCACAGTATGACACTCCGCAACAAGGAGCAACTAAGTTCGTGACACTCGACGGTTGTTAGTTTTCGACCATCGATGTCTACGAAACATCGCTCGCGTTATCTGGGATCACCGAGTAAGTAATAACGAGGTTAGACGACGGGTGTTAGGCAAAAGTGGTAAATCAGTCGATGAGGTTGTGAATCTTCATCGACTGGAGTGGTTGGGACATGTGTTGCGTATGCCCAACCACCGTCTGCCTCGACGCGCAATGCTGGCCGATATTGGAATAGGATGGAAGAGAGTTAGAGGTGGCCAAACTAAGACATGGCATCAGTCCATGAAGTCACTGACTGCCGGTCTAAGTCGTGTCGGTAGCTTCAGACTACCCGGATGGGGTCCCCGCGATTACCGTAACCAGTGGTTAGAAACACTGAGTGACATGGCCCAGAATCGGTCACAATGGCACAGATGTATTCACTCATTGTCCTCCTTTAAATCATGAGCTTTAAATTATTCCATTACTTTCTTTCAACGCCTCCTGAACCATATTCTATATGTTCACATTCCTTGTTACTATTATTATTTTATTTTATTGAAGCGATTTCTACTAGTGGTGGTGGTGTTAATCTTGCAGTGCCATGGAGGTATGGCAACTTGAACCGATGCACACTTGTGCTAGGTTCTATGTTGATTGTACATACATACAAGTTCACCCCCTCCCACCCCGATATGATCGAACCAACGACCTCCATGTTTCGCAACTAACCAAATTACTGAATCGATATTCAATTGTTCACATTCATAACCTCGGTCAATTCATAACGTTCTACGTAATCCCGTTCATTACGATTGGTCATATTTGTCACACAATTAGTGTGAATGATTTGATGTTATTCTTCGTTATAATAGTGTGCTCCAGGCATGTCCTGTCTTTTGGATGTGAAATTCTATGAGTAACTCAGTCGTTTTGTTGGAATTCTTGGAATCAATCTATCCATCCAAATACTTGTTTCGTTATCATTGTAATGCTTCCTACATTTCAATTATTTGTGCCGTCTTAATTCTTTATTTTACAGGTACTTTCTTAGAAGCTACTTCCTCCAAGTATGGATCTCTGTTAGAGATCAAATCGATGACTTCCGAGGTTAAGACCTTTGATCTGGGTGTGAGGTACTTATCATTAATGACAGACAATAGATGACTGTTGTACTGATTTGTGATGTGTAGTGCTCAAGCTTTACATACATCGTGAAATGGCTGAGATTAAAAATGTGAACTCTTGGATGTCAGCTCTGTTGCCTAACTAATGGTTTATCTAAAGACTGAGGCTTTCAATTACTAGGCTTGTTGTGATTATATATATATATATATATATATATATATATATATATATATATATATAATTTTTTGAATATCTGATTTACGTCTGCAGAACTTTATGTGCTTTGTATTCTGTTGCCCTACTGAATTCTTAGTATTAAGATCAAAGTTGACGAGTATCATTGAATTGTTGCCATCGATGGATTTATGAACTTGTGATCAACTAATTTCATTTTTTTCATATTACAAATTCCAGAAACTTTATGAGGTGATTTTAGATAACTTACGATTCTCGTTATGATTACTATTATTATTGGTACTATTAGTAGTAGTAGTAGTAGTTGTTGTTGTTGTTGTTGTTTTTCCTGGCCAGTAACGATGGACATCATTTTTTTATCTATAAATCACATAAAGTTTAATGGTGGTGAATAAAAATGTGGAATCGGGACACATCGATCTATTTTGCACTCCTCTTCTAGGGTTACCTGAATTTTAGAATAATGAGACTTGAACCAGCTATCTATCGTACTATTTGTTTAAAATATTTGGGTGTTATAATCTAAGATCATATGTAACAATTTCCATTCTTACTAGGTGTTTTATGTAACAGTTTTAGTGACTTTTCCGTACATTTAATAGACAAATGCTAGATAACGTTAAATAACTTCCATTCAATATTTCATTTAAACAGTTTAGATTTATCTAGAACTATCTACCTTGAAAATGTTCACTGTAATACAGTCAGATATGCTGAGTGGACAACAGAAACGCAATGAAAGTTAAAGCTTGAAATTAAGTCTTTAATTCAAATTAAGCTACATTATTTAGCATCGATGCATTTAATCAACAGACAATTGGTCTAAAACATTAGATACAATGTACCTATTGCGAAATCACAACTTTACGAATGACCGGAATTCTACATTTCTAACTGTAATGTATGATAACATTATTATTGAACTACATATCGAAAATCTTTAACAGAGTATTGTTGAACAGAATGAAAGATTCAGTGGAGACTCAACTGCGAGATCAACAAGCTGGTTTTCGGAAGGATCGGTCGTGCACGGACCAAATCGCAACACTACGGATCATCGTTGAACAATCAATTGAATGGAACTCGCCCCTGTACATCAACTTCATTGATTATGAGAAGGCGTTTGATAGTGTAGATAGGAGAACACTATGGAAACTTCTTCGACACTACGGTGTACCAGAGAAACTCGTCAACATCATCCGGAACTCTTACGACGGAACACAGTGCAAAATTGTGCATGGAGGACAACTGACAACTGCATTTTCAGTGAGGACCGGAGTCAGACAAGGTTGCTTGCTGTCACCTTTTCTCTTCCTCCTAGTGGTCGACTGGATCATGAAGACCTCCACATCTGAGGGAATGTACGGGATTCAATGGACAAGTAGGATGCAACTCGATGATTTGGACTTCGCAGATGATCTAGCTCTTTTAGCACATACACACCAACAAATGCAAGCGAAGACAATCAGTGTAGCAACAACTTCAGCAGCAGTAGGGTTGAACATACATAAGGGTAAGAGCAAGATTCTCAAATACAACACAGGGAGCACCAACCCAATTCAACTTGATGGGGCAACTCTGGAAGAGGTGGATACCTTCACATATCTGGGGAGCATCATCGATGAAAAAGGAGGGTCTGATGCAGATGTAAAGACAAGGGTTGGCAAGGCAAGGGCAGCATTCCTGCAGTTGAAAAACATCTGGAACTCAAAACAAATATCAACTAACCTCAAAGTCAGACTCTTCAATTCGAACGTGAAGACAGTCCTGCTGTATGGAGCTGAAACCTGGAGAATTACTGCAAACATCCTCAGACGGATACAGGTATTTATAAACAACTGCCTACGCAAGATACTGAATGTCCGTTGGCCGGAAACCATCAGCAACAACTTACTATGGGAGAGGACAAACCAACTTCCAGCAGAAGAGGAAATTAGGAAAAGACGGTGGAAATGGATAGGACATACACTACGCAAACCATCAGACTGCATCACAAGACAAGCATTGACATGGAATCCTGCTGGGAAACGGAAAAGAGGAAGGCCAAAGAACACGCTGCGTCGAGAATTGGAAGCAGACATTAAAAGGATGAGCAGCAACTGGAAACAACTGGAAAGGATTGCTCAGGACAGAGTTAAATGGAGAACACTGGTGAGCGGCCTATGCTCCTCAGCGAGGAGTAACGGGCAGTAAGTAAGTAACATATCGAACGCGAATCATATTTATGCTAACTACTAATCGATAACCTCAAAGCGAATTTCTCAAATGTGTAGCCTATTAAGAATGAATAGCTTGTGAAATAAGAAGTAGGTCCAATCAATCAATGCCTGTTACCCCCATGTCAAGCATAAGCCGCCGATCACCATTCTCAAACTAACTATGCCCTAGACTTTGATTTCTAGCTCTTCCTAAGTGTTGTTCATTCTTTTAATGTCTGCCTTTAATTCCTGAAGTAATATATTCTTTAGTTTTCCTCCTTCCCATTGGTTTTGAGGATTCCATGTTGATATCTGACTTGCAACGCTGTTTGGTCATGTATAGTTTTGTTAGTGTATGTCCTATCCACCTCCAGCATCTTTCCCTAATTTCTCCCTCAACAGGATTTTGGTTGACTGGTTCTCTGCCACAGAAGTTTGTTTCTGGTGATTTCTGGTCAACGAATCCGAAGTATCTTGAGTAAACAACTGTTTATAAATACTTGCATCCTTTGAGTGATGCTTTTCGGTGTTGTACAAGTTTCAGCTCCATACAACAAAACAATCTTTAGGTTTGTATTGAAGATTCTGACTTTGATATTGGCTAACAGATGGCTTGAGTTCCAGGATTCTTTTCAGTTTCGGAAATGCTGTCTTATCTATATAATCGGCGCCTTCATATCTTTGTCAGTAGCTCCTTGTTTGTCGAAGTTGCTGCACAGATATGTAAAAGTTTCCACTTCTTCCACAAATCCTCCGTCAAATGTAATTGACTAAGCGTTCGTTGTTTTGTGTCTAAGTGTCCTGGTTTTTCCTTTGTGTTTATTGAGGTCTATTGCTGTAGAGGCCGCTGCTCCTCCCGGAATTCCTCTACGGTTATTGCCGGTCCTACGCCCACTTGAAGGAGGAGAGTTAGGCATGAGATTAGCAACCCTATTCCGTAAAAAATAACCTTGTTAAAGACGCTGATGAGAATAAACCAATTAAACTCTGCTCTAGGAGTTGGATGGTCTTCGTTTCGATAAGTTAGGACGACCAATATTGAAAGAAGCAGCTTAGTTGTGTATAAGTAACCTTGTTACGTGATAAAGTTATCTTAGTTTTTTGTATTCCAACTAGATTCTGATGCCAGAAATTAATAATTTTATACATTCCAAAAGACTATCAATTTATGGATTCAACCTCATGTGTACTACATCGGTATCCATTGTTAATACATTTAAAAACGGCAGGACGTGATAGCCAATAATTATCCTTCTGTTTTGAAAGATACTTACGCTGTGCACTGTTTCGGACCAAATACTACCTTGGAAACTTGTTAGTTATTTCTTACATGTTTTAAGTTATTGCTTCACTAAGTAAACATTACAAGTTACAAATAGTGGATAACACAATGGTAGCTAAAGTTATTATTATTGAGAAAGCAGTATTCATGTCTCCCCATAAGCTTAAACAATACGTATTTAATCATGAGGTGCTTCTGTGAGTTTACCAGTGTAAACATCAGGAAAGAAGAAGCAATCGTAATTTGCATAGCTGGTGTGGCTTAGCATATACTAAAATGGTTGTAAAAACATGCTGTGAAATGACAAAATTACATCATAAATAACAAACACCGATCATCTTCCTTTAGTAAACACATAATTGAAATAGGACATAATAACGATTTTTATTAAACTTTTGTAACTTCTGAAGAAATGGTGGGTTTGGCGAATACTTCCGATTGTTGAAGCCTTAGCCATACGAATACCCAATGCTCTTTTGTGTTGAAAGTCATTTTGTACTTGCATTAAGCCTTCACTGATAATATTGATCTAACTTTCAGAGTGGTATGATTCACATCTTTCAATTATCTAGGTTAGACCTTGTGTTCCCGACAAATATCTTAACAAGGAAATGTCTTATCAGGTAGTTTTTCGAGATGTATTGTGTAAAATATACATATAGTTCTGATGAGCTTCATATCTCAATGCATTATTTAAATTTCTAATAAAATATGTTGTGTTTAGGTATTGTGGAGACTGCTGAATGTGGACTTTATGGCACGAACTGACGTGAGTAACACACCATTGAAAACCTGGAAACACTGGACATCTAGTTTGTCTTACTACGAGAGTCCTCGGCATCCATGATCCTGTTACGAAACCGATTCCATTGCCTTCAAGAGCTGCAGTAAATACTGGACCATCAGACTACTGAGTCGGTTATTCCTTGATGGGGTTGTGGACACCTACACACTCCAATACCTTGACAAAACATATGTACAGTGTTGTTTGGTTTTCAATGCCTGTACCTAACAGTCAAACGACTTCATCAGTATCTAATCTCGTTGACATTTTGAATTATAATCAATCCACACATTGTTCAATAGACATCCATTTCTTATCGCTATTGATATTTAACTAACATTTCCCAAAATCTTCAACAATCTGTAACTAGAACTTTATATGAAGATGATGAACATTGTTTTAATTAATATTAGATAATTCAAGAGAATTACTATACTTAAGTAAACAATAGAAATAATTTATAAAACAGAATAAAGTTCAATTATCTCACTCTCAAGTAGATTTTAAATCATCAACATATTATTATCAAAATAATAAGGTTAAAGAATTGATGTGACGTAATTATTCAACTAATATATCATCTAATTCCACTAGTGGTCTTTGCACTGTATCACAATCCGATTTCAATAGGAATCCTATGATTGGATGCCGTTTAAATGGTTTGTTTGTAGTGAAAACTGAATATCTTAAGTTTACTTCACTGGTGGGTTCTACAGTGTGTCTTGATGATGCATCTCATCTTTGAACAAAACAGCTGTTCAATTCTTCGGAGTTTACGAATATTTTTAAACCAAGATCAAATAACAAATTATTTACATGTTTATTTGTTTGTTTGTTGTTTCTTTCAAATTTAGCTATTATTGTCTAGTAGTTGATAATCTTTTCAGTTTGCACGTTATATGCTATATGTGAGATAAATAGTTCATTCTAAATAGATCTCACTGTAAACATGCTTGAATTCAATCAATACAATGAGACCAGAGGCTACTTGTTATATTCTTATTTGTAATATATGATATTCAGTAATTAGATCTCCGTACTTAGCATTTCGAATTACATTCACGAAATAACACAGTGAGAACTCCGTAGTAGTTGTTGTTGTATTGTACTATACGAAACAGAAATGAATTCACAAGCAGTTGGCAGTTAGCAATCAAGGAGATAAGATATCTAACTAGAAATACACATATTTAGAGGAATACCAATATCCTAAATATCGATAAGCATAAGGGGGGGGGGAGAGAACAAGGTAACTAGTGATAAGTAATGAAGGTCAACTTGACATGCTACACCTAAACAATCTAACAAAAGTGATGTGTAGCAGACACAGACAGGGGAGGGAATACATGGATTATAAGCCACAATAATATGTTAGTGAAAACATCTAGAATAGAAGTACATATAAATAATGTGATTATCTAGCTTCACCTGAACTAAGTATTGGTCTGTCCATAATAATCGCTAATTTCGGAAAAGTAAGGAGGCGTTAATTAAAATATTTTTAGGTAGACTACCTTAATTGAGAAGCTTCCTTTGTTATTCTGAAAAACCACATCTACTTTATGTAGAAGTGAGCTTTTCAGTTATTTATCAGGTGTTAATTCAGTTCATTCTGATGGAACTGTTTGTGACTGAATGTCTTCGTCGGTTTTATTGGTTTCATTTGTTCTTGAATAATCTTATTAAATTTTTAGATGATTTTCGGTTGATGAGAAATTATGAAATAGAACGAATTAATTTTCTATAGTTTTTGTCTTATTTAATCTCATTGTGCAAAATTATCATTATTTACACAAGAAACTATTAACATAATCCATGTTCAACATCGCATCCAAAGTTAGGGTTACACGTTATTATGATGATGTGAAATTAATGTATTTGGTTTCCTGAACTTTTGGAGTTGGATTGTGATTAACAAGCGGAATCCAGGACGTGCATTTCGTCCCATTTGGAACTCGTCGGTTGGATGTACATATATCCTAGTGTTGGTGTTCACAATGGGACTCGAACTCAGTTTGTTTCGTGTCAAACGCCACTGCTTTCATCACTAATCTACTGAGTTAGAATCCTAGTATGAATAGCAACACTGGAACGCAAGTGCATCCAGCTGACTAGTCCCAAATAAGACGAAACGAGCGTCCTGTATTCCGCTTGCGAGTCACAATCCAACACAAGCAAAACTTGTAAACTATCGCTACATCGAGAAAATTCACTCAGGATGCACATATTTCAACAGATCAATTTCAGTCCATAACAAATCATCGGATAGATCTAAATACATTCTTATTACCTTAATTCAGCCATCTATCAAGGATAGTAATGATCATATAAAGTGACAATACATTTTAACATCCTGAGGTTATCCACAATATTTTCAGTGTGTCTAGTTTCTAGTATTTTCATTCACTTCACTATGTACTGGTTGATTGAATGTTGTATATTAAAGTGTTGTTTATAATTAAGATTTCACTTTAATTATATGAAGATATCCTCAACTGTCTGCTGCAAATCAGTCCAGTGTAACACAGTCTCAAATGCCTGTATGAAGAAAGCATCAATATGATGGACGTTTGGATCTAAAAAATGAAGTTTTTAATGAAAAGTGTACTTTTATTTATAGCCCGCATTTACCAGGATATTTTGTATAGGCTTAAAATCCTAGTTTAAACTCGCAATGACAACACTTGGAATGAACACATTCCTTGCATTAGAACAATCGCCTTGAGAAGTTAGACTATTCAACGAAATCTTACTTCAGACTAGAAAGGCGGTCTAGGTATGAACGGAACACAAATATAAGATTATTGACTTCATGTACTCATTATTTTTCCGTCAATTTTGTCAGGACAACTTAAGGAACTTAGGAGGAATGTTTAAAAACTAAGAACAATTTAAACCGCTATAGTTATTAAGTTTTTTTCAACTGGGTAGCCATCAACTGGAACTGACTGTTGTAAAGAACATTAGATGGGATAGTGATTCTCATATCTTCCTCGTTTCACAAGTAACGTCATTCTAATCAACCTGTTCAAACAATTTTAGGCTATATCCCTTACAATATCTCCTTTAAATTCCATGTTTATGCATACAGCTTAGTTTAGGCTGTGTGTATCGTCTGTGAGGGCTTCTTCTTCTTCATATTTTTTTCGACAGATGGAAATAAAAAGAACTAACTCATTATACATGCGATACACTGAACATTCTCTGTGGTATTATAGATACAGGGAGAGAATCAGGTTGCTCTTTTATGATCTTTGCTTAGGTTCATTTTATCTGATTCATTTATTATTGAATGATTATTATTCAGTATTGAAACCTAATGACTATTACATACATGCTACGATATGATATTTGTAAATTAGTTTACTTATTTAGACGATTTTATGAATATGTGGAACAATTAGAGAATGCGAAATCAAATGATTTCACTTCATCCAATAATGTTCATTGTTTTGGGTTTATAAACTATACATCTGATTTATTTATTTGAACTTTCCCGTTACTTCATATATTATTCCTACATTTAATATTATTGTTTTATGTTCACCAATATTATAATGACAATTATCATCGTTTTATTATTATCATTATCACAAGAAAGACTCTCTAACCAAATATTCTTGATTTTCATTCACACATTCATTCTAATCTAACGATAAACTCAATTACTATATGTCTACTCTAATGATTGCATAATTTTCATATTTCACCAATCCTTGCCTCCAACCACTAAATGATTATTTACAACATTAATTAGTTCAACAAATTTTACATAACAGTTAATGAAATTCTTTACAAGTATTCATCAATCTGTAATTTATCACATAAAAAACGATGTATTATTTAGGTTGTATAATGGCCGGTAAGCAGAATCCAGGAAACGCGTTTCGTCCTATTTGGGACTCATCGGTTGGATGTACCTGCATCCCAATGTCGATGTTCACACTGGGACGAAACGCGCATCCTGGATTCCGCTTGCCAGTCACAATCCAACTTAAATAAATATATAACTTGTGTAATAACGCTATATCGAGGCAATCCGCTCAGGATGCACATATGGCGACAGAGACTGACCAGTTTCAGTCCATTACGAATCAACGGGAAAATACAAACTTATCCTAATTATATATATATGCCCGTTGCACAAATGTGACTGTCTGGACACAGTAGCCTGGTGGTGAATGCAGTAGCGTTTGGCACGAGGCTGACTGAGTTAGAATTCCAGCGTGAACATCAACATTCGAATGCAGGTACATCCAGCCGATGAGTCCCAAATAGGACAAAACGCGCGTCCTGTATTCCACTTGCCAGCCACAATCCAACTTAAATAAATAGATAGGTGTATAGGTGTAAAGTTGAAATCCTAGGTGACCGAAATAGATGAATGCTGACTTTGCTTCTATACGAACCAATAGGACCCGCACTAAACTCTATGACATGAATGTGTAGTAGCAGACTAGTCAAAACTGTGCCAAGGCGACCGAAAGATGTCTCCAAACGTAGAGAGCGAGAGAACAGAACCAGTTACTTGGAGACAGTAGCAAACGTTTTTTTAGTAAGGACACTGGACTAATTAATAACGGGAAAATCTGAACCAGGAGAGTTGTGCACAGATACCAGGGTATTAGGTCCAGAGTGAAATTACAATAACTAGGAAGTGATATGACAATATCTAATAGGTCTGTATAGAAATAATAATTTATGAAGTACAAGTACCATATTTACTGAATGTTAGGTGATTAAGATTAAACAATGCATATTCTCAATATCACCAACAACATGCTCCGGATAATATGTATCTTTGTTTTTTGTCTCGTTACAATACCATGCTATCCAATAACTCCATAGCCTGGTCAACCCTAACCTTGGTAGCTAGGCTTTCCTATTTCTTCAATGCATCAAAATAAGAGATAATCGTAGCTGGCAAGAATATATTTATGATGGACGGAAAGATGCATGAATAAATAACTACATCATCGAATCACACGCCTTGTCTACTTGGTAAATCGATTGTGTTTTAGACGAGTTGGAATAATTTATTCAACATCCAGTGACCAATTAGTACAGTAACTTCGTTAGGGTTTAGTATATACGTACTAACACTAAACACTCACAACTATTTATGTGTTTTGTAAATGATTTACTGATTAGGATGGTTATTTTTGTGGATATTGGTTATTTTATTTGATTGACTGTATCACAGATTGATGTTGGCAGGTTACTATTGAAAACCAGGGAGCACTGGACAGCTGTTTTGTTCTAGTGTGGAACTCCTCAGCAGTGCGCACCCCAGATTCCGCACCAAGGGCTTCAGGTTGACGCGAACGCCTAACTATCTGCACCACTGGGTCGCATCCATTGGTAGAATTCCCACTTCCATCAATTTGTGATTTACTGATTGCTTGATTCACGCTATCTTGATTATCTTACAACACGGGATTACAAAGATTTCTAGCAGGTAAACTTCGTTGTACGATGACATCTCAGTTAAAACGTAAGCAACACGCCAAACCGAGTCTACCAACCACGAATACTAAATGCAACGCGACTGACAAATTAACCAATCATGTGTATACAGTCAAATCACGTGATCAGCCTGTATTTCAGATGATGAAACATACGTTGCTTCTATTGGTTAATAAGCTATCAAATTAAACATGATGTGGGTGGTTTTGCTTTCCAATTGGCTCATCCAATAAATAACTTTCATAACTGGTTATTCTGCCAATTCATTTTAGAATCATACAGAGGGCTGTTGGTCTATGATTGCTTTGTGGACAGTCTTACTATCGTTATTTTGTTATGTGAGTTCTGAACCATACAAAGATTGTGGTAAGTGAAAAAGACTCATAATTCCATTTAGCAAAAACTTTTGTGTTATTTTGAATACAACTACAGCTATGAGAGTATTTCCGATATAATCCAATAGGATATAAGTCGTTTTTGATAATTCATGGCACTTCTTACAACATGGCGCTACTAGTAATCAGCGAAGTTCAAAAGTATGTTGGTTAGTCACCGAGCCGTGATTGGTATGGAACCAAGCTTTGCCGGAGAACTTCAACGATTACAAGCGACCTTGAAGTGTGCTTTGCCCAGTTTGAACTCAGTTGTAGATGAGATTATAATTTAGTATGGAAGACGATAAAATGGTTTTCAAAGAATGCATCATTTTTACATGATCTATGAACCGCTAATAGTTTTAAATTGGTTCGTTGACATGAAAGTCATAATATCAACGGTTTAGTAACTCATCCACATGACTCTAAATCATGTTATTCCTGGGACATTTATAAGGTCAGTGACTATTTTAGACGTGACTAGTAACTTTTGCATGTGAACACTGGTACTTGGGTTTGCGAAATTCCCGTGAATTCATCAACCATTGCCAGAGAATAACCGGCGTCTACATTAGTTAAATCTAGAAGCCCTAAAAAATCTGTTTACGTCGACCTTTCCTGGCAGCTATTGCAATGCAAAATAATTCTATTACGCGTGACTATCGATGGTCATAAGGCCATAATGAGTCCACCAATAAAAAAGACTTTGTACGAAGTGATACAATACCTTGCAGACTACTGATAATGTTATCTTAAAGAATTTCAACCAACCGACCCAACTTCGGCATTTTAAATTAGATTGTGCTCGCGACCTTGGAACACTGCCCTGACGCTTTGGCTTTTCTAAGTTCTCGTATTGGTTAAGATTGACTAGGTCATTTTTAGGATATCAGTATAGTTTAGTTCTACCCCTAGACACTTATGTGATGACGGCTTAGACTGAATTTGAGTGATACGCACACGAATAATATTGGTCCCCTCAAGGTAGCAAGTTCGTTGATTATCCTACCAGGAGAAATTGCTCAGTTGGTTCTCTTGTCAAATGTCACTTCCAAATTTTATAGAAGCATTTAGTTTATTGATAATTTGGAATTATTTTGTGATCATTATTATTTATTGTTTCTGTATATTAGGATCTAAAATTGGATCATTAATTTCACTGACTATAACACCATGTGATAAATTACCATGTGCTTTGTATAGAGGTCAAAACTCTACAATTACAATTGAATTCAGTACAAGTGAGTTATTGAATGAGTTTGTATCATACTATATGCTGACTAATTTATGATACACTATATAAATAAGATGATAACTTATTAATCAGAATAATGGTGGGTTAGATGGTTTAGTTTTCTAACTAGGGTTATCACACATTAAGTATGTAGAAGATATGGAAGATGTAATCACGGTAGTTGAAATCAAAGTTCGAATGTTACACCCGACAATCTGATCTTTTAAATGTTATTGGTCTAAATTATCAAAAACAAAGAAAGCCTTTGAGTAATCACGTATCCATACATATCCAGACGTTGAATCTGGCTGTTTTTAGTGTGAACTGCACCCGATATATGACCAAGTTACGCTTGCGATATTACCAGGGCAACTTCTAACGATTGAATCCACTCTTACGAATGAGTACAAATCAGAAGGCACGAAGGGTAGAAAAGAACTTATATTTGGTTGTTAATAGAGCGGCAATGGAAAAACAACGTCTAGGCTGGCAAACTAAAGAGTGAGTTGCTTTCCACGGTACAGCGTGACGTGATCTGGTGATGATGCGTGACCGAGCGCCTTCAAGTAGTAGTGTCCGCTAAAACAAACATGGTCAGCATCAATGTCGAGGATCTACGTAACAATTTATTTTGGGGATTATTTACCGCTACAAGTGTAAACGTGAATTATTATAAACGAACTGTGTTTGGATTGTTGTGTATGAATATGTTGGCTCGTTCATTTGCAATATGTTTTCAGTGTTTTACCCAGAAGTTCCAGTCATTTTCTTTTATTCACTCAGTGCATGAGTGTTATTGAATAGAGTTTGATTTACATAAAAGATTTTATTTCAAGTGTGGTGAGTTATTCGTAACTGACCTCTATGAAAATGCCTAATATTGCACAGCCCTACTTTCCGGGTGAAAACATAAATATACCTTAATGTTAGGACTTGAGATAAAATGTTTAGTACAAATTACACTCTAGTAAGTAGAAGCCACCACTAAATAAATAAATTCCTTTGAAAATGTTGGTTACAACATACCTAGTGAGTCACTTGTATGTTGTAGATAACTATAACCTTAGAATTACAAGAGAAGCATATGTTGAAGGACCGCTAACTAAAGCACAGTATAGAAACGATTAAACGAAATGCTTGGAATACCTGCGCTCAGTCCACGATTAGGTCATTTATCGTCTCAATTTATTAACCACTTTAAGCCAATAACTATATAATATTTCTGACTGAATAGTTTGTTGAGAAGCTAATATGTTACAGGAAATATATATGTTTTACATGGTAAATAAATCAATCATTGTTTCGTAGTGATGTTGCAATTTTTGATTATCCACTGAAACGATGATAAAGGAGTTGATCTTTGTCAGGTCATTTTTCAAAGTATCTGAAGTGAAGGTACAATGTACCTCCTCTTCTATCATAAAAATCCTTCTAAAAGATTTATCCACAAATTGATGCAAACCCCAATGGTTCTAACTCTGAACCATACATATACGTGGTTCTCACTATGAATCTCGTTATGATCAAAGTTTCAATGGGAGAGGAATAGTATAGTGATACAATAACAATGTAAATACCTATTACTAAATAACAGTAAAAATATTCGTAAATACTGTTTTCTATGACATTTGGGTTACAGCCCTAATCATAACTTTAAATCCTAAGAGCAAATGCACGACCCTAAATACTAATTTCTCTAAATTATAGTCTAAACTAGTACTTCTAAGTTTCATTGTTAATATCAATTGAATCGGGATGGTTACTTTTGTAGAAATCGGTTATTTATTTGATTGAATATGTCACAGATTGATGTTTGCAGAGTACCGTTAAAAACCAGGGAGCACTGAACAACAGTTTCGTTCTAGTGTGGAACTCCTCAGCAGTGCGCACCCCAGATTCCGCGCCAGGGGCTCCAGGTTTACGGCGAACGCCTTTAGTCCTAATCATATTCCTTAACTTAAGTTCAGAAATGATGTAAGACTTGGCAAAACACAAAAAGTGTTGAGTAATGCTTTGTGACACGAAAAACGTTAGGCAGTGTTGCCAAGCCCCGCGTTCCCCAAATATTTTGTTTTACGTACTGTTTTCCACAGCTCTGTGTAATTTTACACCAGCCTATCGGCTAACTGTGCTAGCGCTAATTCTCTCTGTAAAACCTGTTTCCTACCCCTAAAACCTGACACGAAATCATAGTTCTAACACTAAAAGCCTAATTTTTACTATGGTTCCTAATCTTCAGCCTAAATACTAATATTAACTAGTATGTTTTGCCTATGGTATGCATTTTTAGCTTAGATCCGTGGTAATCTTAACGATAGAACGTCCTATTGGTTAATCAAGCAACTTTGCGCTGCCATTTGATCACTGCGTTTACTCGTTTCTATACTAGCCTAAACACTACAGATCTATGCATACAAATCTTATTGTATTTCAAGCATATTTGATTCTTATTGTTTTGGAGCTTTTTTGTTTCTTATTAAGTGTCAGGAACATATTACGTTATCTATGTACCATGCATATTATATGTATTGGGTAATAAGTAAGCAGTGGTACCGTTTTAACTAGTGTGTAACGTTCAGTCTTTTGTAGTTTGTGTCTTATGCTAGCAGGGGTGCACAGTGTGTGAGATTCCGAAAAGGAGAAGAATCAGAGAAAAAACGAGCTATTGATTCAGTAAGCCCAGTAGATACATTATCACTTGGTAATGAAAGCGATTGACCAGCGTATGAAATTGGACAGGTCTGTGAATCATGCGCTAATTAAAACTAGAAGTTTTTAGGGTTAGATTTCAGATGTACAAAGACGCGTGAATTTCAATCACCAGGCCGCAGGTTCGAGTTTTGCTTCACCTACTTAGGTTTCAGCACATAGGTTTTATCACTAAACATCATACAAATAAAGTATGGGTCACAGTCAAGTATATGAATCTGTACTTAGGAAGTAGCTTGTAATTTATTTAGGCAAGAAAATTAGGACTACTGTATAGTCAGTAATATTGGATTTTGGGTTATTTTGTTTTGAATTCATACTTGTTACATCTAGTTGTTAATTCTCATTAATTTACTTAGTCTGAGTGCATCTAACATGTGTAAACATTCAAACTCAATAATCTTGCCGAGGATTTTATGTGATAATGGAGAATGGATTTTACTTGATAATACGTGAATCGACATCATATGTTGTTTTTATCACTCAGAACGTTATATCTCATTTAACCGTCGAGTATCGGAAGAAAATCCTTGGCATGTAGTAACGTAGCAAAACTTACTAATCATTTATATACGGAATCTGGCAGAATACAATGAGATGTTAAATTGAATTTTTAGCATACTGAGTTAATCTATAATTTCACTCTTGAACGCTTTCTACCACTTATTTCCTTTGTATTATTTCTATCTTGATTATAGAACAGACTGTAAAAAGTGGTCACATTTCTGTACATGGAAAAGTTCACGGTGTACGAGTACCATTTGTACTTGATAAATCAGATTTATGTGAATTTGTCAGTCCAACATGTCCATTAATTCCATCTATACAGAAATATACACACACATACTCTTTGTATGTTAGTAAACTGTACCCGTCGGTAAGTCAAATTAAGTTTTAAATATATGTGTATACATATGGAACGCGATGGCCTATGCGTCTGGTAACAAGTCCATATGTCCGAACCCCACCCCACCTACTCTTACTTGGATAAACGGATAGTAGTATCACTAGCTTTTACACTTAGATTAGGATGACTCAAAATCAATACATGTATCTGCACTTTATGTACGGGTTAATATGAATGCCTATTTTTAAGGGTATTGTTTTATTCCCTAGCATTATTTATGGTCATTTTCACATTAACCAATAATTCCAATTGGAGATGGTATATTTCGATATTGAGGAAATGTAATGAAGTAATCGTTTACTTATGATTACCGTAATCACTTCTCACACTTCAATTTACTTGAAGTTCTTAAGGTATGCCAAAGGTTTACATGCTACTGTTAAGTATATTGTGAAAGAATATTTCTCCTTGAAAGCTATGCAATGCAAACTGGATTTGCACTCATAATTATTTCGTTTCGATTTCTTAACCATAAGAAATCAGTGTGAAACTACTCGGAAAAGACTACGTACCACATCTTGAGGTTATTTGTATATAGTTATTTTCATATACCTTAACCCTCTGTACTTGAAATCCATAGCGCGAAGGGTGATGTGTTATTATTAGAACTGATCATTCGTACCATGCTCCCCTTTTATCGAAGATGTAGTATCCTCAGATATACCTTTTTGCACGACAAAATCAAATTTACTTGATTAACACGGCAATATAATTAGATCATCATCATCAATCATCAATCATCAGCAACGTAGAACCTGGCACAAACGCCTGTAGGTTCAAGTTGCCATACCACACTAACACTACGAGAATATTGAGGTAACGTATAGACAGAATGCAAGAGGGAAGAGTAAAGTAAAGATGTCCAGAAAATAACAATAGAATTTAAGATCTAGATGAGGTTAAAGAGTGAATACACTTGCGCCACTGTGACCAATTCTGAGCCATATCGCCGAGAGTCTCCAGCCATTTGTTGAGATCATCACGCGGACCCCAACCAGGTAGCCTACATCTACCTACATGGCTTAGACCAGTAGTCAAGGGCTTCATGGACTGATGCCATGTTTTGGGTTGACCGCCCCTAACCTTCTTCCATCCTACTTCAGCCCTAGCTAACATGGCGCGACGGGGTAGACGGTGGTCGGGCATGCGCAATACATGTCCTAGCCATCTCAGTCGATGAAGGTTAATGACCTCTTCGACTGATTTACCGTGTTTCCCTAGAATCTTTTGTCTAAGCTCACTATTACTAATCCGGTAATTCCATGGTATACGAGCGAGGTCCCGAAGATTCCTATGGTCAAATATCTGGAGACGACGCATATCTTGAGTTTTCATGGCCCATGTTTCGCATCCATATGTTAAGATGGCGCGGATTGCTGCGCAGTACACCCGGCCTTTTGTTGAGACACGGATATCTCGTCTGCGCCACAAGTGCCGTAGATTGGCAAATGCCAATCGGGCTTTCTGAATCCGCGCTGAGATTTCGTCAGACACCGACCTACCAGGAGTGATGAGACTTCCGAGATAAGTGAAGCGATCGACGCATTCAATTAATTCATTCACTAAAACTAATTTATGGGAAGAAGCAAGCCAGTCCTGGAGTAACATTTTGCATTTGGGAGGGGAGAAGCGCATCCCAAATATGCCTGCATTGTTACTCAAGGTGTTCAAGAGACCTTGAATGCTGTGAGCGTCTTCACCAAATCAGGCTGATTGCAGACCTGGTCGCGGTTGTATAGACCAGATATTTACCGTTCGTCAGGTCTTTGAACATAGACATAGAAATATTCTACAAGAAACCCTACTCGACCTTTTTAATCTTAGTTTGCACTCGTCAGTATGGTGTAACAACAGTATTGGGGTGAACGTAACTTATATACCTACTAACCACCTCCAACCATTCTATATCAAAACATACCTCGCGCCATATAATTCAAGCATTACCAAGAACTAAACAAATCGACATTGTTTACTACTTAGTGATTAGTGAATATGTTCCAGTTCTCCGGGTAGTTATTGTCAAAGCGACTGGCTCGGTATTAAGACCTCATATTGTGAGACCAAGTAGAGCAAGTTCGAATGCAAATATGTCGTGTTTACGGGTGCTAGCCAGCACTCAGTTACAAAGTTGTACCGTATTGTGTGATTTTTGTAGACTCGAGTAACGATGAGAAGGCTATAGGGAACCTAAAGCGAGGGAGAGCAGCTGGACCCGATGGGTTAACCCCTGAGATATTTAGGGATGGTGGTCCAGTCTTAGCAGCGAGATTAACCGGGATCCTGTCTAGAATCTGGGAATTGGGCGTAATCCCATCTGACTGGTCTCAAACGCTAATCGTTCCAATCTATCAGAAAGGATAGAAGTCCTCCTGTGATAATCAGCTTAACGAATATAGTGTCCAAAATATTGGCTTCAATCATACTTCGACGCCTAACTAAAGCTCGTGAAGAGCAAACTAGAGAGAACCAAGGTGGTTTCAGACCTGGACGTGGCTGTATAGACCAAATATTCACACTTTGGCAGGTTCTGGAACATAGACACACTTTTAGATGCCCAACAATAGTTGTAGTCCTTGACCATAAGGTGGCATTTAACTCTATCGATCGTAAGGTTATGTTGCAATGTCTGTCATTAAAAGGCGTACCAGAGAAGTACATTAACCTTATACAAGCTCTCTACTCGAACACCACATGTCGAGTCAGAGCTTATGGAGGATTGTCATCAGAACTGATTACCTCAAGTGGTGTTCGTCACGGTTGTCCGCTTTCCCCATTTTTATTTAATTTTATCACTGACATACTTTTAGAGTTGACATTTTCATCGTCTGACTTCTCTGGGGTTAACCTCCTTCCAGGAGATAAACTTGCTGACTTAGAATATGCAGATGATACAGTTCTCTTAGGCAAAGATGCTGATAAAATGCAGAATCTTTTGACTACCTTAAACAAGAATGTAAGGATGTTTGGGATGCGATTCTCTCCATCCAAATGCAAAATGTTACTTCAGGATTGGCTTGATTCGACACCAAAGTTAGTGATAGGGAGTGAGGCAGTTGAATATGTTGACCGCTTCACTTATCTTGGGAGCCTCACCAGTCCTGACAGTCTGGTGTCTGCTGAAGTCTCTGCGCGTATACATAAGGTTCGACTAGCTTTTGGAAATTCGCGTCATCTGTGGCATAGGCGAGACATTTGACTACTGACCAAAAGTTCGATCCGTCTTAATTTATGGATGTGAAACATGGCCGTTAAGGATAGAGGATATTCGTAGGCTCCTGGTATCCGATCATAGATGTCTTTGAAACATTGCTCGTGTTTGCTGGGACCAACGAGTAAAAATACGTGGGTCATGAATAGAGTACTAGGTAGATACGGTAAGTCTATTGATGAAGTAGTAAATCCCCGTCAGCTAAGGTGGTTAGGACGTGTGTTACATATGCCTGACCACCGCCTACCTCGACGAGCAATGCTATCCGGTGTAGGAGTAGGCTGGGACAAAGCTAGGGGCGGCCAAATCAAAACATGGCACCAGTCCATGAAGTCATTGACAATTGGGCTGAGCCATGTTAATAGGTGCAGACTACCTGGTTGGGGTCCGCGTGACGCTCGTAATAAATGGCTAGAGACCTTGTGTGATATGGCTCAAAATCGTTGGCAATGGCACAGGTGCATCCACTCCTTGTCTTCCTCCAAATTCGAAGTTTGTGAACTTATCATAATTTCCTCTTTACTGAATCATATTTTCTTAAATCTTATCACCGATCTCTGTTCCCTTCCATTAATACTAACTCTGTTACTACCTCCCCTACTCTGGGATTTGATCCGACGATTGAATCTCAATCTGCTAATTGAGGCATGGCAACTTGAATTGACGTAGGCATGTACCAAGTTCTACGTTGTAACTGTCTGTCTGTCTGTCGAGTAACGATGCACTGGTATCCAGAACATTCAGCTTCCTTGCTTTGTCTTCGCTTATTAACAGTGATAACTGGGCAATCGGAAAACAGTTTATTGGTTTCTTCATCTAACAATCCGTTTTTTGCATTTTCGCCTATTTCAGATTCCCTTAACTGTTCAATGGGAGCTACAAGATGGTTCAGATGATGTGATTTGTGTTGAATTCCCTGTTCAACTTATCTAACATTGAAGTATATTCATCGATATAGTGTGACTAACCGTTTATCTCGTTCTCTTTCCTTCTCCCCCCCAATAATTATTTCGAATAAAACTAAGGAAAGCATACTACTCATTTTAACCACGAAAAACATGAAACAATTGCTTTTTAACGATTCAATCATATGATTATTTTTATTATTGTTCCTAATGCATTTCATATGATTAATGAGTTAAATAAAGTGCTTTCATTCATCTTAAATATTCAAACAACTTTAAGTGATGTGATTTTGTGGAGATAAACTAATACTAAGTTTAGTTGATTGCAATTGTCGCAGATTGATTTCGATTGAGTACCATTGATAACCGCGTAGCATTAGATTACTGCTTCGTCGTAGTATGGACTCCTCAGCTGTGCGCTGTCACATCAGTTCTGACGACATTCATCAACTAAATAAACAGTTTGTTTGATATGTATGCTTTATTGATTTTTTTTGATAAGTGCATTAAGATAGATAGATCCCAGTGAAGTACTAACTTAGTATTTCAATTAGTTAGCTTTCACTCATCAGGCCTCGTATTCAAGCCCCCTTTTATTTCACTTTCGGTTGTTGTATCGCTAACTTTGACACTTAAACTGTAATCGAAGCTAACTATATGAATCCGCACCTGGTGAGTTAAGTCGCTGACAAGCTTCTCGCCTTTGAATAACTAGTTAACTATAGTCTATACTGTCACTGAATTAGATTTGTATCTCATAACAATTTATGATACTCATTAGATGCTAAGGGAAACGAGGAAACTCATGTCCAGACTAAGTTATAACTGTCGACTTCTGCACTTTCTGTTTGTTTCGCCATCAATCAAACTGTAACTTAACATTTATTACGATATTATCTTCGTCAGGGGTGGGTGGGAGGGGGAGGAGAACATTTTTTTATTTACCATTTTTTGAACTAACTACCAACATCTTTTCTTGCCATAATGAAGGAGAGGTGTTTTCAGATGAGGCGATGGGGAAGGGTTCATTAGGCTAATAATCCCGAAGTACCAGGTTTGAATTTATTCGCAAATTTCTTGGTGTTACTTATCAATCTGAAAATCTTACTTGCCAGTATTCATCATTTGAGGTAAAGTATTAAATACTCACTATTCGTAACTACTACGTTCTTTAATTTTCTTGTTAAGTCAATATTGGTCACTATGATTATCGATTGTTGCATAACTCCTAGTACTATTTGATTCATTATGAGCAAATTTGTAGTAAGTTTGAGGCAGTTAGCTACGCATTGTTGAAGTTCTATGACTACGGTGAACTGATTGAAACCAGACATATGAACTATCCGATTGTGGTTCAGAGATTGGATGAGGTGACGTTTTAAATGTTCAGCTAGTGGGTTATATCCTGAGTTTTCAGTCAGTATTGAATTCGTTTGATGAATGACTGGTTCATATGAATGTAATTTTTCCTAGAGACTACTTTTTATGCCTTAACATTTAATGGAATTAGTTCTCATTCTGTATTTCCAGCTGCGCTGCATTGAAAATGTTTACAGTAGGCATTTGTGGATAAAAATTTTATAAAAGTTGCGGTCCAACACTCAGCAATTACCCACTGTAAAGTAGTAAAGGGTACCAAGTACATCAACATTTCATTATTTGTATTTGTCGCAAGTTAGTCTCGACTAGGTACTTACGAAAACTAGCACAGATCAGCTGTCTCATCCTTGTATAAAACTCCTCATTCGTGTGCAGTGTCGACCCTTGTGGGGAATCCAACCCAGGACCTTCAGGTCTCGCAGCCGATCACTCAACCATTAGCACCACTTGGGTTGTACTGAATAGTAGAACTCCTACTTCACCGATTTGTGTAGTGCGATGATCGCCTAGTGTTATTGGTGATAACTGTCTCACTTGCGACATATACAAACTCCTCTATGCACGACTTCTCACAATAACTTGAAGAACATCTTGGAGTTAGTCACTGGTCAGCTGTTTATTTAGTTGGGCCTTGGTGATTTTGTGAATATTAGTATTTAATTCTGTAATTTGTACTCATTGCAGATTGATTTTCACTGGTGTACAACCAGAAATCAGTCTGCGACGAATACAAACAACAAAATTAAATACCAATCACTACTAAACCGTCTCAACTTAGCAAAGGTATTTTTTGAGGACATAAATTGTTGCATATATTCTCAATCCTTTATCTAAAAACATAAACGCATTGTGGAGATAAATTGGTACTAAATTTGATTGTTTTAATTCGTTGCACACTGATGTTAGTTGGATACCACTGAAAATTGGGAAACACTAAGGAGCTATTTCGTCCTAGTATGGGACTCGTCAAGAATGCCCACTCTTGATTCTTCAGGTCGAATGCCAGCTCAGTGATACAGAGGGTTAGGCGTTTACCGTAAAACCTAAAGCCTATGGGTTCAATTCCTCCCTCAGTGTAATCGACGACGTATACTACTTAGGAATCCCATGCTGCGACGAATTAGCTGTTTAGTGTTCCCTGGTTTTCATTGATATCCAAAGGACATTGGTTAGTATTCATTGCAAAATGTAAACTATTTCAATAAAACAAATCAATTATTGTGATAAATTACTTAAATCATATATTTATAAAGAACAATTTATTTCATATTTTAACATCATAATAACATGATAGTATTTATTCACATTCATATCTCTTTATCCAACTATTAATTAATACATAGAATTTCAGCTTAGTGAAGTTGAACATTTTTTTCTCTATTCATCACGTGACTTTGAAATATTAATCATGAAATATTGTTTATTGTAAAACTTAATACAATTTACATGATATATTGTTACCATGTCAATTAAATATATTAAGTTAGACATATCATAATTATTATTGGCATAGCTACTAATAACTTAGTAACAATACTGAATAATCAAAGTTTTACAAAATTAAATAATATTCACCTATATATAAAATTATTATTAGTTATAATAAAATGAATCAATAATACCTAAAATAAAAGTTTAAAGAAAATCAATTAATCAATATATTTAAGAATAATTAATTTCTAATATGTATTATGTGTATATTATATCAGTATAGATTAATTAACCATTAACCATTTTTTGAACAATTGCACCAGGGAAACTGTATAGAAATAGGAAAATAATTAAACAAACTAAGAATATAACAAAAATTTTAATTAATATCCATTTTAAACGATATTTAATTAAATAACGTAAAGTATTCAATGGTCCAAGAAATTTCATAAATGAACTATCTGGTCGACTAAAAAAGTTAAAAATAAATTAAAAAGAAAAAAAAATAGTAAAAGAAATAATGTTAATTATTGAAAATATTAAAAATTAATAAATAAAAATAAAGATTAGGATAAACTTGTATATTCCCGATGATTCCTTATAGACTGAGGCTGGGTAGTCATTGTTGCTATGCGTGCATCCTGAGTAGATTACCTCGATATAGCGAAATTTTCACAAGTATTATATAAGTTGGATTGTGACTGGCAAGTGGAATCCAGGACGCGAGTTTCGTCTGGACCCACAGTAGTCTAGTGGTGAACGCGGTGGCATTTGGCACGAAGCGAACTGAATTCGAATCCCACTGAACATCAACATTAGGATGCAGGCACATCCAGCCGATGAGTCCCAAATAGGACGAAACGGGTGTCCTGGATTCCAGTTGCCAGTCACAAATTGTTAGCACCAATCTTCAAGGTTGCGGTGATTAAATATGCTTCACAATTTGATTAACTCTATGTTTATAATACAATAATTCGTAAGATAATATCTTGAGGTTTTAGGCTTGAAATAGCTGAAATTAGATTCTAGAAGAAATGTGATAAATCCAAGTCACTTAGAAAATCGCTTAAAAGCGGCACTATAGTTTGGTTGTAAAGAATTATGAGTTGTTAGATTCCGCTTAGTTTGATGATTTTATAGTTAGACATTAGCAATGAAATTCGAAGATCTTGGCCTCGATTCCTTAATTCAGTCATAAATGAGCACAACTGACGAGCTCTATACTAAGATGAAATAGTTGTCCATCTCTACCTAGTTTTCAGTGGTTCTGCAAGTTTGGTTAGTTTGTTGTAAAAAGTTCAATAATTCCAACGACATATATAAAAATTCATCAAGATTTGATCGATTATGTTGATAGAAATTGGACCCGAATAAAATGGTGATGTATACTAGAAGTATAAATTGTGTTTGAAATATTTTCAAAGATTCAAACTTAAAGATTCTAACTTTCCACTTATAAATCTAAGTATGAACTATTCAGGGTAAATTAATCATAATTATTAAAGTTATGCTTAAGGTCAATTAACTAAACTATATTGTCTACTTGTGTAATGTAAAATAGTTATTAGACAGATTTAATGAGAAAATGTGTGTATTAATGTGGTCGAATAGAGACATATGTGTATACTACTGCGTTAATATACTTTCAATTACTATTGAGTATAATGACAAATTGAGCCTTAGGTTATGTACAGGAACAGTTGAACAATAAGATATATAATTAGAACTTATGCTCTCAACCCAATTACAGTAAATATCAGCTTTATAGTGACTGACTCCAGAAGATAAATCCTGTTGCCCTGGTGAAAATGTGTAGTAAGTGGAACCCATCCATGTCGGGTATGAGTCAGTTTTCCACCGATGACAATAAAAGACGTCACAAATAGACTGAAGTTAGGAATATCAAGTGTTGGATGCCTGCCGGCAGACTCAGTTGTATAAGCGTTCTGGACTCGACTTCCAGGTGGGGCGATGAGTGCACACTGCCGGTGAGTCCCATACTGGGAAAAAATAGCTATCGATTGTTTCTTGGATTTTACTGATCGTACAACCAAAGTCAATTTGTGTACTAAATCCAATAGTCTCTACAGTGCCTATGTAGAATACTTCACTCTGCTTAGTACTTGTGAGGTAACTAAATAGAAAATGATATTCTGAAAGGACATACAAACGGTCTAATAAATAAATGATTGATCAGAAAAATAAACGTGATCACGTTCTATATTTAACGTTTCATGCTGGTCGACGTTCTTCAAAATAGAGTATTTGATTTCTTGGGAGGGTTGGTGTTTTCTGTATCATTCGTGTCTTCATCACCTAGTTTCATGGTTTGACGCCTTACTACTGAGTTATCTGGGTCTAAATTGACCTCGTTTAGGATTGGTATATTTACAGTTTTGTTGCTCATTAGCTTTCTACCAGTAGTTATTATAAACACAGTCTAAGAGAGAAATGACTGTTGTAAATTAGACAAACTATATGTAGTGTTCCTATTCATCAATTTACACTTCTAATACCAATCAAATGTTCTAATTATTACTAGTAATTGTAGTACCGAAGTTTTTGCAGTAAAATCAACACAATAAGAATACTGGATCTTTAATATAGAAATTGCATTGAATTAGAAGTAATCATACAATCTCATAACAAGCCAGGTGTATATAAATACATGATAATTATGTGAATAAAAATGCTGATAAAATGGAAGGACATCTAAATTAGATGATTATCCAAATTTCCGTGAACGTATTATATGAATCTATCACAACACATTCCCTTCTCACTTTATCCAACATACAATACATTATAAATTTGATTAACTTGTAATGAATATGCTAATAACTTGAATCGAAATCTGATAATGTGTTGCTAATATACACTGTTGATGAATGACAATCTAGATTAAACTTTGGTCTAAGACTACATATTGCCTAACATTCATTGTTCATTATATGATAATAGTAATAGTCACTTACATAAGTGACCAGTTAACGTAAACAATTATTAAATTACATATTTGCGCATATATGATTATGAATTAAGCTATTCAAATTTATAAGTTCAAGTTATATTACAATGTGTTATGAATAAATTAACTTACTCTGGTTTTGGAAGTCCATTCGGTTCATCACGTCCTAAGCCAGCAGGATTACTTTCAGCTTCAGCACTATTTAACATTTCCAATTGACATTCAACTTTACCCTAAAGTAAAAAATAAAAATTATTTGTTTTTTTTTAAAAAAAAGACTAATAGAATGTGCTTAGTTACAATTGATATATTACTGAAATAGTTAAAGCGTATGTTATGTAACGCATCTATTTATTTTGTTTTTATGTTGAGTTTTACTAGTCTCTAGATAGTTGATCTTCTTCATTGCTATTATAGAATTAAAACAAATTTGTAGTATCACAATTCTGATTTAGGAATGAAGAATATAAAGCATAATTGCCAATAACTGTCTCCACACCTCTATAATTAGAAGGGAAAGAATAGATAACTGGAGTGTCGTTATTGTTGTCATTACATATGAAAACTAACGTCTATAGGAAAATTCTTTTGATTAAATGTAAAAAAAAAACAAGCAAAACAATGTCATGGGATGGGAATCAACACACAGTTGTAGATATATTTTTCTAGCGAGTCCCAAGTAGAATAAATCATATTTCATGGATTTCTACTTTTCTAGACAATGTACTTAAAATATTCTAAACTCCCTTCTTTCAGATAAGTCATTATCAACCAAAATCAACAAACGAATATTCGGGGATACTGACATAATTTACTAGTTTCCATGATGAGCGTCATTCAATGAACACATATATGATTCGAGTGTGGTATCACAAATTCAGTTGGGTCACACAGCCAGACCAAATTGGTGAGTATTGAATCATTACCTTGTGATATCTCAGTATTGTACACCCATTTCACTACTGAGGGTCGAGAGAAGGACCCTCAGGCTTTAGGCTGTTGCTTAGCAATAAGGCTCCTAAGCCGGTATACAGAGATCGATATTTCTAACTTCGGTCATTTCTTAAAATATTTTGCGATTTCATCTATTGTTATTGATGAGTGGACGTGACACTCAATATAGTTGAACTCCATTGATTATAGCATCTCACTAGGTCTTCGGTCATATTCCTGGGTCTTGGAGCACTAGGTAGCTCTATTTTGCTACTGTAAGGAAATCACCTACTAAGCTCATTCATGATACCTACAGGTATCAAACTTGGGACTTTCAGGCCTCATGTGTTACCTTTAGCCAATTCAATCAAAATTCTACTGTTTACGTTACTAACTCTAAGAAATATGTGGTACTCAATGGTTTCGTAAAGGTCGGAAGTAAATTTCATAGCAAAATAACAGTTTTGATAAATGTTGGACAATTGTGAATTACAAGATCAAGAATCACAGTTGATGATCACTTTACATTTTAGATTAAGTGAGGTTGAAAGGTGAGAATATTATATTACAACTCATCGACTTCATAGTAACATATACACATCGAAGTTTTGAGGCTTTAATGCTTTACCTTTTACGAGATATAGTAAACATAGGCTGAAATGACCCGACGCTTTAACGTTCTATACCTAATTATCAACTACGGAAGTGTAGGTTCGAACTCCGTTCAATTAATTTCCGTATTAAGATCTTTAGTAGTTGGTGAGTTGTGTTTTATTCATGGGTATCTTCAAAGCAACACTCTGTAGTGCAACGGTGAATTGAAACGGTAAATTTGTTGTTAAATCTGGTTGGGATATATGGTTCATGTACTCAGTTACCAACCACACTGATGTACACAGAAAAGAATTAAAAAGCATCATGTATGATCAAAACGAGACATGGTATAAATCCATAGATTCGTTATCTATTGGTTATGACCGTAAAGTAAGGTATTAATTATTTGATTAGACCTTAGTTGATATAGCTTAAAATCAGTTGAGGTGACCCACTAGCATTTAGCTCTTGTGACCTCAACTGCATCTTATCTCTTTGAACCTCATTTTAAACATTTTATTCCTCTCTCCATTTGATTAACTATTCTCTAACTATATCCTATCTTCGATTTATTCACTATCAGTAATCATGCTTTTTTGGATTTTCTATATTCATTTTTTTCAGTTTCTTCATGCTGAAAATAAGGTAATATGGTCTGATGCACAGTTGTGCCTAGTTTCATTTTGTTAATGGATGATTGACTGGCTAGTTGATAAATTTATAGTTGCGAAATGACTGAAGTTGGAAAATTCTAAACTATTGGATGCTAACACGTTAATCTCTTGGTCATCGGAGTGATTCTTAGTCGGATCATGGATGTTCATCACCCAACAATTCCATGGTAGCTGTTCAGCTGTTTCTGACGTTCCCTAATTGTCTAAGAAATGTCAGTCAATGAAATAAAAGCCTTCTTGATATTAGCCTACTTAAAACTATAACTTCAGAGTAAACAAAAGAATACATAGAAATTATGGAAAACATCGAAAAAATCTCCAGCCATAATCACATACTTGAACAACAATCTCTTCTTCCTCTTCATCAGTAACTGGCCACCATCCACGTGCTGTTCTATTCTTGAACATTGAAAATTTAGGACAATCTGGTTCAAGTTGATGCAAACCGCAACTTTTGGCTGTTTTAGCACATCGTGGCAAAGAAGAAAGACGCATAGTTATTGATCCTATTCAGAGAAATTGGAGAAAAGCAAAACACTTTTCTTAGACAGATTCCTTAAACAATTTAAGCTGCATTCACTTAAAGATGATTAAGAAACTGAGTTTATAAATAATTTTTTCTGGATATTTTTCAATGTGTACATCATTCATAATCGATTTTAAAACATTTTGTTTAAGATGTAGCATTGTTTTCCTAGTGATATATATATATATATATATATATATATGATATGATATGATATGATATGACGTGAATGAAAGGAAGGAAGGAGTGGATGGTGATGAAGTTGGTTGGTTGATGCGTACACCAATACGATGCGTGCCTAGTTAAGAATATGCGATTGACCTAAGCCCATTCACTCCCCCTAGGCCGACAATAGGACAACCACAAGTGAGAGAACCGAGAACTGAGGACCGGAGAACCAGACCAAGGTCCAAGGTCCTATTATATTTTAATCATGCATTTATATATACATAATGTCAGACCACACTGTGAACCAATCAAGAATTTAACATTTGTACAGAACAAAAGAGATAGTGGTAGTGAATGGGGAGAACTTGTACACAAATAAGTAGACGTAGTTCGTAATAATAAACAATACATAAAGAATCAATACACTAAATGAGAGAACCGGGAAAGGGGAACGTAACGGTCATAGAAATAAAATGTTAACACTGTCCACAGTTATAATAAATGAAATAATGTTCTAAATCACAGTTCCCGAAGATAGCCAATCTTCATTAGGTACCCGGCATATCAATATATATATATATATATATATATATATATATATATATATATATATATTCGATGTAAAGCATAGACTCTTAAAGTAAACGAGATTTGTAGAGGCCTACATTATCCCCTGAACATATCAACTTTTAAATTGCACATTCCTTTGTGTGTTTTTTGAAGTTATAACTGAATCTTTTCCTCCTCTGGACTGTTTGAACCATGGTCACTGGTGGGAGTTCTTTTGGTTCCAAAATATATTTCTATTTAATTCTTTGTACTAACTTCTTTATTTACATGCATCTGATCAACCGAATATTTACATAAAGTCAATCGGTATATGAAAATTATATGTATATAGGATTTGTATTTAGCTGAATCTAATACAACTACAATCTAGCATCCGTTGTTCTCATAACAGGCGTGTTCATAGGCATCTTTGAAACACTACTAATGATTTCTAGGACTATTAAGTAAAGAATTTTATCGTTAGGCTTCGGGGATCAAGGAAATCTGATAGACCATTTGATAGAGTTACGAATCTCCATGGACTGAGGTTATTGGGATATATATTACGTATGTCCAATAGCCATCTATCTCGACGCATAATGATATTAGGAGTAGAATTAGGATGGAAGAATGACAGAGGCGGCCGGGCCAAAAAATTAGTCTTGGTTCATTTTTTCTTTGACCGTTGGTCTTATACATAGTGGAGGATTCAGACAACCTGATTGAGGTGTGCGCGATTGTCATGACCAGTAATTGAACACCTTGTATAGTATGGCTCAGGGTCAGCAGTAGTGAGAAAGTGTTATTTACTCTCTATTTCCCCTTAAACGTTGAGCTATGAATGTTTTATACACTTTTCATCCCACGAATTAATGGCGTAATACATATCTGCAAATTTTGTTACAGTAATCAATACACTACACTAATTGTACGAAGTCTCAGTATATTTCTTTTTGATATGCATTCAAATTGTAAATATACAAGAAAACCTCCATAAGCTCTGATATATCGGGTACCTAAAGAAGACTGGTTATCTTCAAGAACTGTTTTTTGGTAGTTGTGCCTGACCTCCAACTTTGATTTTCACACCTAGGCTACTGAGTCCAAACAGCTACATTTGTGTAACTGGCATGTATATATAATTTGAATATGTTTGGATCTTTCAGGTGTGAACATCAACATTAGGATGCAAGTACATCCAAATGACGAGTCCCACATATAATGAAACGCGCCTCCTAGATTCCGGTTTCAGTCACAATTGAATTCAAGCAATACCTGTGTACTAAGACTATGTTGAGACAATCCTCTTAGGATGCACATACGGCAACAGTGACTGACTTGTTTCAATCCGTAACAAATCAACAAGAAGATCTAAACACTTTCAAATTATGGCTTTTGATAACTTATGCCATTTATTTTGGTTGTAAATAAGTGAATATATTTTTCCTGTTATTGTTAAGTTTCCCTATCCTCTTGTTTAACACTATAACTGTTAGTTCATCATATTTTTTTTAAGAACTATAGCTAATCAATTGAGGATACATTACTCCAGTTTCTAGTTACCGTCTCAGTTATTCTGTATTGATGCTAGTTTCCGATTTGGCTAACTGAGTAGTCAGGTTTTATGTATATATAAAGAAATGTTTGAAATATAATTTGATTCTATCAGGTTGATTCATCGGCTCATGTTTTTCCTATTTTGAATTGGAACGTAAGGGCATCGACTAGACACTCTTGTTAGCCCTGCTGACTGTATTGAGGCACCAAGGTTAGAACTAGTAATTGATAGAACGATAATGTCATAACAAGTCCTTTGAATAGTCAAAATCTATTACATATCTTCAGTCACAGAAGTTCTTAACCAGTTTAGAAGAAACAACTACTCATTTCTAATCACCAGATATAAAATGGATGAATCCAGACGTCACTCAAAATATAAACAAAGTAGACAACAGTATATCCTGTGTGCGTGCACAAAGTTACTTGATAGAACTCTAAAGCATGGAGGTTAGTAAATTGTACAACTTTCACAGTGGGACAATAAATGGTCAAAACATTTATCTTGGTCAGCTATACAGACTTTGAAAGTGAACTTGGACTTAAATTTCGTATTACAAAATAATCTGAATTGAACAATAAGTAAAAACCAAGAAACAATGGACAACTGTTTTATCCTAGTATAGGGCTCAATGACAGTGCGCACTCTTAAACTATTGGGCCGACCGGAAACTAACAGTTGATATTTCTAATTCTAGTCAATTCGTGATATAACTTTGTAACCTCATTTGTTGTCAGAGGTGAGTAAGTGACTCACATTCAACATAGATTGTTGTAAATTGTCATTCTGTTGAGCTTAATTCGTGCTTACCCTAATGAAATTTCTACAAAACCTGTCATCACCAATTTCGAGGAGGAAGTTCTAGCAGATGACCATGATTTATGGAGTCAACTAATTTGGATTTAGATATTAGCTCATGGATAACGTTGAATATTGATAACACTATATTACGAATGAACTAACATATTTCAATTTACTGACTTCAAGATACTGTGGAAACTGGGAGGGAGGACTCAAAACTAGTGGTTTAATTGTTATGTTCCACGAACATTTCTGAAGTATTCTGATCAACGAAGAAACATATAACTGATAAAAACTCTATTATTAACAGTAGAATATGGTTTCTGACATTTGTTATACACAAATGCTTCTTAATACTTTGACCCTACTACTGATAAATGAATTATAGGTTTTATTGACAGTTGGGAGTCACTTGTACATGGATCATACGTAGATGTATTCTATATACCTGTTATGTTTTCCAGCCAGATGAGACAAACACGTGGGTTCTTATTGGCATAATACGGTTCGCGATACGATATCTAGGGTAGCCGAATTATATGTCTGATTACTCCGAATCTCGATACGACTAACGTGAAGTCTATCTCCGATACTTGTACTTCCGTCGTACACTACAACTTGTTTTCTTCCCAGCCTGCAGCTATTCTAAAAGACTAGATTTGTAGAAAAAGATTTGTATTGTGGAGCAAAACGGAGATGAGACTGACGAGACTGGCGTTAATGTAAATGCATCGATTTTTATATATCAATTTATTTACAGTGATTAGTCATCAAGTGAAATCATCAACATTTTATTGATACAATTAATGTTACCAAACTGTACTCAGGAGTATGATTCACATCAAATTTAAATTAATGTGATGAAAGTTTATAAACCAAGCTTACAAAAAATCAATACAACTTTCGCTTGGTTATGAATTCCCAACACCTCCCCCCACCTTTGTTAGTAGCGTATTGCTTTGGGATTCACTGTCTCACGCCGGCATCGGTTGGACCTTCTTCTTGATAGTGATTTTGGTTCATGTGCCTTATCTATTTGTTTATCGTTGTAATTGGGCAAATTAAAAGTACCCAATAAAATGCCCATGGGCATTGTTGTGGTTGCAGCGGGTTCAGACATCTTTCTCTTATGTAGATGATTAAAGTGTCTTATCCATTTGTCTTTTCCTATGGTCACTGTCCCTTGCCTTCTTGTCACATAACCTTCTATTTATTTGTTCTGTTGATGCCGGTAATCACGAGCGTATAGTGGAGTACCAACCTCGAATCATGTGGGATTTGTGTGAGTTATCGAGTGTCTCTGTAGTAGCATCGCGTAATGAGTTGTTTACAACTTTCGGTTCATCAAGGCCTCGGCTGATGATACCTTGTTAGGAGTAGTATCATATGGTGTGGTGTGATAAACCAGCAAGAATCTTTGTAGACTATCAACAACCCCCTCCCCTTTTAATTTCAACAGCGCCCTTTTAAATGTATTGACAAACCGTTCAGTATGTCCGTTTGACTCTGGATAGCAGGGCGGTGATCTTATGAGGTTAACTGCATGACGGCGATAGAATTCCTAAAATTGTTCCGACGTAACCTGAGAGCCGTTATCTGATACCAATGTGTCTGATAATCCGTGTCGAGAGAAAATCTCTATAAGTATTTGCAACGTTCTGTTGGTAGATGCTGGCACTCCGGGAACAATTTCTAGCCATTTTAAATAGGCATCCACTAGATATGAGACACCATTTATTGGACCAGCAAAATCTATGTACAACTGTGTCCATGGTTTTTCGGGTTGTGTCCAGGGTTCTGGGTCTATTTGTTTACTGTATTTGGCAGCTAATTGACAATTATAACAATCTTTTACAAAGTCGGTGATGTGCTTGTCCATTTGCGCCCAACAGGCGAAACTTCGTGCGATGGATTGCATTCGCTGTACGCCAGGATGTTCGATATGAAATTGACGCAAGACCTTGGTTTGAAGACATTTCAGTATTACCACACGCTAACCAAATATTAGGCGGTCATCGACAATGCAGAGAGAGTCTCGTCGGTAAAAGAATTCTCTCTCATCATCCTCTAAGTTCTTCAGCCACTTGGTTGTGATAAATTGTTTACTTTTCTGAATTACGGGGTCATTGAGCGATGCTTGTTTAACATCACCCACAGTCACCCGAAATGGTCGAATGGCACTAGATAAGTAATTTAAAGCATAATCCTTAGTGGATAATCCGGTAATTACTGACTCTTCAGTGTTTGTTGGTTGTTGGTTTATCAATCGTAATTTAACATCAGCTTGTCCAAACTCTTCTGTTCGACGATATTGTATTTCAAAATCATATCCTAGTAGGATCAATGCTAATCTCTGCAAGAGGTTTGATGTGTGCGCTGGTACGCCGGATTTTGATCCAAACATAATGAGTAGTGGTTTATGGTCCGTTAAAATTGTAAATTTACGGCCATACAGAGATTTGTGGAAACGTTGAGCAGCAAGTACCAAAGCTAATGATGCCTTTTCTATTTGGCTATAACTTCTCTCAACTTGAGTTAGTGCATGAGCAGTATGTATTATTACTATTTTTCCATCAGGAAATACGTGGGATATAACTGCACCTACTCCATGACTTGAAGCGTCGGCCATTACGATGATTTATAATTTTTGATCGTAGTGCGTTAGTAGCATGTTAGAACTCAGTGCAGACTTGAGTTTGCGAAAGGCTGATTCACATCCCTTGGTCCACGTCCACGGTATGTTCCTTTCAAGCAGGTGGTATAGTGGATGACGTATCTGATGTAATGATCGGACAAAAGCCGCGTAGTAACTGATCATTCCAAGGAAGGATCTAAGTGAAGGAACATCTGTAGGTGTTGGCATTTATTGAATAGTATGAATGTTTTCCGGATCTGGTCCGCTTCCCCTTTCATTAAAAATGAATCCTAAGTATTCTACTGACCTCAAGAAAAATAGGCAGTTTTCACGGCGGTGGTACTCAATTTAACACATCTAAACAGCTTAACAACATGCTGGATTTTCAAAGCCTTGATTTTTGTTAGAAGGACGTTAGCTGGCTGAACAAAATCTCCAGGGTCATTTCAAGCAGGACTTCAACTGGAGTATGCTTTTCAACCGGCCTCTAAAACAGATATTCGGTCAAGCCCTTAATAAAAGCAAATATATCTTTTGTAAATGTGGCATGTTACCAAGTAAAGCAAATTACAGTTCACTTTATCAATATACAATTCAGACAATATCAATGGTTTTGAATATTTGATGTTTTGTTACGCCATTCGACTTTATGAATCTTATTTCAAGGAAATTCTAATCATATTTAGATACGTGACAACTCTTCTGATATCCAAAGCTCTCTGCAACTGAGTAGTTTAACAACACGTTGGGTATCCATAGTGGTGAGTACTTTACATGCTCCAATTAAATTACTGTTTTGTATTTCCACACCTAATACCTGTCATTAAGACTATTGCAGTCTGATCTTCAAACAAACTATTAACCTTTGACCTTGCAAGAAGTTCGTGACATGTGTAGTCACTGACCTTTCCTCATTCACCTTAAACTAAGTCCACAGTCTTACTATCTGACGTATAAGTAACTTACATTCAATATAATCATTAAATAAAGTTACTTATATTAATTGATTCTGAAATCTAAAGCAAATTACATAACTACTTACCAATAAAGTTATCGCTTGCAATAATATCAGCATCCCATACTTGTAATGTTAACTCACAATTAGCCTTAATCATATGAGGTTCAATATCGAATGTTCCCTTAATTGGATAAATGATACGATCTTCTGCTTTAATATAATCGAATGGAAATATAAAACGCCAATTGAAGTTTCCTTCACCAGATAACGATCTAAAATCGTTAAAAATTAATATCGTCAATTATGAACATTAATAAAAATCTGGATGAAAAGTTTGACAGAAATTGACCATGGATGTGACAGTAGTTAAATGCTGCTAACGACGGATGAGGTGGCGCAATATGTCGCAAACTTAACTGAAGTTAAATATACTAACCGTCAGGTGTCGGTTCAGTAGTATTGGGTTTGAGAGTTCACTGTGATGCCTGGAGACCCTGGGTTCGATCCCTGATGTGGAAACGAGTATGTAATGCTGAAGAGTTTCACGTCGAGACGAAATAGCTTTCCGATACTTTTTGATGCTTAATGTTTGTCTAATTTAGTTCAGATTGTATTAAAAAATTCTAAATCTACTTATATATCAGAAAAATCTCATACTAGATTGTCGGATGAAGAGTTGGAATTATCTGTATTTCAGTTGTTGAGATTATTTCAAGAATAATTTTTACCTGTAATGGTAATAACTGATGATGAAAACGACACTTGCAAAAAACTGAGGTTAAAGGTTGCAGTATTGAATGGAACAACCGATTTTAGGGCAGTAGTTAGCAGGTTTCATCTCAATTCCTGGAAAAAGAGTGAAACATTGTTTTCATCCTCCACACATATTCTAACGTAAACTGAATTAACGCTCTAGGAATTGCATTTACACACTTGCATACGTATTCAAGTTTTAGGATGGTTCCAGCCACTGACCGAAACCAGTAAAAGCTTATTCATAAACAAGAAGAACTGGGTAAACATCTAAATCAGTTATTCTATTTTCTGACAGTGCATAAATATGTTATCAATTAAAGAATACACTGTAATATGTACTACTCTTCCACTAACTGAACGGAATTACATACGAAAGTAACGGATAAAAAAAACTTAATAAACATTGAAAACAGTGGATATATATATAACAAACCTGTAATGAACATCGGTTTTTTGATCATCAATTCCAACACCTTTTATCCATCCTTTGACATATATATCAGAACTTCGTTCAGAAGAGAATAATGAAGTGTCAGTAAGTTTTACCTAAGTTGTAGTGGAATAAAGATATATGCAAAAGATGAGGACCAAGTTAAACTCTTAACACAGTAAAGATTGTACTAATTCAAAAAAGAACAGTATGATGTAGGTTGAATTGTAGATGCAAGCTAAATACTTAGGGCTCTTCAGGTGGCTTATCCTGCATCCAAGCATTCAATTACAACTTGTCACTACATAATCGGGAAGATACAAGCACATTTAAATTATGTATACATAAACGTTCCACATGTATGGCTGTTTGAACTTAGCTGCTCAACGGAGAACGTGGTGGTATTTAACACGATTGGACTGGATTTAGGTCCTGGTGTGAATATAAACACGGTTGTGGCGGGTATATGCAACTGACGAGGCCTAAATACAAAGAGACTTGTGTCCTTAATTTTACATGCCAGTTTTAATCACATATGTGAGAGAAATCACCGTCGAGAAAATCTGTTCAGGATTCACACATGGGAACAGAGACCAATCAATTTCAATTCATAAGAACATCAAAAGTAGATACAAACACGGTCCACTTGTATGTGGTCTATTTTAGTATTCACATTTGTTCAACTTACCTATTATTCAATGAATTATCAATAAACGAGTCATTTGCCATGTTTATTATCAAATAAGTAAACCGCGATAAAAACTTGTCGATCCGTCAGTTAATCTAGTTAGTATGATGAGCATTTAACAGTTTCAACAATGACCTTTTCACTTTTATGAATAAAATATTTGAGTTTTGAACAACATTTGAAGGTATTCCTACCGTTTTGTATGTAGTGTAAAATATAACACACCTTGATGGAGATATAATTTCTCTTTCTTTTGTTTTAATGATGCTGAAGGAATAGAGGGATGTTGGTTATTTGTATTTGAACTGTGTCAGCGTGGTTGTGTTTGTTTACTTTCAAGGATTTCGTGTATACTTACATTTACTTACCTTTTTGTTTGTTTGAATTACCCGTGAATAACGGAAACTATTCACTTCTTGTTTCATCACTAGATTTTAGTACAAACGTGAGCGAATAATAAATGTGTTTCACGGTCTGATTAACCTGTACACTAAATATTAGTTGTGTAACCTGTACTTCACAGGTAGTATTCACTAAATTTGCAAACGAATTCTGTAGACGTAAATCTTAGATATCTATCTGTCATTTATGATGACAGTCTGTAAGAAAATGAAATTTGTTACTACCATAGATTACTTGCATGCACGTACAAGTTCAGAACAAAAGTACATCCTATCCATTATTCAAATATCTTTTCATGGTGCTTAGATTTACTTTAAGCCTTTAAATGCTTCAGAGAAAAGACTAATGCAAGGTTCATTAATAAAGATAATAAGGTTTAACTCTAATCGAACATGAAGCTTTACAAACAATATATTTCTACAAAACGACTATATACCATTTATAATTCCCTTGATATAGCGGCAGTCAAATGATTTTTAACAACAACAGAGAATACCTCCACAACACGCTAGAACCTTACGTAAACATCTAAAGCTAATTTATAAAAGACGTTTTGTTGGAAAAAGGTTATTCGTGATTGAATATAGCTTGGGAATCTTAAGGTAGTTTTCATGATACTGACTGGCTCCTTTTCATATTATCGTTTAATCGTAATATATATTGAATAAGTTAAATCAATAGGCTAATGTAACGTAGTTTTTGATAAGTTATCCTACCAGTAGCTGTTTGAATATAGTCCTAATTTCATACTTTATGTCATAGTAGGTAAAAGTTTGTATGAACTGATAGATATATGCGGTTGATTGCTTGACTTGACTATACTCGTGTGATGACTAATTAATGAATCTGAACTGTTGACTAATAACTTGAAAAATACGCATATATCAGAGGACAGTGGAACCATTCTGAAGGTATAAATCATTTTACGTAACAAAATAGCAAAACTATATACAAAATATTTAACATAAATAGCATTAAAATTCATTTTAAGAGTCAAGACTGTTAAATGTTGGTCTCGTAAGCCATTCACAAACCTACATGATTGGTTAAATGTTACCTGTTACATAATCCATTTCTATTGTTAGAACTTTATTCTCATGAGGAATCATCGTATAAAATCTTAAATATGATCTCTAACTCTAAAAGTTCTACAAATGTGTTCGCTTTAGGCAAGCTGATAGTATCAGACTAGATCCAATATTCTTCATATACCATGTATATTATGAATTTATTGGGATAATCATGAATCTTTAGATGGTTTCATATAATTTAAATTCAATACATAAATAGTCTGTGGTACACATCTATTTTGAAAATTTGAGGTTTTGATGGTCCCCTGTTTATGCTGTACAACTACAAGAAGTTGAATGATCCTTGGTTCAATTCCTGATATGTTCGTAGATACACGTTGTTGAGAAGTTACATATAAAAACAAAATATCTGTCTGGGGCTTCTTAGGTTTTATTGATTGTTCAACCAAATCCAGTCATTGAACAACACAGTTTGAAATTTCAAAATGATCATGATACTTATGAAGTGAATAAAAACTGATACTCAACTAATAATCTTCTTAAGCACCAAATGACTCCATCTCTAGCTATTAGATTATACTTAATTATGTCTCAAATTATATTTCGATGTCAGTAACTATTCCTATCTAGTCTAAAAGGGTGTTAATAACGATTAGTCAATATAGTTTAATTATCTTATAAAAAATATCTTACATCAGCTGTATTCCATACGATGACACGTAGTTCATACCCAGCTGGTACACGTGGTGAAATATTAATAGCTGGCGGGGGAACAGCAACTTCTCTTTCAAACATATCAATCCACATCTGTAGTCGACCTTGTACTAAACCTGGATTATCAGGATGTTTCAAAGAACGTGTTTCCACATGTTCACTAACTAACTTCACATCTTGTTTTATAACCATTGGCCAGTTGTGTAATGCTTCTAAAGCTAATGGTTCTACTGATTTGATAGTAATGCCTATAAAATTTAAGAAGAAATATATGTTAACTATCCTCGCGATTACCGTAACCAGTGGTTAGAAACACTGAGTGACATGGCCCAGAACCGGTCACAATGGCGCAAATGTATTCACTCATTGTGCTTCCTTAAATTATGAGCTTTAAATTATTCCATAGCTTTCTTTCTACTTTTCCTGAACCATATTCTATATGTTCACACTCCTTGTTACTATTATTATTTTATTTTATTGAAGTAACTTCTACTAATGGTGGTGGTGTTAATCTTGTGGTGCCATGGTTGTATGGCAACTTGAACCGATGCACATATTTGCAGGTTCTATGTTGATTATACATACATACATACATACATATATTAACTAATGATTTAACTCAGATGATAAGGAAGGCACTTAAACAATATATCGAATCCTCTAAATTATGGGAGTAAAACTGTAAATTCTGCTGAGTGTCCGCTAGAGAAGTTGAAAAATTCTAATTCAAAACTAATTGAGAAAACGCGACACATGATCCTGTAGAAACTACTTGTCCATGAACCCATTCTGGTTACCTGCCTCACTTCCATGTGGATTAGACCTCTAGAACCCCCCCCCCCTATGAAGATCATCTACTTCAGTTTGGATACCGGGGTAATGACCTGGTTTACATGTACATACTATTATTATTATTATTACTATTATTAGTGAGAATAATCACCTTCCTTTGGTTCATTATTCGAACGAACATACACCACAATGTAGGCGCAAACTTTAATATAACGATTAGTGTGCAAAATCTCTAGGATGACGCTATATTTACAATTTAAAGGAAGAGGAAAAATAAATACATCTGCAACAATTCTACCGGTACTGGACCTCTTTGTCGAGTTGGCAAAATGATAGCAGATACCGGTCAACTCTAAATCATTGTTATACTAAGGAACCCAATAATTTGTTACATTCTTATACTACTTAAATAGCTTCTCAGCATACAATAAAATGTAATGGATATTTATGTAAATGATACATATTCATTCCATTTAAACAATTTAAATCCTCTAAATTCCTCGCTGGAAGTTGGAAGGTCTTAACTTCAAAGAGTTATAACATCTCACGGTGGAAGCTAAGTTTCTCCGAAAGTCACGAGGCCGATACCCTTTCTGACAACCGGAGCTCTGCGCTTACACTCTCGGGTCCTAAAGATCTCCCCTAATCCACTTTATTTTTCAGGTACCTCAAGAAGAACCCTTCCACGGTGTTGGCGACCAGGAAGTGATAACCGATCTCATACCTCTAACAGCACTCAAAATCACTTTGTTCGCGATCGAACATGTTTTCCTCTTGTTTCTACTACTTGCACTTCTCCCACTAAATCTTCTATGAATATCACTTGTATTAGTTGCTCGAGTTCCCGAAGTGCTATACCAGGTCTCCTGAAGCCGCACTCTAAAATTCATGTTTTGTACATTATTGATGTGAAACAGTGACATTACGTCAACTGGTTCCTGGTTAGCACTAGGTTTTCTGAATCTTAGCTGATTAGCTATAATGATTATTCTTCGTGGATAGTTTAAGAATCTGGAGCTAACCAGAAACCAGCTGGTGTAATATCACTGTTTCACATTAATAAACTACAAAACCATTGACATAAACTAACTTTTACAAGACAGGTTTAACCTTTTCAGATCAATTACTAAGTTCATGTTAAATAGTCTATATAAAGTACCTAAAGTAACTAAAAACCTTAGTTTGAACTAACTCCAAGTCTCGCCTAACCCTTTCACTGAACTTAATCGTTGTATAACTTGAACTCTGAACTCAACTGGAAGCGATTTAAAGATACCTAGAAAACTCTTACGTTCTTATCAAAGTTTATAGAACACATTTATTATATAACTATAACGACGATTCATTCAATCACTCTGCATTTGTGAAATTATCAAATTTAAACTACTTGTCAGTAATATAAGTGTTTAAGCAAAAATAACTTACCTGTTTCACTACGAATTTCAGTATTAGCAAAAAAAGTTTCACTACCTATTGTAATTTTATTTTCTAGTATGTTATAAACAGGTTGTTCAACACCGTACTTTTCACATAGTTTTGATAATATTTCAGTTGGTTGTTGACTATCTTTCCATTGACAATAGCCATGACTAAAGTTTATAGAGGTAATTCGAAAAATTGTATTCAGTACCTTATAGTTATGATCCAAAATTAATAGATTAGACAAAACAGAATCATTAACTGACATTAATGAACTAGTTCATTCAATTCCATTGAGAATTTTAAATGATTCTAGGATAGAAGTCTATGGTTAGAATTTATTTAGTGGATTATTAACGTCCAGATTCACTAAATGTTTTGTCTCAGTTAACCTGACATAATATATTTCCTCGTATGTAAAACACTTGCGTAATTCATTTTATTATATCGATTGCAGTGTGTTATAGTGATTGTTTTAGCCACTTTCTAAAATGACCTTTTATCATTTACGAGTAATACTTTCTCGACGTATTTATGCAGTAGTCGATGTTTGGAGCCAACGAAGTCACCTTGAGAACGACTATAGGGGATAAGAAAGCATTGAAATTACTTCCTTTAATCAGCATTAAAAAATATTTCATTAAATCGATGTTTAAAACCATTAAACAAAAAAAACGATCAGGTTTCAAGTATTATTGAATTCTCATATTTTTTCCAATTAAACTAGAAAACAGCCTACAAAGTATTCGGCACTTTTCATTTTATTGTCCATATTTTGATGGAATGTTTATTTTTTGTAAACACCAAAACTAATCAGTCAGTAATTTTTAAATGATCTATAGAAGTTTATATACAAAGTAATAAAGTAAAGGCAAGATTGAGTTTTATCGACAAACAAACAGAGTCTAAATTCGGATGTGAAAGCGAGGATTGGTAAGGCAAAGGCAGCATTTCTATAACTGAAAAACATCTGGAACTCAAACCAGCTGTCAGTCAGCATAAAAATCAAAATTTTTAATACAAATGTGAAGACAGTTCTGTTGTATGGAGCTGTAGCTTGGAGAACTACGAAAAGCATTATCCAAAAGATACAAGTATTTATACACAACTGTCTGCATAAGATTCTTCGGATTCGTTGGCCAGAAACCACCAACAACAACCTTCTATGGCAGAGAACTAATCAACTTCCAGCCGAGGAAAAAATTAATAACACACGCTGGAGGTGGATTAGACACACATTGAGGAAACCATCAAACCGTGTCAGAAGACAAGCACTAACTTGGAATCCTAAAGACCAAAGAAACAGAGGAAGACCCAAGAACCCAATGCGTAGGGAATTGGAAACAGACATGAAGAGAATGAACAGCACTTGAGAAGAGCTAGAAATGAAAGCCTAGGAGAGTTGGTTGGAGAATGCTGGTGGGCGGCCTATGCTCCACATGAGGTAACAGGCATTGATGATGATGATGAAGATCGAGTTTCTTAATGTTCCATTTACAGATAGAACAGATGGATCACAAAGAAGAAACCTCGACGAGAATATTACATGAACAGAAGAATACGTGAATTATCTTAGTACCATAAATTTATGGCTGGGAATGGAACAAAACGCTTTACATAATGTCTCTAGAATGAATCAACATTTGTTAAGTTTTATGAAAAGACACGCAGTCATGAAAGTAAACTAAAAACAAATTTAAGTAATAAACATTAAGTTACTGTCTATACGACTATTGTTACGAGGTAAAACACCGAGTGAAATGTTGCTGCTGAGGTGCCACAGAAGAATTCCAAAACTATGACTAGTGTTCTACTCTTCCAGTGGTGACGTCGATATTGAAGAACTTCCTATTTTCGTACCTATCCGCTAAACTGTTCATGTAAAGCATATTACATTGGTGCAGACTTCAGAAACGAGCTTTTTCGTATTTGTGATGGTTTTCTATCATGACTAATCAATGGCTTTGTCAATAACCTAAACCCATTTAATTCAAATAAATCATACAACTTATATAAATGAATCTTTTACAATAATCTGTAGTATGAATATTTATCTTTCAAGATTAACTTAAATTAAGATCTTTTAGATACTAGAAATGACAGCTGTCAGGGATTAAGTGCTTGAGCTGTCTATAGATAAGAAAAACATTTGACCCCTTTTTTATCATGTCTATCTTCAGACTCAGTCATTTAGTACTCGTTCCAATAACAGAATAACTTAATTTCAATAGTATACCTGTAACGCTCCGTTTTTGTATCTACATACAATAATTTTAATGTTGTATTTGTCTCAGCCTCAGTTATTCATTTGTATTTCTTAATTTAAGGTTCATATTAGTAGAACCTAAGTAGAATTCATCAAAAAGAATATTTTTCGTTCAAACATCATTGTTGCAGTTATTAAAGTTATAAAGTATAATTATCACTGTCTTAATAGTAGAGCTTTTTTCCCTTCACTTCTAGCATCCTTTGCTAATTTGACACTCAAGGGTTGAAGATTTGTAGACTTGGAAAGTGTTGGAAAGTAAACGTCTCTAAGTCTCATTATTCTGATAGATGGCAATAGCTTATTCAATCACAATTTAATTAAGTACGATATATAATTCTCAGTGTAATACAATGATTATGAAATTCTGACTCAAAAAGCTTGATGAAGAAGTTATGTAGAATAATATTCTATATCATTGGATACCTTCGTTGATTTGAGAAGTCCAAGAAAAGACAGTCGAACAGAATAGAATGAATTTATTTTACTTTTGTGATTTCTTGTTAATTACTGCAGTTGCTTGCAAATTTACAAATGAAGTTGGAGAGCAATATGAGGAGACTGTTTTGCCGACCTTTAATTTAATAAGTGAACTTATTATTTTAGATTTAATAATCACATTAGCAGCAGGATAAATTCTAGTTAGAGCAGTAATAATTCTACTACTAACAACCCCTAGGGTTATTATCACCTTTAATATTGAGATAGATAAAAGTGAATTCTTTACTGACTGTAGCTACCGTTGTCTCCAGTTTTTAAACATTTATCAATGAACTTTGTGGTCAGCCACTTCTCAGCTTTTAGCAATTGGTCTCTCAGTTTGTCTGACAATGGAAAGATGGTAGAACTTATTACTCGTTTAGTGTTTCATGGTAAACCTGATGTGACGATGGTCATCATTGAAACCATCTAGTAGCTGGATTGTATGCTATACTTTGTTATAAATATGTAACCAACTTACATGAAATATTCAGTCATTTGGGACTCATCACCTGAATATACCCTGTTTAGACTTAATAGCTTAGTAGAGAATACAATGACCTTTGATACAAATTGAGTTTAACTCTTAGTATCAGCAAAGATGTAAAGGGTACATCCAGTTCACGAATCCTAATTAAGACAAACACTCTAGATTCCACTTACCAATCATAATCCAATATCAATTATCCTCACAAACTACCACTGTTCCGATGCAATCATCTAAGCATACATACGTAGTAAAAGAGATTAATCACATACGGTTCATAACGAAACATCAAAGGGGAAGATAAAAATACTTTCATATTACTATAATTTCCACTAGAATATTATTTAAGGATTTTTTAACTACTAGATTTATACTTCAAAATTTAGAGAAAATGAATCTCACGCATAGTATTTAGGCATTAATCCACAAGTAGCTCGATGAGCACTATGAAAACGATTTTCAATGTCAATATGTGTTTCACCAATCAATGTATCTGCTCCAACTCTTTCATGATCCATAAGCTTAAATTAAAGAGACAAAACAAACAAGAAAACAATAGTAATATATAGTTTTGCATTTAAAGTAGTAAAATTGAATACTTCATCTTTCTGTGAATGAAGTTGAATAGAAAAATGATGGATTTTATTTTTGTAAAAAAAAATTTCTGGCTTGTGATATCTTCATCATACTTCAATGTTTATTGGATAGGATTCACTTGTTCGACTGCTAAATTCCTTATTATGTGTTTATCTTTTCTACTTACTAATATTTTCTTCAATGTTCATCTGTGTCTGATATTCCGTATTAACACTTACGAAATGTTTGTTCCCTACTATAGTTAGCCTATTGGGTCAAAGTAAACTCTGCCGACGAACTTGAGACGGCCAATGAGAATCAAGTTATTTCTTTCGAGGTCAAGCGCGCATTTAAGTTCAAAATGCTTATTTTAGATCGGTTTATTGGAATTTTTAATGAGGACATTATTATTTTTAATTTACAAGCTCTCGGACTACTTAGTAGGGAGTTCATTTGCGATTGTGGTCTCAATATGGTTCAAATACAATCCACAGACAGTCGAGATGGAGTAACCTTTCATTGTAGTGGCTGGTCGTGAAAAAAATCAATAAGAACAGGCAGTTTTTTCAGCAAGTCTAAACTGATATTAAGGCAAACCTGCATGTTGGTTGTATTGTGGATTATGCGGTTGCCTGTTACGCTGGCATCGTCTCTTACAGAAACAAGCGAAGTGTCGGCAGTGCAATGGTGTCAGCACTGTAGAGACATATGCTCAGAAATCATGTTACGCTTAAATCTATCACTGGGAGGCATCGAAAGAATCGTTGAAATCGATGAAACAAACATTAGAAAGAGGAAATATAATAGAGGAAGATCTGTAAAAACCGAATGGGTAAGTAATAAATGCTTTACTAATACTGGTAGGTTCTTGGTATTTACGACAGAACCTTAGGGAAGGGACATTTCCAGTATGTCCCAAATTGAACTGCAAGGACCCTGATACCAATTATCCAGATGTACGTTCTACCAGAATCCACTATTTATACTGACAACTGGATAGCATATAGGCCACTACGTAGACTTGGATATGTTCACCATGTCCATCCACATATGCCTACCAAAGACATTTTGAGAACCCAAGTACTGGTGTTCACATGCAAAACATCGAGGGATACTGGTCACGTCTCAAGGTGTTTCTTAGACCCTATAAAGGTTGTAGAAACAACATGATTTAGAGCCATATGGACGAGTTCTTATATTGTTCACACTTTGAATTTAAACTCAATGAACCCGTCTCCAACCTCCAAAAGTCCATAAATCATGTGAAAACAGTGTATAATGTGTAATATGTTTTTAAAATTTCATCGTTTCTCATAGTAAATAATGATTTTATCTACCAGTGCATTCCCATTGACTAAAAGGTGCCTCAAGATCGTCGGTAGAGTTTAGTTTCACCGCCTATTGTATTATTGGTTATTGTCTGTTTCTCATAAAAGTATCTTAATATTGTAAAACTTAATCAACTTCATTTAGTCTTTATATTCAGTCTTCATTAAACCATTGTTCTAAGTGTTCATTTCTCACTGGATGTAAATTATAACTGTTCCTCACTTCTTATTGTATTCCCTAGAACGACTAGGATTCTTTGAGTTTGAACAAAAAGGGAAAGTTCCTGTAACGAATTTAAAGGAAACAACTAAGACAGTATTTAAGGGCTCTAACATGAACATAAAAGACGTTTAGTCTTCACATAGACCAATTATATAGATTCCGGAGAAGTTAAAAGACTAAGAGCCTGTCAAATGTCATACTAATAAACTTCAGTTAGTTGAATCAGCTATTTGACATATATTACCTGATACAGTACTGGGAGTTCATATTAGAAAAGTGATTATATTCGTTGGGTGGGTTGATGGTAAAATACAAACCAGATGAATTGTGAAAATCGTCCTAATAAGCAAAGACGATGAAAAACATAATGTTGACTAATGCTGACAAAGTCTGTGTGTATGAAATGAAATACAGTGTCGAAATTACGCTCCAATTCGCAGAACGTATGCATTGGAAAACTTATAAGATAGTAAATATGCCAATTATGTTTTCCCTTTGTTTTTCAATATTATATATTAGGATTATTAGTAAGGTCTCGGTAATAGAGCATAAGAACTCATCGTTAATATTCAGTTCAAACTAATCTAAAACAACGAGGTGTGTTAATTCCAGTACAAACATAGACGAAAATAAACGGGCGAAGAGTTTGAACATTCCTGAATACTATAGTTTCCTAGCAATTACAGTGGAAAGTAAACACAAGTAACTAAATAGCTTTTTCGGATGTCCAACAGTGATACTAACCTTGTTAGCTTCAACAGGCATGGCTACAGCTGAAGGCTTTCAGTCTAATATTGTAACTAAATCACAGTACAGCATAACATAAAACATTTCTTTGTTTCTAAATAACCAGTCTAGATGTTTATTACCGAATTTATTGTTTTTTTCTAAGCTAATATCACCTTATTTGTTTGTCATCCAGGTATCTTATGTTAGGTAAGTGGAATTCTGTAAAGTCTAATTCTGTTGTATCAATATGATCTTCAAATAATAATATCAATAATAATAATATTAGTTATTTAGTTTTGCAGAGACGATCGAATATTAATTTCAAAATTGTTGGTTGGTTTTAGTTAGATAATTAGGCGACATTAAATACCTATTTCATTCAGCTTGATCCCCATAAGAGAACCTAAAAGATTCAGGCTCCGTTCCACTGAACTGAAATCAAACAATATATATTTATAAGTTCAATTCACCATATCTATTACCATTGGTGAATAACTACTTCATTTTGATAAGATTGAATACCACTAGTTTTGTTTTTTTAATAAAAATGATAGTGTAAACCATTGAATAGTTTCTCCAATGCTTCAGTCTTCTTAGTTCAATCCCCAAATGGGACATACATAATCAATACTGACGAGTTCTTTATATTTTGTATTTAGATGAAATAACTACTCTTTTCTTTTTTTTACTTCTCAATAGTTTGTCTATATAAAGTAAATTTATTATGTATAACATTAAATAATATTGAACAGATAATGTATATTAACTTACTTGTATACTAAGTAATGAATCCATTGGTAAATGTGCTACAAATTCATAATATTTACCAAAAATAGGATTCAATGTTTTTGGCTTATAATCATCACGATCATTTATAATAGATTTACCCAATGATACAATTAAATATGGATCAGATTTACCATTTGGATCACTTGGATGCAATTTAATTGCCTTAATAAATTGATTGAATACAATACAGAGAGAGAGAGAGAGAGACAAAGAAGCTTGAATGAAGCATATTCTTTTCACATCCACAAAATAGCTAATTCTGAGGTAAACACAACATCATGTAGATATTAGCGACAATTGAATATGAATTTATTGTGTAATTTGTGAAATACATACTACCATGAAAATACATAGAAAGGTGATTCGGACTATAGATAAAAAGTTGGTTTTTTTATGTCGACTAACATTCAGAGGGGATGCAACTAGTGATATGCTAATGTTGAGATTACGTAATTTCATTTGAAGAATATTCAACGCAAGAAAACTACAACTATAGATTTATACTCGGCCTTTGGTGACACCGAAAAATGATGGATATATTACTTAAGCTTGCTACTTCAGTTTGAATCTATCACATCAGCTGTTCCTGTGAAGTAAGCTACATTGGCATGTGTTCAAGGGATTTACTCCTCTGTACTTTCAACTATAGTTAACTATAGATGACGTCAAAAGCAGCAGCAGTTCAATATCAGGTCACCTAATTCAAACAGGTCATGTGGTAAGTATAAATCAATTATCTACAATAATATATCATACAAATAATTATCCGCCAAGACTAGTTAGTCTCAATTTTCTTAAAACGGCAGAAGCGATGGCCATACAGGTCAATAAGCCAGAACTGTGCATACAAAAGAAGTACGTCCAACCTCTTCTCCAGCCATAGCTGGCCAAAGACATATTAAGCTAGTCGTCACCATAATCATACAGTGATTTAATTGTATCAATCGATATGTAGCTTCTTCACCTTAAGTTCATCCTGTCCAAATACTATTTTCTTTATTCATAAATCTCCATATTATTGCCATTATTATTATTATTTAAGTTGGATTGTGACTGGCAAGCGGATTCCAGGATGTGAGTTACGTCCTATTTGAGACTCTTCGGCTGAATATACCTGCATCCTAATGTTTATGCTCATACTAGGATTTGAACTCAGTTCGTTTCTTGCCAAATGCCACCATGTTCGAATCCCAGCGTGAACATCGAACTTGGGATGCAGGTATATTCAGCCGAAAAGTCCCAAATAAAACGAAATACACTTTCTGGATTCCACTTGGGAATCACAAGCCAACTTTAATAATACTTATGATTAACAGCCAAATTCAGGAAATCAGCACATATAGCAACGAAGACTGACTACCTTCAGTCCATAACAAATCAACGGGAAGATACAAGTATATTATTATTATTACTATTATTATTAATCACGTACACATATAGTGGATTTGAATCTTCTAAATCTTCTCTTCTAATTTCTATTTACTTTGGAACCATTTTTTAAAACCCAACTAATGAATTGATTACAATTCTTTCTCTCATTATTATTATTATTTCTATGTGGTGAATTTTAATTATCACTTACTCCATTTCACAAAGTCTTACCTAATTGATTTCAGTTAAACGAGAATTCATGCCTTGACTACAAACACTTCATGTAACTGTATTTTTGTCCCCACCCCATCTCCTATTTCACCCATATAGAGAGATACCTGTATATATTTAATTAATAATCTTGTCATCAAGTAGATAATAATCACTCATTTTTCAGATTTGTAGATAGTTTTTCTCGATTTCAACGATTACGCAACTTTTAGTTGATCATTGTTATACTTGAAATCTTAAAAAACCTATACGATATAATCTCTTTTAATAGATCGATATCAATTTCAGAAAACATTTCCTATAAATATACTTGTATAACTCCAGTAAATGACATCATGGTAAAAGAGACTTTTCTTCACTAAGTGGTCTTTATTTCTTCTTCAAAATCAAAGTCTGATCGTGAACAAGTCATGTCATTTAGTTTGTTATAATTCTAAGCAATACATTATAAAGCTCTGAATAGATTCATTTGAAGACAATTTTAATGTTGGATGAATAGTAACATCATTCTGTTTCATGAAGTGTTGACAATACATGATTAGCTAATAACAACTCACTATGCTTTGTAATTGAAGAAAAAAACATTCGTATGATCACTGTAAATACCGTATAAGACTATTGTTAATTTGATTAGTAGATTTTTAAATGCTACAGGATTATTAGGAGGTTGTTTTGTGTGGAGCTTACAAATTCCTTGACGTGAGTCAGGATTGAACTATGTAGTAATCTTATTTCAAATAGTCTTGAACATTCTTCTCAAGCATTTTGTTTATATGTCTGTAGAGTAAACTACTATTATTATTTACGATTAAGATTATTTATAACATTTTCGACTTTCACTGTAATGTTTCCAGCGTTTTCTATAATATGAATGTGTTCACTTATTAATGAGAGACCTGTATTACATGTACCAAGCTACCACTTGCCTAGACAGGTAGTGATAAAAAGAGTTAAAGAATGATAAGCAGAAACAAGTAAGCTAAAATGTAATCTCAGTCCACCATTAATCTAAGCCGTTTGAATCAGCGTGACTGTCGTAATCAATGTTTGCATTCCCTGTATTCCATTACTCGGAATCATTGACAATGATGCAGGTGCACTCACTATTTGTCTTTCCTAAAATCCAAGCATTAAATTATTTTATACATTTTTTACCATGAATTTATTCTGTATTCAAGTATTACATTCTCTATGTTTACTCTTATTTTCCGACCACTGATATAACTACTACTTTCAGTACTTTGGTATTAATCTTTCTGTGAAGTTACTGGTGCTACAATTTAAACCGATGCACGTATATTTCAGGTTCCAAGTTGTATGCGACTAACTGACTGGCTAGAACAGGGTGTTGAATATTAAGGAACTAACTTTATTAATTGCTTCATTTCCATTACATGGAGTTATACGCTCCTCCCTTTAACTATCTCTTATGGGCATACTTGATTTAGTTAAGTTCACCATTCAGCAAAGAAAATATAAATAAAAATTATACTCTAATATATGGTACTCATTCAATGGATATGACGTATACAGTGAACAATAAGAACTCTGTAGATAACCATAGATTACTGAGATACTAGATAAAGTTCAACTTACTCGTATTACATATAACCGTACAGTTAATTTAAGCTTTGCTCTAATTGGCAATGTTTTGTATAACCTTAACTGTGATATTTCCGTTGGTAATGGTTCATCATCATTTACTGGATAAATAACTAAATTACCCTAAATCAAAAGAATAAATAAATATAAACAGTAGTATATTAAATTATAACAAGTAAATGAATTAAGGTTGATTTTATGTAGATTGGTATTAAGTTTAGTTAAGTGCGTTTGCCCCCAGTATGATACTCATCAGCAGTGCACACTTTCAATTTTTTTAGGGGTTCGAACTGAGTGCCTTTAAGTTGGCGAACGTCTTACCATCTGTACCAAAAAATGAATAATATGAAGTTATGGGCGGGTTTGTGGAGATTATTACATTTTACTACTTCACAATACGGTGAAGCTTTATACAACAGTTGAAAACTATGAAACACTGGATAGATTATGTTAAGGATGAGTCAGATACCCGCTAGTAGCATGAGATGACGTTCATACAGTAGAGTAAAATGTTTAAGATTAGAAATGCAAACCATCAGATGTATATTCAATAGTCTAAAGCCTAAGGTTTTGAAAATTCTGAAGATATTGAATTAAATTTTTATGGCAGACAACTTGTTTCTTCAGCGATGCTTCTTCATACAACTGAAGGACAGGGGGGGGGAGGAACAATTTCAATATATCAAGTGTAAAAATAACGTATTGTTCTCATCAGTGTTACGTTAAGTAAGTAAGTCCTTAAAATATGGAGCTAGCATATAATGAACTACATGCAACAATGAAGCATATGACAATTATGAATCAGTTGTTTCTTCCACTATACAGTTACTCTCCCATGTCAAAAAACCACTCAAAATCTAGCTTTATTTCTTATTTATTCAAAAAGAAGGATCCTAACATGGTAGTGGGAAACCGGGAATCGATAACAGTCATCGTACCTTTAACAACAATGGAAGTCATCCTGGATGACTGGTGATTCGTTGTCATAAGAAATAACCTAAATACTTTTTTCTAATCATGCCATATAACATGATAGTAAAATGGTGTTGATTTACCAGTAAATTATTAGTCAAAAGTTTGTAAATATGTATATTTTATTCTACCTTGAAAAATCCTGTTATGCGACTTTCAGAAGGGTTATCCTCCAGTTGCTTCCCTTTGTAAAATGGTAAATTTTGAAAAGGTGTGTTAAATCCATTGAAATCTGGAACCTCTTCAAGTGCAACCGGATACACCTTAATTTTGAAAGTTAAAAATAATATCAAAGTAAAGTTATAATAGTATTCTACGATTTAAGTAGTAAAACAATCACATAATAAAATATATTAAATTAACATTAAGTGAAGTTTTATAATTCAATATGGTGTTTTAGTGGTGTTAAATCTTGTGAATCTGATGATTGACAGTTATTCTGGACAATGAAATTAACGCCTACTTAATGTAGTGAGCGAGTATAGGATGAATTAATCTAACAATCATAAAGTAGCTTTATAAAGTGAACATCTACAGGAATTAGACTTCAATGTTGTTATTCAGAACTACAATGAAAGCTTCACAATTGCTCAACTTAATTTAGATTCTTGGTAACAGTACCCACTACTTTAAGTTATTACATGTTCTCCTAAACTATTCTGAATAAACTGCAGACTTTGAGATACATAAAAGAAGTTATAATCTAGAGATGTTAAGCAATTTGGTGAATAATCAATAGCAATGTTATACGAACATTTATACATTATCTTTTATCACATTTTTTGGCATTTTTCAAATGAAACTTTACTTTGATGATCTTAGATAAAGTAATGCACTTACTAATTGTTATGACAACTAAAAGGTTGTTATGAACAGATGAGGATATGACCAACTGGTTAATATGTTCTTGTGGGTACGAAATTACTACTACTAAAACCCCAGTGATTCACTAATTAGTTTATATATTTCTGCCCAATATCCACTCGGTCCCAGGCCAAAAATAGAAAGAACACAAACTGATAAACTAACCAGATAAATCAAATTGTATTTCAAGCACTCATTTATATATACATAAAACTAGACCATACAGTCAGCTAATTAGGAATTTAACATTAATGCAAACTAGGGAGATAATTGTGGTGAATATAGGTAACGTGTTCACAATTAACTAACAGTAGTTCATAAACTAGAGATGATATACTATCAGTAAATATACTAAACGGGAGGATAGGACAAGGAAAATGCAACAGTCATCGAAATACAATGTTTCCATTACCATCGACTAAAATAATTCAAATAGTCTTCTAAAACATAGTTCTGGAAGTTATTTATTGTTCTTGGATCACCCAACACAATACTGATCGTGAATAAATATTTTGAATTGATCTCATAATTACAATATAATATGTTGTATTCATCATGAACATATCCTTGTCTAATCATACTACCATTACTTTCTTGAGATTCTGTAATATATTTTGATGTCATTTAAACAACAGTGCCCCATCCCCAATCTACGGTTGTTGTGGTAAGATATTGTTTAGTTAAGTCGTTCAACGTATATTTAAACTAATCCCCACGTCTGCCAGCTCTCCGCCTTGACTACTAGTCCCCAATCCGGAATGAAGAACACATGATTGTTAAGCCAACCATCAGAGAGTCAGATTGTATTTCATTCATCCATTTATATTCTCACAAAACCTAACCGCACAGCTCATCAATAGGAATAATGATATTTATACATAACGAAAACAATATTGACTAAGGACTGGGAGGGTACAGATACATAATTAATTGATTCTAGTTCCTGAATAACAAATGACATGATAATAATTTATGGGTCTAATTGGAGGTTAGGTTGATGGGAGCATGACAATAATAGAAATAAAATGATTGACATATATATATGTACTGAAAATAAACGAAACAGTCTTCTGAAAAACAGTACAGAAAGTTAGTTGACCGTCTTGAATCACCCCGGTACAGAAAATAAATAGATATATTATTCAATTGGTCAGGTAAATTTTGCTTCTAGAAAAATATATCATGTTAAACGATGCATGAATGCTTCATTATATACAGTGAGTCTAATGTATCACTGACAAAAAATCCACTGATAACATATTTAATATATAGCTAATAAAGCAAATCAGAATGTGCATTTCATTAGTTGTATATACAATTACTGTAGTCTTGAACGAAATACCATTCGTAGATGAATCTAACTGAATAGATCTAAACGAGATGGAATGTATTTCTCAGATTTTACTGATAGCTATTATTCAATTAAACTGAAACTTGTGATAATAACTTATCATCATGGTAATCTAATCAAAGCTTACACTTATCAACAATGACTGTACACTTATGAATATAAACAACAAGAAATTACTTACTATTACTAATAATTGTCTACTAATCACAAATTATTTGACAAATACTATATTACAAAGATTGATTGATAGTTTAGAAATGATGTGATTTGAATACATTATTGATACTATGACTTACTAGAATTGTTTCAACCCAACTTTGATCTTCTTGTGTTTCAACATCATAGTTTAAATCAACAAATTCTTTGAAAAATAATCCTTTAGAATCAATCTGAAATAGTATATACATTAGTAAGTTTTATGCACGTATAACATACAACAGTGAGTTATTTATAATTTTGATGAAGAAATGCCAAGAACATTACATCTGACTCATATGAAGTTATTGACAAGGTATAGGATATAAGTAACGAGTCTTAATTTCAAATAAGAAGTAGATACGCTAGGAGAAGTTCATTGATAAGGGATCAAAATACTCAAAGATCATTGTTGACTCCTTTGAGAAGTTAAATTAAAATGCCTAAATATATTTCTGTTATCTTACAGTGCATTAAGGGATCATTTTACGCTGGATGACTGTATGCTGACAGAGAGTACTGGTATTAAAATACCTTATCGTTTTCCTTTATTGAGAACTTGCTATTTAAAAGAGCATTTTCACAATGTTATAAAAACAAGGCTAAGTCATTTACGTCTAGAGTTTATATTCCCACATAAATATGAATCAAAACATACGGTATTAGCATCTTTTCTTCGTATACTCAAATAGAGATCAAATCTTCGCGGTGCTACAAATCAAGAGGAGCAACATACGTCATTAATCGGCTTATCTATGTTCCTGATGACCGAAGTTTAAGAATGCATGTTGAATTTGAAAAGTTTAACTACTTATAAGTAGCTACATTCCTACTAAAATAAGAATTTTTTAATTTGATATCACTGGTCTAATTCAAACCATTGATCACTTATAAGCACCGGACGGCAGTATCGTCTTAGCATGAGACTCTTCCACAGTCTAAATGAAGTTCAATTCAAAGTGAATACCTCAGTGATGACGTCTCAAGATGTGAAACTAGATGGACAATGATCAATTACATACTGGCAACATTAATTTCAACAAGAGTGAAGAAACATTTCGCTAAAAAGTGCCAACTAGCAAACGAAGTTAGACCAAGAACTGAAATCTTCCTGCTACCTCTTGCCACTTTATGTCGAACCACACTTCTTGAACTCATTGAAATGCATAAACCCGATGAAAACATTGTCAATTATCCACATTAGATTGAGAAACTAGTTTAAAACTTTTAAAGTATCACTTACAAATCTTGCTTTGATTTTAGCTTTCAGATTCTTTTTATTCTTTTTCCTTTTTTCGATTCTCGCTCTACGTCGAGCAATCTCCAGTTGACGTTTCTCTAAGGCAGTAAGTTTTTTCTTTTCAGCTCGCTTGGTTCTTTGCCAACATTTCTTTTTTTGTTTATAATTTAGATAGTTTGGCTTTGTGCCGTTTGTTTCATCAATTTCTTCTATTAATGGGTAATAGGAAAACAAAGAATGATAGGTGGATCGTTGAAAGAAGAATTCCTGAACTCGGGATCTGAGGGATGACAGAGAGTGAATGCACCAGAACTATTGGTTTTGAGCCATATACAGAATTTTTCTGCGAACTTCATCCGGACTCCAATCAGGTGGTTTTCACCTACCAACATGGTTTTCATCAACAGTCAGTGATCCTGTGGATTGATGCTACTTTTTTAGTAAAGGCACCTCTACCTTTCTACAGCTTGCTTTCATACTCCAGTCAACACCACGTCTCAAAGTAGTCGGTGTTTGGGGACGAGTAACACATGCCTCAACACACTTAGTCGTTGAAGATACTATTTCTTCGCCACTTTTATTTAAAAATACTGCATCTAACCTGAACAATGGATCGTCGGTGGTTTCAACATACTTAAACGATGCTTTGAATATACCTTTAATCAATTACTAGTAACCTATGAGTGCCCTCTACTTTCGAATGCCACACCTCACACCGGTATACTTAAAAAAAGAGAGGACTTCTGAACATTATATCTGTCCCTCTTCTGGAAAGTGAATATCTCACCTACCTCACAACTGATATCAGCCAACTAAAATCAAATAAAATTTCTGAACCAGAACCTAGATTTCGTCAGACACCAGCAAAAATAAGCTGATGCGACTCGAAAGATAAGTGTCATGGACGACCCACCAAACTATTTTATTTCATATGACTAATCTAGATGATGATAAGAACTAAGAGTCCATCTAAAGTAGTAAATTGATTTGAGGTAGATCGTACCTGGCAAACGGAATCTAAGAGGTGCGTTCCATCCTGTTTGGGATTCGTTGGTTGAATATACCTCTGTTCTAATACGAAGTGAGTTGTGTTTGAGTCTCAGTGTGAACATTAACAGTAGGATGCAGTAACATTTAGCTAAAAAACCTCAAACAGGAGGAAAAGCACGTCCTAGACTCAGCTTTCTAGCCATGATCCAACTCAAATCACACTTGTGAACTATCGCTGTATCGAAGTAATCTACCCAGGATGCAATGACTGATCATTTTCTGCTAATAAGCACTAAACGGGCAGATTTAAATACAATCAAAGTAGTCAATTGAATTATGCTTTAAAACATGAATTGCCATAAATAATATCTAAGTTTGAAAGTATCCTAAACATTCTTGCACAGTTAATGAAGTCAATCATAAAATTTTTTTACTGAGCCAACGTCACCACAAAACAGAACTATACCATCTGAATGCTCAAAATTAATAAGTAGATCTCCTGACAGGAGATTTATCCCTGAAAATTAGAATAAAAAAACGTTATCTCTGAAAGTATGTACACGATGAAGTCAAATAAAAAAGTGAAAAACCAGATCATCCTGAGGAATACCACTTGTTGTCGATAATTTCGATAACTGTTCACCATTACAAGAGAGGTATGTGATGGCAATCCAATTTTAAAAATAATGAATAGAGAACACTAATAAGAACAAGTGTACATTGCTTCATGGTTATTAATGAAATAGATTACTATGATACGATGTTGTAGAGACTGCAGGATTTGAATCGGATATAGCGAACTAACTCAGGGTATGCAACCATTAAACAACTATGCACTCATCGTGAACTAACCTAAGTTGAAAATAGAATCCTTAAATGCTTGTTTAATGATCTAAAGGCTAGTGGTTCATTGTGAAATGTGAAAACTCCATGTGGTGATATAAATACCGTTTTAGAACAAACGCGGGTCACGTAGTACTTCCTTGTTTCTGAAGCTTTTGTAATCCAGGTCAGTTTAAGATTAATGATTTTCGTCGAATCTATATGTTATTGCATCATAAAGTTCTTGAGTCTGTACAAGATAAAACTGTGAAAATCTAGTATAAATGAAAGAAAAGACTGTTCCCGATGAAAACTCTAAACTATGAAATATGAATAGCTGAAGATCACACAGTAAAATGAATATGAATAGTTTGGTTTCTTCCTTGCTGATTCAATATTTTCACCTCAATGTAAATCATTATCATGCTTATTTACCATTCCGGCAATCAAGCAATTCAAATTACTCAGCATTATTACACAACAAGCACTTGTGTATTCACTCTTTGTTTAGTTTAGTTCAATGTTAGTAACGAAATGACACTAAATTACTCTACACTGATAAAGTATATTACTTCCTTAGTAGTAATCCTGTTGTGAACATAAGTAATAATAACAATATGATAATAAATCACTGTTGTAGTGGATTTTAAGTTTCACAACACAGATTGATTTTAGTTAGGTAATGAATAAAATTTCTTAGATTTCTAATGAGCAGCTGTGACTAACGGCGTTCAACCATGTGAGGAGTGAGAAAAAAATCTCCTATAACGCGACTATAGATGATGGTCACTAAGTGTTGACTGAAATTAAAATTGTAAACCAGTGGATACTAACCCGAGGTCAAGTTTCCCCCTCACCCTCCTCCTACAAAGACTTGAAGGCACTTAGTTCGATCTTTAACAAAGTAGTGGATGATCACTTCATACTACTTAGAAAACATAAGTTCAATGTTTTCTGGTTTTCAATTGTTGTCTAACCAAAATCAATCTGTAGTATGAAACATTAAATATCTAATGAATTTGTTTCTTTACGAACAAACCTTCCGAATCTTTATCTGGTTTTACATCGATTTTTTCCAGTTTTTCTTCAATATCACTATCTTCAGATTCAGTCAATGGATTAACTTCATTCTGGAAAAAAAATCAATTAAAATGAATACTTTGATGAATAAATTGATCTGAACTGAAAAATATCATTGAATTGAGTTACAATTCACTGAAATCATTGTTGCACCTATAAAACAACATTATTTGGGCATTTACTATGGATCACTAAAAGACTCATTGTAGTGTTAATCGAATCTCTCGGAGGAACATCAGTTGTAAGCAGTTGATGAAAATGACTAAAGCTAATTGGTAATAATCTGTCCTAATTTAATGAAAATTTAATAAAACTAACTAATTTGTTGTATAAAAAGAATAACCACTAGCCCGTCAAGGTAACTGATAAAGAGACTTAGATAAAAGTAAATAGCAACAAGTATGGACTAATGAAAACAAAGGCTGAAACAAAATATTTCAGCTTGCTGGTCAATCAAGAATTATTTCCGTACTTCTGATTTTAATTCAAACTGCTACATGATTTGAATGAGTCACTTGTGTAATTTATCTATTTTATTGAAACAATGGGGAAAAATTGCTGTACCATTTTCCTAGTGTAATGTGTAGTCTGATATATTCGATGTGTGGCTAACAGTGAAATCCAGGATGTAAGTTCCATCTTATTCGGGCCCTGTCAACTGAGTAGTGTTGGTATTTATATTGAGACTCGAATCCGTTACTGTTCACTACTAACAACAATGGATTATTCACTAAGCTACTGACTCCGGCGAGTCTCCAACTAGTATGAAGGTTTAACAGAGTATTCATGATTCCTCGTTTTTCATGTTCAGGACTATATTTCTAACATTTTTTCATATGGGATGTAACACACGTTCCGGATTCTACTGTTAACCGTATACCGAAATATACTAAAACACGTAACTAAAGGCTGTATTAAGACTGACAAGTCAACCTATCAGACATATGCTTCATCATGCTTTTCCAGCAGATTGAGAAAGGGACTTAATGAAGAATTCGATTGGAGTAAATAACTTGCTGAAGTTTAGATGTCACAACAACCTACAAATATCAAAGCAGAAATATCGACATATTCCGGTTGTACAATATGTTGTAATCAACTAATAAAGCTACCTACTTGTATCTTAGTCTTCTTATTCTCTTAGCTAATGGTTCGTGTTACCACAAAACGTTACTGGTTGATGTATTTAATCGGACATAGAGGCCAAAAACGGGATGAGTCATCTTAGCATCTATACTTTACAAGAGACTGTGATCAAAATTCTGTCCTGAATGTCATTAAGGAAAATTATGACCACTCCCTACTAGTAATGTTGGACTTATTTATTAATATACATGAATGTAAATAATCAAATATTCATGAAGTTGCCTCAGATATTGAGTTCGTTTGTTTGAAGCTATTTAGGAGTCAGTTACTACAATCAATAAACTTTACTAGTAATTAGTACCACCTCCATAAGTTTGACTAATACAAATCCAATGATGATTGTGTAATGCTGTAATTTTTAATGTAAGTAAGAATAAGCTAAATTGTTATGTAAAAAAAAACCACCCTAAATATTCACTTAGCTTGCAAGAATAATCATGTATAGAGTGTTTTGAACTCACATGTTACTATGATACAAAAAATTTGTAACCTATTTGTGAAGTATATACAATCATGTATATTATACTGTTTTCATAACTTTCTTTCTACGCTTCCTGAATCATATTCTATATGTTCACACTCCTTGTTACTATTATTACTTTATTTTATTGAAGTAACTTCTACTAATGATGGTGGTGTTAATCTTGCGGTGCTATGGTGGTATGGCAACTTGAACCGATGCACACATATGCCAGGTTCTATGTTGATTGTGCATACATATTATTCTGTCTGTTAAGTCAATATGAAAAAAAATATTCAAATACATCATTTGATTTAAAGAGATAGAGTGATTAAATTACGATGTGACTAACCTTGTATCGAGAATCATCAAAGTTTGTCTCGCCACTTCTTACAGTTACATAAAATCGAGTCCACCAGTCAGCTGTAGCTAATTGTTCAGGTGTTGGACCAGAGTGTGTTGTAACAAGATGAGCCTTGAATGTAATTATATGTAGAATGTAGTTAGTGGAAGTAAAACGTCAGTATAAACTGTTAGTGTTAATATGAAGATTAGTGTAAGTCTAGTTATTATACATGAAAACATAACAGACTGTAATTATGACTATTGTGAAGTTTTGATGGTATGTATCAATTCAAGTTGGTTATGTGTAAACTCTTGTAGCAGTAATTGAAAGCCTAATACTCTGGTCACTGAAATACAGTCAAAATGCGTTGCAAATTAACTTAGATAGATTATTTACCGCTTACAATACTGAGATACTACGCGATATCGAAAATCCAAAAACAAAGAAATCGTAATCTAATGAGAGTAGAGTAGTCAGAAAGTTATACGATAATCACAAAGTATAAAGGTCGTTGGGTTAAGGATGCCAAATAATGATGAGTACCGAACTAAGAAAAAACGCTTTTCTAGTGCCTTTTCTGAGTTTAAATAGTTGTTTAACTAAGGTCAGCCCATGATAGGAAACTTTACATAGAACCAAATAATAACAACAATCTACTTGACGATTCGAAGGGGGGGGGATAGGAAGTAATGCTCTCGTTCTCACAATTTTCCTATTTTTAAACATCCATCAGCTATATGTTTGCAGTTGGTGAGGTGGATTTTAGCAGTACTATGTTCTTTGAGATAGATGATTTGATTGTGAAGCTTTTATCGACTTACTAGCTGGCTAATTAACAAATATACCAAAATCTACTAAAATACATATTATTATAATGTAAATTACATACTTGACCAGGTAAAGCATCAGATGATTTTTTATCACCACCAGTTTCAGCAATATCATTACCATCTATAGATACTAAATCTAAATCTCCAGCATCATCTGGAAGTTTATATTTTAAATTATATTGTTGAAAACTTGGATTCATATCAGCTAATAATTGTACAATTGATCCACTAGTATCAATAGATTTTGTACTTTCAAAATCAGGTACTGATGTTTTTCTAGTTGTTGACATTTCTGAGTTTGGTCCTTGATTATAGAGATATTCACCTTTACCAAAGCCAAAATTCAGTTTTCCTGGACCATCTGATTCACTATCCATGTATACTGTACTTGAATTATCTGATGCTTGTGCTGCATAACATTTTAAAATCGTAAGTAAAAGTATGAAATGAAGGTGTTTATACGTGGCAAACATTATGTAACTGTAGATATGTTACGTATTCAACCATGACCACCAACCTCGAAGTGTGATGTTAACCAGAGTATTAAAGTAGTTTAGATGGAACGCAGGGGTGACCAAATCAAAGCGTAAAATCAGTTCATATAGTTACTGATTATTCATGTGGCATTACTAGGTGAAGACTATCCAGTCAATACAGTTATCATTACCAACAATTGCTGACTTTATGTGACATGATTCAGAACCAGTTTGAATGAGGTAAATATATTCGCTATTTATCTACGGTTAGACAATTAGTATTAAAGTCGTTTTGTGCTTCTTATTTGCCATTTTATTTTATCTTCTAAGTAAATCTCATCATATTGTAATGAATATGGTCACAGTTATTAGAAAATGTACATTATTGCTGATTGTTAATATTTAGGATTACACTTGATCATCCTCTGATGTCATATCAACATCCACTCATATATACATGAACAGGTCAGTGACTTCACGGAATCGGTAGCTTAGTGGATGATTCATTGAACTTTGAAGACATAGTTACTGGAATTGAGTATCTGTATGAATATTAACAATTGGTTGTAGTGTCATTTAGCTAACGATTCCCAAATAGGATGAAACCTAAGTCCTACGATACACTTCTGGTCACATATCATTGTCATTAGACATTGTCAATTAAATAAATAAACAATATATCAGACATTTATAATGCTGTATGTTTATAATACTATTCTATTATTCATTTAGGACAGCTTACTCAGAAATTCATTTCAACATCTAGACTGAGGTCTTTGGATGAGCTAATTAGTTATCAGAGTGCAATTCTAAGATCACGGAGTATATTTCCAATAAGAATATTAAATGTTGATTGCTAAACTCAGTGAAACTATAACCTACTTTCAAGAAAACGGTTGTTTCATAGTACTGTTTTATGCTAAATAATAATAGAGTTGAGGTTAAGGTTTCAGAATAAGGTTTACTGCTACAGCTAATGTTAAATACTTTAAATAATTACTTATACTGAGGAGCACGGAACAGACGTTTCTTCCCAGTATGGGGCTCTTCAGCATTGTATACGATTGATTCCACTCCAAGGGCTTCAGGCTAGCGGACGCCTAACCCTCTACTCCACTAGGCCAAAATCCAATGTTAGGATTTCCACTTCCACCAATTTGTGATATAGAGCGACCATCATCCATTGTCATTAGTGATAACTATTTCACTTCCGACAAGTCTGGACTCCATCAGTCATTATCTCTCATTAGAGTTATAGGAACATACTGATGTTATTCATTAGTAAGTAAATTATTGTAATTGAACTGAGATGATTTGCGGAGATGGGCATTAGGTTTAATACACTGAATTCAGAGGGTTGGACGTCCGCCAACCTGAAGCCCTTGGGGCGAAATCTAATGTGCGTACTTTTGAGGAGTCCCATACTAGGACGAAGTGGCTGTCCGGCACCCCCTGTGGTTTTCAATGGTATCCTGACAACATCAATCAGTGGCGAATTCAGTCGATTAGACTTAATACCATTCTCCACAAACCATCTCAATTCGAATACTAATACCGTTGTTTCTTTGAGTTAGATGCTAGAGAATCAGTAAATAACATGAACATAATTGTTGTGTAATGAAAAATAATACACTGTGCCCTTGATATTTTCCAAGTCAGAATACGGACACGTCTGCCCCACGACTACCAGTCCCCAAAGCCGGAATGGAGAAAACAACAACTACGAGCCAACCGGACACAATCCAACCCAGTCCACTTCCGGTCATATCGTATTTCAATCATGCGTTTGTATATACGCAAATTCAAACCGCACAGCAAACCAATTAGGGATTTTGCATTAATACAAAACAGAGGAGATTTTGGCTGTGAATGGGGAGTAACTTGTACACAACTAATTAACTGTAGTCCATAGTATGAGACAATATAATAACAATAAATATACTAAACGGGAGGATAGGGTAAGAGGAACATAACAATGATAGAAATGCGACGTGTACACTACACACGACCAGAATAAATGAGTTAGTTCTCTAAAATACAGTTCTGGGAGTTTTCCACTCTTCTTTAGTGGTCTGACATAACAATAATTCATACCCAAATGTTAATTTTGTCTTCTGCTACTATTCCGTTACAAACTGTTCCTTATCATAATCCGCTTTTTGATTGGCCAGTAGTAGGAGGGAAGGGGAAATTCTTATCAGGGTCATTTAAATAACGGTTCGTTTTTCGTATTAGTTAGTGTTACCTTAAAATGTTGCTTGCAATTTGATGTTGAAGCTTTCAAGGATCAGTGAAAATAGCCTGATTACGTCACCTCTCATTGTAGTGTAAGGAAAGATGAGTATGAATCAATACATGAGTATATATTTCACTAAGATTGGTTATACCTAGTTGATGAATGTCGAATGTGACAAGATGTGGACTTATTGTTGGCTGAACTCCACTGGTCATATCTTCTCACTAGAACTTCAAGAGTTGCCTCCAGAAGCTAGTCACTAGTAAGCTGATATTGAAGTATATTGAAATAAGTTGGTTCAGTGTTGTAATGGTCAAGCGTTCCCCATGAAGCCTAAAGATTCTGAGCTCTATTCCCTAATTGGATTATGGGTGTACACTCCTAAATGAATCTCATACTAAGATGAAACGGAGTTCAATGTTTTCTGATTTTCAGTAGTTGTCTAACCCAGACCAATAAATGATAACTAATTTTATTATAATTAACATAGAATACAACTAAAAGTATTACAAACTCACTATCTGTATCAAATACTAAATAGTCACGTGCATTAGAAATTGTATGACTTCCAATTGTAATCTTTGTACCAAGTATACGATTATCAAAGCAAGTGAAAACTAAAGGTGGCCAATAACGTTCATCTACAGGTAAATACTAAATGAAGTGATAAGAAGAAATACAAATAAAATCTTAATAGATTAATATACACTAATCGGTATTCAACACTAACCTGTACAAAGATGATCTTGGCTTAACCTTCAACAATACAGATCCTTAGTATTCTAATGTAATTTCTAAGCTTAATATAATAGTAATTATTATTATTCTAAAATTTCATACAGAACTCACGTCAGTTGACAGGTATGGTCATAATGATACACAAAGGTTAGCTCTTACACAAAAGTGCATGGATAACAATGATAATTACAATATACAAGATGTAGGTGTAGTGAGATCATATGAGAGTATGTCTATTAACAACCAGATGATAGTTTATAAACCCAGGGAGGTTTAGGGATACATGATTGGAGACTACTTACTAATAAATGCAATAGATCAAAGTAAAGAATGTGATATGCCGGGCACCTAATGAAGATTGGCTATCTTCGGGAACTGTGATTTAGAACATTATTTCATTTATTATAACTGTGGACAGTGTTGTCATTTTATTTCTATGACTGTTACGTTCCCCTTGCCCGGTTCTCTTGTTTCGCATATTTTGCTCTTGGTATATTGTTTATTATTATGAACTACATCTACTTTATTGTGTACAAGTTCTCCCCATTCACTACCACTATTTCATTTGTTCTGTATCAATGTTAGATTTCCGATTGGCTTACTGTGTGGTCTGGTTTTATGTATATATAAATGCATGATTAAAATATAATACGACCTTGGACCTTTCTCTCTCAGTCTTCCTGTTCTCAATTATGGTTGTCTTATTGTCGGCCTAGGGAGGTGAATGGGCTTAGGTCAATCGCATATTCTTAACTAGGCACGCATCGTATTGGTGTACGCATCAACCAACCAATCATCATCATCATCACTCCTCCTCCTTCTTTTTCATTCACGTCATAACAGAATGTCATAAGCAGGAAACTAGAAAAACCAAATGCTTTAAATAATTATTTGTGGCGTCCACTAAAAACATGACCATGTGTGAACAATGTGTCGTAAAAGGTGGATGGATGCTGAGGAGACATTATTCACTTTGAACGTTTCATAACCTAAATTGAACTTCATTAAATAAATATTGATTGCCTAAACGCTTTCCATCGGTTGATGAATTAATGGCCATAGAAGTAGTTTTGAGCTTGTTAACTTGAAGCGTGATATCACTGACATATTTAGTAGATAATGTAATATAATAGTCTATGCTGTGTTAGGAAAGAACACATTTGTAATGTAGGAATAAGTATGAGTTTGGTTTGAGATCGTCACTAAACATACAGCCGATCACAATATACGAGGAAGAACAACATTCATGGTACCAATCATTGCAAAGATACGTCTGCCATTTGATTACCCGATGAAGAAAACAAGACAATTAAGCCAACCACTAAACAACCAAACTATATTTCACTCAACCATTTATATGCATACAAAACCTAACCAAGTAGATCACCAATAGGAAGGATAACATTTATACAAACGAAGGTAATGATGACTACGTGCTGATGGTAAAGATACATAATTGATTATAAGACGACGTTTATCACAGTAGGGACAGTTCCTAAAGTTAGTTACACTCCTTGAAATCGCTCAATATAACAACCATCTGATCTAATCACTTAGTTGTATTGATTAGTGAAAAATCAGAAAATGTAATTAGTTAATTTACAATTAAACATAATCAAATGTAAATACGGTTTATGATACACTTTAAAAGTACATGAATTACATAATAAACTTACAACATCCATTGCTTTTAATGGAATATCAAAAATAGGCAATTTAGATAAATCTTTGATAATTTCGGATTCTAGTTTATGTCCACCAATTTCAACGACTACACGTGGTCGTTTTACTGGTAGTAAATGTTGACGTATCATACCCCATACACTCCAAAATAACTAAATAAAACAAATAGAATGTAATGATTTGTAATATTGTTATTAAAGTGTAAGAATTACAATGAAGTAGCTTAATTTATTCAAACAAAAGTGATTTGTTTAATGAAATCAACATCTCATTCAATCACATTTCAAGTAGAATATTCTAGTATGAAGATTTTTATGCATATAAGCGAGATACTACATTTTTATTCTCATGTATTCGAATACTTACTGTAGTGTAGTGGATGCTGTTTATTAGGTTGTTTATAAGTAGTAGACAACGGAATGTCGTTTGAAAGTGGCAAAGGTAAACAGCCAACAAGATGAATTACAAGGTGCAGGGAACAAGACATGATCAAAATATGCAGGAGACATAAAGACAACAAACAGAAGCTAGCCTAGAATTAACATTGATCAAGGAACGCAAACGACGTGCAAGTAAATGATTGAAGGCAATACATTTATTATTTATGACGTTATGTGTTTTCTTTGAACCAGTCGCTTGGTCTAGAACATATGAACACCTCCAGATAAATGTTTGTCGTTCTTCTCAATCGACTACATTAACATTATACCATTGATTAGCCTTTTCCAATTAGCTGGAAGAAGACGGAAGGTAAGCCAACTTATTCTAATTTTTGTCCTCTCTTGATGGAATTATTGCACTATGTTGGAATAGAAGCCTATTAGTTACCTTAAAAAAACGGAGACTATCACTAATGTCATATCGGTTAGACAAACGGCTATATTGTTAATTGATCAAAAGCGATGTCAGCATTCGCATAAAGTAATTTTGAAATCCAAGATCTAAGGACAGCTAAATAGTAGGCGTTTTTACATCATCATGGCCGATATTGAGCCGTATCTCTCAATATTTCTAACGATTGATCATGAAAAACATCCAAACTCCATCGAAGAATTTCACACCTACCAACATGATTAAGGTCAACAACTTTATGTATGGTTGCAGCATTACAGTCTGACCTACTTGGCTTTCAACCATTGTACTTATTCACTAGCAGATATCACGTGACAAGGTAAGTGGTAATTATTCTAACCAGATTGATCAACAAACAAAAACAAAAAATCTTACAAGGTAATCCATGATCTTCAAAAATAGTTTACTGTGTTCCAATAATCTACAAGGTAAACCCAGATAGTCATATGACCTATGTGCACTTTTACTCTTGATATCTTTATAAGCACATCACTGTTTTATAATTCATGTATTCCCATCACCCCCGTGTGGGATATCTGCTAACTCATCCCTCTGTTACATTGTGTATAGCGTAGTGCGCAAAACTGACCTTTATATTCAACACTTGTGATTGGTTGCCTTATTCTCACCCCTTTGTGCTGATAAACCTTATTCTCACTGTGGTTGATTACTCAATCACGTGATTGCTTGATTGCTGGTCCCTGGATTGCTAGCCACTTGAGTGCTGACTGCTTGCAATCCGATTATCGGTTGTCACAAAACAATTCTAGTACTACGACTACTACTTCAGAGTTTTCATTGTGTTACTTTGTGACTACTGTTTATAATATTAAGTACTAATAAGAACAGTATATGTATAAAAAATAACAACAGAGCAACTTACAACTTCTATTCTAAATCGTTGTAATGGTGGTCGTATATTATCTGGTATTCGATAATCACCTTTACGTCTAACTAAAACAAGTTTTGGTGGTGCCATACCAATTTTAATTTGTTTTCTTTTAGAATTATTTAATTGATAATTATCTATATCATCCAATAGTAAAACAGAATCAGCATCAAATATTAGATCATCAAAATCATCAATTGTATTCATTTCACCATCATCACCATCAATAACATCATCTTCATCATCTGAATCTTTGTTTAGATCATCTTCATCATCTAAATACATTCCTGGTATACTTTTTAATATAACACGATCATCGAATTCTTTTGTATACTCAGTTAATTCTTCAAATGTAGGCAAATTTTCAAATGGTACACGTGGATCTTCCTAGAATAGAAAATATTTAATTAAAGAGTTTGGTAATAATAGGTAAAAGACCGTGGATTTATGTTGTCTACTAGTTGTCAGAAAAATGTAATTAGAACTGTATAAGAAACTGACGCTTTCTATAGAACTCGAACTCTTGTTACCGTGGTCATTAATTCCGTTTTAGGCTGTGGAACTGGATAGTGGTGGTGGGGTTTCAGTCATCAGTTTCCTCAAGATTCCACGCATTTTAGTCTGACTACCACTTAGTAACTTTTACTCAAAATATTCCTGCAAGGTAAGTATACTACTTATCCCGGTAAAATAACCAAATAAGTTTGATTAGTTAGCATGTATTTAAATCTTCCCGTTGATTTGTAACGGACTAGAACTGGTCAGTCGCTCTCATGCTGTATGTGCATGTTAAGGGAATTGCCTCGATATAGTAATAGATCACAAGTATTGTTTAAGTTAGATTGTAACTGGCAAGCGAAACCCAGGATGAGGGTTACGTCCGATTTGGAAAAGATTGCTTAGTTTCCATTAGCTCCTCAAAGACTGTTAGACACAAACATTTTGTAACGATCCCTGGAAGCATGTTCTAGTGAGTAAGATTTGTGTTTATGACTGAAATTGATCTGTATCTGTATCCACACATGCGTATGCTAAAAAGTTACTTTGATAATACCCTTTATAAGGCATTTAAGTATATTTAGTATATGGCTAGAAGTTAAATTTCAGGACTCACTATACCTCAGTGTTCAGCGAGTATGAAGGCATAACAAAGTATTTGTGGTTACTGTAATTAAAAATAGCAATTGACTTATCTCTTTTGGTATATGTACATTCGTAAATATTGTCATTTACTTAGTTGCTCAGTAAAAAGAGAGTTGGAATTAAAAAATTAAAGATGGAGAGGTAGAGTCTCATTGAGATCATCAAAATCATGAAACATGAATACGCAGCTGAATACAGAAAATTACCTGAATTAAATCAAAAGCAGCAAGTAATTCCCCACCTGGAGTTTGTCCTCGAAACACTGGCCACCACTGTAAACGCGGTGGTTTGTATTTTTCACCATCCAATGTGACATTTACTTCACAAAAACATCGTCCCATAAATTCTAAATCATTCTGATGTAATATAAGACGAAAAAATATTATACTACTTACATTCACTTCAAGTAGTCTATCATTAAGTTTATTCTAATTATTTTTTAAAACTTATACTAGTCTTTTTAAGTGAGAGTAAGTGATAAATAAGCAACCTAGTAAGTTTTTATGCTAACTGATGAATCTCAAAGACAATATTGGAAACAAACATGGCATTTTTAAAAAAAGTATTCTCCACTATCCTGCATTTTAATCCTCATATATTATCAGTTCATATCACGACTATAAGGACTTCAAGAACAAACTAATCATGATTTAGATAGTTACTTGAAGGTGATGATTAACGCTTGCATCCAGGATTGATTTCATTGAGGAGCATACTGAACTAAACATAAAATGATGAGCTGTTAAAGAATTCACTCATTTTACAATTCGGACCGTGAAGAAGTTATAAACTAATAGAAAAAAGTATGGGACGAAGTAACATTTCAATTTAGTATGAAGTGATTAAAGATGTTAAGCAAAAGAAGTACATTAGTTACAAACACTAATAGTGGGGTGGAGTTGAAATAAAATTCAATATTTCAAGCAATTCATAGATAAGGTGTAAAACTGTTTCTTTACAAGATTTTTCTTCACTCTGTTATGTAATCTGAAATAATTCAATGAACAATTTATTCTGTTACTTAACTAAATCATAACAAACCATTCGTTCACCCATTGACATGTCTGGAAGAAGACATGTGATTGGCCAATATCGTGTGACAGAAATATGTCAAGACTAGTCTATATATAGACTAATATATATATATATATATATATATATATATATATATATATATATATATCTTGTATATTACTGGTTGTTTATTGGTTGTTATTGGTTGTGTAACTAGTGCGCTTCTTGATAATCAGTCGGGTCTTTGTGCCTGTGTAATAGATTAAGGCAAGGCCAGGTGTTAGCTGTAGAAAATAGCGCGGTGGTTAACAGAATCGATAATATCAGCCATCCCTGCTTCAGATACAACACTTATTTATTGTAATTTTAAATTGTCTAAAAATATTATATAAAGAATGATACTTTTGATGGAAGACTAATACCGCACAGTCCCACATCATATTTTTCTATTATTTTTGTCTCAGTGAAATAGAAAGTTCTTGAGAGTTAGGTGGAGTGTAACAATCGTATTCGTTGTAGGTTCGGAATATTACAATGAAGAATCATACTGATTATTGTGTTAACATCCTCTCGGTTATATCAAATAACAAAAAATCAAATTAATAATCAGCTCATGAACCATGTAACTGTTAAAGACGAATCAAGATCACAATCCACAATAAATGCAACCATTCAGAATAAATAATTCACTAGAACGTTTTTGATATCAAACTTAGGCTTTTGGATAATCAGAGTGTTGCTAAGTAGTTTAAATGTAATTAGAATGAATACAAACTAGAATTCAGACACTTTAGACTTAATTCAATTGGTTATCATGGAAAATTTTCGGATAACCAAAGCTCAACCTGAGGTATATGTAAGTATGGTGTTAATTAATGACAATTTGTAAATGATAAAATCACATAGAAACAATTAATAGGTCACTACATAACCTATGAATTGAACGGTATAATGATATAAAACAAGTATCTATTAAATTGAGATGATTTGTGGAAATGTTTGTTAAATTTTAGTTAGTTGAATTCGTCACAGGATACTACTGTCAACTAGGGAGCACTGGACAGCTGTTTTGTTCTAGTATGGAACTCGTCAGCACCGTAGATTCCACCACATGAGCTTCAGGTTGGCAAGCGCTATACCTTTCACACCACTGGGGTGGTATCCAATGGTAGAATTCCCACTTCCATCAATTTGTGATTTATTGCAATTATCATTCATTGTCATCAATAATAACTTTCTCACTGATTATTAATGATGAGACGGTTAAGTTTCTAACTTTTCAACTCATTGTAAAGTAGTGTGAAACTTGCTTCATCCCACCCCCATGGTAATTATTTACATTTTTACTGTCGTTTTTCCAAGCTATTGATTACCATTATTATGAATGTATTGTATCACGACGTAAGTTAACTAAGCTTTCTAAGAAAAAACTATTTGTAGAATATTTGTCTACAAGATTATATGTATTTATAAATGAATTGACTTTTGTGTTAGTCTTAACTAGTGAAAAGTATGTAGAAACCAGACAAATCATTGTACTTATATAATACTTTAGAATGTGACTAGTAATAAAATCTTGAAGGTTAGTTTCATAGCCTCTGGAAATCATCACAGTTATATTGGTGCTAATTATTTGCGGGATAACTAAATTTTACTTCACACTACTCAATTACCTGCGTGGAGCATAGGCAACAGCCCAGCATCCTCCAACCAACTATGATGGGCTTTCCTCTTCAGTCCAGTATTTTTTAATCTTCCTCTTTGTCTATGACCTTGGGAGTGTCAAGTTAGGGCTTGTCTTGTGACTCAGTTCGTTCATTTTATTAGTATGTATCAAATGCACGGTCAGCGTTTTCACCTAATTTTTCCCTCAGAAAACAAATCCAGCTTCAAAACATACCGGTGAATGATTCATCAAACTATTCGGTTAAAGGATAATGCATTTTTAAGCTGAAGTCATCCACAATATATTCAATATGTATTTTGTATCCAGTATTTAAGTTACATTGAAAAATTTCATTTCAGTTGTTTAGTTTAACAGTTTTTGACTTTTATTTCTTTTTATCTGACTGAACTGCATTGATGTATTCATCGAGGACAGTTGAGGATAAATGTAGTCTCTTGAAATAAAATCATTAATTCAAATATACGACTGTCATTGATTAAGTGAATAAAAAATTAACTTAAATTAATGAACTAACTTACTCCAGGATCAATATCAAATATTTCTACTATAACTTCTTGAAGATTTTGTTTTACTGATTGAGCACTTTGATAAAATGTTACTTGTTTATGCAATAGGACATCCCACATTGGACTCATTGTTTGATATAATACTTGTGTTTGAAGAACATGTGATCCAATCAGTATTCTAGCCATTGGATCTGACATACCGGATGAATCAGAAGCGATTAAATTACGTGCAATAAATATATAACATCTTAACTGGAAACGGCTACTTTCTGTGTAAAAAAAAACAAACAAAAAACAGAGAAATTAAATAAGCAATTAAATTTAATGTTAGTGGCCGAAGGTAGTCTGAAAGGAGGGGGTGGGGAAAACCGGATTGATTGTGATATTCTTGTAAGATTCGAACATATGTCATCAAGTTTTACAATTTGAGACATTGACACTGAGCTATTACGGCTGTTACTGATATTGTATGAGACTCTTAAGAAGTGTGCATCCACGACCCCACCATGAGTCAAGCCCAGGACCCTCTGGCTATGTGGAAAACAATTTAGCATTAGACCACTGAGTTGGCTCCTAACAGATGATATTTCTAATTCAGTGAATATGTGATGGGTTTGCGCGGCCTCATCCTTTACCATTGGCGTGTAATGGGCTGTGACAACCGGAATGGTTTAACTCGAATGGTCACGTGTTCGCACTACAACTCCAGGAATTACCGCAAGGAGTTAGTCATTAGTGACATGATATTGTTTATAAGTGGGTGTTGGGGGAATTGTTGAATATGTTTGGAACTTCCCGTTGATTTGTCACAGACTGAGATAGATCAGCATATGTTGGCATGGTGCATCCTGCGTAGATTGCCTCGATATAGCTATAATCTACATGTAGTGTTTATGTTGGGTTGTGACTGGGAAGCCGAATCCAGGACGTACTTTTTGTCTTATATAGGGCTCGTTAGCCTGATATACCTATTTTAATTATATATACATACCTGTTGCACACATGTGACTGTCTGCTCGTGGTAGCCTAGTAGTGAACGCTGTGACGTTTGGCACGAAACGAACCGATGTCTAGTCCCAATGTAAACATCAACACTGATATGTAGGCACATTCCGCTGATGAGTTCAAAAACAGACGAAATGCCTATCCTGGATTTTGTTTGCTAGTCACAATCAAACTCAAACAAATCATTCGTAAATGTTTTCAATCAACCGTGATCTAATGTCAACTATCGTCAAATGTACTCGATATACGAGTACTAGATAAAAGTACAATTGAATAATACCACTTTTTATAATGTGCTCAATGAATTACGTGATTAGTTAGTCAGAGCTAAGCCAGGATATCTAAAATTTATCTAGAAGTCATCTTATACTTTTGTATATCAATCAAAAATACCAAACGTATGAAGGAGAAATTATTTTTGATAATGCAAAACTAAAAATAATTTCACTGGACAGCTGCTTTGCCCTAGTATGTGATTACTGAATGCTGATTTAGTGATACAGCTTTTTACTCACTCGCCAACCTGAAGGCTCTGAGTTTAGTACCCCTGGTGGAATTAAGGGTGAGCCGAACGAACATTTTAATTTATGTCTTGCTGCTTTTCGACGAACAAATTCCAATTTCTCCTCCAGATAGCATGTAAACTTAATGGTACGGTGAACTAATGATTGGCAAAATAGGCTTCACCTGGGCGTTTCGTTTATAAATCTTTGGTACGATATACATATAAGGCACGCTTATGACCAATGTAGGTAGTGCTGTTGATCATTATGTTTTTGATAAATTCCCGGAATATGTCTGTAATTCGCTTTTTCGTTAAGTTAGTTAGGTCATAGTCACAATTGTCAGTCTAGAATTGTAATTAGTTGTCTAGAAATGACGTCATCCTTCATTGTAATCATCAGTGTTCGGCGGCACCATGTCGAATGATTTATCTGGTTGTAATATCATTGACTTATTATTTCGCTTAATATTTTTGTTACACTAAATACTTTGACTTTTCTCTATTGTTCTGGAATTTTTGCTTACAACTGATTCCATTACCTTCATTTGCATCTTCTATCTAACATGATGATCTTCCACAAGTGTTTACATTCAATTAAATTTATTACATAAGTTAAATAATAAATTTAATTTCTATTTTTGAAGAAAAATATTGCAATTTGTAAGTAGCTAATGAGAACCAGACAAAATAAATGAGAATTCATATTGTTCTGACCAACAGTATAATTAGAATGTATTCGGATCTTTCCTTTTAATCCACCATGGATCTGAGTGTGAATCTCTGTTTGAACTTGAACACTAGAATGCAGATACATCCAGCTGACGAGTCCCAAATAGAATGAAACACTAATCCCGGATTCCATTTGCCAGTCACAATCCAACTCAGATCAAGTGTGTGTTCTTTGTGTTTTCATATGAATTGATTTACACGTTGGTAGTTATCTACAGTGATTGTTTGTCATGCATAGGTTATGAATTACTAAGTTTCACCCGTAAATTGTACTTTTTAACTAAGTTTCCTATAAGTAATCACTTTTTTGTTTCTTTAATAGATAGAGCATAAGGTAAAGTAGTATGCAAACCACTATTGCAATATGCACTGAAGTTGGATGGTGACTGGCAAGTGGAATCCAGGACGCGCGTTTCGTCCTATTTGGGACTCACCGGCTGGATGTACCTGCATCCCAATGTTGATGTTCACACTGGGATTCGAACTCAGTCAGCTACGTGTCAAACGCCACCGCGTTCACCACTAGAATACTGTGTCCAGACAGTCACACTTGTGCAACGGGTATATATATATATAATTAGGATAAGTTTGTATTTTCCCGTTGATTTGTAATGGACTGAAACTGGTCAGCCTCTGTTGCTACATCGAGGCAATCCGCTCAGGATGCACATATGGCAACAGAGACTGACCAGTTTCAGTCCATTACAAATCAACGGGAAAATACAAGCTTATCCTAATTACACTATTGTAATAGTTATTGGGTTTTTCAGTAATTAGTATCCAAGTTAGTTTGTACACATTTTATGAAAGTTTGTGATAAAAAAGGAGGTTGATAAACAATAATTAGTTAATTGTAATCAATATAATGCAGAAAAATGTACGACAATAGAGTCAAGGTTGCATAACGTAACGGACTCATGAGAATTGTTATTTAAATTTATTGCTTGCATTCGTCAAAGATTGATGTCTTTTAGGTAAGTATGAAAACCAGAGAACACTGGACTGCGATTTGCCTTAGTAAAGAGCTCCTGTTCACTCTCAACCCGATCATACATCGAAGAAAGGATACTAAATTCTCTCAGTAAACACATAATCATCAGCATTATTGGGCTGGTGTTGACTGGTAGAATTCTCACTCCACAATCAGTCAATGCAGCCGGATACAACTGTCTCACACTTGACCTGTCCAGACTTTACCAGTAACGACTTCTCACTAGAACTTCAGGAACATTGTGAAATTAGTAACTGGTGAACTGAATTTTATTGATGAATCAGGATAGTTTTATAGGGATTGGTTTTAAATTTTGTTACTTGGATCAGTCATGAATATAATAGAAATTATTGTAAAATCGGTAGGACTAAACTATAGTAATAGACTAATCAGATTTCGGCACTTATCCTCAAAGTCGCAGTGAATAAATCAAATAATTGTAATATTCCTATAGAATATACTTTTCAATTTGAATGAATTTGTGTTTAAAACAAAATTTTGAGATAATGCAACAGTTTGTAGGACAATATCTTGAAGTTTCAGGCTTGAAATAAATAGTTGAAATCAAATACCAGCAGAAATAACTCCGCCTGTAGCCCTCCTAGGGTTACTGCCGGTCCCAAGCCCGGGTAAAGGAGGAGGGTTGGGCATGGGGCTAGCACCCCCATCCCGTAAAAACCCAAACTTGCTAAAAAAACGCAAACCAGATTAAACAAGATAAACCATTTAAACTCTGACCTGGGAGTGGAAGGATATATGACGCCTCATGATGAAAGCCGAAATTCTTCGAAAGTCATGAGGCCGATGCCCCCCCTTCTAACAACCAGAGCAAATATTTGTATAGGTACATGGAATGTTCGAACAATGTGGGAGAGCGGGAAGATAAATCAAATAGCTGCAGAATTGAAGAGATACAACTTGACAATACTCGGAATCAGCGAAACCCATTGGACTCAAGCTGGACAGAAAACATTGGCTTCAGGAGAGACGCTACTATACTCGGGCCACGAAGAGGAAAATGCTCCCCACACTCAAGGAGTTGCTCTGATGCTGTCCAAGGAGGAACGTAATGCACTTGTGGGATGAGAACCACATGGACCCTGGATCTTCAAAGCATCTTTCAAAACAATGAAGAAAGGGATTACAATGAATATTGTCTAATGCTATGCACCAACCAACGAAGGCAACGACGAAGACAAAGATCAATTTTACTATAGACTGCAATCAATTATAGCAAAGTGTCGAGGAAAGGATCTGACAATCCTGATGCAAGGGGACCTCAACGCCAAAGTCGGAATGGACAACACTGGATATGAAGAAATCATGGGACGACAGGGACTGGGAGAAAGAAATGATAATGGTGAAAGATTTGCAAACCTATGTGCCTTCAACAAATTAGTTATAGGTGGTACAATATTCGCCCACAAACGCATACACGAGGCTACATGGGTCTCACCGGATCATACTACAGAGAATCAAATCGATCATATATGTATCAATAAAAAATTTAGAAGATCAATGGAAGATGTGCGAACAAGGAGAGGAGCTGACATAGCTTCAGACCACCACCTGGTGGTTTCTAAAATGAAACTGAAGCTAAAGAGACAGTGGACAACTGGAGTGGCAGCAGTACAACGGTTCAATATAGGCTTTCTCCGAGACACTGACAAACTCAACGAATTCAAAATATCTCTCAACAACAGGTTCCAAGCCTTACAAGATCTACCTAAATAAGAAGAAACCACTATGCAGGATAACTGGAAAGAAATCAAAGAAGCACTAACGTCAACGTGTCAGGAAGTTCTAGGCCGCAAGAAGCACCATTATAAGGAATGGATCTCCACTGAGACATTGAGCAAAATTCAACAAAGCAGGAACAAGAAGATAGAAATCAACAACAGCCGAACAAGAGCAGAGAAAATCAAGGCTCAAGCTGAATACTCAGAAGCAAATAAGCAAGTAAAGAAGAGCATTAGAGCTGACAAACGGAAATACATCGAAGGACTTGCAACGACAGCGGAGAAGGCTGCTAGAGAAGGAAATATGAAACAGCTATACGACACAACGAAGAAACTGGCAGATAAACATGCTAAACCAGAGCGACAGATCAAGAACAATGAAGGCAAGACACTCACTGAGATTCAAGAACAGAAGAATAGGTGGGTAGAGCACTTTGAGGAACTTCTAAATAGGCCAGCTTCACTGAACCCACCCACCAAACATCGAAGCAGCACCCACAGATCTCCCGATAGATGTCACTCCACCAACGATGGAAGAAATCAAGATGGCCATCAGACAAATCAAAAGTGGGAAAGCAGCAGGACCGGACAATATACCATCTGAAGCACTCAAGTCAGATATCGACCTAACAGCAAGGATACTCCACCTTTTATTCCAAAGGATCTGGGAGAAAGGAACAAGTGCCTGCAGACTGGAAAGAAGGTTATCTTGTCAAGATACCAAAGAAAGGAGATTTGAGCAAATGTGACAACTACAGAGGGATCACGCTACTGTTGATACCAGGGAAAGTCTTTAACAGAGTATTGCTGAACAGAATATAAGACTCAGTGGAGGCTCAACTTCGAGATCAACAGGCTGGTTTTCGTAAGGATCGGTCGTGCACGGACCAAATCGCAACACTACGGATCATCGTTGAACAATCAATTGAATGGAACTCGCCCCTGTACATCAACTTCATTGATTATGAGAAGGCGTTTGATAGTGTAGATAGGAGAACACTATGGAAACTTCTTCGACACTACGGCATACCAGAGAAACTCGTCAACATCATCCGAAACTCTTACGACGGGACACAGTGCAAAATTGTGCATGGAGGACAACTGACAAATGCATTTTCAGTGAGGACCGGAGTCAGACAAGGCTGCTTACTCTCACCGTTTCTCTTCCTCCTAGTGGTCGACTGGATCATGAAGACCTCCACATTTGAGGGAATGTACGGGATTCAATGGACAAGTAGGATGAAACTCGATGATTTGGACTTCGCAGATGATCTAGCTCTTTTAGCACATACACACCAACAAATGCAAGCGAAGACAATCAGTGTAGCAGCAACTTCAGCATCAGTAGGCTTGAACATACATAAGGGTAAGAGCAAGATTCTCAAATACAACACAAGGAGCACCAACCCAATTCAACTTGATGGCGAAACTCTGGAAGAAGGGAATACTTTCACATATCTGGGGAGCATCATCGATGAAAAAGGAGGGTTCGATGCAGATGTAAAGACAAGGATTGGCAAGCCAAGGGCAGCATTCCTACAGTTGAAAAACATCTGGAACTCAAAACAACTGTCAATTAACCTCAAAGTCAGACTCTTCAATTCGAACGTGAAGACAGTCCTACTGTATGGAGCTGAAACTTGGAGAATTACTGCAAACATCCTCAGATGGATACAAGTATTTATAAACAACTGCCTACGCAAGATACTGAATGTCCGTTGGCCGGAAACCATCAGCAACAACTTACTATGGGAGAGGACAAAGCAACTTCCAGCCGAAGAGGAAATTAGGAAAAGACGATGGAAATGGATAGGACATACACTACGCAAACCATCAGACTGCATCACAAGACAAGCATTAACATGGAATCCTGCTGGGAAACGGAAACGAGGAAGGCCAAAGAACACGCTGCGGCGAGAATTGGAAGCAGACATTAAAAGGATGAGCAGCAACTGGAAACAATTGGAATGGATTGCTCAGGACAGAGTTAAATGGAGAACACTGGTGAGCGGCCTATGCTCCTCAGCGAGGAGTAACGGGCATAAGTAAGTAAGTAAGTACCAGCAAAAATGTGAAAAGTTAAGACCATTTAAAGAATCCCTCAAAAGCGGCGACATAGTTTAGTCTTATAGTAAAATGTGTTTAGAAAATGTGTTTACATTTTCATAAGATAACAAACATTCAAGTCAAATTAGTAAGTTTTACCTAAATAGATCAATTCATTTGGTGGTTTTGGTGTTTTAAATATATTTTTATCATATCCACTAGGTAAACCATGTGTATAAGCCACAAAATCTTTAATTAAACCAAGCCATAAATATACACGTATTTGACTTTGAATTCTCCATCCTTTAGATCCAACACCTTCACGTCCTTGTTTCTGAAATGATTGAATAAATTTAGTTAAATATACTGACAAAACTTAGAGAAACAAATTTGGGAAAACCATCATTAGACTTGCCGGGAGTGAGACAGTTATTATGAATGACAATAGATGATAATCGCACAAAATCAGAAACTGAGGGAAGTGGGAATTCCATCATTGAATGCTTATCGGCCCACTGATGCAAATGGCTTACCATTTTTCTGTAGAGCCTTGTTTTGGCTGCCGGCCGGAATTGAGGGTACGTGCTGTTGAGAAGTATCACACTACAATTAAACAGCTACTCAATACTCCCTTGTTTTCAGTGGTTCCCAGCCAACATCAGTCCGTGATAAATACAATCAACTAAACTTAATATCTATCACAAAAAAATCAACCCCAATTCAAAAATCACATTCATTTAAAAATTATGTAATAATAAGTGTGTATGTGTGTGTATATGTATGTGAATGATTGGTTCAATATCCAAGTAATTAAGGAAAGATATGAAATGACGTAAAACAGAAGGTGTGGGTAATTGGATAAATCGCCTATTGTGTCCACTAAAGCCAAATAAAGGTCAGGAATGTCATAAATCACTTCTAACTGCATAAACTAAGATTCGTAGATTGATTTTCTATAACTTTTGCTATATTTAAATATGAAGATCGAACTTCATATAGAAAAATTAATGAATTTCCTCTTATCACTACCAATACACTCGTCGTTGTACTGTTAGCCTGTAATTTTCAATTATTATGATTACTTACATAATCCATGTATTTCATTTTGTCACTAGCTCACAAACTATCTTGATTGCTGTAATACTTTCTCCTATGTAATGTAATACAGAATTGAGTTTAGTTGTCTGTATTCAATATCGATTGATAGTGGTTGGATACCACTGTTATCCTTGTGGCAGTGAACAATTGTTTCGTTCTCGTATGCGACTCCTCAATTGTGTGCACCTACAGTACTATCAGGGAATCAAAAGAGACGTATCATGTCTCACAGCGAATGTTTAATCAACTGCACTACTGGGCAGGCAGGCATCCAATGGTAGATTACACGATCCCATTAATTTGTAATATAGTGAGACCTTCATCCATTACCGCTGGTGATAATCTTCTTAATCTCGATAATTCTTAGCCTCTCTAGACACAACTTCTCACTAAAACTTTAGGAACATCCTGATGTTAGTCACTAGTAAGCTGAATATTTTAACTAAATTGTGGAGGCTTTATAAAGATAGGTAATAAGTTTAGTTGTTTGTATATGTCACAGAATTCTACCAGTGGACACTAGTCTAGTGGTGAGTGGGGTTAGGTTTTCGTCATGGGAACTGAAGGTCCTGGGTGTGATTTCCTGACGGAATCAAAGATATACACCTCTGAAAAGTCTCATACTACGATGCAACAGCCGTCTAATGTCCCTTGGCTTTTAGCTGTATCCAATCTATTTAAATATGTGACGAATACAAACAAATGAACTTCGTACCTAACTTTACAAAACCAATTTTTATTGTCTTATTTTGTAACTGCATTTTTGTATACTAAATTCTAAGAATACTACAGTTTTTATACGTAGATATTACTATATAAATAAAATTAACCTGAGGAACATTTAATTGACGAAACAATATTGCTCAAGCATAAATATATCGTCCCGATATACGTTATTGAATAGAGATTTTTAATATATATCATATTTGATTGAATTCATCACAGATTTATGTTGGCAGGGTACTACCAATCGGAACTAAAGAGCAATGGACAACTGTTACGTTCTAGTTAGAAACTCCTCACCACCCTATATTCCTCTCCAAGGGCTTCATTTTGGCAAACGCCTATCTCTCTGCACCACTGGACTGACATCGAATGATAAAATACTCACTTCCATTAATTTGTGATACGGCGCAATTATCATCCATACTAGAACGAAACAGCTGTCTAGTGCTTCCTGGTTTTCAGTGATAACCTACCAACACTAATCTGCAACGAATTCAATCAACTAGACTTAATACCAATCCCCACAAAACATCTTTATTCATATACCATATTTATTCATCTATCAATCTAACCCTCTTTCGGTTTGTAACTGATGTAACTTTATAGACATTCCACGTAAGCCTTGTAATTTTTATTCGTAACTGTAGCTTTTCACATGATTGACTGTTCTGATCCAGTAAGTAAATTTTATTATTTTTGTTCTTTGTACATTGAATATTGAAATCTATGTATCCATTTTGAACAACTTCAGATTTCTGTATAGTTTAACTTCTAATTATTCTTGATGATTCTGACAAACAACGCTGGATTCATATTAAGGTATGAAGAATCATTTTCAGAATAACTGGACTTTGATTTCACCGAAGACGTAAGATATGGAATTATTTCTCAATGTGTCCTTTTAATTGATTTAACTTAAACAGATGGATATCTTAACGAATCACTTGATTGATTTATTAGTATAAAGAGGTAAACTTAGTAACTAAAACACTTATAAGTTAAGCATAGAATAAAGTTTTACATGAAACAGTCTAAAAACAGTTTTTCTATGTATAATTTACTATGACATACACGTAAGTATAAAGTTGCCATTTGTCCACTCCATTTGCCTCTTTCACAATCTACAGCTGAATAGTAAATATCTCGTGCTGGAATTCTAACAAAACCGACTCTTTGATTATCCATAATCATTGAAATAAAAACATCTGGTAGACCATCTTGAGGCTGAAAAGAATAGAACAGATTTACAAACATTAAACTATTATACAGTTAATTTTTGTAATAAGAGACACCTCAATAGTCTGCGCTCATGACTCAATCAAAGCTTGAACACAAGACCATTATATAGCGTTTGTCACGCTACCTAACTTTTAGACCAGCTCTTTGCTGATATTGGCCAACTGTCATACATCACTGCTTCTAAAATTTATGATCCCCACTGTTCATGGTTTTGCAACAGAACTTTGAGAATTTTCTTTTGAAGTTAGTCACTAGTAGGTTAAGAAAGCTGAAGTCCTTGGATTTCGTCTCTAATAAAACCATTAATATGCACTTCTGTGGAGTCTCATTCTAGGGAGGAATAGTTGTCCTGTTTTCTCTGATCCCCAATAGTTGTTTGTAGTGTAAGAAACAACTAACATCAGAAATCACCAAAAACTTCCATATTAAAAGTATAATACCATTTGTCTGAAACACTGACTAGATTTTTTTGTCAAGCGAAGTTTGTTTCGCAAATAAGTTTCTTATTACGGGAAGCTCATCTCGACGTCACCATCATCAAATTACTGACTAATTCCTGTTTTACTCGTATCATCTAACAGTACCAAACTATTTACCTATCAAACGACAAGTTGGTGCTTGTACGATAACTTCATCTTTTTGTAAACGGGACTGTCCCCATATATAGATAAAACCCTAAGGAATTTTGAATCGTTTGAGTTAAGTTTTAGTGAAATAATACAGTTCAGTACAGGTATTATCTAAATTGATTGAAGCAACTCTTTTTCATTTAGAGGAACGATTTACAATAAACAAGTAATTTAAGACGTCATTATTATTCATAGTATACTGAAAATACAACAGTACTGTAAGGAAATCCACACAGTGAACAATAACCAGCTAATATAAAAAAAAGGATCTTTAAAAAATAGCATAGTGATCACCACATCCTATGGACAATAGATTTACAGTAAATGTCAAGTTCGAAAACACTGCATATTTGATTATTTACATTACGGTCTGTCAATTTTACGTACAGTAATATATCTCGTTTACATGTTGAAGATATTGTTCATTGTAGGCAAACAGTAGACCGTAAACAGACATTTCAATGTTGAGAGGTTTAGAGTCACCTATATGAGACTTTACTTATCATTGTATAGCAGTAACACGTTCATGTGAATTTGAGAATACTAACATTCACTCAGAACTTAATGCATAAATCCAATTAAGTACTGACGTTGTTTTTGAGATTGTGCTTAATGACTGAATTCGATCTTGATTATTGAATCAATTCAAATGGAAACACAGTATAACTGCACTTTACAATATTTAAAATTAACCACTAGATGATACATTTAGTCAATAGAATTCCGAAGAATCTAGAGACTTTAAGGTTTCTATTTTTTTTACTTATTTTGTGTCTATGAAATAGTAAAGCAAAACGTTCCCAGACTTTTGAGTTATTCACATCACCAACTCTTGGTTACACCAATTACCGTACGTTGAAAGGTATTTACGGAGTAGTTATGTAACAGTTTTCTGCTTTTCCTGAGTTAGAGATTTCCTTTGTAGAGATGCTTATTTTCAAATATAGGATATCAGTTTATGTTTCATTGATATACGCAATCTACAATTTAATTAAGTATCCACAATATACATATTATTATTATTTTGACACTAACACTGTGGTTCAGAGAGTCAGCGATTATTATTCGTTACCAAATTATTCTCTTCAGTTGAATTTATTTCTGATTCATATCATTACTTTCAATTACAGTTGACTGTTGTATACACAATCAGTAGAAATGTAGTTATTGTGATATTGGGGTGTAGGCTTTACTTGGATGAATCAATTAACCCTGAGCATAATAGTTCAAGTTTACGCGAATCCATTAAGGTAAATTTACTGAGAACTTTAAAACTTTACATAATTCGTATTTTTTATTCCTAAGAGTTTTAAGTGTTTATTACTGACATTATGTTTAGCAATTCCAATCACTCTTCCTTCTATGGGTTGCATATTAGGGAATCATTCCTAATAATATCCTCATTTAAAGGGGTGATTAGAGTGCTCAACAGGAACGAGCTCAAACGTCTCTTAGTATTCTCAACGAAGAGTCAATTTAGCCAATCAGCATGAAGTTCAGAAATATAAGCCAATCACCTTCCCGAATTCACAACTGGTTTCATCCAATCAAAAAACAGTAAGTGTTCATGTATGTATTTTATCCACAAAAATAGATAACGTTAGGATTGATGAAAACGTCTATCCGCTAGAAATCAGCTGATCGCCATATTAAGAAAATGACATGAATAGGTCAAGTTTGTTTTGTGATTCCTTCTGTTTTAGTAATTAATAATGTATGCAATAGAATAAATTCTATAGTACATTCAAATATTGAGAAGTAGCAGAAATGAAAGTTATTTTTGACTTTTGCTTTTCAGTCGGTGACTCCTAAGATTTTCCTATTAACGTTGAGAAAAAGTTAATTTAAGCACCAGCCAGTTCTTATTTTCCTCTTAGCACAGCCTTCCCCCCCCCAGGAAATTTGTTAACTTTAGTGAATTTAAGAAGAACAAGGTTATATCAATGGATTTAAAGAGATAGTGGTCTATTTCTTACCCACGATAGGTAAAACAGTTATAGTACAAACAGCTTATTTTAATACCACAAGTGTATCTAAGCACTAATGTTGATAAACGACTGACGTTGATGTCACGTAAACATTGATATAATGCATTCACTAGTGTGTGATGCATTCCAGAGCTGAAAATACAGTAGTGTAATAAATAATTATCTAAATCGCGACTCGATATGCTTGTAGCTGAAGCTTAGAAAAGTCTCTTTAATACAATGCTAACATGAAAATACATTTAATTTGCGACTGAAATAAAGAACAAATCATATCGTAATTGACGTACAAGAAAACTCGTATTAAGTTCATGAATGGCTCGGCTAATCAGCCAACAAAGTGGCTTCGAAAATGCACTCACCAGCGCAGCCATTTAAACATTTCGGTGTTTTCAACGCTTCGAGAATTAGTGTGCAGATTTCTCAGAAATAACGTGATTTGAATAATGAAAGAACGACAACACTTGCAGAATACTTCGAATTCTGTGTATTTTCCTGCATTCTTATCAGCTACGTACATGCTATTGGTTTTAGATAGCGCAACTTATTAGTACACATGTTGATTATGTTAATTGAAATGTTTAGTTAGTGAAACTTCAAACTCGAATTTAGGGTAATTACATTTAAATTAGGTGAATATTCTAGAGTTTAATTACGTAATATGAAAATAGGGTTCAAAAAATGTTTCATTAGGTGACGTAAGAATGAGAGATCTAGTGAATAGTTGAAAGAGTTCGATAATGTAGTTATAAACACGTTATTGTTATGAATATATTAAGAAAAGAATTAAAATAAAAATGTTAGAGTATAACTCGTTAACTTCCTATTTTCAATAGTTGGAAAAGGAAACGTAGTCGTCAACCGAACGTTGGCACGGTAAATGAAGAGTAACTACTGATTATTTGTTAATACAAAGGTCAGGTCTTCTAAATGTAACGGCCTCAGCAAATTTTAATAAGATCACTTCACCTCGCTTATTGATAGGCGTTTGTCTTATCGACATCATGTCCCGTATCTGCCAAGTGACGCGTAACTGAACCTTTAAGAGTGTTTTCTCTTTTCAACTCAAGACCACCTGCGAAAGTTGGTAATCTTCAAGTTGAGTGCAATTACACGTTGAGTATACATAGAGAAAAGCACATAGTGTAAAACATTGTCTAGAGTTATATCGGCTGCTACATTACAATTATTTTAAAACCATTGATAAACACTCAACTAGTCTTCATGTACTCTAAAGTTGATTCTGGTCAGAGATTATGATAATAGTTATAGTATGATTAAGATTAAGGATAAAACTTGTTAGAATTACTCATAGTTGTTTAGAACGAACCCTATTTAGTGCAGTGTAGTGCAAGATATCTAGTGAATGATAACAACATATTATACGTTAAGGTATAAAAAAACTTAAACATTTCATCCGGCAAAAATTATACATTAATTTGACAACACAAAATGGTTTAAATTAGATAACCATTGATCACTCGGTAGAATTGGACACGTGTTTCGTCCTATAGTGATACTCTTCAGCTGTGTGCATCTACGACCTCAACAGAAATCGAACCCAGGACCCCCAGTCACCGCAGCTAAAGCTTTACCTAGGTTCGATCCTTGATAAAGTCATGGAAGCGCACTACTGAAGAGTCCTATACTAGGACTAAACAGCTGTACAGTTCTTCCAGGTGATCATTCGTTGTCTAATATAGACTAATTCGTGTTATCAGATTGACATTCAACAACTTCTACAACACCCGAATACAAAAATGATATAGATAAAATATAAATGTAATATGAACATACACAATTAGTTAAATTACACAAACGTTTGTGTAATCCATTAGCATCTTTAATTTTTTCACCCAATGTATGTTTATGTACTTGTTTTGATAAATTAATCATTAATAAAGCCATTTTACGTAAATCACGACGTATTCTTCGTGAATATTCTCGATCAAGTAGTGTTGTACTAGCTGTATCACGACATGATCTAATAGACTCTTGAGCTAGATTAAATTTTTTTGCCGTTGTTAAGAAGACTGTACGTAAGTAGTTCTTAGCATCGGTTATCCTTCTTCTAATAAACAAATGTTTTACACGTTGTATTTGATAATACTAAATGTAATTTAGTAAATAAAACAAACAAAAAATTGAAAATGTAATTAGATAAGTGAAATAAATTAATTCTTGTTCTTCAGTATTAATTACTATTGAATAACGATGTGATATTGTCGTTGAATGGGATAGATCAGTGGGTTCTTATTGATTGAGTAGGGTTTGCAATGCAACACAACTAATAGATCTAGTGTAGCTGGATTAAATATCTGATTTTCTCGAAACTCCTTACAGTCAATGAGAATGTTATCTCTAATACTTGTATTTCAGATTGGATACCAAAACTTGTTCCTTTTGAACACATAGTTATTCTGAAAGAGTAGACTTGTAGGAAAATTGTATTTTAGAGAAAGCTGAAACGAGACGTGCCAACAGCATTTATTTGAATGCAACCATCTTTATATCAATTAATTTATAGTGTTTATTCATCAAAGTGTAATCGCCAATTAATATAACAGTGTGTACAAAACGCAACATTTTTGTTATATGTATGTTGACAAGTCGTGTAATCACTATGTATGGAAAATAGTGTGACCTGGATAACTACCAATCAGTTCCTGAATACGTTTGCCTATCCCCGTGATTACTAGTCTCCAATCCGGAATGAAGAACACATGATTGTTAAGCCAACCATCAGACAGTCAGATTGTATTTTAATCGTCCATTTATATGCTCACCACACAGCTCACCAATAGGAATAATAACATTTATACATAACATGAATGATATTGACTAGGGACTGGGAAGGTACAGATACCTAATTATTTGATTGTAGTTCCTGAATAAAAAATAATATGATATTAGTTTGTAGACTAAAAATAGTGAGTCTTAAACTGGCCACATCAAGTATTATATAAATTGGATTGTGACCGGCAAGTGGAATCCAGGACGTGCATTTCGTCCTACTTGGGACTCATCGGCTGGATGTACCTGCATCGCAATGTTGATGTTCACACTGGGATTCGAACTCAGTCCGTTTCCTGTTGAACGTCACCGCGTTCACCACTAGACTACTGAGTCCAGACAGTCACGCTTGTGCAACGGGCACATTGGTATTAGGATAAACTTGTATCTTCCCGTTGATTTGTTATAGATGCACTTATAGCAACAATGACTGACCACCTTCAGTCTATAACAAATCAACGGGAATATACAAGTTCATCCTAATACTAATGTGCCCGTTGCACAAGTATGACTCCCCGGACTCATTAGTCTAATGGTGAACGCGGTGGCGTTGAACACGAAACGGACTGAGTAAGAATCCCAGTGTGAACATCAACATTGAGATGCAGGTACATCCAGCCGATGAGTCCCTAATAGGACGAAACGCGCGTCCTGGATTCCACTTGCCGGTCACAATCCAGCTTATATAATACTTGTGAAAAATTCGCTATATCGAGTCAATCTGCTCAGGATGCACATATAGCAAGTGAGACTGACTAGCTTCAGTCTATAACTAATCAACGGGAATATACAAGTTTTTCCTAATGGCCACATCAAACTTACAAACTAGCAAATCAGAGATTTGATCCGTTAGGCATTTTTAGCCAGTGAGAAGATGCTAATTTCTAAGTGAATAAGTTTGTCGGAAAAACTATATATATTACAAAGTATATAAAAATTTTAGATACTTAATAATTGAATCATAATTGTTTAATGGCGTTTCTACTGCTAAAACAAGAAGATGACGATATAGAAATTCATCAATACGGCCTAATAAATGCCTTCTGTTGGAATCATTGTATAGATTGAAATACTTTTTTAATCGTACTCAAAACGGTTCGATGTTATTAATATGCACTGCTGTTAATGGATTTGCAAAATACTCCTGTGTACTACGATATGATGTTGGCAATACAAATATGTAAGTAAAATGAACGATATATATTTGTAAAACTCCAATGAGTAGAAATTAAAATTTCTGACGTTTCGTGGCTTAGAGCAAGTCGCTTCTTCAGATAAATGAATAACTGAATTGAATTAATACAAGATTATATAATACAATAGGAGAAATCAAAATAAGTTCGTACAATCAAAATGTTAGTTTGATCGTGTCATGTCAAGTCATTTGGGTCAAGGTGGTTTTAAATAAGACATGTATGCATATGTTAATGTGATCACGGGAAATCAAAACTCGTGCCAAAGAACATGAAAGCTACACTAAACAACTTCCTAATAAACCTGTTGAACTTGAAAAATTACCAAATAAATCAGCCATATCAGGACATGCTATCACTACCACAACCATAAAATCGATATTAAAAATATTAAATTATTCAAAAAGATGTTTCCAATTATAAGGAAAGACGAGTAGCTGAGGCACTCCAAATTTTTTTAAATCCAACTGCACTTAACAAACTGGAAGGCCTTTCTATCCACTCAACATGGACTTTCTATCCAACCGACCACAAATAAAGTGAATTACATTCCATTAATATGAACATACATACAATCTTCATTCTCATTTCACATATTTTCCCTTCACATCACACTAACATACGCATACTTCAAATCACCTTGACCCAAATGACTTGACATGACACGATCAAACTAACATTTTGATTGTACGAACTCATTTTGATTTCTCCTATTGTATTATATAATCTTGTATTAGTTCAATTCGGTTATTCACTTCTCTGAAGAAACGACTTGCAGTAAGCTGCGAAACGTCAGAAATTTTAATTTCTACTCATTCGAATTTTACAGATATATACATTACTCATTTTATAAACAATTTATCCAATGCTCAATTTATTTGAAATTATCAAAGTTAACCTTTGGCAATGATATATACAAATGCCTCCCTGGTTGATCAATCTTCCTTAATCCTGGTATTAGAGTTCATCTTTCTCAATGTTTTATCTACTGAAAGTGACTTTTGTAGCTATTCCTACCCCATATGGCCAAAACATGTAACAGTCAAGTTTAGTAAGTGTGAGTACATTCCTTCCTTCCCTCACACCTCGGCTATAATATGCGTTGTCTTGTCAAACTTTTATCACTTAACAGAATTAACAATATTATTAAACGATAGTCGCAAAAATCTTAATATATCAATGGATATTACCATGGTAATAAAATTATCTATGCACGGTATCTATACCGTTTAGTAACGTCTACAAATGCTGTTAAAGTGGATACTGGATGGCCTGAAAGCTAGTACATTAGTAACAGCATAAATTAACTTAAACTGAGCTTAAGATCATGTAAAAATGGAGCTGTCCACATGGACTACTTGTACCAACAAAAGTACATCTAAAAATTAAACTATCCCTTCCATTTTTGCATATTTTCAAATTCATCAGCCTACCACACTTATATTTAAGGCTTTTCGTTGTAATCCTAAACTTTATAAATAAATTAGAGTGACATCTTTCTCCAATCAACAGAAAAGTTTATCTTTGGTACTAACTTTCAGTTTACTTTGCGTCAAACTAAAGGAAGTTAGTACATCTCTTTCTTATATTTTCTGCAGTCACTTAGGAGTCGTTTTTAATCCTCACCATAACATATTCTAGCTTATTAGTTTTTAACGAATATCTGAAATCAGTTGAAAATTCAATAATTATATCCAGTTACTGATCAGTTACTTTATAGTTCTTTATGGTACTTCTTCAACCTTTCACTAAGTCGAAACTGACTTATGTTAGTTTACCATTCTACTTCTGTTCATATTGATTAATTACTAAACAAAGACTAATTTGATGTTTGTCTAGTCCTTTCGTACCAATTGAGTTCTAATGATCCAGTGGAAATACACATCCTAAGTTAAATGACTCAGCACTATGTGGACTACGTTTTAATGTTAGGTGGTTGGATGTAGTCAGGATGAAGTCATTATCCAAGGTATCATGGTAATCAGCACTCCTTAGCAATTCCACCTTAATTACGTTTATATCTTATCAAAATAATAGTTTTGTATCATAATAATTAGCAGGTAATAATATCAACATATAGTGAAAATGTTTGTACATTTCGAATGCATTGGATCACGACGACTTTTGTTTTAGTTGGCAGGACTTCCGGTATAGAATTATTGCTTTGCATGCCGTTAAACTACGCTAGGATACAACTGCTTTACAAAACGAATATCAGTTATCATTGAAAGCTTGGATATTCTTCAATATTCACTTCATCAATCTTAAACAGATACGACCTGAATGTTAGTACTCTTTATCATTCTCTGAGGATGATATCAGTGCATTCTGTTAAAGAGTTTCTTACTACGATGAAACAGATGTCCAATACTGCTTAGTTTCCATTTGTTCTTTAATTCAAACCAATTAGTGATATCAGGTTAGTATAGTAAAAGTACTGAAATTTCATAATAGTCTAGCTCTTTTGTAGTTCGTGTATTTCTAGATCACGAAATAACCTGGATATGAAGTATCAGTTGATCATTGAATGAAAAAACAACTTGTGTAAGGCAACTCATTCCTCTGAATTTTCGTTAATGACTGAGGCTATTTCACATTCTTTCCAGATACCGAAGTCTGCTTGTGACCTGAGGTTAGACGAATAAGTCTAAGATGAATATCATTCGTATATCTAATTAATATAATTAATAACCAACGGTTATATAGAGTCTGTCCTATGTACTACTACTTTGACAGCAAGGATTCCGGCTGCGATTATTCTCAACATTTTCATTTCCCACGGTGTATAGTGAATGATTATTCCTTTCATATAATAAGTGACCAATGCATATCATAGTGTAATTTTCATGACGAATTCCATTTCAAACCAAACTTTGCTGTATTCGTATTTTTCATTCGTGTCGTTCAGTTACGTTATATTGAACACAGTCAGAACACGCAAACACCAACTATTTTAGTAAAATAGTTATTACATTTTAGTGCATAGCATATACGTCAATTCAATAAACGTAAAAATGACCGACAAAGCAGGATACAGAATAGTGAGTGACGAAGACTTTACGGATAACCACAGCCTAAATTATTGCTTTTAGTACGAACTAAACTTCATATGTTTTTATGTCAAATTTGTCTTACCTTTCAAAAGGTAACTTAGTTGGTGAAACGAAGTATAGACGAGTCAATGCATCTAAGGGAAATCATATTAGCTTTATTTAGATTAACCAGATGCAAAGAAACTAGAGGCCGGTATATCACAATGACGTTCGTATTTTTAGAGCGTTTCTGAGACTAATTATATTTTACTAGCATAGTCTGGTTCTAATTCTCTTGTAAGATAACTAGTTGTATGTAAGTAAGATTAAGTGTTTTAGTATTTAGTTTTGTTAATAGAAGTAAAACTTTTCTTTATCGTTTATTAGATAACCTAAAGGAAGTGTTAGTTTTAATAGTTTACCCCTATCATAGCTCTTGATTATTGTAAATACAGATACCAGTGACTTGGGTATGATATTTAGCATGAATGAATATATTGTCCTTCAGAGGTACAGAGCCCATGAATACGCTACATATTTACTTTTATATTGTATGAGACCGTTCAATACAGTATCATATATGGCGACAAACGTTCCAGAATCCGTATCTCTGTTACTGTTTATCTAATCTTTATCTCGTGTACACTAGTTATTAAAGATAATGCCTAAAGAAATGGTATTGATAATAAGTAACATATTATAACCTATTAGTACGTAGTTTCAACTATTTTGTGTACAGTAGTGAATCAGCTTCTGTTATAAAGCTTCCACCGCAGTCATTTCTTCGTACAGTTAGTTAGTACAAGCATTAAGAGGCATGTGTGTGATACCACATCAGGTCAAAGTACCATAATAGAAGCTTATCACTTATTCATTGTAGTAGGCACTGTATTTTTCATCATTTGCTACGACAATTCCTAAAGCGATTTCATTGAGAAGTACTTAGTGAATGCTAGAAAAGTTACTAAACCAAACAGAATTGAAATTCTATAAGTTGGATTGTGACTGGCTAGTGGAATTCAGGACGCGCGTTTCCTCCTGTTTGGGACTCATCGGATTGAAATTCTATTTTCTACCTTCGTCTATTAATGATCAGAGATGGAAATTATCAACAATATTTTCACTGTTCATTAAGTATAGTATTTCAAAAACTCAGTTATTTTCCATTCAATTATTTCATGAATACCACATAATTAAATGTAATTTTACACTAAGATTTCAGTTCAAGCTGTTGGAGTTATCCACAAATGTATGTTATGAATGTGTTCAGCATACAGCACTACAGAGCAAGATAAACGATAAACAAATATATGATGAAATATTTAGGGAATTGCAAATCTGTTAATTAGGTTTGTGTTCTTTATGATATCAACAAAACTGAAGGAATATCGTAAGAAGTACTTGGAGATCTGTCTTATCACGTGTTCAAAGAGGATAGTTAACCATTTATCAATAAGGTGGAGAGGAGGGGTAGGGGAAGTATTGCTAATTTGACACATCTAGAATCAAACGAAAGGGCGATCGGTTTTATGAATTTTATATACAACACATATTTATCGGGATACTAACTCTGTATTTTATAGAACTGCTATTATGATACACGCCTAATGTACAACTACTGTTTAATAACACAATTTACAAGTAAAAATGATAGAATAACCATTAAATCTCTTCTAGATTCCCTATTAGCAGATTGTTTTATGATCAACCTAGAAAATATGAAATGAAATCTACTTTGAGAATTGCATTCTAACATACGGTACTCTTGTTTATTAAATTGATATGCCGTGCACCTAACGAAAATTGATTATCTCCGAGAACTATGTTTTAAAACATTATTTCATTAATTATAACTGTGGACAATGTAATAATTTCATTTCTATGACTGTTACGTTACCCTTACCCTTTCCTCTCGTTTAGTATATTTGCTCTTAGTAGATTGTTATTACTATGAACTATAGTTGCTTAGTTGTGTACAACTCGTTCCCATTCACTGCCACAATTTCCTTTGTTATGTATCAATGTTAGATTCTTGATTGGGTTACTGTGTGGTCTGATTATATATATATATATATAAAGGCATGATTAAAATGCCAATATGTTTCCGGTTACCATTCCAGTTCTTTTATTGTCGGCCTGGGGGCGAGTGGGATTAGGTCAGTCGCGCATTATCAACTAGGCACACTCCATTGGTGTTCGCTACAACCAACAAAATCCCCCTTCATTTCCTTCTCACGTCATAACAGTTAGCGTCATAAAAATTGGCGTTGTAACATAAATACATAGAAAAATGCTTACAGATGTTGAGTATGTTAATCTTAGTGGTTAGTTTAAACATTGTAGATAACTTGTTTAATATTCCATGGAAAATGTGAAGAACTGTATGATTGATTCCACTTACAAATTCATCACTTAATTTCTCTACAATATTTGGTATACACATTCTTGAACGATGATCTTCATAATAACCTGTTAAGTATAAACATGGTTTCTTTCTACCATAATTTAGATAGTAATATTCTTTTTCTTCTGTTGATGGAAGCATTGGCGGTGTAGTTGAATAACACCAATCCACTTGTTCTCTTGTTTCATCTGTATTAAATAATAAACAATAATAAATTAATTGAAATTAATATTTGTTAATAATTGTAGTCAACTTGGTAGTTATGAATTAGAATAAAGCATTGAATATATAATTAGAATGTGTTTGAATACAAGCACATTCAGCTGATGAGTTCCAAACAGGACAAAACGCTCGTCCTGGATTCCAGTTACCAATCATAATCTAACTCAAACGAAGCATTGAACAGTTGGTTTCTCTTAGTTTAAAACTTTTTTAGCATAACAGGTGCAAGAAATTCTAAGGGTTGAAATCTGAAACTACCAGGTTTTTCACGAAGTGTTTAACCTTCAGATCATATAATTGTAACCCTATATTGTATATCTTTGACTTCGGATGACAGAAAACTACAACAAAATTAAGTTTAAATGACAGAAACATCAGTGCGGGTCAATGATTAAATACTACTAGGAAGTTACTAAATGTTTGCTATACATCAAAATCACTGAGTGATTGATTTCATCCATTAAGAGTAGAAATTTCTGACCGGATACTGATCTGTTAAAACACCCAGTTCATGAAATCTGAATGGTGCTAAAAGTAAGTTTTGTATTACCTTATTATTTTAATGCTTACGTTCAAAGCGCTTGACTTTTAAATACATCGTCTTAAGTCTAAACCTCTTCCTATCTACATAGGTTTAGTCAAATTACTAGTATAGCTAACCGTCATGCATGAAGTGTGACGTAAATCCAAGTACACAAATCTGTACTTAGTAAGTGAGCTACTCAGCAAAATTATATATAGTTTCAACGAATTAAAAGTATCTTATAGTCATCTACAGAAAGAGTTCTTTATTAATAGATTGACTTTGAATTATATATATGCTCCATCACTTCTTATTGTATAGTACACTTTCATGTAGGCCTATAGTATGTGGCCGATGAAGGCGAAGACAAAATTGAACAGTGAATTTTAACATAATTTCTTAGTGTTGTCATTCTTGATTTATCTAATCCTATGAAAGAATAAATTGTATGAAATAGTAAGGAAGAATTACAGTTCCTCCTATACGGAAGTAGGACTAATTCATCAATTTTTACAGCATGCAAAGTTTGATGAAGAACATATCATCAATTCTGACACAGTGCTAATTCGACTTGACAAAGATTCCACAGCATCTCTTGAATGGCAGGTGATATGGTAAGCAAGTATGTAAACATAATAAATAAGTCTTAATTACAGGTTAGTAAATAAATTAATGAAAGTCGAGATTGGAAACCATCTACCATTTACGTATTAAATGAGTTTAAATAAAGGCGATTTTATGGAGATTGGTTTTGATTTGTTGCTCATATTTTTCACAGACTGATCTTAGTTTGTACTAAGCTGAAAACGAGATAGGTATCATCAATGATCACTAAATATCACCAATCCATTAACAGAAGAACCCTATCATTGAACTCCGACGCGATAGCACCGATGATAAATGTCCACCGTGAGATCTATAACAATTGCATTTGATAGGTTGTGGAGTAATCACCTCATACTGTTATCGAGTGCTCAGCGGTATAACATCTAGTTCGTAGGTTGTTTAATTCATTATAATGAGGAGGTGTATAAGCCTTTCATTTCAACAAGTTTTATTAACTTTACTCTTTGAATCTCTTCTTGGCTGATATGTTTAACCCTTTGTATGTTAATTTCAGTTGTACGTTAATAGACATTGTTTGAGATACTTAGATCATTAAATATGATCACATTTAATTTAATTACATAATGAAATAAAGACCATTTTCTTTAGCTACTCACTTGGTTGGGCAAGTTCTAATGTTTGTGGTTCAACTCCACCTCGTTTTCCATCCAGTTTATTTCCATATATTCCTATAATAGGAAACAAACTACAATGAACACTAAGCAGCTGATTAGCTTATTTTATTCAGTCTGTCAAATATTGTTAATTTAGAACCTAAAATGATTGTATAATGAGATTTGGAAAAAATTAAAGAGTGAATCAAACTGTGACATAACGAACCTAGTTTACAGCTATTACACCTGTCTTAAAGATAAGTGTGATACCAATTGTCAATAACTTTATGAAGTGATTTCGTGACTTCATCTACTCATTTATAACATTTTTCAACCTTATCCCTCTCTAGGTGAGTGGGTGGACAAGCGAAAGATGAATACACTTGACGTCAGCTCAAACTAGGCAGGCTAAATATATTTGACAATCACATTACACTAAACACCGTATGCCTGATATCATCATTATTCGTCATTCATCTCAGTGATAAATACCAATAGTATTATTAAACAATAAATATAATCTATCTCAATGAATGTATTAATAAAGTTATATAATCTCCATTCGATTAATTACTAATTTGACTGAATATGTCACAGATTGGTGTTTGCAGGCTACCACCGAAAACCAGGGAGCATTAGACAGCTGTTTCGTTGTAGCGTGGAACTCCTCAGCAGTAAGCACTCCGGATTCCTCACCAAGGGCTCCAGGTTGACGGTGAACGCCTAAACATCTGCACCACTGCGTCGGTATCCAATGGTAGAAGTCCCGATTGAACTATACTAATAAGCTCATCAGTGACTAACTCCAGGATGTTCCTGAAGCTCTAGTGAGAAGTAGTGACTGGTGGAGTTTAGACTTGTCGGAAGTGAGACAGTTATCCCCAATGGCATTAGATGATCATTATGCTATATGTTACTAATTGATGGAAGTGAGAACTCCACCATTGGATGCCAGCCGGCTCAGTGGTGCAGAGGGTTACGTGTTTGCAAATGTAAAGCCCATAGGGCAGTGTCAAGAGTGCACACTGCTAAGGAATTGCATACTAGAACAGGACGTCTGTTCAATGCTCCCTGGTTTTCAATGGTACCCTGCCAACATCAATCTGTGACATATTCAATCAAATAAATAATCGATCTTTACAAAAATAACCATCTCACTTGAACTAATAACTGATTCTTTTTAGTTTTACATCATGGACTGACGATAGTTGAAATACTGTCAAAAAGATTATTAACTAAATCAGAGCTGACTGTATCTAACTGTAAAAAAATGCAAAAGTTTTTCTACAGTTGGATATAGTCATTACTAAACTAGAGATGGAGCCCATGATAGCGTAATCTTCACATCATGAATTCCACATACAATAGCTTCAATGTTTATTTGCTTTTAATTAGCTCTATTACGTTACTGTCATTCATTGCCAGTGTTAATACTTGTCAAGCACTGGGCATAGTTGAACTCTAGTGTTCGTGATTTATCACTAGAATTCTCAGAATGATCTTTTAAAACTAAAACACATTAAGATAATCGACTATCTTTGTTAATATATGAAGTTTTGTACTTGAATGATTGTTTATGATCTGTAATACTTCATCGTTTCCATGACTACTTCTACCTTGAATCTTAAAGTAAACGTGAACAGATATTTTAATCCCGAAGGTGTGCAAAGAATAATTGGCATTTATTATTTATTTACACAGAAATAATTCATAAATCATGAAACCTATTACATCATTAAATAAGAATGAAATCGGTCAAACAAAGAGAACAAAGATGACTACTTTATAGAGTATAATAGTAGTATTCACAGTAAAACAGAAAGATAATGCATCATTTAGCAAAATAATTAATCATATATATCCATGTATCGGATAAAGCAAAGACTCATGGTTAGTCTTCCACTCAGTCCTGATTGAAAGAAGTTAGTTGACAAAAGTTTTACAGGTCCTAGAACTTTCAAAGAATTTTCTGATGGATTCCATCAACAAATATATCGGAGAGTGAGATATGGATTGCATATGATTGTATCTTTCCGTTGATCCTGTAATGAACTTAAATTTATCAGTCTCTGTAGCAATATTTGCATCTTGAAAGGATTACTTTCATACAGCAATAGATCATAAGTTAGATGACAAACGTCAGATTGTGATTGGCGAGTAGAAGACATGTATTTATCCAAAATTATGTACATATATCGTTACACACTTACAACATTTTGGGCTCAGTAGCTTACTGGTGAATAAGGCGGAGCTTCACATGAAGAGGAATTCGTTCAAACCCCGGCATGAACATCAATGCCAGGCATATTTGGCTGATGAATTCCAGGCAGGACACGGCAGGCATCACCGATCACACTTGCCAATAACAACCAAACTCTCATCATCGTACTTATAAACTATAAGTATGTCTAGGTAGTTTGCTCAGATTGCACATATAGCATCTGTTATGTAACTATTACTTTGTGCCACACTGTCCAATATTTTTCTTAGCAAACATGGCATATAAATTCTTTTTGATTATGTAACATTAATTAAAAATCGGTACATCGTATGCAGCATCAATTACTCAAAAATTATGTATCTCTGAGAAATCTCTTTTTGTCAACTTCAACTGCCTTACAATCTTTATTAAAGACAACTACGTACTTGTCGATCATTCCTGACGATCGTCATTGATTGATCACTGTGTACTGACCAGTGTGCTGACCGATTTCTATCGATTGATAGATGTTAAACACCAAATCGGTTACTACACACTGATCAACCTGTACATACGCCGTAATCGCGGCTAGAAAAGATTAGAATTAACGGTTTTAGATTGGTTGACCTGGGATCTAATTTCTATGCAAGCATAAGTCCCATCAAAGATTGTAAGCACCCTTTGCTGACGAGTGTCGAATACTGCGAAACCTGGCTTCAGTGTTCTCTGCCGGTTACCCTCCTAACCATGTCACGTCACATGTTTTCACCTTTGATTATACATTTTGTTAATACCATATATGTTGTCTCAACATCTTTCTATTTAACGTTCAATCAAAACAATAAATAGATCACATCTTGTTTAAATAATCAGTATTTATTCAATTTAGTAGCCTGACAACACCAACAAATTAGTATGAATGACGTAATTCATTTTAGGATGCATAAATATCACTAGACCACTACTGATAGGTAAACCTGACTAGAGATAATTCAGTTCAAATATTTCTCTGTATAAAAGAAGCACAAGAATAAATAAGTTACTTTATGTCTTACCAAAACTCATTTCATACGAAATTGGTTTATTTTTTACGCCAAGTTTTTTTTCAATTACACTTGCTTCAGAAAAACAGGCGAATAAGAAATACAAACTTTTCTTTCCTGCAGCAGTCTATAGCAAATCAAAGTAAAAGTTTATTAGTAATATCTGTAAGTTACATTTGCAAAGTTTATACAATCTTTAGGATCCGATTCAAATTGTTAAAAAGTCTTCATATTGACTGTAGACAGAAGGTAAAAATCAGATCTTAAGTCCTCTCATAGGAACTAATGCTTAGCGGAGCAACTTATAGCACTGTACTAAGTCCTTTACTGCTCATTCTGTATATCAACAATCTCCTAAGTGTCGTCGAATCTCCAGTGTTACTATACTCAGATGACGTAAAGATAAGGAGTGAAATAATCAGTGGTAAAGCTATTCCAGGACTATAAGCCGACCTCAACAAACCGGCAAGTTTGTCTATGTTGTGGCTGGTCACTGACACGGTAGCTAAACGTATTATCATTAACAGTGACTGCACAAAACTATCATACTCAAGGATGACTTCTTCCCAAATGTTCATCATAACTTTGAGCCAATTTTAGCTAATCAGAAAATAGCTTAGGAAGTTGTTTCGTGGAGTTTTACGACTAATTGGTGTTCCTGTAGGTGGAGATGAAAGAGTTGGCCCGTGTCACAGTTGGCGCAATCAGTATTATGGAATTGAGGTGGTTTGTGGAAATTTGTATTAACTTGTAGCTGATAGGATTCGTCCCATACTAGGACGAAACAATCGTTCAGTGCTCCTTGGTTTCCAGTGGTAGCTTACCAACATCAATCTGTGATGAATTTAATCAACTATAACTAGTATAACCAAAATAGAAATATTTAACAAATGGTAGCAGATTTGTCCACAGAAACGACGAAATAATAGAGTTGCATAGTTATACTACTGTTTCTTAATTTTCACAAAAACATAACTCTAACCTAACCAGCAACTTGATTGGTATCGGTGTGTACTACTGGTTGCTAAATAACGCAGACTAAAGTGTATATGTATTCACCCTCACTCCTCCCCCCATATCACCTACGATTGCATTCATCAAGTTATATGTACATGCAATAGCAAGTACATAGGAAGAATAGAATAACGGATATCTACAGGTCATCATCGTAATTTGATATCACTGTACAAGTTCACTGATATATTATAAATTTCCATGATAATATTTTCAACCAACCTACCTTATTTACTCGAATGTAAACAATAAGGAATATAAATAAACAGACGCCTATACTGTTTGAGTTGGGTTGCAACTGGCAAACAGAATACAGGACACAAGTCTTATTCAGGATTCGTCGGCTAGATGTACCTGAATATCAGTGTTAATGTCTACGCCAGGACTCGAACTAAATTCGTTTCGTGCTAAACGCCACAGCGTTCAACACCGGGCTACTGATTTCAAATTCAAACAATACTTGTGAACTATCTCTATATCAAACTCCGCCTGTAGCCCTCCTAGGGTTACTGCCGGTCCCAAGCCTGGGTAAAGGAGGAGGGTTGGGCATGGGGCTAGCAACCCCATCCCGTAAAAACCCAAACTTGCTAAAAAAAAACGCAAACCAGATTAAACATGATAAACCATTTAAACTCTGACCTGGGAGTGGAAGGATTGTTTATGACGCCTCATGATGAAAGCCGAAATTCTTAGGAAGTCATGAGGCCGATGTCCCCCCCTTCTAACAACCAGAGCAAATATTTGTATAGGTACATGGAATGTTCGAACAATGTGGGAGAGCGGGAAGACAAATCAAATAGCTGCAGAATTGAAGAGATACAATTTGATAATACTCGGAATCAGCGAAACCCATCGGACTCAAGCTGGACAGAAAACATTGGCTTCAGGAGAGACGCTACTATACTCGGGCCACGAAGAGTAAAATGCTCCTCACACTCAAGGAGTTGCTCTGATGCTGTCCAAGGAGGCACGTAATGCACTTGTGGGATGTGAACCACATGGACCCAGGATCATCAAAGCACCTTACAAAAACAATGAAGAAAGGGATTACAATGAATATTATCCAATGTTATGCACCAACCAACGCCCGCAACGACGAAGACAAAGATCAGTTTTACTATAGACTGCAATCAATTATAGCAAAGTGTCAAGGAAAGGATCTGACAATCCTGATGCAAGGGGACCTCAACGCCAAAGTCGGAATGGACAACACTGCATATGAAGAAATCATGGGACGACAGGGACTGGGAGACAGAAACGACAATGGTGAAAGACTTGCAACCCTATGTGCCTTCAACAAATTGTTTATAGGTGGTACAATATTCGCCCACAAACGCATACACAAGGCTACATGGGTCTCACCGGACCATGCTACAGAGAATCAAATCGATCATATATGTATCAATAAAAAATTTAGAAGATCAATGGAAGATGTGCGAACAAGGAGAGGAGCTGACATAGCTTCAGACCACCACCTGGTGGTTTCTAAAATAAAACTGAAGCTAAAGAAGCAGTGGACAACTGGAGTGGCAGCAGTACAACGGTTCAATATAGGCTTTCTCCGAGACACTGACAAACTCAACGAATTCAAAATATCTCTCAACAACAGGTTCCAAGCCTTACAAGATCTGCTGAAAGAAGAAGAAACCACTATGGAGTATAACTGGAAAGAAATCAAAGAAGCACTAACGTCAACGTGTCAGGAAGTTCTAGGCCGCAAGAAGCACCATTATAAGGAATGGATCTCCACTGAGACATTGAGCAAAATTCAATAGAGGAGGAACAAGAAGATTGAAATCAACAACAGCTGAACAAGAGCAGAGAAAATCAAGGCTCAATCTGAATACTCAAAAGCAAATAAGCAGGTAAAGAAGAGCATTAGAGCCGACAAACGGAAATACATCGAAGGACTTGCAACGACAGCGGAGAAGGCTGCAAGAGAAGGAAATATGAAACAGCTATACGACACAACGAAGAAAGTGGCAGATAAACATGATAAACCAGAGCGACCGGTCAAGAACAAAGAAGGCAAGACACTCGCTGGGATTCAAGAACAAAAGAATAGGCGGGTAGAGCACTTTGAGCAACTTCTAAATAGGCCAGCTCCACTGAACCCACCCGCCGGACATCGAAGCAGCACCTACATATCTCCTGATAGATGTCACTCCACCAACGATAGAAGAAATCAAGATGGCCATCAGACAAATCAAAAGTGGGAAAGCAGCAGGACCTGACAATATACCAGCTGAAGCACTCAAGTCAGATATCGACCTAACAGCAAGGATACTCCACCTTTTATTCCAAAGGATCTGGGAGAAAGGAACAAGTGCCGGCAGACTGGAAAGAAGGACATCTTATCAAGATACCAAAGAAAGGAGATTTGAGCAAATGTGACAACAACAGAGGGATTACACTACTGTTGATACCAGGGAAAGTCTTTAACAGAGTATTGTTGAACAGAATATAAGACTCAGTGGAGGCTCAACTTCGAGATCAACAGGCTGGTTTTCGTAAGGATCGGTCGTGCACGGACCAAATCATAACACTACGGATCATCGTTAAACAATCAATTGAATGGAACTCGCCCCTGTACATCAACTTCATTGATTATGAGAAGGCGTTTGATAGTGTAGATAGGAGAACACTATGGAAACTTCTTCGACACTACGGAGTACCACAGAAACTCGTCAACATCATCCGGAACTCTTACGACGGAATACAGTGCAAAATTGTACATGGAAGACAACTGACAAATGCATTTTCAGTGAGGACCGGAGTCAGACAAGGTTGCTTGCTGTCACCTTTTCTCTTCCTCCTAGTGGTTGACTAGATCATGAAGACCTCCATATCTGAGGGAATGTACGGGATTCAATGGACAAGTAGGATGCAACTCGATGATTTGGACTTCGCAGATGATCTAGCTCTTTTAGCACATACACACCAACAGATGCAAGCAAAGACAACCAGTGTAGCAGCAACTTCAGCATCAGTAGGCCTGAACATACATAAGGGAAAGAGCAAGATCCTCAAATACAACCCAATTGAACTTGATGGCGAAACTCTGGAAGAAGTAGTACTTTCACATACTTGAGGAGCATCATTGATGAACAAGGAGGGTCCGATGCAGATGTAAAGACAAGGATTGGCAAAGCTAGGGCAGCATTCCTACAGTTGAAAAACATATGGGACTCAAAACAAATATCAACTAAACTCAAAGTCAGACTCTTCAATTCGAACGTGAAGACAGTCCTGCTGTATGGAGCTGAAACTTGGAGAATTACTGCAAACATCCTCAGACGGATACAAGTATTTATAAACAACTGCCTACGAAAGATACTGAATGTCCGTTGGCCGGAAACCATCAGCAACAGCTTACTATGGGACAGGACAAAGCAACTTCCAGCCGAAGAGGAAATTAGGAAAAGACGATGGAAATGGATAGGACATACACTACGCAAACCATCAGACTGCATCACGAGACAAGCATTAACATGGAATCCTGCTGGGAAACGGAAACGAGGAAGGCCAAAGAACACGCTGCGGCGAGAATTGGGAGCAGACATTAAAAGGATGAGCAGCAGCTGGAAACAATTGGGAAGGATTGCTCAGGACGGAGTTAAATGGAGAACCCTGGTGAGCGACCTATGCTTCTCAGCGAGGAGTAACGGGCATAAGTAAAGTATCTCTATATCAAGGTAATCCTCTCAGAATCCACATATGTCAACAGAGACTAATTAATTTCAGTCCATGAAAAATCTACGGGATGATCTATATGCATTCTAGTTTGACATCTATACTGATGAAAATATTTTTTTTCGAAGTGCATACAAAATTTTTTATAAAATTTTCATTTGAACTACCTCAGAAATAGGATTGGCAACATATTTAGTAGTACCAATTCGAATGACATCTTCATCTTCCATTGATCGTATAGCTAAAAGAAGTCGACCACGATAAGCAACTCCTTCTCCAAGTGCTTGATTCAATTCTACTTCCGGTTGTAACATTTGTGCATAAGTATAGATTCGTGGAGTACCATAGAGATTAATCCACGATGGTCCAAAATGTGGAAAATTACCTTGGAAATTAATGAAAATTGATATTTGGAATTGTAGGATTAAGTAATGATCATTAATCACGGGGGCCTGTTTGAAACCTTTAGCTACCATTTTTTTAAAATATCTTAACAAGTTACTTTTCCGTTCTTTGTTTTGTGTTAATTGCTCAATCATCTTAAAAAATCGCATTGTGTACTCATGCACTTATGTGAAAAGTCTTCGACCTATCGTGAGTAATACAATGAGATCCAAGTGAAAACATCACGATGACTGGTAACGAGTTAAAAAGGACTAATATTCATTTGATGTCTATTCCTGAAATTCTTAGTCTTAACTGCAAATCACTTATTGGAAAAGTGAACTGACTACAATTTCACCTTAGTCTAAACATACAGTGTAACTGTGGTTTAATCACAGTTCAAGAATCATAGCTACATGGCCTGTACGATGACAACTTAGTATTGCCTAAAGGTCCCCAGATTTTCTTTTAGGATTGTCCTATCATCAAGAAGAAGTATAGTAGTAGCAGTATTGCTACTCCACGTGAGTGAACACAAACTGATATGTGATCATGGAAAAAGAGTAACCTGTTGAGACACAGTATGCTGAAAATTCATATTGTACTAAACATACTATTGTACAATGCTATTATTATTATTATTATTGTTATTATTTAGGAATCATAGAACGGTATACAAATTTACAAAGATCTATCTAACTGGATGTGCTGGACTCGATCATCTACACTAACTTTAAACACGTTTATACTCATTTAACAGATAAAATAGTCAGATGTATTCTGTGTCAGAATCGAAATGTAAGAATGAAACATAAATGTTGGTACTATTAATCCAAATGGCTTTTTCGAAGACACGATATGTTAGTTAAAAAATGGCTTAAAAACCTAAGATGTACTAAGAAGTAAATATGTAGATATGTAACGCTTCTTAAAATAAGTATATTCTTCTAGTAAATTTATTTTTTTTTGGGGGGGGGAGGTCTTGCCATTACTGTCTTTTCCTTCATGTAGTGGATTATTCGCGGTATTGGGCATTGTTACTGTGTTGTTGATAGGTGGAGAAAATCAAGAAGAATGATAAAACTTACAGAACAGTTTTTCAGAACAATTATTCCTCTCACGTTAACCATCTATCGACCCATTCACTGTTACTAAATTATTCTCCATTCATAAACTACTACTAATCAATCCTATAACTGTCCCCTTCACTCAGTTTCTTGTCATTATTGTCTTAAGTTTTTATCAATTTTTTCGGAATGGTCAGCTGTGCGGTTGGGTTTTGTATGCATATAAACGAATGAGTAAAAGATATATTGAATTGACTGGTCGGTCCATTAGTCTTTGGTTCTTTTTATTTCTCCCTGGCATTAATTAGTAACGCATCGACTTATACGGATATTATAACGTACTCGTGGCATTCGGTTGTTGTATTAACTTTGGCAAGTTCGTTGTTCCGTAATTCGTCAAAATAACTACAAAACAGTTGCATACGACATCGGACTATCAAATCAAAACTTGATTGTTTATAATGCATTCTAAGTAAAGGTTAATAATTCACTGAGTAAGAGGTAAAGACAACTTAGAGAAGAAAACCATCTTTACGGTAATATCATTTACTGAAGCTGTGCACTTGTCATTATAGTTATTGTTATAAAATATTAGTCTGTTGTAAAACACAAAGAGATTACATTGTGGAAGTATTCATAAACTCCATGCATCAAACCAATTGCATAATATTGGCAGGGTACTATTGAAAACCAGGGAGCATTGGACAGACGTTTCGTTTTAGTGTGGAACTCCTTAGCCGTGTGCACTCTCGACGCCGTCCCAGAGGCTTCAGATTCGTGAACACCTAACCCACAACACCAGTGAGCCGGCCGGAATCCAATGGTGGAATTCCCACTTCCACCGATTTGTAATATACAGCGCGATGATGGAACCCTGCCTACAACAATCTGTGACTCATTCAATCAAATAAAAAAATACTAATCGCTACAAAAATAACCATCTGAATTCATTTACAATAATCAGCTCACTAATGACCAACTTCAGGATGCCCTTGATGCTCTAGTGAGAAGCTCAAACAAGTCGGGAGTGAGACAGTTATCACCGATGATAATAGATGATCATTGCGCTATATATATCACAAATTTATGGGAGTGGGAATTCCACCATTGGTGTGGAGGGTTAGGTGTTCACAAATCTGAAGCCCTAGGTTGAAGTCAAAGGTGCACACTACTAAGTAGTTCCACAGTAGAATGAAATATCTGTTCAGTGCTCCTTGGTTTTGAATGGTATCCTGCCAATATTATGCAACTGTTTTGATAAATGAAGTTTTTGAATACATTCGAAATGTAATGGACAAGTAAATTTGTAAATGTACAAAGATATGATGCACATAGGAAATTAATCTTTAATACATGTATGAATTCTTGATCAGCAAGGCAAAGCAATACAAAACTTTGAAGAATAGAAAGTATTCCTTAAAGAATTGAAATAAGGTTCTTCAAAATGTATATGATCGTACCTTCTTTATATTCAGTGTTCATGAGGAGAATAGTTCTTAGTTTATAAAGGGACTTTTCAAGATCCAATTCTTATTTAAAGTTACTTTAAATGAATTTATTAGGAAATTGTCTCAATTCACACGTTATGTGTGAATTAGATTTATGTTTATGGTTATATATTTGTCATCTTATATGATCTACTCTTATTAACTAGTAAATAGAGTAAATTAGAAAGTTATAAAATAATCTACAAGGAGTACAGATTATACTATCATTGAATAATGATGTAGTTCATAATGGTTTTAACCATTAAGTCTAATTGAGAAGATAATGTTTATTGGAACTATATCAGATATATTCGCACAATACACTCAATACATCAATCTTATAACATCATCAGCAGCAGCAGCAACGTAGAATCGGGCACAAACGCCTGTAGGTTCAAGTTGCCATACCATACTAACACTACGAGATTATTGAGGTAACATATAGACAGAATACAAGAGGGAAGATTAAAGTAAAGATGTCCAGAAAATAACAATAGAATTCAAGATCTAGATTAAGTTAAAGAGTGAATACCCTTGCGCTACTGTGACCGATTCTGAGCCATATCGCCTAGTGTCTCCAGCCATTTGTTGCGATCATCACGCGGACCCCAACCAGGTAGTCTACATCTACCTACATGGCTTAGACCAGTAGTCAAGGACTTCACGGACTGATGCCGTGTTTTGGTCTGGCCGCCCCTAACCTTCTTCCATCCTACTTCAGCCCTAGCCAGCATCGCGCGACGGGGTAGACGGTGGTCGGGCATCCGCAATACATGTCCCAGCCATCTCAGTCGATGAAGGTTAATGACCTCTTCGACTGATTTACCGTGTTTCCCAAGAACCTTTTGTCTAACCTCACTATTACTGATTCGGCTATTCCATGATATACGAGCGATGTTACGAAGATTCCTATGGTCAAATATCTGGAGTCGACGCATATCTTGGGTTTTCATGGCCCACTTTTCGCAATCATATGTTAAAATGGCTCGAGCTGCTGCGCAGTACACCCGGCCTTTCGTTGAGACACGGATATCTCGTCGGCGCCACAAGTGCCGTAAATTGGCAAATGCTAATCGAGCTTTCTGAAACCGTGCTGAGATTTCGTCAGACACCGACCCACCGGAGGTGATGAGACTTCCGAGATAAGTGAAGCGATCAATGCATTCAATTACTTTAGTCGCCATAATTAATTTAGGGGAAGAAGCAGGCCAGTCGTGGAGTAACATTTTCCATTTGGGAGGGGAGAAGCGCATCCCAAATATGCTTGCATTGTTACTCAACGTGTTCAAGAGACCCTGAATGCTGTGTGCGTCTTCACCAAATATGACTATATCATCTGCATATTCTAAGTCGAAAAGAGAGCCTCCTGGAAGGAGATTAATTCCTGAGGAGTTAAAAGAAGTGAGTGAGATTTCTAAGAGTACATCTATGATGAAATTAAATAAAAAAGGGGATAAGGAGCAACCCCAATCTGATAACACATTAAATTTATTAAATGTACATTATATAATAGTCAATAAAGGTCGGATTACATAATTGGAACTAGGCGAAATTAACAAGAAGTAATAAGATGAATTAAATTACTTTGAATATTAAAGTAATATTACCGGGGTAAGTTAAATGTAAATGTAAACCAATTTTATGTTAATTTCGATATCATGAATTGGTCTGAATTAGGCAATCTTCACAACACTCAATTACAATCAATATTAGCTCACTAGTGACTAACTTCATCAGATAATTCCTGGAGTTCTAGTGAGAACACGTAACCAGTAGAGTTCAAGCGTGTGGGGTGTGAGGCAGTTACCCACTAATGGAAATGGATGAGTTAGCGCTAACGTATCGCGAATTGATTGCATTAGAAATGCCAACCGTTGGGAGCCGGTTCAGTGGTTTATCAGTTAAGAGCTCACCTCAGAGGCAGAAAGTCCTGGGTTAGATCCTTGATGACGTCGTAGATATGCTCTACTGAAGAGTCCCATATTAGTACGAAACAGTTATCCGGTGTTTCATGGTGATCATTGGTTATCTGATTCAGACCAACACTCAACAGTCTCCACAACACCTAACTATAAAGTGTTTTTAAACAAACAAGGGATTTCATTTGTTGTGTAGCTAAGTCTTCGGCAAACCAAAGAATCCACCCCATCTTCCCCTCCTCCCAGACAACTTCACATCAGATTACAATGACAAAAATATGGTCAACCTTATGGTCTATTTGACCTATGCTTGACGACAGAGATAGATGAATATTTGTCCTCTTCTTTCATTTAGTCAGCCATTTTAACCAAGCAAGTTGAGATTACCTCTTCATTCATGTAAATGTATTCACAAACACTTTGTAAACTGATTAACGCATTAGAATAATAAACTTCATTATATCGTTTCATCATTTTATTAAAAACAAAAGTTCAACTTACGACCAGTTATATGGCACATAATATCACGTATATCAATTAAACGTGTAGCAATAAGTTCACCTTTTAATCCACCATTTCTAACATTAATTCGAATAGTTCGTGTAAATGATGGAAAATAATCACAAAATTCTATTGTTTCATTCCAGATTGGATTATAAGTGTATCGTTCTGTTTTAGTTTTTGCCTAGATTTAACAATGGAAAGTGAAAAACTCCTTTAATAAATGAAACGGTAACTTGTAGGAATAACTATTCATATATACGTCGTTTGTATTAATCACAGACTGGTTTTGGTTGAGTACGAATGAAAACCATGAAACACTAGAGAAATGATTCATTTTAGTACTGGACTCTTTAGAAATATGAGCCGACGATTACCATTCGGTCTCATTGCACGCAAGCATCAATATTATTGGTTTGGACGATTTTCTAGTTGGGTCATGGTTGCTTAAATCTGGTGAGTCACATATTAGGCCAAAATAGCTGTCGAGTGCTTCATGATTTTCAGTAGGATCCAACCGTCATCAGTATGTGACTTATTTAAACGACAAATTAAACAAACTAATCTTCTCAAAATTACTTCAACCTAACTTTGATAAATAGCTCACTTGTGATTTACTTCAAGATCCTGCTTAATTTCTAGTGAGAAATTGTAATTGATGAATATTAGACAAACAGAGAGTGAGACAATGAACACCAAAGGAGCACTAAGTGGCATCATAACATGATTGAGGCTGGAATTCTGCCACTGAAAGTCGACAACCCAGTGTGGCTGGCGGTTTTGTAATCGCGAAAATCTTTAGGCATTGGGTTCGATAAGTAATAGGGTTGCGAGTATATACTACCACTGAGGAATCCTATACTACAATCAACTATTTGTCCCTAAGTATTCCCTTAGTGTTCCATCTCACTATGCGACGAATGCATATTATAATCTAATTTCTACAAAACCTCTTCAACCTGACTATCTACATTTTAACAATAATTATTGAATAAACAAGAATAATCACTAAAATCAATAGGAGAAAGTTAAATTTCTGATGCAATATAGGCAAACAACAAATCAGAGGTTACTGATCCGAATTCTGTACAATAATCTTGTTAATAACCTTGAAGTTTATTACTCAGGGTCGTTATTACTCTAATCCTGAATAAATGATCTCTATTTTAAGAAGAATATCTGTTGGTTCACGTACCCCAATAAAAGGAGGCTGGTTTCAGATCTAGTCATGGTTATATTGACCAAATATTCACCATTCGTCAGGTATTAAAACATAGATATACTTTTCAATCACCGACAATGGTGGTTTTTCTTGATTTGAAAGCAGCATTTAACTCTATAGACCTAGAGGTGCCATATTAGTGTCTGTTATTGGAAGTAGTACCTCAAAAGTACCTTAAATTTGTAAAGGTTCCTTACTCGAACACTATAGTCGAGTCAGAGATTATGGTGAACTGACATTTGAACTTGCAACGTCAAAATATTGCTTGTTTAGGCAGTATGCTTTCTCATTAGGATAAACTTGTATATTCTCGTTGATTTGTTATAGACTGAAGCTGGTCAGTCATTGTTACTAAATGTGCATCCTGAGCGGGTTGCCTCGATATAGCGATCACTCACAAGTATTATATAAGTTGGATTGTGACTGGCAAGTGGAATCCACGACGCGCGTTTCGTCCTATTCGGGACTCATCGACTGGATGTACCTGCATCCTAATGTTGATGTTCACAGTGGAATTCGAACTCAGTTCGTTTCGTGTTGAACGCAACCGCGTTCACCACTAGACTACTGAGTCCGGAGAGTCACATTTGTGCAACGGGCACATTGGTATTAGGATAAACTTGTATATATATGCTTTCTATATTTTAGTTTCATTTCACCATAGACTTACTTCTGGAAGTAGATCTGTCATCATCTGAGTTTTCAAAAACTTATCTACCATAAGGCTCATTGGTTGACTTAGAATCCTCACGAGATATAGTCCTATCTGATAAAGACGCTGATGAAATGAAGTCTTTTGATCACATATTTTTGTTACTACAATTGAAGTAAATACTAATTCTATTACTTGGTGTTTATCTTTCTGATATGCTGAGATGTGGCAACTTGGACCGATGCATATATGTGCCAGGTTCTATATTGTATATACATACAGACAGGCATACACACATATGAATAGTGGTCAAAAATATGTACAAAGAGATTTTGATTTGGTTCTTCTGAATTATTTTTATAGTTATGAGAAATTTGTGTCTATGGTTTAATCACATTTAAACTATTTTGTGGGATGAAAACGAAATAGCTACCATTCATGAGCTCTTTAAAAAGTCTTCAGTTATCCACGAAAATGCAGAAAACTGGATTAATTTATGCGTGTTCACAAAAAATCTACAACATGATTAATTACTTTGTTGAATTCCCTATTAAGTTCAGCATGTTTTCTAAAAGATTCAAGAACTTCAAAGTAAACCATTATCTTATGAATAGACAATCAATAGACGTTGTTTTAAACGTGCTCTAACGGTCAATTAAAAATATTTGTAAACTTCCGGTCATTTCCATTCTATTCCAGGTTTGAGAACAAGCGATTTTTGTTTACATGAAATTGATTAGAAAGTAAGTGTTCAAGTGATTAAGAACGTAACTTGTTACTGTCTATTGCATTTTGTATTTCAATAGTTCTTCAATTAATTTCAGTTTATTATAAAAAAGAAGGTAGTCTCAGCTTATCTTCTATGCATCTGATATGTAATTAATATCCACATAGTATCAACATGAATGGAACTATCATTTCATAAGAAATGTAAACAACATTACGACAACAACACTTACTGTATGTCCAGCATATGAAACTTCAACATATGAATCAAGATTTGGAGTATTTTCACCAACAAATGCTTTTCGAATTCTATCACTTATTTCTGTATTCATTGGTGGTAAATCTTCAGCTTGATATATGCTAACTTTCATTGACAACATAATACGTTTTTGTGTCATACCAGAATAACGTGGTAGTAATAAGTGACTAAAAAGCAGGAAAGATCAAATAAACAGAGGAAATAGATAGATGAATAGTTTTCTTTACTTGACCCATGTTTTGTGCTAGTTGGTACTCGTCAGCAAAACATACGTACAGTCTTGAAGTATCTCATACTCCGTGTAGAACTCGAACTTATATCATCCAGCTTCGTAGTGTGAAATGTTATGATGACTAACTTACTTTCGGACTGTGATATTTACAATTATTCACTTTTAATTTCTTTTTATAAATGAGCTCTGCATTCTGGTCAATAAGTAAACTAAAGATTTCATGAAATTCAAAAGGTTCAAAGTGATTTACACTGATCTGTGCTAGTCATAACTTCTATAGTCTAAGTATTAAGAATAGATTGCTCAATGAATAATGACTGAGATTATTGAATTTTACGGACCAGTTGAAAAGCATCAAAATGTGAAACGAAGTGGTTTGGGTTTTAATCCAGCAAAGAATGTCGATTGCCTTAATAGTTAAGTAAGTCCTATTGATACGTTCCAACCAGAACGAAACCTAAATTCATTATTTCCTGTGAACTAGGTCTAATCACTTGAACTTTCTATATGTATACTTGTAGATATCTGGGAATATTGAGGCAACATATTGAATTAAGTAAATTATTCCATGTGATACGTGTGTCCGATTGGACATTACTTCAAGGGTCATTAGAATACCCTGTCGTTGAGTCCCTGCTACAATAACTTATAGTGTGAAATAATTATCTAGTTCACTTTAACTTCTGGTGAAATCTACGTTCATACTGATGGAAATTTTCATAAGACCAGTTCAGACAAATGAAATCTATGCATTATTGTTTATTGAGGGTAGTCAAAATTCTCCAATATAAATAGTAGTTGTTATGTTTGGCAAACTTCCAGAAGAAGACTATTTCAATTATTTTAATCGATGGTAGTGGAAACATTGTATTTCGATAACTGTTGCTTTTCCCTTGTCCTATCCTTCCGTTTAGCATATTTACTGTTAGTATATCATCTCTGGTTTATGAACTACTGTTAGTTAATTGTGAACACGTTACCTACTATATTTACTACCACTATCTCCCTAGTTTTGTATTAATGTTGAATTGCGAATTGGCTGACTATGTGGTCTAGTTTTCTGTATGTATAAAGCAGTGCTTGAAATACAATTTCATTTTTCTGGTTGATTTGTCAAATTGTGTTCCTCCTATTTTCGACCTGGGATTGAGTGGATATCGGGTAGACATACATTGACTAACTAGGGAATCAGTAGCGTTTGTTTCTGAAACCTCGTGCGCGTAAGGTCACATCAACATACCAGCATCAGTTGAAAACTGCTCTTTTTTACGTCATAACAGTAGTATTGATTTATAACTGAATAAAAATTGTTAGGTCAGTCTTACTTTTCAATTATTTCATCATGATCAGGTTTCTCTCTTCGAATTCTCTAAGGATTTTGTTAGAAAGAATAAAGAGAAGTTAATCATTTACTAATAATTATGATTAAAGTAATGAGTTATTGAAATGTATCAAACAGTAAATTATCTCTTAACATAAAAATTATAATATTAACGTTAAAGGGTGGATAAGAAATCGGATCCAAAATGTGTTTTATTCTCTATGCGACTGGTCAGCTGGAGGGACCTGCTACATCCTAAGATTGATGTTTGCTCCACTAATAGGACTCAGTTCATTCGTATCAAGTACCTGATAGGCTACGGAGTTCATAAATCAGCATTTGTGCAACAGATATGTATATATAGTTTAAAAGCGTATTTCACCGTTTATTTTGTTATGGACCGAAATTTAGAAGTTTCCGTTGCCATATGTGTATCCTTAGCGGATCGCATCAATGTAGCATTAATTTACGAGCACGAATACAGTTAGATACGTCCTTCGACTTTTTTAAAACTTGTTAGGAGATGCATTTGGTAACAAAGAATGATCAGAATTAGGCATTATGTAGATTGTTGGATTTACGATTTGATATTACGATGTCACTATCTCCACAACACTTAATTATAACCAATACCAGTTCACCGGTAACTAACTTTTCGAGGCAACTTCTGGAGTTCTAACAAATAAGTGTGACATGTGAAGTTTAACAATATCGAGTTTGAGGTAGTTGATCATCAGTGGCAACGAAGGAAGTTGTGTAAATCTCTCGTGAATTGACTAAATTAGAAATATCAACCTTTGATGTCACGCTCAGTGGTATAACGATTAAACGTTCGCCGCAAAGCCTGAAGGCTCTGAGCTCGATCACCTGTCAGGTCGTGGGTGCACGCTACTGTAGTTTCGTCTCATGATGAAACGCCAGACAAGTACCTCCGAGTTTTCAGTGGTAGTCTAACTCAGATTAATTTGTGGTATCATGTTAAAAGGATTGATCCATTTCACCCCATAACAACATAAACGGGAAAATAAAAATATTTTCAACTTATGAGTAAAATTATGATGTTTCATATTATGGACTGATTTCTATTAAACAGCCACTCAAAACTAGACAGATGATTCATTGTAGTATAAAATTTCTCAACAGTGTGCACCAACAACCTCATCGTAGGTCAAACCCTGTAAGCATTCGAGTTTTGTGACAGCCGTTTAACCTCCAGATCACTGAGATGAGTTCCCTTTGGTTTATGTTTATGTTTTAACACATAATGTGACAGTGAAATGTTCTCCAGGTATATGAAATAACTAGAATCAGATTTATAGTTTCTAGAATAGATGGCTAAAGGCCTGTGTTAGTTCTGTTCTAGTAAACTACTGTGAGCGTCTAATCTTCTTTTGAACTAGATTCTGTTAAAAAAATAAAAGGTTTTGATAATTATTAACTAAATTTAAAATGAATTACTTTAACTTGTTGTCCTTCTTCTATTACATGCATATCAACCTTAACATAACCTGTAGGACCTTTCCAAGGATCTTTAGGATCGATTAGTACTGCCCATTTATTTAAGATTGAATGATCTTTTAAAAAAAACGTAGGGAAAACGAAGTCAATATATAAAAATATTAAAAGAATAGTGAAATCAGGAGGAAATGTGTTATTTTAATCCTAATTGTTTGTATTCGTCATAGATTACTCTCTTGATTTGGTACCACTGAGATGATTGATTTACCCAAGGTGTCGAACTTAACGCTTTTAGATCTCATAGCGAATGGCTAAACATCTACACCAATGATACGTAACCGACGTCAACCTTAGACAAATATAAAGAACTAAACCTAGTGCATTTCCTCCATAAAACCATTTACACTGAAACCAGATAAATATTCACACTTAGTTTAACGTTCCTTAACAGTTTATATCTATAAGTTTAGATAGGATGATAACCAAGAGATTTAAGGTCTAAAATCAACATTATACAGTAGATACACTAGATAGGAATCTAATAATTCATATTTATCAAATTTAGTCAATTCAACATACGTCGTCATTTAGTAACTATTTCATTGCACAATATCCAGTACTAATTAGTTAGTTTTATTTTATGATAAAACATTAATTCATTTCGGATGTTTATATGCTAAATGATGAATCTATATCAATGAATGATTAGTTGTGAAACGCTACTATTAGTTCAGACAAGCTATACGTACAGTATAGATTAGCAAGTTGTTTACTGTGCGGTGTGATCCATTTTTTGGGCATAGACTATCGTTCTATGCCAGCTTCACATTCCAGTATCATCTTATGAATTTTACTTAGTTGGTAGACAGTGTTAGCATTTCCTCATTAATAAGCGAAACAGAGGCTGTAGCTACATGACACGTTATCATTGTCATTATAAACGCATTTTAAATCACGTGACTGAGGCGCACTTATTGATCTGGAATTCGTGCCACTGGCACTCGTTAGCAAGGCATAGCTGTAAGCTTTGGAGGAACTTATGCTTCTTTATGGATACGATCACGGGTTACTTAGCTTCACAGTCTGAGACCGTCACGATTGCCTAATTTGGGCGTAACTGACATTTGTAGAACTGACTTGCGTACACTAGTCAACCACTGTGTAGAATCCAATTTTAGTGTTCATCAGGTACTTTATGGTACTGGTCGAAACCTAACGAACCATTTGTAATATAGCCGCTTGTCTAAGTGAATCAACACCACTCGTACTATGATGTAATGGAAGATGGTTTGGGAATATCTCAATAGCCAGATCGACTGATCAAGAACAAGGCTGGTAAATCAATCACTGAAGCGCATAAACAACGAAACAGGTGGGTAGAACACTTCGAAGAACGCTTGGATAGACTAACCTCATTGAACCCACCAGTGATCGAAGCGGCAGCCACGGATCTCCCTGTGCACACCGACCCACCAACAGTCGAACAAATCAAAATGGCCATCTGACAAATCAACAGTTGCAAGTCAGCAGGGCTAGACAACATGCTAACTGAGGCACTGAAGACGCATATAGAAGTAACCACAAAGATACTACACATTCTGCAAGGAAGAACAAGTGCCAGCAGACTGAAAAGAAGGGTACCACATCAAGATACAAAAGAAAGGAGATATTAGCGATTGCGAGAACTACAGTGGCATCACTCTACTCTCATTACGAAGAGAAATTTCAACAGTGTTATTGACCCGAATAAAGGATCCAGTCGACGCCAAACTTCAAAATCAACAGGCCGGATTTCGTAAGGACAGATTATGTACCGGCTAAATCGCAGCACTAAGGATCATTGTTATACAATCAATTAAATGGAACTCACCACTTTACATCAATTTCATCAATTACGAATCAGTATTCAACAACCTATATAGAAGAAGATAATGGAGTAGCCGAAAAGATAGTCAACATCATACGGAATTCATACGACGGACTACATTGTGACTTCGTGCATGAGGGTCAACTTACGGATTCATTCAAAGTGGAGACCAGTGTCAGACAAGGATGCTTACCCTCGCCATTCTCTCTCTCTTTATGCTGCTGATTGACTGGATCATGAAGACTGCAACCTCTCAAGGCAATCTAAGAGTACAGTGGACAATATAGATGCAGCTGGATGACTTGGACTTTGCTGATGATTAACCTAGTTCTTCTATCCCACACACAGCAGCAAATGAAGATGAAGACGGACAGTGTAGTAGCAGCCTCTACAGCCAGTAGTAGGCCTCAACTTATACAGATGAAAGAAAAAAAAGATCCGTCGATGCAAAACAACGAACACTAACCCAATTACACTAGACTTGACGGAGAAATTCTGGAAGATATATAAACCTTTACATGCTTAAGCATCATCATCAGCAAACAAGAATGGGCTGATACAGATGTGAAGAAGCGGATTACCGAGGCAAGAGTAGCATTTCTACAATTGAAATAGAACATCTGGAACTCACACCAACTGTCAGTCAACATTAAATTCAAAATTTTCAATACAAATGTGTAGACAGTTCTGTTGTATGAAGCTTAAACTTGTATTGAGAACTACGAAAAGCATTATTCAAAAGATACTAGTATTCATAAACAACTGTCTGATTAAGATACTTTGGATCTGTTGACCAGATACCATCAACAACAACCTTCTATCGCAGAGAACGAATCGACCAAATATCAGCTGAGCAAGATATTAGGCAAAGAGGCTGGGGGGGGGGTGTTAATAGTAGACACGTTGAATAAATCATCAAACTGTGTCACTAGACAAGCCAAGGGAGAAGTTAGGAAAAGACGCTGGATGTTGATGGTGGATATGTTATGTAAATCATCAAACTGTGTCACAAGACAAGCACTAACTTGAGGAAGAACCAGGAACACAATGTGTCAGGAATCGGAGACAGACACGAAGAGAATGAAGTGCACTTGGGAAGAGCTGAGAAGGAAAGCTCAGGAAAGAGTTGGTTGAAGAATTTTGGTGAGCTTCACATTGGGTAACAGGGATTGATTGATTGATTAAACGGTAATTAATTGTGAAACTAAATGACTTGGGACTAAATCCATAAGAGTGTCAACGTTTCTTTAAAGGTATATCTTGTTAACGTGTGCCAATAACACGAATTCTAAAACCAATGTTTCTTGCTGATAACTCTTCCTTTAAACCGCCGTTATTGAAACCAATTTATGTTGTGATAATTGATAAATTTTAATAAAAATTAGATAATAAACTATAATAAATGTCTATTCTACTGACAACTACATAAAAGTAGTGTAAAAGTTTCAAAGATACAATGAAATTAACATACCTTTCTCATTATAAATGGTTTGAACATCTGTAACAAATTCACCAACCAATTTACCAGGTAATAGACGTGCTAGTGGATGAGATCTCATATTAAAAACCTATCAGTAAGATAAAAAAAAAAAGAATAAGATTATTGTTAAATATACTAAACGTATATTATTACGGCAACGTAAATAAGGTATAGGTGATTCGTATTGGTGAAGGACTGCTCCATCCATGGACTAATTGGAAGTTTGTTCAACGAAGATCTCTTTTGTCAATGTGATTCTGTACAGTTTAGACGTTTCATCACTAAGACGAATAAAGTTATCTAGTATTTACTAGTTTTTCACTATCACTTTAGCTAAAGTCAGTTTGTGATGTAAAACTACAAAATTCAATAAACTCTACGTCTCCCTAGGATAACAACAATCGCAGTTCATGAATGATATGTTCTAGCATCAACATTATTTTTGGGTTTAATGCAATTAAATAAGTCAACTGAAGTATAAGACATTCTAATGATTCATTCTATGTAGCTAATATAAAACAACAAAAGCATAAACCGTTGTAATGTCAAAGTTACTTATCACATTACAATTCTAATATTAATGAACTTTGTTTATAGATTACGTGGTGATTGGAAATTCATGATGACTAGAAGCTATTCACTTAAAGCTTTCTATCTATGATTTGAAAGATGCTTTTAATTCACTGAAGTCCCGGAAAAAAGTTAACATCTTGCAAAAATCCATAGTTCTATTTGACGTATTATTATTAACAACGGTCTGATTAAATGAAACTGTCGAAATTATGTTTCACCTAGCAAATCTACTTCCATTACTAAAGGAGGAATTCAAATGGTTTTACTTATTGTTCACATTCAAATTCAATATGACTAAAGTTTGATATCATTGAGTGGACACAGTGGCCATGGGCCCATCCCTATCAGTTATCTTTATGGCAGACTTAGAACAGTAATCATTGATACAAATTTATATGTCAGGTATGTTGACGATGCCTTTGTTGTTTGCAATCACTATCAACATACTTCTCACATATTCACAACAAAGTGTATTCATATATTAGATTTACAACTGAACATGAACAAAACAACACGTTTCACTTTTCAGATCTTGATATACAGTGGATAACTAGTAAGAGTCACTGATCTGAAGAACACATGGAATGAAATGTATTTAAACTTCAATAGCTTTTCTTCGATAATCTACAAAAATAACATTGGTTAAAGTGTTATTCAACCGTGTACGTAAGCTATATTCAGAGGACTGAACCGAGAAAGAATTGGTGAAGATTGAATGTTGTTTTCTTGGAAACGGATATCCTCAAAAATTTATAACAAAGTACAGTAAGACTGGAATGAAGGAAACAGATTAAACTACTGTGGGAAAGAAATCTGTTTTTGAAGGTGAGGAAATATCAAGAATAATGGACTTCATATTAAAGTCGATGTCTAAAAGGACCTGTCCATGTGTTAAATTAGTCTCAATCTTCACAACAAATTGCTCAATAAGTCCATCAACTGTGAAATATTGGTCACCTATTACCTCTGTGTCCAATACACATGTATATGTGAAAGCACACTATGGAAAGATAAACGGGAGAGTAAGTATTTTCCTCCCTGAGAACATTCCCTAGATTTTAAGATTCAACAAAGGTCAACAGGTGTTCAGCTAGATATTTGGTTCATAGTAGACATGAAGTTGATGCAGTAAAACCTTTTGAGGGAATCAATAAGCAAAGGACGGCCAATTTATTGCATCTTGCTGAAGCGACTTTCGTCAAACGTTTTAAACCAAACCGTTTTACACAAAAAGACTATTGTGAATCTTTCTCTTTCTTGATGACTTCTTTTCAAGGATTTTATTGCGTGACTGATTTTCTGTCTCAAATATGAACACAAGTCCGTTTTGTTCTCATCTGATCTTTAGTTGCCTTTTGGATACCTTCATAACTATTACGTAACTATGATGTGTTGTTGTTTGTTGTTTTTGTTAAAAACAGTTTATGTATCTATGATCCTCTAAATTTGTTCCCCTTCCATAACATTCATATATTTGTATTATTAATAAGCAACACTGAAAATTACTTTTAATTCTTCCATCGTGATGATTTTTGGTTAAGCCACTTTTTATGAACTTCAAAAAACCCTTCTGATGTAAAATGTGTACACTGGCTTTTAATGTTTCTAGGTTGTAAAGCAGATGAAGAAAATCCACGAAATAACTGATGAATTCACCTTATTCTGATACTTCATCGTTGTTATCTAATTATTCTAATTCATAATGAATAGTAAGAAAACAATTATGTAAGTTGGATTGTGACTGGCAAGTGGAATCTAGGACGAAACGTGCGTCCTAGATTCCACTTGCCGGTCACAATCCAACTTATATAATACTTGTTAAAAATTCGCTATATCGAGGCAACTTGCTCAGGATGCACATATAGCAACAATGACTGACCAGCTTCAGTCTATAACAAATCAACGGGAATATTCAAGTTCATCCTAATAAGAAATCCTAGATTCCACTTGCCGGTCACAATCCAACTTATATAATACTTGTTAAAAATTCGCTATATCGAGGCAACTTGCTCAGGATGCACATATAGCAACAATGACTGACCAGCTTCAGTCTATAACAAATCAACGGGAATATTCAAGTTCATCCTAATAAGAAAAACAATTATGTAAGTTGGATTGTGACTGGCAAGTGGAATCTAGGACGAAACGTGCGTCCTAGATTCCACTTGCCGGTCACAATCCAACTTATATAATACTTGTTAAAAATTCGCTATATCGAGGCAACTTGCTCAGGATGCACATATAGCAACAATGACTGACCAGCTTCAGTCTATAACAAATCAACGGGAATATTCAAGTTCATCCTAATAAGAAAAACAATTATGTAAGTTGGATTGTGACTGGCAAGTGGAATCTAGGACGAAACGTGCGTCCTAGATTCCACTTGCCGGTCACAATCCAACTTATATAATACTTGTTAAAAATTCGCTATATCGAGGCAACTTGCTCAGGATGCACATATAGCAACAATGACTGACCAGCTTCAGTCTATAACAAATCAACGGGAATATTCAAGTTCATCCTAATAAGAAAAACAATTATGTAAGTTGGATTGTGACTGGCAAGTGGAATCTAGGACGAAACGTGCGTCCTAGATTCCACTTGCCGGTCACAATCCAACTTATATAATACTTGTTAAAAATTCGCTATATCGAGGCAACTTGCTCAGGATGCACATATAGCAACAATGACTGACCAGCTTCAGTCTATAACAAATCAACGGGAATATTCAAGTTCATCCTAATAAGAAAACAATTGTTTGCAACTAGAACAATTCATATGTATGCATATATGATCAACATAGAGCCTGTGATACGTGTGCATGGATCCAAGTTGTTATACCTCAAAAGCAGCACAGCACATTTAACACCATATTAGTAAATGTAATGATAATAATAACAAAAACAAAGAAGAGTGAACATTTGGAATATGGTTGAGGGCAAAAGAATAAGTGCGTAGAAAGAAAGCTATGAAATAATTTTAAGCTTACGATTTAACGGTGAACAAAGAATGGATACACCTGCACAACTGTGACCGATTCTTAGCCATATCACCTGAAGTTTCTAATCACTGATTAAGAAAAACAATTCATGTGATGAACACTTATTCATTGAATCAACTTCGTGAATATCAGTACGTACACTACTAAGAGGCTTCAAACGTATACGTTAATATAATTTAAAAGTATTTGGATCTTCCAGTTGATTTGATATGGACTGAAATTGACCGGTCTTTGCTGTTATACGTGAGGATTGTCTCGATAAGGAATAATTTCAACAATTTTTCAATAACTGTCGACCCACCAACAATCAAAAAAACCAACATGGCCGTCTGACAAATCAGGAGTGGCAAATCAGAAGGACAGACGACATACCATCTGAGCGAGACACTGAAGTCAGATATAGGAGTAGCTGCAATGACGCTTCACGTTCCCTTCAGAAAGATTTGCGAGGGAGAACAAGTGTCAACAGACAAGGAAGAATGAAGTTTCATTAAGATAACAAAGAAAAGAAATCGTAGTAAGTGTCAGAACTATAGAGGCATCACTCTACTTTTAGTACTAAGAAAAGTCTTCAATAGTGTTGTTGAGCCGGATAAAGGAGCCAGTCGATGCCTAACTTTTAAGTTAGCAGGCTGGATTTCATAGGGACCAATTGTATACCGACCAAGTTACGACACGACACTGTTTAACAATCAGTTGAATGGAACTAACTACTTTACAACAACTTCCTTCATTATGAGAAAGCATTTGACAATGTGGACAGGTGGACATTATGAAGCATTCTTCGACATTACGGCGTACCCGAGTAGACAGTCAGTATTATACGGAATTCGTACGAAGGACACACTGTAAAATAGTTCATGGAGGTCAGCTAATAGATTTATTCGAGGTGAAAACCGGTATCAGACAAGGCTGCTTACGCTTGCCCCTTTCTCTTTCTGCTGATGGTTGACTAGATTTGAAAAAACTACAACATTTCAAGGCAAGTAAGGAATACAGTAGACAGCTTGTAGGCAGCTAGACGACTTGGACTTTGCAGATAACCTCGCTCTTTTATCTCAAGCACAGCAACAAATACAACTCAAGACGGACAGTGTAGCAACAACCGCCACAGCAGTAGGCCTCAACGTACAGAAACGGAGAAGCAGGATCTTATGGTGTAAAACAACTAGCACCAACCCAAATATACTTGAAAGAGAAACTCTAAAATATGTGGAAACTTTTACATATCAGCACTGTTGATGAACAAGAAGGATCTGATGTTGATATGAAGTCACGGATAAGCAAGGCAATGGCAGCATTTTTACAACTGAAGACATTTAGAAGTCAAACCAGCTGTCAGTAAACGCCGAAGTCAGAACTTTCAATACAAATGTGAGGGAAGTTTTATTGTATGAAGCCGAAAATTGGAGAACTACTAAAAGCTTTATCCAAAAGGTACATATATTTATAAATGGTTGTTTACGCAAGATACTTTGGACCCATTGACCAGATACAATTAGAAACAACCTTCTGTGGCAGAGAACAAAACATAAACTAAAATCTAGTTGAAGAAGAAATTAGGATGAGACGCTGGGGAGGTTGGATAGGATACACATTAAAAGAAATAACCTAACTGCATCACAAGGCAAACTTTAACTTGAAATCCGCAGAAAAAGAGGATGACCAAAGATCACATTCCATCAGGAATTTTAGGCAGGCTCGAAAAGAATGAATAACACTTAGAATAGACTAGTAAAGAGATTTACGATAATGCTTATTCTCAGTGTGGTGTAAAATTAAAGGGTTAAGAAATTTTACAATTAGGGGAGTTTGTAGAGATAGTTAACTGTTTAATTCAATTTTGATAGCACGAATTGATCTGAGTCAGACAACCATTGATCACCTGGAAGCACTGGATAGCTGTTTCGTCCTAGTATGGGACTACTCAGCAGTGCGCATCCACGACCCCGTCGGGGATCGAACCCAGGACCTTCTGGCTCCGCGGCGAACGCTTCACCATTGGACCACTGAGTCGGCTCCCAACGGTTGATATTTCCAATTCAGCCAATTCGTGACGAAACAGCTGTCCAGTGCTTCCAGGTGATCAATGGTTGTCTGATTCAGATCAATTCGTGCTATCAAAATTGAATTAAGAAACTTTGTCACGTTTCAAAATTTTCTGACTCTCACTGTGTTCATTTTCGTCCAATGGAAAAATAGTTTGAGATAATTTATCTTATTGGTTTTACTCTTCATTGACGTGAGATAAAATTGAGATACCTCAATTGAGTGGTCACTTTTCTAGCATCATGAGCTTAAACTTTACTGGTAACGAATATCTTACTGGCGATAGCGTTGGTTTAACGTCAACGCGTAGTGTCGTAACGGAGCAAGAAGATATATTCTTGTCTATGCTATTCATAGTTGCATTTCCATCAGTAAATTCACTCAAGAATGTAGTAAAAGAATTTGAAAAAGCCACATTCTGTCACTTTATAATTCGTGATTCCTGTTTCCATCGAAATCAGAAACCATATATCAAGTTTCAGTGCTGAAGAAGTAGCTGACGCCATCAGAATGCAATTCATGGTCATCTCCAAAGGTGGAAGTAAGTTACTTAATTTTTTTAAACAAAATCCTCGTAGGGCGTCAACAAAATATGGATACCCGTCAATTATGTTCTATAAAAAGTAGGTGGCTATGGGACTGTCGTACGCAAAAAACGCAGCACATTCATGAATTTAATTTCGTCGGGTACGACAACAATACCTGGATGAGGTTGTCAGATGCAGAGTTTGCAACAATTGAACCTTTGATGTTTTCAGGAACAGCTGTATCCAGTGTTATTGATCTTGTGTATTCTACATTACGTAAGCGTCTGAAGCTGCGAGTTGTGTTCAACATGCATCACAAGGTCTTCTCTCAATCAAACCTTCCTGGTAAATACTTGATTTTTGTTTATGTTGATAAAGCAGTTTCTGTCACCTAATCGCTTACGATCTCAGCAAGCCGAAACCACTGCAAATAGTCAGCGACAAATGAACGTTGATTTGAACGAGTCATTGACAAGTTCTGATGATGTCAGCATTTTCTCAATAAATTCTGAAGAATTTGACGCTGGGGACGAAAACACAGACGAAGCAACCAATAACACTGCCTTATGTGGCGACGACCAGTCAACAGGTACTTTGAGAGTGAAAATTTTCAGCTTAGTGCAGCCGATTCATAATTATGTACTTACTTGTAACCTTAAATAAAATATTTCTACCGTAAACGTATTTAAATCTTCTTTCGTATTCAGCAAGTTTCGTCAATATATATACCCGTAACTAGTTAGGTTGATTACTCGCTTATCGTTATTGGTAGTAATACGTGTTGCTCTTATAGTGAACATCAAGCAAATATTTCTTCAATTTTTCCGTCTTTTTTACTAGTCATAGTGCTAAAAAAGTACATCAACTGTATGGTTTCGGCTGCGAAGCTGAATGATGTTGACATGATTTCATTGTGGTTTAATTCTTACAATGAACACTTCATTGTATTTTTGTAACTAATGTTGTTTAGTCGTTTATTTTGAGAAATCAATGGTTACTATGCTGTATTATTATTATGCAAACATCATTTGTCAGATATGAATACTACTGAATCACTTCATTAAAAGTTTTGAAAAAGTAGTGAGGGAAACTCACTATTCTGTCAACACAACTTGTGAGTGAATCCAAGCCGATTAGAATAGCACTCAACTTACATATTTCAGAGGTCTTGCATAAATATTATTAACAGCTCAACGAAGTGTAAACGATGTTTACCGTTATTTTCTTCATGTAAAAGATCCTCATATGGTGAATGTAACTTAGGCAAAATTAATCACTAAGGCCTATTTATGAACACTTACTTGATAATAAATCGTAGTCTTCGTTAATCACCCGATTACTAATAAATTTTTAAACCTTGTATGGAAACAAAGAGATGTTTATTGTGAGCTGATGGTTTGCACTCAGTTTGGTTCGACGAGCTATTGTGTGAACAGTCTATAATATTTTAAGTTACGGTGACTAGGGTTCTCTATATAATCATGCTGCTTCGTATTTATTCCCTTTAATAATAAATAAATAAGATGTTTGAATATGCGGGAACCCTTAACAAGCAGCATTTATTATTTGAACATACCTTCAATAAGAAAATAATTTCAATAAATCGATTGACTCCATTCGATTGCTAAACGTTTATAAACCATTTATCATTGAAGTTTTGTACGACGGATTAGCACAATCTACATTACAAAGTTACTACTGATAGTTCTGCCATTATCGTTACATAACAGATATACTTAATCTACATTATTACTAATGTGTGAATATTTACTCCTTATTAGTTTTTTTTCCCATTTCAATAAATATACAACTACTTAGAATATCTGCTTTATTCATTTATCCGTTTACATTTGCAGACAATTTACTCCACTAATTAAAAATAAGATGAGCTTAGCATAGAACGCTTAACTTCTATGCCAATAGAACTAGTATTATTGATGAGATTATTACTATTACTATTAATATTATTATTATCATTATTATTATTTTTACTTCTTCATTAACACTAAGTAATCTAGTTCCAATTCTCAGGCTTTTCATATCAATTAAGCATTATTATTCAACTACTAATCAATGTGAACAATATGAACTAGATTCATACTATTCCTAGTTGACTATAATAGAGTTCCTATAATACAAGTAACGTATTCCATTCGTGTTTCGTTCATTAATCATTTATCTAAGTTAACAAGATTGAGCGTATTCCAAAAAACTTTTGTAAAAATGATTCTTCTGTGATGATTTGATGAAATTTTACAACCAATCAAAAGCAGATAAGATCAGTTTCATTTAACTAATCGGATTGCACTAACAGGTGATTTCAGGGGATACAAATTGATAACAGTTTACCGGTGGAAATTCTATCCCTTTCAGTTATCAGCCAATAACATTTTATTTATTATCTACTACAAGAAACTAAAAATTCAGACCACAGTAAGTTTAAGTTCAACCTTAAAAGATCTAAACCGATCAGTAGTTTGCATCTGTGTTTTAAGTTTAATCCAGCTGAGGAGCCCTAAATAGGATGAAACAAGTGCCATGGATTTCTATTGCTAGCCACAATCAATGAACGTCTATGACCTTTCCTGGAACATAAGCGATTGACCAGCATTCTCTAACCAACTCTCCCCGTAAAGCTTTGAGCCTAAAGGTTTCTTCATTTTGACAGTTACTTTTAGATCCTTATGATAAGCAACTGACAAATATAACTAGATTTGCATGCATTAAATACAATTTGACAATGACATAACTTACTCGTAAACGAATCACTTCAGTAAGTACACTAATTTTAGGTCGATCAAAATCATAAGCAAAGTAATTATCATAAAATGGACAATTTGTTGAATATTTAGTAACTGTTTTTTGTACTGATTTCCCAACGGTTACAGTAATCATTGGATTAATATTAGTTCCAACTAATTTTCTTGCTTCAACTACATTGATTCCAAGCTGAAAATAAGAAAAAATTTAATGTTACCACCATTAGTTGTATTACTTTGTTTTGAAATGAGACATTATATTAAATGCCATGTTGGAGTCTTTGAATATTATGTCCACAAATAGTCATGTATCAATAGTTTTTCCCCTGTCTTCCCTCACAGTTAGTAAATTAGTAAGACAACAGATATTGACAACCTTTTTTGGACTAAGAAATTAGGTTTTTGATGTATAATATCAAGAAACTAAAAATTCAGACCACAGTAAGTTTAAGTTCAACCTTAAAAGATCTAAACCGATCAGTAGTTTGCATCTGTGTTTTAAGTTTAATCCAGCTGAGGAGCCCTAAATAGGATGAAACAAGTGCCATGGATTTCTATTGCTAGCCACAATCAATGAACGTCTATGACCTTTCCTGGAACATAAGCGATTGACCAGCATTCTCTAACCAACTCTCCCCGTAAAGCTTTGAGCCTAAAGGTTTCTTCATTTTGACAGTTACTTTTAGATCCTTATGATAAGCAACTGACAAATATAACTAGATTTGCATGCATTAAATACAATTTGACAATGACATAACTTACTCGTAAACGAATCACTTCAGTAAGTACACTAATTTTAGGTCGATCAAAATCATAAGCAAAGTAATTATCATAAAATGGACAATTTGTTGAATATTTAGTAACTGTTTTTTGTACTGATTTCCCAACGGTTACAGTAATCATTGGATTAATATTAGTTCCAACTAATTTTCTTGCTTCAACTACATTGATTCCAAGCTGAAAATAAGAAAAAATTTAATGTTACCACCATTAGTTGTATTACTTTGTTTTGAAATGAGACATTATATTAAATGCCATGTTGGAGTCTTTGAATATTATGTCCACAAATAGTCATGTATCAATAGTTTTTCCCCTGTCTTCCCTCACAGTTAGTAAATTAGTAAGACAACAGATATTGACAACCTTTTTTGGACTAAGAAATTAGGTTTTTGATGTATAATATCAAGAGACTAAAGCTTCGTTGATGATTACTTAATTTGAAGATATCAACCTGACGTTTTGTATCCAAATGATGTTTAATGACTGTACTGCTCAGTGTGCTTCTTTTTCATGAATAAAGGCTTTATGGAACATTGTTAAAGAATCTAAAACAATCCCTCCCTTATGTTCAGTCATTGTAGCTACTTTATCAAGTACATGTAAAGTTATAGGCATAGTTGGTGATAAAATAATATAAAAGGGATGCCTCGCTTTGTTTGAATAAGATACCAAAAAATGTAATTTTATACATGATTAAAAATTTTTGGTTGTAACGTAATTTCTGGTTATTTTACCTTTCACTGAGTATTCTTACGTCAGTATCACCATAATTGTGATTGTTAAATGTATAATTCCTACAGGTGGCAGTATATTGTCCTTAATTATTTCATACTTATCAATGAACTTCTAAAGATAACTCTTTTTCTTTTGTCTATAATACATGTTTTATTAAATAAGCCCTATTAATGGATTTACGAAAACATTTGATATCGCTTGTAATAACTAAATTACATAGATGTTAACTTAGTAGGTTCATAAATAACCTATAAGACCAGTATCTAACGAACAGTAAGTTGTAGAGAGACTGACCAGTTTCAGTCCATTACAAATCAACAGGAAAATACAAGCTTATCCTAATTATATATATATGCCCGTTGCACAAGTGTGACTGTCTGGGCACAGTAGCCTAGAGGTGAACGCGGTGGCGTTTGACACGAAGCGGACTGAGTTCGAATCCCAGTATGAACATAAACATTTGGATGCAAGTACATCCAGCCGATGAGTCCCAAATAGGACGAAACGCGCGTCCTGGATTCCTCTTGCCAGTCACAATCCAACTTCAATACATTAATTATTATCATGGTTAAACAAAATATAATGTGTAAAATAAGAGTGTCAGTTTGTCATATGAGCAACTTATATTTACTTTATACGTTATTCTTTCACTGGATATCGATTTATTGGAGTATTATTCAGGTTTGTGAGATGCTAATAAGTAATTCGCATCCTATCATTTATCTTATAATTGAGATGGCTATATTTGTGGAGATTGGTATTTTTAATTGATTGAATCTGTCACGGACTGATGTTGACAGGGCATCATTAAAAACCAGGGAGTAATTCACAGTCGTTTCGTTCTAGCATGGAACTCATCAACAGTGTGCACCCTAGACTCAGCACCAGAGGCTTCATGTTGGCGAATGCCTGACCCTATTCACCATTGGGTTGGTATTCGATGGTAGAATTCCCCTTTCTATCAATGTGCGATATATCACTACGATCATCCATATATAAATTAAGTGTCGTCCACCTCACTTTTCACAACTTTTTACGTTTATCTAGTTGGCAGCTGTTTCATATTAAAACGTAGTAATGAATAAACATTTTACTTTCAAATTTAGTTATATATCGTGTTACTAGGCTATTCAAATGAATTCAATCAAGTGTTATAGTTCTATTACAAGTGAATTCGAATGTTTAAGTTACTTCATAGCATTTTACATTGTAATCAAAAGTCGATATGTTTTTTTAATCAGATACGTTTAATTGGGCTACAACGGATATGTCAAGTGAAGGCTATAGTAGTAATGCATTTGCTGTTAGCTTGAAATGAACTATAGTTATTCACAGCAGAGTAAGTCTCTAGTATGTTACCATGGTTTGGTGGTGATATTAGAATATATTTTGTTGGTATAATCGTATTATGAAACATACGTATATACACTAATAACTCTAGTAATCATAAGATTTACAATTATTTGTTCATGAAATTGATAAGCCAACTTAAAAATTATACTCAGTAGTAAAGTTAAACAGTTAGGTCAACGTTATTAGTGAAAATAAACTACTCAAAGTTAAAGCCTATCGGTTATTAAATGGCTTGGTAATAAAGCTCTCTGCTCATCTCTGTAGTCTGTTTACTTCAACTAATTATGAGAGGGGGGGCAAATCAACTGAGTTAAAAATATCAACCACTGTGAGTTGATTCCACGGTCTAGTTGTAAGGTGTTTTCCGTGTAACCAGAAGGTTTTGGGTTCGATCTCTGGTTGAGTCGAGACTACTAATCGCTGAAGAGTCTTATACTAGGATAAAACAGCTGCCCAGTGCATACTAGTTGTGTATTGTAAACCAACTTGTAATGTTAGAATAAACATTTCGATCACATATCTGATGTGTAAACGAATAGTTAAACTAGACAAATGGGGACAGAAACTTCACGAAGAGTATGGAATATGTAAATACACTATAACAAGTGTTTAATTTGAAATCAATATTAACAGGATAGGTTCAGAGTGTGTATGAACCACTTTTAGATCTTTATATGCCCAATACTTTTATATACCCTTGTTTTTGTTATACGATCCATGCATACTACTCTATCAAGATCAATTTGCAATCAATCCTCCAAGCCGCTTCAGCTAAATATTCCACACAAGAACGAAACAGCTGTCCACTGCACCGTGGTTTTAAGTGGTACCATGCCAACATCAATCTGTGACCTATTCAATCAAATAAATAACCAATCTCCTCAAAAATAACCATTCCAATTGAACTACAATAATAAGCTAACTAGTGACTAAATCCAGGATGTTCCTGAAGCTCTAGTGAGAAGTCTTGACTGGTAGAGTTTAGACTTGTCGGGAGTGAAACAGTTATCACCGATGACGATGGATGATCGTCGAACTATATATCACAAATTGATGGAAGTTGGAATTCTACCATTGGATGCCGACCCAGTGGTGCAGATGGTTAGGCGTTCACCTTCAACTTGATGCCCCTGGTGAGGAATCTGGGGTACACACTACTGAGAAGTTCCACACTAGAACAAAATAGCTGTCCAGTGCTCCCTGGTTTTCAGTGGTACCCTGCCAATATCAATCTGCAATATATTCAATCAAATAAATAACCAATCTCCACAAAAATAACCATCCCAAATATTTAGTACTAGACAAAGATATTATTATTGGATTAGTATAATTTACTTATTGTTTGTATCTATTTAGGTTTAGAAATCGAGATGGTTTGTAGAGATTGGTATTTATCATTAGTTGTCTGGTGAAGTTCAAATTAATTGGGATTGAGATAACTATTACCGATGACAATCGATGATCGTCTTGATATTTATCACTAATTGATGGATATGGGAATTTTACTATTAGATACCAGCCCAGTGGTGCAGAGGGTTAAGCGTTCGCCAACCTAAGATCCTTGAGGCAGGATCTAGGGTGTATACAGTTTAAGAGTGCCATACTAGGAAAAAAAATATCTATCCAATGCCTTCTTGGTTTCCAATTGTAGTACCCTATCAACATCAATCTCTGGTGAATTTAATCAATTAATATTTAAGTACATATTTAGTCAGTTTAACAACAAATTTTACTAATTCACACAGAACATGACAATTATATATCAGAAGTAAAATATATAATCAGTCAATAACCTGAAACTGATTAGATTTATAAATAGTTGGACCAAGCATAGCTGCAATACGTGGATCTCTGAAATGTAAAAATGTAAAATATTAATTATATACACTTATTCACAATTTAAATAATCTACTGATTTGTACATAAATATTCATGATGATTTGTAGAACATTGAATGACATTCGCGTCTGTAGAATAAGACCATTCAGTAAAGAGCATTGACAATAAACGTAAGTGGGTTAGATTTCATGATGGAATCAAGGATGCATAGTGCTAAGGAGTTTTATACCAGGACGCAGCAATTGTCCTGTGCTCCTTGTTTCCCATAAGTACTTAACTGAGATCAATCTTTGATGAATACAGACGTCAAAATAAAATTAAACCAAAAATGTGTTTCACATTGTTTCATTTAAGAAACAATTTAACATTTGATATTTTAAAGACAAAAGCTAAGTAAGAGCTCAAATTGAAGGACGTCGGTCATCTGACATGTATGATACAAATACTTAAGCTAATCATATTGATTAAGAATACTAGTTTTATATAATCATTTGTTTATCCAGTGAAACTGTAGACAATATTTAGGTTGTGAGTATCAGCTGATGTTTATCATTACTACAGCCGTATTCTTATGGAATTCAGTTTATGTCATACTGTGAATCGTTTTCTCCAGGAGGATAATACAGTTCTTAGGCTTAACTCAATGTGTGTTTACTAGTTTGCTTGTTCTTTTAACGCATGTTATGTCGGTCGTATAAGCACCATTAAAAAGATACTACAAATCTGTTGACACTTCAATTCTTGATCGCTTAGTCAATTCGAGTCATACACCTGTAAAAAAATCAGTCTTCAAAATCATTTACATAATTAAGAGAAATGTTTCAAAGTGTATTCGAGTTAGGAATTTGTATGCAATTCTACATTTGTAGCCTAATCTTTGCGAGCCCCCTCTTCTATATCTTATTTTTGCGTTTCCTATGTCCTTATTGTTTTACAATTTATTGTCACCATTTATTCTTCATCTCAATACCCATCAACTTGATATTCATCGTTTGTATTTCTTTCATTATATTTTAATGACTGTTATCTTGGCTTGCTACATTCAATACTTGAAACGTTTAGTCGATCTTGAAAACTTTGCTATGCGACGGCACACCGCTTCCTCAGATGACTACGTGAAGAAATTAACAATATTCCCCTCCGCTTACGTCACACACACGCACACTTAATTAGATACTTGGAAATATGACTATATTTTACCGATATTGGTAATGCCTCTCTATTTTATTACAGATAAGTATTTAATAGATTTGCTATAAATACGAATGTAATTCGTCATAAAGGAATCGTGTTCTTCACTAAAACATTTTTATTTTCATTTAACAATGAAATGGTCTTCGTCAATTATTTTAAAAATAAAACTGAGATGGTTAGTGGAGATTTGTAAAAGTTTAGTTAGTTGAATTCGTCACAAATTGATGTTAGCAGGGTATTATTGAAAACTACAGAACACTGGACAGCTGTTTCGTCTTAATATGAGACTCTTCAGCAGTGCGCACCATAGATTTAGCCTCAAAGGATTCAGGTTGGCGATAGCCTGACTCTCTTCACTATTAGGCGGGAATTGTAAGAATAAATAGTGTTGTCTACGATGCTGAATTTCTGTTATTAATGATATCAACCACAAGCAAAGTAAATTAATCGATACTTATGATCTAGTACCACTAGGTTAATGAGGTCGAACATTCGCTAACTTGCAAATATCCATCTCAGTGTAAGCATTAATATAGTGATTCTACATATATCCTGGATCCCACCTCTGGACGTATACTAAATATGCTAAACACAGGATAACATAAAAATTCATTGTGACAATCCACTTAGAATTTACGTAGGACAACAGTGACTATTCACTTGGAGTTCTGCATATCAACAACCAAAAAAATGTTGATCCTTGTGAGGAGTTGTGTGTATTTATAAGCGTTGATTGATTTGTTTGGCTTCATTGTGAATAAGCAAACATTGTTTAACATCAAGATATCTTTCGCTATCATTTCATTAAGAGAACTTAATTGTTGTCTACACAATACAAGGTTTATTTAAGTATAGTCAAATTGAATGTTAACAATTATTTCTAAACTTTAGAGGTAGTTAGTAGTTAAAGCATATTGAATTTCAACTACTTTCTTACAGATTCTCAGTACTATCTATTGATTCCGGTTAAATTGTCATACATCTACAATGTCTCATAGACAAATACATAAATCTATACATGGTTAGTAAGTTGTATTATACTATTTGTTATGTCTTCAGATACATTACAGTATTTGTAGCCAGTAATTCTTTCTTCATTTATTCATTCTTTGTAACTTAACAATAAAAGATCATATACATTGGAATCAGGGTATTGGTGGAAATTTGTATTAAGTTATATTTGATTGGATTCATCACGGATTGGTGTTGATAGGGTACTACCAATGGAAACTAAAAAGGCACTGTATAGATGTTTTTTTTATTATGGGACTTCTCAACATTGACTACCATCGATTCTGCCCCAGGAGCTAAAGTTTGGCGAACACCTAACTCTCTGCACCACTGGGCTGGCACCCAATCCCATTAATTAGTGACGAAACAATCATCGATTGCCATCAGTGATAACTATCTCAGTCCTGATAAGTCTGCACTTTACCGATCACGACTTATCACTAAGGCTTCAGGAACATCCTGTGCACTGCTGAGGAATTCCATACTAGGACGAAACAGCTGTTCAGTGCTTCCTAGTTTTCAGTAGTAGTACCCTACTAACTTCAATCTTTGACGAATTCGATCAAATATAACCATTAGTTTATAAAACTGTTAACGGTTATCATTCATTTTCTACTAATAATATGAAGATATTTTCATATTAGATGGTTTCCAGTTACTTATTAACGATCAGTAGTAAGTAATGTTAATGATCCTTTTTTAAATGTTCACTCTTTGAAAACATTTGGATACTTTTCATAACATGTAACGACATTATCACCATATACCCTAACACCGTTCAATAAATGTGAAGGTAGATGATGTCACACTTCCAGTCGAATAACACAAAATCGAATAATACAGTATGACATCATGAGTTCAACTTCAATATATTTCTTTAGTTAGATTCAACAATTAACACTTATAGTAAGAAATCTAATATTAAGACTATTCCATAAGTGATGACAAACATGATTGTAACTATAAACATAATCAATAAATAATTACAATCAAGAATAATGAGCGAAAACTTCAATTACTTTCTTTCTGGTGCTGATAACTGGCTGCCAGCCTCCCATTCTTCATCTTCAGCAAGTTGATGATCAATTAATTGATTTAAATCATCTCCCAAATCAATAAATGAACTGAAAAGCAAAGTGATACAATGAAAGAAAGTTGAAGCTAAAAATGTTTCGTGATAGTATAATGACAGTTTCAAAGAAATGCCTTTTCATGAACAATGTATTTCAAGTAGGCATTGCAGTTGAGATACTGAAGAAGCGACTTTCGAAAACCATCCATATAAAGTTATATGCTGCCCAACTCCATATTGCTTTCTCTAGTAGGACCTTGGTTTACGATCCTGTTAAGGACAAACTACTGCTTCGGGCCACATTAGTGTATATACACAAGTTTATTTGCTGTTGTGGTGCAAGTTACATTGGCCACACAAAGCGTACACTGTTAAAATGGATCGCTAAACACTACCCTGCTTGGTTGTCTAAAGGAATACGACAACTGATCGACAACTCTGTCCAAGAATATTTAGTGACCTGTGGTAATGCCGCCCCCCCCACCAGAATCATCCTTCCATAAAGTTAAATAAATTGGTTTGGAAACGGAAAGTATGTACAGCGGATGCCTTAGCCATTCACCAATTCAAACCAACACTTTACATCCAGAAGAAACACGTTCAAACATTTATTTTACCTTGGCCTTAATCTTCAATTGTTCTCCATAATAAACATTCATTTCTCTCCGTTTCTTCATCGTTCAACTATTCTTGTCTTTATATTCTGCAAGTGGACAATTATTATAACTCCCTCATCCAAAGAAACTTTGAACAGTTACTTCAACGATTGCATAATAACTTATTTCAATCTTTTATTTTTTATTACTATTACATAACTTTCAATTGATACTCGAAACCATTTTGGCTCCATCTAAAGTGACTTTGACAACTTGTCTTCTTAAAGTAATACTTTCATTTTAGTATAGATTTCTATGAAGTGTTATACTTTTTTATATATACAATTGTACAAATAATGTAAATGACATCATCGACATGAAGATTGTTTTCGCTTATTATTTTGCATTCTCTGTACAATGATACAATGGGTTTCATTAATTCATTAAAATTTATTGAATTGTAAATATCAACCTCTAGGAGCCGACTCAGTGGTCCAATGGTAAAGCGTTCGCCGCTGAGCCAGGGATGGTCCCTGGTTCGACCCCCAAAGGGGTCGTGGATAAGCACTGCTGGGGAGTCCCATACTGGAACAAGGCAGCTGTCCAGTACTTCCAGATGATCAATATTCGTCTGATTCAGTTCAATTCGTAATTTCAAAGTTGACAATTATTGAAATTAATTTGAATTGTTTAAGGATGACAATCGAATTTATATATATATGTAACATTTAACGTCGTCATGTAGAATTCAATAGGACTTAGTCTATTATTGCCACCTTTAGTTATGTAATCATGCAAGGTATAGGTTATATGTAATTAATTCGAAATAATCCAATCGAGACTGATAATTAATTTCGTTGTTTGTAGTAGTCGTAGAGTGATCTCAGTTAAGTACCAGTGAAAACCAGGAAATACTGGACAGCTTTTTCGTTTAACCATGGGAGTCCTCAACAGTGAAAACCCCCTATTTTATCAGGGATTCAAACTTAAGACCCTGAGGACTCTCAGAGAACGCCTAGCTATTAGCATTACAACGATTGGTAATCATGACTGATGGAGTCTGGATATGTCGGGAGTGAGACGCATATCTCCAAAGGGACTGATTAGTGGGAACCCTATGACTAGAAACCAGCCCATTAATGCTGATGGTTAATCATTCTCTGTGTGACCTGAGTGTCCTTGGTTCGATTTCATGGTCGCGTTGGTAGTATGCACAGTTGAAGAGTTTTACAGTTTGAAGAAACAGCTCTGTAGTTTTTCTTTGTTCCCAGTAGTATCTGGTCGGGATCAATTTTGACGAAAAAATTACAAAATGTCTATATTTCTTACAATTCTTCAATATCTTCAACTGAGAAGAAATGTGTTTTAAATAGTTTACGTGATACCAAAGAGTTGGCTACCTTTTATACTATATTTATATAAAGTGAAATTATTGAAGAGGCAACAAGCAGGAAGCTCTATGTTTATTCATTTATACTGTTAACGTGGGGTACAATTATTAAAATACTATAGAGATCATTCGCTCACTAAAGATTGCATATTTATCTTACATATACCAATTTGTACATCTAAGGTTTCCCATCGACTACCTCTATCTATCTATCCTTAAAATCAAGTTTGCTGGATACCGAGTCACTGCTGGTGACAATGCCATTTGATTTATAGAACGCAATTTGCTCTGTGGGACAAACGTTACATTTTTTTTCAAATCTACCTTGGTACTGTTCGATAATATTCGAGCTACTATAAACTATCGATCACCACTATTCTTGTATTATCAGTAAGACCACAGTTATTATAATTCATTTATCCATGATTTCGAGTAGTGACACAATCTACCAACTTACTCTATATTCCCTCTTGTCTTCAGTTAAGCACAAAACTGTAGTGATCTTTTCACAAATAATGTCAGAACGAACAGTATATCGATACAAATATACACATACAGTGATGTGTAATCATTGTTGCTGTCTCATAATGGTAACTAACAGTTGAGCATGCTCTTTCAGTAATCCATCAAATAGCTAAATCTTATTGATCCTACTCAATTGTCTAACAATTGCAATAACATTAAGAATTTTAGTATGATCAAGTGAAAAACAAAATCTCAGGTCATCTACGTATCATAGACACACATATAATCTGTAAACAATTTTATGTACATAATGATAGCACAAAGTCAATAATTTGGATGTAGTGGGCTTGAAAATTGAATAGCGAACTGTTTCACAATCGAATCAATCAGTTCCTCAAGGTCAAGGTGATTTATACCAATCTTATATTTTTGATAGTATATGATAAGTGTAATTTTCATTGTGACAAACGCAGATATTTATAGTATTTATTGATCAATAAACCTGAATTACTTTGATATAACAGTTTGACTATAACAATCAGCTAACCAGAAATTTATTTCAAGATCAACAAGATGTTTCATTGAAGAGTTATGATCGGTGGATTTCAAACAAACCACCTGTCAGACAGTTAATGTCAGTGGCTAGGACTAGATGATGGTCGTGCTCTATCATTACAGATTGATTGTAGTGGACATTTTACTATTTGACACATGTTCAGTGATATTGATTTTTGAGCGTTCATTGGAAAATTTGTTGGTATTAAGTTCAACATTACTTAACTGTTGACAGCTAGTTGGATGTAGTTAGTAGGAAATCACTGTTGACCTAAGTTTCGTGCTAACAGGCATTTGACAGCGATGTATACCTTAAGTCATGATGGAGCCTTTGTTCACTGGGAGAATTACACACGTGTCATATAGATTCATAGTTTGAGATGGTGCTACTGAGCAATTGGCATCTCGTAAGAGTGGGATATTTACATTGACTGGTCACTAAATGGTAACAAATGTCACGTTAGCCTAATCCTCAAGTACTGGTAGAATTCTACTGATCAAGGTCAAATGAAACTATTAATAAGTCGATTTCGTCTTCACTATTCTCAGATGTTAGGTGGTTAAGCGAAAACTATTAGAAACATTAGAAGTTAACTTCGTACCACTTGGCAATCGTTAGAGAACCGCGATGTTTAGTTGCTACGACCTTACACTGCAACCTGATTGATAGAATTAATTTGACACCAAAGAACCAGACAAACATGATATTCGTCACTATTCAATCATATAGTCGGAATACTAGTTTGATATCATCAAATAACTGAGGAGTCCTATACTAGGATAAAATAATTCTCCTATGTTGCCCAGTTTTCATTGGAATCCAGCTAAGGTCAGTCTATGACGAATACATAGAATAAATATTATTACAATTATTGGTAGATAAAAATATTTCTGTATTCAAGTACTACTTATTTCCCTTAACTCTTATTGGAAATCTGTATTAAACTTATTATAACAAAATCTATCGTAGCATAAAATGATATTTATCAGAAACGAAGAAATATTGTACCTACTCCATGTATAGTATGGCATAAATTTGCATTAATACCACAAGATGAAACAAACTAAAGAATCAGAAAACGAGACAAAATCATCTAAGTGGCAGTGAGAATAAGAATGAGTAAACGTTGTGAATGTATGGTAAAGAAAGAATTAAGAGCTTGGGAATACTGAAACTTTAGATTAAGAGTTAGTGCATTTACGCCATTTTAGTCGATTATGAGCTCTGTCTTACAAAGTCTCGAACTAGTAATTATCACGTGAACAAAAACCAGGTAGTTTGACGTTTATATACGATTAAGATTAAAGAAATACAACTCCGTAGATTGATATTACAGTTTAGCTTTGTTGCTTTCAGCTTTATCTTAACCTACTTCTATGACGGGAAATAATTACAAATTGTGGTAGGAGATCGTTAGGTACAGATAACACAACCCAGTTACGTCAGATGATAAAGATTTACTACTAAACGTCATTGACTTTGGTGACCAATGATAAAAATTAAATAATCTAAAGTTAGGCAAAACTACTTACCTAATAGGCGGAGGTTGATCTTGATTAATTTCATTTTCGGCATCATCAAGTGAGTAATCCGTATCAGCTAATGGATAGTTTATAAGATCATCATCTAGATGACCATGTGTACTATCTGGGGATTGATAACGTAGCTCGAATAATAACAATATCTAATGATGTATAAGTGTAATCAGCGAAAACAAAGTGATTATAACTCGAGTAAGAGAAAATAACAAAGTGAATGGAGTAAATATTATGCTGATTAATTGCTTAATATTAAACAGTGTAGTAATGCTTAGTTTAGCATGGGCAACAGCTGAAGTTATTTGATATTCTTCTGTGTAAATATTTCAGTCTTGTGAAAAGTCACTGAGGTCTGAATATCTCATTTTTAACTTACAGAGATATGAAAATAGGCAACAAGAGTTCAAGTCTCAGAGGTACCAAAAAGTCCCTCAAGGATGTTGGTCGACAATCGTGATAAGTATTAATTAGCACAAAAACCTATGTCGTGTAGGAATTACTTCCATCTACCTCTAAAAGCCTGATACTATTGTATTTAAAAATATATTCGGGCCGATTATAGTTGTATGGCAAATATTTTGTGTGTGATCTTGACAACTACTAATCAGTACCTGTACGCGTTTGCCATGTGACTATCAGTCCCCAAACCGGAAATGAAGAACACAAAATCAATGAGCCAACCAGACAGAAATCATATTATATTTCAAACATTTTAATATATACACAAATTCAGATCACACAGTGAACCAATTAGGAATTCTACACCAATATAAAACAAAGAAGATAGTGGCGGTGAATAGGGGTAACATGTACACAACCAATTCACTGTAGTTCATAATAAGGGACAATGTACTAACAACAAATGCGCTAAACGGGAGGATAGGGCAAGACAAACGTAACAATTATAGAAATCAAATGTTCTACACTACTCGCAGTTAAAATGATTGAAATAATGTTCCAATATACAGTTCTGAGAGTTTGTTACACTTCTTTAGTCTCCCGGTACAACTAATAGCAAAATCGATGCTTGCTAACTGTCACCTGTCGGAATGATTCGAAGTTTGGTGTTTCGATTGTGGTTAAAATCAGTTTAACTTAATCTTGTCATTTAAAACATTAGTGAGTTTTAAGGGGAATATTTGATATTGCTATTGCTTCTTTCTACTGGATTATGACCATTATAATATATTCCCAAACTGTCTGTAAATCACGGTATATTATATTGACTCATACACATCCACAGTTCATAGGATTAGTGTACATATTAAAAGTCAGTAACGATGAATATAGGAGATTTATATTTGGAATGAACGTAATTCCAACAAGCAAGAAATCAAAACTAGTGGGGAAGTGATATGCCAGGCACCTAAAAAAGATTCTTGATCTTCGAGAACTGTGTTTTAGGACATTATTTCAATTATTATGACTGTTGACAGTTTAAACATTTCATTTCTATGACTGTTATGTTCCCCTTGCCCGGTCCTCTCGTTTAGTGTATTTGCTCTTAGTATGCTGTTTATTACTACGAGCCATAGTTGCTTAGTTGTGTACACTCACTTCCACTATTCCCCTTGTTCTGTATCAATATTTGATTCTTGATTGGCTTACTGTGTGGTCTGGTGGTCTGAGTGGGCTTAGGTCAGTTGCGCATTATCAACTAGGCACATCTCATTGGCGTTCGTTACTCCCACCCAAATCCTCCTTCCTTTCTTTCTTCACGCCTAACAGGAAGTAAGGTTACATTGTTCAATCATGCTAAAACATCCAAACTGAAAAATAATAAATGTACAACCAATACAACTAGTTAATATGCTCGGCGTGAAAGGGGGGAGGGTGGAACTATCGCTACAAGTTGTTCTGGATGAATGACAAACTTTCATTGAAGTGATATGCTTATATTAATTGAAAACTAGGTAATAAGTAATTGTTTTCGTAAAAACTGGTTGAAAAATTTGACGAGCACTTATTCTAAGACAGTTTGACTCATTCGTAAGCATTTCAGCCCTATTAAAACATTTGCATTGTTGGCTTATTTGACGTACGACATGATGTCTGACTGATAGTTTAGTAAATTAAAATGTCAATATGACAATCTACACTTACAGTCATATGACTTTAGTGATGCAAATATAACAACGATGAAGAAATTCATACATGTGACTAAGGTGAGGCTATCAAATCATTTTTCAAAGAATTTGTAGTGAAGACTTACTATAATATACCTACCTCACAAAAATCTTTACTAAGATTTACCCACAAATGGATACATACCACATTGATTTCAACCATGTATATGTGATTCTCACTATAAATCTAGTTTTTCTCATGGTTTCAATGGGAAAGATCTAATTTAGTGAATCATATTTGATTAATGATGCTAAAACCTATGATTAAATAACAATAAAACCAATCCCAAATACAATTTCTGTGTCAGTCTAGTTATAACCCTAATTGTAACTTCTAATTCTAACCTTACAACATATTCATAATATGAAATACTAATTTTGCTTAATTCTATGAAAATTAATTCATACGTAAAATGCTATTCTTCATCTTAGATTCCAGTAGTATTCTTGAATTTAAGTCCAGCAGTGCTGTAAAATAGGGGGGGGGAGTGTATTGCAAGGTAAGGCAAAAAGTTAGGTAAAAAGCTGTAACATGAAAAAGTTTGGACAGAATGTAGCAAAGGTCTTCAATTTTCCGAATGTTCGGATATTGCTTCCTACCCAACCACTTCGTTTTATGTGATTTAGCACCAACTTTAGGGCTAATCGGGTTAGTTTCAGTTTCCTTATGACTAGGAAAGAAGGTTGAATTACCCGTGTCAGTCTTAGCGATAAGTATCTCTCAGTTGACTCAACATCTTTTTGAATATACATATTGATGAAGCTGGCATTACATTGGTAAGGTGCGGAAATTCATTCGTCGACTACTGTTACTAAAAAGAACCCTGTAACTTTAGAAAGAGTCATATTTTTAACAGAGAAAGTCGAATGTTTCTTAATCTTTAACCTAAATATTGATCCTGGCTATTAAATTAATCCGAACCCGCGATAACCTTGACTAAAATATCTCATTTCGTACTGGTTAATCAGAGAATTTTGAGTGGCCGTTTATGTGCTGCTTTTATTTGTTCTTACATTGTGATCTGGGCCATGTTCTTCGTTTTACTCACCTATACTTGACACTTTTTACATGCATTTTCATTGACATATGAGGTGTGTGAATAGTTTAATTCAGTTAGATAAATACTGAAAACAATTGTACTTTAAACACCTATTATGCGACACCTCAGTTGTGTGTACCTATGACTTCGTCATGAGTCAAATTCAAGATGTTCCGTCTCCATGGAAGTGTGTTAACTTTAAGCCTACAACATATTATTCTATGATTCACACCTACAAATTCCTTCTAGCTAGAGTCTGTGACGTAAAATAAAACTGAATATCTTCCAGATGCGTCTAAATTATGCCTTCAATATTGATTAAATTTTAGAAGAATCCAAAAAGTTCTCTTGTGAAATAATGACCCGTAGAATTCAAAAAATCCAAGGTTCGATTAAATGTTAGTCCTCAAAATAAGATCTAAATCATTGATACTTACCCCAGTTGGATGATGTGAACTATTCACAAGATTTTCTCGAAATGTTGAATGTACATCTCGAGTCAATGGATAGAGATTGATTGTTACAGTTCCTAATAAACTGGAGCAAATAACAAATTAATTAGCTAACAGGATTAATCTTTAAGTGTATGAATTAGATATAGAATGTTACTTGATTAGTAAAAATTAGTAGGAAACGATGCTTGAGAAGATCAAAACTGAGTTCTAGGTTTGAACCCATACCACTGAATGTCACAGTTAGAGACACAACTACGTTGACATTAATTACGTAAGATAGTTGTCAATGCTGCATAGAGTCACTTAGACAACGGGTCATGTTGTAACTTTCTTATCAAGAGTCTGATCAGCATTCAATCATCATTCATGATGAGATTAATTCACATGATCATAGTTCTATAATCAAAGCATACGAGTTATACCTTCAGCACCGAAGACAGTCTAAGATTTTTTGATACTTCGGATATCTTATATTTTTTTCCATTAAAGCAATCCAATCTTAACTCAACTAGATGGTAACAAAGTTACCTCATATAAAAATGTGAACTAAACCTATTTTCTTGATTCTTATCAACTTCTTTAAGGCTTATTATTGTCTTTAAATAGCATTTAAATGTAGGGAAGATGATATACTGTCTCTGCTGAAATGACAACTAAAAATAATAAAGGTTAGAGTTTCAGTTCAAATAAACATTAAATAAAACCTAATGAAGCATAGACAAATCTTGCATTCTGTAGTCATATTTGAAGTGCACCCTGTATATGACCAAGTTACGTTTGTCGTATTACCAGAGCAACTTCTAACGATCGAACCCACTTTTACGAATGAGAATAAATCAGAATGCGATGAAGGATAGAAGAGAAGTTATATTTGATCGTGAATAGAGCGTCAATGGGATAGCAACGTCTAGGCTGGCAAACTAGAGAGAGGTGCTTCCCACTGTGCGGCGTGACGTGATCTGGTCATGATGCGTGGCCGAGCGCCTTCAACTAGTATTGTCCGCTAAAACAAACATGGTCAGCATCAATGTCGAGGACCTATGTAACTATTTATTTTGGGAATTATTTACCGCTACATATTAATTAGTCATCAATCTAAACCCAAGAGGATTCATGTAAAGCTTGAAAATCAATCTTCAGTTAGGTTGTAAGTATTCACTGATGAGGAGTTTTATGGTTATCCATAAACAAAATTATACGGACATCAAGTACAGCATAACTTACCTATCTGGTAATCCTTTTCTTATTTGATATGCTTTTAAAATTAACACATCTTTATCATCTAATGAACGACTAACTGGCCAACTAATACGTTGTCCAAAATAGACACTATCATGTCCAGTTGCAATTCGTGAATTCAATTTAGCCTCTAAATTAACAAAAAATAATTAAGAAGTAATCAGTAAACCAAAAACCATCATGATCAGTTCCATAAACATAATTCCTTTTGTTCATTTAAAGAGATCAACTAAGCGGAATATGTTCTTGAATGTCTTCACAAAGGAGAAATGCAACTACACGGGCCATCAAGTCGATAGTGTGAAATCTTTTAAAAATAAGTTATACATTGTATCAACTTTTAGTCTTTCAGCATTTTCCAAAACTAATGCAAATAATAATTGATCATAAGATTCATTCAACTAAAAGGAATTAGTTGTTAGTCTCTCATTACTCCAGCCCCATACCTCCACCGGCGGGGACTTAACTTTTATTACATTACATCATTTATTCATTAAACGTCTTACATCCTATTACATTAATATATCATCTTTTAGGTGATAGTATAAGTTTTAAATTTACAGTTTTATATCTGGCACCATAATTTCTTGAAGATTGGGAACACAGTTATTCATTATTACTAACCAATGATATCACCGCCACAAAATTTGTCGAACAATTTAGTATTTAATTTTTCATTCTGATGAACACAGCATTTCATGAAAACCTTATTTCAGTGTGATACAATGTTGATTCACATAGGTTTACTGTATACTTTGATGATGATGATGATGATGATGATGATGATGATGATGATGATGATGATGATGATGATGATGATGATGATGATGATGATGATGATGATGATGATGATGATGATGATGATGATGATGATGATGATGATGATGATGATGATGATGATGATGATGAATACAACCGAGTGATCAGTAGTGAGAACTAGGCAGGATTATATTGACAATATATTCAATAACCAATTAGCATGCTTCATCCAATTTTACAAACAGTTATTATCAGAAAAATTCATTCATAGTGTCACTAATCGATTGATCTAATTCATAATTCTTAGTAGAAAGCATGGAGACAACTATAAACCCTCTAACCAAGGTTCCCTATCTTGACAGTTTACAACATTACACTACCTGTCATATAGTAAAATAAACAGGTAGAAAGTGTCCACTGTTACTAATCCCTAATTTATTTAATTAACTGTCATATAACCAAGATATATTCATCTGATGCTATATGGTTGGTGGTAATGAGTTAAAAACCCTGAACAAAGATTTTATGATAGTTGTTACTTATCAAGTATATAGGTTATCTTAAAAGAACCAATGACTTTACATCAAGAAGTTTGGATTCATTTCACTCAATGAAACAATTAAACAGATTACACACAAGTTATAACACTATCTGAGTTATGGTTTATTATTCGTCGTTATTGTTATTCAGGATAACAAGTGATTAGTATCCTTTAGCATATATGTATTCTATGCAGATTACACATCCTTACTAAATAGCTTTACAACTTATGAACAGGTCATTATCAGTCACGACTTAAACAGGTTGACATTTAAAGCATATGATTCGTGGTTAGAGTCTCGATATGAATGACAATTATATCTGACTTATATGTATAAAAGTAAAAAGAAGTATGCTACGTGAATTCCAGTGCTAGCCACAATCTACCATCACAAATATCATATTGTTTACACATTATTATTATTGTGAATTGCCAAATTAACAATGGTACCCTAATAACATCAATCTGAGATCAGTCCAATTAACCAAACTTAAGACCAATTTCTATTCAATTACACTAATCGGCTCACTAATGACTAACTTCAGGGTGTTCCTGAAGTTCTAGTGAGAAATTGACGACAGTTCGTGCTGGAAGTACGAATTCTACCATTTGATGCTGTCAAATTGGTATAGAGGGTTTGACATTCGCCAACATAAAGACCTTTATTTCGGTTCTTCCGAAGAGTCCAGTGCTTCCTGGATTTAGATGATACTCGATCAATATCAATCTGTGACGAATCCAATCAGCTGAAGAGGAATCATTTACCTGATTTGTACATGATGAGTGACTAGTTGTCATTTTTTGTTTATTAACATGTTAACATACGTAATGAAAACACAACTAAAATTGACTTCGAATAATTCGGTTTATACAAAATGTTATCATGGTACTTCAATGAGAAGTATTATCAAGAACATTAAGTCTGTTAATTAAATGGTGAGTAATCATTGTATTTCACAGAGTTATGCCTTTTCATTACATACATAAAGTTAGCATGATGACACTAAACCTTAATCAACTTATACTGTAAGTATTGGTTTCTTTTCGTTGGATGATTTATCTCAACTCATTAAAGCCAAAGTATTGAAGGAACTGAAAAGCCTGACAACTATGGGTAGAACGAACGAGAAACTACGTATTTAAACAATCACGCCATCGTAGTCATGTTGAGTGGAGTTGCACATCTTGTCAATATGGATTCAACTTTTAAACATGCCTATATGCTTATAGAACTTGATTACATGTATTAGGAAAATCATTTATCCTTCATACTTATACGATGTTCATATCAAACTATTTCAAACAAGAAAATTAACGGCAGTTGAATTCAAGTGGTTTTGTGAAGATTAGCATTAAGTTTACTTGATTTGATTCGTCACAGATTGATATTATTTGAGTACTGCTGATAACTAGGGAGAATCGGATGGAGGTTTTGTCCTAATAGGGGACTCGTCAAAAGAAAACAAACCACGTCTATTCAAGGGATCCAACCGAATGAGGTTGTTCTCTGTGTTTTAACTTTACGTATCTGATACGGTACTGACAATATAATAATATCTAAAAACTAGTATTTGACCAAATATATTCTATCTTGATAGATTTAGATTAGAAAATGACTGTTCTTAGTAGTAGTGTTTTCAAAGCTTTTCAGCACTGTGTGAGTTAATTACTGATCAGTAACTCTAAGATCTGTACATAAAAAGTGGTGTGTCTTGTCCATATTAGTGATCGAATTCCATCGATTAATTGACCAGTCGACGGCAATCAGTTTCTACCTGATAGTGATAATTACAAGCTAGATGTTCAAATCACACAGTGTGAATTAATTCTTGGAAGAGTGTACACGACTATCATTAAACCTAGTGAAAGCAGAATTTTCACCCTACAATTGACTGCCACAATCAATTAAAAAGCAGTGCCTGTTACCGTATGTGGATCATAGGCCGCCGACCAGCATTCTCTAACCAACTCTCAACTGAGCTTTCCTTTCTAGCTCTTCCTAAGTGCTCTTCATTCTCTTCATGTCTGTCTCCAGTTCACGATGCAATATGTTCTCGAGTCATCCTCTTTTCCTTTAGCCTTCACAATTCCAAGTTAGTGCTTGTCTAGTGACACAGGTTGATGATTTATTCAACGTGTCTACTATCATCCCCCCCAGCCTCTTTGCCTAATATCTTCCTCGGCTGATATTCGATCAATTTGTTCTCTGCCATAGAAGGTTGTTGTTGATGGTATCTGGTCAACGGATCCGAAGTATCTTAGTCAAACAGTTGTTTAAAAATACTTGTATCTTCTGAAGAATGCTTTTTGTAGTTCTCAATACAACTTTCAGCTCCATACAACAGAACTGTATTCATATTTGTATTGAAAATTCTGACTCTAATATTGACTGAAAGTTGGTTTGAGTACCTGATGTTCTACTTCAAATGTAGAAATGCTGCCCTTGCCTTACCAATCCGAGCTTTAACATCCGCACAAGACCCTCCTTGTTTGTTGATGACGCAGCCCAAGCATGTAAAGTTTCATACATCTTCCAAAATTTCTCCGTCAAGTTTAGTGTAATTGGGTTAGTGTTCGTTGTTTTGCATCGACGGATCTAGTTTTTCTTTCATTTGTGTAAGTTGAGGCCTACTACTGGCTGTAGAGGCTGCTACTACACTGTCCGTCTTCATCTTCATATGCTGCTGTGTGTGGGATAGAAGAACTAGGTTAATCATCAGCAAAGTTTAAGTCATCTAGTTGTATCGATGTTGTCCACTGTTCTCCTAGACTACCTTGAGCTGTCAACCACCATCACAAAGAGAGGGAAAAGGGCGAGAAAAAGCAGCCTTGTCTGATATCGGTCTTCACTTCGAATGGATCCGTGATTTGACCTTCATTCACGATTTTACAGTGTAGTCTGTCGTAAGAATTCCGTATGATGTTGACTATCTATTCGGCTACTCCATCATGTTCTCCTATCCATGCTGCTAAATGCTTATTCGTAATCGATGAAATTGATGTTAAGTGGTAAATTCCATTCAATTGATTGTTCAACAATTATCCATAGTGCTGTGATTTAGCCGGCATATAATCTGTCCTTACGGAATCCGACCTCTCGATTTTGAAGTTAGGTGTCAATTGGATCTCTCATTCGGTTCAATAACGCTCTGTTGAACACTTTTCTTGATAATAAGAGTAGAGTGATGCCTGTGTAGTTTTCGCAATTGCTGATATCTCCTTTCTTTTGTATCTTGATGTGATACTCTTGTTTCCAGTCTGCTAGCACTTTTTCTACCTCCCAAATCTTTCTGAAGAGAATGTGGAGTATCTTTGAAGTTACTTCTATATCTGTCCTCAGTGCCTCAGTTGGTATGTTGTCTGGCTCTGGGAAGATGGCTAAATGGTGTAAGCTAAGTCTTATGGTGTGAAAAGAAGCATATAAGAACGAAGAAACTGTCTATCACTTTCTGCTTTTCTAAATGTAGTCAATCCGTAATGTAAAACTACGACATTTCAACGTGAATTCAACTACCAAGATGGAAGACGTTATTCTTCTGTATAAAGAAAAGCTGTTTATCCAGTCTCCGAAAGTTTTTAAGAATACACTAAACACATCAATTAATTAATAAGTTCTATACATTGCATTATTGAAGGGTTGATCTATTTCATGGCTAAATAAGGGTAACCAATCAAGACTTGGTCGGAATACTAATCATCTTTAAAACTCATTTTAACTAACGAAGCCTAGTCACTAAGGCGGAATGATGTTTAAGATGAAATTTTATGTGTTTGCTGTTAGTGACATAATATACATGAGGAAAATCTATCATAACAACTAACTAGATAAACGTTACATTCATCACTAGTTTATGATAAACCAATGTAAATATCTCATTCTTCCAAATTAGTTCAGTGACGACTTCAACTATGAAATTGGATAATGTGTGAATGAAAGTCAAAGAAATTATGAGTTCCCTTATGAAATGACCTTCCAGCTGCTTGCGGAAAAAAGAACAAATAGGACTTGTGCTATGACTATGACCGGATAGACTTAGAAACGATTACTAGTTTTCATGATATCTGGGTGATCGAAGTCCCCCTCCCAGATATAAGTAAATATAACGAACGAGTTGAGATCAAGTTATTCATTGGGTAAAAACGATGGCTTTCATATATCGCATGTTGCAGTAATTAGCAACAGGAAATAAAAAATGCATTAAAGGTTGAATTAGGTAGTGTGTGTACAGAATTCGGGAAAATAGTATCCTAATAAGGTTACAATAACTCTAGAAAGAAAACACGTATAACAATCGTTAATAGGTCTGTGAAATGCTCATAATTTAAACAATACGATTATCATAGTTACTTAATGTTTAACAGTAAGGTTCCCAACAGCACGAAGAATAGACTTGATGGATTGTGATTCTCAGTTCTTTGCCCCAATATAACACCTGAAGTTTGACTAAATGCTATTGGAGGTTTTTAGAGTTTGCTCATGTATACCTAAATGTTAGAGTAGGTTGATTATAAACTGTGCATTTTCTTACTTATAATAGTTGTTATTACACATTAAACGTGTAAGTGAGGTCTCTTGATGTACTGATCAAATTACTGAAAAAAACATTAACATTTAGTAATGGTTAATCTTAATTGCATTTTCTATTGATCTGTTAAGGTGTATACTACTTGAGTAAATGGCCCAGATACTAGAAAATACACATTGATTTAACATAAAGTGATTTTATAAAAGTTAGCTTTAACTTGTCATTTGTCTTAGTTACTGTGTATTCTTTACTGAATACCAATAAAATCCACGAAGCATTGAACATACATAAAGTCACTGACTATACTTCATAATAGAACCAACAAACTTTAACGACGTTTGTTAATCACTTAAAATAAAATACATCAGGTGTGTAATTTTATTTTGGATTAACGAAATTATTACAAGAGAGTGTTGTGATATGAAACTTCAAATGAGACAATAGCCACAACACCAAGGAATAATTATGTGATATGCCGGGCACCTAACGAAGATTCACTATCTTCTAGAGTTATGCTTTAGAACATTATTGCAATTATTATAACTGTGGACAGCTTAAACATTTCATTTCTATGACTTATGTTTCCCTTGCCCAGTCCTCTCGTTTAGTTTATTTACTCTTAGTATATTGTCTATTACTATGAGCTACGGTTACTTGATTGTGTATAACCTATCCACATACACTGCCACTCTTTCCTCTGTTCTGTACCAATGTTGGATTTGTGATTGGTTCACTGTGTGGTCTGATTTTATATATATATATATATATATATATATATATATATATATGGGCATGATTAAAATACAATACGTTCTCACTTCCCGGTTTTCAGTTCTCCGTTTCCGGTTCCCAATTCTGGTTTTTCTATTGTCCGCCTGGGGGTGAGTGGACTTAGGTCAGTCGCGCATTATCAACTAGGCATACTTCATGGGCGTTCGCGTCTACCAACCAGATCCTCCTTCCTCTCCTCTTCACGCTATAACATTATCACTGTGTCCACTACTGGATAATTTCATCGAATAATTTCTATAGCTCTAATGTGAAAGTATAGCCATGTTATAACAAAACAAAGAATCGGGGATCACACCAAAGGAGTCTATTCTTTGTAATATCGGGATCGTTTACTGCTAAACTACATCTGTTATACATGTACCAACCGTAATGCTTAGATTACTTAAACTGTGAGTTTTTCACGAACACTACCATCCAAAACAAGGATCTTTATATATTTAAGTCTCATATGTAAAAATTCACTAAATTCTCTGATTATAAAGCTGATAAATAGCAAGTAATTTTCATTTTCAAAATGATAATAAACTTATTAAGTTTTCACATTGTTTTATCCTGATAAATCGGGCTATCACAATGTATGGAATATAGTATTATCTCGATAGTACTAATCGGTGCCCTAACATATCTGCCTTGTGATTATGACTCCTGAAGCCAGAAATCTAAATACGTAACAACAACTAATCCAACAATCAGACAGTCAGATTAGATTTCACTTACTGATTTATATACATATCAAATCCAATCACGCATCAAACAAATAAAGAGAATAACATCTACACAAAATGGACACAATAATAGCTAAGGATTGAAGATACAGGTATCTGATTAATTGGTTATAGTTCCTTAGTGATGAATAATATGATGAATGTTTATGAGCTTAATAGGAGGTTAGGAAGATGGGAAGATGACAATACTAGAAGTAAAATAATCGATTTACATATATTCAAAAAAAATGAAATAGTCTTCAGAGAAGCAGTTCAAAAAAGTTCTTTGTTCTTCTTGAATCGCCTGTGTTATTTTTTTTTTTGAAACTAACATTTACCAGAATATTACTATTCTTTATGAAGTAAACTGATGTAAATACCAGAACAAAACATAGTAACTATAATGGTATTTTGAAAATTGAAATGATTTACATAAACGATTTCATCATGATAACGACGAACTGACTAAATAAATGAGTATTTAATACGAAGGTAAATCTGCTGTATAAATTGAAGGTAAATGGTAGATTTTCACTGGTCACTGAATGTTATATAATACAAGAATGATAAATAATAGAGTATAATGCTCATAAAAGATTTCATTCTGTACACCATTCTTTATAACATTTACTAGATTAATGTTTCTCATACAAATGAGGGTTACAATTGATTATTGAAAAGAGGTACAATGTAGTTATGATTATAATCATTTAAAAAGTCAGGTTCCAAGTTATGCCAAAAAACATGTAACATGAATGTGCTATATACCATCGCAACAATCAACTTACGTATGAACATGTAAGAACACAAACACACAGAGATCAGTAATCATGATCCAATCTATAAAAGTACCTTCATACATACATATAAATATGACTACCAATATGATACATTAGTAGAAAATATTAGATAATCATAATGCCCCACTGACAAACATTTAATTTAGACGAGTCATAAGATTGACATCAGATGAATGTCTGTAGTGTTGAATAAGGGTGCCTTGGGAGTGTATTCTGAGGTTTATTGAAGCCTTAACAATACATATGTTGAAACGTTTCACCACCTACTCGACCATCCACCACCACCACCAACCAATATATTTTCTCAACTGATTCGTTCGAATACCAAACTTGTCCTGTTAACAAATTTATCGTATATCTAGAGTGGTGTGTCATTGTTTCGTATTTCATTCTCTTTGTTTACGATTCTCCTTATTTCTTAACTAATTCATCTTTAGATTATATGAGTCGTAGTGTGTAAATATGCATCAAACAGCAATTTGATAAACCGCCTTTTCTCATCACATTATCTATATGCTACAATTCATTAATATACATGAAGAGAGAGAGAGAGAGAAGATTAGTAGTTCAGTAGGATGAATTCGATTTGATTGCCTTCCTCGAGTTGGATGGTGTAACTTTGTGTATCTTCCATCTTCATTCTGGATGACTTCATCAATGCAAATATCTCATAGAAGTGAGCTATGTAATTTTCTCCACCACTGGAGGAAATTCATCTACATCTCAGTTAACCAAGTTCTAACATATAAACACATAATTCTAATTAGTTGTGACGACGATGATGATTGAATTTGAATATGATATCACGAAGTAACCTCGATTATGCAACAATTAAATATCAGAAATCAATATAATGCGAATTGATTAAAGTTAGAAATATCAATCGCTGGATGCAAACTTATTGCTCTAATGATCAAGTCTCCACAGGAAAATCTGAATGTAGTCAGCTAAATCTTGCTCAGTGGGATTGTGGATGCTCACCACTGTGGAGTTCATTACTTGCATGAAATAGGTGTCCAGTGTTTAGTGATTTTCAATGATTGTCTGACCCAAATCGATTCATGATATCAAATTCAATCATACAATTATTCGTTGATTAATAATTACCATTATCATTATGCTAGATCACAGATCGATTGAGATGGGAAGCTTACTACTGGATGTCACCTTAGTAGTAGCAATGATTAGGCGTTCGTCATTATATCGTAAAGTTATAGGTTTGATGTTTGGTTAGATGGAGGGTTAATACTGCAACAGTGGAGTATGATGGTAGAATAAAACAGTAGGTCGGTTCTACTCGGTATTAATTGTATTTAAACGTGATCATTTTTTGTCGAGTACAGGTGATAAATTCAAATAAGTCTTCATGATACCAGTTGAACAATGTCTAAGTTATTTAGGCCACGGCTGACCCACTGTATGATTTACGGATGCCATGGAAGTGTATGCTGAAGTTTGTTGAATCCTTAACCATACGAAAGTCAAAACCCTACTTATAATAATTTGTATTTACATTAAACCTATCATGTTTAATTTAATTTAATTGTCTTATTTTTCTTATCTTCCAATTTGTCTAGTTTGATCCCAGTTTCTTTTTTATTAATGTTGTAATAAGCACATTTGTGGTCAACTTGTCCGAAATATACTTAGTCAATTATGAGATTGAAGTTAATATCGTAAGTGGGGTACATGGTACTTAGAAGTTCTAAACTAGAAGAAATTAGTCACCATGTGTTGCTACATAGGAGACTGCCCAAATACAAGTTAGTACTACATGTCAGGTAAGGTAGATATTTCTGTGTGTTATATTTTCATTCAAACTACTATGCGGTTTTAGACGATCTATCCTGTTGTTGAACCAATCAACATAAACCACTTAACAACTTGTTTATCGTAGTTTAATATCGTTCAGATATATGTATAAACAGCGGTATTTTGTTTAAATAAGTAATTCTTTTTAATCTTACGCCATACATTCTTCTTCGAATATTCCCTGGATCAGTAAGATACAGGATACTGTGAGGGCTGGGAGGGGGAGGGTGGCGTTAGCAGACACTTATGTTTGTCCTCACATATTATATAAGGCATTAACCTGAATTACACAAGCGTTGGAAACTGAAAAGCACTAAATACCTGCTTTATTCTGTTATGGGACCCCTCAAAAGTGAACATCTGTCATAGTTTCATAATAGCGCCTAACTGTTGATCCACTAGGCCAGTTGGTATCCAACAGTTGTTATTTCTAACCCCAGTCAACGCTAAATTTTTTGTACAACAACATCCGTTTCTACTGGTGAGAAACTGTATGATACTTGACTCGAATGTCAGGAATTACCCTACGAAGTTAGTCACTAGTAAGTTAGTATTGTTAGGACACTAATATTAGTGTTTCCACAATACCTTATTACTATTATATTTATTATCACTTCGTGTATTAACAGTACAAATCAAGTTCCGATTATCGTAATATAATCAAATCGATGCTGTCCACTCTCCTTCAGTTAATATTAACTTTGTCTATGAAAACTCTTACTAAATTAAAAGAGTTACTATAAACTGTGTATCTATCTTATCTATGTTCTATCAATTGAATGGAGCTTTGTATTGTTAGCATTAGGTAACTGAATCACTTACCTTTCCTTATCTATGTTGACAAGATCATTAGTACATACCTTAAAATGCAACGAACTATAACATTTTCCTTACAATCAATTAACAATTTTACCTAGAATTGGATTATCTATTGTTTATGATCTACCTAACCTTCTAATTGATAATCTCTCATGTTATTAAGTGATTTACTGAGATAATTTCCATATACTTATCGATCGATCAGTAAAGTGAATCCAATATTTTCACAGGAATCGATTTATTATGTTACCCTTTTAAAACGACAGTTACGTAGTTAGAAATCATGCTCATGATACATAACACACAAAATGGAATAAAAATTATGAATAGTATTCAATGAAATTTCAATCTAACAGAACAAGTCATTAAGCTACATATATACTAAGATAAACTTGTATCTTCCTGTTGGTTTGTTATGGACTAAAACTGGGCAGTCTCTCTTGTTATATGTGCATCCTGAGCGGATTGCCTAGATATAGCGATCACTCACAAGTATTATTTAAGTTGGATTATGACTGGTAAGTGGAATCTATGACGCGCGTTTCGTTCTCCTTGGGGCTTGTCGGCTGGATGTACCTGTATTCCAATGTTGATGTTCACAGTAGGATTCGAACTCAGTCCAAGGGTCCTGGGTTCCGCTTTCCAGTCATAATCCAATTTCAAATATTACTTGTATATTATCGCTAAATCGAGGCAATTCGCTCAAGAATCACATTCAGCAACAGAGACTGACCAACTTTAGTCTACAACAAGTCAACGGGAAGATACATGCTCATCCTATATGCCTGTCGCCAAAGTGTGACTGTCTTGATTCAGTAGCCTACTGGTGAACATAATGGCGTTTAGCACAAAATGAACTGAGTTCGAATCCCACTGTAAACATCAACAATGAGATACAAGTACATCCAGCCGATGAGTTCAAAGTGGGACGAAACGTGAGTCCTAGATTCTACTTTCCAATGATAATCCAATTTAAATATAACATATATACTGTTGTCTAAAAGGAACTATTTAATGTTTCACCATTTAAAATCATTCAATTCTATAATATAACAACACTTTCAAAATCTTTATCATAACATAAATTTATCATGTAATTTACACTAACATAAACTTACCACGAAATGAAACTTTAATTCTACGATCACCTTTTCCAGTTAATCCAACTAAATATTTAAGATCTAATGTTAAAGACATTTCAGTAAACTATCTCAATAAGTAATAATGGTAATAGTTCCACAAAGATATTTACTTTCTAGTTTAAGATATTTATTAATTCATCTTTTGAATATTGAAATAATAAATATGGTATATGTATCATTTAATGCATATAACAATTGATTTACTAATCTATGTGTAATGAATGATTTAATCATGACGAGAACTGATTTTACTACTTACTCAACTATGTTTAGAATGTTGATACATGTAAATGGATTACTTGATTGTATTTCATCAGTTGTCATTGTATCTATGTGTTAATGTATGTAATTATGCTTAAATATGTGTAGAGATTCGATCTCATATGTGTTAGATTTGTTATTGAAATGACAAATTAGAATTTCTTCTTCAATTGAATTCCAGTATAAGTGTTGGTACTTTTAATAATCGATCACGTGTCTACTACTACTACTACTACTACTACTACTACTACTACTACTACTACTACTAATACTAATACTAATACCAATTACTAAATTGAATTGTGTTTTGAACTAATACTGAATACAAAGCATAGATACATAGTAACAAAATAAATACGATAGACAGAACAATAAACTGTTTCTCTATTACTCTGTATAATGCAGTTTTCTTCATTTATAGTGAAATCAATGTAGTGTGTATGTGTGTGTATGTGTGCTTGTGTGCATAGGATTCTTAATTGTAATCAGTTTCTCTTTAATTTGATCTATAATATGAAAGTAGTATGAATATACAAAGTTTATTTGATTGATTTTAGTTATTACTATGTAATAATTTATCAGTGTGAATAACTGAATTGTATACTGAAGATAGTTTACTGCTTTGAAAGTATAGTTGTTGATTCGAACTCTACCATGGGGTAAGAGGGGGGGGGGCAGAAGAGACAAATATTAGTTCCTATAAGACTCTAGAAATACATTGGTAGTGTGTATTAACTTGAACAATAACTCAATCAATGCATCCATGTTAACCCACGTGGAACATAGTCTGACAACCAGCATTCTGTAACCAACTCTGTCCTGGACTTTCCTTTCCAGCTCTTCTTAACTGCTCTTCATTCATTTCATATATGCCTCCAATCTGTTCTTGGGTCGTCCTCTTTTCCTTTAGCCTTCACAATTCCAAGTTAGTGCTTGTCTTGTGACACAGTTTGATTATTTATTCAACGTGTCTACTGTCACCCCCCCCCAGCCTCTTTGCCTAATATCCTCCTGGGCTGATATTCGGTCGATTTGTTCTCTGCCATTAAAGGTTGTTGTTGATGGTATCTGGTCAACGGATCCGAAGTATCTTAATCAAACAGATGTTTATAAATACATGTATCTTTTGAATAATGCTTTTCGTTGTTTTCTGAGTTTCAGCTCGATACAATAGAATTGCTTTCACGTTTGTATTGAAAATTCCAAACCCTAAGTTGATGACACGAAGAATATGGCAAAGTTCAGTGAGAGTTTCAACAGATAGCAACAAGTGGTAAGTACGACTGAATAGGTGATCGATACCATAACGGAAAGAAATCAATAAAATTCAAGATCAATGAAAGCAAAATGACTCAGAACCATCTATACTTTGGCAGCGTTTTATTTAATAACTGGCAAACGAAACGAGATGAACAGCAGACAGAGAGGCAGAACAACAAAAGGACATAAAGTATGTTAGTGACGTATTGAAACAACATTGACAATACATGAATATTAAAAACGTATTTCTAAAAGTCAAGTTCAAGAAAATTGTTAATAAAGTTTCTAACCAAAATTAACATTTCTATATGATCTTGTACAAACTCATTTCAGTCGCATCAAATGTTATTGGGTTATGCATAGAGAAATAGAGTCCAGGCTGATAATAACTTGTTTTGGAGGGATGAATTTATTGGTAAGTAGGTAAATATCATCATTATTGACGTTTCTATTGTCATATGTACATCTTGAGCAATTTGCCTCGATTTAGCGTTATGTCTACAGTCTTACTAACATTGCGCAGTGGAATGCATGAAGAGTGTTCCGTTCTATCTTGGACATATGTACGTTGCATGTACACGCATATACAGAAAAAATGATGGACTAAAAATAGTACTAAATATCAATAACAGTAAGTTACAAGAGCAGTTTCCAAGAAACGATTCGTCAAGTAGTTATCCACTTAAAATAGAAATTCCTAGAACGCACTACTATTTGAATTATGCATGTAGAACATTATGTAGACAAGTGATAAACTTTTCATGATTGAAATGGTCAACATAAAGAACTCAGTACAATTTGAAACTTACAAGTATATAAGTAAATATTGTAAACTGATTGAAGTTATTTTAAAAATTGTAAGCCAAGGTTCACTGGAGAGTTATTTGGTTTAGGTTTGATGCTCTTTACATTCAAATATTAACCGCCTTATTAGGAAGTGAACACAGGACATTTAGGACTCACAGCTTGAATCTAGCTTCCAGACTACTGAATTAACATTTTTAACTTATGTCAATTTATTTGACCTGAAAGTCCTAGATTCTGTTCATGAAGGTGTCTTAGATGAGTGTGTCGAGTTTCTTGAATTACAATGATTATCAGTTTTAAATGTAAATCAACAAAATTAAATAATCTCCACAACTCTTCATGTTGAGATGGCTCCCAAAAACCTCAGTGGAGCCTCCAGAACTCTTGAAAAAGCCGGAGACATTCCATCCATTTACTGATCGACAGAACCTTCCAGAATTTCACCGTGGCATGTTCTGATTAGGTAATAGTTGAAACTTCTTAGTTCGAATTGGATGGATTATAATACTGATTTTGTTGTTTCACAATACTATAAAATACTTTTATTTTGTACAGAACTGACTCTCTCCACTTTACTGAAATAAAGTTTCTGTCTATTCGTCTTCTCTCTTCTGAATTTGCGACTAGGAAGATCTATGGCGTTCAAGTGTTAAAGTTGTTTGCGGCTAGTCAACTTATCATCTACGAATTACAACACTTTCCTTATGCTAAAAATAATTAAATAATCAAAATAAGTTTAAGGAGAAGAGTGGTCATATAAGGTGTTGCACATAGAAAATTGGTTGAAATTAAAATTCTATCACTAGACACCAGTTGACTCAGTAGTACTGATGATTACAAGTTTACTGTACAATTTGAAGATCTTGAATTCAGTGTTTGGTGAAGTCAAAAATATGCATAACTAGAAACAGTAGAGCTATCTGAGAATTCCTACTTTTCATTGGTACCTGAGTGATATCAATCTATAATCAATACATAGAAATAATCTAATTTATTTGAAGTTTACATGAATTTTCATTTAGATGACAATGTTTGCTTTTATAATGAAAGTAAGTGAGCTTCTAGAAGAAGAATAGAAATGTTTTTCATGTTTATTTTGATAAGTAGCAATATCATATGTTGATATATGATGACAATGTATATTGTAATTAGGATAAGCTTGTATTTTCCCGTTGATTTGTAATGGACTGAAACTGGTCAGTCTCTGTTTCGATATGTGCATCCTGAGACTGACCAGTTTCAGTTCATTACAAATCAACGGGAAAATACAAGCTTATCCTAATTATATATATATGCCCGTTGCACAAATGTGACTGTCTGGACACAGTAGCCTAGTGGTGAACGCGGTGGCGTTTGACACGAATCGGACTGAGTTTGAATCCCACTGTGAACATCAACATTGGGATGCAGATGCACATCCAGCCGATGAGTCCCAAATAGGACGAAACGTGCGTCCTGGATTCCACTTGCCAGTCACAATCCAATTTCAATGTATATTGTGTTTACTATGAAAAGTATTTGTTAGTTGAATTATCAGTACATAACTATCTGTATACTATTAGACAAAGTTTCACTATTGACTTATGCAGTAGGAACAAAATAGATTCTTTAATTGTATACAGTCATGTCATGGTTACAATAGTAGGTAAAATAAGATAAACGATTGATGAATGTAAATAGTGGAGATGAAATTTTGAAATCATCAAGATATATTCACAAAGGTAGTGATCTATCATAAATCAGACTGCTACTGCATATTACCCACCCCGTTAAACAGCCTCTTGTCTTTTCATTTAAGAAAGATGAAGTGATTACCATAAAACTTATCATATCAAGTATAGTCGACGATGAAAAGGAATGTATAGAAGAAAAGTATCCATTTTGTCAGTTGTAGTCGAACTAATTGGTGCGTGGTTTTTTCTGTCTATGTACACATGAACGTCGACTAATTTTTAAAGTCAAAGGCGTGTCTTCGTTGAACAATTTAGAAAATGAATTCGACTTAGAAAACATCAAAATATTGAACACAGTGAAGCACATTAGGCCAGAAAATTTTCAAAATCATGAAACTCAGGTCACTGATTAGTCAATAAATATATAGAAATTAACGTGATCTATCAAATAATAAAACGACGGACTAACAAACATGAAATCACAGATCAGGTCAAAGGAGTGGAGAACTACAATCTTCATACACACGATGACAACGCAGATATGAACAATAAACTAGTAAAACACTAAATCAATAAAACAAGCGGTCAGTCGGTTGTAAAGAAATTCTAGGAGTTCGCTACACTCTGAATTACATGCTAGTTGTGGAGGCTTGTGGATCAATGAAAGATTCAAATCCAAACCACTTAGCTCAGGGAACACAATACCTCCAAAAAAGGTTGCGTAATACTTCGAGATAAAGTAATAAAATTGAGACGAAAATTAATTGAATTGAGGTGCTTTGTGGAGACTGACATTAGGTTTAGTCGATTGGACTTCTCATAGATTGATGTTAGTAGAGTATTGTTGGAATTAAGGAGTGAGACCGTTTTCATTGATGACACTGAATTATAGTCGCGCTATATAATAAATTGATGGAAGTGGAAATTCTACCACTGCACGTGGCCCCAGTAGTGTAGAGGGCTAGATTTTCGCCAAGTAAAAGATCCTTTCACAGAATCGATGGTACTCACCGCTGAGGAGCTTCATACGAAGACGAAATACCCACTCAGTAGTGCCTGGTTTTCATTGGCATCTTACTAACACCAATTTGTACAAAATCAAATCAACTAAGTCTTATATTAAATGTGTTCACATATAAATATGGGAACGAAAATAATATTAAGTTGGTTAGGAGCAAAAGTTTGGCAAAGAAAGACAATAGTAACTACTTTTGGAAAATCTGTCAATTTTGAAATTAAGGTAAGAGTTAAATATATTTCTGTAGGAAGCACAATTCTGTTTTTAATTAGTATACAACGAAGGCTCCAACAATGTTGAGTAGATAAAAGCACATTATCATTAGCAGGTTTCTGTAGATCATATAAATAATTTTGAATGTTTCACTAGTTATAATGGATTGATCTGTCTTCATAGTGTTCAATAATGAACATTTTTATAAATTCATTGACGCCCTATTTCAAATCATTCAAAAAAATGTCCTTGAATTCTTATGCATAAAAAAGAGGTGTCATCAGGACAAAACTATTCATAAATGTTTTTGTGTCCATAATTGCTCAGCTAGTTATTGTACATTACGTTATACCTTAAATCAAATCATTTCATAAAGATACTCATCAACTTCTAACCAAGTTTAAATTACAGACTAAAATGAAATTACTTACTGAAAGATGTGTGGTTCCCAGTTATCTTAAGCACAACCAAGGATAGCGTAAAAAAAACATACTGGAACATTGAAATTATAAAATGATCAAATGGGTGTAAATATGACAACTTTTCTAAACGAAGTCAATAAAGTTAAATAAATAGAAAGTCATAAAAATTAATGTTAGGTACCATACAAAGTCAGAAAATATTAAATAGCTGTTTTATTGTAGTATAGAACTCTTCAGCACTAGTTACTCTTGATTCCACTGTATACTAAACGTAATATTTTCAGGTCATACGATATTCAGTTAGCTATCAACGTTATTGGTTCAGCTAGTAATTCAGTCAATTTATGATATAGTTAAACTATGATATAATGACATTGGTGATAAGTGTAACACTCATAATATGTCCAATCTTCATCAGTCATGACTTCTCATTTGAAATTTAGGATAAAACAGCTGTCCATTGTTCTTTGATTTTCAATGGTACCTGACTAAGGTCAATCTATGATGAATACGATCAAGAAATTAAGTGTTTATCACTACAAAATCAACTTCACTTAAATATAAGTGTTTTGAAAAATAAATAACAATGTAACCAAAGGATAAAAATATAAGAACCAACAACTTATTACGTAATTACGCAAAATTCGTATAATCAGGATGAAAGGAACTTATTAAACTTTATTCCTTGAAAGCAATGACCAACTTTCCTAGTTTTAATATTTAATGCTTCAGCAAACTTATTAAGGTTATAGGTTGGCTGTTTATTATTTCCTTTGAAGGATTTAAAGATGTCCGTCTTATGCCATGTGTCCATTAGATGATTGAAAATTAAGCTTCCAAATGCCACTCCTGTTGTCCGAAGGTTTTAGTTTCCTATCTGAAGGTAAAGTATGCTTATAAAAAATCGGAACTAAACTCATTTCTAATTTGATATCACCAACTGCTCTGAATTAAATAACCATTGATCACTGGGAAACACTAATAGCTGTTTTATCTTAATATGAAACTCTTCAGTAGTGTGCATTCACGACCCCCATCAGGGATCGAACTCAGAGCTCTTTGGCTCCGGGGTGAACGCTTTGCCATTATACAACTAACTCAGCTCCCAACATCCAATATTTCTAATTCAGTCAATCAACGATACGTTCTGAAATTAGTGGGTAACTATCTCATACTCGACACGGTTGAACATTTCACTCAGTATTTTCATTCCATTTGGTAATTTTCGTTCCGATACTATGTAGAATGTAAGCAGTTGACGTGAACATGAGTGAATTCATTTTTTCTTTGATTAGTTCATTGTTCTTGCACATCAGTTATAAAATCATACTTAACATTTTGATATTGTTATATACGATTCATTGGTGAATAGTATCTAGAAATTGTTCATGTAACGTTTAAAAATTTGTAACCGCTTCACTGATTGGCTTATGGACTAATATTTTTATTTGATTGAATATATCATTGATTGATGTTGGCAGGGTACCATTGAAAACCAGGGAGCACTGGAGAACTATTTCGTACTAGGGTGGAACTTCTCGGTAGTACGCACTCCAGATTTCGCACCAGAGGCTTAAGGTTGAAGGCGAACGCCTAACCATCTGCACCACTAGGTCAGTATCCAATGGTAGAATTCCTACTTTCATTAATATGTGATATATAGCTCGACGATCATCCATTGTCATCGGTGATAACTGTCTCACTTCCGACAAGTCTGAACTTCACCAGTCACGACTTCTCATTAGAGCTTCAAGAACATCCTGAAGTTAGTCACTAGTGAGCTCATTATTGTAATTGAATTAAATCAACTAAATTACCAATATCCACAAAAAAAATAACCATCTCAATTCAGTTTATATTTTTATATTTTTCTATCACAAATTGATCAGGGTTAGTAAACTACTGTACACTAGAAAGCACCGAATAGCTATTTTGCGTGCATTCACAATACCAATAGAGGATCAAGTTGAGTAATTTCAGCTTTTTCTGCAGAAACATTTAACCGTTAGAGAACTAGGCTGGCTGGCCTTTAAAGCTTAATATTTCTTATGTCAATTCGTTATTTACTGACATCGGTAGGTAACTTCCTCAGATTCTACATGGTTGAACTACATTGGTTACGTCTTCTTACTAATCCTTCAGAATTTACCTCTTGAAGTGTTGTGGCATTAAAATTCGGAAAACTCCATAGCATTCAATTATTAACACTTTTGTTGTTGAGATTTGAGAAATTCATATTAAATATCGTTATATATACTGATGCATTACATTCATCATTCAGTTTTGTCTTATTAATTTTGTATAACATAATCAATCAATCAATCAATGCCTGATACCCCAAGTGGAGCATAGACCGCCCACCAGGATTCTCCAACCAACTCTGTCCTGGGCATTCCTTTCTAGCTCTTCCCAAGTGCTATTCATTCCCTTCATGTCTGTTTCCAATTCCCGACGCAATGTATTCTTGGGTCTTCCTCTGTTTCTGTGGCCTTTAGGGATTCCAAGTCAGTGCTTGTCTTGTGACACAGTTTGATGGTTCCCTAAATGTGTGTCCAATCCACCTCCAGCGTCTTTTCCTAATTTCTTCGTCGACTGGAAGTTGATTAGTTCTCTGCCACAACAGGTTGTTGTTGATGATATCTGGCCAACGAATCCGAAGAATCCTACACAGACAGTTGTTTATAAATACTTGTATCTTCTGAAGGATACTTTCTTAGTTCTCAATACAAGCTCCAGCTCCATACAACAGAACTGTCTTCACATTTGCATTGAAAATTTTGACTTTAATGTCTGCTGACAGTTGGTTTGAGTTCCAGATGTTTTTCAGTTGTAGAAATGCTGCTCTTGCCTTACCAATCCGCGCCTTCACATCCGAATCAGACCCTCCTTGTTTGTCAATGATACTGCCCAAATATGTAAAGGTTTCAACGTCTTCCAGAATTTCTCCTTAAGTCAAGTGTAATTGGGTTAGTGTTTGTTGTTTTGTATCGGAGGATCTTACTTTTCCCTTTGTGTATGTTGGGGCCTACTGCTGCCGAAGCTGCTGGTATATTGTTGGTCATCTTCTGCATTTGGTGTTGTGTGTGAGAGAGAAGAGCTAGGTCATCTGCGAAGTCCAAATCATCTAGTTGCGTCGATGTTGTCCATTGTATTCCGAGAGTGCCTTCAGATGTTGCAGTCTTCATGAGCCAGTCGATGACCAGTAGGAAGAGGAATGGCGAGAGTAAGCAGCCTTGTCTGACACCGGTCTTCACTTCGAATGAATCTGTGAGCTGACCTCCATGCGCGATTTTACAATGTAGTCCGTCGTAAGAATTCCGTATGATGTTGACTATCTTTTCGGGTACGCCGTAATGTCGTAGAAGGCTCCATAATATTCTCCTATCCACGCTGTCGAATGCCTTTTCATAGTCGAGGAAGTTGATGTAAAGTGGTGAATTCCATTCAATTGATTGTTCAACAATGAACCGTAGAGTAGCGATTTGATCGGTACATGATCGATCTTTACGGAATCCAGCCTGTTGATCTCGGAGTTGGCCGTCGACTGGGTCCTTTAATCTGTTCAATGACACTCTGTTGAAGACCTTTCCTGGTACTGAAAGTAGAGTAATGCCTCTGTAGTTCTCACAATTGCTGAGATCGCCTTTCTTTGGTATCTTGATGAGGTACCCTTCTTTCCAGTCTGCTGGAACTTATTCTTCCTCCCAAATCTTCCTGAAGAGAGTGTGGAGTATCTTTGAAGTTGTTTCTATATCAGTCTTCAGTGCCTCCGCTGGTATGTTGTCTGGTCCTACTGACTTGCCACTCTTGATCTGTCTGATGGCCATTTTGATTTCTTCGATTGTTGGTGGGTCTGTGCTTATAGGGAGATCCGTGGCTGCTGCTTCGATGACTGGTGGGTCAGTGGGGCTGGTCTATTCAAGAGTTCTTGGAAGTGCTCTACCCACCTGTTCCGTTGTTCATGCACTTCAGTGATTGGTTTTGCCAGCCTTGTTCTTGATTGGCCGTTCTGGGTTGTTGAATTTCTCAGCTAACTTCTTTGTTGTATCGTATAGGAGCCTCATATTTCCTTCTCTTGCAGCTTTTTCCGCTGTCATTGCTAGGTCCTCAACAAATTTTCGTTTATCCAACCTGATGCTCCTCTTCACTTGCTTGTTGACTTCGGTGTATTCGGCCTGTGCCTTGACTTTCTCTGCTCTTGTCCGACTGTTATTGATCGCTGTCTTTCTGTTCCTCCTTTCTTGGATCTTGTCCAGAGTACTAACAGAAATCCACTCTTTTTGGTGTTGTTTCTTGAGACCCAAAACCTCCTGACATGTTGAAATTATTGTTTCCTTAATCTCTTTCCAGTTGTCTTACATATTAGTTCCACCTGCGTCTAGTAGATCATGAAATGCCTGGAATTTGTTGCTGAGAATTAATTTGAATTCGCTGCGTTTGTTAGTATCCCGGAGAAGGGCTGTATTAAACTTGTGTAATACTGCTGCTCCAGTTGTCCAGTGCTTCCTCAGCTTTAGTTTCATTTTAGTTACCACCAAATGGTGATCTGAAGCTATGTCGGCTCCTCTCCTTGCTCTTACGTCTTCCATGGTCCTTCTAAACTTCTTATTGATGCAGATGTGGTCGATTTGGTTCTCCGTAATGTGGTCCGGTGAAACCCATATAGTTTTGTGTATACGTTTGTGGGAGAATATGGTGCCACCTATAATCATTTTGTTGAAAGCACATAAGTTCACAAACCTCTCACCGTTATCATTCCTTTCTCCCGATCCATGTTGTCCCATGATGTCTTCATACCCGGTGTTATCCACTCCGACCTTGGCGTTGAAGTCTCCCATCAGAATGATCAGGTCCTTGGCTGAACGTCTCTCGATGATTTACTGCAGCCTCGCATAGAACTGGTCTTAGTCGTCTTCGTGGCTGTCATTGGTGGGTGCGTAGCACTGGATGACATTCATTGTAATCCTTTCCTTATTCGTCTTGAAGGATGCTGTGATGATCCTAGGTCCTTGAGGCTCCCGTCTTACAAGAGCCTTCCATGCATCTTGAGACAACACTAGTGCTACTCCTTGTGTGTGTGGGGCATTTTCTTCTTCGTGGCCGGAGTATAAAAGCACATTTCCCGAGGATAACCGTTGCTGTCCAGCTTGCACCCAATGCGTTTCGCTTATTCCAAGTATCTTCAGGTTGTATCTTTTCATTTCTTCAGCTATTCGCATTGTCCTCCCTGTTTCCCACATCGTGCGGACATTCCATGTACCTATATTAATTGTTGCTCTGGTTGTCAGAAGAGACATCGGCCTCGTGGCTTCCGAAGAAACTCGGCTTTCACCATGAGGCGTCATAACACACCTTTCAACTCCCAGGGCAGAGTAAAAATGGTTATAAAGATTTTTACTGGTTAGCGTTTTTTTAGCACGTTTGTTGTTTTACGGGATGGGGTTGCTAGTCCCATGCCCAACCCTCCTCCTTTATCCGGGCTTGGGACCGGCAGCAACCTTAAGGGCAACAGGCGGAGTTTTGTATAACATAACTATGCTACTTATAAGTAGTCAAATTCCTAATAGAAAATTATCCAATAAACTGAATGTTATGTATGTTATGTCGAAATGTGTATTTAGTTATCGCTGATGTTTGTTATAAATAACCATGTATTTGAATTGAAATGATTTATGGATATTAGTATTCTTAGTTGATTGAATTCTTCACAGAATGATGCTAGTAGGATACTGCTAAAAACCAAGATATCCTTGCACTATATATCACAAATTGATGGAAGTGGGAATTCTACCATTGGGTGCCAGCCCAGTGGTGCGGAGGGTTAAGCGTTCTCCAAACGGAAGCCCGTAGGGAGGAGTCTAGAGTGGACGTTGCCGATAAATCCCATGGCAGGACGAGACAGCAGTCTAGTGCTCCCCAGTTTTCAACAGTGCCTTGCCAACATTAATATGTGATAGATTTAATCAACTATGCATTTGTTATGGCACTAATTTTGTCTTCTGTTGTTAAAACTAAGATAATTTTACTGTGGAGTGGGATTCGGATGTGATCAACAGGAAACAACACTTAACCTAAGTTTAGTGTTACTTGGCACTCGTTAGAAACGTGTAAATGTGACTTTTTGAGAAATGGTGATGTCTCGATAATGAAATCTCAAGTCACTCAATTTCAGCGTCGGTGACCTCATCCAATAATCTATTTGATTCACATTCGACCCCTTATAGGACTGACTGGTATCTTTACATTTATCGACTAATGAGTAATCGTGCTAACTAAATTCCATCTATCAAATTGCAATGTGGCCATTATTCTATGTAACTTCACTAAGTGAATACTAGGTTAAGAACGAAGGCGTTTCTACAGGTAGTTTAAAGGCAGTCAACAGGAAACTATGCACATGTGTCACTATTCAGAAGTCATTTAAGTCTAAAATATCAGCCAATTATACACTGGGTCAGGCGTAGTCTAAATAGCTTAGTGATAATAATCGTAGACAGGGTTCAACTGATTCCATGAAGACTTATTTGAATTTATCGCCTGTACTCGACAAAAAATGACCTCATTTAAATAAAATTAATACCAAGTACAACCAACCAACTATTTTATTCTACCATCATACTCCACTGTTGCAGTATTAACCCTCCATCTAACCAAACATCAAACCTATAACTTTACGATATAATGACGAACGCCTAATCATTGCTACTACTAAGGTGATATCCAGTAGTAAGCTTCCCATCTCAATCGATCTGTGATCTAGCATAATGATAATGGTAATTATTAATCAACGAATAATTGTATGATTGAATTTGATATCATGAATCGATTTGGGTCAGACAATCAATGAAAATCATTAAACACTGGACACCTATTTCATGCAAGTAATGAACTCCACAGTGGTGAGCATCCACAATCCCACTGAGCAAGATTTAGCTGACTACATTCAGATTTTCCTGTGGAGACTTGATCATTAGAGCAATAAGTTTGCATCCAGCGATTGATATTTCTAACTTTAATCAATTCGCATTATATTGATTTCTGATATTTAATTGTTGCATAATCGAGGTTACTTCGTGATATCATATTCAAATTCAATCATCATCGTCGTCACAACTAATTACAATTATGTGTTTATATGTTAGAACTTGGTTAACTGAGATGTAGATGAATTTCCTCCAGTGGTGGAGAAAATTGCATAGCTCACTTCTATGAGATATTTGCATTGATGAAGTCATCCAGAATGAAGATGGAAGTTACACAAAGTTACACCATCCAACTAGGGGAAGGCAATCAAATCGAATTCATCCTACTGAACTACTAATCTTCTCTCTCTCTCTCTCTTCATGTAGATTAATGAATTGTAGCATATAGATAATGTGATGAGAAAAGGCAGTTTATCAAATTGCTGTTTGATGCATATTTACACACCACAACTCACATAATCTGAAGATGAATTAAATATTTGAGCTGGATTGTGACTGGCAAGTGGAATCCAGTACGCGCGTTTCGTCCTATTTGGGATTCATCGGCTGGATGTACCTGCATCCCAATGTTGATGTTCACACTGGGATTCGAACTCAGTCCGCTTCGCGTCAAACGCCACCGCGTTCACCACTAGGCTACTGTGTCCAGACAGTGACACTTATGCAACGGGCATACATATGGCACGAAGCGGACTGAGTTCGAATCCCAGTGTGAACATCAACATTGGGATGCAGGTACATCCAGCCGATGAGTCCCAAATAGGACGAAACGCGCGTCCTGGATTCCACTTGCCAGTCACAATCCAACTTAAATAAATATATATCTTGTGTAATAACGCTGTATGGAGGCAATCTGCTCAGGATGCACATATGGCAACAGAGACTGACCAGTTTCAGTCTATTAAAAATCAACGTGGAAATACAAGCTTATCCTAATTACATGAAGATTAATTAGTTAAGAAATAAGGAGAATCGAAAACAAAGAGAATGAAATACGAAACAATGACACACCACTCTAGATATATGATAAATTTGTTAGCAGGATATTGTTGGTGTTCGAACGAATCAGTTGAGAAAATATATTGGTTGGTGGTGGTGTGGGATGGGCGGGTAGGTGGTGAAACGTTTCAACATATGTATTGTTAAGGCTTCCATAAACTTCAGAATATACTCCCAAGGCACCTTTATTCAACACTACAGACATTGATCTGATATCAATCTTATGACTCGTCTAAATTAAATGTTTGTCATTGGAGGATGATGATTGTCTGATATTTTCTACTAATGTATCATATTGGTAGTCATATTTGTATGTATGTATGTAGGTACTTTTATAGATTGGATCGTGAATACTCCTCTCCGTGTGTTTGTATTCTTACATATACACACGTAAGTTGATTTTTGCGATGGTATATGGCACATTCATATTACATGTTTTTTGGTACAACATTGAACCTGGCTTTTCAAATGATAATGATTATATCTCCATAATATAAACGTCGATTTCTTATTTTATGTTTCTTTAAAACACAAGGCTGATAAAGTCATGTCTGAATGGTGAAATGACATAGACCGGCTTCTTAATTGGTAGAAGTATTGTAAGTTACACTATACTGCGTCGTTTACAACGATTTATAAACGGACCGTTTAACTGATTCATCTCTTCTTTAACTAATTAGTGTTCCTACGAAGAAAAGCTGGTCGTTCTTTACTTCTTCATATAATATGAATGTGAAGATTATTAAGTCTACATAATAACTTTTTTCTTTCTTTTTGTCATGTTTTCACTTAGGACCTCAGTATCATTAACGTACTGCCTCCAGTTAAGTTTTTAGTTAAGTCTCCTACTTATGACATAAACATACCAGTTAGTAATGGTCCTAAAGGATTACCTATAATCCCACCACCACCGCACTTGAAACGAATCTTCCCGATAGAAGTTTATCACAGGTATGTACTGATGAAGCCGTCCAAAATGGAGAAGGAAATTACGCAACTGCACAATCCATCTCAGAGTACACATAACTTAATCATAACCATACTCTTGAGTTACAAATCTTGTCTATGATCTGAATACCTTTACGTTAAAATGAAGTCATTTTATTTAGCTACATCATTGTATTGTAAGCTTCCCCATAAACTGCAGAAGATACTCCCAAGGCACCTTTATTCAACACTACAGACATTGATCTGATATCAATCTTATGACTCGTCTAAATTAAATGTTTGTCATTGGAGGATGATGATTGTCTGATATTTTCTACTAATGTATCATATTGGTAGTCATATTTGTATGTATGTATGTAGGTACTTTTATAGATTGGATCGTGAATACTCCTCTCCGTGTGTTTGTATTCTTACATATACACACGTAAGTTGATTTTTGCGATGGTATATGGCACATTCATATTACATGTTTTTTGGTACAACATTGAACCTGGCTTTTCAAATGATAATGATTATATCTCCATAATATAAACGTCGATTTCTTATTTTATGTTTCTTTAAAACACAAGGCTGATAAAGTCATGTCTGAATGGTGAAATGACATAGACCGGCTTCTTAATTGGTAGAAGTATTGTAAGTTACACTATACTGCGTCGTTTACAACGATTTATAAACGGACCGTTTAACTGATTCATCTCTTCTTTAACTAATTAGTGTTCCTACGAAGAAAAGCTGGTCGTTCTTTACTTCTTCATATAATATGAATGTGAAGATTATTAAGTCTACATAATAACTTTTTTCTTTCTTTTTGTCATGTTTTCACTTAGGACCTCAGTATCATTAACGTACTGCCTCCAGTTAAGTTTTAGTTAAGTCTCCTACTTATGACATAAACATACCAGTTAGTAATGGTCCTAAAGGATTACCTATAATCCCACCACCACCGCACTTGAAACGAATCTTCCCGATAGAAGTTTATCACAGGTATGTACTGATGAAGCCGTCCAAAATGGAGAAGGAAATTACGCAACTGCACAATCCATCTCAGAGTACACATAACTTAATCATAACCATACTCTTGAGTTACAAATCTTGTCTATGATCTGAATACCTTTACGTTAAAATGAAGTCATTTTATTTAGCTAACATCATTGATATTGGAAGCTATGATTCATGAGATTTCAAATTTTATGTAAGCTAATGTATTGCATCCCATTATGATGACCGAATTCATAGTCTTTGTCACTCTAGAAAAATATCTTCAACAAATGCATTTTGTTAAATTTATTCTCAGAATTGTTAGAAGCCTCCCCCCGACAACTCCTTGAAAAAGTTTTCACAATCCATATAATTACTGACATAACTTCGACTAATTAGTCTTCTTTAGAAAATTTTGTCACATCCTCCATTTTGCCAGGGGATCGAATCCCATTTCCACCAGAGACATTGGATGAATGTCTCACTATATTAAAATTGGGTCAAAATGATAACTTTATTGTTGGATGTAGGCCCAGTTGTGTTGATAGTTATTCATTCTCCACAAAACCTGAAGATCCAGGGTTAGATTTTTTAACTGAATTGAGGGTGTACACTTCTTTGGGGAATTCCAAACTAGTACGTAATTGCTGTCTAGTGTTCCTTGGTTTATAACAGTATCCAACCGAGACCAGTCTGTAGCGAATACTAACAGTGTAAATACTAAATCTATCGAAAATTTTAGCATACTTCTAGAATCTTCTAAGAACATAAGATCACATGCACACGCATAATTGCCTTTCTTCTCAGTGCGAAGTAAAACTCTTTTCATCCGTAATACTCTCATCGTATTTTCGGTTTGAGATTTAGGAGTAAATGGTATGTGTCGAATGTTTTAATGATAAGTTGTCATGACACTGGATAAAGGTTTCGTACTAGTTGGCACTCATTAATCTCAGTCTCATTTATAAAACGACAACAATGTCATATTTAATATAGTTGACAATAAGTAAGTTCTTCATTCGATTGGTTAGTGACGAGATTTCCGGATCAGTTTATGGTAATCATTGAGAAATTAAATAAGCTTATTTTATATAAAACGATTCATACTTGTTGACAAGTTATTCTGTTTACTGATATCTGTCCAGTGGGTTGGAGAAAGAGGCAATTTGGTAATAAGTTGGATTTATGAGTAGATCTCTTTCATTCATAATCAACTGATAGCCTATCTTATGATCAATCAGTACCTTCATACAGTATTTTCATCCATTATTATTTCCTTCTGTATACTTCATAGGGAAATAATCAATGTAAGGGTTAATGTCTCAATTGTACTTGAACTAATTCTATTTCAATTGGTAAATTTTAATGTCATATAGATGTTCTTAGATTACATTCCAAAGTGATCAACTTGATTGCTTGTTTCATCTGATCATAAATACTTACTTAGATTGAATCACAACATCAGATGCTTCTACAATACAGAATTACTGTAACAAACATTCTGTATAGTTTTCTTATAACCTTTTAGATTGGCTGAGGTTATCCATAGTAGCGCCGTTGGCTATTTCTTCCGATCGTTTAGCAGATAAATATGGAGTAGGGGAGATATCCTGTTTTCAACGGAAGTTAGAGTGTACTGTGCAGCGGTGTGCTCTGCTTAAACCGATGTACATGAAACATTAGTTATGAAAATACATGTGGGTAGGCTTCGCATCTTTGATCACAGAAACTTTTGAAATATATAGCTCATATACCATCAGATGAGTGAATAAGTAATATTAATGTTAGATACCGAGTACTAAGAAAACATGGCTAATCAGTCAAAGGGGTCATAAACCTTCGTTAACTGACATGGTTGGGATATGCCTTTCGTATACCTGACCACTGTCTGCCTCATCGTGCCATTCTGGCTGGGGTAGGAGTAGGAAGGAAGAGAGGAAGGGGCGGCCAAACCAAAACAACGCACAAGTCTATCATGCCTTTGACTTCTGGTCTAAGACTTGTTAGCAGATACAGGCTACCTTATCGGGGTCTGCGCTACAGTCTTGATCAGTGGTTGCAGACTCTGGATGACACGGCTCAAAATCAGTCTCTATGGTGTAAATGTATTCACTCTTCTAGATCTTAAGTTCCATTATTCTTTCATACTTTAATGCGATTTATTCCTTCCTGTTGGAATATGCTGTTTTGTTAATCTTGTGAATTAGGTCACATTATGCTTATGAAATATGGCAACTTAGATCTATGCACATACGCGTCGGTTTCTACGTTGAATATGAACGAATGAGATGAATGTCACTTATTAATGCTTAAATACATCAAATTCAATCTTATTAACCAATGAGGTTCGGTGACCAAATAAGTGTAGATCAGTCAAACATGTTAAATGACAAACACAAGTTAGTGCATGAAATCTAGTATTCATTGTTCATTTATTAAATGAAAATGTTTTTGAGTAACTTCAGTATTCATTACCAATCTTCACAAGTAACTTTTATAAATTGATGTTACACAATAATTAGAATGTATTTGGATATTTCCACTGATCAGTCTCTGTTGCAATATGTACATCCTGAGCGAATTGCCTGAATATAGAGACAGTTCACAAGTATTGTTTAAAATAGATTGTGACTAACAAGCGGAATCCAGGAGATGTGTTTAGCTAAATTTAGGACTTGTTAGCTGAATGTATCTACAACTAATCGAGTTTGGATCCCGATGTGAACATTATACTGGGATGCAGGTATATTCAATTGACAAGTCCCAAATAAGACAAAATACATTTCCTGGATTCCGCTTGTTAGTTACAATCCAACTCAAACAATTCATATTATACTACTTAAATTAGATAAATGTTAATATTGTTAAACTTAATGATCGACATCAGTCAATAAAAGAAAAAACAGAAGACACTACACCACCATATATTTTGACATGGAATATTGATTATATTCTTTGTATTTTTTCTCTCTTTCTCACTTGATGGATAAGTGTAAGTTACTATTCTACGAGTACAAACAACAATAAGAATTGAGAAAAAAACAAATAATTATTTGGTTTTTTTTTTACTATATCAATTAGTAATTATTGATTTTCAATCAATTCTATTAATCATTATCATTAATAAAGATTAGATGTTCTTAGGTGGAACAAATACAGAATATTGAAATATTGATTAGCCCCAATTAATTCATGACCTTATAAGGCAATCGAATGATACTTTGATCTCTGATCTAAGCTTAACAATTTAAGAGAATATCATATTAAGGTAACCTAGTATAGATGAATGAATATCTAATTTATGCAATTATATAAGCTTATACTGTACAGTGTTGTGTCCAGTTGTATAAGTTTGACTTCAATCAATTTATGAGATGAGACGATTACATAATAATTGAAGGCATTCCTGAATTCTGTCTGTCACAACTTCTTATTGTGATGAATATAAACAATTAAATCCCATATGTTCTTTAATTAAAAAACTTTCTATCCCATGAATCAATATACTGTCTTCTCCACATTAACAATCATTAGTGAATGTATCAATGTTTACCTTCTGAATTGAATCATATCAACGTACACCATGCAAAAATGAGAACATTTTAAGTACTTTTTTTGCATAGAATCATTTTAAACGAATATCAATCGCATAACTTTAGCAGAACTATCATTCAAAAGTATCTACAGTACCAGGAGAACAGGCTTAGTTGAAACAAGAATCAAAGATTCTCACTGAAAGGTCGTTATTAACTAAAGTTGAAATTCTTCAATCAAAATTAGCATGTATCGTTTCCTATTCTATTATGTCTCTAATCTCCACCCCCCCCCCTCTACACAGTATATTTTACTCATTATTTAGCTTACTTGTAGTCCTGAATGAACTGAAGTTTGCTTCTGTTAAAATAACTCTACAGATTTCAGTAGAGAGATTTTAACAAAGTTTCTACTTCTAAGTAAAGATTTAATAATAGTAACCTTTTACAAGGTACCTAAATAATTAATTCAGAAACAAGTCATACTTCACCATATTGGATTCCTAAACCCAATCATTCTACTAAGTTTAGTAAGAAATATTAAACCCATATCAGTTATGTCCCATTTCAGTCTCTTTTAATTCTGTTCAACGAAGATGTCGTCAATTCATTAATGTAGTAAGGAATGAATAGCTACCTTACATTAGAAAGTTCACTAAATCAATTACCCAGTAGATCAAAGGTAGTGCCATGAAATTAGAAGCGTAACAGTCAATAAATTCGGATATTGCGTTAGGACTACTACTACTACTACTACTACTACTACTACTACTACTACTACTACTACTACTACTACTACTACTACTACTACTACTACTACTACTACTACTACTACTACTACTACTACTACTACTACTACTACTACTACTACTACTACTACTACTACTACTACTACTACTACTACTACTACTACTACTACTACTACTACTACTACTACTACTACTACTACTACTACTACTACTACTACTACTACTACTACTACTACTACTACTACTACTACTACTACTACTACTACTACTACTACTACTACTACTACTACTACTACTACTACTACTACTACTACTACTACTACTACTACTACTACTACTACTACTACTACTACTACTACTACTACTACTACTACTACTACTACTACTACTACTACTACTACTACTACTACTACTACTACTACTACTACTACTACTACTACTACTACTACTACTACTACTACTACTACTACTACTACTACTACTACTACTAGGAGAACATGCTTAGTTGAAACAAGAATCAAAGATTCTCACTGAAAGGTCGTTATTAACTAAAGTTGAAATTCTTCAATCAAAATTAGCATGTATCGTTTCCTATTCTATTATGTCTCTAATCTCCACCCCCCCCCCTTACACAGTATATTTTACTCATTATTTAGCTTACTTGTAGTCCTGAATGAACTGAAGTTTGCTTCTGTTAAAATAACTCTACAGATTTCAGTAGAGAGATTTTAACAAAGTTTCTACTTCTAAGTAAAGATTTAATAATAGTAACCTTTTACAAGGTACCTAAATAATTAATTCAGAAACAAGTCATACTTCACCATATTGGATTCCTAAACCCAATCATTCTACTAAGTTTAGTAAGAAATATTAAACCATATCAGTTATGTCCCATCAGTACTACTACTACTACTACTACTACTACTACTACTACTACTACTACTACTACTACTACTACTACTACTACTACTACTACTACTACTACTACTACTACTACTACTACTACTACTACTACTACTACTACTACTACTACTACTACTACTACTACTACTACTACTACTACTACTACTACTACTACTACTACTACTACTACTACTACTACTACTACTACTACTACTACTACTACTACTACTACTACTACTACTACTACTACTACTACTACTACTACTACTACTACTACTACTACTACTACTACTACTACTACTACTACTACTACTACTACTACTACTACTACTACTACTACTACTACTACTACTACTACTACTACTACTGTCTGTATATTGCAACGAATACCTTATTTAATCAACCTGTTAATCTGTCGTTTAATTGTAGTAAGAGAACATGTTTGTATGGAGTATATATTACACGATGAAAATAGTCCGTAGAGATAAAATTATAAAATGATTTTAAGGTCATAATTTAAATTAAGACAAAGTTAGAATGCACTTACACCATAATAAACTTTCCTAATCCATGTCACCCAGAATCTTGGATCCATGATTAAGACATTAGCACAGATCTCAACCTAGTAATGTTCATTCACCAACATGGCACAGACTAGTAGTCACTGACTTTATCCAGGGATGTCATTTTTTTGTTTGACTGCCTCAAGCTTTATTCCAATCTACTAAACTGTCAGTCAGCATTGTACGCCGAGGTAGTTGGTGGTTAGACATACGTAATACGCGTCCAAACTACATTAGGTGGTTCTAGGTGGTTATCAAGAAGTCCTGAATGGTCTGGTTATCTATCGGTCTAGATCCTACTTGTTACCAATGTCCCCTTTAATTCTTCAGAGAAATGACTTACCTTCTTGATATCGCGTCACTCATTTTCGTAATTTGAGAAGTTACCCTTGAGCTACTGGGCATCCTACTGAACCAAGATATCTGAACTTCATGTTCCTGGAATAGCGAATGAGAAGTTAGTTGCAATCTATTATGATGTAGCAGCTCCACTCAAGATACTAGTTCATCATAGAATTATGTCCAGGACCTACATTCTTCATGTTGAACGGTTAACCATCAAATCACTATACTGACTGGCATTCAACCACTGACATTTCTAGCTTCAGTCAATTCTCTATATATTTTCGCGATTTCCACCTTCGTTACTAGTAACTGCCTCATACCCCACATGGCTAAACCCCACTGGGTCTTGTCTTCTGACTTACACCATAGGTATTACCTTTCGAAGTTAGTCACTAGTTAAGTGATACTAACTGATAGTTCAATATTATCCACAGCACCTAACTACGACTTAGATGATGTAAGACTAACTTTTTACTAATCAAAAAAACGATTATGTAATAGGTTGATTTTAATTAGAAAAATAACAGAAAACAGCTAAAAGTCAAATCAGCATAATACTTTAACATGATTTATTCATTTTTTTCTCAAAGTTACTTAATGCTTCTAATGATTGAAAGTCAAAGTAACTACGGCAAAAGTATAATTCCTTACCGTAAACTTAGTAACTAATGCTATACCCCCACCTTTTATTTTGTAAATTCGCTAATATTACATATTCAATTGGGATTCATATTTTTGTGAAGATTAGTATTTTAATTGATTGAATGTGTCACAGATTGATGTTGGCAGAGTACCATTGAAAACCAGGGAGCACTGGACAGCTGTTTCGTTCTAGTGTGAAACTCCTCAGCAGTGAGCACCTCAGATTTCACACCAGAGTCTGCAGGTTGTAAACGAGGGCCTAACCCTCTGCACCACCGGGTCGGCATTTATTGGTGGAATTCCCACTTTCATCAGTATGCGATATATTCGTTGAAATTATCAAGTATACGAACAGTAGTTGATATGCTTACCAAAGAGACAAATCACTCAGAGCTACTTCATACACAGCAGGTTTATCATACCAAAGTCATAGCATCCATAATATAACCAATCGTATATTCGGTCACACTTAGAATATTGTTCAGTAAAAAAAAATACAAGGTATGGCCTAAACGAAGAACTCAGGCGACAATTTAGGTTTGATGATCTTAGTTAACTTTGCTAATACTTATGTTTTGTTCTACTTTCTATCTTGGTCCATAGATTTCTCCCTTCAGTTGTTAATCAAGTATCTACGAACAACATCAGACCTTATATCCTGCATTTGATTAAGTTTACGTATAGTGAAGTCCAACTGATCGCATTTTACTACATACATACATACACACTTATTAGTTTTTCATCACTTAGTAAACATTCAAAGACATTGTTTTGTGAATAAAAATTCTTAAAACAGTAAATTGATCATTATCCAATCATTTAACATGAACATAATCAGTTTTGATTCGAAATCAAGGTCTAATGAGCATTATTGAGTGGTAATTTTGTTCAGAATTTTTTCGGCAAGCTTGTGTTTTATGGGATGTGATTGCTAGTTCCATGCCTAACCCTCCTCCTTTACCCAGGCTTGGGACCGGCAGTAACCTTATGAGAGATACAGGCCAAGGATTGCTCAGGACAGAGTTCAATGGACAATACTGGTAAGCGGCCTATGCTTCTCTGCTAGGGGTAACGAGTGTAAGTAAGTAAGTAATTTTGTTAAGATCGAAATTAGTAATTTAGTATTGTATGTATTACATTGAGTATATCCATTTGTTGGCATTGAAAACTATATTTGTTTAATCTTTGTCAGTATATGTATGCATTCTGAATTAATTACTTCTATTGTACATTCACTTACATGACTTAGTAAGATTGAATTCTAACTAACAATTGATATATTTTTTACTTGATTAAGGTTTGTAATGCAGGAATCAACAATGCTTGTTACTACTGGATTATGAAAGTATCTATGTTCGGTAGTAACATAATTCCACATTATTTATGAATCACTGTAAATTCAATCGACTAATACATATGCATAAACAATCTAGTAAGTCGATCAGTTCATGAGAATTATATTAGACCACAGTATAACTGCAACAAGCAAATAATCGAGACAGGCGCCAGTGGAAGTTACCTTCAAATTGAGTTCAATCGCACATAGAGTATATATATAACAGTAAAAAGTATAATATACAAAATATTATGCCTAGAGTCATATCGGCTGCTACAAAGGAACGACCAAATAAATTCAACTATCACAAATAAAAATTTATGAGTCGTAACTCCTACTAATTAAAACGATGGCAATTTTCGCGGCTTGTGTTTAGTATGTTCATCCATACCACCTCCTCCACTTTAATTAATAGAAGCCCCTCTATTAAGGAAAATACATAGAGGTATAAAAATAAAGCCAACATTTGATGAAAACTCTGGGTGGAGAGCACGAAAATAGTTGGTTTCGGCTAATTAGAGGAGAATGATATAAAATAGTACTTAGTGATTTAAGTGACAGCTTACAATTAGAGTAATACAGAAATAATGAGAATAAAGTATTTTATGAATAAGTAATCTATGGTGATCGTCCTGAAGATGGTCGTGGAAAGTTTGTCATTCAATTTTATTCATTTCTTATAACAACAGTTGAATCCAGGTTCCGCGTTTCGTCCAGTTATTGATTCGTCTGTTGAATATACTTCATACATACAAGTACTGATATTCAAACTAAGATTATATCCACAACCTTTCATATATACATATCTTCATATGTACAGAATGTCACTGTCTATCTGTATTCGATAGTTTAATCAACATCTTACCGGTGTTTCAAGGGAAATGCTGTTTGCTCATATCACAGTGTTAGCATCAGCAGTGGGATGTAAGCAAATGAAAACAACGAACCTAAGTCAAGACAAAACGCATATCTTTGATTCTACTGTTAGCCATATTTCAATTGTTAATAGTGATTTATTCATTTTGTATAAGTTGTCAGCTTTAAGCTTTTCACCAGTCTAATTCAAATCCATAAGATTACGAAATAGTGAATCAGTACAGTGTAGATAAGATAAAATGTAATTCTGTCCTTTCTCCACATTATGTAAATGATAATGAATGAAAGTAGTTTAACTCACCCTAAAAACGCAAGTTCGGTCAGATGTAGCTTCTTCATACGTGAAAATTGGTAGGACACTCGATTTCAATGCCTCTTATACTTTGTTTTGAATTTCCTAATATACAGTAACGTAAAGATTGTTTGAGAATAGATTAGACAGTTTCCTTCAATATCACTTAGTTGGTAGTTCAACTATACTCATTTCTAGTGACAAGAATTTAATAAACCAATCTCTGTAGCAGTCCTTCTTTATCCGTTGCCAGTTTTCACCTATTGACATTGATGAGTTTGAGAAGAAACACTACTCGCCTACATACTTATCTATGAATAAAAATGTATCATTAATGTAGGTATATAGTAAAACTATAACAAGTAATTCGGTTTCCAGGATGTACTGTCAGGGTCACAGGACACTGTTTAAATTACCATGTTGGATATCGATCATATACTACCTAATTTTGATGAAAAGTGTAATAATGGTTCATAGAAAAAGAATTTCTTTGAGGCTGCTTTATCGAGAGGGTGGTCTGGGAGTGAAGAAAACTGGTCAGTAGTAAAGACAGCTTCATCTAGGTTTAGTGCTGTTTGGCGCTCACCGGTAAGACACACCTGCAATCTTCAGAGAACCGTTAAGCTCTGGTTCACTAGATCCTTAGTTTATCAGTTTCACAGTTTATAACCAACTACTCCCAAAACCACCTGAGAATGAGTGGAACTTTCCACTTCAACATAGTAGGAGCGATATCCAGTCACTTAGACGGATCACATTGCGACTTGATCGACAGAGTCCGATCAAAACTTAATAAACATGACATTATTCGCTACCTACTAATCAATTAGTGTACTATCTTATTTATACTGAAGTGAGGAAATGCAGTTAATTAGTTTCGAGCTGTAATTTAGGATTGAAAAATACAGAAAATATTAGACCAATGTGGAAACATCTATTATACACCTTAGAAAGTACACTAGACTTCGCAGATGACCTAGTTCCAACACACAACAAAACAGCCAGTTAAGACAGGCAGTGTAACAACATCCTCTGCAGCCACCAGTTGGCCTCAACGTAAACAAGTGAAAAAGTATGATTCTATGAAACAAAATAACTTATATCATAAGATTTTATTTGACTTAAATCTCAAGAAACTTTAAGTAACCTCATAAAACTCATTAATTATGCAAACATGCTACACACATTTCAATTGTACTTCTTTAAAATTACTTCCTACAATTTAAAAACGAAACATTCATGTAATCTGATTTCTAATTGGTTAACAATTGTCTTCACTTTTATAAGGTCATTTTGTGAGTCGACTTTGTTTGTCGCATTATCCTACTGATAGTGAATACTTCAATACATTCTACAAAGTAAACGAAAAAGTCAATACATCATTTACATTTATACAGTGTATAAATGCATCAAATTACAAAGAACACTCTATGGTGTAATGCTGTCTGATATCTTGGTAATTCTTGGTTGTTGTTGTTGTTTGTTTTCATCATTGAATAATGTTGGTTGGGGCACCATTACAAACTAGGAAGCATTGAACAGTTGTTTTCTCCCAGTATGGGACTCCCCTCCATTGATGGAAATAGGAACCCTACCATTCGACATTGGTAATGCAGCGAGTGAAGGGCTTACCAAGTAACCTGAAATCACTCGGTTCTATTCCTTGACAAAATCGAAGGTGAGCACTCCTGAGAAGCCTTAAAACAGGACGAAACATAAGTCCAGTGATCTCTGGCTTTTGTATGCATTCAACCGATATCAACCTATGACGAACACAAACAAATTAACTTAATATCTGTCTCCACAAATCCACCTCAATACAATTCTCTATTCAGTTAAAGTATTATGAATATTATTATTAAGTGTTGAATTTGATATCACGAAATAATCTATGTTAAGCAACCAGTGTTAACCACGAAGAACATGTTAAGTATTTTTCACTGATATAGGACTCCTCAACACTATGCATCCATCTCTCTACTTTGAATAGAGTCTTTGACCGTCGATCTTTATGGTGAGTGCATAACCATTCACACCAATGATGTTACATTCAATGGTCTATATTACCAATCTTTGTTTATTTGTGACATGGCTTGACCTTATCTATATCTATCAGTGATACGATGAAGCTCCATTTGTGACACATCCTTATTAGTGTTCTAGTAATGATCACCTAATATGAGTCATTACTTAGCTCATCTTCCATTTTATGTTCAAGCTCATAATTTGATAATGTCCACAACACCAGTTTTTGATCAATATTTGCATGAGATATGTGTTTCATCCCAGTATACACCTCTTATATGCTTATCCACTGCCTCATTACCTATTAAACCTAGGAGATTCATGCATTGAATCAAACGACTAATCTTAAGACAAATGAGTCGATATGCGACAGTTCATATTTCCAACTCTAATCAATTTGTTATCGATAGCAACAGTTATATGTCTGTCAGTGGTATAAAGGTGATACTCAAGTAATGAAGCTTCATTTCGATTTCTGCTAAAGTCACTGTTTATAGATTCTACACTAAAACGAAATGTTTTTATTAATTAGTCACAAAGTATTAACTCATGTTATGTACGTCTAGTCAAGCTTCAATTAGCCATTAGTCTAAATGAATTACGAACATACACAGTCAAAATGTTATATGGAGATTAGAAGCAATCAGCAGAGATCCATGATTGACCTTTCTGTTTCAAGTTGAATAGCATTAATCAACAAAATGTACCTACGATTACAAATTCCATCAATTGTAGTAACGCTTCAATGATCAATCGCAGTTTCTCACAAAACATCAATGAAGTAAGGCTTTCTTTGACCGTGTCCACGCGATTAATGTTGTCTTGTCTGAAGTGAGTCAGTTATCACCGATGATAAAGAATGACCATCGAGCTATATTACAAATTGATGGATGTGGGAATTCTACCTAGTCGTGTATTGGGTTAACCGTCCTCCAACCTGAAGGCCCTACGTTTGATCCCCCTGGTGGAATTAATGGTACATATTGCTATGGTGTCCCATACAAAGATGAAATGGCTGTTTGATCCTCCTTGGTTTTCAATGGTTCCCTACTAACATCAAACTTTGACCAATCCAACCAACTAAACTTGATACCAACCCCCCCCCAACAAAACTACTTCAATCGATACAATTATCAATTACTGTCTTATGCACACTGTCTTCTAAACAGAAAATAGAAACTTCCCAAGGGTAAAATTGTAATGTATTTAAATGTTATTGTTATTTGATTTTAAATTAGTTATGTTTATTTTAATATCTGCAATGTAGGTAACAGAAAAAGATTACATAATGACTACAAAAACTCAACTAATTGAACAGATGTATTTAGATTAATAAGATTGATCACTATTATCGTAGAGTGCATATGTTAATTCATATGTTAGATGCAATGAAATATTAAGGAACATTTTTACTGAATAATAGTAATATTACTTACTTTAATTACATAAAATAAAGATTTTTAGTTGTTTGTATTTGTCATAGATTGATGTTAGCTGGGTATAAATGTAAACCAGGAGACATTGAACAGCTGTTTGGTTACACCATGAGACTTCTCAGTAATTCACATCATCCCAGTAGTACAAATGGCTAGATGTTCATCATGAGACGCGAAGGCCCTTGGTTCGATTCGCAGGTGGAATCGATGATGCGTACTACCGAATACCAAGATGAAACGGCTATCCAGTACTACGTGGTTTTCAGTTGTACCCACCTGAGACCAATCTGTACTAAATACAGTCAACTAAACTTAATACCTATCTCCTCAAAACCACCTCAATTCAATAAAGTATTTGTTCCAGTGAACAAATTCGTTATGAATAATATCGAATGAATGAATTATTGATTAGTATTCATTATCATGTGTGCAACCCGAAATCATCTTGATACTGCCATTTTTATCACACTAAAAAAATAGATTATGGTAATGAATGGAATCTAGTACCTGTGTTTCATTTTCTGTATGAATCTGGAGACAAATATTGGTTTTTACAAAGGAACTTAAACTCAGTACCTTCCCTTTGAAATACTCAGTGCTTTATTCACCGAGCGATTTATGATAATTAACTATATCAAGAAGTTAGCCTAAAATGAAATGGTAAAGATTATTGGATTGTGATTAACGTTTTATGAGGTATAATACGTGCTATGAGAACTGAAGGACGTTGATTTACTTCTAAGGTCGTAACTTCCATTTCAGAATGAAATATCCGCCAACTTACATGTTTCATTTCTAATGATTCTCGAACTAATGTAAGTCTGTCGTTAAACGATCATCCTTAAATTGTACTAAACCTTATGATTGACTCACAAAAATTAATACATTGGTTTTAAAGTTTACTTTATAGATTGATTATTATCAGACTGATATCACTAATGGTACTGTTGAAAAACTGGGGAACAATAATCAGTTGTCTCGTCGTAGATTAGAAGCCTTGAACTATGCTGAGTTATGATTTTAACATCAACTGAACGCAACGCCTTTAGACCTTGTAATGAACGAGTGTTACCTTTAGACCATTACAACAGAATTAAATAGTATCACAATTACATTTTCTGTAGGTCCGTAGTATGCGCAAGTGAACTGTACTACCACACTCCAAACTTAACTATTATCTTTTACTCGCTATCGATTTAGTAACTTAACAATCCTTGATTTAACCCATAGATGTGTTGTGAGATTGCATTAGTATAGAGGTCCATACCAGGATAAAAGAGTCAAACAATTCTTTCTGATTTTCAATGTTTATTTGAGTCCGACCTTGATGCGAAACTTCACTATGTAGTAATTTCAAACTTACGTTCCATTTTGTGATTACGTAATTATCTTATTCCAGTTTTGTATTATTTTAAACCACATTAATTGATGTTTTAGAAACTTTTTTTGAATCTTCTACACATCCGCAACAATTTCCCCAAGCAAAATAAACAAAAATAGTAGTGTGAATATCTACTGTGACTGCCTATTAAATCTTATCAGATTAGAAAAGAGGTTGAAGTTCAAACCCCTCCCCATAGCTTTTGTATATATGAGAGATGACATCGAATTTTATGTAGGAAACTATGAAGGTATATGGTAGATCATTTTGAATGACTTTATCTATCACATAACCATTGCACACGAAGTGTGATAGAACAGAACTACATTATGTGGTGGCATAACCATTATAGCTGACTACATAGAAACAAGTGAATTGGATAAATACTACTGATCGACTGAAAAATTACAAATAAAGATTATTTGATTGGATATATCACAGAGTGGTGTTGGCAGGGTACCATTGAAAACCAGGGAGCACTGGACAGCTGTTGCGGAATATGGGGTGCGCACTGCTGAGGAACTCCACACTAGAACGAAACAGCTGTCCAATGCTCCCTGGTTTAAAATGGTACCCTGCCAACATCAATCTGTGATATATTCAATCAAATAAAATAACCAATCTTCACAAAAATAACCATCCTAATTGAAATAAAGATTAGATGTGTAACAAGTTATTTTAATTGTCTATCCTAAATTAGAAGGACAATAGTTTTACGTAACTATACCTAGTAAGCATAAAATTTAAATAAAATATAAACAATACCAAGTTGCTTTTGATAGAACGTTTTTTCCAGATTGTTAGTTACGTAATTCAGTGTAGTTTCCTTTGATGCTCGACGTATAGTTATAGAATACGTTGACGCCAGTTTATTGAAATATAAAGTTTCCATGTGCATCGATTTTGTTCATTAGTTTGTTTCCAAGCTTCATTACATCATAGAAAATTGTCTTACGTAATATTCTAGTGGCAATTACATGTGTATGGATAAATAATTAAATTAAATTTGATATCACTAGTTGACTTCAATCAAACAATCACTGAAAACCATAAAGAATTGAACAGCCATTTTGTCTTATTGTGGGACTCCTTAAAATTAAGTATTCACAACCTCACCTTGGGGTTGTGTCCAGAAACTTCAGGTTTCATGGTTAACAATCAACCGTCAAATCACTGGACTAGTTTTTAATCAACCGTCGATATTTCTAATTTTAATCAATTCAGGTTGAGTTAGTATGACGTCATCCATCGCTATTAGTGGATAACTACCTCATGCTTGACATGGTTGAACTTCACTGGTCATATCTTCTAACTAGAGCTTAAGGTTTTACTTTTCCCCCTCACACACATACACACTTAGAAGTTAATAACCAGTGAGCTAATATTAAATGTATTTCAATACCTGGTTACAGGTAATTAACTCATGAGGACTCCTAAAATATTTTTCGTTTGATATTTTTGTTTCCATCTGCGAATTTAGATAAAACAAAGACGACCAAATTTAGAGAATAACATGCATTCATTGTATCTAGCCACTACTTGCTCATCGGCTACATTCAAGAAAATTAATTTAACATATAAAAGGAATGATTTATCGTATGGATCAATGAAATTGTAGAAAAGGTTAAACTAAAATGAAAACTGGGAATATTTGAAGAGGCAGCCTGTTTAAAATCTTGGGCTACCACTTTTCCAAATATCTCAACAAGTTGCTTTTTTGTTCTTTGTTTTGTGTTAATTGCTCAATCACCTCATAAAATCGCATAGTGTACTCATGCACTTATGTGAAAAGTCTACGACCTATCGTGAGTAATACAATGAGATCTAAGTGAAAACACCACGATGGCTGGTAACGAGTTAAAAAGGACTAATATTCATTTGATGTCTATTCCTGAAATTCTTAGTCTTAACTGCAGGTCGCTTATTGGAAAAGTGGACTAACTACAATTTTATCTTAGTCTAAACATACAGTGTAACTGTGGTTTAATCACATTTCAAGAATCATAGCTACATGGCCTGTACGATGACAACTTAGTATTGCTCAGATTCTCCCAGATTTTCCTTTAGGATTGTTCTATCATCAAGAGGAAGTGTAGTGGTGGCAGTGTTGCTACTTTCGTGAACACGAATCGATATGTGATCATGGAAAAAGAGTAACCTGTTGAGACAATGTATAGAGCAAATACTTATCTACTTTAGTTTGTGTTATTATTTCACATTGTGTATTAATATAAGTTCAAATGCTGAAATGTTGCTTAACGTGCTTCACAATACTATCACTACAAATATAAAAACATTCTTAAACTTAATAGTCATTTGGCAGTTCCATTGGCAGAACAGAAAAAAGAGCTCATCTTCGATTTTACTAATATATATACAAATGTCTACGACTGAGAGAAGCGAAAACATCAAGTGATGTTATCATTAAACATCTCATAGATGTAAGATAGTCAGTAGATAATATGGAACAGTTTGAAGTGTTTAATAAACAAATGACTTTAATGTTCCTGAAATTTGCTGAGGATATTACAATAAAACGATTGAAGCCTAACCTGTGTCCAAAAAGTTATAGTCACCAGTCTTTGTATACTATAGTAATTTAACATTTAATTCTACCACATCACTGTTTTTGATGTTTCTTCAAGTGAAATACATTCTACTACATCATTATACCGTCTTCCAGCGTAGATTCAATTCATATCAACCTCAATGGTTTATTCAGACAGACTTCGGATTGCCTTTTTCAGAAGAAACATCATACAAAGAAGTGTCAAAAGTAAACTTTACCTTTGATCTAACTCAATGGGTGTTAATGAATTCATTTGCACATGTAAGATGAGATATGTCGATAGCACAAAGTGCACATTTTCCAAACGGAAATTAGAGCACTACCCTTCATGATTATATAAAGTATGCTGTAAGTCAGTTAACAGTTCAATTTTTAAGCATGTGATTAAATTAGGTGATGCACCAATGTGGAATTCATTAATATGGTAAGAAGAAGTGGTTCAAAGGGAGTTGTGGTCAAGAAGTTCTATGTAGCTGAGTCTCTAGCAATTCAAAAATTCCAACTAATATTAGCGTACGAAAGTAGAATGTTCAGTCCTTGATTTTATTATCATCAATTGTTGTTGACTTTTTAGACTTATCTCATTATACAATCACTTGATCTCTTCCAAGTATTCTGATTGTTGCAGTTGTATACACGCTTACTTTTTTAATGTATACTAGATTTTCAACCAAATTAATCTTTATAAGTATGTTAAACTTTATTTAAAATGTTGATTCTAATAAGTTTCGAATTGTGTGTAGCTGATGAGAGCCAACAAGACGAAATAAATTGTCATGTCATTCTGTACAACTCGTTGTTCTTTTCAAGTTAATAAAGGAAAGAATGTTTATCAGAAGTTTTTATTTTAGTTCATCAATCCAAATGACAAGACATTCTTTGAATATTTTAAACTTTTTCGTTTGAATGTAGGTGATGAGAAGGTAGTGATCCAAGTACTTAGTAAATTATTGCTATTTTGCTTTGTTTAAATTTTTTGTCTATTTAGATTTAAAATAAAAACGAACCGTTCATTATTTATGCAACTAAGTTATGCCATGAACTTGACCAGTCACGATATGAAATAAAATTCTTGTTAGGACTAATACAACAAACGTTAACCACTAGACAGATACCCTATCCTGAATAGTTAGCGAGATACTAGTCAATACAAATAGAGTAGAGAGAGGAAACAAAACCGTTGACTCGTCAACACAAAGATGTCGTAATTATGTTCTAGACACTCTTATATATTCAACACAAGACCATTCCGGAGTAACAGGTCTATAAATAATCTGTTTCAGTTTATCAATAGAAAACCTTATGTCAACAGTTTATGGTTTAAATAAAAGCCTGAAACGAGGGCAGTACAAAAACAATAACAACAAAAATAATCTGGTAGGTATGTAAGTTGTATACATAAATAAAATCTTTGCAAAATACTTTCAAAAGTTTCTCACTTCTTAGCTTAATCGTCAATCGTAACAATTACTTTAACTTGTATTGACCAATCAAGAGGTTTAACCTTGCCCTAATTTCCTCATGTGACTTTAAGTAGGTGAAGGTCACAACTTGTTTTTTAAAGAAAACAAACAAAAATCGGTGAAACTAAACTACACCGCTGACCTTGAGGTACCTTTTAGCCAATGAGAATGCAGTGGTAGGTAAAATCATTATTTATTGTGAAAAACGAAATTTTTTAAAGTCAATTACACAGGATATACCGTTTTTACATGATTTATGAACTTCTGCAAGTTGGAGACGGGTTCATTTATTTTAAATTCAAAATATGAACGATATAAGAATTCATCCATATGGCTCCAATTCATGTTGTTTCTAGAACCTTTATAAGGTCTAAGAAACTCCCTCAGACGCGACCAGTATCCCTTAATGTTTTGTGTGTGAACACCAGTACTTGGGTCCACAAAATGTCTATGGTGAACTACGACATGGTGAGCATATCCGAGTCTACGGAGAGGACGATATGCTTTCCAGTCGTCAGTATAAATAATGGATCCTGGTTGAAGATACGTTTGGATTATTGGTATTAGGGTTCTTGCATTTCGGTTTGGGACACACTGAAAATGTCCCTTTCCTAATGTTCTGTCATAAATACCAAGAACCTACCAGTAAGTTTAAAGTAATTAATACTTACCCATTCGGTTTTTACAGATCTTCCTCTATTATATTTTCTCTTTCTGATGGCCGATTCATCTATTTCAACTATTTTTCCGACGCCTCCGAGTGATAGATTCAACCGCAACATCATTTCTGAGCATACGTCTCTGCAGTGTTGATACCATTGCACCACTGATACTTTGCTCACATCTGTAAGAGGCAATGCCAGAGTAACAGGCAACTGCATATTCCACAAGACAACTAACATGCAGGTTTGCCGTAGTGTTAGTTTAGATTTACTAAAAAAACTGCCTGTTCTTATTGACTTTCTTCGCCAACAGGTATTGCATCGAAACGTTACTCCATCCAGACTGTCTCCGTACGGTATTTGAGTCATATTAAGGCCACAATCACAAATTAACTCTCTCCGAAGTAGTCCAAAAGCTTGTAGATTAGAAATAATATTGTCCTCACTAAACATTTCAATAAGCCGATCCAACGTAAGCATTTCGAACTTAAATGCGCGCGCAACCTTAAAAGTAATAACTTGATTCTCATTGGTCACTTCAAGGTCAGCGGTGTAGTTTAGTTTCACCCAAAAATCACATGGAGTGGAAATAAATACACAACGAAATAAATCAGTATAATAGTTTGAACTCATATCGTTATATTCAGAGAAAAATGTAACATTTTTTCATTCAATAATTGTAGTGTAATTCTTGACTGAGATCATTTTAAACATTTAAAATATTCACTAAGTAAATGGTATCCAAAAACGTCGATCATTTTGCTAAGGTTTCGCGAATTAAGGAGACACCTCGATACCTGCTAGTGAAGTATGACCAGCGACACAACAACAAGTAAGTTAAGATATTCACAGCACCCAGGTAACTAGAGAAAGAAGACCAATGTCAGCAAGATACGTTCAATTCTAAAGGCAACCTGGCAGACGGACAACAACCACACATCTCATGTGTATATATGCAAAATAGAGAGCATCCTTGGAATGCCACAAATAGCGTACTAAAATAAACAACGAACCAATAAGATTTACCGTCTTGCTAAGTGGGAAACACAAACTAATGGTGAACCTTTTTGGCGCGAAAACGAGAGGTTCAAATTTACATAAATAAATCACAAAAATAACAGGTTTGCCAGGAGAATTCTGGAGTTATAACATCCCCAACACATTTAAATCCAACGTATTAGTTAAACTGAGGTGATTGGGACATGTATTATGTATGCCCAGTCATTCCTTACATTGATGCACTATGCTAACTGATGTTAGGGAAAGAAATAAGAAGCCAAAGGGTATTCATATTATAACATGGTATTAGTCTATAACTATTAGTTCAAGCCGTTTTAGGAGATATAGACTACTTGGTTGTGGTCTAGTCGACCGCAATAACCTAACCCTATGTGACTGCTCTCAAAATCGGTCACGATCGCTTAAATGCATTCAATCATTATCTTCCTTAAATATAGGGCTTACATTTTTTTAATAACTCACTGTCTACGAATTAATGCTTTTTGCACGTATCACAATCTGCGTGTTCAATCTTCCAGTTCTTACTACTGTTGATGTCATTACTTCATATACTGCATCGGCATTTCTTACGCTGACATGATTTGTGGCAAATTCAACTGATACATAAATATGCTTGGTTCTATGTTGTATAAAACTGATTAACTATAATAAATTAGATTGAAATTTTCTACAAAGACTTTACCTTAGAACTTAGTTTATATTATATTTGTTTATTCATCTGATATTTTTGATTGTGCTACTGTGAACATGTTCATTATGGACTGTTACAAATAGTAAAAGTGTTACCTCGGCGTCATGAACTTACGATAACTACTAATCACATTCCAGATCAATAGAGTAAGGTATGATAATTCTAAGAGTTCATCGCTTTTTGAAGCATGTGTTAATAGTGTTTCACGAGGAGTAAGATTTTAAAAGTCATTAATTGTACCACTGAGCCGGCAGGCACCCAGTGGTGGAATTCCTACTTCCATCAGTTTGTGATATATAGCGCGACAATCATCCATTGTTATTGGAGATGACATTCTCACTCCCGACAAGTCTGAAGTCCATCAGTCATGACTTCTCACTAGAGCTTCAGGGACATCTTATCTTATTAACTTTTTAACTGCGAGGGAGGACTGGGCAGCATCTATTGATAAAGTACTGTTTGTGAACGTAATATTCATTGACTTCAACAAGGCTTTTGATAGTGTCACATTTCAGTCTTATACAGAAACTACCAAACTACGGGATAATTGGGTCGATTCAGAATTGGGTAAAGAATTTCCTATGCGAGTTAATGGATCACTATAATTATATCTTAGGTTGGTGTGAACTGAACAAACTATAATGAACTGTTCATTATTATGATGTAGTGAATCTTTTCTTCACTGTTCATGTTGTTTCACTGTTGTCTTTATCACATTTTAAGTTATTCAGCGTAGTTAACTGTTAGCCAATGTTGATTATGTAACATGCGACGTAAAGTTGTCGACGAACTGAGTGAACAGAGTGAAATTCATGATGCTTTATTCATTACTCGAAATCACAAGTTCATGCCTCTGAACAAATACAAACTAGAATGAAACAGTGAAAGAATGTTCCAATAATATTAACCATTCATTTACCGACGTTATTATATAACATGATATTAGGTCATTTCAAATAAATCTTCATAAATTATTTATTTTCTTTATTATGAACTTAAATGACAAACGGTTGTAATTAATCTCATCAGTGTGCATCTATCAACTCACTTGTTCTTGTGGAGAAACTTATTTGTCGTCAAATGCATCTTTTGTCCTAGAGAGTTCAAGAGATCTATCCAGCTTGGTTGAGGACAGTGCAACAATAGAACATCTCGTTACCACCACCAGATTAGAGGAGATTCATCAATTTGAGTAATTTACAAACTAAATAGTAACCTGCCGAGAGATGTAAGTTTCGTCTTTTATGTAATACTGAGGCCGTCAGTAAAACCCAAAGAAAACTGAGGTGCGTTCTGAGTAAAAGTAGATTATCCAATCACTTTTCTTAGTACAGACATAGTTATTAAGTTTTAACTTAAACGATAATATGTAATTCGAAATTATTTGTATCTTCCCGTTGGTGTTATTATAGGCTGAAATGGATCAGTCCCTGCTGCAATACGTGAACCCTGCCCGGATTGTCTTGATACAGTGGTAGTTCACAAGTCTAATTAAAGCTGGATTGTGGCTGCTAAGCAAAATCCAGGGCACGAGTTTCATCTTATGCGAGGTTTGTAATCTGAATTCACCTCCCATATCATAGTTTTCATTTTTACTCGAACTAATTACTAGAATTCAGACATATCTACCCTAGGGGCTTCATACCAAAACGAAACAACTGTCAAATATCCCCTGGTTTACACTGGCACTTAATATAAATCAGTCTCTGATGAAAACAAACAACACTAGTGATTGAATTTTACGGCTTTAAACACATAATAAGCTTGAAACAGCGCTTCTTAACTCCATAGATATTTTCTTATGCGTAAATTGTCTTCTTTTTATTAACTAATTATAAGCTGTCAACTACAAAATGTGGTTTAGCATTTACAACCCATTGTGTATCTAATTATTGAGAAATTGGAGAATTTCTATTACAGTGGTTCGCATATTTCTGCCCATCTTCTCCTCTTCTGAGCTATGGTGAAATGTGAAGCAATTGCTTCTACAAATCACTAGTACATTAAGTATTTCTGTCGACACAAGAAGATGACTTCATGAGAGCAACCTGATAGATAACAAACATTTACGAATACCTACAAATGTGCACAGGTATTCTGTGCACAGATTGTTGTATATCACCAGCCCCCGCCCATCCCCCCCGGCACTTTGTTGAATACTTGTATTTTGTATTATATACGAAGAATTCTTTACCGTTATGGAACATACGATATTGAATAAAGTAAGTAGTATTATTAGTAAACATTATTTTACTTAGAAATCCCACGATGACATGCATTAGCAATAGACGAACGTGTAATGTGTGTGTGTGTGTATGGTTCATTTTCTCATATTCTTCTTTCAAAAATGAAGGTCGCATTCTCAATGGAATCGTTTTCATTTAACTTAAATACTTATAAAAATATTCTTATGAGAAATTTGGAGAAATAAACTAAAGGTATTTCATTTATTTAAGGTTATCCGTAACGTGTTTAGAATTATTTGGGCTGCTCACTTTTCCGTTGACTACTACACATTAGTGTTATGAAAGGACAATCTATTAAGTTCATTCTCCATGTTATCAGAACTCTTGTCGCTAAGCCGCATTTATTAATAATTTAGTAATTATGATTGTTTTATTGCTTAAGCCGTAGGCCTTTTATAGACTCATTATAGTTTATCATATCTATTTGACTTCCCGAGTTTTTGTAATTTTACTATAAATCTATTATCCCGTTTTCTGTAAGAACCATTACTCTCCCAGTTTGTCCTTTAGTATATTTCGTATTTCTTATTACTGGGTGGTCCAGAATGTGTTATATAAAAGCTTTTGTTCATACCCAATAGACGATCTGGTACTGCTTCCTATATTCTGGTGTTTTATTCACTCACTTTCTTCCTCTGAACAAGCTTAGTTACATTGGCTCCGATCCAACCAATCAGCATTTACGTAGTCAGATCGCAGAATATAAAGGAAGCGCCTTTTGTTCAATGTAACAGTTATTTCAGCCGTCTCGTATTTTGCCTTCACACCAGCAACCTCTAAGGTCATTTCAGTTAGATCATAATTCGCACTACATTTTTCATTTTAAACCCTAACTATCAGTATATCTGTGTTTTACTTGTAACATCACAGACTGCGTTACACTATGTTCATGGAAGTCAACTATTAATAACACTAAATATCATCTTTATTGAAATTTCACCCTTGTACGTAGCACCTACTCAATAAATGGATTAAAAATAAATAAAAATTGGATACGATTTCATTGCTAAACAATGAAAATAGTTATATATTTAAGTTGGATTGTGACTGGCAAGCGGAATCCAGGGCGCGCGTTACGTCGCAGTGTGAACATTAACATTGGGATGCAGGTACATCCAGCCGATGAGTCCCAAACAAGACGAAACGCGCGTCCTGGATACCGCTTGCCAGTCACAATCCAACTTAAAATATATAACTTGTGTAAAAACGCTGTATCGAGGCAATCTGCTCAGGATGCACATATGGCAACAGAGACTGACCAGTTTCAGTCTATTACAAGTCAACGGGAAAATACAAGCTTATCCTAATTACATTGAAAATAGTTGATTGTATTCGTGATAGATTGATTCCGGTTTAGTAGAATTTAATATCAGGGAACACTGGACAGCTATTTCGTCTCTACATGAAACTCTTCAACGGTGTGGACTCTCGATTCCACCAAAGAATCGAACTCAGGACCTTCAGGATGAACGTCGAGAATATTTTTAATCAACCCAGCTGTTAACTGATAAAGTACATTGTCATTATTCCTGTAATCGGGAAACGCTTTTGCTATATATTAGTTCATGGGAAAATATAAAATGTTTATATTTAAGATGCTGTCATACATCCCTCATTAATAGAACTAGCATTTAAATGAACAATCATCGGTAATGATAAGATGTTTGCGACTGAGTACAGTTTATCATTAATACATTTTAATTAAGATTAATCTCATTTGCTGCCTAATGATGACTCTAAATTAGTGTCTGTGAAATCATGAATGAAAATATGCACTCACTATTGCAAATTGATCAAAAACAGTCAAACTTAATCAGTGATAAACAGAATTCAATTAGCACTTCGTGTTCGAATTCTTCATTCAGGATGCTTTCATCATCTCTTAAGTGTATTCGATCAATGCCTGTTACCCCATGTAAAGCATATGCCGCCGACAATCATTCTCCAACCAACTCTGTCCTGGGCTTTCCTTACCAGTTCTTCCTAAGGGTTCTTCATTCTCTTCATGTCTGTCTCCAAGTCCAGACGAAATGTGTTCCTGGGTCTTTCTCTCTTCCTTTAACCTTGAGGATTCAAGTTACTGCTTGTCTTGTGACACAGTTTCATGATTTCCTTAATGTATATTCTATCCCCATAGTCTATTATTTTACTTTAATAATCATGACTAATTGTCTTAGTAACAACAGAAATGAAGCGCAGTTAGTAAAACTAAACATAATTAAAAGGGCTTTAGAATTCTTAAGATATTGTGAAAATTAACCTCAGAGACTGGAAATCAGGTAACTAACTACCTGTGCATATACTAATGAGAATAGGTAAATCTCTCAGTCATAATCACATCGGGAAAGCAATAGGGAACTAACATATTGAATACCAGAACAGTTAAAATAACTGTTATGTCAATTATAATGAGAAAAACGAAACAATGAGTTTATAAGCTAAGTAACGAAGAGAAGGAATGAGCGATGGAATAGTGAAAGTAGAAATTTAGAGAAAAATAAAATGTGATTGCATTTGCACCACTGAGGTTGGTTGTAAACGATGTCATCCAACGTCTGTGGTCAGTGATCACGTTTATCGCAGCTACTGTAACCAGGTATTCTGTACCTACCAAGTTAAGTTTACCAAAACAAAATATGATTTTTCCCATTTGGCAACCAGCCAGAACCATTATACTACACACTTAATAAAATACTGTCTATGGTGTGTTGCTCTAGAATAATTTCAAATTATCTCACATCAAGACGCTTTGACACATATTTCTGCATGTTTCTGAATACCGATATATCCCCCTAGTCAATAAATGAAGCAGTATTTTTAATGAAATATACTACTTTATGAGAAATGAGTAGTAGTAAAGATTACCCTACACGTCATTTCACACACAGTTATTTAAATCAGTCATAAAAGTGAGAATGCTGAGCACTTACGGCGGAGGTTATCGTAAACTTTTCCAATGTTCAATAAGTATACTGTATCCAGTAGTTCAGGTCGTATTTCTTTTTCATTAATGCGTATGTACTACATTTTAAAGTAATTCAAATTGGATATTTCATTTCAAGAGTCCGTAATAATTCACCACTGACTTCTACTAGTATACTGATGCAAAAGTGGAAATGAAATCTCAATTGTGCTCACTTATGCAACCATTGCCAAAATCTAAATACTGGCTATATCGAACTCAATAACCATTCAAGACGTTATGGATAATCTCAGTCATTATTTACAAATAAATAGTTCTATTTCAGTCAGTTACGTACAACACAGAACCCGACACATGTTCATAGGTCAAACAACATATGCAAAACGTGATTAAATTGAAAAATATAGTACTGTTATGCAGTTTAGGAAGTAATAATACAAAGGTATGCATGAAAGAATATTAGAAATCAAGATCTAGTGAAAGATAAATGCTGAATACACTTGTACTACTGTAATCGGTTTTTCAGCCATATCGCCAGGTGTATCTAGCCACTAATCACGACCATTATGTAAACCCTAACCAAGTAGTCTTCACCTACAATATAACAAACACCAATAGTCACTGAACTTCGTGAACCACCGCTTGTTTTATTCTATCCTACTCTTACACTAGTCAACATCGTACAATGAGGTAGGTAGTAGTTAGGTCTATGTAATACATGCCCTAACCACTTAAATCGATAGAAGTTCATTCACCTTATGATAGGCTGGTGAACTCTACGCTATTTATCAGATACATATGATTTGAGTGAATCGATTTACAAAACTACTGTCAAAAGGATATCTATTACACAAAAGCTCAATATTGAACTAAGAGACAACAATAATCACTAATGTTGCCTACTAATTTATGACACTTGTGAACTTGGCTAGGTTGTTTATAACAGAAACGTCAATATTACTATTATTATTACTATTACTATTATTATTATTATTATTACTATGAACATTGTTATTATTATTATTATTATTATTATTATTATTATTGACATAACTAGTTCAATAAAAGGACAAACAAAATTCAAATGTACTGATTATATTCATTTTAGTCAGCCTAACCAGTCAGTTATTAATCCAATGTTTTTATAGTTTGTTAAATGACGTGTATTTAGTTTAGTATGTAACTGATTTATTATTTTTTTAAAAGGACTATTTAATCACTGTGTTTTCTATGTTCTGTTGTGTAATGACGTACAGGTTATTACGTAGGTACTCATCCTTTCATTCAAAACTATTTTGCATAGCTAGATTGACAGCGAACGATTGACATTTAAATCATTAGTAGTCACTCACCCGCTTTTGATATTGACTGTGCAAATGTCGATTGCTCACCCACTTAAGGTAACTTTAAAGGAAAGAAAGAGAATGCTCATGATAATCAGCTAGTTCAAATATAATGAGAAAACTCTAATATCATTAACATAGAAAAGACATTACTACCTATGAATAATAAGAGAATATGTCATGTGTAACTCGGTTGGTGATTAGATTCGCCATACTAATGAAAACCAGAAAGCATTGGGCAGCATGGGACTCCTTACCAGTCGTTTTTGCCACGACTGGTATAGGTAGTTATCATTAATGGCACTGCCTGATCGTCGAGATACATTACGAACTGACAGGATTGAGAATTCCACCATTGGCAGGCTTAGCAGTACTGTTAGTTAGACATTCGCGGTGAGAGCTGAAGGTCTTAGGCTCGATCTCCTGGCTTGACTATTGGTATGCACTGTTGAGTCCGAGTACGAAACAGCTATCCAGTTCTTCCTAGTTTTTAGTGGTACCTAACTGACATTAAGATGCAACGAATATAATCAAGTAAACTTAATATCTATCTCCACAAAACCACCCCACTTCAACTTGTTTGACGAAACTACAAGGCGAGACTAAATAAATCATTTTCAATATTCACTATTTTATTTAGTACTTTCTACCATTTCTTCGTGTATTTAATGAGTGAATTCTGGGCGTTAGAGAGAAATTTTCATTAAAGGCTGGTCGAAATTAGTGACTGTGTTCCAAAGTTTTCAAGTTCAGTACTAATCTAGTTTTGTCCCCAGGACTCTTAATAAAATAAATGTTTCCACTATATTGGTAACTGCGAAGTGATGAACACCTTTATGTATTTAACAACACCAGCTGAATAATTTATGACGGGGAACAGAATAGTTCTACAATAAATTAACGGGTTAAATACATTTGCAATCACATAGCATTACTATTCAGCAACAGACTTAAAAGATGTATAGTGTAGAGTATATAGTAGATTAAAAGACTGAAGTAAAACGTACTTATTTAAGAACATTTAAATGTTTTATAGATCATTCACCAACCAGTACTAACACTTTTAGAAAATAGTTTATCTCAAATTGCCATACTGCATATAGCACGTTAATACCAAATAAACCATGAGCCAGAACCTAGTTCAAGATGAAGAAATGAAATGGTGTTTGAAGGAATAATGTAATTCAAGATCTATAGGAAGGTAAGGTGTGAATGTACCTACACTACTACAACCTGTTTTCAGCCATAATGACAAATTCTTCAAACAACTGTGCTCAATTATCGCAAGGACCCAAACCAGATATTCTACATCTAACAACATGACTTATAACAACAAGTCGCGACTTCATGTAATTTTATGACGCTGTGGTTCTGTCATCTCTTTCTTCCAATCTTCAAACACCTATTTCTAAGAGTTAACGTGACTCTAAATATAAGCAAAGTGGCTTATATGCGCTGATATTTCACTCTCCACGACAATCAGAATCAGTCCTTAAGTAACGTTTTATATTTCCATGAACCTATACTAGTCTATATGAATTACGAATCCACAAAGTTTAAGCACAAATAATCAAAGAATGGATGTGGTTCGGATTTTGATAGAAGAGTAGGTAAGTGAATAAATTCTTTAGCCGACTTGAACTGTGACTTACATCTTTCACCCTAGTTAAAACATACTAAATGAATGCTGCCTCAATTTAAGTTTAGATTGAGATTTGAACCCAGTGCCTGCAACTATAAATTATAATGACATCTTAACCATCTTACTAATAAAATCCTAGTTCGAAATTATTACATTCTCTACGATACTGACAAGTCGAAAACTCTCATAGCATTGTACTTCAACCACTTTTTATGTGATCTTATCCAACATTATTTTATGCTTATAGACTCTAATCTGATAACAACTTGTTAACTAACACATTATTATATCTGTTGTATATACATTTCAGTAGGATTACAGTATAGTCCATGACCAGTCATACGTCAGAAATCAATTTCATAGTAGTGGTATATAACTCAAATAATCACATCGTGACTAATGATAGCGATTTCTAATTTGGGCAAAACGTTGACGATAACATCTTGAAAAATCATCATTTTCAAAGGGTAATGTTTTGTTATTGCTACTATAATTCGTTCAAGGTCATTTATATGTACATATATATAATTTGCATCAACTGAAGTTAATATAACCTTGACATTGAAGGATACTATCAATTCACCGTTGTTGACTTGAATATCCTTAATATTATCACTAATCGGAAGGAAGATTCAATTGAATAATGGAATGAGTCCATTAATTACTTCAAAATGCGTGAAATTTTTCTTGAAAAGTTATACTTCAACCTTCCTGGATATTAGACTGTTGGTCGTAACGGAACATTTGTTTTGTATACTTCGGTCTGCAGAAGAATCGAGGATGAATTAGATCATTTGATTGAATTCGCCATTGCACTTGCTCTGTTATTTGTCTTGCTGTGACAAGCTTGTTTAAAGTTCTAGACATCTGGCCAGCCAGCTTTTTGATTAGATTTATGTTCATTGTGTGGTGTGTTTTCATCCCTGAGTTTGTAAAGGCTTTGGTTGCCCCTGGACGTAACCTCTGCACTGTCTGTTTCTTCGTTGGTATGTGCGGTCAATGTATTATGGTGCTATAGAACTTCTGGAGCCTCGCATGATTAGTATTGTTGGATTCTGTTGGTTCAAAAATATATCTTCATTAGTGGCCTTCTTGATCATACACATGTCCAACTGTTGGAGAGTCTGTGCATAAGTCACTGTGATTGAAGAAGATTGATTTCTGGATAGTGTATATAATTTATAGAACCTAACGTAGTTGTAAAGTCATCTACTTTTATTCTGCAAATTGACCCTCATCTTTCACAATATAGTCCTCTATGTCCATAACTACTGTGGTGAGTCCATTATCACCTAGAAGTGTGTCAGTATCTTAGATTCCTTAGTTTCCTCAGTGCTTTTTACTACTGGGCTGTCACTCGAGTGTGACTTATCTTACGTCGTGTCAGTGCTACCACAATTTGTCCTATTGCCTGTTGAGTTAATTCGTCCATTCCTAATGTTTTGAGTGGTAAACCCAAGTGTTGTAAAGAAATCTAGTTTTGAAGTGTCCCTCTTATTGTAGTTCAGTCTTTTTTGAAGAACCCATTCTTCTACCTTCATCAGTGGTCGTTTCGAAAGGGCTGACTACACAGTTGAGAGTAGTTCCTTTCCTTGTCGATTTTGAGATCATGGTAAGTTTGTGCTCGAGGACTTTTCTTCTCTGTTCTCTGTGTCGTATACTGAATTTTTCTAATCGCAGTCCTCAAATATTCAGATGTGAGTTCTCCTCTTCGTCTCTTCTCTAGGTTATCCATTACATGTTGGTATTTCTGAAACATATAATGAACCCTAGTAGTTTCATTAGTTGTACCATTTGCCTTTCACTTTGCTCAGCAATCTTCCACCCTACTGGACATCTGATTAGCTGTCGGTACCTAACGATAGTGGGCAGAACATACTAATGCAGACATTCGTGGAGAAAGCATAATTGTTCGCTTGTGAAATTTTGCCTTTTAACAAATTGTTTCATGCATGATAATGATCCCAATAAAATGTTCTTTTTAATACTAATTAGTGATAACATGAATGTCTGAATAGATAACAATGAAATCGATTCTCTGATGAATGGCTTGTATATGGTTGATTGTTTCGTAACATGAAATAAAATTTAATGGACTGAATGATATATAATTTAGATAAAATGTTACATTTTTTATAAGTAGTATGCATATATAGAGCTAATGAGAAAAAACGAATGGTAATCAAAAATGTTTTTCTAAAGTATTTTGTAATCTGTATTACTTATTGAAAACTGTTAATAATTCCTTGGAAAAATCTCCAAATATCAGGAAGATGCTGAAAATACTGTGGCAATTCAGTATTCTTTTGAAACTCCTAAAAGAGTCTGAGCTCAACTAGCCAATGTCCGGTGAAAGAATTCCCATACATAAAAGCGCTCTAATAAACGGTGGATTATGTTTTCATCTTCTTCAATGACAATTATCTTTTATCTGACATATTCAGTGTGTTTTCTACGAATTCCTGGAATCCCAAAGTTACATACAATCCAAACAGTACCTTCGTTATTGGCAAATAAACTAGCTTTTGAATTAGGTCTTCCGACATACTTCCTAACTTTAGTATACTAATCGCTGTTAAAGTAGTTTTCAAGGGAATATAAAATGGTTTAGTAGTGGATGCTTCATCGCCAAAGTATGTCGCATATCACATGGGGAAGAGAATTAAACTCGGATCCATCAAGTGAAACTTCAATACAGATAGTTCAACATTAGTATTTTCAGATATGTCCTAAATAAAAGGAAATCTGAGTTCCACTTTCTGGTGGTCTCAGGTACCAAAAAATGTAATAATAAAATGTAAATACACATTTCACAGCTACCTAGCTGTCGTGATTAGGTTAGATAGAATACGGTTTAAATGTAGGAACAGTAAGTTATAGTTTCGATTAGTCAAGTCAATGAATGACATCTCTTACATAGTCATTTTTAAGATAACTGAACTGAAAGTTTCACATTGTAGATCCAGTTTTCTATTGATACAGATATCACACTGAGAGCTTGTATTGTGAGATTGTAATAAAAAGGAATCAAATGAAAGAGGAAATAAAAGTTCGAGATACTGGGTCAGCTTAACAATTTGGAAATCACTATTTAAGCAGTGCTGAATATGTTGAATGTGTCGAATATGATAATTCTATCTGAATGAAAGAACTATTGAAAACCAGGAAGTACTAGACAGTTGCTTCACCCTCATTTAGAGATTCCCATGGAATTCTCACCTATGCTCTAATGGGGTTCGAACTCTATACTTCCGGGCTTCACGTAAACCACAAAGCATGCATCTAACGATTGACTGAGACTAGAGATGTCAATCATTATATGTCAGCTTAGTGGCTGGTGTAGTCAAGTGTTCACCATGCTGCCTGAAAATCCTAGTCTCAGTCACTGTTGGAAAAATTGCCAAGGAATCTCGTACTAAGACTAAGTAGGCGTATAGTTCATCCGGGTTCTCGATAGTTGTTTAGCCCAAACTAACTCTACATACCTATACACACATTAAATAGAAGATAATCCAAAGATTTTAGGACTATTATAAATATATTTATCAAGAGAGTGATATGGTGGGAACTGTTATCTTGAATATATTATCATTTCACTGTAAGTATTCATCCAGTATAAAATCGATAAGTGATAAGTCCACAGATATGTTAATAAATAGTGGTTACTATATTTAATTAGGCTGCTGTAAAATATCCTACTGAAATAGGTGAATATAACTTTTGACAATACCATTGTAGTTGCATTTCTGATGAGAATGTAAAGTTCTATAATTAGTAATTATCCCTTGGGAGAATAGAGGGTATTCACTATTAATGAGTACAGTACTTTAATCAAACAGCTATTTAGTGTTCCCTAGTTTCCAGTGATACCCTGTCGGAATTAATCTGTAGCAAACACCAAGAATATTAAGCTTATATATAATCGATTAAACATAACTGTAAACAGAGTATTTCAACACATTACAAATTAATTGATTGAAGTTGTCGCAGATTGGTGTTGGTAGGGTACCACTGAAAACCACGGAGCACTGGACAGCCATTTCGTCATAGTAAAGAACTCCTTAACAATGCACACCCTAGATCCCGCCCTATGAGCTTTAGGTTGGAGGACGTCTAACCCTCCGTACCACTGGGCTAGCCACTGTCTAGTGGTAGAATTCATGCCTCCACCAATTAGTGTTATAGCATGACAATCATCCATTATCGTCGGCAATAACTGTTTCACTTCCGACAGGTTTAAACTCCACCAATCACGATTTCTCATTAGTTTCAGGAACCTCCTGAAGTTAGTCACTTGTGAGCTGATTAGTGTAATTGAACTGACGTGGTTTGTGGAGAATGATATTACATTTTGGAAGTGGTAATTCTACGACTGGACGCCGGCCTAGTGGTGCAGAGAGTTGGGCATTCGCCAACATGAAGCCTCTGGGGTTGTATCTAGGGTGTTCATTGTTATAGGAGGAAATGGATGTCCAGTGCTTCTTAATTTTCAATGGTACTCTACCAACATCAATCTGTGACGAATCCAATCGACTAAAGATTAATACCAGTCCCCAAAAATCACCGCAATTAAATTATATCTTCGTTTTCAATACAAAGAACTATACAATTAATAACAGACATTTGTGATTTGATTGGTTATTCAAGGTCAGTGAAAAATTCAAGGACGATGAACCTTTCGAATTCATCAAATCTACTCACAAAATAAGATTTATAGTTAAACGCCAATTATTAATTGTGTCTTTGTTATGTACTACTAACTATGTCACACTAAAGTATTATATACCTTTTATAATCATAATGTGACACCATTGTGTTAACTCATGTTAACTAGTCTGAACAATGAACTTTCTATATTCATCTGTCTGTCTATTTATCAGACTGTCTATGTTTACTTGTCTGTATATCTTTCCATATAACCATCTGTCTATTCATATACGTTTATGTCTATAAAGCTTTTCTCTATAAATTATTTGATTATCAAGAATTGACTGATTTATAAATATCAACTGTTAGGAGCCGACTCAGTGGCCTAATGGTAAAGCTTTCGCCAAGGAGCTAGATGGTATTGGGTTCGATCGCCGATGGAGTTGAGGATATGCAATTGGTGAAGAGTCTCGTACTAGGACGAGATAGTGCTTCCAGGTGATCAATGGTTGTTTGATTCATACCGATCGAAGTATATGATTAAAGTTGGATTGGTGAATGGACAAAGTTCTAGTAGCAACTGTACAAGGATGCATTACTAATAAATTGTTACCCTTAGATAGATAGCATCCACAGTTTTCCTACCCTCTGACAACAGAAGTTAGGGGTTAAAATAAAGCCAACCATCAATATAGTATACCTCGGCTTACCTCATGGATAACTATTGTAGATGGTAAGTTTCGAAGTCAATAAGCTTGCATTTCCATAACTATTCAAAGAAGAGTGATGAATGACAGGTAATGTGGTCATGCTTTCAGATGGTCAAAATCACTCTTAAACCAGATTTATTTTTAACTCCCTCAAGAAGAAGTACCGTTCCATAGTGCGGGTAATCGGGATGTTTGAAATGCCTTCATACCCAAACATGCCAACAATTAATACATTTTGAGCATGATACTGGAATATTTTTATGTTCAGTTATGAAGTTAAACGCATTTTTATATATGACGCCACTTCATGATTAATATATCACATAATTATAATCAGCCTTTCGTCCTACGTATGATTCACTACGTGGATGTTCTTGTATCTCAGTGTTAATAATCAAACTGAGACTCGAAACCTAATATTCTTCAAGACAAGAGCATTGTCCACTATTTTAATGAGTCTTGATAATCACTTAATTTATTAATGAATACATAACCGATAGTAAAAATCTGTAAGGTTCGCATAGCTGTTATTCAAGATTTTATGAACGTCAACACTGGAATACAAGTACATTTAACGTATGATTTTAAAATAAGATGAAACTTTAGCCTCCAATTCCATTACTAGTAATAACTGATTATCAACAACCTTTACTAACAATGTTAATTCATGCTGTAAACCACTGATGATAAACTGGAACTAAAGAAAACGACATATCTTTTTAGAATTTTCTCTAAAAAATACTCTGCCCGATCAAGTGTAGTAATCGCAATGAGTGGCTTGAGATACTGCGTGGCATGGTTCGGAACCTGTCAAACGTATTCACACTTTATGTTTTCCTAAATCCTAAGTTGCATTCTTCTTTCATACATACGTTTGTATAATTCATTCTTGTTGAATTATACTTACTTACTTACATATGCCCGTTACTCCTCACTGAGAAGCATAGGCCGCTCACCAGGATTTTCCATTTAACTCTGTCCTGAGCAATCCTTTCCAATTGTTTCCAGTTGCTGCTCACCTTTTTAATATCTGCTTCCAATTCTCGACGAGGTGTGTTCTTTGGCCTTCCTCTTTTCCGTTTCCCAATAGGATTCCATGTAAATGCTTGTCTCGTGATGCAGTCTGACGGTTTCCGCAATGTATGTCCTATCCATTTCCAACGTCTTTCCCTGATTTCCTCTTCGGCTGGAAGTTGGTTTGTCCTCTCCCATAGTAAGCTGTTGCTGATGGTTTCCGGCCAACGAAAATTCAGTATCTTGCGTAGACAGTTGTTTATAAATACTTGTATCTGTCTGATGATGTTTGCAGTAATTCTCCAAGTTTCAGCTCCATACAGCAGGACTGTCTTCACATTCGAATTGAAGAGTCTGACTTTGAGTTTAGTTGATATTTGTTTTGAGTCCCATATGTTTTTCAACTGTAGGAATGCTGCCCTAGCTTTGCCATTCCTTGCCTATGCATCTGCATCGGACCCTCCTTGTTCATCAATGATGCTCCTCAAGTATGTGAAAGTACTACTTCTTCCAGAGTTTCGCCATCAAGTTCAGTTGGGTTGTATTTGAGGATCTTGCTCTTTCCCTTATGTATGTTCAGGCCTACTGATGCTGAAGTTGCTGCTACACTGGTTGACTTTGCTTGCATCTGTTGGTGTGTATGTGCTAGGAGAGCTAGATCATCCGCAAAGTCCAAATCATCGAGCTGCATCCTACTTGTTCATTGAATTCCGTGTATCCCCTCAGATATGGAGGTCTTCATGATCAAGTCAACCACTAGGAGGAAGAGAAAAGGTGAGAGCAAGCAACCTTGTCTGACTCCGGTTCTCACTGTGAATGCATTTGTCAGTTGTCCTCCATGCACGATTTTGCACTGTGCCCCGTCGTAAGAGTTCCAGATGATGTTGACGAGTTTCTCTGGTACGCCATAGTGTCGAAGAAGTTTCCATAGTGTTCTCCTATATAAACTGTCAAACGCTTTCTCGTAATCAATGAAGCTGATGTACAGTGACGAGTTTCACTCAATTGATTGTTCAACGATGATCCGTAGTGTTGCGATTTGGTCAGTGCACGACCGATCCTTACGAAAACCAGCTTGTTGATCTCGAAGTTGAGCCTCCACTGAATCTTTCATTCCGTTCAACAATACTCTGTTGAAGACTTTCCCTGGTATCGACAGTAGCGTGATCCCTCTGTAGTTGTCACATTTGCTCAAATCTCCTTTCTTTGGTATCTTGATAAGATGTCCTTCTTTCCAGTCTGCCGGCACTTGTTCTTCTTCCCAGATCTTTTTGAATAAAACGTGGAGTATCCTTGCTGTTAGGTCGATATCTGACTTGAGTGCTTCAGATGGTATATTGTCAGGTCCTGCTACTTTCCCACTTTTGATTTGTCTGATGGCCATCTTGATTTCTTCTATCGTTGGTGGAGTGACATCTATCAGGAGATCTGTAGGTTCTGCTTCGATGTCCGGTGGGTGGGTTCAGTGGAGCTGGCCTATTTAGAAGTTCCTCAAAGTGTTCTACCCACCTATTCTTTCGTTCTTGAATCTCAGTGAGTGTCTTGCCTTCTTTGTTCTTGATCGGTCGCTCTGGTTTATCATGTTTATCTGCCAGTTTCTTCGTTGTGTCGTATAGCTGTTTCATATTTCTTTCTCTTGCAGCCTTCTCCGCTGTCGTTGCAAGGCCTTCGATGTATTTTCGTTTGTCAGCTCTAATGCTCCTCTTTACCTGCTTATTTGATTCTGTGTATTCAGCTTGGGCCTTTATTTTCTCTGCTCTTGTTCGGCTGTTGTTGATTTCTATCTTCTTGTTCCTCCTTTGCTGAATTTTGCTCAGGGTCTCAGTGGAGATCCATTATTTATGAAGGTGCTTCTTGAGACCTAGAACCTCCTGACACGTTGACGTTAGTGTTTCTTTGATTTCTTTCAAGTTCTCATCCATAGTGGTTTCTTCTTCTTTCAGTAGAACTTATAAGACTTGGAATCTGTTGTTGAGAGATATTTTGAATTCGTTGAGTTTGTTAGTGTCTCAGAGAAAGGCTGTATTGAACCGTTGTACTGCTGCCACTCCAGTTGTCCACTGTCTCTTTAGCTTCAGTTTCATTTTAGAAACCACCAGGTGGTGGTCTGAAGCTATGTCAGCTCCCCTCCTGGTTCTTACATCTTCCATTGATCTTCTAAATTTTTTATTGATACATATATGATCGATTTGATTCTCTGTATCATGGTCCGGTGAGACCCATGTAGCCTTGTGTATGCGTTTGTGGGCGAATATTGTACCACCTATAACCAATTTGTTGAAGGCACATAGGTTTGCAAATCTTTCACCATTCTCATTTCTTTCTCCCAGTCCTTGTCGTCCCATGATTTCTTCATATCCAGTGTTGTCCATTCCGGCTTTGGCGTTGAGGTCCCCTTGCATCAGGATTGTCAGATCCTTTCCTCGACACTTTTCTATAATTGATTGCAGTCTATCATAAAATTGATCTTTGTCTTCGTCGTTGCGTCGTTGGTTGGTGCATAACATTGGATAATATTCATTGTAATCCCTTTCTTCATTGTTTTTGTAAGGTGCTTTGATGATCCTGGGTCCATGTGGTTCCCATCCCACAAGTGCATTACGTGCCTCCTTGGACAGCATCAGAGCAACTCCTTGAGTGTGAGGAGCATTTTCCTCTTCGTGGCCCGAGTATAGTAGCGTCTCTCCTGAAGCCAATGTTTTCTGTTCAGCTTGAGTCCGATGGGTTTCGCTGATTCCGAGCACTGTCAACTTGTATCTCCTCATTTCTGCAGCTATTTGATTTGTCTTCCCGCTCTCCCACATTGTTCGAACACTCCATGTACCTATACAAAAATATTTGCTCTGGTTGTTAGAAGGGGGGGGGGGCATCGGCCTCATGACTTCCGAAGAATTTCGGCTTTCATCATGAGGCGTCATAAACAATGCTTCTACTCCCAGGTCAGAGTTTAAATGGTTTATTTTGTTTAATCTGGTTTGCGTTTTTTTTAGCAAGTTTGGGTTTTACGGGATGGGGGTGCTAGCCCTATGTCCAACCCTCCTCCTTTACCCGGGCTTGGGACCGACAGTAACCCTAGGAGAGCTACAGGCGGAGTTTTGTTGAATTATACTATCGTGTTAATCTTACAAAATTGATCTCGAAGTGTTAATCTGATATGACAGCTTCTTCGTTGTACATGACTGATTGACTTGTTGACCTAATATAAATGTTTACTGTAATTCCTTAAAGTCTGCTGATTGAAACTATGAATTCTTCCAATATTATATTATTGTTGACTTTAAAATCACGTTGAAAGTGGTCGGATTCTTCAATATTCATGATTATTGCATGAAATTCCAATACGATGGTACTTGATTAACTACAACAACTCATCTTTAACAAAACGTGTACGTCGTAAATTTAGTCAGAGCAGTACTTGATTTATAAATGTGTATCTGTGATGAAAAGCTTCTCTTGATTTAATTCAGTCTGTTTAGTCAATAATTTGTGTATTATTTAATCTATTAATCTACGTATTATGTTTTAGTGAACTATTCCGAATTAAAAATGATAAGCTAAGTATATTGTGTAAATCAGATACGTAGTGTGTAGGTTTAATATAAGGTGATTGGATTATTTACATAACCAACGTCATTCATCACATGTGTCACTGCCTGCATGTGACTATTTATTGATATGCATGGATAATTTTAAGACATGCGAATTGTTACGAATAGTGGAATGTTAGTTTAGTTTTATTCAGACCACGTTATTTATTTATACTGGGATCCAAGTTTTATGTTTACTTAAGTAACCGTTTAATAAGTTAGTGAATATTTGAATTTAATAACTCAGTAGATAATATATTGATCTCTAAAGTGATAAACACTGAATTCATGTCTCCAGGCGAATAATAACACCTAATTGTGGTTAGTTTATCTAGCTGATGAGTCCCAAATATAATGAAACACGCTTCCTAGATTTGATATGTTTATTTTTATTGTAGTTAGACTAATGGATCTTTGTAAGAGTGAGTTTATAATCACAATTTATATCAGTACTTTTATGATAAAGATGGGTAAATGAAAGAAAATTCTTTTATTCAATGATGAAAGTTAGTGACTGATAGTGGAATACACCACGTGTTTCATTTCACTTGAATCTTATACCCTGAATGTCCTTGAATCCCATTGCAGACAGTTACCTCCTTGAATATCCAAACCTAGTATTCATCTCTACAAGCACTAGTAAGAGTTTTCCACAAATTAATTGATAATACTTCCTCCTACACACACACTCACACACTCACACTAGTCGATGGTATTACTAGGCTGGCTCACTTTTCTACCTTGAAACGGTGTACATCTAGTCCCAAGATCGCCTCTTTTAGTTGTTGACCGAATATATACAAATGACACCGAACTTAGCATCCCTAACAATATACAATAAATTGAACTGATGAGAAATACACTTGCTGTTTATATCTTTTCCTTTTTCTGTTTCTTTGACGAAATTTATACATTAAATATGCCAAACAATGATACAGATGAATATGAATGTCAGTTAATTACTATTCGAAAACGTTACAAAAATCCTTTTTACGCATGGTTAGGAATGAATTATGGTTGGCAAGTTATATCAAGAAGGTGTGTTGCCTCTTATTTGAGACTCGTTAGCTGGATATACTTGACATATTCTATTGCTAATGATTACATTGCGACTCGAACTCATCAAAGAGAATGCACAAACACTTTCAAATCTAATTTTGGGAATATTCACAATTTAAAGTGTTTCGAAAGGGAAATTTTTCTACTCAAACTTAGTGATCGAAAAATTTGGCTCCAATCAGACTTATCCTATTATGTAAATCGACTATTATTATTCCTGATTAGGAATTATGAACAATTAGACGCCAACTCAGTGGTCTAATGATAATGAGTTTGCTAAATAACCTGAATGTCATAATTTTGACCTCAGGAGGAGTGCTAGATTCTAACTACGGAGGAATTCTGTTACGAGATGATACAAGTGGCCAATAATTCCAGGTTGCTTAACTAAGAGTAACTAATGACGTTAGAAGTTGTTATCAAATAAATAGAAAAGTTTATTTTAAAGTGAAACTCTAAAAGTGGTATCTAGATTTCGAATAATTTGGTATTCCTCAGTAACTCGTACCTACAATGTTGATGGAGAGTATTCGAACTTGAGTCATTCAGTCCTGTAAACTGGAAATTTACAGCTAAATTATTCGGACGCCACTAACGTGAGTGAGGTATTTAAATTGATTGAGCTTTAAATAGTAACCAAGGTCATATGCGTGTGGTCCTTTGTGATGATTGAACTCCATCGTTCAAGTGGCAAATGTGTACACTAATCTGAGTGTTTCGATAGCACATGGACAATATATGTAATGATGACATTTCTATTATATTCTAATTTAGTCGATCAGTGATTCTGTTTTATAAGGCAGATTCAGGTGAAACTGTGGGCTTAATATCTTATGTAACGTTTATTTTTGTCAATTTCAGTAACTTTATCAAATCGAGTTGAACTTATCTCGAAAATTCCATAATATGTCCTCAATTGCTTCCTGCGTCGACATTTTATAAAATGATGGCTAGCATTACGTCATATTTAAGACATGTCAGCTGGATATATCAATAACTCAATGTCAGTGTTCTTATTTGGGATTCGAACCAAACACCTTTCACTCTAAGCACTAACACATTACTCACTAAACTACTGAATTATGATACAATTATGGGGGTTTGTAGAGATAGTTAATTGTCAATTTTTGATATCACGAATTGATCCGAATCAGACAAGCATTAATCACCTGAAAGGTGAAACACTGGACAGCTGTTTCGTCCTAGTATGGGACTTCTCAGCAATGTGCATCCACCACCCCATCGGGGATCGAACCCAGGATCCTCTGGCTCCGTGGCGAACGCTTTACCATTGAACCACTGAGTCGGCTCCTAACAGTTGATATTTCCAATCCAGTCAATTCACGATATGTTGCGCGACCTCCTCTATGCCATCGGTGAGTTACTACCTAACACCTGACACAGTTGAACTCCACCGGTCACGTCTTCACACTAGAACTCCAGGAATTACCTCAAAGAGGTCTAGCAACATATCGCGAATTGACTAAATTGGTAATATTAACCGCTAGGAGACGACTCAGTGGTCCAGTGGTAAAGCGTTCGCCTCGGCGCCACAGGGTCCTGGGTTCGACCCCCGATGTGGTCGTGGACGCATACCGCTGAGGAGTCCCATACTAGAACGAAACGGCTGTCCAGTGTTTAATCTTCCAGCTGGTCAATGGTTGTCTGATTCAGATCAATTGGTGATATCATAATTGGATTATGATAATCAACAACTTTTCTTAATATGTATGGTTTATTATTAGTATTATTAGAAAGCGTTCCTGTTTTTACTTTTATTAGTGCATAATGAGTATGAAAACGAAATACTTTGACCGGTAAGTCAGAGTATTCTCTTTTCTTTGGAGTCGTTCAATACACTTCCCTTCTATTCAATCAACTGTTATTGTCCTACCAACAATAACACCATACTAACAACAATCTATAACAAATTCGATCAAATAAAAACTGCATACCTTTGTCTGATAATAACAAAAACAAATTTATTTAATTGTTAAGTTTAATGCATATTTCTGTTATCATTTAATATAACACAGAAATTGGATCCATTATGAGACAAGTTTATTTAGTTAAATTTACCTCATGAATCATTCAATTCAAGGTTATTATTATTATTATCATTCATTATCTGATCTAAAAATCAATATACTTAAATCATATGACAGAGAGAGTGATCGTAGGATTGAATCACATGTTTTTTTTTTTTATGATGCCACTTTAATCGCACAACATTTGACCTTTATATTATTGTCTATTCAAATCAGTAGGTAGGTTGATTAGGCTTGTTTAAGATGAAAAATAAAGTAAACGTAGGTGAATTTTAATTAAATGTTCACATTTTAAAAGGTTGAAGTTATTCGCAATGTTCACCATATTCATTATGTCTAGAACATTTAGTTATTTTTTAGTTTGTTGTATATATGAATCGTACAACAATCAATCAATCAATCAATGAATCAAGTAATGAGGCAATGGATTAGCACATAGGCAAATATTGATTTAAAACTGGTGTTGTGGACATTATCAAATTATGAATTTGGGCATAAAATGGAAGATGAGCTAAGTAATGACTCATATTAGGTGATCATTACTAGAACACTAATAAGGATGTGTCACAAATGGAGCTTCATCGTATCACTGATAGATATAGATAAGGTCAAGCCATGTCACAAATAAACAAAGATTGGTAATATAGACCATTGAATGTAACATCATTGGTGTGAATGGTTATGCACTCGCCATGAAGATCGACGGTCAAAGATTCTATTCAAAGTAGAGAGATGGATGCATAGTGTTGAGGAGTCCTATATCAGTGAAAATTACTTAACATGTTCTTCGTGGTTAACACTAGTTGCTTAACATAGATTATTTCGTGATATCAAATTCAACACTTAATAATAATATTCATAATACTTTAACTGAATAGAGAATTGTATTGAGGTGGATTTGTGGAGACAGATATTAAGTTAATTTGTTTGTGTTCGTCATAGGTTGATATCGGTTGAATGCATACAAAAGCCAGAGATCACTGGACTTATGTTTCGTCCTGTTTTAAGGCTTCTCAGGAGTGCTCACCTTCGATTTTGTCAAGGAATAGAACCGAGTGATTTCAGGTTACTTGGTAAGCCCTTCACTCGCTGCATTACCAATGTCGAATGGTAGGGTTCCTATTTCCATCAATGGAGGGGAGTCCCATACTGGGAGGAAACAACTGTCCAATGCTTCCTAGTTTGTAATGGTGCCCCAACCAACATTATTCAGTGATGAAAACAAACAACTACAATCAAGAATTATCAAGATATCAGACAGCATTACACCATAGAGTGTTCTTTGTAATTTAATACATTTATTCACTGTATAAATGTAAATGATGTATTGACTTTTTCGTTTACTTTGTAGAATGTATTGAAGTATTCACTATCAGTAGGATAATGCGACAAACAAAGTCGACTCACAAAATGACCTTATAAAAGTGAAGACAATTGTTAACCAATTAGAAATCAGATTACATGAATGTTTCGTTTTTAAATTGTAGGAAGTAATTTTAAAGAAGTACAATTGAAATGTGTGTAACATGTTTGCATAATTAATGAGTTTTATGAGGTTACTTAAAGTTTCTTGAGATTTAAGTCAAATAAAATCTTATGATATAAGTGCATACGCATATGGCTTAAAGTATACTTTTAATTAGTCCCTATTACCTCTCCTGGAGCATATGTAGTTGACTAACATTCTACAATCAACTCCGTTTTCAAATCTTCTACGCTGTTCATTCCAAGCATTGCGCATTCTTTTCATGTCTCCCATCAATTTCAGGTGCTTTATGTTATTTCGTCTTTCTTCTGTTTTTTGGAACGGAGGATTTCATGTTAGTATTTGTTTGATGACACAACTTAATGATTTCCTCAACGTATTTCCTATCCATCTCCAGCATTGTCGGAAGTTTTACATAGCAAATTGTTTTTCAAACGATTTTCCCAATATTTTATGTACTGTTGTCCCTAACCTTATGTAATTTTTCATCAACCTGTTGGCTCACTGTGTTGATTTGTTTCAGAGTGATTAGGGAGGAAGGCCGAATTGTCTGTGTTAGTCGTGGTGATAAGAGTCTCTCAGCTGATGCAACCTTTTTTTGAACATGCCGACAGATGAAGCTGTAACTATGTGTTGTGGTGGGAAGTTCCAGTCGTCACCTATTACGATTAAACCTATTTCATACCCTGAAACCTGATACAAAATTATATTTTTAATACTACAAACCTAATTTTTGGTAAAATTCCTTATTTTTAGTTTAAATACTAATCCTAGCTATGATATACTTCTATGGTGTGCATTTTTAACTCAAATTCGTGGGAACCCTCAAACTAATAGCTCGTCCCTCATCAGTTAATTGAGGATTTCTACGCAGTCATTTATGTATCGCATTTGCTCATACCTATACTATACTCTAGACCTGGAAGCTTTCTAACTAGAATTTATAGGCATTATAAATGAATATTCACTTGTAGACAATGACTTAGGTCTACGTTGCTCTTCAGACCCTTGTGAAATCAATAAATGCTTGAATTTATGTTTATATTCTACATTGTTAAAGTTTCTCGATCTCTATAAACAAACAAAAAGTGAAGCGATGGGATCTTTTGTCTCCCAAATAGTTGCCAACTTGCTTATAAATTCAGTGAAAATAAGTGCACTCTCAAAATGTGCCTATCCAACTAAACTCTGGCTAAAGTACGTAGATGACATTTTCATTATTACGAAACGAGATGCATTAGATGAATTTTTTGAAAATGTCAACAGTATTTTCAAGAACATCAGATTCACAAAGGAAATCGTGACTATCGACCATAAATTATCCTTTCTCGACCGTCTGGTAGAAAGGAAACGAGATAACTGTTTTAGGATTAGCATTTTTCGGGTACCAACGTATTCTTGAAAATACCTAGACTATAAATCTCCTGATGCCAAATCAACGAAAGTGACAGTTGTTGGAAACCTGATAAATAGAACCCATCAACTAGTCACAGATACAAAAGACCAATAAACTGAATTAAACTTAGTGATGTCTACACTAATCACCAACAGCTACCCTAAGAACTTTTTCGAAAACATACTTAAGGAAAAACGTAATGGAAAAGTTAGACCGAAGGTTTAACTGAAAGAGTGAAGTTGCACTGTGGATGTGCCATACTGTAATGGAACATCCGAAGAGATTAGAAGAATTTTAAATAAACATGGTATACGAGATTTCTACAGAACAAACAATACACTGGGTCCTACACTTGTAAATATCAAAGATAGAGTACCAAAAGAAGAACAAACGAACTATGTCTATGACGTCAAGTGCAAGTAATATAATTTTACATACGCAGGAGAAACATCACGGTAGTTGAATGTATGAGTGAAGGAGCATATACTCTGTTTAAAGAGTATTGCTAAATCCTCTGAAGATTTAAAATGACTAGAAATCAACAATAGCATTACATCTAGCAGAAACATGGCACAGTATCAATTTTGACGAAATTAAAATCCTTTAAAGAGGTTTCAATTTTTATGAAGAAAGATTAACATCTGAAGTCCTACATATATGAGCAAATCCTAACAACAGAAACCGATGAGGTGGAGTTCTGTTAACTTCACTATGACAACTAATGACTAATGAGTGGATTCCGACATTATCTACTACTCCAACATTACTTGGTCTAATTACACAGTTCAACGTGTTACCAGTTGCAAATATACATTCATCTTTTGACCCATAATCATCATCATATCGATTTAATCCTACTCAAATTTACATGATTTGACACGTCAATTTTCAGATTGTCTATCCCCACTTATACGTGAACATAACTCAAAACAATATATGTGCACAAATGATTGCAACATTAAACTACACATGTAATATACCCCTTCCTTTATCCACAACATTTCAGAATTAGTTACCTTTTAATGACTCTTGTAAAATAGGTTCACACAGCAAACGATTGGATATTCAAAATGAAATTTGATCTCTTATTTACATTTATATTGTATAATTTTTTATTTTAGTTATTTCCTTGAAGAAGCCAGGACCAGCTTACCAAGTGAAACGTTGGCATTTTCTTTAATTTCATTTGCTGAGATTCTTTCCAAAAATATTCTATTCATATGTCTTACACATACTTGGCGCCCAAGTTTTGTAAATCTTTTCATTCTTGTTTAGATTAAAATTCCTATAAAAAGTTTTAGCATACTTCATTCTTCGAACAGCATGTTGGATATCCAATAAGTGATTTTACTTTATGATGTTAATTTATGCTAAAGATTGATAATATTCTGCTTTACTTCTATTTTTTTTACTAAAATCATTCGATAAATTCATTTTTACATTGAATTAATAGACCAGTTCGTAGATTGTCTCTTCAAAATTCAATAAATGATCAACACTTTCAAATTGCGGGGGGTAACCATGACTACATTTATCTACTAATGGTAACAATAATTTTGTTAATAAAATTAACATAATCAATTTAACTAAAGTCCCTACTGGAAGTCATCAAAATTAGCATTTATGTTCGGTCGACCTTCATATGTCATGTGACAACCACCTCTCATCTGGTTGGTTAATCAAGGACGAAATGATTGTTATCATGAGAATACTTCAAGGGAAATTATATGTTAATCCATATAGGTACCTTGAATTTAAAAACACAAAAGAGGACAAGATATGATAAACTTTACTGTTATATACAAGCAATATTTATAATGTAGTTTGTGAAATGAGTTATTTGCAACTTCGGTTTAACATTTAATGAATCGTCTCGGCAATCATTCAGACTGTAAATCACTTGAATACTAGAGCTATTGTTGTATATATGCATAATTTATAATACAGCTAAATCAACAAGATAAATTCTAAAAGCCTCAGAAAACGACATGACTTTACTAGAGCCATGGTTATAAACAACTGTGATTCATTGAATGAAGAATACAAAGTCATTTAAAAATGAATAAAAGTGGTTTAAAGTATGAATTAAGAGTTATGGAATAGTCGTAAAAATAGGAAGACAGAAAAAAGTTACGTGATAGTCTAAATAAATATTGGAGATTTCTTTGAAAGATTGAATTGTAGTAATTATCAACTTGAGGAACGTAAAGAAAAGGATGAGTGAATGGTACAGAAACTGTGGTTCATCTTAAACTTACAACAAATATATTACTACGAAAAGTATTTTAACTCGGATGTCTATTGTAGGTCAGTCAGATATGCTTGATGAAAACACAGAATTGATCTGAATCAGACAACCACTGATCACACCCGGGTGTGAGGCAGTAACTCACCAATGGCATAGGGGAGGTCGCGTAACGTACCACGAATTGACTGAATTGGAAATATCAACCGTTAGGAGCCGACTCAGTGGTCCAATGGTAAAACGTTCGCCGAGGAGCCAAAGGATCCTGGGTTCGATCCCCGATGGGGTGGTGAGTGCACATTGCTGAGGAGTCCCATATTAGGACGAAACAGCTGTCCAGTGTTTCACCTTCCAGGTGATCAATGGTTGTCTGATTCGGATCAATTCGTGATATCAAAAATTGACAGTTAACTGTCTCTACAATCATCCCCTAATTGTAACAAATACATATGCAAATTAACAACGAAGAATTAGGTATTTATCACTTATTATGTTTTAATACACAGCACTCATACACCAAGTGAACTAAAAGAATAATTGTCAATAAAGTGAAACGTTACACCTAACCTAAACCATAGTTTGGCCAGGTAAATGGATAACTTTGAAGATTATTCAAATCACTGGAAGCAAATGATGTTGATGTCGTTTGTAGAGATGAGTGTTGTATGTCTATAAAATTACATAATATATTTGACTGACAACTTCTAGGTGTTGTATAACCTCTCCCTAATAAAGGCAGAGGGTTGGCTATGAGGTTAGAAACCCCATCCCGTAAGACACAACCTTGCTAAAAAGACTTTGACCGGAAAAAACATTTAAACTCTGACCTGGGATTTGGGAGGTCTTTATTTCAAAGACCTTTGAAACTTCATGGTAAAAGCTGAGTTCCTTCGGAAGTCACGAGGCCGATATACCTTCCGATAACCAGAGAAACAATAATTAAAAAGTGATGTATATTCATAATAAATAGAACACTCCTGGTATATATAATTAGCATGTATTAAGATCTTCCTATTGATGTGTTATGGACTGAAATTGACCAGTCTCTGTTGCCATATGTGGATCCTGAGTGGATTACCTCGATGTATCAATAGTTCACAATTATTGTTTGAGTTGGCAATAGAGACTGATCAATTTTATTCCACGACAAGTCACCAGTAGAACTCAACTGTATTCTAATTACATATACATACCTGTTGCAAAAGTGTAGCTGTCTGGACTTAGTAGCCTAATGGTGAACGAGGTAGAGTTTGGCACGAAACGATCTGAGTTCCAATCCCGGTGCGAACATCAACACTGGGATGCAAGTACATATATATTTATAGTTATTGAACACAGCTAGGTTACAAATCCAACAGCACAACCAGATCACATCATCAGGTTTGAAACATACCTTCCTGTTCATTTTTCCTTTCTGGTTGCAGATAATACAGATGTACGTTAACAACATGTGTTACATTATTATTAGTATTACTAATATGATAGTCATCTGGTCATATGTAAGAAACGACAAAAACTATGTGAACTGATAAAGATCAGTACAACAGAAAATAACTGCCATTTTGTTGATTATATCATAGATGATTAATGTGGAGTTTCATCAACAAAAATATTTCGTTTGTAGTCAATAAAGCTTTCTTTTGAGAAGTTGACTTTACTTAAAAGACAATAATAGTATATATTGTTAGCCATTCATGTTTTTAATAAAGATTCATTGATTCAACCATCTTGAGTATATCCGAGCTTATATTATCAGATTATAAATGCCGAATGATACAAAATACTTAGTCGATTATCACTTTATATTGTGTAGTATATAAGTTATTACATGTGACCATTAGTGACTGGAGTTGTAGTGAGAAGACTTGACTAATGAAGTTGATCTATGTTGGGTGTGTGGAAATTAATCACCAGTGAAATTGAATGATTTCACTCAATATATTACATATTAACTAAAGTTGATAATATAATGATTAAACGTTTGACACGAAACCTGATGATCTAAGATTCGATCCTAAATGAAAAACGTGGATGTTTACTGATAAGCAGTTCCGTGCTAAGATGAAACAGTTACCCAGTGCTTCTTTAATTTTAATGATAATCTTATTAACGTCATCCATGATGTATAGTTAATATATCTTATTCATTGATCGTTATTTCTAGTTTATTATCTGGAATCACAGTTACTGTACTTAACAACTGATACATATTATGAATGATCAAACTAAGCTTAGGCTAGTATGCATTGTATATTATAGAATAATTTTCAATAGTTATTTCATTTCAAGCCACTTAACGTGTCCGAACCTATCCACTATGAACATATCGAAATACCAACAAAATTTGAAATGAAACCTTTATTTAGGATTCAAAATCCCTCATCCTCATTATTTTCAACGAATCATCATGTCAGCACTTAGTGAATGTGCAAACTTATTGGTGTATGAGCTTCGTCTCGTTAACCAGCGGTTGATTGAATTAACATTAGAGCGAACTGGTATCCAAGTCATCAGCATCATCCTGCCGGTAGTCGACGAAACAGTACCTAAATCCACGTGTGAAATTGATTCCCAAATTCAACCAAAATGTCCGATAGAAGTGTCTCTGTCCTTCATACCTAGTAGCACTACTCCAGAGGAAAAAGGTGATGCACTGGAGACATCTACCGAAATCATTCCAGATGTGGAACAATCGCTAGATGATAAGCCAGCCGTGGTCTCTCAGTTATTCACAAGATTTCAGAGCGCTTATTCCAATAGACGTGTGCTCCGCATACTTGCCATTTCGAGTCAGAAAGTTATTTTGAAAGCCGTGCTTAGACCGTCTGCTGATTACAGGAAGCAATAATCAATCAGTCAATCAATGTCTGTTACTCCAAGTGGAGCATAGACCGCCCACCAGGATTCTCCAACCAACTCTGTCCTAGCCATTCCTTTCTAGCTCTTCCCAAGTGCTGTTCATTCTTTTCATGTCTGTTTCCAATTCCCGACGCAATGTGTTCTTTGGTCTTCCTCTGTTTCTGTGGCCTTTAGGATTCCCAGTCAGTGCTTGTCTTGTGACACAGTTTGATGGTTTCCTCAATGTGTGTCCAATCCACCTCCAGCGTGTTTTCCTAATTTCCTCGACTGGAAGTTGATTAGTTCTCTGCCACAACAGGTTGTTGTTGATGGCATCTGGTCAACAAATCCGAAGAATCCTACACAGACAGTTGTTTATAAATACTTGTATCTTCTGAAGGATACTTTTCGTAGTTCTCCAGGTTTCAGCTCCATACAACATAACTGACTGTCTTCACATTTGTGTTGAAAATTTTGACTTTAATATTGACTGAAAGTTGGTTTGAGTTCCAGATGTTTTTCAGTTGTAGAAATGCTGCTCTTGCCTTACCAATCCGTTCCTTCACATCCGAATCAGATCCTCCTTGTTTGTCGATGATGCTGCCCAAATATGTAAAGGTTTCAACATCTTCCAGAATTTCTCCGTCAAGTGTAATTGGATTAGTGTTTGCTGTTTTGTATCGAAGGATCTTGCTCTTCCCTTTTTGTATGTTGAGGCCTACTGCTGCCGAAGCTGCTGCTATATTGTTGGTCTTCATCTGCATTTGATGATGTGTGTGAGAGAGAAGAGCTAGTTCTGTCATCTGCGAAGTCCAAGTCATCTAGTTTCGTCGATGTTGTCCATTGTATTCCGAGTGTGTCTTCAGATGTTGCAGTCTTCATGATCCAGTCGACGACCAGTAGGAAGAGGAAGGGCGAGCGTAAGCAGCCTTGTCTGACACCGGTCTTCACTTCGAATGAATCTGTGAGCTGACCTCCATGCGCGATTTTACAATGTAGTCCGTCGTAAGAATTCCGTATGATGTTGACTATCTTTTCGGGTACGCCGTAATGTCGTAGAAGGCTCCATAATATTCTCCTATCCACGCTGTCGAATGCCTTTTCATAGTCGAGGAAGTTGATGTAAAGTGGTGAATTCCATTCAATTGATTGTTCAACAATGAACCGTAGAGTAGCGATTTGATCGGTACATGATCGATCTTTACGGAATCCAGCCTGTTGATCTCGGAGTTGGCCGTCGACTGGGTCCTTTAATCTGTTCAATAACACTCTGTTGAAGATCTTTCCTGGTACTGAAAGTAAGGTAATGCCTCTGTAGTTCTCACAATTGCTGAGATCGCCTTTCTTTGGTATCTTGATGAGGTACCCTTCTTTCCAGTCTGCTGGAACTTATTCTTCCTCCCAAATCTTCCTGAAGAGAGTGTGGAGTATCTTTGAAGTTGTTTCTATATCAGTCTTCAGTGCCTCCGCTGGTATGTTGTCTGGTCCTACTGACTTGCCACTCTTGATCTGTCTGATGGCCATTTTGATTTCTTCGATTGTTGGTGGGTCTGTGCTTATAGGGAGATCCGTGGCTGCTGCTTCGATGACTGGTGGGTTCAGTGGGGCTGGTCTATTCAAGAGTTCTTGGAAGTGCTCTACCCACCTGTTCCGTTGTTCATGCACTTCAGTGATTGGTTTGCCAGCCTTGTTCTTGATTGGCCGTTCTGGCTTATTGAATTTCCCAGCTAACTTCTTCGTTGTATCGTATAGGAGCCTCATATTTCCTTCTCTTGCAGCTTTTTCCGCTGTCATTGCTAGGTCCTCAACGAATTTTCGTTTATCCAACCTGATGCTCCTCTTCACTTGCTTGTTGACTTTGGTGTATTCGGCCTGTGCCTTGACTTTCTCTGCTCTTGTCCGACTGTTATTGATCGCTGTCTTTCTGTTCCTCCTTTCTTGGATCTTGTCCAGAGTACCAACAGAAATCCATTCTTTTTGGTGTTGTTTCTTGGGACCCAAAACCTCTTGACATGTTGAAATTATTGTTTCCTTAATCTCTTTCCAGTTGTCTTCCATATTAGTTCCACCTGCGTCTAGTAGATCATGAAATGCCTGGAATTTGTTGCTGAGAATTAATTTGAATTCGTTGCGTTTGTTAGTATCCCGGAGAAGGGCTGTATTAAACTTGTGTAATACTGCTGCTCCAGTTGTCCAGTGCTTCCTCAGCTTCAGTTTCATTTTAGTTACCACCAAATGGTGATCTGAAGCTATGTCGGCTCCTCTCCTTGCTCTTACGTCTTCCATGGTCTTTCTAAACTTCTTATTGATGCAGATGTGGTCGATTTGTTTCTCCGTAATGTGGTCCGGTGAAACCCATATAGTTTTGTGTATACGCTTGTGGGAGAATATCGTGCCACCTATAATCATTTTGTTGAAGGCACATAAGTTTACAAACCTCTCACCGTTATCATTCCTTTCTCCCAGTCCATGTTGTCCCATGATGTCTTCATATCCGGTGTTGTCCACTCCAACCTTAGCGTTGAAGTCTCCCATCAGAATGATCAGGTCCTTGGCTGAACATTTCTCGGTGATTGACTGCAGCCTCGCATAGAACTGGTCTTAGTCGTCTCCGTGGCTGTCATTGGTGGGTGCGTAGCACTGGATGACATTCATTGTAATCCCTTTCTTCATCGTTTTGAAAGTTGCTGTGATGATCCTAGGTCCTTGAGGCTCCCATCCTATAAAAGCCTTCCAGTCATCTTGGGATAACACCAGTGCTACTCCTTGAGTGTGTGGGGCGTTTTCTTCTTCGTGGCCGGAGTATAAAAGCACATTTCCCGAGGATAACCGTTGCTGTCCAGCTTGCACCCAATGCGTTTCGCTTATTCCAAGTATCTTCAGGTTGTATCTTTTCATTTCTTCAGCTATTCGCATTGTCCTCCCTGTTTCCTACAGCGTGCGGACATTCCATGTACCTATATTAATTGTTACTCTGGTTGTCAGAAGAGACATCGGCCTCGTGGCTTCCGAAGAAACTCGGCTTCACCATGAGGCGTCATAACACACCTTTCAACTCCCAGGGCAGAGTAAAAATGGTTATAAAGAGTTTTACTGGTTAGCGTTTTTTTTAGCACGTTTGTTGTTTTACGGGATGGGGTAGCTAGCCCCATGCCCAACCCTCCTCCTTTATACGGGCTTGGGACCGGCAGCAACCCTAGGGGCTACAGGAAGCAATAAACCAAGTGGAAATATTACAGCCGTCAAAAGACATTCCAGACTTGATCGTATTATCGTCTCATTCGTGAGTTGAATAAATCAACAGGTAACAGATGCCCAATGTAACGAAGTGTTGTTCCTGTTACTACATAAAGATATCACTACATTCTGTGGAGGAAGAGCCTAGTGGTAGATTGTAAATTCCTAGTTTTGATGTAATTAATCATCCATTTTCTTTTCTTGAATAAATTGTAGTTTCTTACTTGACTGCACCCCAAAAACTGATCTGGATTTGAAAAACGTATTAACTTTATCATTTCCAAAAGGGGGAGGTGTTGGGGATTCAAAATCCCCAAAAATACAGTCGTTCATAAATTAACAGAAAGGCGTTGTATTGGTTTTCTTGTAAAATTGACTTTTAAACTTGCATCAATAAATTTAATTTCAAATGTGAGATATATAAACGTTGTTTGCTAGTCTCGTCTGATATATTTTACTCCACAATATAATCTTCTTACAAGTCTAGTCTTTTGGAGTAGCTGTGGGCTGGGGAGGAACAAATCGTAGTATCCGATTGGAACTAACGAGGTAATCAGACCTAGAATCCGGGTTCCGTAGATAATTTAGCTGTATCTTATTACGGGGCGTGCTAAATCAATAAGAACCCACACGTTTGTCTCATCTAACTAAAAACATAACAATCTTCAATGTAACTCACCAACTAGATTAATATAAATTGACTGTAAATGTTAGCTACAGTACATCTGTTAAGAAATGGAAACGCTAAGAATAACTTCAATACAAAATCATAGAATACAAATTCAATTTTCATTTTGATAGATTGTTAATAACATCAAAGCTATTTACATTCAACAGGAGTGAACCAATAAAAGTTGTTAATGAATATAACTTCAACAGATATTGATAATCATTATCGTCTTAGGCGGAAAAATCATTCATGTTGATTTATTTGAAAACTCAGTTCCGTAAAATAGAAAATACCATTTAATAAAGCACAATATATTGTCTATCATGATAAGAAGGCCATTTACAATAGGATTCTCAATCAACTAGTATTTACTGTTGGAATGTAACTGGCAAGTGTAATCCAAGAAGTTCATTTTATCTTATTTGGAGCTCCTTATTTGTATATGTCCAGCATATATTTTAGTGTTGATATTCACCTAGGAACTCAAAAACATACAAACTTAAAGGTTGAAATGAAATCTATGAAGAATGTTACACTATAATGTGATAAACATCTAAGTGACTGATAAATGCTTGAACAATGATGACTTTGTTGTGGAATCCAACCCATAAATGTTATTCATCAATTTATGCATTTTTTTTAGCTTTGACCTGTTAGCATTTTGTGTAGGCGTTATTGTCCATCCATACATCTAATGAATTTTATTAATGTAGATCTCATCAGGGATTGATCACAGATAAATAACTAATTAAAACCAAGAAACGTCAGATAGATATTGCTTTCTAGTTTTGGTCTCATACAATTTTTACCCTATAGCCTAACTGGAATAGAAGACAGGATGTTTATATCTTACACAAGCTTTTTACTTGTATTATTATCAAATGGTATGTACCTACAACATCAGTTAATTCTATTTATTGTCATACAATTAAAATTCGTGAAGTTAAAATAACCCTGTTTTTATTTCTTAATGAATTCGTCTAAGAACTCTTGAATGTCATCATCTTTGCTTCAATCTATGCTTATGACAGTTAACATTACTAATTTGAAGCCTACAATAATGCCTCAAAAAAATCTTCAGAAGCTGGGAAAATACTTTGTAATCCAGTAATTATCATTAATTCGGAGAAACTGAACACAAAATCCGAGAAAAAGGTATTCGTACCATAGGTGGAAACATCCTATAAATCGACGTAAAAATACTAAGACATTTTAGAGTCGATGTCGCCCACAAAAGAATGGAATCACTTAGTTCTTTTTTATCCGAACCGCAGGATACAACATCAAAAGAAGATATAATGCAACATCATCTTCAATATAAATGTTTTAACCATCACAGGCGGTATGTTGTTCAGAGTGAACACTCTTTCTTCCACTCATACATGAACACAATCTAGCAATGAGACAGCACATATTATTGTCGCCAATATCGATGCACACGGACATAAATTCAACTGGGACAACAATAGAATTGTGATACAGGTGGATTCTTAGAAGTAATGGAATCGTAGCATTCAAATTAATCAGCTCATTGAACCCATGTATTGACCCTTACGAAACAAGTCAATCATGCACGTGACCATCTACCAATCAAACATAAAAGTCAAAAGAAATACAAGGATAAATGCAAACATTTATAACCAAAGTGGCGACCAATTACAGATGAAACTACCTGGACGAATCGAATAAATACTCGTGGGACAAATACACTAGCTCACTTCCACGCGAAGTTGACTATAACAACGTTGTCCAAAATTACAATGAAGGCTCTACAACTAAGCCACCTAGTTCATAAAGCTCGTCGAAACCAAATATGAATCTTCTTCATGACTTTAAGAATCACAAACGTTACTACTGTTTATTCTGCAGCGAATAAGATTATTATATTACTGTAAGAACCATATGTTAAAGTTGACAGATTCATCATTTCAATTCACATGTTACGTTAGGCTAATTCAAACCAAAAATGTGAATAAGTGTGACATATTTTGTCGTTTGTATTCGCTACAGATTGCTGCTAGTTGGATACCACTGAGAACCAGGCAGTACTGGACACTCGTTTCGTTCCAGAATGAAACTCTTCAGGAGTGTAGACCTACGATTTAACTTCAGCATCGAACCCAGGACCTTCAGGTTTCACTGCGAACTTCCGATCATCAGCACCATCGTGGAGGGGGTCAGATAATAAAATTCCTATCTTCAGTAATTTGTGATATAGTGAGACGATCAGTCATTGCCATAGGTGATAACTTTCGCACTCCCGATAAGCCTGAACTTCATCAACCTTGATTTCAGGAAAGTTTTCAGATTAGTCACTAGTGAGACGATTATTGTAGTTGACTGACTCGTTCACAAACTATACTTTTTCCAATTAATTTACTAAAGTAAATCAACTAACTCATAGGTTACTCTGTATGGATATTGAAGTAATAGCTATCTTTTGAACATGACATTCTTTTGTATTGATTCTTGATGAAAAGTAAAAATAACGATTCATAATTTGTTTATCTGTTGTGTATTATGCATCATTTAATATATTTAACTAGGTTTTGTAAATGGTGTCAGGTGATGAATCTGAAGTTATATGCTTTGAGTCCATTGTTTCTGCAAGATAAATGATGTAATTGGTGCTCAGTGTCTATTACAAATTCCTCCGAATTGAGTGCGACCATAGATTAACCTTGATGAATGATTTATATACGTAACTGATATATGACCGTTGAAATAATTAGTCATAAAAACTTATTTTTTACATGAATGTGTGATAGAGTAACTATAGTGTGAGTTAAGCTGGAATTTACTTAATTAAACATCATTCAAATTGACATCCATCTATCTGACGAGTCCCAGACAAGACGAAAGGCGCTTTCCGGATTTCGCTTGCCAGTTACGATCCAACTTAAACAATATTTAAACGCTTTTTGAGTTTATCCCTAACAATATCTCTTTTAAATTGTTTGCTTATGAACTGTGCATTTTCCATCCTCCTCCCCCCTCTTTCATACGTTTCACAACAAATCTCAATGAGTATCTAACTTTCTCTTGACAATGTACTTCAAAATGGATAATTTATCTTCTGATAGGTTTGTTGAATAAATGTTATGGTCACAGATAATGAATGAGATCACATCTTCTTGTTATAGTAATTCAACTGTAGAAAATTGTCAGTTATCTGTCTTACGTAGATTTTTAATGCATATACATTATTGGTCAGTTTTTTTTCTTTCAGCAACTAGGGCATCATGAAATGTACTTACTTACTTACTTATGCCCGTTACTCCTCGCTGAGAAGCACAGGCCGCTCACCAGTGTTCTCCATTTAACTCTGTCCTGAGCAATCCTTTCCAATTGTTTCCAGTTGCTGCTCATCCTTTTAATGTCTGCTTCCAATTCTCGCCGCAGAGTGTTCTTTTGCCTTCCTCGTTTCCGTTTCCCAACAGGATTCCATGTTAATGCTTGTCTTGTGATGCAGTCTGATGGTTTGCGTAGTGTATGTCCTATCCATTTCCATCGTCTTTTCCTAATTTCCTCTTCGGCTGGAAGTTGCTTTGTCCTCTCCCATAGTGAGTTGTTGCTGATGGTTTCCGGCCAACGGACATTCAGTATCTTTCGTAGGCAGTTGTTTATAAATACCTGTATCCGTCTGAGGATGTTTGCAGTAATTCTCCAAGTTTCAGCTCCATACAGCAGGACTGTCTTCACGCAAACCAGATTAAACAAGATCATGAAATGTAGATTATCACAACTGACTTCACATGTTCCTACAAAGTTGGGCATTTAAGCTGTTCCATCAGTACGATTCTATAAACACATTCCACAGCATCAATCAGAATGGCTTCTCACAGGATAACGTAGATCAATCAAATTATCCATTCTTCAAAATGTAGTAAACTTAGGATACGCAATTTCAAAAACAAACATTATTGAATGAATTTCCAACTGCTGCTTCCCTCTGCTTTACTCACCCTTCGTTTATATACTACACTTCATTTTCTATTTATACATTTCATTCTTCTACAGTGTTGTTAATCTACAATTTCTTTGCCTTCTTTCTATGTTATATTTCAAATTGATAAAGAGTTAGTTTTCTCACTTTGATTAAAAAAAAATAAACATCTACCCTTGGTACTCAACAACCAACATGTAAGGATAAGAGGAAATCATTTCCAATTAACCAACAACAAATTCATATGAATAAACAAAAGGGAGAAATTTTCAGATATTCTATTACGGAAAAATTTTTCAGTATTCAAGCGAGGGGGGGGCGCGTGGAAGGCAGGAAAATATGCCTACGTTTTAGATTGAATTGTAATAACCTTGAGAATTAACCAATAAAACTATAGTGATTAAGTTAGTCAGTTACATTAATATTCTTTCTGTTGTAATAATTTTCCTTCGTAATTTTTACCCCTTACTTTCTTTGAAAGTAGTTTATATACACTAATCTGTATTCAGTTGTTACTTCCTTCTTGTTACTCTATGAAGGATAATAAAGCATTCCTATAATCTAACCTTCTATATTGCATATCTAGTTTGTAAGTACTCCCTCTAGGATTGATGTTGGAAGTAAATTCAAATAGGTGATTCAATAGATGCCCAGGGGTATTTAGGGTTTCACTGGTCAATGCGAAGTCACCTCGGAATAGCCTATGTTCTGTTGGATATAAGTTCAGTAATGACGGGATTTTCTTACGGGGTTCAAAAATGAGTCTATGAAATGACTGCGTGGCCCCACTTCAAATGCATGCAAAAATATTCTTGTTCTTTTGTAGTAAGGGAAGAAACACTACGTTTCCAAACACTAAATGAAGAATAGAACTATTGAAAACTACACAGGAAGTTCACTGTAAGTGATGCTTTAACTAATTTACGAGATATTTGGCTTCAATCCACATAGTAAGCGTGAGAGCTAGTGATATTACCCTATTGTTCAAAGTGAAGTAAGAAATTTAAAGATGTAACCTGGTGACTGGAATTCGAGCACCTTTTAACTAATGAACTACCACATTACTATGTAAAGTAAACAGTAAGCTTAAAATTAACCCATAGAATTCTTACAAGTTAGTTTATGGTGATTAGTTATAAGGGATTCATATGAACCAGATAATTGATAAAGTATGGCACTAAACACTTCTAAAAACTTATGTACTTTATTTAGATCTAGTCAGTTACACGTGATATTTCTTAACTGATACAGAGTGTAATTACTGCTTACTTATATTTTTCAGTAGTAAATTTAATATACACTCATCCTAATTTCTATCATGATAGGATTACCCTAAAATATTATAAATGATGATTTGATATTGTTGACTGTGAACATCGGCACACCTCATGGATAATAACATATAATCTGTAAATAATTACGTAATATACACTAATTTACAGGCCTGTTCAAGTTATTATAAAAATATCACATGTAACAGGTTGAGTTTCCGAAAGAGACGAGTTTTTTTTTCAACTATTCAGTATTGATGACTGATAAGATAATTTAATGAAACAAGCATGAAATTTCCAGTTTATACTCGTAATGAAAATTTATCCACTGATATTCCGTAGTTTACTAAGATATACGATTCTAAGTGTTGTTATCATGTTTGTTTACTACCAGTGGAAATGTATTTCGTTCATATTAGAACCTACTGAATGAAGTCAATTATTATCACAGATTCTTTTCAAACATTTCATATCACATAAAATGGATTAATACGTTGAACTTATTAGATACAGTTAGGGTCTAATGTTTTTTTCTGGTTAGGTAATGCTGGACGGCGGCCTATGCTCCACTAGGTGTAACAGATATTAATTGATTGAGAGTATAGTGTTTGTTATTTGTTTAGGTAATGTTACTTATTCATCTAGAGATTTATTTTGAAAGAATGGAATATATGACTTACAGGTTTTATTTGTTTTAACTTCACTGTAATCATTAATGTAATCGATCTACCAAATACAGATTTGTGTAATCAACTTGAGCTACAGTATAGTTATGTAACTGATCAAACCGAAGTAGATGGAATGGAGTCAAAGTTGATGATCTAGTGGTTTAAAAGAGAACTCTTATCTAAAAAGCCACTATAGACATTATCATTCTAACACCAATTACTTTTGTAAGTGATATTATTTTAGCATAATTACCTTATAACTTCACTTGATACATTTCATATATAAAATAGTAAAGTATGTACTAAATATAAAATGAGTAATATGTACTTGTAAAATTCCAATGAGTAGAAATTAAAATTTCTGACGTTTCGCGGCTTAGTGCAAGTCGCTTCTTCAGAGAAATAAATAACCAAATTGAATTAATACAAGATTAGATAATACAATGGATTCGTTTTGAGAAAGTTTTCAGAAAAAGTTTTTGATAATGACAAAAGTGTCATCTACATATCTAAGCCAAACCCTTGGTCTAATTACATTATTCAAAATGTGAGATTCAATATGGGCCATTAAAAGGTTTGCTACAATTGGTGGAACGAGGTGGAACGCTATGACACAACAGATGAATTGCGAAGAATTCTACAACATTCCAAACGTTCTGCAAAACTACCAACACTCTTCGAGGTGCATTAGTTAAAATAAAGTACAATATCCCTTTCATCTCTACACAGAACTGCGTCTACAGGCTAGGTTATGTCGATTGTGATGCTTTCTATATTGGAGAGTCATCTCCAGACATCAAACCTCGTGCTAAAGAACATGAAAGCTACACTAAACAACCTTTTAGTAATCCTGCTGAACTTGAAAAATTACCAAATAAATCAGCCATATCAGTACATGCTATCACTACCACAACCATAAAATCGATATTAAAAATATCCAAATTATTCCAAAACGTTTTTTCTAATTATAAGGGAAGACGAATAGTTGAAACGCTTCACACTTTGTTAAATCCAACTGCACTTAACAAACGGGAAGACCTTTCTGTTCACTCAACATGGACTATCCAACCAACCATAATTAAAGTACATTAAAATCCATACACATGAACATACATACAATTTTATTCTAACATATTCATATAGTTCCCTTTCACATCACACTAACATATGCATACATATCTCGCTTCAAATCACCTTGAACCAAATGACTTGACATGATACGATCAAATTGGCATTTTGATTTATTCCACTGTGTATTATTTAATCTTGGCTTAATTCAATTCGGTTATTCATTCGTTTCTCTGAAGAAGCGACTTACACTAAGCCGTGAAACATCAGAAATTTTAATTTCTACTCATTGGAATTTTACAAATACACGTGTATCACTCATTTCTTATGAACAATCTATCCAATGCTCAATTTATTTGGAATTATCCAATTTAACCTTGGTAATGATATTTATGTACTAAATATGTTTATGTTAACGTTTAATGAAACATACTGACAATCATGTAAACTGTATATACGAAATTTCCTAAAGTTTATAAATATGGTTTAACACTGAGTAGAGAAAACTGTAAAACTTAATTTGACCTGAATCGCTATCCCGATATCTAACAGAGTATAGTACAATACTAAGTAAATCAATGTAGAATAACTAAAATGAAGACATGATTGATTTAATATTCAACTATGTGTATGGACATCAGTGAATTTCGAGTCCTATTTAGGCTTCGGCAGCTGATTAGAAGCCGAGTAAGCAATTCTGTAAATGAGTTGAGTAACACGTAACTGAATATTTAACTGATAGCTTCACGTTTAACCATTGAGCATGTGTTAGTGCAGATATGATAATACATTCATCTACAACATAATTCTCTAAGATAAATAAGTGATTTAGTAAGTACTGTAGCTTACAGTAAATTCTCTCTCATTTATATCTGACTAGTCAAATGGAAGTGTCTTTTTCCTACAAGTTTCTATTAAGAATCACAGTGAGAACTAGACAATTGTGTATTACGAATGCATCGATAGCAATAACCTAACTCGGTATTCGAATCATAGTCCCAGATACTAATGCTGATATGCCGGGCAAATAAGCGGTGGCTGGTTAACGATAGTAGATAAATGCACATTGAGCTACACTAAAAAGATAATTTATAAACTCGCAAACTGTGATTATGACTGACATCCAATTGTATTTGCGACTGCTATTTAATTATCTTAATATAAGATTAATTCTGGTCCTCAATCAGATAGTAGTATTATATAATCAGATGTCTAGTTAGCGTCGTATAATCTGGTTACCAGATCGTAGATCTGTCAGACTATTACTATACATACCTTAAATGGGTAAGAAATTCTTTAGAATATCGTCACTGAAAAGGAAATAAACACTTTCGGAAATGTTATTTTCAAATATCTTATTGACATAAGACATCAAGTGGATGTAACTTAGAATCATTCAAGGGGATTAAAATACAATCAAGCTTGAGACTGAGATTTTCCGAAATGTAAAGAATGAGTGCACTTGTAACAAAGCTACAGGTAATCATGATTACTACTACTAATTCCATCTGATGACACTACGTTTTGGTTTAGCCATCTATACTCACTTATATTAGGAAGCACATTAAGCATCCATGCACGTGGTTCGGATGTATTACGCATAATCTGATTCAGTGGCCTAATGGTCAAATCGCTAGCAACTGGCAGGTGACAAGTTTGAACCCTAGTCTAATCTATTTGGGTTTAGCCTTAGCATAAATATGTGGCATAAAACTGAGTACATAAATGTATTGATACTTGAGAAAATCACCTCTTTTGATGAAGACGCAAACCTAGTACTCTATACCTAAATTTAGTGCTATACGGTACACGAGCAATACTTCGAAATCCTACATGATTGAATATCAGTAAACTACGAGTGTCTTTTACTCCTAAACGACAATATTTTACAACCATAATATAAAAAATGGTGGGAGATGTGCAACAGATACTTGCTCTTGGATAAGCAAATGTATATCGCACCAACGTTACAAGTACCGGTGATTAACAAAATCCTATAGTTTTAAAGTATGGAACTCCTAAGTAAAGCGAACGCATAACAGTATAAAGAATCAAATCCACAGCATTAAGGTCTTACTACGATTGCTATAACTATTCATGCAGACGCGAAGCGTTACATCATTGACTAAGGTAGACAACTACCGACTGTTAAGTTGTAAATTTCAATCTTACTTCATCGACTTCAGTTGTCATAGAAAACAAACAAAAATACTTTCATAATGAACTAACTCTTTACATAAACAATACAATAATACGAAGTAATAATAATTCACCGGAATCGAAACAAAACAGAGAGTAAACTATGAGAATTCTCAAAACAAAAAAAAAGGTAGAATAATAAATATAAACAAATTCGATTCAATGTAATCTGTTGTTAGAATACTAAGAGAAGAAAAGCAGAAATCAACCGGGAAATGGAGTATAAGACGGTTTCACAAAAAAATTGACTTTACACAAAACGAACACATTTGAAATGATGTATAAAAAAATATCTGTAGTAAAATATACACATTTTCTTGTCACCTTAACATGTTTCAATGTATGGAGAATAATAAACAAGCCAACATGTACAACATCAGTAAATGAAATAGGCGAATCTATACAGAAATAATCGAATCATTGTAGTATTCTTTTTTAGAGAAAAAAGACAATGTAAAAGAATGTAGACAACTTGTTTTATACAAAGCAACACATACACATACACACACGCACGAAAGATATTTTCTAGACAAAATAGTTTACAAATTGACAACTAATCACAACAGAAAAGAGAAAAAAGAAAACAATGTTTCATAATAGTGGTAGAAACAGAGGGGGATAGTGATAAATGGTATTAAAATGACAAAAGAAAGAAAATAGTGCAGATATATAACTGTTAAAGTGTAATAATATTCTTTCTTTCATTTTCAGGATACAAAAAAAAACAGAATTTATAGGGACCAATAATATTTTTCTGTAATTTCAATAATTAAAAAAGGAAAAAAAAGAAATTTGAGGGAGGGGTGAATCAATGAGGTATACTCCCTCCTGCCTCAGTTCAAAATTGGTAATAATATAAAAAAAAGCTTTATATAAAATAATAATAATAATGACAGTAAAATAGATAGATACATAAGAAATAGATAGATGGATAATAAACATGTATTAAAAATAAGTGAACTCATGATTGATAATAATAATAATAATAATAATAATAATAATAATAGTTGTTGATATATTTCTGTTAGTTAGATACAACAACACATGAATGAAACATACACATACACACACACAATATATATATAAACAAGTACAAAATATACATGAACAAAGTGATTAGTGTACAAACAGTAGTAGATAAGAGAAAATAACCATCAATATATCCGATATATATATATATATATATATATATATATATATATATATATTGTTAAGTGATCATTTAGAATTTTATTCAAACTACAATTTACACTCTTTTAAATAATTTAACAAATATATTGGATAACTAGAAACCAATAATAAAAAAAAGAACAACAAGATAGTAATAGTATAATTGTAGAATTAAAAGAAAAAAACAAAAAAAAACAAAAAAGAAATTGATTAATAAGAAATACCGCCATCCTTTATCATGATAGATTTGACTAAAGAAAGTATAATGAATGCACAACTAAAGAATAAATACATGTAAACAACAAAGAATTATGTACATTTTACTTTATAAAAAGAAAGAATGAACATACAGTTGGATTGAAATTAAAAATGTTTATGTATTATTATTAAAAACAATTTGAATGTACATTACTTGATCGACGTACACATACTTGACTTTGTGCTGTTAATGCTAATTTAATAGCTGATGAATTTAGTCGTGGTGCACGTAATAATTCTATGATTGAAGCCATTTTCACAGAATATAGTGATAAATGAACAGTTAATTCTTCCATTGTTTTATTTGGACGATTTGTTAATTGGTTGACAAGATTATTGTTATTATCATTGCTATTATTATTATTATTATTATTATTATTATTATTATTATTATTACTAGTAGTAGTATTAGTATTAGTACTTACTTTATGTTCTACATCTTGTGTTTCATGCTGATGACATAAGGTTTTATCAAGATTATCTTCAGATTCTAATAATAAATCATAGAAAATATTAGGACTATTTGAATAGATACGATGATTTGCTTGATTTGTATCTACTACAAGACTAGAAACAGAATCCATTAATTCATTTTGGAGATTAGCTAACAAATCAAAATCTCCTGTTGTTGAAACAACACCACGACCGTCAACAGTATCGAAACCATCTGGAAACAATGTATTCTCCTCTTCCTTCTCCGTTGTTTTGGTTGCTGCTGCTGTTTTTAATGATATTTCTAAGTCTATGTCATTTTTAACAGCAGTATTTTGTCGACTATCTGGGCTAATTTCTGCTTTTGATACGGATGTCAAATTTTCTACATCATGTATTGACGAGTTTTCTAGAGCTTGAGATGCTGCTGGTGGTGTGTGACAGAATGCAGCAGTTGCAGTTGAATCTTCGTGAACTATATTTTCCATGGATCCAGTGAAACTACCTGAATTCGGTGGCGTTGGGAAAATGTGCTGAATCATATTTTCTGTGGATGGCATGTCATTAGAATTGTTCATTATTACAGATGCAGGTTTATTTTCGGCTAATACAGTCATTAAACGATTTAATGCTTCTTCTGGTAGGATATTAGCTGGTAAAAATGGAGAATGTGGTTCCATACCCCAAAGAAAAGCTGGATTCAGTAGACGATGATCACATGCTTCAATCAAACTTGCAAGTAAGTCATCATGATTAGGAAAATCCATTAAGGGAGACGGTGATGCATCTTGTTCCTCATTATCCAATATTATTTGATCTACATCTGATTGAATATCATCAAATACTGAATTTGTATGAGTGGATGATACAGCAGATTTAGTATTGGGTGAATAGGATTCTTTAATAGATACATTTGTACTGGATATTTCTTCGGGTATTTCAACTGTGATAGAGGTTCTACAAGGTTTTACTGTATGAGATTTTAAATTTTTGTCAGCTTGAAATGAAATTTAGAAAAAAAGTAATATGAGTGGACTGGATGAAAAAAAACAAATAATATTAGGCAGTCATAAATAACGTAGGGCTTGATCACAATTATCGTATGTATCTCAATCAGGCAATCTGTGCCAAATAACAGGGCTCAAATCAACAGTTAACCATTTTATGGAATGATGCCGCGTTTCGGTTTGGTGGCCACCAGTTTTCTTCAATCCTTACTTAATGACTTATGCCTAACTTCAGCATTGCTTACGCGGTCGTTCCAAGATACGCGCAATTCTTCAGAGATAAGTCTGACCAGAGACTAACAGCTTATGCGTGTTTTCTACTTTTGTAGTCATAGGTTAATACAGAGAAGATTATTGTGTAGTATACTCCTGATGTTTGGACTGATAAAGTAGGTGAAGCAGTCAACAGATTCCAGTGCTTCACTTCTTATGAACTTTATTTATTCTATCCACTATTTGTTTAACATTGAAATTTATTATGACTACTTTTGCTACTCAATGAAATTGAAATTTGTGAGGTTGCTAAGTGGTAGATTTACACTTTCCATTCAAACGCTTTTGTACAATCATTAAATGAATTGCTTTAAATAAAAGAATAGTTTCCTTCTCACTCCCTTAAGAATGTAAGTGACACATTTATGTTTTCAAATCTATGGCTTTACAATTGAGTTATAGGAGTGTGATAATGTATGGTAAAACTCTATTGTTCCTCTACGATCAATAAGTCAATTAGTGCGGTTAAAAGTATTAAACAGTTGTCATTTCCTTTTTGCATATGAAGTGGAGAGAATGCTTCTTATTCTACTTCTTGAAAAACCTGAAAAGTAAAATCGATTAGTAGAGGTTTCTGTAAGAGTTATGACAAGGTTTAAAGCATGGATATTTGAAATCAGTCACGAACGGTCATTTTGAGAATAGTATTCAGTGTGTTACCGGCTCGGACTGTGTTGGTAACAATATACATCCATTAAACGAGGTTTGTTGGGTAACGTTTAGGATCAATGTTTCCTAACCCTTTTATTCTGTTGTAGGAAGGCAGCATCGCTGAAATGTTGGTTTTCTATACAGAAACACCTTACTGGAACCAATGGTACGATTATGTCCTCTAACTTCACTTTGGGAGCTTTAAGTCTTATCACCCTGCGAACCGATATGCCTGGCAATGAAGTATATAAAAGGATGAGTGCTCCAAGTAAACGTAGCAGTTACAGGCAGTCCTGATGAAATAAGCCTTTTATTCATTGGCAGACAGTAAACGGAAAAGTTTACGACAAAAAAAGTAATAATAAATTAGGTTATATATAATCCAGGAATATGTGATAGGAGTATTAAAGTAATCAATTATTCATGGATTAGCTAATAAGACTAAATAATAGTAATGATCGTAATTTACCTAATGAATCAGTTTCCACCATATCACCCTTCTTATTTTGTGCTTTTGTGGTTATTACCGGCAATTTACATGTTGTAGCGTCTTGATTCGTTACAGAAGATGGAGAATGTACAGTTACTTCTGCATAGTAATCATTGTTTGTTGGTTCAATTTTATGATTTATTACATCATTAATTATCGACTTTGGATGATCATTTTTTATAACTTCAGTAGGAGTAGACAGGGAAGATGTAGAATCTATTTGACTAGATCGATGTCGACGAGTACGTTTTATGCTGCTGTTCATCGTTCCTGTTTCACTGGTTGTTGTTGTAGTATCCGTTGACTCTGTAGTCCATCGATATGATCTACACGTTGAATGTGTCAATGCAGGTGAATGAACATTAATATCACTTTTAATATCCTCCTTATCAGATGCGACAGACAAGCATAGATGACGTCTAGCACGTTGGGTAAATCGTGACAAGTTTACCATGAGTTTATCAACCCAACCTACGTGTAAGACTGGGACTGGGGAACCCTCTTCCCACAAACATAAATGATCATAAAATGATAACAGATAAGAAAGGCAATGTGGATCGTCTGAAAAAGAAATATAAATTGGGATAAAAAAGAGCTTATAAGAATAATCTGTTGAGGTAAAAATCGCAAATAGGATGTGAATTTTCGTTAAGTCTTTGGGACATATACTACCTATGTCCAAATACTTCCCAATAAGTTTAATGGTGGTTAGATTAGAAGTTGCACAAAAGCTGAAGACGACCAAACCGAGAAGTGATATGAAACTGAGACCAATGATTGTTAGTCCGAGTTATGTTGACATGTATACGCCTAACTAGAATAGGTTGTCGCGTCAATAATGATATTATAATATTCATGCATAGGTGGCACACGGTCAAGTGAGTTTTATTTCGGTAGGAAGACATAGCACATGCGATGTTAAGTCACGTTGACTAGTAGCCACGCTTAAATCTGATATATGAAATTCAATTAGCACTAAGGACAAGATAAGCACGACAGTAAAAACTACTCAGTGAACAATCGATATACATCATTTCCTAAAATTAACAAACCCTAAAATGATCGATAGATGAGATACCTATACGAATTCTGCGCTATGTTCGAAATCTCATTTACTTCTCGGCGTTAAACTGAGGTACTGATTTTAGTGAAGCAGTAGTAGTTCAGTCACTTGACTTTGAAATATCGGGTTTGAACTTTCTATTTACTTTGATTTGAGCAGTTGGATAGCACCACTAGCTTCCACACAGCGTGACTAAAATCTAAATACATTAACCTGCACTACAGGTAAACCTACGAAACAGGGGTAAGTCGACAGTAACATCTCAGTCTGTGAAGCAGGATGACGTGTGTTCGAATCATGTAGGAGGCATCAACCCCTTCGATATAACAAATAGATTTTGATGACAAGTGCCAACAAACACGAAACTTAGATTAAGTAGAGTTTCAAACCAGTTGCCTTACACCGAAACACTAACCCGTAATCGATAAATGAGCTGCTAGTTTTGAAAATAGTAAAGCGGACAATCTATCAGACATTTTATCAAGATTCATTTTTAAGACACAAATTTTAAGTGACTCGATCAAAAATACTGAACGTTGATTAAAGTAAAGTCGAGAAACTTATAAAAGCCAGTCGTTAATAAGCAACATGTGCTGCGCTGTGTCATTAATATGATGTAACTCACTTACCAAGTACACATTCATGTACTTGAGCTTGAGAATGGGAATAATACTACACAGTAGGTATAGATGTATTTAAGTTTATGACCTAGTGGTTGAAAGTCGAACACTTTAACCACTGAGTCAACACGCTCCACTGTCACAAAAATGCATTGATCCATACATACATACAGTAAAACTTCATATAAGTACGGCAGTTTAATTCACAAAAAAAGAATAGTTTACCTAGAATATTGTCTGGTTGATATAAACAACCATCAGGATCCGTGTCAACTAAACCTTCAGAACAAAAATGTGAATTTTCACTAGCTGATCTAAACATTTGTGGCATTAAATGTGTTGCAATCTCTAAGAGTTCACGATAAATTTCCCAATCTTCAGATGTATGATTGTAGCTGATAAATAAAATCAAAACAATGTAGATAATATAAAATGTGGATATGAGGGATGACGGGAAAAAATATGAGGGAGTATAACAAAAAGCTACACACCTTTACATGAACTGAGGTTATTAGTAATGCTTTCAATGTTCATTACTTTTCTGTTGATTTAATATGAGTATATTTGTCACTAAACAAATCACTGTAAGCGTTTAACGAAACCGATATAATCGTGTCCAATGTGGCGCAACCAAACAGGCCAGATATAAAACACAAATATACTATGAGTGGTGTTCACCAGGATTGCCCCTTGTTCATCTCTTTTATTCAATTTCGTCATTGATGTTCACGTAGAAATCACTTTATTTCATCTAGCTTTTCAAAAATTAATCTTTACTTATCGACTGACAACACTCACAGAGCGTGACAAATATATTCCTGGTGCCCAGTTGGAACAAACTGTGTTTGAAAATTAAATAAATAGTACAGACGCCACAGTCCCACTAAGTGAAGACGTTGATAATATGAAGTCCCCTGCCTTCAGTAACAGTGCAAGCATATGTGAGATGTGTTTATGTAACTCTCTATTGAAATGAAAAATGTTACTCCAGGATTGGTTTCCATCATCTCTTAGATTGACCATAAGGTATAAAAAAGCTTAATGTTTTCATAACCTCGTTTGACTTCTAAGTCTCATCAGCCTTGGTGAGTTGCTATTTGACGATATCTCAGTACCGATTCAGAGAGCCCGTTTAGCCTTTGGAAACCTACGCCACAGGCGAGATGCCCATCTGACTACCAAAGGACAAACTTACTGCGTAGTGGTCCATTTAGTATTAACCTATAACTGTGAACCTAAAGTCATGCGTAGATTGGAGGTCTCTGATCACAGGTATTTTTGAAGCATATCTCGTGTATTGTGGAAGGGCTGAGTAAGCAATGCTAAGGTTAGGTACGAGGTACCAGGGGAAGTATAATATCGGTTTATGAAGTAGTGAATCTTTATCGATTGAGATGGTAGGAGCTTGCATTGCGTATGCCATTCACTGCCTACCTCGAACAACGACATTAATAGATATAAAAATAGATAAAAAAGAAATGTTACGACCTCCGAAGTGAAACGTATTATTAGTCTATCAAATCACTGACTATTAGTTTGAGTCGTGTTGGTAGATGCAAACTATCTAGATGGGATTAGTACAATAATCACAACTAGTGGTTAGAGACATGGCTCAAAATCGGTTACTGTAAAGCAGGTGAATTCACACTCTACCACCAACACCTTAGGTTCCACCAACCCGTCATATAAATCCTTTTATTTCTTCTTAATGAACTATGTTCTAGTAGTAATTTTGTCGATCTGATCTCATTGGGCTATGGTATTACAGTTTGAGCTAACGCATATGTGTGAGGCTCTACGTTGTTTGACTTTGAATGAAGTCTAATGGAGACTGAATTTTAATGTATAGAACTTACAGTTATATTGGATGCATTTGCTGAATTAAGATATTGTAGTGATACAAGTGGAACGAGAAACAATGACCAACGACATAACTGACACTGAACCCAGTTAAGCTATTCTCTGCTCCCCCCCCCTCCCCTAACCCACTAACTAGGGTCCAGTATGAGCAGTAAAATTGTAATTCACAAGCAGTCCGGAAGACGAAAACGAACAGCACACCATTCATGCATATATACATACATCAAAATTGCGGTGAGTTATTAGGGAAATCATCAGTTGAGTAAACAACACAAATATTATGCGAAAATAACATTGAATTGATACAATTGATTACAATTAAAGTTATCACATTGGATTAAACCAATCGTGATAAAGGACAGTCAAAAATTAACTTGCAAAGTTTATAACCTGATTTTCTGAATGATTGTTTTGAGGGTCTAGCACCCCCCCAAGAATTATACTAAAATATTTGCTGAAAACGCTGTGGATAAAGCTTAAAACCGAAGTTAGTGACAACTGAATAATCGCTTTCACAAGGTTCTGAATAAATAAAAAAATAATAATAATAAAAAGTAAGCGAAAATTCCCAAGGTTTTCATTTTTAAACCATTAATATCATATCTCATCGGTCTTAAAGAACGTGGAGCCTGATATAAAACCACATTAGCTCGAGTAGTCACACCACATTAAAAGGAGGAGATCAAGTTCACAAAATAAACAGAAAATGAGTCGACATAATGTGATACATTAAGTGTTAACTGACAGTAACACCTATTGTTTATAATTTACTTAATTTTAAAAATCGATTACCATTAGGTAACAAACTAATAGAGAGACTATTCATGATAGGGACTCTTCACTTACTACATGAGCATTTTATAGTACATGGGCTAGAGTTATAATGTTTGTGTGAGGACTGTCAAAACGGAAGCAAATGAAACGGTAGTTTAATGTTTAAATCATTCGGCTTACGACTTCAAAACTACACGTTCAAGTCCCGTCCAACCTATTTTGAGTTAAGTGACTGCGTTGTGTCGGTAGTCCTCACATAATAAGTATTATTTAAAACAATACATGAATCTGAACTTATAATATGAATAAACCAGAAGTGAAATGAGATTAGAACTTACAGCCTATTGGTTGGGTGCCTACTATGCTACCATTCCTTAGTATGAGATTTTGAACATAGAAAGGATCCTGAACATATTAGTATAAGCATATTTACTGTTATTACCAACTCATCTACTAGGTGCAGCTTCCACAGTGTGGGCGACCGGGAAGCAATAATCACCTTCGTAATTCTAACAGCTCTCGAGATCACTTCGTTCATGACCAAACCTGTTTTCTTCCTTATGTTTCTAGTACTTTCACTTCACCTCCCCAACTTTGTTACACCACCTTTCCCATGTGTGCCATTAGTACTAGTTATCCCGGTTCTCGAAGGAATATACTAGGCTTCCTGAAACCGCACTCTAAACTTCAGATTGGAGCTTTTAATAAGCAAGTATTGTGTCAAATCGGCCAATAAAGATCCGTTAGCTAGAACCCAGAATCTTTTGTGATTGATGTATACTGTGTCTCCGAAACACACATACAAGACCTTAGCGTCATTTACTGGACTTCACCTAGTCAATGCGGAAAAACAGAACAATTTACGTTTTATCTGGGGACCCGACAGAAAGTTCTTGTGACCTTGCTGTGTAGGCAGGACTCTAAGTTTGTAGGCAGAACAGGCACTTCTCGAGTGGATGTTTGTAGACAGTCGTTTATATGCTGTTCATGTAAATGGTACAATATGAACTCGGAAAGACAAAAATACACGCCGATGTCCTTTTGTCGTTTCTGCCTATGCACCTCCACTAACTGCAGCACAAATGGATTCAGAGGTAGATTCTACAAAAGATTCTATAACCTGCTGCGGAAAGCTAAATACTTAGATATATTAGTCACAGTGGGGGATTTTAATGCCCAAGTTGGTAGGCTAAGTAAGGCTTGAAAACACTAAGGTAACTCACTCGGCATCCGAGCCCAACGAACAGATAGTGGAGACCATCTAATGCAATTATGTTCACACTACTGCTTATTTTTAGCTAGTACAAAATTTAAGTATAAGGAGAGACATTGTTTAACCTGGTGACCTCCAACACCAATACAACCATGTTCACAAATCGAGCACATCGGCAACAGCTATCGTTGGAGATTCTTCGTAGAGGATTGCCGACAATTCTAGAGAACGTGTTTGGATTCTGACCACGCTATAGTCAGTACACGCTTACCTTTACCAACTTACGTCCCTTGTGGCATAGGTGAGATATCTGTCTCTTAACGAAAGGCTGAGTGTACTGTGCAGCAGTCCACTCTGCTTTAACGTATGTATACGGAACATGGGTCATGAAGATAGATGTAGGTAAGCTTCAAGTCTTTAATCATAGAAACCTTCGAAATATCGCCCGTATACCATGGAGTGAGAGAATAAGCAATATTAATGTTAAAGCCAGAGTACTAGGAAAGCATGGCGAATCAGTTAAAGAGACCGTAAACCTTCATCGGCTTCCATGGTTAGGATGTGTTGCGTATGCTCAACAACCGTCTATTTTGCCGCGCTATGTTGGCTGGGGTAGGAGTAAAATTGAAGGGTAGAGACGGCCAAACCAAAACATGGTGCCAGTCCATGAGGTCTTTGACTGTTAGTCTGAGCCATGTTGGAAAATACAGACTACCTGGCTGGGGTATGAGGTATCTGTTAATCACTATCAACGGCTGGAGACACTGAGTGACATGGATCAGAATCGTTCACAGCGGTTCTATCTTCATCTAGATCTTAAGTTCTATTATTCTTTCGCATAGCCTTTATCCTTCCTTTTTGTATTCTATTGTCGTGTTATTCTTGTAAATTTGATCTCGTCGTGCTAATGTGGTATAGCGACTTAAATCTATGGGCGTATATGTCAGGTTCTACGTTGTTAATAAATGACTGACTAACTGACTACCAGGTAAAGATTCGTGTAACGATGAGGTGAAAGCCAATGATAACACCTGATTGTCTTAAGTGAAACAAGGTTCGAATCTGTGATTTAGTGGGAGAATGTTAAAAGGTCATAATTATAAGAAGCATTAAAATTACAACTAGTGAAAAATAAACAAACGAAGAAAAAGAAACTTACTGTCCAATGACTTTAGATGCCTCAGCCCAATGACGTAACGCTCCTCGATTATCTCCATGTCTATATAAACATCCTGCTAAGCATGTATACGGATAAACATGATAATTAGAATAATAGCACTGATTGACGACAATTGCACGATTATAAAGGGCTAAAGCGAGTGAAGTGGTTTCTGGTAATAGAGGATTTGATGAATCTGCTAATGCCTTTAGATGTGGATTTAGAGTGACTGAATAGGGTAGAGGAGTAGTAGGTGATATAGATGAATAATTGGGGAAATTCTCTAAGGTAATATTCAATTCATCATCACTTGTTAGATCATGTTTACATTTCAAATTGGTCGTAGTTGGGTTTGAATTCAAAAATGAAGCAAGTCGTCCCATTGTAGGAAATGCATCTTCTAAATCACCCAAATTAGTTAATCCCAAAGGATAACGTGATAAACAACCAGCATCAAAGCATAACCATAAAAGTTGGTGCTTTAATGTCACCAGCTAAATATAAATTGGCACAGAGAGCAATACAATAAAACACGTTGTCTCATTAAAAAAAAACATTTTATAAGTAATCTGTTTGACTTAACAGTAAATTAGTCCTGTCTCAAAGTTGCAGTTATGTATTTAAGGATGGTGGTCCAGTTTTAGCAGCGAGAATCTGGGAACTGGACGCAATCCCAATTGACTGGTCTCAAACACTAATCGTCCCACTCAATAAGAAAGGACAGAAGTCCTCTCGTGACAATTACCGAGGAATCAGCTTAACGAATATAGTGTATTAAATATTAGCTTTAATAATACTTTTACGTCTAGCTAAAGCTCGTGAAGAGCAAACTCGAGAAAACCAGGGTAGTTTCAGACCTGGACATGGTTGTATAGACCAAATATTCACACTTCGACAGGTTCTGGGGCATAGGGACACCTTTAGACGCCCAACAATAGTTGTATTCCTTGACCTTAAGGCGGCGTTTGACTCTACCGATCGTAAGGTTATATGGCAATGTCTGTCATTGAAAGGCGTACCTTATACAAGCTCTCTACTCGAACACCACAAGTAGAGTCAAAGCTTATGGCGGATTGTCGTCCGAACTGACTACCTCAAGTGGCGTTCGTCAAGGTTGTCCGCTCTCCCCATTTTAATTTAATTTTATCATTAACATACTTTTAGAGCTAAGATTGTCGTCGTCTGACTTTTCCGGGGTTGACCTCCTTCCAGGAGATAAACTTGCTGATTTGGAATATGCAGATGATATAGTTGCTGATAAAATGCAAAATCTCTTGACTATCTTAAGCATGAATGTAAGGATGTTTGGGATGTGATTCTCTTCATCAAATGAAAAATGTTGCTTCAGGATTGGCTTGATTCGGAGTCAAGCAGTTGAATGTATTAACCGCTTTACATATCTTGGGAGCCTCATCAGTTCTGACGGCCTGGTGTCTGCTGAAATCTCGTTTCGTATACATAAGGCCCAACTAGCTTTTGGGAATTTGCGTCACCTGTGGCGTAGGCATGACATCCGTCTTCCGATCAAAGGACGCGTTTGCTGCTCAGCGGTTTGATCCGTTTTGCTTTATGGATATGAAACATGAACATCAAGGATAGAAAATATTCGTAGGCTTCTAGTATTCAATCATAGATGTCTTTGAAGCATTGCTCGTGTTCACTGGGACCACTGAGTAAGCAATACGTGGGTTAGGAATAAAGTACTAGGTAAATACAGTAAGTCTATTGATGAAGTAGTAAAGGTTCATCAGCTAAGGTGGTTAGGACATGTGTTAAGTATGCCCAACCACCGCCTACCTCCAACGAGCAATGTTGTCTGGTGTAGGAGTAGGCTGGAAGAAAGCTAGGGGCGGCCAAACCAAAACATGGCACCAGTCCATGAAGTCATTGACAATTGAGCTGAGCCATGTTAATAGGTGCAGACTACCTGGTTGGGATCTGCGTGATGATCGTCACAAATAGTTAGAGACTTTGGATGATATGGCTCAAAATCGTTCGCAATGGTGCAGGTGCATCCATTCCTTGTCTTCCTCTAAAGTCTAAGTTTCTGAACTTATCATAATTTTCTCTTTACTGAATCATATTTTCTTAAATCTTATCACCGATCTCTATTCCCTTCCATTAATACTAACTCTGTTACTGCCTCCCCTACTCTGGGATTCGATCCGACAATTTAATCTCTATCTGCTAATTGAGGCATGGTAACTTGAACTGATATACGCATGTACCAGGTTCTACGTTGCAACTGACTGACTGATATGAAATGATATATTTAAGTATCAATCATGGTGGAGTAGATTTGTCCACTATCTTCATCTAAATTTAGAGACCTAATTAGCTTTTGCATATATCTTATTATTCCTTTTTTGGCACGTGATAATAACTATAGTTCAAAAGTGGAGCGATGGCTACCATGTAGTAAGTTTGAAACCTGATTAACTTTCGGACTGCGAAACGCCTCTGTTGCGGCCAAGAGTGAGGAGAACTTGCTCTTCTATAAGTGCTCTCGAATAGACATGTGGATACAGGTTCTGAAAAGGAAGTTCTACTGCCTTCGAACAGCGAGTGTTCACAAAAGTTAAAGGGAGAACCGGTTTAGTGGATATGGAGGGTCCACTTGGAAGAATGGGAAGATATTAATTCCAGACCGATGGTGTACATGAACCGCGGGATACTATACTAAAAGAATAGTGTATGAACTTATTTTGGTCACCGGTTACCCTGGGACTACATCGCCTGACGATGTCTTAGTGCCTCATGGATTAGACTTTCAAACCAGAGGCTTAAGGATGATACCCTAAGGAAATCATCTGCTTTGGTCTAGGTGTCCAGGTAGTATCTCAGTTTACACCCAATGCGTGGTAAAAGCATTTCTAGTTTCTATTATTGCCAAATATTACATGTTTAAATAATTAATGAAATAATATATGTATTTTGCTAGCGTATTTTAAACTGTTAACATTATTGTCACTTACCTGCATCGAAATCACTGACGCTGATGATAAATGCCTTACTAGGCCGGTAGGTGTAATAAGGTCACCACTACCAGAGGAAACTGAAGGATTTGGTGAAAGCGTACCGCAAGCAAATGGTTCTGAAGTTGGAGCTTGAGTGACAGCAGATAATGAGGCACCTGGTTGAATTGCTGCAATCGCAGCAGCTACAGCCATTATGCGTGGACGACAAACTACCGGATATCCACTTACATAAAGCCAAGAATGTTCCAGTGGTGGGATGCGTATCGAAGGTGGATTAAATCCATCATCTGTGGATGATGAGGTTTTTCTCATTCTACTACAATGTTCTGTCTGCTGTACTAAGTCATCATGGGAACTTGAAGAGAGTTCTGAATTATGTAAACTAGTGGTTGCATGAGATTCTTGTACCCAACTAGCTACATCAGCTGTTTGACGAGATTCTGGAGGACCGAATTCAACCCAACCATGGTCTTCAGACAATGCTAGGTCGACATCAGAATAACCAAGGAGTTGACAAGCTGCTACAACTGTGTACGCCAGTCCGAAACTGTCCAATATGCCAGCTATAAAAGACGAAACAAAAAGAATGCGAAGAGGAACGGATTTGAAACAGCAGCGTTCAGATAAAATAAATAATAAAAACAAAAATTAGTTCCAACCAGCAGATACATGTGCCGAAACATGAGTATTATGAAATTAACAGGTCAACAGGAATCGATTAAAATTCTATGCATAAAGTACGGGAGAATCAGATAACAAGTATGACTAGTAACTGAGTACTACACGATTTGTGAAAAACAGAAAATTTGCTGAGATCCCTCTAAATATTGGCCTACCTCGGCATCAAATCCTGGCTAAAGTTGATCAAAATAAAATGTAGCTACAATTTATGAAGTTATAATTGTTGATTTAATTCATGCTGGAAGATGCAAAATACCAGGCTGAATGCAGGTTATTGATCATGTCTTCAAAGCGTTTCACGAGAGTCATGGAATCCCTACGTGAGCAATGCTGAGATTAGGGGTCAGGTAACAGGTAATAATTGATAAGGGTGTGAATCTGACGTGATAAGGACATACATTAAGTATATATATGCAATAATAGCCCACATATGAGCGCAATGCTGACTGGACATTTACGAATTAAGAATTTGATAAACCTAGTGGTTTTCCCAATTGTTAAACAAAATATTGCAATGTTAACCGATTGATGAAATTTATGACACTGTGTAGCCGAATGATAACCGTTTACGAGATACGATTATTAGCTGAAAACTCCAAATGGACTGAAATCAAAAACAAGACCATACACATCAGTTCATGATGTTACAGAATGTTGGTCTAGGTTATGTTGATAGATACAGGCTACTTGTGATTGGTGGCCGCACGATAACGCAGGGTGACATTTTTCAGAATCTGTTACGACGGCATAGATGCATACACTTTCTGTCCTATATTAAATCCTAAGTTCTTCTTATACTTTTTACTTCTTGAATCCATTCTTTACTGTCAAACTGAAGTACGAATGAAAGTTAGTTATCATGTTAAATCTCGACAAATTTTTAATTCAAAAGAACTTTAACAAAGACACAAAAATATTTACTAACTCGTTAAAAATGAATATACACTTTGTGTATGTATTAATCGTTCTTTGACACGACTAGCTGTCATTTGACTCCATAAAACTTCACATATAGCACAAATAAGTGCACGAGATGCATATTGCTTTTTTGATGCTGTTACTGATGTGGAGTGATGAGACTTCTGCATTTTATGTTCAAATCCATTAGTTAAATTGGATGTGTCTATCATAAAAGGTTTCAACTGCAAAAAATATCGGATAAAAACATTATTTTCTACTACTAACAATTTGATCGTAACTGATAATTACTTTAGACATACAAATAAGGTTACATCACCACTCCCTTGGTTTATTTAGTGATTCTTCATATAAATCCGAAACAAAACAACGTCTCGTTACCTGATAAAATAGAGTATCGTTGTGATAAAGTATCTAGTTGTGATGCTTGTACTGAGAATCCATAGTAAAAATCAGTAGAACTTCAGAATAGCAGTAAAACTAACAAAAAAGATGAGTATTAATAAACTGATATGATAAACAGGAACTAGGCCTAATAAATCAGGTCTTCATTTACTGAAGAGTATCTTACAAAACTGATATCCTTCAATCGTCTATGATATTTATTTATACTGTTTCGTTAATAATTTATACATAAGCAGCTCGATAATTGCGATAAGTGGTTGAAATTTGGGACGGCTTTTAAGGCTTTGTATGGGAATCATCAAAATCGTATCCGAAAATTTGTTAAACCATTGGCCACTAAAAAATTGAAATCACCTTTATGTATACAAAAGCAGCTTGCTATAACCTTGAATCTGTTCTGGTAAGTTTAATTACACCTCTGGTGGTGTGATAATTTCCTATTCTCCTAATTATTTTTCTCGCTCATTGTTGTCATTCGACCTTTTAATAAATCTGATATTTATGGGTTTTACATATATTAATGCTTTGACAAGTACATTTGTGACCAGTTTGTCCCAAAATGCATGGCGCGAATACATCATATTTTTCAGATTAATTTAGTCTTATTACACTATCGAAATTCACAAACGGGATTAACTGTTTTAAACAAATCTCACACTCACTGATTAACGTCACAAATCGACATCATATTACTCTGAAATGACTTGTTATATGCTACACCTTTGTAAATATAGGATATAAGTTAATACAATTCAGTTATTAGAAACTGGTTAGTGTACTTGGTTTTGAGACTAGCACATATTCCAGAATACAAGCCAGTAGCGATCCTCTAACTTTCCATTAAGCCCTGTATGAAATGTGATGAGCTGCCTTAACAGAAAGAAGTCTTTCATGGTCACATTTTTAATCAGACTGTATTGCCTACTACATAATTCCCCTGCTCTTGTTAAATTTTACCTTTTTTTATTACAACTGCAGTCCTTTATTTCTTCACATTATTTTTTGAATGTTTTGGTGCATACAGTTTGGGTGCCCATTTGTACCTAAACAAATAAGTAACTAGGCTCTAAGCTATGCTTATTAACATCCAGAAGTACTAGGCAATTGCTCAAATTAAAGTAGATTCAGTACAGTTGGGACTTATGACTAATTCTTTGAAATCTAAGTGATTAAGTCACCAGACCACAATTCCACACCAATAAATAAAGTGAACATCTACTTTATCGTATAGCGAGTTTTCTCGATCTATTCAATGATATCTCTGATATTAAACTGCGGCGCGTGTATGCGCAAAAGCAATACAACAGTATAATTCAACAGGAAGGTATAAAGCAAATGTAAGTACGAAAGAACTATCAACTGTGAAAATTAATAACACGTAACAATAACAGGAAAGCAGAATAATGACCATAGAAAGGGTAGATAGATTAACAATAATTTAGAACTGGATAACTAAAAGTGAAACCTCAATACTTGCAAACAAACGTTTACAAGTACACTGGTATAACCAACAAAGTAGTAAATTCACATACAAAATTACGTTAGATGTTGAAAGTCCTATAAGACGAAGTTAAGCACATTAATTCTGATAAAAGCTAATGCTAAGACGTTTGAAAAATATACTACTATGAATATTTTGACTAAAAGCAATGAAGTATACTTATTAGATAACATACGATACATCAAATTAAAGCTCACTTTAGGAGATGTAGTGATAAGATTGTAGAAATCCAAATACAAGCGTTCAGCTTCATCAAACGTTAAACAAGGAAAAGCTGAATTTGGTATAGTACTGTCTGAAAATCGACGTCGTTTCCGAGATGGAATGTCTGTTATTATTTGTAGTGGTTCATCCTTGGCAGTACCAGAATGTGGGGACTCAATCATAGTTCCCGCAGGATTAGATCTCTCAGATCCATTTCGTTGACGAATACGACGGATAGCGGAACCAATTCGTCTAGCACGACGACGGCATACAGGAGATTCATGAATATTGTGAACACTTTCCTGTGCGAATCCATTTGATGGAAGCGATCTAGAGGGAGAGCCCGATTCGTTCGTCAATTCCAGATTAGAGGCCTCCAGCTGTTCCTCTGGCGTTTCAAGATGAACAGATAGCGGTGATTGTGATTTTGTGAAAGAAGGTGAACGTGAACGGGGATAATTTTGAGTTAAAGTTTCTTTTTTCCTGGACATTAATTTGCGATGAAGAGTGTTTTTTAACTTTATAGAATCAAAGTCTTCTGACGTGCTAAAAGTAAGATGATTTTCTATGTAGCCTAATACGATAGATATAAAAGCCAAATTAGGCTCTTTAACAAAGGGGTCAGCAACAACACCAGTTGCCTCAGAGTTATTGACAGTGTTAGTTTTTAAATACGCCATCCCAGTCTGTTCATCAGAAAAGACGACCCCGCAACTAACAAACACTTCTCTCATCAGTTCGATGACAGCATCGACAGACGACAGAGTGAAATAGCGGCGCCACACTCGGACAGAAAAATTAGAGGCACCAGCCCGGAGCGTCATTTCCGCGAAACTGAATAAGGAAAAGAGCGGAAAAATGGGATACTATTAATTGAGGATGTATACTAATAAGTTCACACACTAAATCCCAGGTTATAATTATTCAGATGAGATTTACTTATTTCTGATGTCAGCTGTTTTATGTGATACATCAAGGTGATACAGTAATACTAATAATTAACAACCAAACATTATGAGTTTATATAGTGGATTTTAGGTATTTACCCTAATTATTTTTTGCATTTTTGTATATAAGCTAATGATTAGCGAATATATTTTATTTAGAGAAACAAATATTTAAACACGTTCGGCATAGCTTTGTAATAACAATGAAGTCAGATGCAGATCATTATGTACATAGTTGGCCAACAGTTTTTTTTATCGTTATCATTTAGCTTATCTTATTGTATAGGTAGGGAAGATTTATCGAGATTTAGAATAAAATATACAGTGTCTATCTATGCTATTTTACTTAAGGCATACTGACTACTGTCCAACAGTGGATTTCGAATACTTCGAGAACTCCAACAAATTCATTTACAAGCAACTCATTTTAAAGGTCATCAGGTTTGAGGACTGAGATTATGGCCTGACGATACTTAACCTCTGGAAGGTTAATTCTTAATGAATCAGCTTTATAAGTCAATATGCTTACCTTATAGAGCGATTGGTGAATGTGATAAGTAGACGTTTGCAAGTCAAATCAATTTAGTTTCTAAGTGTTGTTATCAATTAGCTTTGTATCTTAATAAAACTCATTACCAAATACGTGCATGTCCACTCGGTTTTCCGCTGTATTTGAAGAGAACCAATGATTCTACTTCGCTTTCTAAACCAAAGGGGATGTAGAGAGATTCAAACCCAAATCTCATTTGTCAGAAGATAGTTGCTTCAACGACCGCTCCTAATTCTGTTGATTAGGTTGCAAAATATATGTTTTGGTTACATTGATAATGACTCCAGAAATCTAGAATTTCTAATTTACCTATCCTAATTATTCAGTAGTTTAGAGTCCAGGAATAGATACTTATATTTAAATTTTGCAATAGGTGAAATATCACCTAAAGATGAGGGATATTACGATTTAATAACTATGTTAGATTTCATCCTAATTAGCTGCAGACAATACCTGTAGCACTGGTAGGACTAAAGAACAAGTATAGTTAAATCAGAAAGTGAATCATGGTTTCAAGTTTAATGCGCATAGTTCGGTTTTATATAATGATCATTTATTGTATGCCAACTAATGAAGAAATGATAATCAGCTACTCACTAGAAAGGTTACTTATCAAGACCTCTTTATGTAAGTGAGGTATATAAATGTAGCTATATGTCAGCGAGATAGTGTCATGTATGTAACTGGTGTGAATGGTAGAACAACGTATACCAGTAGTCAAAATAAAGGAAAAAAAATATTAATGCTATTCCTTTGAAAAGATCATAAGCAACGCTTCGTTCAGTCTGTCGAGCAGACAGATAGATATAATATAGAGCTGGGAACAAATATATATTTAGCTGAGTTAATACAAATTTGATAGGAACAGAAAATACAATTAAAAAGAGGAAGAATAAAACCAGTTATATCGAAGGTATTTGGAAGCTACCAGTTAGGTAAATATATGACAAGGAGGCAGGATATTAAAAGTTTAAAGGGGACTGCTGAGTACTTAGATCTCAAGTCGTACAACGTACTCAATTTAATAACGAAGGTCGAATATTAGGTCCGTTATAAACAATGTCGACAGAAATTAATTGCTGACATAATTAGGGCGATGTAAGTCAACAGTGCTGCAAAGTCTACAACAGGCCCGTTACTATGCTACTTATAACGTCAAACTACGGAAGAAACCAAAATAGCTATAAGGAAGTGATCACGAATATCACTCAATCAATGTGCATTGCCAAATAATTGGAAAGATAAAGCGGTCTCTCTACTCTACAAGGCAGGGCCCGAGTAACATTTACAAACCACCGACCGACCAGCTTCACGGACATTGTAGTCAAAACGCGGACAGAAATCACCGGGAAAACAATCATGGGCTTTCTAGAAACCCTTAGACTGCCAACCAGTGCACGACGGGTTTCGAAATGGCCTCTCATGTACCACAAGCCAACTGTATGCATGTATGTATGTATGATCAACATATAACCTGGAACATGTGTGGATTGGTCCAAGTTGCCATACCTCTATGGCACCGCAAAATTAACACAAACCAACTAGGAAGAGAAATTTGTGTGGACAAGATTAATAACAAATCAGTGGACGTAATCCATGTTGATTTTGTGTAAGCTTGTGATAATGACCCTTACAATAGGCTTCTGTCGAAACTAGAGTGCTTGGAGACTTCTAGGGACCCGCTCAAGTAAATTAAGAACATTCTGGTTGGTCGAGGACAGAAACAATCAATTCCTGAATCTCTTCTTCGAAGCCAGTGCTGAGTAGGGTACTATAAATATTTGTACTACGCCAATTACTGTTCCTCTTGTATATCGGCGACCTCCTACGGATCGTTTAATCTTTAATGTTACTTTACGCAGATGATGCCACGATACTAAGTGAATTAATTAGTGACAATGCTATGCAGAGACCACAAGATGACCACGATACACTCTTAAGTCGGTTTAAGTTGTGGTCAATCCCTAACAATACTACCGAGTATTTAACTATGTAAATCAGCCACGAAAGTGCCCACAACCATTGCATTGAAGGAAGCTGCCTACCGTCGTTGCAATCTATGGTAATCTTGAGGTCACAGTGAGTTATGACCTTAAGACTAGAATCTATTCAAGTCATACCTCAACCAATGGGTTCAGAACAATGTGGGTCCCAAGAACATTCACAAAGTTAGATCAATATATGTTCAATATGACTTGCGTGGCCTTAGTGAAGTCGAAACGAAGTCACAAAGTACAGGCAGCTTAGCATAGATGGCTCTGATCTCATGTAAATAGTGTGAAGAACCGTCACATACTGAAAGCTAAAGTTGTGCGGCTTATCATACAGTACACTTCTTTAGAAGTCAAACCCCTACACTGACTTGTCAAGGCCAAAAAGGCAGTTTAAATGTTATGCATAAGATGCTAGGAAACAACTTCGAACCAAGTCATAACATGCTATAAGACAGTGACGTGTTAGAAAGCCAACAACGAATGCGATTCCCAGGACAGATTTAACTATTCAGTGAGACTCTTTAAACCTACTGAAGAAAAGTCTACGTCTTCCACTGATGCATTCAAGAGACTAGAAAGCTCAGGAAAGATGACCACAAAAGAACACCAGCCGATAGTCATCTGTTCCTCAAAATATAAATTCTAACTTTAAGTCTGGTAATACCTCAGACCGCCGATACAAGTTTTGACTAAACCGGCTTATTATGCCTCACGACGTTTCCAATAAAGAAGGGTAATGTTTTGTATCAGTGAAATTATAATCTACGCGAGACAGCGAAGTTACCAGCCACCCTTAAGCATGCCTTGAAAAACCCATATTCTCAAGTATTCCCGATTCTGGAAATACTAAGCACGAATAAGTGGACTTAAATCTACTTGATCCATACTTGTTTTTGACTAAAAGTCAACTTCGCTGGAATGAATAGAAATTTCTATTAATGCAAGGACAAAATCGCTTAAAGTTTACTGCATTAACAACAACAGGACATAATTAACATTTATACCTTAACGTTAAGACAATCTACGAAAGTTAGGATTGAACTTACTGAAGGCTAATCCCAAGAGCGAACAACCAAATAGATGAATATCACACAGACTTAACCAAAGATACAAATTCCCTCCATAGGTAATGATATTACAAACAAATATCAGCGGTAGTTTCAAATCTAACCAAGTAGAAAGTTACTTCAATTTACCGGCATCATTCAGTGGTAAAAATAGATTAATAATGCGTTGCGTCATTAAACTGCGGAAAAAACAATACAAAGAAGGAATGTAATCAGTTAACTTATTAAAGACAGAATATAGGCTACTAAGAGGTAACCTCATAATGACAAGAAATCCTAAACAACACTGGGTATCTATTAGATCACTTATTTAAATTTAATTCCAATACCAGAGACGGAGTAAACACTAAAAACTAGGCACGCAATACAGTAGGCAAGTACCTAGATATGCTGAGTTCTATAATGAAAACCTAAATGTATATATAAGGACTTATAGAAGATCTTCTTTCTGGCTTACTGATACTTGTTTTATATAACTGAAAGGATTGGCGATTCAATATTGTCAGACACCGTACCTAGTAAAGCACAGTATGTCGAAGAAAAGTTAAGGTGGCACGCGCGACATCGCTAGCCATGTCACTACGTATTTAAATAATCTAGTGACTTTCACAGTAGCTTGCTGCAGACCTAGCGGTATGAAGTGTAACTCAACTTCAAGCGCATTTATAAGCAGAGAAGGTGCCTTTTGAGTAGGGCGTCAAAACACCAAAGACTTGTTGGACGGAACACCCAACAACAAAAATCAGAATGGAACTCCAAAATTCCCAATTATTGCGGTTAATTAATTCCAAAATAAATAGTTGCATAGTCTATGACGATTGATACTGACCATGTTTGTTTTGACGGACACGACTAGTTGAAGGCGCTCGGCCAAGCATCATCACCAGATCACAACACGACCCGGCGTGGGTAACAACTCGCCCTCTAGTTAGCCAACCTAGACGTTGTTATCCCATTATTGCGTCTGCGCTTGCGATCAAATATGACTTCTCATCAAACCCTCACTGTCTTCTGATTTATTCTTATTCGTATGTGTGGGTTTAATCGTTAGAAGTTGCTCTGGTTATACGACAAATGTTACTTGGTCATATGCTTGGTGCACCTGATTGGTGAGCCCGACGTAATCTGGGCACGATCATAACAGTGAGTTCGTCCTTGTTTATAGTTTTAAACGGAGTATTTTCGGTGTGATTATTTTTTCGCATATTTTTCACTGTACTGTTGTATTTACATATATTAGTACTTTAATAATGACTGGCCAGACTCCTAAGCTTATTAGGATTAAAACCCCCACGCCTCCAAACTTTCAGCTCATCCCGCTTTGGACAGAGAACATATGAGCTTGGTTCTGTTATTTAGAAGCCGAATTTCGAGACCACAGCGTGACAAATCCACGCGTTTAGTTCCTTGCCGTTGTAAGGTCATTTTCGCGTGAATTGAACAGGTACGTCACACTTTCCTGTTCATCTCCGACTGCCTAGAACCTTATGGCCAGCTTAAAAGGTCAGTTCTTAAACGCGGAGTCTTGACCAACAGACAACGTCTCGACGAATTGTTCCACACCATCAAGCTTAGTAGCGATTCGCTGACAGAAATGTTGTCATTGGCCAACGCACTTTTACAGAGGTTTCTCTCGTCAACTCTCCTTATCAAAACTGCCACAGCAGTACAAGGAGTTTTGGTAACATTTCACAGCAACCCAGTCGACGAAATTGCTTCGTCTGTTGATCTACTTCTGGAGATCACGAGAACTCGTCATAATAGGTTTGTCCCGTCATAGGAAAACCTCATGCGATCGAAAATAACGTGACAAAATCATGCAATACTCTATCGCGTTTCCGCAACCTACAGTAACGACACCGAACAAGCACACTTCTCGATAACGTAGTTCTTCTCAAAGAGAATCCTAGTCTCGACCTCGAAGAAGCTTAGGAACTCCTGTTGTTTTCCGAGCCTCAAACACACCGACAACCTGTGTTCAGGAAAACACGTCGATTTGCACCCGAAAAATTGACTTCAACCATATAATCGACCTGGGAATAATCCTCACATACACTAGCCCATGGTCATCTCCAATTCATATGGTCCCGAGAAAAGATATAAATGATTGGTGTCCCACCTGTGATTACCGACATCACAACACAAGAACTACGACTGATCGTAAACTGTTACAACACGTCCACGATTTAACGGCTACCTTGAAGAGAATGAAAGTATTTTCAAAAATCGGCTTGTTAAATGCATGCGATCTAATACCTCGTCTCTTAAACATTTTACGAAACACAAACTGGATTTCTACCATCGATGTGAAAATGTCTTACATATGTATAGATTTGGTGGGCTGTCACAAGGTACTTTGGGACCCTAGCAAAAAGAGGATAACATTCCCTCGAAACTCACAGTTTGCATAGAATACCACTATGAAACCACGACATAATGAAGGTGAAACTGTAAATCATACCCTGGCCGAGCAAACACGATCTCGTTGACATGGACGAAACATGGTGCCATATTAAAAACACTCTCCTTCAGCTTGTTGATCGTCGTACGACTCTACAACGTTTTCGTAATAAACCTACGTTCACCTCCCTGCTGAAGCCCAGGACCCACAAAGTCATCAAATGTGTGCGAGTGGCCTGGAACATGATACGACTCACCAATGACCCAGTGGACCGAATTTCTTACAGGGCCCCAGGCAGCAAATACAACTATTGTATTTCGTGACCCATATCTTAAGAGGAACAGTGTTATTATTCAACGAATGGCAACCGAAAAGGTTGTGGGATTCAAATATAAACACTATTCAGTACAACTTTAGGCTTTAAAATCATATCCTGTACAGTACAGGAGGGTCAGGGAGTATATGATCTTCGTGCATCATGTAGCCTATACCATCCTAAACCTAGCAGACAACCTGCGAGATTCAGCCCCAAACCAAACCTAAGAGGACAATCCTATAAGCTAGAACATGAAAGACCCCTACCACCCACAATAAACCGTGCTTGCATTTTGTGGACGAGATGGACAAATTATGAAATACATTACCTGTAGACGATGTGTTTGCAGCTCTCACAGAATCTTTCGGAAAAGGGCTCGATGCACATCTAGACTTTATGGACACTGATAAATACTAAGTGCGCCTGGTATATGACCAAGTTATGCTTGTCATAGAACCAGAGCTACTCCTAACGATTAAACCCACTCGTACGAATGAGAATAAATCAGAAGGCAATGAAAGAGAAGTTATGTTTGATCGTTATTGTAGGAGCCCTAAAGTGATAACAACATCTAGGTTGGCTGACAAGAGAGCAAGTTGTTACCCACGCCGTGCAGTGATCTGGTGATGACTGACCGAACGCCTTCAACTAATCGTTTCCGCTAAAACAAACATGGTCAGCATCAATATCGAAAGCCTATACAACTATTTATTTAGGGGATTATTTACCACTACAGTTCACTCTCCCCTCCCCGTAATGGATTCGTGAGAACCCTAAGACATACCAGCCAAAGGATAAAATCCAATGCGTTTGACATCGCTAAACATTCCTCTGATGGCTTGCAATTTCGTGCAGCTTCTCGACATCTGTGCTTACAATAGGGTGTCGTTGCATGAAATGATTTGTACAAAACACACTTTTTTACTTTGGCGTCCTCCTGTCCGTTTGCAGACGGCCTGGAAATCCAAAATTCAAATTTTATAGATATGTGCATTTCGTATATATCTACAACAATTTGGCAGTTCAATGCAGCTGTAAAAACGGACAAAATATCGACAACACCCATATGAATAAAACGTTGTTTTATACTTTCTTCTAAACCTACCAAAGTGTTTGAAATGCAAACCGTTAAGTAAAAAATAATTTTACTCAATCGTTTCCTTATTTTCCAAAACAACATTACAGTAAGTAGGGAGTGGGAAATTAGAGAAAATCAATAGATATAATACTCATCCAAGTATTCTGAAAATCATACAGTTCTACCAGAGCGTGTAGCTGTCAGCGTTACGTAACTATTTGGAGTTTTATTTATGTCAGGTTTCAGGAGTATTGTAGTGAATTCGACATTAATAAGTCTGAAGTTGCACACGGTATATGACCAAGTTACGTTTGGATTATTACCAGAGCAACTTCTAACGATTGAACCCACTCTTACGAATGAGAAGAAATCAGAAGGCAATGAAGGATGGAAGAGAAGTTATATTTGATCGGGAATGGAGCGGCAATGGGTTAGCAACGTCTAGGCTGGCAAACTAGAGAGGGTTGCTTGTTTCGGTACGGCGTGGCGAGATGTGGGGGGTGATGCGTGACCGAGCGCCTTCAACTTAGTAGTGTCCGCTAAAACAAACATGGTCAGCATCAATGTCGAAACCTATGTAACTATTTATTTTGGGGATTATTTACCGCTACAAGTCTATCTTCTAGATAAGCTGCTTTCAGGTGGTCGATTCTGACGTTCTCTTAGTGGCCATTTTTGGGGATAGTATAGTATTCTGATTGTTGCTTCAAGACCTCATACGGCCCCTCGTAGGTTTCGTTGAGAGGTCAACGTAGAGCATCACGATGCACGAAAACGTGTGTACTATATTTTAAGTTATGTTGTGTTTTGACGTTGCATCTAAAGAAGATGGATTATCTTCTAGAACTGTTCTTCGTGTAGACTATTCTATTATGTTGGTTGCATTTGATGTAAGCATTTTATCATTATTATAGTTACGTTGCCCTCACCCTATATTCCCGTTTAGAGCATTAACTGTTATTATATAGTCCCTCATTTATGAACTATGGTTGATTGACTGCATATACGTTACCCCAGTTCACACCCAGTATTATTCTTCTTTTGTATTAATATCAGTTTTCTAAGTGGTTAACGGTGTGGTCTGATTTTTTGTATATATAAAGGCATGATTGAAACACTAAGACGATTCTGTCTGTTTGGCTCATGAATCGTTGTTTTCACTACTTCGGCTTTGGAGACTGGTAGACGTGAGGCAGACGTGTTCGTATACTGATTGGCAGTTATCAAGGGCACTGTGTATTTTTTGCAATACATAACAGGTTGGATAAAAACGTCTGTCGATTGTTGTCGGGTTTGGACTGGCTTAACTCAACACAGCATTTCTAAGCCGTTTCACATAAGAACTGAGATCCAGGTTTGTCGAGGTGGAAGCGGTTTTTGTGAATTCTCCTTGGATTTGAAGTGTGGTTCTATAGACTGATTCGTCAACACTGTACCCAACATTTTCTTTTATAGCGCCACGAATTCCTAATAAAACTAATGATAGACCTATGGCCCACTGACGGACATTCGTAGCTAAAAGTGATACTTTCGGCTATCGATGAAATCTTTCCACTCTTCCGTTACATTGCAGGTGACAGGAGATAGCTCTGAAGGGCGAACTTCCGAGGAGTTTGACCAGTGAGTGAAACAATCCAGATTCAGACTGATGTCCATGGTCCGTCGTTATTTTAGATGGACAACCAAAGTTTGTGTTTTAACGTTTGACGATAATGCCAACAGTCTTTTCGCTAGTGATGTCTTTATATAAAATCACTTCTGGCCAGCGTGTGAAATGGTCCACGGATGTCAGCAATTAAGTGAATCCGTTCGATTCTGGTAAAGGTCCTACTAGATCAGCATGGATTTTATTCGAATCGAGCGTCGGGGATTGAAAAAGTGCCAGGTGGACATTTAGCATGCTGAGTCATCTTATTCTTTTGTCATGCCACAAAGCAGCGTGCCCGTACTTAGATGTCCTTGTTCACCTTCGGCCAGCAGAATCTCTGGGTGATAAGCTTAATGTTTGCACGAACTACAGGATGAGTGGGGTTATGCAATGTGTCGAAGATGATGCATCGATAACTATTGGGAATAAGTGAACAGGCTTTTCCCTGTAAAAGAATCACAAAGTGAATTGTTCTTACATTTTCCAATCGTTTTTGTTTGTAGTTTGAGCGTTGTTGTAGATAACTCGTGACGTAGGTCGTTGTCTTCATTTTGGAGTCGAGTTGGTTCAACAAGGTCGATACCTTGGATACAGTTCAAGGAACGTATTCACGATAAGGCATCGGCATCTATATTTTTAACTCCACACATGCGTCGTATATCATTCTGGAACAGGGAAATGTAGTCTAGATGATGTGACTCTCGAGGAGAGTACTTATCTGAAGAAGACTTTATAGAAAACGTCAGTGGTTTATGGTCGGTGAACCTTGTAAATTCCCGTCCGTCGGTGAAATGTTGAAAATATCGTACAGCACATTACATGAGTAGTAATGATTCATGTCCAAAAATTGTTGTATCTCGATTCGGTATAGTTTAATCGTCTTCGGAAGAATGCTTAAGGTTGCCAAGCTTGGCCAACCTATTGTTGTGGTGCTGAACCAGTGGCTGAGTTGGATACACCAGCAGCGATGCTGACAGGAACATCAGTATTGCGATGTGCTAGAATTGTCGTATCGGCTATTGCCTTTTTGTTGCAGTAAAAGCTTTCTTTGACTCTGCATCGATTGTGATAATTTTTCTATTCCCGCGATGTTGATCTTTCAGTGGTTTCGTGACAGGTGCATAGTTGAGTATAAATCATTTGTAAAAACTTACCAATCCACTGAAAGATCGCAACTGCTTAGTGGCAGTTGGCTCCGGATATTCCAGGATAGCTTCCACCCTGTGTTTTTGAGGTTGTGTATCATTAGCATCAAAAGCAAAGCACATGAAGTTCAACGAGGTCGTTTCTGTTTGGTATTTCTGTATATTTACTGTAACTCCATATTGTTACAGTCTTCCAAAAGCTGTATCCAGATGTCTTATATGCTTTTCGCCACCTAGGCTTTCAATCAAGTAGTCGTCGACGTATGCGTGGACAAAGTCATGACCAAGAAACACGTCGTCAATCAAACGCTGGAATATCTGTGCTTCATTTTTCGAACCAAAAAGCATTCGAAGGAACTCGTAAAGGCCAAATGAGATTATGATAGCTGTTAAATCAGCCGACTGAATTGCTACGACTGAGCGTTTACTAGAGTTCAGAACACTACTGTCTTGCTTCTACTGATCAAGAGTTTCTAATTAATCGAGTATTGATCTTGTTTATTATTCCGCAAAACACAAAGGAATAACAAGAAGTCGTCAGAAAACGATTAATTACTCAGTGTACAATAGCGGTGATGGCAACAACGATATCAACAGCAACAATAATAGCAATAACAATAGTCTAAAATAAGGCAATAAATATACAAAGTAATTAGAAGTGTACTTCTGAATAGTATTGACTCCAACAGTAACCCGAACGTTCGCTCAATCGTTCCAGAACAAATGGCTGGTAATAACGGAACTCGATGCAGCCAAACAACATTCAGTGGTTCCAATGTTCAACTTCCTTGACAATAGCACTTTTTGGCAATCGCTAATTGATTGTATGCCTTTAACAAGCCGATTTTTGAAAATACTTTCATTCTCTTCAAGGTAGCCGTTAAATCGTGGACGTGTTGTAACAGTTTACGATCAGTCGTAGTTCTTGTGTTGTGATGTCGGTAATCACAGGTGGGACACCAATCATTTATATCTTTTCTCGGGACCATATGAATTGGAGATGACCATGGGCTAGTGTATGTGAGGATTATTCCCAGGTCGATTATATGGTTGAAGTCAATTTTTCGGGTGCAAATCGACGTGTTTTCCTGAACACAGGTTGTCGGTGTGTTTGAGGCTCGGAAAACAACAGGAGTTCCTAAGCTTCTTCGAGGTCGAGACTAGGATTCTCTTTGAGAAGAACTACGTTATCGAGAAGTGTGCTTGTTCGGTGTCGTTACTGTAGGTTGCGGAAACGCGATAGAGTATTGCATGATTTTGTCACGTTATTTTCGATCGCATGAGGTTTTCCTATGACGGGACAAACCTATTATGACGAGTTCTCGTGATCTCCAGAAGTAGATCAACAGACGAAGCAATTTCGTCGACTGGGTTGCTGTGAAATGTTACCAAAACTCCTTGTACTGCTGTGGCAGTTTTGATAAGGAGAGTTGACGAGAGAAACCTCTGTAAAAGTGCGTTGGCCAATGACAACATTTCTGTCAGCGAATCGCTACTAAGCTTGATGGTGTGGAACAATTCGTCGAGACGTTGTCTGTTGGTCAAGACTCCGCGTTTAAGAACTGACCTTTTAAGCTGGCCATAAGGTTCTAGGCAGTCGGAGATGAACAGGAAAGTGTGACGTACCTGTTCAATTCACGCGAAAATGACCTTACAACGGCAAGGAACTAAACGCGTGGATTTGTCACGCTGTGGTCTCGAAATTCGGCTTCTAAATAACAGAACCAAGCTCATATGTTCTCTGTCCAAAGCGGGATGAGCTGAAAGTTTGGAGGCGTGGGGGTTTTAATCCTAATAAGCTTAGGAGTCTGGCCAGTCATTATTAAAGTACTAATATATGTAAATACAACAGTACAGTGAAAAATATGCGAAAAAATAATCACACCGAAAATACTCCGTTTAAAACTATAAACAAGGACGAACTCACTGTTATGATCGTGCCCAGATTACGTCGGGCTCACCAATCAGGTGCACCAAGCATATGACCAAGTAACATTTGTCGTATAACCAGAGCAACTTCTAACGATTAAACCCACACATACGAATAAGAATAAATCAGAAGACAGTGAGGGTTTGATGAGAAGTCATATTTGATCGCAAGCGCAGACGCAATAATGGGATAACAACGTCTAGGTTGGCTAACTAGAGGGCGAGTTGTTACCCACGCCGGGTCGTGTTGTGATCTGGTGATGATGCTTGGCCGTGTCCGTCAAAACAAACATGGTCAGTATCAATTTTGCGTGACTGTGAAACTTTTTTTTATTGTTTTGTCTGCTGATACATGCCTAAGACTGATTAGAGAAAATATTTGTAGGACGAATTTAGATCACACTGATGCACTGACTGAATTACAAGTTGGTGTAATCATATAACTACAGGAATATTTGATTGACATGTATTCACCAGTACATAACACTTCTTGGAATATTCTATTAGTTTATCGCTAGACGATTATAAATGTTTTTTATTATGCACTGCATTATCACATGTTTTAAGCATTTTATATATTATTCAATGTTGATAGGGGGGGAACTCTAAATATTTCTCTACGGAGGCGGGTTTGAATTAGTTCGATTTTTGGTGCTTACTTATATTTTGAAGATATATTGTATGGTTGAGGGGGTGTGCAGAGCAGAGTATGCGAGAATATAAACGTATATAATGAGATAAATATTAATTAGTGACTGAGTAGTCTTCCAAAGTGTACTTGCACGTATTAATGAAATTAACTTACTAGTGTTAACCCAATAAAGCAAAATGTTGGGCCAAAGTTGCGGAAGGTTGGGCCATACGGCATGTAAAACATTGGGCCACACGCATAGCTTCCTGACGTTTTGCCAAATGTTTTGGCCCAATCCTTATATTTGGCCCAACCTCAAATTTCACGTTTAGACAGCTGTTCCAGTGTTTCGTTCGTTTGGCCCAACGTTGATGTGGGTGGCCCAGCGTTTATATACGAAAAGCCCAATGTTTTGGTTTACTGGGAATTATGACAAGTGCTAAGCAAAGTCAATCTGATAATTAAGGGTGATAGCTGATACACCAAGGTTTCTAATACGTAACATTTCACCTGATGTATTCATACATACATTCTACTATTGATGTCGACATTAATTCTGTTATGGTATTCAGTGTCGTCGTTCGGCTTGATTTCATTAGTTGCTCTCGCCCAACATTTTGCTAAATATTAAGATAGATGTACAATAAAATGACGGAATGAAAGCTGGTCTATGTAAACGAATGTCCATATGAGATGTCTGCTGACAGTTATAGTTTATTGTTGAGAAAGTCCCGTTTCCAGGTTCCACGTGGTCTCGTCTACTAATTATAGCTTATTTAGGTGTTTAAAAAAAGTAGCTACACCTTATCTTCTGAAGTAGGTTGTGGTATGCCATATTGTCAACAAAAATCGGTTGGTAAGACCACTGGAACTTTCGGAAGTTCTTTATGACTCTCATAGAGAAAATAGTTTGAAATATTCAGGAAAATGCTGCATATCAGTGTTTCTTAGCTCTGAGTAGACACCGAATTCTACTAAATGTGTTTCCGAGTTAACTGACATTCCTCCAGAATGTCTCTTAACCATGTACATCTCTTCCTAAACTGTTTTTTTAATCATCAGCTTTTTGTACTTAATAATCACAACTGTAGTTGTCTAAAAGTGTTCACGAGACCGCCCAGTTCCCATCAAAATGTTCTACTAACCGTCACTTAAGTTCTCTAATGACAATACTGAACAACGCTTATCCACTTGTCAGATTACGTCATATAAAGTACTACATCATTGGACAGCAATAATAATGTACCAAATGAAACAGTTTTATTGAAAAAAGACATTTTGTGTGAGAATAGAAAAATATTTACGCACGTAAAAAGTATAAAATGTCTAGGGAGCAGTTAACTTGAAACGCAACTTCAATTTATCGGTTAGTTCTGATTTTATTGATTCACTACAGTTTTTAAAATGATACTTATACAAATTGGAAAAAAATTAATAAAATCACATACGTCTAACAGATCATATTAATAAATAATACAGTGTGATGATTATGTTAGAAACTTATCGTAGCATCACGAAGCACAGCCCAGGTCTGTAACATTGAAGATAAGAAGACTACTATAATATAAATAATCAATGAAAAACTCGATATTCGTTACATTGGGATTGTACTTACACTCGTCTTCTGGATTTGCCTTTTTTAAATGTAGTCCTTGCTGTTATTAAAAGTTTATGTGACAGAGCGCATCAATTTATTCAGTCAATTGTCACCACCTTTGAGACAAACGAATAAAGACGAAATGGTATATAAACGCAATAGGGAAATAGAAGTAAGTCTTACTTCACTTCAGGTCGCCCCTTAAAATCTATACTTACGTATGACGAATCATCCCGAAGTATCTAGTGACGTAAACTACAGCAAGCTCCAACTGTAACACGAATGCCTACATATGTTTGATTAATCTTTTCACTGATAAAAATGGACTGACCTATTTCAATGGAATTATCTCAGAACTCCCTGGAGATTAGAATTCAATTTCAGCTTCATTTCACTAAAATCAACATACAAAGTATGACAGGTCGTATTCGGAACTCCAATTGTAATAGGAAGCTGGTTCTCAGTTGACATCATTAATGTATGGTTACAATTCAAATGATATGTTCACTTTATTAGGAGTTCTACTCACAAAAGCATGGTTCTGTTTTTGTGAAATGGCTTCTCACACTTAAATGAACTGAAAATCAACGCGGTGGACTTTGCAGTTGTTAGGTCTGCAAAGACAGCATTAAATTTCCCATAGTGTAATTATTCGGAACTACTTAGGTTATGTAAGAATAGCGTTATATATACTATAAAATTGTCTTGGAATAAGAGATCTGTAAGAAAACTTGGTCTCTTAGGTTACCAAGATGCTGAATGAAACCTTTCTGAAAACATTCTAACTAACACGCAGCTTCACCCTAATCTCTTCCTACATACGTTTAGTCACTAAAAGTGGTTACTGTGAACCACTGAATCATCAGAGCAAGATATTTTGCTCTTAAAATATTTGAGGCTAGCGGTCACCCGTCAAAATAACGAGTGTGGTTATCAGAATTCTCGCCCCAAGATTGGTTACGTGCGGGGGGGAGGAGGCGGTTGTCAAGATTTGTATCATGAGTTGACAGTAATTAAGAATGCCAACGAGAGCTCTATTCGTATTCTCACTCAAATCCGCTATGTGTATGAAAGACGATTATTAGAATTCGACTCTTCAGGGATTAACTTGCTAAAGGAATGGCATAAAGAGTATAGCTCTGGGCGATTGAAGTGAAGTGAGTGTGGTAGTTTGAACTACTGTCTAGCCTTGGACGATAGTGGTGGTTTTAGGTCACTCACCGTTGCTGATCACTCTATGTCTGTTATTTCTTACAGCATAGTGAATAATTTTCACCTGTTATTACTATTTTTATTATGTCACTTGAGAAACATTCTTTTTTGTCTATACAGAAGTCATCTGAAAGCAGGCATCTGATGCTCTCTGTAAATGGTGTTGAGAGAACATACTTAAGGTTTATTTAACAACATCAGTTTGTGAATATCGACATAACACGAGTATGCATCGAAAATGACAGTTCCATCACCGCACGACAATAATCTACAACCACAGTTCGATTTTGAGGAAGGTATTACATTCACTGTACTTTTAGTTCATGTTTCTCTATCTCTGTTCGCTATTGTGTATTAATTTTGATACAAGATATCTGGATATAAGGTATAATATACACTTTATCCTATGGGGTAATGTGTCATTTTCCGCTTATTATTATTTACTCTCAAGAAGTCAAATATGCAAATAAGACGACGGATTCTCCGGTTCCCAAATGTTCATCATTATCATCATCAACAACAACAATAACGTAAAACCAGGCACATACGCTCATAAGTTCAGGTTTCCATACCACATTAGCACTACGGGATAACAGAGGTAACATAATAACAGAATACAAGAGAGGAGAGTAAAGTAAAGGTATGCAGAACATAATAATAGAATTTAAGATCTAGCTGCAGTTAAGGAGTGAATACACTAGCGCTATTGTGACCGATTCTGAGCCATGTCGCCAAGTGTCTCCAGCCATTTATTGCGACTATCACGCGGACCCCAACCAGGTAATCTGCATCTACCAACATGTCTTAGACCAATAGTCAAGAACTTCATGAACTGATACCATGCTTTGGTTTGGCCGCCCCTACTCTTTTTCCATCCTACTTCAACATCCTAACCAACATCGCGCGATGAAGTAGGCAGTAATCTGGCATGCGCAACACATGTCCGAGCTATCTCAGTCGATGAAAGTTAATGACCTCTTCGACTGATTTACCATATTTCCCAAGAACCTTTTGTCTAGCCTCCATATTACTTATTCGACTGTTCCATGATATACGAGCGATGCTATGAAGATTCCTACGATCGAATACCTGAAGTCGACGTATATCTTGGGTTTTCATGGCCTACGTTTCGCAACCATATGTTAAAGCGGCGCGAATTGCTGCGCAGTACACCCGGCCTTTCGTTGAGAGACGGGTATCTTGCCTGCACCACAAGTGGCGTAAATTGGCGAATGCTAATCGGGCTTTCTGAATCCGTGCGGAGATTTCATCAGATACCAACCCATCAGAGGTAATGAGAATTCCGAGATAAGTGAAACGGTCAACGCATTCAATTACTTCACACCCTATAACTAATCTAGGTGAAAAAGCAGGCCAGACCTGGAGTAACATTTTGCATTTAGAGGGGGGAGGGAGGAGTGCATCCCGTATTTGTTTGCATTGTTACTCAAGGTGTATAGGAAGCTTCGAATATTGTCAGCGTCTTCACCAAACAGGACTATATCGTTTGCATATTCTAAGTCGACGAGAGGACCTCTTGGAAGGAGATTAATTCCTGAGGGGTTAAAAGAAGTGAGTGAGATTTCTAAGAGTGCATCAATCATGAAATTAAATAAAAAAGGGGATAAGGGGCAACCCTGATGAACGCCACTTGAGGATGCTATTTCTCTTGACAATTCGTCATAGGCTCTGATTTGACCGGTGGTGACCGAGTAGAGGGCCTTTACAAGGTTTACGTACTTTTGAGGTACGCCTTTTAATGACAAACGTTGCCACAAAACTTCACGGTCTACGGAGTCGAAAGCTGCTGGAATGAGTTTTTGAGCCTCCATCAGTTCACTAGAAGTTCTAGAGATCCAATGGTCTTTCATAACCTTTAGATTGAAGTTAGATGCAGATAACGCTGTTGCGTTTACACCTGCGTTAAAATCGGTCCAAGCTGTTTCGGGATGAATCTGTTGGTTGTGGGCGACTAAGTGCTTAGACAGACCATTTCTAAATGCAATCTTGGCATTTTCAGTCTCGAATCGGTATCTAAAGGATTTGCCTGATTTGACCTTTCTGCGACCGGCAAAATGCATAGAGATACGTGCTCTTACTAGGGCGAGGTCAGCATCTAAACATGTGCCCCAAAAGAGCGACAGTCCTCTATACAGCTTCTCCAACGATATCCTATACCGATGTGGTCGATTTGCGTCAATTGTTGTGTAGATGTTTGAGGTCCTCAGGTTAAACAATGTCTCTCTTTATGCTTAAAGTTTGTGCTAGCTAAAGATAAACGGTAGTCTGAACATAATTGCAGCGGATGATTTCCGTTATCCGTCCGCTGGGCTAGGATACCGAGTGACTCATCTACGTGTTTTCCAGCCTGATTTAGCTTACCGATTTGGGCATTAAAATCCCCTGCTATAATTACCATGTCTAAGCACTTAGCTTTCTGAAGGAGGCCAGAGAACTTCATGTAGAAGTCGTCTTTCACTCCATCTGTGCTGCAGTCAGTGGTGGGGGGGGACATAAGTAGAGATGACAAAAAGGCATCGGTGTGTCCCTATCACTCTGAGTTCGTACTGTGCCATTTAGACGGACAGCACAGACGACTGTCTACAGAAATCCACTCAAGAAGTGCCTGTTCTGCCCGTAAGCTTAGTGCTATACCTGTACAAGCAAGGCCACGTGAACCTGCCGTAGGGTCTCTAGATAAACGAAGAGGGAATTGTGCTATTTCGCTGCATTGATTAGCTGAGGTCAAATGGATGACCATGCTAGGGTCCTGTGTGTGTGTTTCGGAGACAAAGCATGCATCAATTGCAAGGCAGCTTGTTGACCGATTTGATACAACATACGTACATCAAAAGCTCCAACATGAAGTTCAGGGCGCGGTTTCAGGAGACCTAGTATGGCATTTCAGGAACTGGAGCAACCAATGCAAGTGGCACGCATAGAAAACGTAGTAGAAGTGCAAATAGTAGGAACCAGAGAAGAAGAACGTGTTTGATCGTGAACAAGGTGATCTTGAGTGCTGTTAGAAGTATGAGTGCGGTTACCACTTCCCAGTTGTCCACACCGTGGAAGGGTTCTCCTTGAGGTACCTGAAAGAAAGTGGATTAGGGGAGCTCTTGACGACCTGCGAGTGTGACCGCAGTACCCAAGGGACAACTGTTTGAGGTCGGTCACCTATATTAATTGTTGCTCCGGTTATCAGAGGGAGCACTGGTCTCATGATTTCCGAAGAAGATCGGCTTTCATGTTGAGGCGTCATAACTCTGAAGTGAAGACCTTACAACTCCCAGGGCGGAGTTTAAAGAATTTAAAGGGTCTTTTCTGATTTTCACTTTTTAGCAGGTTTGTTGTTTTTACGGGATAGGGTTGCTAACCCTATGCCCAACCCTCCTCCTTTATCCGGGCTTGCGACCGGCAGTAACCCCTGAAGGGTTCCAGGTGGAGTTTCCCAACTCTTAATAACCGAAGTGGGAATTCTCATAACACGTATAACGCAAATAGCGTAGGATGCTTAGCTACCATTTATAGATTACGAAATAATAAAGTAACGACATTATGTGTATATAGGATAATAAGATATTCATGATGTCGAGCATGCTAACAGTGTATACATTCATAGTGGTGATATACAATTTCGACCATTTCATTTAGTAATTTTTCCATAGCTCTGTAAGTACCAGCTATTTGGTTTACCGTCATGGTTTAATAACGATTTTGCTATTTAGTTACTTTAGATTTAACTGAACATTGTAAACAAGCGGCTCAGTGGATAAAGAGTTCGACTTTTAGTCAGTAGGTTGTAGATTCGAGCTCCGCTTTAGTTTGGGCTACCAGGTATTAACGCTAGCCTTCATACATAGTATGGCGTAAGGCCAAGTACATGAATCTCTATCTAGTGAATGAGATGAAGTAGCAATAAAATAATAGCGATCAATGAACTGTGTATTAAATGGTCACAATCAAATCCAAATATCGTTGATTGTAAGAGATATAGCTTTAATTTCATACATGGCAGGACAATCGATGGCATAAGCTTATATTAACTGAAAGCTGAATACTTAGGTAGTTGCAGTCAATCCAATTAGCAGTCTATGCATATCAATTATTCAGCCAGTCAAGTACGGTGTAGAACCCGATGCACATATGCATAGGTCAAAGTTGTCATAGCACGTTAACACGACGAGATCAAATTTACATGATTGACGGAACAGTATAATCCAATAGGAAGGAATAAAGCAAACGTGTGCACTGTCAAATAATGGAATTTGTGATCTAGGAGAACTTACAGCGAATAGTCTTGGGCCACTGTGACAGATTCTGAGCTTTCTCTTACTGCCTCTAACTACTGATCACCGTTATGATACGAACCTCAACCAAGTAAGTAGTCGGCATTTACCCATATGGCTTATGCCAACAGTCACAGACTTCAAGGACTGATGCCATGTTTTGGTTTGGTCACTCCTACCCTTCTCCCTTCCTACTCTACCCCAGCCAACATCGCGCGAATTGGTAATCAGCCATCATGCACACGAAATACGTGTCCCTACCATCTCAGTCAGTGATAGTTTACGACCTCTTCGACTAATTTACCGTGCTCTCCTAGCACTTTGGATCAAAAATCAATATTGCTTGTTTAGTCATTCTATGACATACGGAGATGTTTTCAAGATTTCTGTGTTAAAAGACTGAGTTTACGCATATTTTTTGTTTTCATGATCCTTGCACATCCAATTGCTTTTTTTAATCGCTTTTTGCATATCATTTATTATAGAGTATAATGAATTAAATGCTCAACTCGATGCATTATCAAAATGTTTAGATATCTTGGAAGAAAAAAGTAAAAAGTTATGCGATGAAGCCAATCGTCTTTCTATTGAATGTAAAAATCAAACAAATGAAACATCATCTTAACTACCTCTCAGCGTATGTTTACTATATATATTCTATTCATTGAAATATATTTCTTTTTCATTTACTTTTTGGGCAGGTACTTTCGTTGTAATCGTCTTTTATGCATTAAAACTTCCAGTTACTTTAGTTAATATCACGAAATATACTGTCATGAAGCTGATTTTATTATACACAGTACTCATTTACGACATTCAGAATCGTGTACTTAGCTTTAAGCCAAAACTCTATGCCTGAGAGCTAGTAATGGTATCCCGAAGTAGAAGAGGCGTTTCGAGCCCTCTAGTTACTGAATGAAGTTTGAACACAAATCATTAAGCCACCGCTGGACTTTTAATTACAAATTTTCGAATGATTAGTTGAAAACTCCACTAAATAATTATTTGCCCATATAGTCGTGATAACCATACTAGTTAGGTGGTATCTTAAACGATGGAACTGAAATACGATACCCGACATGTTTCGAAAAGTTGCCTCAGGTTCACGGCCCACAAATAAACTAAATATACTGGTTGTTGACAGAATCCACACAAGTTTAGACGAAGATATAATTAAAACAACCTCACAAGACGGCTGTCTCGGAAAACCACTTCACTACTTTAATAAGAAAATAGGGCTTGCCCCTTACTATTGTTGTTGAGAATTATATTTCAGGTGAGACACGATAGCGGTCGGGAGTTTCGACTGTAGATTACACTTAAGGTGACATTATGGCTAGGATCACATTTAGGTGCAGCGTTGAATTAAGGCTACATTATAGGATTAGGTTAGGACTAGCTGTTTTTGGACACAACAGTTGTACTTGTCTGTGATGTCTCTTTATTTTTTATTGAAGATTGGTCGTATCTCGACCCAAACACTGGGACTTTTTATTTACCACTGATCATTTTTGTCATCTTTCTGATTGGCGAAAACTGTTTCGTGGCATACAGCTTTAGATCTACTTCGTAAAATTAATTTTAAATAATAAAAAGATCCTTAGTTCAAGGGGATTTTGGATGGCTTAATTGTAGTTTCCATTGTTTCCTAGATAGCATATCAGCACCTACCCAACTGATTGAACTATGGACGGACTGCTGACCTACTCAAGGCATGCCTCTGTTTTTGGTGAAATTTAAGCATTATTACAACCCAGTTTTCTTTGTGATTGTTGCGAAAGTGAATGACCAAGTTCGATATGCGGCGGTGGCTTGATGACAATCTATTCGTATAGTATAGTGTAGTGAGCTGTACCTAACGTATATTTAGTTGCTTATTAACAAGTAGCGGCCAAAATACCATTTTACAGAGTAGAAAAAAAGTGTACTATCCATGAGTTGGTTGGAGAATGCTGGTGGGCGGTCTATGCTCCACTTAGGGTAACAGGCATTGATTTGATTTTTTTGACCCATGAGCTAAAAATACCTGGAGAATCATTGCTAAAAATGAAGAAAAACTGAAGAGATACATATAAGATGAAACGGTACGTGTAAAAGAATATAATGATATCCAACGTCTAGAATAAACGCACCTGCTCCACCTAGTCTGGATATACAGCTAAGGTTAACTTCATAGACTGGTGCGATATTATAGTTTGGTCACTTCCAGCTTACTCTTACGCTCTCTACCAATGGATATTAGAGTAGACAAACTGCCTTTCACAAATATAGTTCATCATATTGGTGTATTAAGCAAAAATCCAAATAAACTCTTAGGTCGAATCTTTGGTGGGGTTTTGAACGCATACTGTGTAACAGTCTCGTATTAGTAGGACAAAACAACTGTTGAGTGCATCCCATGACAATCGTGGTCAATGGCTAGAGACACCAAGTAATATGGCTGAGAATCGGCCAGTGGTGCAAATGTAAACTCTTTATATTCTAGGTTTTAAGTCCCATTATTCTTCCGTACACACGTTTGCTTCATTCCTTTTCGTCGAATTATGTTCTGTTAATCATGTAAACTCAGTCTCATGCTAATGTAGTATGACAACTCGGACCCACGCACATATGCCTCGGGTTCCACGTTGTCCACGATTGACCATTCCACCCTGGTTCTGAATCGTGATGATTCAGAAGTATAGTACACTACAAGTAGTTCCCACTATAATTAGGAATAATGTAGTCCAAGTAAGAGTACGACCGATTACTGACGTACCTAGAACCTGGTATGACAGCAGATAATCTGAACTCACTACGACCGATGTTCCGCTTATAGATGCCTTCAGGATAGGAATATATACTTTTCCTAAGGTACTGACTATAAGTGGTCAATCTTGATAAGCTGGCTGGAAGAGTCGTTCCTTTAGGTTCTATCACGTCAGGCGAGTCAGTTGGAAAACGATTGGACGGGATGACAGACCTAAAGTTAGGAGTTATGCTGTCGACTACACAGGAGTTTGACAGCAGTAAGATGTTTCCACTAGACATTCAGCACCAAAACGATGCTGCAGTAGAAGGATGAAGTTACAAAAAGTCGGCTCTGGAGAAGTACACTTCATCTTATTCCACAAATTTCCGCTAACACACAAAAGACTTTATACAACACATCCAACCAACTTCATTTTCAGATACTTCAAAAAACTTCACTAATAATATGAGAAACCAGGAAGTGATAATTACCTATGTACTTTTAATAGCACTTAAGAACGCTTTATCTTGAACTGTAAAAAATCAACATGGAAAAAGAAATGTGATATACTTGTATCTATATATAACTAACAAAAGAAAAACTGATGATTATATGATGTAGTTTAAATTATTTTTAATAAAAAATATACGCAAAACAAAGTAATTAAGAATCACAAAACAAAAAGAAAAATTCAATCGATAGTTAGACAAGTACAGTAGGATATATTTGTAAAACGAAACAGAAAAAAAAGAAATATGTACCTGTATTAATTAACATGACGTTGAAATAAAAGTTAGAGCAGTAGAAGTAGTGTTGTTAGTAGTATTTATTCATTGTAATATAATATATATGTATAGATAATATTATTGAAATATGTAAAAGTAGGAAGTGTTTATCCGAAAAATTACAAAAAGAATATGAAGGTTTTGTTATTTCACCTAAAGATATATGCAATCAAATTTTGCATAACATACATAATAACTCAAATATTCCACTGAAATACCCCCCCCCACACACACACACCCAGAAAAAAAAACACGTGAAACTGTACTAAACTACATTCTATTAGTACTGTTTGTTATATTTTTGTATTGAGTAGATAACAAAGTTCATTATAATGTGACTTAAGGTCTAGTCCTAGGAATCATCTGTTACTTTGTTCAGTTGTAGTACATAACTTAAGAAAAAAGTGTGCTGTAGAGAGGAGCTGGAGACGGGAACAAAAACAACTTTAAAAGTGTTACAAATGATATGGAGAAGATTCTTACTAATTCAACATACCTCCACTTTCCTAGACACAAACGTTGTTATCGTCAAAGACAATGAACATTAAGAAAGAACAGTGGAAAGTGCACAGAAAAACAAAGTTGTGTGTCTATATAACAGTCTATTCTAAAAAAGAATTAGTAATATTGTATGAAGAAAAATAATGAAACTTTGTAGAATGAACACAGAAACATGTCTTCCTAACAAAATAAATTAACAAGCAATTAATAATATATGTGTATGTATAAAAACAAATGTAATACGACAGGAATATGAAGTGCCCAATTCAACAACAAAGAAAACAGATGTAGATATTCAGAAGGCAGTAGATGGCGTTTTCCAGTAAAGAAATAAATTGGTGGTGTAGCTTAAACGTAATAAATGAAAACAGAAATATTGAGTTTGGATTAAACTGGATTTGAGCAGCAAAAACACTTGGATACGAATATATTATTTTAATAGTAGTATTATTCAGTTTAAGGTCTATTTGGAATAACAACAGACATACAGAGATGTAGTATCAAGGTGAGATAATTACGGAAGTGAGATGGGTTGTAATGGTGGTGGTAGAGAATAGGATCGACAGGAAAAAAAAGAGATAAGTATGGATGAATGTCCGATGGATGGGTGTTTACATGCATGGATGTATCTGGAAGACCTAAGTTGATGAATCCATCGGCTGACCATTACCTAGTGCATAACCTATACAAAAAAAACAATGATGAGTAAACTCAAAACGAGAAACGGATAAAAATAGTTGATTATACACGTATTTATCTTATCATTAATTGGATTGCATATGTCAGAAATGTGACGTTTATGATCTAGAAAGTAGATGACATTCATGAATTAAAGGACAGAAAACGTGGTTAACTTTATTGATGACATGATGCACCAATAATAAATTATGGTAACTATAGGTAGGGTTAAAGACAAATTGAGTAATAAGAATTCTCAGTACATTTGTGAAGATTTGAATACATATATATATTAATGATGGGTGAAGAATGTCTGGTTGAGATCACCAGCGATAACCGCTACCAGTGGTTGGAGATATTAAGTGGCATAGCTCAGAGTTTATTACAATGGCGTAAATATATTCAGTTTTTATCTTACGCAAGTTATCGAGTTCCAGGTATTCCTTCATACACACATAGTTTCGATTCCGTCTTCTCCAAGCATATTTTCAATGTTTAGCCATTCTTATTATCATTCCTACTAAAGTCAATTAATGACTTTTGTCATTCACATTTTATTCATCATTCAAAGAAATACAATAGAAGTGTATGAACTTTAAGAAAGCCTTCTATTTGAACACTATTGGTTGAATCAGAGCTTATGACGAACTGTCTTTAGAAATGACAATATCAATTACTGTTCGTCAGGAATTAGCTTTATTTACTTTTTTATTTCGTTTCTCCATAGATATCATCCACTCTTCATCTAACTATTCGAGGACTGATCTATTTGAACTGAGCCATGTTAGTAAATGTAGACTACTGGGTTAGAGTTGGAGTGATTAGCGTAATTAATGGCTTCAAACTTTGAGTGACATGGTTCAGAATCCGCAGCAATGGTGCAGGCGCACTAAATCTTTGTTCCCTTAGATCTTGAACTTCGAAGTTTTATACATATTCTTCCCTCCAACCATATTCTCTGTGCCCAATTTTTCTCCTTTTACAACCAATGATGATGCTTCGACTTTTATTACTTTGGTACTCATCTTGCTGTGTTGAAAGAGCGTGGCAACTTAGGCCGATGCACATTCATCACGTCCTACGTTGTATATGGTCAACAGAATGATCCACCTCTTATTTATTCAAAGAACAGAGAAAGAGAAGAAAATTATGCAAACCACTGTGGTGGTGTTTGTATCCTGAATTTGATTTGTGATAAGTTGTAAACATTTAATGGAAGTTCGTAAGTACACTTTGAAACCATCTAGATGTAAAACAACATCATTAAAATTATCCACTGGAGCTAAAAATCTCTAGCTACTAAGTAGACAGGTTGAATGGACAATCGACACTTCTGTCAGTTGATTACATCGGAATAAATATAACTGATTTAGAATATTTTAAAGGAAGTATGTACAGGAACAAATATGCTTAACAAGCATATTATAATATGATGATGGGGAAAAAACAATGGAAAGTGTGTCTCACTTACGTTGTGGTCCCCAAATGCATAGTTCACCAGCATCATTCACTGAAGCAATCATTGTTGGCAACACTGGATTCCAGTGAACACATGTAATCGGGTCTCTGTTCCCTGTGCCAGGTGATGAATGTATAGGATGACTACCACTACCAATATGCCAAATATGTATTCGACCATCTTTGAAAAAAGGAAATACAGAACACTTTATATTAAAAAATGAAAGCATTTAAGAATATTCGAACTCCTTCCACCTACATCGCTTTGAGATACTGGGCAATGATATCACCAAGCCTCACATATGAAGTGTGACTAAAAGACAGGTACGCAGATCTGTACCTGGTTAATGAGTAGAAAAGAGACATTTAGATCATACGCATCTGAGAAGCATACATTTTAATGGAATTTAGCAAATAAGCTCCGGTCAGTGCACCAAATGAAGTATCGATCAGCTGCCTACAAAGATTATGATGCTAGCTTATTTACCAGGTACAGATTCATGTACGTCATGTTGAACGTCTTTCACCATCAACACCAACTGTTTAGTATTACCTAACGACACAGCCGTTTCCACAGCTTTAGCTTTTGTCGCCCACCAATGTTCACGGTCATTGTTCGCGCTACATCATCTTAACCTGACGACATGAATTTCCGAGATCTATTGGCCATCCCAAACCGATTGGTTTAATTTGAAAGAAAACATCATTGTTGCATTTATATTTGTTTGAGTATTGTTCAAAGCCTTTTTGGGATGAATCTCCTTTCCATTATTGATTAAACGTGGAGCTAATTCTTCCTCGAATACATTCTTAACTTTATAGTTCAGGAAATGGCACCTAATGAGTTTCCTAGTCGCGACCTTTCTACAGACAGTAAACTGTATGAAGATGTGTGCTCTTGTTAGGGTGAGTCCAGACAGGATGAGCAGCAGTCTTCGACTAAGTCTCTCTAGCAATGACTGATGGCGACATTTTATATTTTAGTCAATAGTTTTGTTGATATTAGAAGTCCACATATTAGATGCATTTATATATACTAGTAGTTTGTGCTTGCTAGGAATAAGCGGTTATCTGAGCATAATTGTCGGAAACGGTCTCTGTTATTAGTTTGTTGCGCTCAATTTATATTTAGAATTACTGAGTCCATTTTTAACCAATCGACGCTAACGAACGATTGAAAAGGTGCTAGAATATTGTTATATGGTTTTCATATAAACTAATACATTTATTTATTTTGCACTTTGTTGTTCCTATTTTCAAATATATTTTGCTGCCTGCTCGAGTCTTGTTTTGATTTGGGATCAAGTAGTTAAAGTTATCGTATCGTAAAATACTAGACAGGAGTAGAACGCAATATTATTGACCCAATAGTGACTCCTTAATACAGTAAATTTAGCTATTCGGTAATAAATCAAATCGAATAACATATGTATATACATGAAAACATAACACATACACTACTCATCTATTCAGATATAAATGAAAGTGTATTATAAGACAATAAAAAGTTACTACTACTTACTTTCACTTCCTGTCGCTACGAAATCTTCATTCGCTCCACCAAATGTAGAATACAATCGAAAAGTATCTTGTTTATGTCCAACAAAACGTTGTAGAATAGCACAAGCTTCCAGATCCCATAAATGCAATCCCTTTATTGTTAAGGGTAAGAAAGAGATTAATTAAAACAAAATCAATATCCAAATTTTTTGTATGATACACAATAGGTAGTATAGAGCCAATGAGATAGTACATATAACTTACATAAAACCAACTAACTTGCTTATAACTCAATGATCAATTGATAGTGCTCTACAAGGAATATTCGAAAAACTGAAGGTATGCCCTACTGATGAGTGTCAACTGGCACGGGACACAACATTAAACAAGGCTTTCTGTCGAATAATTTAGACCAGCTAACATCAAGACACAGTACGTGATATCTAGTCACTCAAGCCACGTTGCAACTTGATTGATGATTAGTAAGAACTAGGAGGAATCGTCACCTATTACTATTACTCAATGACCAGTCAATATAGATTCTGTATGTTAACAAAATGAAAGCAGTTCAGCCAATAAACTTTCATTTTCGAAAATGTCTTTGTTAAAGTTCATTTTACAAATAGTTGACTATAGTAAAAACAGGTTTGAACCGATGAACTGCTGTAGCCGTGTACACATTCTTGATTTAAACATTCCTGGACCCAGTTCTATCATTTTTGTAGACAATCTTGAACGATGATTCAGGAGTAAGCAAGTGATCAGAGTTGATATTTTCAACGACCAGGTTATTTACCGACTTGATGATAATTATTTTTAATAAGGCTATAAGCTAAGATGGGGATTTCATTAAGAAAGCACTGCTATTATTTATTGTAAAAAGAAGAGTTCGATTATTCATTATTAATAATTTATACATACTTAGGTCCCACTTATTTGGTATTTTCTCAACTGCGCTTTCGTTCTATCGGCATACACAATGTACACGTTCATTCGCTTGGTTTTAAGTCATACTCTGAGTATGAGGGCTAGTGATACACTCCTTCTCCTCCTCCTACTACTATCCGGTACTCGAAGTAGGCGGAACATGATTAGAAAGTTGAAAGCATTAATCACTGAGCCAATACTCTATTACAGCAGATTATACGTTGAATTAATAGGTTATTGGAACATAGATATATTCATTAATCTAATTCTGTTGCAAATTAATAATAAAATGGTTGATGATACTACCACCCTTTATATGTAACGCAGTAAACGGTAGAAGTAGTGGATTGTTCAATTAGAAAATAAAGTTACTGTTTCGTACTCTTCAAAAAAGTGTCTTCAACAATCAAGAAACTAAGTTAAATCTAGAGTGCTTATATGTTCAAGCTTTTATAATCAAACAAAGAATATACAGTAAAGTACAAATCTACTGATTAATTACAACAAAATCCTATGATCACTTATGATCAACACAAACGCAATAATTTTGATATGAATATATACATGTGCATAAACATACTTAGATATTAACATAAAGTAAGCATAATTTAAAAAGTGTAATTAAGTCCATATTCACGTGAAGAGCTCAGAACTACTGCTTTAAATGAGGGCTGGTGATCTACTTTAAATTAGACGATGAAGAGCGTTTTAAACTAGAATTTTAACCCATTTAACAGGTACATAATTACTAGCTGAAATTCAGGCACTTTAAACACTGATTCACAAGTTCAAAGAATAGGATGGAAGAGGTTAAAAATTAATTGCTTTAATCACTGATGAACATACTTTCATATCTGCAAAGCTGGGTAACAGCAATAATGACCATACTTACGCGGATTTATACTTGGGAAATAAGTTTTATTCATTTTTTTTGTTTAAAAACTACTACTTCATTATGTAATAAAATCTAAGTGATTCTTAATCTATTTTAAAGCCATTAACAAAAAGCTAAGTTATGAAATGATATTTTTAGTAATGCTGTGTTTTGAGCTGAATGATTTGACCGTCAAGTTTTAGTTGTCTTTTTGGAAAACATCATCGGAGCTTACTTTAATGCTCCTCCACTTTTTCCTAACCTTTCTTAGAATGACCTTTCAAATTTGTAACAAAGATATTAGTTGTATTTAAGCAGTAATCGATGTAAAAGTTTACCACTTTAGCATGCATTATTGTTCAACTATATAATTCACTAAATAGATACATGTCTGTAATGCTCTTTATAAAATTTGGACCCTACCACCACCCGGCTCCACATGGTTAGCCAGTAACACAGAACTATTCGAGTTACAATTTTAAATTGAAATAATATTTGTAGATTATTCTGAGAACTTTTAGTAAACCGATTTATCAAATATAGGACGAAACAATTAGGGTAATTATATTTCCTAAATAAAACCAGAAAACGCAAGTTACCAAGTAATTAAACATACCATTTTATGTATAGTGAGCAGTGCCGTAGTTCCTGAGCGGGAAATCATAATAGATTGAACAGGATGAGTTTCTTTAAAAAGTGTTCTATGATCCAGTAAACCATAATTACTTCCGCCATTAGTTGACAGACCACTAGTGTGAGCACTTGTCGTCGTGCTAGTTGTTGATGTCGAGAATCCAGTTGCTGGTGTTGACGATGAAACTGTGGTTAAGTTTGACGCAGATCCCGCGGTGATACCACCAGTAGTGGAAGTGGACGTACTCACAACAGTAGAGCCAATATTAGTCATAGAAATGGATGAACGGCCTGTAACAATTCCACTGGTATCTAGTGATGTAGATACAGCTAACATTGTTGTACCACTAGAAACAGAATGCACTTGACGGTTGTTTACATTAGCTAAAGCGGCAGCAGCAGCAGCTAGAGCTCGTACACCTGTTGGTGTAGTTGTAGCTGAACCCGAAGAAGCACCGACTGGAGTAGTTGCATACGAAGCTGATGTTCTATCTAATGGAGCACCAAATAGAATAGTTAAACTACTACCAGTAGTGCCTAGACTATTTGCACCAGAGGATGACACAACTGTGTATGGACTGGAACCATGCAAAGAACCAGCTGGATGTATGATAGGTTGTAGACCTAATTGAGTTTGCAAACCCTGAGTTGTTGGTGGTCCAAGGCGAGTTAAACTGACAGGCAATATAGGCATGTCCAGTAAAATACCCGCTAAAATAATGAGAATAATCCATAATTCGAAAATTCGTATGACGATGCAAATTATGAATAAACGACTAACAAACTGAAAACCACAAAGCATAACGCACCAAACAGATAACCGATAAAACTTTGGCATAGGGAAATAACCCCTCTTCCCACTCTTCCTGAAATTCGATCCAAATGAGGTAAAACATATATTTTACTACCTGTAATTGAGTGTTGTAGAGATTGTTGAATGTTAATTTGAGATCACAAATTGGTCTGAATTAGGCAACCATTGATTACTAGGAAGCACTGGACAGCTGTTTGATCTTGATATGGGACTCTCCAGTAATGCGCGCCCACGGCCCCAACAGGGATCGTTCAATTCTAGAACACCTAGTACCCAACGGTTACTGAGAGCTACTTATGAGTTCTTTTGAAATCGTCTATAGGATCAAGCGGACAGGACCAAAGGGAGCAAAAATCAACAACTTGTGTACTGAAGAGGCGTTGACCATTCATAACTTCAAACCAGATATGTGTGTACAAAAGTGACACATGCAAGCCCTAATTTTACTGAGGCCGTAAGACTAACATTTTTTTTCTGGCTTGTTTTACTTCTAAAAAAATTAATCTTTTTCCGTTTTCACACCTTTTCATACTTGTTAAGTGGACAAATACTTTCATATTTCGATTACTCTTTATCCATTAATTTTGTTGCACAACCTTTCCTTTATACACAGTGATGCAACTGACCTTTCAGTTTTTTTTTTACACTGATATACTTAATAAATTACTACAACTACAAATGTACAGCTTCTGTAACTAAATTCACCGAAGAGAAAATTTTCTTCGCTGAAATGTATTATTTTCTTAATTAATGCAGTGGGTTTCTTTCGTTATAGATACGTTTGCCAATCAATGGACTAGTATACCGCGCAGTAGTCTGCTTCATATTAACTCATAATTGTGAAGCATGGGCTATGAAAACAGAAGACATGTGTAGAATACACGTCCTTAATCGTAAGTGTCATCGAGATGTCGCTGACGTATCGTGGAACGAACAAACAATATCGAGGCAAAGGTAATTAATGAGGTGACCAGTTTTCGTTGACTTATGCAGTTGGAACATGTATTACATATGACAAAACACCTCTTATCCTGATTTTAGTTGCTGTAGGAGCAGGATGAAAGAAAACTAGAGGCGGCCAGACTAAAACATGGCATTGGTCCATGATGTCAGACTGATGGTCTCAGATGTATTAATGGGTACCGAGTACTCGGTTGGATACTGTATGGTGATCGTGACCAGTGATTGGAAGATGGGTAACATGACTCATAATCGGTCACAGTGATATAAATGTATTCGCTCTCTTTAAATTCTTTTAGATCCTAACTTCTTACAAACTTTTGTATTTCCAGTAAATTATAATATTGTGTTAATTCTATTAATCTGATCGCGTCGTGCTAATGTGGTGAGATAACGCGCATATGTATCAAGTTCTATGCAGTTTGTGACTGATCGACTGATAGGCATCTAGTTATTTAATTCTAACAAATTTTAATTCATTTAGTTATTTAACTTAAATCGAAAGACAGGAAGATTAATTTCAGTATGTTTACAGTTGGAAAATAGGTGGCTCAGATGTTTGAGGAGGCAGCCGAAGTATAAACCAGAGAATATCAAACAATTACTAATAACTGATTTATACGAAATGCGACTACAATAGTAAAATTGATCAATATTATTCTGTTGTTCTAGACACGTTATTAACAAGTGGTGGGAATATTAATTAGCTAGCCTCTTGCAGTAATTTAGGGATAATGCAATGGGGAATGATTAATTAATATTTAGACGCATGCATGCGTATGGAAAGTTAAAAACATATAAACTCATACAAATAAAATTCATTCAAATAGATTACAGAAAAAACATGAAACCCAACCGGGCAGTTACAAGGAACGCAAAACCTGGAATGTGTTACTTCAATTTAAAGTACCACGATCACGAGTGTTGTTAAAAGGGAGTGGGCAGTAATCACTTCCCGGCTGCCGATACCACAGGAAGACTCTTCTCCATTTTGAAGCCGAATTGGATTAGTAGTAGTCTCAACAACCTGAGAATATGACCACAATGTCCGAAGGACAAATGATCAAAGCCAATCCCACACGATTTTCATATTATTAGTTCTTAATATGTCACGCTTATGCTTTTCAGACATTACCACAGGGGACGGAAATCTGTAGAACATGGTGAGATTTAGTGCATTTACGGCCAACCATTTTTAACTGTTGCTGTGAGAAGGCAACATCACAGTAGATGTTGGTTGTTTAAAAGAAATGGCTTACAGCAGTTACATCTGAATGTAGTAGGCGAAATAAATTTGTACTCGGATCTTAAGTTTCTCTTCTTAAGATTGTCGTTCTTCAACCGGCAAGATAAGACTAAGCGAAACAAACTTATCAGATAATAGGCCATTATTAGCTCATTGTGTTTGTGTGCATGTATTAACAGCAAACAACCTGGTTAGTACATTACAACAGGTAAGCCTGGCTATCATATGAAAGTAGCAGTCGAACGACTATATAATAGCTTGTTTACTGACTATTTAATTCTGTTTGCAAATAACACACTTTGATATCCAACCATCATTTAAATAAATAATATAAAAACACATTAACTTACGTGGTAGAGTTGATGAGCCTGACGTATACGCCAAACTTGTTGACCCTTGATATGAGGTGGGTTGCTGATACCACGAAGATAAATGACCAGTTAATGATGCTGTTGATGCTGGGTTTGTTGTTGCCGTCATAGGATTATTAGACGATTGTAATAAACGTTGTTGTTGTTGTTGAGCCAATCGGGCAACAGCTAACGCTGTCGCAACACCAGGATTTTCCCCGGTACTACTTCCAGTTATTACATTACTGTTGTTATTATTATCACTACTATCGAAATCCGCACTTCTAATGCCACCAATACCAGGATTAGTTGTGCCAGTAGTAGCTGATGTAGAAATACTACTAATTGAAGACGGAGCACCTGGCGCATTGCCACTAGTTGCACTTAAATAAGCCGCTAACGCTGATGAAGAAGTAGTGGTAGTAGTAGTTGAGATAGTCGTACTTGTTGTAATCTCTTCACTAGGTGTTTGTGTATATGACGAACCAGAGAGAGTGGATATAGTTACCGTTGATATAGACGTGGTACTAGTTTCATATGGTGAACTGGTGACTGTACTTAGTGGTATATCGGCAGTATCTGTTGTGACATTTGCATTATTCGACGTGCTGGAACACACTAAACCAAATCTAAATAAACGAATTCTGTGTAGGCTATCTGCAACTAAGAGCTGATCAATTTGACCCTCTGGACGACTACCATTTGCTGTAGTATCAACTGTGGAACCGTTTTGGTGGTGCAATCCATTATTAACTGGTGAATCTGGTGCACCTGGAATAGATCTATCTGGTGGTGGAGGGTTGACTTGTACAGATTCAGTACCATTCGGAAGAAGCATACTTGGTATTGGTGGGTAAATAGCTGCCATACTTTGTACACGGTAGCCTTCGACAACGGCAAGTACACGACCTTGGTCTTCTGTATCCTAGTAACAATAAATACATGAGATGAATTTCACAGACAACGATAATACAGTTCAATTTTAATCGCCTATTATGTAATTGATTAGTTAGCATGACCAGTGATCAAATAGTTGGAAGCAGGATATTAACAAAAGAATATGTAATAAATCATAGATTCCAGTTAATTGAGATCATAGAATAATACACAAATACAAGTAATGTGGATCAATGGCATAATGGTCAAAGTAATAAGCTTGGAACCAGGAGATTGTAAGTTAGAACCCCAATCCACACATACCAGTTAAAGTGAACGTAGAGATTTACTAGTTCTCTTAGACAAACAGTATAGCTAACACTTCAGCACTACCGTCCACTTGGTAAAAGTGAGTTACGACAAATACTTGTAATTCACAACAGATTACACTTACAATGATTGATCAGTGTCAAGTTTGTTTGGTCATAGTTTTGATCGAATTTTATCAGTCAAATCTAAATGTGATCGTTTACCTGTTGAAGAGCGTTTAAACGAAAAGCAGCAAACTTGAGAAAGTGTTTCCATTAGACAACTTGCCTTCCCACAATAGAAAAGGAGTTAGGAAAAGTCTGTCCCAAAAATGTATACCTCAACTTACTCAACGGAATTGCGTTTCTGCCGATAAGCATTTACAATTACAAAGTTAATATACTGAAAAGTACTAATAAAATGTTGTTACCGATCTCACGAAGTCACCTATTTGGTACTGTGATCCTGCTTCTAGGTTTCCAAGGTTACATCTAATCCAGTTTCCTTCCCAGGTACCTCAAGGTGAATGATTCTACGGTGGGTAGTTGGGAAGTGATAACTGCCCTCATATCTATAACAGCACTAGAGTTCACCTTTTTCACAATCAAACACCTGATTGGATAGCAAACAAGAACATTTTTAAATTTACGTTAACAAGTTTTTCACGCACACTTACCATTACATAGAAACTACCTTTTAAACCACCAAAAGCTAGTTTACGACTATCAGAGAAAAATGAAGCAGTTGAATAAACGTCTTCGTCGTTCACCTTTTGACTGCATAACTGCTGACCACTGGATACATCAAATACCAGAACAGAACTTTGTTCTTCACCACAACAAGCTGCCAATCTAACCAAGAAGCAAATGATATAGATTGGTGAAATTGAAACAGCATAGTAACTGACTTATGAAATTTATAACCTACTATTATGCAAAGACAGCAGGATTAGAGAACTTTAAAAAAATGAACTATTAAAGCTAACTAAATGGACTTTGTCGAATAAAATAATCAGATAATAGTAAATTAACAAGATTTCAAAACAATCGCATTACTGGCATTATTTCTGAATACAACGTATTACTATAGAATAATATTAAGTTAAGGTGGCTTTGTGGAGGTTGCTTTTCATTTGTTGTTAGCACTCATCAGATATTGGAGTGGTTATCCTACCAGCGGACATCAGCCAACCTGCTCGTGTTAATAGTTAAGCATTAGGTTGAAGACTTGATCCTTGGTGAGGCTGTGGTTGTGTATAATTGAAGAGTCATATACTAAGACGAAATATTTGACCACTGTTACCTATTGTTCAACGATACCCAACCGACATCAATCTGTGACGCATATAAATAATGAACTATATTATCCCACAAGTAAATTAAATATTATATACAGATGTCATTAATGGTCAATGACTTCTTAGATATTTGTTGGAACCACCAAGCCAGTAATGCTGGGACTGAACGCAGGGTTCTAAGTAAATGTGGTAAATCAGTTTATAAAATTGTCAACCGCACTCAACTAAAGTGGTAGGAAAATGTATTGTGTAGGCCTAACAGCTACGTTGTAGCTGAATGACTGACCAACCTCGATGCCTGATATTGATTAGTACCGAAGTAGATTTGAAAAAAAGCTAGACTAAAAATAAGGACGCGATGTTATTCCTAGGAGTTAATAGCTAGTGGTTTAAGCGACACCAATAGATGAAGCTACTTGTCACAATAGTGCCTATGTATTCGCTCTTTATCATTTCTTAGATTCTAAGCTTTAAGTTTGTTTTATATCTTTCTCCATATATGTTAAATATTTTTCTTTGCGTGATGCCACTATTTTAGTTGCTCTCGTATTCATCTGGCTATTTTTGTGTGGTGTAGGAATCTGGATAGATGCATATATGCCCCAGAATCTATGCTGCTTATAACTGATTTACAGATAAATAAGATGTTTCCCAGTCACAAGTAAAGAGGTGAACTAACTACTGCATACATTTGAAGTGAGAAAATTGACCTTGAAACATTTTCCATATAAAAACATAATTCATACATCTTTAACATTAAAAAACGATCAAGTACCCGATATACAGAGACTCCTCTAAAAAGATATACATCTGTTGATCGCTGTATAACAATTCACTGACTTTAAAATAAGACAGTGATATCAAGTTGACAAAGATATGAATGGATTAGTTTGAAACACAGTCAGACATAATCTTAAATAAATGAACGGTACATAGATACACGGAGTTAACACATTTCGAACCTAAGAGATGATCACTAACAACACCATAGTTTGGCATGGTTATTATCTGAACTAATTGAAGGCAAAAAATACCAATTTCGAGTCTAGACATGAACATAAAGATTGGAATGTAGGTACATCCAGTTGACGAGTCTTAAACCGGACAAAACGTACATTCTCGACTCCGCCGATAGCAACATCCCAACTTTATCAATCAGAAGAAACTAAAAATCTGCTACGGATGAGACAGTTGTCACATTTCTAACAGTTAAATACCAGCGAGATTAGTTGACAGTGTGTGGCACGTCTTCATAAAAAGTGTATCAGTTATCAGGTTTCAAAGTATGCATTTCTCTTAGAAATGAAAACGTATGTTATCCTTGCATAACTATGTGATACATAGTCTGTATGATACGTATGCCAGCTAACGCTTAAAATACTAGTAAAGTATACTGCTTAAATCCGCTTTAAAATAACTTTTAACGGCAAAATACTCTAGTTACCAAAAATTGCCCACGTTAGTTATATTATTTCAGATTTTATTACCCACCACTTCCTTCGTAATCTGAGCTGAATATCGTGGTTGTGGAAATTATGATTGGAGTCTACGCAACATATCGCCAGTCAGATATAAGTGACTTAAAGTCAATTTTTGGTAACGACATTTTAAAACCAAATTTTTGGCCATAGTTATGTGAACGGATGATTTTTTAAAATTCACATTGTCTGCAATCATCCAGAGGATGAATCGGTGATTAAAAAGTGCGAATACATGAATACATCGATTCATTGTGTTTCATAAACGCGTGATCGACGGTTGTTCAGAACAGGCAACTATAGTAGCCAATCATATATTTATTGAACAATATAATAAAAATCATATTAACCTTTTGGTCACTCATATACAACATAGACTCTAACACATTTGCATCAATCCAAGTTGCCACACCTTATTAGCACAGAAATATGATAATGTCCTAATAGGCAGAAAAAGATAGTGTTCAGAGATGTTTCTAGCTTTGACAAATAAAAACAGTGAAAAATGGCAATATACAATCAAAAATATTGAAATAATTTACTTTTTAGAATCAGGTGACCAACACAGACAGCCAATATACGCTGGTGTAGTTAACACACGAAAAAATGTGACGGCATGTCGTACAGTGTCAACACGCCACACATCAACATTCGCATCTTTACCACCAGTTGCTAAATAACAACCATCTGGTGAAAATTGGCAAAACCATAAATCCGAGTCTCGTTGATGGTCTAATGTTTGAATGCAGAAAGCTGGAAAATCTTGCCTTAAGTAAGGATAAGTATTAGAAGAAAAAGCATAGTAATAAAATGATTTGTTATGGTGTTGTGATGATACCCAGATTTCTAAGCAAAAGAAACTAACACTGATACAGTTCATTAGAATGATTCACTGATATGTCCTATCACTATGAATTAAGACTGATTGGTGAGAATGCACAGACAGAACAGTGACTTACAATTTTTCTATGTCCTATATTTTGTGATTGATTTCACTGTAATATCCGTACAAGACTGCAATCTATTTGGTATTAATACACTGAATATTTCTTATCTCGTTTTTAGTTAATAATTGAGATATTGAGTCAGAATTTACGAAAAATCAACGAACTGATTTATCTCATTCGCATAGACACCAGTTTTTTTATGCCTAATCGTAGTAGAGGAATGTTTCCTGAAACAAGAAAATAGCCGCCCACAAAAGTACAATATCCCTATTGTGGAAGATGTCTTAAAGTTCATTGGAGAGCTATAACTTATTATGTTAACCTGTTTGCGACTGAATGTGGGGTTAACACATGAAAATAATAAATAACAGCTACAGAGTAATGTTTGATTTTATTGTCTAGCATACAGGATCCGTACATATATTTGAAAGTCATTTAAATAAAACTGAAAGCATGAGGGAGATAACTAATTGTTACCAATCTCATATAACAAACTGTGAGCAACACTGCCAAGGTATTTTGATGGTTACGTTTTCTGAACCCGTTGGTCTTGATTTTTTCAGCCAACTTAATTAAAATCATCTTTATGAACTACAAATCTTCACTTTCTTACTACCGTAATTTCTGGAAGTAAAAGCCGAAAATTGAGCCATTTGGTGCTACTTTACTGGAACAGCTAACGGTCTAACAATTACACTTTGTTCACATGACCAACCATCCTACTTATAGTGACATGACTACATGTCAGGTGATAACAGGGTTATTATTATTAAACAAATGGTTTGTTTAGATAATTACATGCCACAAGAATGTCGCTGTAGTAAAGATATATTGTGAATATCCGTTTGAACACCCAACGGGGGATTATGAAATATGCATGAAGCCAACTGTGCACGAACAGATTCATTGATTAACTCTTCTAGTCTTCCAGGTGGCAACATTGTCTGAGCTGGTATAAAAGCGTGTATGCGATTAATCAATTGCAAACGGCTGCCAGCATCTACTCCAGCCCAACCTCCTGCTTGTGCTTGCAATTCAACAGCAGTTCTACACATCAGACAACTAAAATTTAAGAGGGAATGTTGTAAGTAAAGTTGCAAACAATTTGAAATAGGAATAAATACAGTAATACTGTTATATGTCTGACTCTCCAAGCTGCAAGGTTACAATTCGCTCTTGATCAACCGACTAATTGCAACACTTAGTGAATGACCTAGATTGATTTTGATACAAAAGAGAGGTGGTCTGGTGATTAAGATACCTGGCTTTCAACTAGTAGGTGCCATGTTAAAACCCGTTCCAACTACTTTAGTTGGGAAAGCCACGTAGTGTCTCTAACTCTCATTCAAATAAAGTGGCTTAAAAATGAGAAAGTAGACTATGCGAGCAAATCATTGATGCAAAGACAAACTGGAGTTGAAGGTAACGCGGTTTGAACGACTTGTCGTTTAATACTCTACGCTAAGAAGTTCGATATTTTGTTACTAACCACTGAAAGTTGATTTGACCTACTCTGCATATAAACTCCAACTAAGTGGAGTGGGTTTAAAGAGGAATTCATGAAGCAATTAAGCTCACCTGAGTGCTATCATTAACAGTATCAATCGGAAGTCCCTTGTTTTGAATACGACCTAATTATCAACCTAATCTCATTCATTAAATTAAATGTTTATTTTCAGCTCCAATTTTATTTCCCCTTTTTGTTTGTAAGTGAACTATCCTTTAACTTTAACGATGCAATGGTACGCTACACGAATAAGGTGTTTATTATTGTTTGTTAAATGCCTATTGTAATCACGAACAAACTTCTTAGATAATACGATCTAATTATTACAGGTGGCTGTGAGCTGATTATCCGATTTGAATACAGATGTTGTTGCTTTTACTACTGGTTAGTCCTCGTTGCTTTCTGTGAACTATCAAAGAAATTCTTTGAACATTCAGAGGATTTCCCAGCTAAAAACACCAGAGTTAAAGTCTTTCGCCTGATTATTATAAGTGAATACTTTATGGCCTTTAGAACGAAATGCTTATGATGCGACATTTAAACCTAAAACTCTTCTTTGAATCATATCATCCCATAAATAATAGATGACAGCTATACTAATCCAGCAAAATAAATGGAATATAGGGTCAATTATATCAAAATAGAGTACAATGCCACTGGGAATTGTAGTGAATGAGTGCTACGAACATATATCACCGTTTATATATATATATATATATATATATATATATATATATATATATATATATATATATATGAACCCATAATAACTTATTTACCAGCTAAAAACAAATGTTTATGATATCAAACTACACTGTGTTAACTAGTGATACTTTTCAGTTGTTCAAACCGAAGTAGATGGAACACGACTCGAACCTGGAAGTACAGCGTCTTAACTACCAAGTCAGTGACTCATTGAAGAGCCTTACACATACAAACATACACGATAATTAAATAAAACAGTAAGGGACAAACTTTTTTAGGAATCCGAATATTTCCGATTTTATAAAATTATTAGACTGATAGATATGCATTTTGAGGAGAGCAGTTTTTTAAAATAAGAAATGACATTTGTATGTACAATCTATAGCATAAATGCATATCACCCCAATTTGTTGCACTTTGAATTAGCATAGTGAAAGAAAGTCGAGAGAAAAGGTGGAAATAATAATATCAGTAGTCGTGAATTGGAACATAATTGAAAAAAAATCTAACGGAAAATAAGAAATATCCTAAAAAACATGTAAGATGTACCGGATGAATGTATGTGTGCCACTGTGATTTTGAGTCATATTACGCTTACGGGTGCTAATCAATGGCTGATAATTTAAGATTTTAATTTAAAAAATGCCTATATCATGAACATAATCAGGACTGAAAAACTATATTACCATTAAGTAGTTGAACAATTACTATTCGGGTTTTGAAAAGTTGAGGTTAGTTGTGTACCCTTATTACTAAGTCGTGCGAATGAGCTGGATGAGCTTCAGTAGTTACCAAATGATTTTACTGCTCACAAATTGACAGTACATCAGTTTTTCTGATGTATACTGATGAAAGTACTAATTCAGAAACAGAAAATCAGTACAAAATTCACGGTATATCTCATGATATTATAGGTAAAACACCATTTTAATTACCTGGCCAATGTATGTACCCTTTCGGTATTTCGCTGCATAGGAGTAATGCGATTACGCAAGAGAGTAACGGCTGGTATTACTTCATTGGCTTCTAAATGCTCTAGAAATTGTTGTTCCAGTATCAAAAATCGGACTTCTTCAACACTATTTGTATCTCCTATCATGGGCGCTAGTTTGTCAATCGCAGCTTCAGCCTATATAAAAGGTAAACGAATAGTCGGGTGTGAAAGTTCTTACCATTTTAAAACGGAAATAATAAACAAACAAAAATCAGCTTACTGAGCCATCAGTTTCACTTATCACAGTAAACTGCAAAGTACTACCTGGTTACTTGAAGATAAGAAGCTAGTTGTGAAAACTAATGAAGAGCTCTTTACAGTCAAATAAAATAAAAATAGTTAGTTCAGGAAATAGATGAAGAACGGTGAGGTTGGAAAAGCCAAAACTTCGCTTCAGCCCATGAAACCATCAACAATTAGTATGAACCATGCTGTTAGGCGGAAACTGGCTAATTGAAAGCATGCAACAATAGTGGGTTCAGAGTTAGAAGCGATGGCGTACATAGATTCATTCCCGTCTTCACCAGGATCATAAGTTTCAAAATTACTTTATATCTTTCTTGTTGGATCATATTCTCTGGCTAACCTTGCTTTTTATTATCACTGATACTACTACCACGACAAGCGAATCTAGTGCTGATGTCAAGTGGCAACTTGCACTGATGCATAAATGCGCAAGGTTTCACATTGCTTATCACTGACTGCTATTGTCAATGTTAATAAGAGAAAATTACTTTCCCATTTAAATGTAAGAAACAAAACTCAGAAACATCAGTGACTTCATTTAAGAACTAAACTACAGAGTGCGAGTATCTTGACAATGCTAATAGTGGCTCAGAGGTGTAAGAGTTGGTCTGCAGCACACAGAACATTAGTTACGACGGCCTACTCGAGATGAAAACACGTCTCAACCTACGACGTAAAATATATTTACACAGGTATCCAGAGACCCTTATTTTATTCTTCCATATAACTCTTTATTTTATGGCATTCTCACATAGAGAATTTCGCATAAAATGAATAAATCGTTCTTGAGACACGAAACGTCTGAAATTAACGAATGCATTGGTTTAAAATGAAATAGTCTGTCGCAAACGGACATCAACCAGGTTATGAAGCTAATTAGAGTTAATACTGAATCTGTTGTTTAGATTACGCGTCTAACCATCCTTAGTGGACCGAATACAAATATAAGACGGCGATAATCTACTCCACTATCTCTAGTTAAGTGAAGGGAACTTAAAGCACATTATCTTAGCATTCTTGTAAAATTTGTATTTCATTGGCAAAGCACTGGTAGTTTAGTAGAGAAACCGACAAACTGACTTACATCATACCACCTGCCTTCTAATATGGCGTGACGTAGCTCTGTTGCATCGTTGTGCTCCAAGGTGATCCCGGACTCTCTGGAAAGCTGTGTATATGTGCCACTGAAGTGGGTGTGAATATACAGAATTGTCATACTTAAAACCCTTATCGCAAAGATATTGGCCTATGAGGCGTAGCATTTCTTGATCACGAACTGAAAGACTTCTAGACCTGGAGACGAGGTAGTCATTTTTAATTGCAGCAACACCATTAAATTGGCCGTATAATACATCACCATTTTGTTGTAGCATAACTTTAACCTACGGTGGGTTACAGACGGCCCAACCGATAAAATAAGATGCAGAATGAACTGGGATACTGTCAATCAACAGCTGATCTGTGTTCCTTTGTTAGTTTAAACGAGTGTCAAATGCTCAATTCACAGTTTCACTTATCGTTGACTTTGCGCATGATGTGAAAATAAACAGTAGCACTACTCTGCTTCCAAGTCTATGTATACTAATGTTTTCTAAGGCAGACAATTTATTTTCATATAGTTGGAGTTTTAGTGACTTCTAAAAAGAGCAACCTCAACTTTGCTTTGTTGAATTAACGTACTGTCTTTCCTCAAGATCTACATCTAAATTGTAGGAGTGGCCATGGTTTAGGACAGTATAGCACTGGTCATGTTGTTTGTGAAGCTAAGAGGGAAGGGGATGAATTGAGAGTTAAGAACTATAGTTGTTCCCACGTTTTCGTGCATCGTGATGCTCTATGTTGACCTCTCAACGTAACCTGTGAGGAGCCGTATAAGGTCTTGAAGCAACAATCAAAGTGCTATACTATCCCCAAAAATGGCCACTTAGAGAACGTTAGAATCGATCACCTGGAAGCGGCTTATCTAGAAGGTAAACTTATTAATGTGAAATTCGCTACAACACTCCTGAAACCTGACATATGTAAAACCACCACGCTCCGATTAGCGATCAGTGAGCGGGAAAAATCTCCAAAGAGTTACATAACGCTGACAGCTACACGCTCTGGTAGAACTGTATGATTTTCAGAATACTTGGATGAGTATTATATCTATTGATTTTCTCTAATTTCCCACTCCCTACTTATTGTAAAGTTGTTTTGAAAAATAAAAAACGATCGAGTAATTTTTTTTCACTTTACGGTTTGCATTTCAAACACTTTGGTAGGTTTAAGAGGAACTATAAAACAGCGTTTTACTCACATGGGTGTTGTCGATATTTTATCCGTTTTTACAGCTGCATCGAACTGCCAAATTGTTGTAGATATATACGAAATGCACATATCTATAAAATTTGAATTTTGGATTTGCAGGCCGTCTGCAAACGGACAGGAGAACGCCAAAGTAAAAAAGTGTGTTTTGTACAAATCATTTCATGCAACGACACCCTATTGTAAGCACAGATGTCGAGAAGCTGCACGAAATTGCAAGCCATCAGAGGAATGTTTAGCGATGTCAAACGCATTGGATTTTATCCTTTGGCTGGTATGTCTTAGGGTTCTCACGAATCCATTACGGGGAGGGGAGAGTGAACTGTAGTGGTAAATAATCCCCTAAATAAATAGTTGTATAGGCTTTCGATATTGATGCTGACCATGTTTGTTTTAGCGGAAACGATTAGTTGAAGGCGTTCGGTCAGTCATCACCAGATCACTGCACGGCGTGGGTAACAACTTGCTCTCTTGTCAGCCAACCTAGATGTTGTTATCACTTTAGGGCTCCTACAATAACGATCAAACATAACTTCTCCTTCATTGCCTTCTGATTTATCCTCATTCGTACGAGTGGGTTTAATCGTTAGGAGTAGCTCTGGTTCTATGACAAACATAACTTGTTCATATACAGCGTGCACTTCGTGTCCACCAGTGCCCATTAAGTTTAGATGTGCATCGAGCATTCTCTTGAAAGATTCTGCGAGACCTGCTAACACAACATCCTGGCCACAAAATGCAAGCACGAATTATTGTGGGTGACTTGCTCTTTCATGTTCTAGACTATAGGATTATCCTCTTAGGTTTGATTTTGGACTGAGTCTCGCTGGTGGTCTGCTAGGGTTAAGATAGTTATAGGCTACAAGATGCACGAAGATCATTTACTCCCTGACCCTCCTGTACTGTACAGGATGCGATTTTAATGCTTATAGTTGCCCTGAGCAGGGTTTATTTTCCATTTCTGCTCTCATAATGTAGTGGTTTCATTGTGCTAGTCTTTAGACTGTTATGAGGCCAAATAAATGGTTGAGTGAAGCGTCAGTTGGGTGTGCCTTGTCGATACCTGCACGTTTGCCCTCTGCTCACTCGGTCCCAGGCTGGAGATAGAAGAAGACGACAGACCAACTAGACAGAATCAGAATCGTATTATATCCCAGAGATCTTTTATATATACATGAAACTAGATTACACAGGAAACTGATCATGAATCTAGTATTTTTATAGAACATAGGAGATAGTTGTAGTGAATAGTGACAACTTGTACACTATCAACTAACTGTAGTTCTTAGTAAGAACCAATATACTTAGAGTAAATGTACTAAACGGGAGGATAAAGTAGGAGGAATATAACAATCATACGAATGAAATGTTCACACTCTTCACAACCGAGATAATTAAATTCGTTCTCCAAAATACAGTCTTGGAATTTTGTTACTCTTCTTTGATCGCCCAATATAACATACATACTGTGAGTTCTGAGAGAATATGGAGAGGATAGTTCGCACGGTAGGATGGCATAGTTGCTATTACCCAATAGGTTTATAATATACAAGTCTGTGACTTGAGTTTTGTGACTTGTGAGTACATAGTTTAATTTAGCGGCATTTCTATTGCCCCCCCCCACCTCAGTGAGCAAACTGAGTTATGTTGTCACGTAGATCATGCTCAACTGGCAGGTGCCTAAAGTCGGATACTAATTTATAATCGCAACTTTTTGAGGAGAGATTGGAAGACATTAAATTCGCCCATCAGCGGTGTGTGTAAAATTGATGTGTAGAGCGGCACAAATTACCTGAAAAGCGACTCGTTAATAGAATCCATGACTCTATAAGGGTCTGTGCAGAACCTCAACCAAACAGCAGCCCTAACTTCACTTCACACTGCGCTACGGAGCATCACAATGAGTAAGTTTGGGAGTTATGATTTTGTGGGCCTTGAGTAAAAATGACGCATATAGTACCACGCCACCCCTCTCGTCAGTGAGTCGGATCTGTTTATACGGATAAGCTGAAAGTCACTAAACTGAAATTTTGCATCGGAGACTTCTCTGTTAGTTAACGTTCAGAGGTAAGCCACCATACTTAGTCGTTTGAAGTGTAACAGCTCCCTGATTTTGAGCCATTTCCGTCCTAATATCTCCATACATTATTGCGAAAGCAAATGAAGAGGAGGACGTTGACATTTTATAGTTGGTGTGAAATGTAGTAAACGACTATAACAGTAGAGACCCAGTGTTGTGAGTCACCTCTCAGAAGGCTGGCCATACGAGGTAGATGATAGTACTGGCCACAGACACTTTATTCACCTCGATTTTTGAGTGCATTTATGCAAGTAGCCGTCACATCGAACAGGAGAGTTTGATGCTACGAGTCTGGCATATAAATCAACAGTCATCCATGCTAGGAGCTTGATTATTCCCCAATTACTTTAAATGGTCGTGGATAATACAAGAGTACCGTTTACAAGGAATTTAACCAGGAATATATATTTGCATGTAGTAATAACATTGTCCCAAATATAGATAGTCACGAAGGGGTGAGAACTGGACAGCCAGTGACAAGTTAGTAATAAGGTCAGACTAATAAGCATCACCAAAACAATATAACATAGGAATGAGCAAGCAGACACACATATGGAGGGGAGTACATGAATTACAGAACGTAGTAACGCATTTATGAAATCATCAGGAATAACAATACACAGTCATATGATCGTCTGGATTCACATGAACTAGATATTAGAGACCACCACACCAGACATATGAGTATATAGATAAATGAAGTACCAGTAAGACGGTAGGAGATTGTCTTTTAATTCCTTATAGGTATGTCGAGCCTGCTCTTGAAGGATTAATTTGAACTTGTTTCGACTGTTTCAGACTGTATGGAACTTTTTGGCTTGATTATTTTAAACGATATGAAGGTATGTCTACAGTCTAATTTACTACATTTCACTATCACTGGACCTGTAGTATTCCTTCTAACAACAGTGTTGGAACTAAGTCTAAATAAGTGATGAAACATATATTCACAGGTGTTTTGTAAGTCTAATCTTCCATAATCTAAGGAAATATAAACCCATTGATGCCAAGTGTTCAGTGTGGGGTTTAAACAGACTTAGTGGATTTACTCTGACAGAGTTTTGAGGTGTCTTTGTTCCTTCGGAGTTCGGAAACTTAGTGTCTCATAACTACTAGGTATCAGTAGAACAAATGAGAGCCACACCAACGCTAAGAAGCTTTCTAACAACCCATTCTACCGAACGGTCATTTACAACACATCTCTTATATCCGATAACGTCAGCCAAAGTGACTACTTCAATCCGGTCACTACCGCAAACCTGAGTTCTTATGTACGTATAGAGGCCCAGATTATCTCATGGACATGTTGAACTTTAAATTGCGCATTTCTTTGTTTGTGAATGTTCAAGTTGTGGTTGGACCAGTAGCTACTTAGGCTGATTAGTTAAAAGTGTGTTTTCAGTCGAAACATACTAAATCCAATATTGACTCAATTTTTCTTAGTTCCAGTTACATTTGCCACAGTATATAAATATCGTTAAGTCAACTACAGTAACTTATTAAACGCCTATAGTATCTCTGGCATTTTTCCAACTGTAGTGACATGTGTTAGATTTTTCAATCTTTTATATTTCATATGAACTTAAGCGACGAACAAAAATACACATACGTTGTACTGATACCGTGTTATTGAAATTTAATAATTTTCCTTTCTGTTTGACTAAACCTCGAATTTGACACTAAACCCATCTCAGTAATTGCTGCTGGGTGCATTTGTTCCTATAAATTTAGCGGTTATATAAGTTTTCTCAAGATATGTTTAACATAGTCCAGGTACTGCATCTAATATCCCTGAATCACCAATACAACAAAAAATTCAAAAAAAATCCGACTCATTTTTTTCACTAGCTTATCGCAAATTAACACTACAATTAGTTACTCCGGATGATGTTGACGAGTTTCTCTGTTATACCGTAGTGTCGAAGAAGTTTCCATAGTGTTCTCCTATCTACACTATCAAACGCCTTCTCATAATCAATGAAGTTGATGTACAGGGGCGAGTTCCATTCAATTGATTGTTCAACGATGATCCGTAGTGTTATGATTTGGTCCGTGCACGACCGATCCTTACGAAAACCAGCTTGTTGATCACGGAGTTGAGCCTTCAATGAATCGTTCATTCTGTTCAACAATACTCTGTTAAAGACTTTTCCTGGTATCGACAGTAGCGTGATCCCTCTGTAGTTGTCACATTTGCTCAAATCTCCTTTCTTTGGTATCTTGATAAGATGTCCTTCTTTCCAGTCTGCCGGCACTTGTTCTTCCTCCCAGATCCTTTTGAATAAAACGTGGAGTATCCTTGCTGTTAGGTCGATATCTGACTTGAGTGCTCCAGATGGTATATTGTCAGGTCCTGCTGCTTTTCCACATTTGATTTGTCTGGTGGCCCTCTTGATTTCTTCCATCGTTGGTGGAGTGACATCTATCGGGAGATCTGTAGGTGCTGCTTCGATGTCCGGTGTGTGGGTTCAGTGGAGCTGGCCTATTTAGAAGTTCCTCAAAGTGTTCTACCCACCTATTCTTTTGTTCTTGAATCTCAGTGAGTGTCTTGCCTCCTTTGTTCTTGACCGGTCGCTCTGGTTTTCATGTTTATCTGCCAGTTTCTTCGTTGTGTCGTATAGCTGTTTCATATTTCCTTCTCTTGCAGCTTTCTCCGCTGTCGTTGCAAAGCCTTCGATGTATTTCCGTTTGTCGGCTCTAATGCACTTCTTCACCTGCTTATTTGCTTCTGAGTATTCAGTTTGTGCCTTGATTTTCTCTGATCTTGTTCGGCTGTTGTTGATTTCTATCTTCTTGTTCCTCCTTTGTTGAATTTTGCTCAATGTCTCAGTGGAGATCCATTCCTTATAATGATGCTTCTTGCGGCCCAGAACCTCCTGACACGTTGACGTTAGTGCATCTTTGATTTCTTTCCAGTTCTCATCCATAGTGGTTTCTTCTTCTTTCGGCAGATCTCGTAAGGCTTGGAACCTGTTGTTGAGAGATATTTTGAGTTTGTCAGTGTCTTGGAGAAAGCCTGTATTGAACCGTTGTACTGCTGCTACTCCAGTTGTCCACTGCTTCTTTAGCTTCAGTTTCATTTTAGAAACCACAAGGTGGTGGTCTGAAGCTATGTCAGCTCCTCTCCTGGTTCTTACATCTTCCATTGATCTTCTAAATTTTTTATTGATACATATATGATCGATTTGATTCTCTGTAGCATGGTCCGGTGAGACCCATGTAGCCTTGTGTATGCGCTTGTGGGCGAATATTGTACCACCTATAACCAATTTGTTGAAGGCACATAGGTTTGTAAATCTTTCACCATTATCATTTCTTTCTCCCAGTCCCTGTCGTCCCATGATTTCTTCATATCCAGTGTTGTCCATTCCGACTTTGGCGTTGAGGTCCCCTTGCATCAGGATTGTCAGATCCTTTCCTCGATACTTTGTTATAATTGATTGCAGTCTATCATAAAACTGATCTTTGTCTTCGTCGTTGCTGTCGTTGGTTAGTGCATAACATTGGATAATATTCATTGTAATCTCTTTCTTCATTGTTTTTGTAAGGTGCTTTGATGATCCTGGGTCCATGTGGTTCCCATCCCACAAGTGCATTACGTGCCTCCTTGGACAGCATCAGAGCAACTCCTTGAGTGTGAGGAGCATTTTCCTCTTCGTGGCCCGAGTATAGTAGCGTCTCTCCCGAAGCCAATGTTTTCTGTCCAGCTTGAGTCCAATGGGCTTCGCTGATTTCGAGTATTGTCAAGTTGTATCTCCTCATTTCTGCAGCTATTTGATTTGTCTTCCCGCTCTCCCACATTGTTCGAACATTCCATGTACCTATAGAAATACTTGCTCTGGTTGTTAGAAGGGGGGGGCATCGGCCTCATGACTTCCTAAGAATTTCGGCTTTCATCATGAGGCGTCATATATCCTTCCACTCCCAGGGCAGAGTTTAAATGGTTTATCTTGTTTAATCTTGTTTTCGTTTTTCTGGCAAGCTTGGGTTTTACGGGATGGGGGTGCTAGCCCCATGCCCAACCCTCCTCCTTTACCCGGGCTTGGGACCGGCAGTAACCCTAGGAAGGCTGCAGGCGGAGTTAACTCATGACATAATATCTCACATATTTTACTTTTCTATGTAGTATATATGCTCAATATATGATTGAACTCAACTTGAAGGTTATTTATTTGCCGCGATTACTTCGATATTTAGCATGTAGGATTAAAGATCAGTTCAAATACAATTCTCATAAATTCATCGTTACTAACTTAATATATACAATTATCCTATGAATTGTGAATGTGTATGAGTTAATGTAATATTTGGTGATTTATAGACAATTTGAAATTATGTTAATACGCAACCGAGTGTAATCGTAATTCTATGTAAACAATCAATAACAACTTATGGTAAAACTAAACTACGCCGACGAACTTGAGATGGCCAATGAGAACCAAGGTATTTGTTTCAAGGTCGCGCGCTCATTCAACCTCCAAATGCTAACATTGGATCGGCTTATTGAAATTTTCAATGAAGACGCTATTATTTTTAACATACAAGTTCTCGGACTACTTCGTAGAGAGTTTATTTGTGATTGTGGCCTCAATATGACTCAAATACAATCCACTGGTAAGTTCTTGGAATTTACGACCGAACATTAGGAAAGAGACATTTCCAGTATGTCCCAAATCGAACTGCAAGGACCCTGATACCAATAATCCGAATGTATGTTCAACCAGGACCCATTATTTATACTGATGTCTGGACTGGAAAGTATATCGGCCTCTTCGTAGACTTGGATATGTTCACCATGTCGTCGTTCACCGAACACATTTTGTGGACCCAAGTACTGGTGTTCACTCACAAAACACTGAAGGATACTGGTCACGTCTCAAAGAATTTCTTAGACTTTAATAAGGTTCTAGAAACAACATGATTTGGAGCCATATGAACGAGTTCTTATATTGTTCACACTTTGAATTTAAACTCAATGAACCTGTCTCCAACCTCCAAAAGTTTATAAATCGTGTAAAAACATTGTATCATATGTAAATTTTTTTTAAATTTCATCGTTCTTCATAATAAATAATGATTTTATCTGCCAGTGCATTCTCATTGGCTAAAAGGTACCTCAAGGTCGTCAGTGTAGTTTAGTTTTACTCAACTTATATATATTTTGAATAGTTAATCAAAAACAGCTTATATAAGTTATGTATAGCTTTGTAGCAGTAAATAATCCCCAAAATAAATAGCTACATAGGTTTCGACATTGATGCTGACCATGTTTGTTTTAGTGGACACTACTAAGTTGAAGGCGCTCGGTCACGCATCACAACCAGACCACGACACACCGTACCGTAACAAGCAACTCTCTCTAGTTTGCCAGCCTAGACGTTGCTATTCCATTGCCGCTCTATTCACAATCAAATATAACTTCCTTTCCATCCTTTATTGCCTTCTGATTTATTCTCATTCGTAAGAGTGGGTTCAAACGTTAGAAGTTGCTCTGGTAATACCACAAACGTAACTTGGTCATATATCCGGTGCACTTCATTGGTGAGCCCGACGTGATCTGGACACCATCATAACTGTGAGTTCGTTCTTGTTTATAGTTTTTAACAGTATTTTTGGTGCGATTATTATTGTTTTTGCACTTTTTTATTGCACTTGTTTTTTGTATTTGCATATATATCATATATATAATGACTGATCAGACTCCTAAGTTCATTAGGATTAAAACTCCCACACCCCATACTTTTAGCTCATACTGTTCTGGACAGAAAACATAGAAGCTTGGTTCTGCTACGCAGACACCGAGTTTCGAGACCACGGCGTGACAGACCAACACGTTCAATTCCTTGCCGTCGTAAGGTCACTTCCGTGTGAATTGAACAGGTACGTCATTACTTTCCTTTTCAGCCCTGACTGCCTAGAACTTTATGACCAGCTCAAAAGATCAATTCTCAAACGCGGAAACTTATCCGACAGACAGCGTCTTGATGAGTTGTTTTACACCATGGAGCTAGTTTTCGGTTCAGCGACGGAAATGTTGCTGTGCATGCGAGGAGTGATTAGTCAACGCACCTTCGACGAAGGTCTTTTCCGTCAAATCTTCCTACCAAAACTGCCACAACAAGTGCAAGCAGTTCTGGTAACGTTTAATAACAACCTAGTAGGTGAACTAGATTCATCTGCTGATCGAATTCTGGAGATCACCAGAAGTTGAAACAATGAGGTTTATTACATTACCGAAAAACCTCATGCCACCGAAAACGACATGACGAAAATGTGTAATGCTCTTTCTCCTTTTCTTGATCTGAAGGAAAGACACCGACCGAACAATTCTCGTCGACGAAGTACATCACGGATAAGATCGTCGTCTCGACTTCGACGAAGCAAAAACTCACATTGGTGTTGGTACCACAACACGTATGGCAATGATTCTAAGAGATGTAGAGACCCCTGTTGTTTTCCTAGACAAAAACCTACTGTCGACGCATCGGGGAACTATCCCGCCGGCACTCGTTGGCGGCAACCGTAGTCGGTGGAAACGGCCGCCTGTTATTTATCACTGATGTGATAACGAAGGTTCGCTACCTCGTCGACACTGGTGCAGAAGTTAGCGTCCTTCTGCAGCTCCATCTGATCACCAACATGAAGCTGCATTTGATCTACAGGCAGCCGATGGAAAACACATACCTACGTATGGTGACATGTCTACTTAAACGTAGGTTTACGAAAACCCATACACTGGATTATCACCATCACCGACGTGAAAATACCTGTCATAGGCATAGATTTACTGAGCCATCATAACTTGCTTGTGGACCCTAGTAAAAAACTAGTGGATAGTAACACAAATCTATACGTTCGTGGAACCGCGGCTACAGGTTGTAGCTTATGTCCTCTTCGTTTTAAACATTTAATTAACCCCTATTTTCAGCCGATACTCGACAAGTAACCAGATCTGAATAGGGCAACATCGAAATTATCATGTGTAACCAGCAATATTACACATTACATCACGACTACAGGTCAACCTGTATTCTCCAACGCGCACCGACTCGCACCCGAAAAACTAAGGATAGCGAAAAACGAATTCGATCATATGATTGACCTGGGAATAATACGCCCATCCAGTAGCCATGGTCATCTCCATTACATATGGTCCCGAAGAAAGATAGCAATGATTGGCCTTCAACCTGTGATTATCGACGTCTCAATGCCCAATCTACGCCCGATCGTTACCCGTTACCATACATACACGATTTAACGGCCACTCTGAAGGGCGGATGACAATATTTTCGAAAATCGACTTGGTAAAGGCGTACAACCAAATACCAATGTCTGAAAATGACATACCCAAAACCGCGATTGTAACCCCTTTTGGCCTTTACGAATTCCTTCGAGTGCCTTTCGGGTTGAGGAATGCGGCACAAACATTCCAACGTTTCATTGACGACGTGTTCCGCTGGCCCGACTATGTCCGCGCATACGTCGACGACTGCCTGATAGCAAGTCCAGATGAGGTAACACATATGAAACATTTAGACACAGTCTTTAGAAGACTACAACAATATGGAGTAACCATAAACATACAGAAATGCCAAATCGGAACAACCTCGTTGGACATCCTGAGGCATACTATTGATGCTAATGGTATACAACCCCTAAAACACATGGTGGCTGTTATTCTGGAGTACCCGGAACCAATCACCATTAAGCAGTTTCGAGCTTTCAGTTTCTACAGACGGTTTATACCGAACTATGAATCTATCATGAAACCACTAACGGATCAGCTTCGTGGAAATAAGAATGTGGTCACAATGGATGCAAACTCAAAGAAAGCCTTTACTGCAACTAAAGAAGCAATAGTAAATGCGACTATGCTGGCACATCACAATGCCAAAGCCCCTGTCAGCATCGCGGTTGATGCATCCGACTCAGCGATTGGCGCAGTTCGGCAACAACGGACTGACAAAACTTGGCAACCTTTAGCATTTTTCTCAAGACGACTAAACGATACCGAATCAAGATACAGCACTTTTGGTCGTGAACTGCTAGCCGTGTACTGTGCTGTACGACATTTTCAACATTCCATCGAATGCCGGGAATTTACAATATTCACTGACCATAAACCACTGACGTTTTCTATGAATTCATCTTCAGATAAGTACTCTCCGCGAGAGTCGCGTCATCTAGACTACATTTCCCAGTTCTCTACTGATATACGACATATATCTGGAGCTAACAATGTAGTTGCCGAGGCCTTATCACGAATACATGCCTTGAATCGTATCCAAGGCATCAACCTTGTTAAACTAGATCGACTTCAAAATGAAGACAATGATCTTCATCACGCGTTATCCACAACAACGCTCAAACTTCAAACAAAGATGATTGGAAAAGGTAAGAACACTTTAATTTGTGATTATTCTACAGGCACAGCCCGTCCAATCGTTCCCAAGAGTTATCGACGAATCACCTTCGACACATTGCACAACCTCTCTCATCCTGGAGTTCGTGCTACGTCTAAACTGATTGCCCAGAGATTTTGCTGGGCAAGCATGAATAAAGACATCAAAGAATGGGCACGCTCCTGTGTGGCCTGCCAAAAGAGCAAAGTAATTCAGCACAATAAATGCTCCCTTGGTACTTTCCCAACTCCCGATGCTAGATTCGACCATGTCCACCTTGATTTGGTAGGCCCCTTACCAGAATCAAATGGATCTTCTTATCTTTTGACATGCGTGGACCGTTTTACACGCTGGCCAGAAGCGATTCCACTGAAAGACATCACTACTGAAACGATTGCTCGCGCTTTCGTCGAACGATGGATATCAAATTTTGGTTGTCCATCTACAATAACGACAGACCGTGGACGTCAGTTTGAATCTGGATTGTACCACTCTCTGACCAAACTGCTTGGGGCGAAGCGCTTCCGAACAACTGCCCACCACCCATAATCTAACGGTTTGGTAGAAAGATTTCATCGACAGCTAAAAGCATCACTTTCAGCTACGAACATCCTGCAGTGGACAGAGGCTTTGCCACTAGTCTTACTCGGAATTCGAATCACTGTAAAAGAAGATGTCGGGTGCAGTGTGTCTGAATTAGTTTATGGAACGACTCTTCGACTACCAGGTGAGTTTGTGGAAACCGCTTCCACTTCGAAAAACCAGGATCTCAATTCTTAGGTGAATCGGCTTACAAATGCTTTGCGTTCAGTTAAGCCAGTCCAGACAGATACTTTTATCCAACCCGCCTTAAAATATAGTCTACCTAGAATGCAAACCTTTCGACATCGAACTCGTCACAACACCTCCGAAACTTAACATGAACGAAGTCGTCACGCCTTAAACACTGACCAATAAGTGAGCGGAAATTCGGAAGAGCTCCGTATCACCGAGAGCTACATGTTCTGGTAGAAATGCACGATTTCCAGAACACTTAAACGAATATTACGTCTATTAACGTTTTCCTTATATCCCACTCCCTGTTGATTGTAAAGTTTTTTCGTTTTTCCATTAAAAAAAAGAAAAATTGAGTAAAATTAATTTTTTTAACTGTACGGTATGCATTTTACACATTTTCGTATGTTTAAAAAAGATATATATCAAAAACCCATTTTTTATTCATGTTAGCGTTGTCAACATTTTATGCGTTTTTGTAGCTGTATTTAGCCGCCAAATTACTTTTAAATAAATATATATATATGAAATGCATATATTTAAATCTTTTTTTAGATTTCCGGGCCGTCTGGAAACTAACAGAAGAACGAGGAAGAGAACGATTATATTTTGTATGAATATTTTATGTAATGACACCATAGCATAGGTACTGACGCCCAGAAGCTGAACAACATCCAAGCTATCAAAGGAAAGTCTATCAATGTCTAACGCACTGGGCTTTATCCTTTGGCTGGTACGTCATAGGGTACTCACGAACCCATTAGGGGGGTAATGAGCTGTAGAGGTAAATAATTCTCAAAATAAATAGCTGCATAGGTCCTCGACATTGATGCTGACCATGTTTGTTTTGGAGGACACGACTAGTTGAAGGCGCTCGGTCATGCGTCACCATCAGATCACGTCACACCGCATCGTGGAAAGCATCTCTCTCTCTAGTTCGCCAACCTAGACGTTGCTATTCCATTGCCGCTCTATTCACAATCAAATATAACTTCCTTTCCATCCTTTATTGCCTTCTGATTTATTCTCATTCGTAAGAGTGGGTTCAAACGTTAGAAGTTGTCGTGGTAATACCACAAACGTAACTTGGTCATATATCGGGTGCACTTCAATTGATTTATAGCTTGGTCTGACCCTAACAAGCCTAAAGATTGTCATGTTCATGGTAATTCATTTTGCTTCCTAAGCGTTTGCAGTGATTTTCAACCTGACGGGTACTATCAGTACCACTCGTTACGAACCCAGTCATAAAAGGCGGCCGTCATATATTCAGGGTCGCCTAGCTGATCTGACTTCCGGCTAGTTCATGTACTTATATGCATATTCTTGTTTTTCAATAAGTTTTTCCTAATCCATTTGCTTGCACAAGATTCTACACCATGTCTATTTCCTTCCAGGTGGTAAAGCTCTTCCGGAAACCAAACACTTACGCAGAAACGAACACTTATCAATTATGATTATATTTGTGGAGCAATTCTTCAGGTGTGATTGAGTGTCATAGATTTTGTTTTTTTTTGAAGTAGATTCTTCTTTAATTTTGACTTGAGGGCGACTCGACAAGCAGGTGGGTAAACACCTGATTGCTGGACAAAGCATGGAAAAATCGTATCTCACCAAAATTGCGTCGGGTAGCCCTCTCGCGGTATTTCCTCAGACATTCTTACTTCATTTTCTTACCCCCTTTTACTTTTCAAGTTCTAGTCACCTTTAGGAGGTGAAGTTCCCCAAGTACCCCACCATCATTCGTGGGAGAATGTAAACGCTACAAGGTTAGATAACAATTTCAAACAGTAAATGCCATCAACGTAGTATCGTCGAATACTGACAGACTATTTACCATTGACTGTGTCAAGCGCTGGACGAGCTAGTAATTCTGAACTTAGCTACAGTGGCAGAACTGAGATGATTTTGTTTGGTATGTTGATCGAACGGACGTTCCAACGGAAGTCGTTCCTAGGAGGGAGCTAATGTAGCAACTTAGGTTGATTAGTTAAGAGTTTACTTCAAATTCCAAGCATACGGCAAAGCAATAAAGCCCCAGTATATTTATTTCCTTATTCTGCATAGGGATTATGTTTCCTATTATCTTATATTGAGCGTTGAGAGGTATTTGTTTGTTTGAATGACTAGAGCCGCTCTCCAAGGTCTCCTTCTCACGCTGATAAAATAAAGACCTAGTCCATAATAATCTGGTTTCTTCTGTCACTAGATCAGGAAGTACCTAGGAGTTAAAAACCTCTTACTCACTAGAAATGTCTAAATCGTGGTCACTTGTTGGATTATTTTAGTTCAAAAATACATCCCTATTTCATTCTTTGTACTTACTTATTTATTTACGTTCATTTGATCAACATATATGTGCGTGAAACCGATTGATATGTGAGAATTATATGTATGTAGGATTTATATTTGGTTGAACCTAGTGCAACTAAGATCTGGCATCTTTAGTTCTCATAGCAGTCATCGAACGTGATTTCGCTGTCGTTCCATAATAGTACTTTCTACATAGGCGTTGAATCTTACGATCTAGATGTACACACAACAATAACAACTAATGAAATTTCTGTTTTTTAGGCAGAAAAAATATATATAGTTGGGATTCTGTTAAACTACTGTCTTCTAGCACCACTGAATTGGGTAAACCGATAGTGAAACTAAGTAAACCATACACCTAGTTGTATATTCGCGACTTCAAAGTCACGCTTCCACTTTTGTTAGGGAGCTGATCGTTGACCTGCATGATACTCTGAATGACTCGACTCTTTCTAATGTCACAGCAAACGAGGCCCAGCGTGCCTTAATGTTCAATTCCAGATGTCTAGGTTACGTAACTCAACGGTAGTCCGAAACCAGGCCTAAACAATTCCTACCTCATTTTGCAAAAGCTTATAAGTCACATTCTTTTATCCCCTGTACAACGGTTCTGGAGCAGTTTCGGAAACAGAAAACGGAATTCCTAGACAGTGTGTAAAATTAACTATACTCAGCTAACATGACATCATGAAACTTGCTGATAGTGAAGTACCAAAGGACTGAGGAAACTGAGATTGACATATTAATGTATCATATCGGTCGTAATTTATTCACTTCAAATTATCATTTTTACAGCTTAACACTAAACTAGATTGGAGAGGATACTCTTTAAAAGTGAAGCACAAGATTAATCACATAGAAATCAGTGAAAATATTTTTTTGTCGAGGTAACATCTGTTTGGACTGGTATTGACGGAGTCTTCTAAAAAAATCCCTCCAGTGTTTGATTAACGCTTGTCTGCGTTTCACAGGTCGTAAAGCAGATCTATGAAGAAGTCATTCATTTTCCCCTCCATTTGTTAGCCAATAATTTTACATCTCAAACTCAGAAACAGCGGGTCAATGAATTACACAAAATCAACCCTGTAACACATACCAATGAACAAGCTCACCGACTCATCGGCCCAGCGAATTCATAGTTTGCGAACAAATTAATTCACCGTGATTTTGAATCAGAAAGATAAACCTTGTTACTGTTGTTTAAACATTTTTCTGTGGTTCTCGATCGTCCATTCAGTAGGGACCAGTGGTTATTTGTACACAGATTTCAAGAGGGATGAAACAATCTACATTGTCTTTGATGTACTTCACCCATGAAGTGTGATAATTTTCAACGGTACTAATAAGTTTGTGAAATATCCCTTAGTCTTTGCATTACAGTGTGCTTTGCTTAATAGTTTCTACGTTAGTTTGTGCCTGAATAATAAAAGACCACATTTTTTTGCACATGCATTTTAGTCCTTGACTATCTATGTTTGTCGTACTGAAGCTTGTGATACTTGCCAGCATCTATCAATTTTGCATTAGAGGTGGAAATAACAAAAGCATCTGAATGCTTTCGTTGGTTGACTGACGATTTTCTTATCAGTCGTTCAGTGAACGTCAGTTCTGTTTCTTAAATCTCCTTCTGAAAACCAGTTGTCAAATTAGCTACAATGATTTGGTAAAACTAAAGAGCTAATAGAGTTTCGGAATTCTGCTGTGACTTCTCTGCATATCAAACAGTTTAATACACGAATAACGGACTTAACTATTTTCCCGAAAACTCATGTGAAGTAATAATACATTGTCGCCAAGCGGACAATCACTCCACCACTGTCGACAAGAATATACTAAGTTTGAAACAGTTTAATAGAATATATACATGAAATACTAGAGCTGTACTTTTAACTGTACGGACTTTCAGTAATAACACGAATACTCCACTTAGTCGATTCTGGAAGTAAATAGCATTTATTCTCATTGTGTACATGAGAGCATGCCAATTTACAGGCATGATCAGAATGATATGAGTTTCAGTTCGTACAGATATTTAGAGTGTTACTGCAAAGACATTCATAACACACAAACAGCTGATTTGAAAGCCAAACCAACTGCAACAATGTTTACGGTTCTAAGACATTAAATATATGTATTGTGGCATGGAGCATATACTACAGAGAAACGCGCGCTCCTTGGCCAGTGCGTTACGATTCCAAAAACCGGCTGAGTTAGCAGAATGGATCACATGTGGGATAAAACCAAGAGTATTTGAAATTCGGGTGTTGAAGAAAAGCTAGTAGTATCGTGCCATGTTTGTTCTGTACATAATCATCTATAGGTTCTGGTTACTGACACACTTCAGTGGCGAGATAGTGTTTGTCAATATTGAAATTCAGTCCAGTCGAACAAGGTCCAATAATACGAGCCTTTCATATTCTTTGACATGAATAGAGTACTCCAGAGATCAGTATTAGGACCATTATCATCTATTCTGAATGAAGACATCTTCAAAACCCCGATTTTATGCCACTCCAGTAACTGCTGAATATGACAAAAGTAGCACATGATGCACTTTTGGCCGATACTATCGTAGGGTAGAGTTGTTTTCAGCGATGATACTTGTTATGGATGCAGTTGTCTCAGTGCTACGTGGGCACACAAGTATATCAGCAATAGTGGTTGATAAATTCCTTGCACATTACAGCAACTAGAAATGATCTAGGGGTCACTGTAAGTTGCAGCCAGGTACCATGGATAAATGCCGAATGGGTTAAGCTAAAGCTATTATAATTGTATGAAGGTGAGATGAAATTTTTCTAGTTTAGGCGCGAACATCTACCATAGTTTACACAATCCGAGTTAGGTCCGCATGGAAAACTTGTGTAAACATTACAAACATATGATAGACGGCAATTCAAATCTCTCAGAAAAGTGCAGAGAGATCTTATGTGAACAATTTCAGAGACGCTTGGCTTACTTTGAGGTAGTAGGCTTATTACGTACAACAATTTTACACAGGTGCACATTAAATGTGGACACAAATTAGTTACGATTCATAGGATTTTATGTAATAAATATATACCAGATATATCTACTTTCTTACTTCAGAGTATGTTGGTTTAACTTTCAGAACACTACAGACAAATCCACAATAGGAACAGCATTCAAAATTTCCTTGGTATTCAGGTTTTCTCACAGAGCATCCATTTCTTGGAACTAACTATTGAAAGAAGCCGTGCATACCTCCTTAACAATCCACTTAAATAAACCAGACCATGCACAGAGGCATAACAAGAATGGAGATACACTTGTCCCCAGTCTGCAGTTTTAAAATCACACATTTTGAATCTAAATCCCGATGAGAGTATTTAGCCGACTTTTTAAATCTCTATTTAACCCCGTATAGCATTAAAAAGTCAGTAGTGAAATGAGAGATCTAGGAAACTGGGAGAATCGGTTAAATAAGAAGGAAGACAACTACCAACAAGACGAATTTGTAGGTAATGCAAGAGAGTATTATTTTCTCAGTGGTCAGGATGACCTTAGGCAGTTTTACCATCTACCAATAGTCGTGATGGATGATCTCCTGACAAACTTGAGATGCTGAAACAATAATGTTCTTTCCCTTCTGAATTAACAACAAGTGGGTTGGAAGATTCCTGTCTGAATGTTTAATTATCACTCAAGCATAACGTTGGCTGTCAGAGGTCTGAATTGAAATTTACACTGCCTTCTGAGTGACTCCTGTTTGGTGATTACTGGTATAGTTGGAGGATCTTGTAACAGTACTAAATAGCTTAGTTAAGCATTTCACGTTAGTGGTGTCTTGTTTGGAATTCTTGAGATTCGGGTTAATGGTATGAAATCGAGATTAACATGGTCTGTTAAATCTTAGAGCTTTGTTCAGTAGTGGAGTTGTTATTAACCAATCTTTATAGGTTTTAAAAGCTCGATTTTTAGATAAATCTATATGTGAAGGATTGAAATTAACGCGTGCTAGGAGAGATAATAATTACAACCAAAACTATTTAATTATGACAATTACTAGCTTTTTACGAAACATGTAAAAACTTTCCACTCAAATGTGACGTACTGTGTGGTATGCCATCCACGTTTTTCAGCTTGTAATTTTGGTATTTGGAGGAATGTTGTGAATACGCACACGTCGCAATCAGAATTTGTAATACTTGAACAGACATAGGTAAATGAGATATAAAATAATCATATTGAGTGGATTATAACAGGGATCAGTTATAACTTCACTTATTGGGATCAGAAACTAAATCAAAAAGTACAGTAAACATATATATTTAATGAACTACCATAAATGATAAATCAGGTACATTAAGCGGAAGAAGAAGTATGTATATAATATTACTATAATGAGTTAAAGGAGCACTCAATAAACGTTAACACTTGTGTAAAGGTAAATCTGAGTATGCTTAGTATTAATAAGCTTTCATTACTACTAATGTTATGATTATAGATAAGCTGAAGGTGCACCTGGTATATGACCAAGTTACGTTTGGATTATTACCAGAGCAACTTCTAACGATTGAACCCACTCTTACGAATGAGAATAAATCAGAAGGCAATAAAGGATGGAAAGGAAGTTATATTTGATTGTGAATAGAGCGGCAATGGAATAGCAACGTCTAGGCTGGCAAACTAGAGAGAGTTGCTTGTTACGGTACGGTGTGTCGTGGTCTGGTTGTGATGCGTGACCGAGCGCCTTCAACTTAGTAGTGTCCACTAAAACAAACATGGTCAGCATCAATGTCGAAACCTATGTAGCTATTTATTTTGGGGATTATTTACTGCTACAAAGCTATACATAACTTATATAAGCTGTTTTTGATTAACTATTCAAAATATATATAAGTTGAGTAAAACTAAACTACACTGACGACCTTGAGGTACCTTTTAGCCAATGAGAATGCACTGGCAGATAAAATCATTATTTATTATGAAGAACGATGAAATTTAAAAAAAATTTACATATGATACAATGTTTTTACACGATTTATAAACTTTTGGAGGTTGGAGACAGGTTCATTGAGTTTAAATTCAAAGTGTGAACAATATAAGAACTCGTTCATATGGCTCCAAATCATGTTGTTTCTAGAACCTTATTAAAGTCTAAGAAATTCTTTGAGACGTGACCAGTATCCTTCAGTGTTTTGTGAGTGAACACCAGTACTTGGGTCCACAAAATGTGTTCGGTGAACGACGACATGGTGAACATATCCAAGTCTACGAAGAGGCCGATATACTTTCCAGACATCAGTATAAATAATGGGTCCTGGTTGAACATACATTCGGATTATTGGTATCAGGGTCCTTGCAGTTCGATTTGGGACATACTGGAAATGTCTCTTTCCTAATGTTCGGTCGTAAATTCCAAGAACTTACCAGTGGATTGTATTTGAGTCATATTGAGGCCACAATCACAAATAAACTCTCTACGAAGTAGTCCGAGAACTTGTATGTTAAAAATAATAGCGTCTTCATTGAAAATTTCAATAAGCCGATCCAATGTTAGCATTTGGAGGTTGAATGAGCGCGCGACCTTGAAACAAATACCTTGGTTCTCATTGGCCATCTCAAGTTCGTCGGCGTAGTTTAGTTTTACCATAAGTTGTTATTGATTGTTTACATAGAATTACGATTACACTCGGTTGCGTATTAACATAATTTCAAATTGTCTATAAATCACCAAATATTACATTAACTCATACACATTCACAATTCATAGGATAATTGTATATATTAAGTTAGTAACGATGAATTTATGAGAATTGTATTTGAACTGATCTTTAATCCTACATGCTAAATATCGAAGTAATCGCGGCAAATAAATAACCTTCAAGTTGAGTTCAATCATATATTGAGCATATATACTACATAGAAAAGTAAAATATGTGAGATATTATGTCATGAGTTAACTCCGCCTGCAGCCTTCCTAGGGTTACTGCCGGTCCCAAGCCCGGGTAAAGGAGGAGGGTTGGGCATGGGGCTAGCACCCCCATCCCGTAAAACCCAAGCTTGCCAGAAAAACGAAAACAAGATTAAACAAGATAAACCATTTAAACTCTGCCCTGGGAGTGGAAGGATATATGACGCCTCATGATGAAAGCCGAAATTCTTAGGAAGTCATGAGGCCGATGCCCCCCCCTTCTAACAACCAGAGCAAGTATTTCTATAGGTACATGGAATGTTCGAACAATGTGGGAGAGCGGGAAGACAAATCAAATAGCTGCAGAAATGAGGAGATACAACTTGACAATACTCGAAATCAGCGAAGCCCATTGGACTCAAGCTGGACAGAAAACATTGGCTTCGGGAGAGACGCTACTATACTCGGGCCACGAAGAGGAAAATGCTCCTCACACTCAAGGAGTTGCTCTGATGCTGTCCAAGGAGGCACGTAATGCACTTGTGGGATGGGAACCACATGGACCCAGGATCATCAAAGCACCTTACAAAAACAATGAAGAAAGAGATTACAATGAATATTATCCAATGTTATGCACTAACCAACGACAGCAACGACGAAGACAAAGATCAGTTTTATGATAGACTGCAATCAATTATAACAAAGTATCGAGGAAAGGATCTGACAATCCTGATGCAAGGGGACCTCAACGCCAAAGTCGGAATGGACAACACTGGATATGAAGAAATCATGGGACGACAGGGACTGGGAGAAAGAAATGATAATGGTGAAAGATTTACAAACCTATGTGCCTTCAACAAATTGGTTATAGGTGGTACAATATTCGCCCACAAGCGCATACACAAGGCTACATGGGTCTCACCGGACCATGCTACAGAGAATCAAATCGATCATATATGTATCAATAAAAAATTTAGGAGATCAATGGAAGATGTAAGAACCAGGAGGGGAGCTGACATAGCTTCAGACCACCACCTTGTGGTTTCTAAAATGAAACTGAAGCTAAAGAAGCAGTGGACAACTGGAGTAGCAGCAGTACAACGGTTCAATACAGGCTTTCTCCAAGACACTGACAAACTCAAAATATCTCTCAACAACAGGTTCCAAGCCTTACGAGATCTGCCGAAAGAAGAAGAAACCACTATGGATGAGAACTGGAAAGAAATCAAAGATGCACTAACGTCAACGTGTCAGGAGGTTCTGGGCCGCAAGAAGCATCATTATAAGGAATGGATCTCCACTGAGACATTGAGCAAAATTCAACAAAGGAGGAACAAGAAGATAGAAATCAACAACAGCCGAACAAGATCAGAGAAAATCAAGGCACAAACTGAATACTCAGAAGCAAATAAGCAGGTGAAGAAGTGCATTAGAGCCGACAAACGGAAATACATCGAAGGCTTTGCAACGACGGCGGAGAAAGCTGCAAGAGAAGGAAATATGAAACAGCTATACGACACAACGAAGAAACTGGCAGATAAACATGAAAACCAGAGCGACCGGTCAAGAACAAAGGAGGCAAGACACTCACTGAGATTCAAGAACAAAAGAATAGGTGGGTAGAACACTTTGAGGAACTTCTAAATAGGCCAGCTCCACTGAACCCACACACCGGACATCGAAGCAGCACCTACAGATCTCCCGATAGATGTCACTCCACCAACGATGGAAGAAATCAAGAGGGCCACCAGACAAATCAAATGTGGAAAAGCAGCAGGACCTGACAATATACCATCTGGAGCACTCAAGTCAGATATCGACCTAACAGCAAGGATACTCCACGTTTTATTCAAAAGGATCTGGGAAGAAGAACAAGTGCCGGCAGACTGGAAAGAAGGACATCTTATCAAGATACCAAAGAAAGGAGATTTGAGCAAATGTGACAACTACAGAGGGATCACGCTACTGTCGATACCAGGAAAAGTCTTTAACAGAGTATTGTTGAACAGAATGAACGATTCATTGAAGGCTCAACTCCGTGATCAACAAGCTGGTTTTCGTAAGGATCGGTCGTGCACGGACCAAATCATAACACTACGGATCATCGTTGAACAATCAATTGAATGGAACTCGCCCCTGTACATCAACTTCATTGATTATGAGAAGGCGTTTGATAGTGCAGATAGGAGAACACTATGGAAACTTCTTCGACACTACGGTATAACAGAGAAACTCGTCAACATCATCCGGAGCTCTTACGACGGAACACAGTGCAAAATTGTACATGGAGGACAACTGACAAATGCATTTTCAGTGAGGACCGGAGTCAGACAAGGTTGCTTGCTCTCACCTTTTCTCTTCCTCCTAGTGGTTGACTGGATTATGAAGACCTCCACATCTGAGGGAATGTACGGGATTCAATGAACAAGTAGGATGCAACTCGATGATTTGGACTTCGCAGATGATCTAGCTCTTTTAGCACATACACACCAACAAATGCAAGCAAAGACAAACAGTGTAGCAGCAACTTCAGCATCGGTAGGCTTGAACATACATAAGGGTAAGAGCAAGATTCTCAAGTACAACACAGGGAGCACCAACCCAATTCAACTTGATGGCGAAACTCTGGAAGAAGTGAATACTTTCACATATCTGGGGAGCATCATCGATGAACAAGGAGGGTCCGATGTAGATGTAAAGACAAGGATTGGCAAAGCAGGGGCAGCATTACTACAGTTGAAAAGCATTTGGAACTCAAAACAAATATCAACTAGCCTCAAAGTCAGACTCTTCAATTCGAACGTGAAGACAGTCCTACTGTATGGAGCTGAAACTTGGAGAATAAGTGCAAACATCATCAGACGGATACAAGTATTTATAAACAACTGCCTACGCAAGATGCTGAATGTCCGTTGGCCGGAAACCATCAGCAACAGCTTACTATGGGAGAGGACAAAGCAACTTCCAGCCGAAGAGGAAATTAGGAAAAGACGATGGAAATGGATAGGACATACACTACGCAAACCATCAGACTGCATCACGAGACAAGCATTAACATGGAATCCTGTTGGGAAACGGAAAAGAGGAAGGCCAAAGAACACGCTGCGTCGAGAATTGTAAGCAGACATTAAAAGGATGAACAGCAACTGGAAACAATTGGAAAGGATTGCTCAGGACAGAGTTAAATGGAGAACACTGGTGAGCGGCCTATGCTCCTCAGCGAGGAGTAACGGGCATAAGTAAGTAAGTAAGTAAGTAAGTAAGTAAGTAAGTAAGTAAGTAAGTAAGTAAGTAAGTATGTCATGAGTTATCATCGGCTGTTACAAGCTCCTTTTCAAAAATCACATTTTTATACCAGATTACACGGATATGATTTTCACTAAGTAGTTTTTAGCTCCACCTGAAAGTGTTTCGGTATTAATCCTTTTATGAGCCTCAATAATCATAAATTCACAACTATGACGTTTGTTTAATTATATTTGAGAGATATTCTTGAATTTTCCCCATTTCTTACATTTTACATTTACAATATTAAACCACTTTCATTTACAGACTTAAACTTTATCAAATGAATTTCTTATTGATTGATTATACAGGATTTCAACTTCCTGTAGGACTAACTTTAGAGAAACTCTGGGAAAGTGTCCATTGCAAACTTTAGGAAAATCTAGATAATAATTCATCATAATGTCACCAGGAAAGACGGTGAAACTTCTCCTATTGTGCTTCTGTGCACCAAAACAATTTTTTCTTCTAAAGCTTAAGCCTACCTCTGTAACTCATACAGTTTTCTCAGATTTCTTTTACATTTACGAAATATTCAACTTTACTGTTAGTCATCGAATTCGAACTTAAGTTAGAGTGAATAAAGTCGTGTTGAAATGTTAATATCAATATCAGTATTAATACTTAAATTTGTACAGCAACATTTAGTTATCTCATTAAATATTCGTATTGAGGTCATTAAGGATACAAATGAAGCGACGAAGCATTTCTTTTCAATTAACTGTTCATCATATCTCAACACTAGTGCATATAGAGTTTCACTATATAAATACAAAATCAATATTCATACATTGGTGTTGAGTAACTACTCATAAAACATTCATCAAACAATAACGTAGAATGGTCAGATTTTCATGAAGATTAAACAAAATCAAAAGAATAATATGGTGATCTCCAATATCTACTTCAGATGAACCCAGACGATCATATGACTTTGTGTACTTTTATTCCTGATGTTCTTATAAACGTGTTACTACGTTTTGTAATTTATGTATTCCCCCCTACCTGTGTGTGTCTGCTTGCTCATTCCTGTTACATTGGTTAGATTACTTGTGAACGGTACTCTCGTATTATTGGATTGTTGGGTTATGTGATTGCTGAGTGCTGATTGTCGACTGCTTGCGATTCCTATTACTGGTGATTACAATACAATTCTACTACTATTACATTTGAGTTCTCATTGTGTAACAACGTAACTGTAATTTGTAATTCTGAGTGCTAATTAGAACACCATAGATAAATTAATTATCTCAAAAGTTTATGTAATGAAGGAATGGAAAATGTTAGATTAAAGGTACAAAACAGTTAGTTACTCCATTCACTTACTTAGGAACAAGAATGACAGATAGATTTAGAAAACTGCATGTTAAATATTGAGAATTATCGCTAACAATAAATTGATACGAAAACAGGAATAAAATGAAGGTTAAGAGTGAAGTGTAACACTTGAAATTAGTTTGCTGACCAGGGCAGAGATAGGGGCCCTACAAATGATTTATGAATGCATATATTTTGTTTTGGTGTATAGCTATGGCCTCTATTTATTTGCAGGAGGCGATATCTAGAAATGAAAGACGAATTCAGTTGGGTTCGATATATTACTTTAAATGTTGAATTAATGTCAACTTGGTCTTCTGTGTCGATTAAATGTGCTAGGATGGAACTTCTTTCCGTTCGTATTTGTTCTATTCTAAACTATGATGGATGATGTTCTTAAATACGATTATCAGTTTGCTTTGTCATACCCCCCCAATATAATTGCCTCCACTTGATTATTTTGATTATTTACTGATCATCAAGTTACGGGAATAGATTTCATATTCACATGTAAAACTATGTATTTTAGTATTGACTCAACACAGTTGGAAATGGTTAACGATTATTCAGAATGAATGGAATACTTGAAAACATTTTACTATACTGTAGTTGAGGGTTGTGAAGATTGTTGTATGTGCATCATCGACAAACAAGGAGTATCTGATGAAGATATGAAGGCGCCGATTGGAAAGGCAAGGACAGCATTTCTACAACTGAAAAAACATTCGGAACTCAAACCAGCTACCAGCCAACATCAAAGTCAGAATCTTCATTATAAACCTGACGATCGTTCTGTTGTATAAAGCTAAAACTTGTAAAATTACGAAAAGCATCATTCAAAAGATGCAACTAATTATAAACAGTTGTTTACGCAAAATACTTTGGATCAGTTGACCGGATATCACCAGAAACAAGCTTCAATGGCTGAGAATCAATTAATAAACCAAAATCCAGTTAAGGGAGAAATTAGGAAAATATGTTGGAAGATGAAAGATTACACAGTAAGAAAATCATCAAACTGTGTATGTATCTATCATTCAACAAGCAAGAATTCAAGGGATCCATTTATTGTTCATTTGATAATGGAAGTCGTAAGCGAAAGCCTGTGATATGCATGCATTCCACAGGTTGGATTTTGAAACTTGATTTCCCTACGTATGGCATTATTTTGTTTATTTGACTACTTTGCTCGTTGATTGGAATAAAGGCCTTTTCTGCATCTCTTAGCTCAGCTAAACTACTTCTACAGATAACTTTAAGTATACATTTCTGTTTAAAGTGGTGTGCAAAATGATGTTGACAGTGGGATATCAGTTTTCGTAGAACCGAAGTAAATAGTACATATAATGGAAGCTTACTTCACAATTGGAGAAACCTTTTTTATGAGCAGGTTGAATTGATGATATTACATTTTTAAACACGTTACACTAGGAGAAAGGTAAAATTTTCCCAACATTTGACCAACGCTGCTGAAAAACGTGGTATTTCTTTAAAGTTCTCCTGGGTTCCTCAGTTCCATTAATCGCATAAGTCCTCGTACAAGATCTTACAAGACAATTTGAACAGGAATGTATTTAAGGTGAATAAAATCCAACAAGCAATCAAATCAAGGGACCAAATAGTAAAAAACTTGTTTTTACAGTATAAACCAGTTCGCTCACACGATGGACTTAGATACTAACATAGAAATGTACATTAAATGATTACATGTCAATCAATCAATACCTGTCACCTCATGTGGAGCTTAAGCCACCCACTAGTGTTTTCCAACAAACTCTGTCCTGGGCTTTCCTTGACAGCTCTTCCCAAGTGCTCTTCATTTTCTTCATGTCTGTCTCCGATTCCCGACTCTATGTGTTCCTGTGTCTTCCTCTGTTTCTTTAGACTTTAGGATTCCAATTTAGTGCTTGTATTGTGACACAGTTTGATTATTTCTTCAATGTATGTCCAATCCACCTCCAGCGTCTTTTCCTAATATCCTCCTCTGCTGGAAGTTGATTAGTTCTCTGCTATGGAAGGTTGTTGTTGATGGTATCTGGCCAACGAATCCGAAGTATCTTACGCAGACAGTTATTTGTAAATACTTGAATTTTCTGAAGGATACTTTTTGTAGTTCTCAAAGTTTCAGCTCCATAAAACAGAACTGCCTTTATATTTGTATTGAAAATTTGACTTTAATATTGACTGACAGTTAGTTTAAGTTCCAGATATTTTTCAGTTGTAGAAATGCTGCCCTTGCCTTGGTAATCCGCGCCTTCACATCCGAATCAGACTCTCCTTGTTTGTCGATAATGTTACCCAAATATGTAGAGATTTCTACATCTTCCAGAATTTCTCCGTCAAGTATAATTGGGTTAGTGTTTGTTGTTTTGTATCTAAGGGTCTTGCTTTTCCCTTTGTGTATGTTGAGGTCTACTGCTGCCGAGCCTGTTGCTACATTGTTCATCTTCATCTGCATTTGCTGCTGTGCGTGGGATAGAAGAGCTAGTACCCTACCAATATCAACATATGACAAATTCAATCAACTATAACTTTATTTATTTAAAATGAATAATAAATCCTACATTAAACTATAACCCTGCATTCTCTAGCTTTACCAATATACATATTACTATATGAATTTTTCTTTTTTTATATCAAGGTATATCAAGGTAAGTTGTTGTTATTGTTGGCGGTGGTGGTGACCGTCGGGTGAAGAGTGGTGGTGGTGGTGGTGGTAGGTGAAAAATTGATTAATTTTGTACAAATTGTTTCTAATAAAGAAGACTTCAATAATCAATCAATCAATCAATGCCTGTTACTCCAAGTGGAGCATAGACCGCCCACCAGCATTCTCCAGCCAACTCTGTCCTGGGCTTTCCGTTCTAGCTCTTCCCAAGTGCTGTTCATTCTCTTCATGCCTGTTTCCAATTCCCGACGCAATGTGTTCTTGGGCCTTCCTCTGTTTCTGTGGCCTTTAGGATTCCAAGTCAGTGCTTGTCTTGTGACACAGTTTGATGGTTTCCTCAGTGTGTGTCCAATCCATCTCCAGCGTCTTTTCCTAATTTCTTCCTCAACTGGAAGTTGATTAGTTCTCTGCCACAACAGGTTGTTGTTGATGGTATCTGGCCAACTTCAATAATACAGTAGCATATTTAGTGTATCTTCTGTTAAAATACACCACTGATTACTTATAGATAAAATGACTACAATACGTAAACAAGAAAAGATTTATGTTAAGTAGGTTACGTTAAGTACATATAAGTATATTTGTATAAACTTAAAGAAAAAAAATGAATAAGTAAAACTATGTGATCATGTAGAGACTGTAGATATAAAATAGGCATATCTTTCTTTATAGAAATGTTTATTAAATTGAGTACTTTATACAATTATAGTACTTTACTATAGTTTCAGATCAATTATCTAACTAATGTATGTACCAGAAAAAACAAAATGAAAAAAAAGGCGTACTTTAAAAAGACGATGACATTCATTGTATTTAGATCAATGTATATGTCTGTTGTAGGTTTGGATCTATTGTATTGATGTTGGTGGTATTTCTGGTTGTTGTTGTTATTATTGTGGTTAGGAATTAAATTCTATAGTACGTTGTGCAGTAGGTGTATTACACGTACGTATTACAAAGTAAGATTCAGGTTTAACTTTGTCGATGTTAGTAACTTTATTAGTATTGTTCAAGGCCTTTCAGAAACATTCATGAGGTAGTTGTGAAAATTTAAGTATACCATTCCTTCTGAAAACATGTGTAGCATAGAACAGTTGTTTTGGAAAATGCATTAGCCTTTTGTTATTTTCTTTTATGTATTGTCTAAGACGTAGTCGGTTAGATCACCTGGATCAGTGTTATTTAAAGTAAATCATTCTCCAGATAATTTTAAGATAGTATTATAAACCAACTCTCATCCATGACGTCTATTATCTTGCTTTATTGTATTTAAGTTTCTTAACATATACAGAGAAAGTTTCGTTGTTCAGTCGTTGTTAGTTAGCATGTCTTTATTTGGCTTTTAGATGGCTATGTAAGCGTTCCACTACTCAATTGGATGTCACTGGTAATCGATTGTACGTATTGTTTTAATAGGAAGAGCTCAGTAAATTTATGAAAGACTGAACGCACAAATTGTACTCGATTAAGAGGCCAAAATGATACATTCACCCTCCAAATGATATTTAACCACTGTTTCTGTTGAAATATGCTCTAGTGACACTACTAAGTACCCATCAGTGCACCTATGAATGTAGCTAAAAGTTTAGTTTATCTATATTGATGTGAACCAGCTATAATTTAGAGGAATAGACCCAGTGCAGATCTAGTGTGCCACTCAACTCTAACTCTTTGACAGCATATGATTATGACCAGTTTGGGGGGGGGGGGGATTTGTGATGAGAGAATTGATTGTCTTAGGGATTCTAATCGTCCTTGGTTAATAAACATTTCTCCTATGTCCCTTGGGTTGTTTTGGCAAAGTTAGGGGAAAAATAAAGGATATATGAAATAAAAATTAATTAGTCTTATGACTCCAAGTGTTATGACGTGAGAAATAAAGGAAGGAGGATTTAGTTGGTTGTAGCGAACACCAATGAAGTATGCCTAGTTGATAATGCGCGAATGACCTAATCCCACTCGCCTCCAGGCCGACAATAGAAGAACCAGAATGGGAACCGGAAAACGGAGAACGTATTGTATTTTAACCATGCCTTCATATATACACAAAACCAGTCCACACAGTAAACCAAACACGTATCTAACATTGGTACAGAACAAAGGAAATAGTGGCAGTGAATGGGGACAACTTGTACACAATGAAGTAACTGTAGTTCGCAGTAACAAACAATATACTAAAAGTAAATACACTAAAGGGGAAGACTGGGTAAGGGGAACGTAACAGTCATAGAAATGAAATGATTACATTGTCTACAGTTATAATAATTGAAATAATGCTCTAAAGCACAGTACTCGACGATAATGAATCTTCATTAGATGCCCGGCATATCAATTAGGTAACGTTTTCTCATTAGTGGAACCTAATTGTAAAAGTTATTCAGCTGCTTGTTTCATGCAGGTTTCCTACAAGCGAATCACCCTAGAGATCTATGATTTTTTCTTGTAAGTAGAACATCTAGAAATTATAGTTATGAATCACATTTTTGTTCTATTGTGAAGTTTAATGACAAATAACAATTATTTAAGGGCTTAAAAATATCCTGAATATCAAGATTTTCATCAGATAGTATGAACATGCCATCAACATACTTTCTACACAAATCTTATTCTCTAGATTGTCAGTTACGAGGCTCACCATGAACAGCTTTATAAAATTCTATAACATATAAAGTAAATCTAAATATGATTACATTAACATTCATTAAAGTAAATTAAAACAAGAAAGAAACAATAATTACATAATCTAAAATTTCATATAATAACCATACAATAATCATTCTCTATTATTAATCACATACACAATTCATTTAAGTTCATTTAAGTACAAAGATAAAACCGAAAACAAAAAAAAAAAGAAAAAAAAAAGAAAAAAAGAAAGTAAAACATCAACAAAATCATTTTCTACTTAACAACTATACTTCATTTAAATCAAATCTATCATACAATCACATTATTAACAATTGAATTGAATATTTTAAACAAAAAGTAAAAAAAAATTAAAAGTATTTACATAAATTATAGATTAGAAAATTATTTTTATGTATTTTAATTCAATTTATACTTACTATTTGAATAGATTAAAGTAATCATAAATTAAGTAGTATTAATTAATTCAACCAAAATTTTCTATAGAATCACATGATCAATTTACTTCATTGTATTCATTCTAATTCTATTGTGTATGTATTATGTAACATTATAATATTGACTATAACTTACATTTTAACTGTAATCATTTCTATGCATTTAGTTATTTAGTTTTATCAGTGTTAAAGTGAAATCTAATATATCAAATAAATGTTTTTTTTTTGTTTAAAACAATAAAAAAGAAAAAGAAAACAAAAAGAAAAAAAGAAAGAAAATTGTTTAAAGCATATTCATACATTGTAATAATAATAATACTAATAATAGTAATAATGATCATAGTAGTGATCATTTGATTGAATTATTCATATGATAACAATAAATCATATTGAAGATGATTTTATTTATTGAATATTGAATACATTTTAACTCTACATAATTTTATTTCATAATAATAATTAAATGAATTAATCACTATCTACTTGTTACTTATTAACTAAACATTTTTAATGTTAATTTTATTGAAAGTTTCTATTTGTTTTATTTAAATGTTTTTTTGTACATAATAATTTCAATATGATGATTTATGTAAAATATTTTAAGTTTTTCTTTTTTTTTTTCTGTTAGTTTATTCAAATTAAATTACAATTTAATAAATTTAAAATGAAAATAGAAAAATTTTTCATATTTTTTTTTGTAATAAATGAGTAAAATAATCATAAATTTAGTTGCTATGCTGATAATTTATTCAAAGAAACAAAAAAATATCTAAGTAGGGAATAATAATTATAGTAGAATTTTCATTTGAAAATGTCACTTGAATACAGTTGATTAAGTGTTATTTGTAGTGATGGTTGATGGGTGGGTGGTGATAGAGTGGAGGAGGAGAAATTTATAAATGAACTGTTATTAAAAATTTCTAAATTTTGCAGCTTTTTTTTTAAAAAAAATATTTTTATTGTAACACATTGGTAACGTCATTGTATCACTTAATTTTAATTGTTAAATTGTTGTTGTGTTAGAAGAGTGGGATTCTTTATGAAATGAGTGATACACGTGTATTTGTAATAATTCAATCAGTAGAAATTAAAATTTTTGGTGTTTCGCAGCTTAGTGTAAGTCGCTTCTTCAGAGAAATGAATAGCCGAATTGAATTAATACAAGATTAAATAATACACAGTGAAACAAATCAAAATCAAAATAAGTTTATACAATCAAAATGTTAGTTTGATCGCATTATGTCAAATCATTTGGTTCAAAGTGATATGAAGTCAGAACATGTATGCAAATGTTAGTATGATGTGAAAGGAAACTATGTGAATATGTGAAATTAATTGTATGTATATTCATGTGAATGAGACTTGATGTACTTTAATTGTAGTTGGTTGGATTTATTTGGTAATTTTTCAAGATCAACAAGAATATTAAAAGGTTGTTTAAGGTAGCTTACATGTTCTTTGGCGCGAGTTTTTATTTCTCGTAATAACTCTTCAATATAGAAACTACCTCTTAATAATCCTGTTGAACTTGAAAAATTACCAAATAAATCAGTAATAGCAGTTTGCACATGCTATCACTACCACAACCATAAAATCGATATTAAAAATATCCAAATTATTCCAAAACGTTTTTTCTAATTATAAGGGAAGACGAATAGTTGAAACGCTTCACACTTTGTTAAATCCAACTGCACTTAACAAACGGGAAGACCTTTCTGTTCACTCAACATGGACTATCCAACCAACCATAATTAAAGTACATTAAAATCCATACACATGAACATACATACAATTTTATTCTAACATATTCATATAGTTCCCTTTCACATCACACTAACATATGCATACATATCTCGCTTCAAATCACCTTGAACCAAATGACTTGACATGATACGATCAAATTGGCATTTTGATTTATTCCACTGTGTATTATTTAATCTTGGCTTAATTCAATTCGGTTATTCATTCGTTTCTCTGAAGAAGCGACTTACACTAAGCCGTGAAACATCAGAAATTTTAAGTTCTACTCATTGGAATTTTACAAATACACGTGTATCACTCATTTCTTATGAACAATCTATCCAATGCTCAATTTATTCGGAATTATCAAAGCCAACCTTGGTAATGATATATACAAGTGTGATTCATCATTACGATTGATTGTATCTGATGTGCCTACTGAGTAATCGGTTAACTTTTGTCCTTCTTCTGTTCATCTCTCTTCCAAATTCACATACATTGCTAGATGTACACTATAAGAAGCTGAATGTTACATTTAGTGATGAAAGTGGAGTTCAGTTCATTCACAGCTAGATAAATGCTCATTACATAGAAGTCATCCATTTATTCAAGTAACTTATCAGTTTATCACTCATTATAAGTAGCCTTAATTAATTTAAGACACCGAAAGGCATTAGAAGAGTGATTCCTTATCAGACGGAGCTGGATAACGATTTCGGAATATAACTATGCTAATTTCTGGTTTCGGGTTGTCAGAATGTGTTTGCTATTCATTATTCTGATCGGTTACTTTCAATATTAAATGTCAGTGATTCTGGTGTAATTAATGAATCATTGGCTTATTTCTCCGGTTGTTTCTATCTCTTACAGATTAGCATACACTACTCTACATAGTGTTCTTCTCTCTCAGCATACAACGTACTTTCAGTCTCCATGCAAACTACTACAGATTTAATTTTGCATCACTATAACGCTTCATTATCAATGAAATCTTTTACTTATCATTGTTATACAGTCAGGTTCAATTTTCCAGAAGGATACGTGGAATGATTTATATTTTAACAAAATTTTAACTTTAATAAATTTCCTTGAATCCATTATAAAGAAAAATTAGATAAAAGATTATTTACTAGCGTATAAATGTCACTCTATCATATGTCCTATTGATGAAGTAGAAGAGGAACTGGAAAGTGCTGGGAAGTATCTAGTAGAGAACGGTTACCAACAAAAGTAGATTGATAAATATAGATAAACTAAAGAAAACAGGATAAGTGTTATAAAGGATGAGTTCTGATAAGTGATTAATCTTCAGGAACAATTTTTCTGGTGATTACTTTAGATATATGTTGACATGATATCACGAATTAGTTTGAACTGGATAACCATTTACAGCTAGGATGTAATGGATGACTGTTTTATATTAGTATGGGACTCCTCAAGAGTGCATACCTACAACCCCACCAAAGATTGAACCCAAAACCTTCTGGCTCCAAGGCAAAAGCTTGACTATTAGACCACTGAGCTTGATCTCAACGATTGGTATATATGTGCATCCTCATCGATTGTCATCGGCAGGTAACTGCCACATGTACAATACTACTAAACTCTACTTGTCACATCTCACTAGAATTCCAGGAATTACCTATAGAATTTTGTCTCTACTGAGCTGACGTTGAATGCATTTGGGTGTTGTGGAGATTTTTGAATGTTAATCTGATATATTTTCGTTTTATATATATTGAAAATACTGTTTCTGTTATTTTCATATTCACTTTGTCCTAACCTCGCGTTTACCTTATAAACTGTCAACTTGTATTCATAAACTAAAACTAATTATTTGCATATCCTCTACTCCGATCTTGTATCATTATTGTCGCTGTTTGAAATTGATATTAGTATTCTAATTACGCTATCGTAAGGCCTGAATTTGTATGTAAATATGTAAACGGGTGAAGAAAACAATTTGGGATTCTATATTTCATCAGGTTAGCTGATTAATTTTGTGTTCATTATATTCTGGATTGGTGCTAGTTGGTATCCAGGCAGGCTTGCATAAAGAGAATGACAAGTCTTTGTTATCTCGGTTATTGTACTAGTTCTGGTGATGCCATTATTTATTATATCTCGAGTAAAAGACAAAATAAAAATCAGATAGAGTCATTAAAACAACCCATCACCCAACTAGAACCTACTCTTCATTCTGTCGAAAAACCTCTTTTCACTTCAACATAACATCTTTGATTTCATTTCACTTAGACTAATGGCCACTTGAACGAATTGAACACTTTTTTGAAGGAACCGAGAAAGAATAAAGAAGAATACCTTGTGAGAATTGATAATATATTCAAGAACAGATGTGCAAAATATTTGGTCGTGCCGTAAACATAAGTTAAAAGGAAAAAGATAGTGGCTAATAAAACAATAAGAAATGATAAATCAATCATATACAACGTAGAATCTAGTTCATATGTGCATTTGTCCAGGTTGTAACACTCCATTATAACAGTTAGTCTGTAGGAAGAAAGGTATAAATGAACTTATACATAGGATTTAAGGGAGGATAAAAGGTGAATGGATCGGTACAACTGCTCACAATTCTAAGCCATGATACTTATAGTCTCACACTATCAGTTACGAGAATTGTGTGCATTTCTGTCTAACAGTCTGGATCTACCAACGGACATCAGGTGGTAATCTTGTGTCAAATTCACATGAATTTCAATACGGTTTATTGAAAGATTAGGTATTCATTATAAATTTATGATGAATTCCGATAACAAATTCAAATCATTATATTATCCACATGTTACTATTATATTTGTGTATTGATTTATACACCTATGTTATATAGTTACCCAATTTCTCTTCGTTTTCTTCACCTCTGTTTCCAATTCGCGACGCAATGTATTGCTGGGTCTTCCTCTTTTTCTTTGGACTTTAGGATTCCAATTTAGTGCTTGTCTTGTGATACAGTTTGATGATTTCCTGAATGTGTATCCAATCCACCTCCAGCGTCTTTTCCTAATTTCCTCCTCTGCTGGAAGATGATTAGTTCTCTGCCATAGAAGGTTGTTGGTGATGGTATCTGGCCAACGAATTCAAAGAATCTTATGCATGTTTCCTAAAGTATTCCTTTTTGTATTGATCTTCATATTGGTTACATGATATTTCCCTACTCTACTTACAATCCACAAAATAACTCTCATTATAGACACTTGTATTATTGCATATGTATACATTGCTTTAGATTGCATGTAGACTTGCTGTTAATTAATGTAACACAATTCCGTTACTATGTTTACTAAGTTTTCATAACTGTATATCTGAAAAACTAAGTTCTAATAATACTACAACTATTGTCTGGAGCAGAATACACAATGTAATCAGTAGTTAATTCTAAACTATTACAATTGACTTCCCTTTTAGGATTACTACAACGTTCATGTTTGTGATCAGTACGAGGATATATCCATTAATAGATACTACTATCGGTTTCAATTACTAAAAATATATTATTTCATAATGCAAAGTTTTGTTTATGAATTAGATCATGCAAATCCTCTTACACAAACATTGAAACACATTGAGGAATTTAAAAATTGGCACTCCTACTAAGCAGGTAGTCAGTGAAGAGAACAACGTTGTTTACTTCCTGTTCTTTGTTGAGGAAGGATGCTATTTTATTATTAAAAAAAAACCCTGTCATTCTCAACACACCATGACTGCAGCATGTTATACAGCAAATTTTATGGGTGGAAAGTGAATACTACTAAATTCTTTTACAAATGATTTCGAGGAATTTTGTAATTGTGATGATAAATCCAGCTATTCTTATAAAGAATCGATGTTTCACTCAAGTTTGACTGTTATTTCTAATGAGAAAGCGTAAAGTAATGATTTAGATTCATGTAAGGTTAGGAATACGCTTGATGAATCTAGTTCTAAATTAAATTATGTAACCTATCCTGATGACATTCTTTATGTGTTGGCTGAGGAATAGGATGGAAGAGAGTAAGAGGCGGCCAAACTAAAACATGGCATCAGTCCATGAAGTCACTGACTGCGTGTTTGAGTCGTGTCGGTAGCTGCAGACTACCTGGATGGGGTCCTCGCGATTACCTTAACCAGTGGCTAGAAACACTGAGTGACATGGCCCAGAATCGATCACAGTGGCGCAGATGTATTCACTCATGGTCCTCCCTTCAAATCATGAGCTTTAAATTATTCCATAACTTTCTTTCTACGCTTTCTGAACCATATTCTGTATGTTAACACTCCTTGTTACCATTATTATTTTATTTTGTTGAAGTAACTTCTACTAATGGTGGTAATGTTAATCTTGCGGTGCCATGGACGTATGGCAACCTGAACCGATGCACATATGTGCCAGGTTCTATGTTGATTATACATACATACCTACATGCGTTGGCAGAAACTGATGAAATTCCTAATTAACTTCTTTTATTCAACTGAGATTTCTGATGATACTTCATATAGAATGTAGAATCCATATTATGATTTTGGCTAAGTGTAATTTAGATCCTAACTCTTATCAAACTTAGAATATAATTGTCCCTCAACATAAATTAGATGTTAACCTTACCATCAATTCCATTAATTGTGATGATGAACAACTCACGTTCAAATAGGTCTTAGATACTTCTTATGAGGAGATTGAATCATATAATATTCACTATTCTATGACTACTTTAGAAGAAATTTCCAGTGATAAGGATCAGAAGGGGGGGGAAGCAAAAGTGGTGATCTGTTTATTAGACAATAATGCAAATTCTAATATGCCAAGCACAATTGTTTCTAACACAAACAAAAAAACAATTCATATACCGAAATCTTATTTTCAATGAAGCATATTAATTTAATCGGTGAAACTATGCAATTTTCTATTTCTGATTCAGTTAGCCTTAATTTAAGCAACATGATGTGTTGATATAACTTCATCAAACACAATTCATTTTGTAAGCCAAGTTCAATAATGGAGTGTTATTTATTTTCGTATACTATCATTATAGTACAATTGGAATGGTTATTTTTGTGGAGATTGGTTATTTATTTGATTGAATATATCACAGATTGATGTTGGCAGGCTACCACTGAAAACCATGGAGCACTGGACATCTGTTTCGTTCTAGTGTGGAACTTCTCAGCAGTGTGCATCTCAGATTCAGCACCAGGGGCTTCAGGTTGACGGTAAACGACTAACCATCTGCACCACTGGGTCGGCATCCAATGGTAGAATTCCCACTTTCATCAATTTGTGATATATAGAGCGACGATAATTCATTGTTATTGGTGATAACTGTCTCACTCAAACAAGTCTGAACTTCACCAGTCACGACTTCTCACTAGGGCTTCAGGAACATTCTGGAGTTAGTCACTAATGAGCTCATTATTATAGTTCTATTGGGATGGTTATCTTTGTAGAGATTGGTTATTTATTTGATTGGATATATCACAGATTGATGGAAGTGGGAATTGTACGATTGGATGCCAATCCAGTGGTGCAGATGGATAGACCTACTATCAATATGTTTATTTCTAATTCATTAGTAATGTAGTATTAAAAATACCTTGAAGTTATTGGTGGGGGGGTGTAGAGAAACGAGTCACTGCGACGTGTGCTATGACTGCAACTTGATAGGGTTTGAAACAATAATTGGTTAGTACAATATCTGAGTGACCAAAGTCTACTCCACAGGTATAGATAGGAAGAACAAACACTGGAGAACGTGAATTTAATCTGAGTAATTTATTGAGTAAAGCTAATCACTCATATATATATAGTATAGTTGACCAATTAGTAGCAGGAAATGCAAAATACAGTAAAGGCTGAGTAAGGAGAGTTGTGTTCAGAGTTCGGGATAATCGAATAATAATAGGGTTACAGTAGTTTGAGAGGGAAAACTAATATAACGATCGTTAATGGGTATGTGAAAAGCTCGCAATTTGAGCAATGCCAATACCATAGTTACTAAATGTTTAATCAGATGCCGTTTAGCCATAAGGGACTAGATATCACGAAGAACAGATTAGATAGATTTTGATTTCCCATTCTTTCCTCCTAAATAACAGGTTTACTGAGCGAGTACTAAATGGTAACATTATAATATTAATGCTAACTTACTATCATATACACCTGGAGAGGCTGGTAGCGTTAACTGGAAGATCAAGCCTGATAGAAAAAAGCAAATATTCATTTGGTTTAAAGGGATATTAACAACGGCCAATCAGGTGATGACGTTGTAGTGACCCAGATGAGCTCTTGAAAAAATCAACTTTTAAATTTCACTTCTCTTTGCGTGTGCATGTTTCATGCATGGTTAAACTTCCTCTCGCCCTCTCACAGTTTGCTTGAACCGGTTACACATATTGGATTTAACTGGACCCAGCTGCAGTATTATACATCTAACATATCGACTTCTTATATTCTATGCATCTGATTACTGGTATATATGCTTGAAATTAAATTGAGTAATCACTCCAAGGTTATCTGAGAATTGTAACCTAAGTAACTACGATTCAACATCGCCATTTCACGTAATCAGCGTTGCTAGTGGTTTTATTGTCATCCTATTATTACATTTTACACTACGTTTACCATTCAAACCATTGGGCACAATATCCTTATAATCCTTTTCACCCTTTTACAAAAAAAATTCATCAGTTAATTACACTTTTCAATTTCTACACGATTAGACCTTAACTGTAAGGTGTATAAACAAAATGAAACAAAAGTCTACCCACTGTCGATAGTTGTTTATTTCAAAACACCGCCTTAAGTTGATTTTAGCCAATCAGAAAGCAGGTCATAAAATGGTTAGAAGTAAACAAAAAATTATAATGACAATTAAAAATGCCATAAAACTACATAAATCTATAATAAAAGGTAAGTAATTTATCTAAAAATAAGAAGATGTTACAATTAAGTAATTGTATAACGCCAAAGAAGCAGCTCTTATTGTAATCTGACCCTAAACACAATCTTGCAAATGTAAGTTATTATACTAATTTCTACTTAAACGTAACCATGTTAGTAAATGTAAACCTAGCCGTAATCTAACCTTAAATCCTGATTGTTAAATGTTCTCCTAAACAGGAACTCTAATCAGCACCCTCTTTCCTCCCCCCTCCCACTATTCTCAATAATCGCAAGCCTGAAACCTAGTATTAAGCTTAAATATCAACAGTTAAACGTTCACTAATTTAACAATCAATCTACCTATTTCATATATACGCTGTGACCCTGTAACAACCTTCTAAGACATTATTAATCCAAACTTGTAAACCATGTATATTATTCAAAAATCAACAATTTGAGCTGTGGTGTTATTAGTCATAACTTCAATGTCAGATAACCTTGTGGTGGTTTATGTTCTTCATTAAGTCATATTAGAATTTTTAAGTGAACTGATATTCCCTGTGTGTTTTGAATTAGTTGCATTCACCTTTACAATCTGTAACGATGAAAATGACTTCTGTTAAGATTTAAATAATGGGATGGAAGTTAGACTATAGTGTAACTACTGGGTGACTCGTTAAAATGACATCAAGGTTCATCAGAAAACAAATGATAAGAAATAGCTGGTTCTTCAGATGGAAACTAATTTGAGATAGAGATTATAGTTGAGATAGGATTAGTTGTATTATACCAACCTATGAAAACATCTAATAAGAAGACTAAATACTAATTCATAAACAAAGAAATATCTGGGTTACAAATGTGTATCATTATTTTAAATGCTAAATAAAAACAACTGTAATCATATACTAAACAACATCCAACACTTAAACCTTAAACTCAATTTCATAGCCCTTCCATTTACTGCGATTATAAGTTAACCATAAAACATAATCCTACATTAAACATCCTTATAAAGGCATTATTAGTACATACTTATCACATTTCGACATAAGTAAATTCAATCCCTTCCTATCCACAATTATCACCTGTAGCGGTAAATAATTTGCAAAATAAATATTTACATAAGTCCTCGACAGTGATGCTAACCTTGTCTGTTTTAGCGGACACGACTAGCTGAAGGCGCTCGGTCACGCATCATTACCAGATCACGTCACGACGCACCATGGGAAACACCTCTCTCTCTCTCTAGTTTGCCAGCTTAGACGTTGTTATCCCATTAACACTTTATTCACGATCAAATATAAATTCTCCTCCATCCTCCATCGCCTTCTGATTTATTCTCATCCGTACGAGTGGGTTCAATCATTAGAAGTTGCCCTGGTAATACCGCGAACGTAACTTTGTCATATATCGGGTGCACTTCATTAGTGAGCACCACGTGATCTGGACACCATCATAACTGTGAGTTTGTTCTTGCTTATAGTTTTTAACAGTATTTTTGGTGTGATTATTTATTTTTGCAGATTTCCACTGCATTTATTTTTATATTTGCATATACTGATACTTTCGCGATGACTGACCAAACTTCTAAGCTCATTAAGATTAGAACTCTCGCACCTCCAAACTTTCGGCTCACCCCTTTTTGGACAGAAAACATAGAAGCTTGGTTTTTCTACACAGAAGCCGAGTTTTTTGAGACCACGGCGTGACAGACCCACGCGTTCAAATCCTTGTCGTTGTAAGGTCACTTCCACGTGAATTGAACAGACACGTCATTACTTTCCTTTTCAGCCCTGACTGCCTAGAACCTTATGACCAGCTCAAAAGATCAATTCTCAAACGCGGAGACTTATCCGATAGACAACGTCTTGATGAGTTGTTTCACGCTATCGAGCTAGGTAGTGGTTCAGCGACGGAGGAGTGATTGGTCAACGCACCTTCGACGAAGGTCTATTCCGTCAACTCTTCTTATCAAAACTGTCACGACAAGTACAAGCAGTTCTGGTAACGTTTAATAACAACCCAGTAGATGAACTAGCTTCATCTGCCGATCGAATTCTGGAGATCATCAGAACTCGCGACAATGAGGTTTATTCCATTACTGAAAAATCTCATGCCACCGAAAACGACATGACGAAATTGTGTAATGTTCTTTCTTATTTCCATGTGTGTACTTCTTCTCTAAAACTTTTCTAAAGCCACATTGATTCAACACAGTGATTTAGTTCTACTGATTTCAATGTTTACACTTATTATATTAGCCACTGGATGATTATTCGAATTTCGCTATTGCCACTATTGTAACTGATTCAGTATCAAGCACAAAGGCTATATAGTACAGAATGGGAACGAGTAAACGAATTTCTTAGACGACCGCACATAATTTCCTAAAGGACCGATGAGAACGTTGGGCAGAAGTTGAACGTGAAATGCGTACAGTTGACAAACTTTTTATTATTTGGAGGAAGATGTGATTCTACCTTGCTTATACACTGTAATATTGTTACGTTGATTCTTAGAGTGTGACTAAGTTGATAAATAAAGATGGAAATACGTAAAACAAAAAGAGATGATTATAATTTTAGATGTCACTATCGTTGGTGTAGTAAACCTATTAGAACTATCTTATCTTTTTATGGTTCTAAGCTTACTTTACGACAAATGATGTTGTTACTGGTATACTGGCTATTAGGCTATCCAGTATCCAGTTTAGCTGCTTTCATTAAAGATAGTGAATTGACCACTATGTAGTGGTCTAGCTATTGTCGTAGCATGTGAACAAATATATTGACGACTTTGGAAATACCATTTGGTGAAGTCAGTAAAATTGTTTAAATAGATGTATGTTTGGTAATAAGACGTAAATATAAAAAAGGGGGTGGGAAGAAGTATGAGTGAAGAGTAGGTAAGTACTAATGTTTACTACATTGAACTGTTACAGGTTTTCGGCTTATGGAATAGATATACCTGTAATGGTCTCATTCAAACAGTAAAAATATCAAATGAAACGGACGTTAATACTACTAATAAGTAAACTGGTTCTACCTTGAAGGCTAATTCATACAGACGACTAGGGAGTGGTAAATACAGATGCCTTTTACGTTTAAATTACAAACATCACATCGAAGTACATAAGAAGTATTTTATGTATCTAGTGTCTGACGTTCATAATAATACCATGGAGTGTTTCAAGAGAAGACCAAGAAACTACTTGAATTCATACAATGGAATGAGAAGTTATTTAGTCATACGGATGAATTTCTTTGTCGTAAATTCTTTGGTTTAAAAAGCAGTAACATGAATTCTAATCTATGATTTATGTATTAACTATGTGTAAACTATATGTTCAATGCAGAATGTTTATATTCATTCTCTTCTATCCAAAGAAGCTATTCGCTTCTATATACCGCCTTTATATGAGCTTATTGTGGTTGATGAATCTCTACTTCGGTTTGATTTACAATGGTAATTAGCGCTACATTCAGGAATACCAATGAAAATGAAAACAGCATTTATGTTGTGAGTTAATCTTAAAAAGGAGATTTAAATAGTCTTTTTAAAACTAGGGCTTGCATTAAGGAGTATAGCATGGAATTGATATATATTACCAAGAGTTGATTACAAGATTGCTACTTCAAGTTAGGGTTGGAGTTATAACACGAACCACATAGAAAATAGTGTTTACGAATAGTTGTTAGTAAGTGGGTATAGGATTTCGAAACTTTATCAGAGTAAAACTCATTGTATTATGCTTTTCCCATAGAAACCCTGAGGAAAACGAGATTTGTAATGAGGACCGTTAAATATATACATTCATATGTATGGTTTTTGTTTGGGACCACTGTGGTATGCATTCATCTATGGATAAATCTTTGCCTTTCAGTAAAAATTTTCGTAGTGGAAAAATATTACGATGAGTTTCCACTTCAAATTCTTTGGAAAACTATCTGATGAATTTTGGTTAACGTGAGTACTCTAATCATCGATTTTGTAACGTGACACTAGCTACACCATTACAAAACTGTTTCCTATCAAGTCAATTATATCCCTAGTTTAACAATCGAAATGTTTTCTAAATAAACTATTCAGTTAATAGTACTCTTTTCTTACTGGCTTACAGTAGTTGATGAAGTAACAGTTGATTAGATCTTTCACAAGACTGAATGTGGACGTTTCATTTATCGCTTTTCTCCTCCATGTATTTTACTGTAACCAAGTGTACTATGTCTTAATGTTAGGTCGATTGTTGTAGAGCTTTCTTAGCATGTATTATCATTTCATTTGCATAATAGTTAGCTCAGTAAAAATAGTATCTCATTGCAATCTAATTCAATCAATGTTAATTATTCCATAATGAATACAGTAAATAAGTTCATAGTTAGTTACTAGTTGACTTAGATTCATTCGTATACCTTGTGTATATAAATCTTTGAATAAAATAATAATCAACGCTGGGACTGAATCATCGATATGCACTGTTGAAGTGCCCTACACTAGAATGAAATATCTATCTAGTGTTCCCCAGTTCTCAATGGTACTCTGCTAACATCAATCTGTGACGAATTCAATCAACTAAAATTTAATACCAATCTCCATATACCACTTTAATTCATTTACAATATGCAATTAACCAATCACAATTTAGATTGTGAAACAACCAATGAAATTTCAAGATCAAAACTATTTGTTATCTATAAGGCTAGTCTATTGAATATTCACAATTTGAATTATCTTTACTAATTATTGTAAGCGAAGAAGAAGAAGAAGAAGAAAAAGAGGAACAATACATTTAGTAGAATAATGACAAATGTACAACAGCCTAACAATTTACTCGGACCTTCATTAATTCATAAAGGTGGTAGAGCGGTAAGTACGTTAAAGAATACCTTATTTATTATTATTATTATTGGTTTATATAAATGATCTAAGGTTATCTTCAACTTTATATATTGTAACCAACAGTATTGATCATTCTGCTATTCATCTAGTAATTGAATATTGTACATTAAAGTAAAATATTCTACAAGATATTTTATTTTAAAGAATTGAGGGTATCTTTCTTCAACTACGTCGTACTACAAACATATTATTGTGGTAAAGTCGAACTTAATGGATAAAAAATGTAAATATTATTGTGAAAGTTATGATTTTAAATGAAAGAAACTTATTGCATACTACACACTTTAATATGGATTACTCACTTATTAAATGAATATCAGCTTAATAGTGACTAACTTTAGGATGCTCCTGAAGCTCTACTGAGAAGTTGTGACTGATGGAGTTCAGAGTTGTTGGGAGTAAGACAGTTATCACCAATGGGAATGGGTAATCGTCCCATTATATATCACAAATGATGGAAGTGGGAATTTTATCTTTGGATGCCAGGCCCACTGCTGCCAAGAGTTAGTTGTTCGACAACCTGAAACTCCAAAGGGTAGAGTCTAAAGTATACACTACTGAGAAGTCCCATACTAGGACAAAACAGCTGTTCAGTACTCCTTGGTTTTCATTGGCACCCTACGAAACATCAATCTCCACAAGGCATTTCAATTTATTAGCAGAAATGACTAAAAATACTGATTACAATATGTTCAATACACCAAGAAAACATTATCAACAGCTTCATTGAGTAAATATTATTGGATCGTATAAGATAAATACTGAAATACTATTTCATCATTTTCATTACAGTGATATACAACACTGTAGATTGTGTCAAATTCTAACTTAATGTAGAACGTGTATGTAGATCATTCACAGTGAATTAGATATTCTACCGTTGTATTTTTCTTAAATGGGATCATTACCATTGTATATTGATAATATATGCATAGACAAATCATATTAAAAAGAATGAATAATTTACTTAAATTCTATATGTAAGGAGTTTATTAACTATAGAATTGAATATATCATTATCAACGTTTGTTATGATAATTTCAAATAAACTGAACATTGAATAGGTTGGTTAGCCTCTGTGGCCATACGTGTACCGTAAGCAGATTGCCTTGATATAGTGATGGTACACAAGTAATATTTAAGTTGGAGGCAATCCGTTCAGGGTGAACATATGACAACGGAGACTGACCAGTTTCAGTCCATTACAAATCAACCGGGAAAATACAAGCTTATTTTAATTACAAATATACTCGTTGCACAAGTGCGACTGTCCGAACACATTAGCCTAGTGGTGAAAGCGGTGGTGTTTGGCATGAAGAAGACTGAGTTCGAATCCTAGTGTGAATATCAACATTGGGAGGCAGGTACATCCAGCCAGTGAGTTCCAAATAGGACGAAACGCGCGTCCTGGATTCCGTTTGCCAGTCACAACCCAACTTAAGTATTAATTGAATAGGTTTTTTGTAAAAATGTGTGATACACGTGTATTTTTAAAATTCCAATAAGTAGAAATTGAAATTTTTGATGTTTCGCAGCTTAGTGTAAGTCACTTCTTCGGAGAAATGAATAACGGAATTGAATTAACACAAGATTAAATTATACACAATGAAACAAATTAAACTGTTAGTTTGATTGTGTCATGTCAAATCATTTGGTTTGAAGTGAGATATGTATGCATATGTTAGTGTGATGTGAAAGGAAAATATGTGAATATGTGAGAATGAAACTGTATGTATGTTCACATGAATGAAATTTGATGCACATTAATTGTGGTCGGTTGGATAGAATGTCCATGTTGAGTGAATAGAAAGGCCTTCCCTTTTTGTTGAGTGTAGTTGGATTTAACAAAGTGTGAAGCGCCTCAGCTATTCGTCTCTTCTTATAATTGGAAAAACCTTTTTGAATAGTTTGGATATTTTTAATGTCGATTTTATGGTTGTGATAGTGATAGCATGTACTGCTATTACTGATTTAATTTGTAATTTTTCAAGTTCAACAGGATTATTAGGAGGTTGTTTCGTGTAGCTTTCATATTCTTTGGCAAGAGTTATGATTTCTCGAGATGACTCTCCAATATAGAAAGCATCACAATCGACATAACGTAGCCTGTAGACACAATTTTGTGTAGAGGTTAAAAGGATCCTGTCCTTTATTTTAACTAATCCACCTCGAAGAGTGTTGGTAGTTTTGTAGAATGTTTGGAATCCATGTTGTTTTAGAATTCTTTGCAATTCATCTGTTGTGTCATATTGATAAGGTAGAACAATGGTACCATTCCACAACATTTCACTCGACTTATTATTAGTTAGTAGTATGTAGTCTCGTATTTGTAAATTTTTTAATGATAATGATTGTAAAATTATTAAATCGTAAGAGGCTGATTATATTTTTATATTCAGATTTCTTGTCATCTTTTGATGTAATGAGTTAATTGGCTTTTCTGAATAAGTTTAGAGCCAGGGATATTTTTGTACTGAATGAAAATGCTGAACGCAATCGATATATCGATTTGAATGTGTAGGTTTACGATAAATTCTCAGACTAAGAGTTCTATTCAAATTTCTTCTGAATGCCTAGACTGTTATTTTTCACCTCCGAATCAATGCTATATTGTCAGCATGTAGTATATGTTAATTAATCGGCAGTATGTTCAGTTGAATTGTATATTTATGGCTTCATATTATAATAATTTACTGAACTGAAGTGGTTTATGGCAATTGGTAATAAGATTTAATTCACTTAATTCATCATCATGTTGGTATGATAGCATTGACAGCAGGTGAGCAGTGGACAGCTACTTTCCTCTGGTATGGAACTACTTAGCAGTGCATACTCTAGATTCTGACCCTGAGGCTTCAGGTTAGTAAACATCTAACCTTCTGTATCATTGAGCCGACCAATATAAAATGATAGAATTCATACTCCTATGGCACTTTATCAACATCAATCTGTGATGGATTAAATGAACCAAAACCTAACACCAATTTCAAGGAACAACCTCAATTCATTTAGAATAATTACCTTCAAGAGGTAAACTTCAGAATGTTTCTGAAGCTTTAGTGACAAGTCATGACTAGTGGAGTTCTGATTGGTTGTGAGTGAGACAGTTGCAACCAATGACAATGGGTAATCGTTGCGCTATACTACACATTGATGGAAGTGAGAAAACTACCACTAGACATTGGTTATTCCAATGATACAGAAGGTTAGATGTTCACCAACCTGAAGCTCCTGGGGTGGAAAAGTCCCATACTAGGACGAAACAGATGTCTTGTGCTCCCTGGTTTTCAGTGGTGCCCTGCTACAATCAGTCTGTGAGAAATTCAGTCAACTAATATTTAACTGTTTTGTTATCTTTTCTTTTGTCATGTGAAACAATTTTCAAGTCTTGAAAAGAAATAAAAATCTGTTCATGATTGATGTACCAGATCTAGCGCTGAGTCACTCCCTAACCATTGAAAACGTATTTAATAATTATGTAATCATATTAATGATGGATTAATGTAGAGGCCATTTCTGACAAGTATAGGTAAGATATTTGTAAACTTTAAAACCATCAGTCACTGCCCAGTGATTAATCAGTGTAAGCATATCAATTTTATGGGATACTGTTTCCTACTTAAATAACTTATAACATCTTAGAGATTGTAGACTTGAATTTCTTGGATTCGAATGCATCTTAATGAGCATCAGTCTTACTTTAACCATAGATGTATCATGTTTTCATTCCATTTTTATACATAAATTCATTTTTGTGATAACTCAGATGTGACCTAAACCGATCACGAAACTTCGAATAAGACTTCAATATTTATTTATTAGCAAATTTTATTCAATAAATCATAATTAGTATAAAATCATTTCGTATTATTTATAATCTATAATCTTTCCCTTTAGCATAATTTAACAGTAAAAGAGATTGTAATTGGATGTTGTGAAGATTGTTGAATGTCAATTTGATATTGCGAATTGATCTGTTGTAGACAACCATTGACCATCTGTAAGCACTGGACAACGGTTACATCCAAGTATGAAACTCTTCAGCAGTAAGTAATCACTACTGTATCATGGATCGAGACCAGGACACTCTAGCTCCACAGAAGACACTTTACTATTAGACCACTGAGTCGGCTCCCAACGGTTGATTGTGAAATTCAGTGCGCAAGCTTATCTATTGCCATCGGTGGGTAACTGACTCACACCCGACACGGTTAAACTCCACTGTTCATGTTAAAGCGATTCTTTATCTTGACACATATACTGATAGATATAAAGTGATCTTCAGCGTTTAACACCCTTTCAATTTAGTCTAATGAAGCTGTTTTACCCATAGAGTGTTAATAAGATTATTGAATGAAAGTTTCATGTCAAAAACTGACATTGTTTAGGCAACCATAGGTTTGATCCGTGATGATAACTCGGTGTTGAGGAGTACCATACTAAAGAGATGCATTATGTTTATGTTTATGAAATTACAAAAAGAATGAATATCTTTAGATTCCCCATAATAAACTAAATCAAGCAAAGATCATAGCTGGTCTACTTCACTGACAATATGCTTCCTCATGATCCATGTTTATAGTATTTCATTAGTCAAATTTACTAATGGTGAAAATATAATGATGTTATTTAGCTTCTTTGTTAACTAGGATAAATACAAGAACAATAAGATAAATAGGATGAATTGGTCTTCTTTTATTTGGTTCTTACTAACTTAGTACTGGACGTAATATTTCAAAAATATTGAGCAGAATGTTGGATTGGTTGATTACTGTCCTTTGTAGTGTTGATCAGATTTCATCGATTTAATTATAATGTGATTTCTAGTCTAAGTGACTCGTCATCAGTGGCACAATATAAAGATAGAAGGGGGTTTGGAAATAGTCAGTAGTAAACCCCGAACTTAGGTTTCGTGCTATTTAAGACTCGTCACCAAAATATACCTCAAACCTTTTGAGGCAGCTCATACTCCCCTCATGATTTGATCCAGGGTCACCCAGTTTCACAGTCTGTGACCAATATTACTGACCTATTCTAGCTGCATTTGACCCTAAGGTCACTGTGTTGTAAGTATAAACAAGATGAAAAAATAGGATCTAACAACATCAGTAAGGATGGTCAAAAAAAATAATATGATAACCTTTAGGTAATTACGCAATAATAATATTTTAGTATTACTCATATTACTGTAGTTGAATCTTCACTTTACATTTTTCCGTAGATGTTGTTACATTATTTTCAAGTGTTTCATTTGGCGCCAACAATGAACTGGAAGAGAGAAAGAATAAACACTCGAGACAAACAACATAACGATTCATTTCATCTCATCCAGTTCTCATCAACTGCTCACAACCTACAATATTTCAAAATTAATTATCACAAAATAAATAATTCACATACATATTACTCAGAAATCATTACGTGTATAACATCATCATAATGAATTGAAGATGCAAAAGTATGCTTCATTGAACTGAACAGTAACTGACGTTCGCCAATCTGAATCCCATGGATTAGAATCTATGGTATGCACTGTTAACCAGTCCCATACTAAAACGAAACAGCTGTCCAATCCTCCATGGTTTTCAATAATACTCTGATAACATCAATTTATAATGAAGTCGAGTAATTAAATTTGCTTAGTAGGTGAAAGTTCGTGAATAACAGAAAAATGTCAAACTTGTAGAGTTACAGATTTCAATCAATTACATAACAGAAGAGTTGAAAACAAGTGAATGTGTGAGTTTACACCAGTCAATTTCAAGAAGTAGGATGGTGAGGTTGAAAGGATTGAAGGATGATGCTGTTGAAATAAGTAAATCGCTGTTAAGAAAAAAAGTAAATGATACAGTCAAATGACGACGATATTGCCATGGAAAGAAGCAACCGTAGAACTAACAGTTAGCCAAAGTCTTTTTTTCAACCTCAATTTATAGGCGATGGAACCTCATTGATAATCAGTGGAAAACTAACAGCTGCCCTAAGCAACATGCATCCTGCAGTTTGCCTGATGGTCATATGCAAAATAATATGTTATTTATCGCAATCAATAACTGATGGGTGCCCCTTTATTGTTACCGCCAAATGAATTTATAAGTTTTCGTGAATCTGCCAAGGCAGTTACATCAGTAGAAGAGAAAGTCGGGCATACATTCGATTCTAAAATCACATTAGAAAGAATCTTTTAGTAAGCAATTTGAAAATATTAAATACTACTACCTCAAGACATTTCCTTGATACTGAGCACAGAATTGATACTTTAAAATCATTCAAAATAATTAATGTGTAATCGATCAATGGGAAGACACAAGATTATTTTAATTACATAAATACCCGTTGCCCTAGTGTGACTGGGTGGACACAGTAGCCTAGTGGTGAAAGCGGCGGTGTTTGGCACGAAGCAGACTGAGTTCCAATCCAAGTTTGAGCATCAACATTAGGATGCAGGTACATGCAGCCAATGAGTTCCGAATAGGACGAAACGTGCGTCCTGGATTCAACTTACCAGTCATAATCCAACCTAAATATTACTTGAGTACTATCGCTATATCGAAGCAATCCGCTTAGGATGCACATATGGCAACAGAGGCTGACCAGTTTTAGTTCATTAAAAACCAACGGGAAAATACAGAAATATTCTGATCACAAGTTCAACTTCATTCAAAATCCACCTATGCCGTAGCCATCAAACTACTGAAAATACATTACGAATTCGTAAAGTACCACTTGTCAATCTCATCGTTCCATGGCAATATCGTCGTCATTTGACTGTATCATTTACTTTTTTTCTTTACAGCGATTTACTTATTTCAACAGCATCATCCTTCAATCCTTTCAACCTCACCATCCTACTTCTTGAAATTGACTGGTGTAAACTCACACATTCACTTGTTTTCAACTCTTCTGTTATGTAATTGATTGAAATCTGTAACTCTACAAGTTTGACATTTTTCTGTTATTCACGAACTTTCACCTACTAAGCAAATTTAATTACTCGACTTCATTATAAATTGATGTTATCAGAGTATTATTGAAAACCATGGAGGATTGGACAGCTGTTTCGTTTTAGTATGGGACTGGTTAACAGTGCATACCATAGATTCTAATCCATGGGATTCAGATTGGCGAACGTCAGTTACTGTTCAGTTCAATGAAGCATACTTTTGCATCTTCAATTCATTATGATGATGTTATACACGTAATGATTTCTGAGTAATATGTATGTGAATTATTTATTTTGTGATAATTAATTTTGAAATATTGTAGGTTGTGAGCAGTTGATGAGAACTGGATGAGATGAAATGAATCGTCATGTTGTTCATCTCAAATGTTTATTCTTTCGTTGTTTAAAAATCGTTTTCGTGTACTAGACGAAATAAAATTAACTTAATCAATTCATTAACATACAATAACTACCATATCATTTCCATGCTTAATGATTTCATTTAATATGTAACATAATTTCAATCTTTCAATCAATATGTTTTACTGTTCACTGTTAAATTGAATACAAACTCTATCTATTCAGTTTTATTTAGTAAGGATACCATGGTGATAAGTTAATCATGTAAACTTAAATAAAAGAATCACTTATTCATTTTATTGAATATTGAATTTAAATGTTTATTGATAGTTGAAAGATTAGAACATGTTATTTATACAATTCAATTAAGAAAGCTATAAATATCATTGATTCGGTATACACTATAGTGTATTCATAGAATGTAATATATTGAAATTAGGATAAGTTTGTATTTTTTCGTTGATTTGTATTGGACTGAAACTGGTCAGTCTCTGTTGCCACATGTGCATCCTTAGCGGATTGCCTCGATATAGCGTTATTACACAAGTTATATATTTAAGTTGGATTTTGACTGGCAAGTGGAATCCAGGAGTCACGTTTCGTCCTATTTGGGACTCATCGACTGGATGTACCTGCAGACTGAGTTCGAATCCTAGTGTGAACATCAACATTGGGATGCAGGTATATCCAGCCGATGAGTCACAAATAGGATGAAACGTGCGTCCTGGATTCCACTTTCCAGTCACAATCCAACTTAAATGTGATATATTGTATTTTGTTAACATGAATAATGAATATTTAGAATGAATTAAACTATACTATTGAATTTGATCGAGTGTAGGAAGTTGGAAGTAAATGAAGTATGATGTTGAAAAGAAAGACAATTCATTTTATACGGATTTTTGTCTAAAGTAGAACGAATAGATTTACAAAGTATAGGCATTGAGTGTATTTAAGACATATGAATGGTATATAATTGTAAGTAATCTCAATGAGTGAAATTAAAGAAATGCCAACATTTCGCTCAGCAAAATCTGGTCTAAGCATCTTCACGATGATAACTATGAAATAAAAATTCTCGAATAGGGGGGGGGGGTTATATGTTTCTATGATAGTAAAATCGTAAGCAGAGTATGAAAATGTTACATGTATCATTATGAGGTAACTAATATTGAAATGTTGTGAATGAAGGAAGGTGTATATTTCATGTGTTGTTGCATGTTCCAATCAGTTATACACACGTAACGAATGTAATGCTACATACGTAGGAGAAACGTCATGGTAGTTAAATGTAAGTGTGAAGAAACATTAACTTGTCTAAAGCATATTCCTAAATCCTTCGAAGATCTATAAACACTTAAAAACAAGTTGACAATAGTATTACATTAAATAGAAACAGGATACAGTATCAATTTTGACGGAACCAAAATTTATCAAGTATGTTTTCTTTTTTTCAAGAAAGATTAACATCTGAAGCCTTACATATATGTGCAAACTCCAATAATATAAATTGACGAGATGGAGTACTATTAACTGCATCATGGCAACTAATGACTGGCAGATGAATTCACATACTTTAACATTCAAACACATTCCGATTAGGATAAGCTTGTATTTTCCCGTTGATTTGCAATTGATTGAAACTAGTCAGTCTTTGTTGCCATATATGCCGCAGGTACATCCAGCCGATAAGTCTAAAATAGGATGAGACGCGCGTCCTGGATTCCATTTGCTAGTCACAATCCAACTTAAATATAACATTCCAATTACTTATTTATTCTCTTTTGAATTATTTAGTCTAATTACCCAGTTCAGCCACTTACCGGTTACAAATATACATTCATCTTTTGACTCATAATTATCACCACATCGATTTACTATCACTCAAATTTACATGATTTGACACACCGATCTACAGATTGTTCATCCCTTTCAGCTTAGAATAATGTATATGCAAAATGTGATTGTAATCTGTACCTTCCTTCATTCATAACATATCAAAATTAGTTACTTCATAATGATACATGTAACAATTTCATACTCTGTTTACGATCGGACATTCATAAAGACATTTAACCCCATATTTACATTTATATTCAACAGATTTTAGTTTATGGTTATCTCCTTGAAGAAGCTTGAACCAGCTGTTGCTGAGCGAAAATGTTGACATTTCTTTAATTTCACTCACTAAGATTATTTATGTGGTTGATGTTAATTTGTATTTTCAATAAGAATGTTAATACCTTATATGACACATATTAATATTTGCTGTATGTTTCCCAGCTATGATCTAGTTTTATACTACTTGAAAGTATTTACTAATGATGACTAGTAACATCTATTCTAGTAGAATAATCAATAAGGTAATCATTCAATTATTATATAAGTTGGATTGTGACTGGCAAGTAGAATCCAGGACGCGCGTTTCGTCCTATTTGGGACTCATCGGCTGGCCAACTTCAGTCTATAACAAATCAACGGGAATATACAAGTTTATCCTAATAATTAATCATTCAATAGTAAAAGAAGAAACCTTATTTAACATTATTTGACTGTGGTTTATGAACCTTTATGATGATAGTTTAAGAAATGATAACATCTAGAAAGGTTAACAAACAGAATATGCTTGCAACCCTATCGTCATTCAAACTGGGCAATGATAATATGAGATTACCTCTCATTATACAATAAGTCAAAGATAATAAATCTAAACTTTTATTTCCTTCTTCATTTGAAACTATAAAGAGTTCATTGAACACATTCAGAAATGTCTTCATATTTGATTAAATAAAGCCATATTATTTAGATAGGATATTAAATTTGAAAAGTATTTTCGTCAGATAACTTAAAGCTTCTATGAAGTGATCAGAACACTTACAACCGGCTTAGCAACAAATTCATTTCAATCTTTAGATATTTTCCAGTTGTTACTTATAATTTGAATCTGAATCCTTTATTGCAAAAGTATTCCATCATTTGTGTATTGTTGACTATTTTCATGGTCGATTTGCATCAGTATACTCATATTACAGTTTATTTCAAAACTCCAAATTTTGTACGATTTAACTAAATCATCAGCTGGAGTGCACACTAGTGAGTAGTTCCACACTAAAACGAATCAGCTGTCCAGTGCTTCCTGGTTTTCTGTGGTACCCTGCCAACATCAATCTGGGATATATTTAATCAAATAATTCATTTAAGTTAGTCAGGAGTTGTATCATAGCGGCGTCATTATGTATAACCCTCTTCAAAGTGTTATGTTGTTTGCAAATAAGGGTGACGATAATCATCATTAACATATAATTGCTACAATAGTGGGAAATGATTGTATCGAAGGTGATATATTAATTAATTAGTTGCTCGATTTGATTGTGTTCCGGTGTTAGCTACTCATAACTCTGATTGATTAATGACCTCCCCCCCCACTGCTCCAAGGAACGGATACCAGAAAAACTAGTTAGCAATTATGCGTCCTTTTAAATAACAGAATAACACACATATTTACAAAGTACTTAACGCAAAATAAGCATGATCATAGTTCATGGATGTATAGATATTGACCTCGTTGGTCATTCAGAAACTTATTTAATTGGGACAGTAATATCAGCCTTACTGATGTCTCAGCATATCAATAACAGGAATACGAGGTCATATGGTACTCCACTACATGTCCATGTTTACAATGTAACTCGAAGTCAATTTGTTTCATGCCAAACTCCACCGCATTCATCACTAGTCTACTAAATTTAAACAGTCACATTTGTACAACGTGTATGTATATATAATTCAAGTGTGTTTGCATCCTCAGTGATAATATCTAAAAATATAAAATTAATTGATTCGATACTGATGAATGCCAACTAACAGAGATAACCTCATCAAACCAACGTTTCATTTGGACTACTTCTATCCCCCCCCATATAAATTGAATAAATAAAATAAATTTCTAAATTAACACTTTAATTAAATGTCCTAAGAGTCTAGTCACCTTTACTATTTAACCTTAATTTACTACTATCAAAATTACTTAAATCTATTTCTATGAAAATTAATAAATAGTACAGTTTACATACTTTTATTATGAGTATCGTAATAAAAAAAAAACGAATTGTCCTTAACAGGTATTGATCTCATTGTAAATTTAATCACTACTATCAATACTACTACTATTACTACTAATACTATAGTAATAATAAGAGTAGTATAGTAATAATAATAGTAGTAATAATAATAGTAGTAATAATAATAGTAGTAATAATAATAGTAGTAATAATAATAGTAGTAATAATAATAGTAGTAATAATAATAGTAGTAATAATAATAGTAGTAATAATAATAGTAGTAATAATAATAGTAGTAATAATAATAGTAGTAATAATAATAGTAGTAATAATAATAGTAGTAATAATAATAGTAGTAATAATAATAGTAGTAATAATAATAGTAGTAATAATAATAGTAGTAATAATAATAGTAGTAATAATAATAGTAGTAATAATAATAGTAGTAATAATAATAGTAGTAATAATAATAGTAGTAATAATAATAGTAGTAATAATAATAGTAGTAATAATAATAGTAGTAATAATAATAGTAGTAATAATAATAGTAGTAATAATAATAGTAGTAATAATAATAGTAGTAATAATAATAGTAGTAATAATAATAGTAGTAATAATAATAGTAGTAATAATAATAGTAGTATAATAATAATAATAATGGACTACTATACAACTATAGTATTACTATTATTATTATTATTGTTATTATTACAGATAAGTACCGAATGGTTTACTAATTTGAATTTTATACCAGTCACATTAGACTGGTTACCTTATTATAATAGAATTGTAGACATCATTATAAATCATTAAAAAGAATGATGTACTTCATGAATGAAAAGAAAACAATCTATGAATGAAATAAAGCAATTTGATTGTTGAATACCTTCATTTAAGTACTTGTTGAACTTTTCAGTCAAATAATAGTTAGTCATATGATTGTCATATATATATATATATATATATATATATATATATATATATATGTACAAATATATCACTGAACGTCATAGTGAACTGTTACTATATTAGAAAGCAGGGTAAGTGAAGATTCAATAAGTTACTGTATTCATTTAATGTGTTGCTTAAAAGTTATTTCTTTGGAAAAAGTTGAATAACACTAGAATGATTGAATATGTCACAGATTGATGTTGGCAGAGTAAATTAAAATTAGGGAGCACTGGACAGCTGTGGACGTGGGAATTCTACCATTGGGTGCAGACCCAGTAGTGCAGAGGGTTAAGCATTTGTCGTCAACCTAAAGCTCTTGCTATAGAGCCTGAAGTGTGTTTTGCTGAAGAGTTCCACAACAGAACGAAACAGCTATCCAGTACGCCTTGGTTTTCAATGGTACCCTACCAACATTAATTTGTGATATATTCAATCAACTAGGCTTAATAACATTCTACACTAACCATCTCTGTTAGATAATTGTCTATAATAAAGTAGAGTGACATTACATCACTTACCAAAATGCTCAAAAGTAGTCACATTTTTCAAAAGTCAAATAAAATGAAGTGGGGTAGGAGTGGAGTTATCATAATTTATCCAGTAACTATCGAAGTTGTCGGAAGTTAAATGAACTTCCCAAGTATCGGATGTAATAAGTCAAAGTAAGAGTTTTAAGAAATGCATTTCTTATTTAGCTCTCTTTTTTTTTCCTTTTTCACACGTTCTAATTGTTCTATTAGTTATCATCACCATCTATTCTTTACGTTCTTAGTATCCAACGCATTTGTAATTATGTTTTACAGCTATTCTATTACATTAATAAAAGAGCTTCATTCACATCATTCTAAAGTATTTCCAACCGTCTCTCATTACGTAATCACTTAAACTCTCTGATCACTATTTTGTTTTCTGGTACTTTCGTTTGTATCAGACATATATATATGTATATATATATATATACATGGTTACAATATTGTCTCCAACATGTTAGTTATCATGACATATCAAGCATGTTCTATATAATTCGAATTTCGAGCAAGTACAACCATTCTCATGAGTTTGTTTAACTTTGTTTCAAATATTAATTTTGTAAAAGAGTATCATTCCTGATTGTATACTGCATTTGATGAGAAAGCAACCAAATAAAATTAATCGTCATTTTGTTCTTCACAAATATTTGTTTTTGCTTTTTTGGAAATTATGGATTGTATTCTCTAACTAATCTATAAATAGTAACTGAGTGTACGATAAGGATTTGTCTTACGCCATGTTTATGTACATCATTAGGTTTACTTTCTCTTATGCAGCAGGGTAAATTAGTAGTAGAAAGCGTCCGTACTTCCAAACGCATTTCCAAACACTTTTCAGTCTAGTTTTCTAAATGGTAACATAATAGCCTATATAGTTCATCTCTAGAGTATTTAGTATGTATCTAGTATGCCTCTATTCTAAGTAGGGCAACATGCATTGATTGTCTGTAACGTTTCTATTACTCCCTAAGAATATTGTTTACAGGATTCTCAGACACTACATATAACGATATCATTTACATCATCTATAATGAATGAAACAATACATAACAACATGTATCAACATAAAATAATTAGTTCTAGATAACTTCAACACTTTACAATGTAATGACAATTACTCTTTTATATGTACAATTTATTCATTCATAGAATAAACATCAAAGACAACAAACTCAACTAGTAAATGTGTTAGGATAAACTTGTATATTCCCGTTGATTTGTTATAGACTGAAGCTGGTCACTCATTGTTGCTATACGTGCATCCTGAGCGGATTGCCTCGATATAGCGAATTTTTCACAAGTATTATATAAGTTGGATTGTGACTGGCAAGTGGAATCCAGGACGCGCGTTTCGTCCTATAGTCTAGTGGTGAACGCAGTGGCGTTCGACACGAAACGGACTGAGTTCGAATCCCAGTGTGAACATCAACATTGGGATACAGGTACATCCAGCCGATGGGTCCCAAATAGGACGAAATGCGCGTCCTGAATTCCACTTACCAGTCACATTTCAACTTATATATTAAATGTGTTTCTAAGTGAATATTTTCAATCGATAGTTTAAATGTTTGCCAAAAAGAAATTCAGTTTCTTTTTCAGTTTACAACATGATTAATTTTATCATTTGAACTAGTGAATAATACATTTTACATTGAATTAATCACAATTAGGGGAGTTTGTAGAGTTAGTTAACTGTTTAATTTAATTTTCATATCACGAATTGATCTGAATCAGACAACCATTGATCACCTGGAAGCACTGGATAGCTGTTTCGTCCTAGTATGGGACTCCTCAGCAGTGCGCATCCACGACCCCGTCGGGGATCGAACCCAGGACCTTCTGGCTCCGCGGCGAACGCTTAACCATTGGACCACTGAGTTGGTCCCCAACGGTTGATATTTCCAATTCAGCCAATTCATGATACATTGCGCGACCTCCTCTATGCCATTGGTGAGTTACTGCCTCACACCCGACACGGTTTTTGGTTGTCTGATTCAGATCAATTCGTGATATCAAAATTGAATTAAACATTGAATTAATCATTTATTTTCTTATAAATCAACGACAATATACATCAATATAGTGAATATATACAATACTACTACTACTACTACTACTACTACTACTACTACTACTACTACTACTACTACTACTACTACTACTACTACTACTACTACTACTACTACTACTACTACTACTACTACTACTACTACTACTACTACTACTACTACTACTACTACTACTACTACTACTACTACTACTACTACTACTACTACTACTACTACTACTACTACTACTACTACTACTACTACTACTACTACTACTACTACTACTACTACTACTACTACTACTACTACTACTACTACTACTACTACTACTACTACTACTACTACTACTACTACTACTACTACTACTACTACTACTACTACTACTACTACTACTACTACTACTACTACTACTACTACTACTACTACTACTACTACTACTACTACTACTACTACTACTACTACTACTACTACTACTACTACTACTACTACTACTACTACTACTACTACTACTACTACTACTACTACTACTACTACTACTACTACTACTACTATCACGAATTGATCTGAATCAGGACAACCATTGATCACCTGGAAGCACTGGATAGCTGTTTCGTCCTAGTATGGGACCTCCTCAGCAGTGCGCATCCACGACCCCGTCGGGGATCGAACCCAGGACCTTCTGGCTCCGCGGCGAACGCTTAACCATTGGACCACTGAGTTGGTCCCCAACGGTTGATATTTCCAATTCAGCCAATTCATGATACATTGCGCGACCTCCTCTATGCCATTGGTGAGTTACTGCCTCACACCCGACCCGGTTTTTGGTTGTCTGATTCAGATCAATTCGTGATATCAAAATTGAATTAAACATTGAATTAATCATTTATTTACTACTATATACTACTACTGAGTTGCTAAGTTACCAATTTAATGCATAGTGTACACTGAATGAAATCTAAGCTAATTTTATTCTACACTTATATTTTACAATATAAACTGACTACTTTTTTTTTTTTAATTTATTTCATTCTGTAAACTATATGACCTTTAAGAAATTATTCGTCTTAGTCTTAAAAAGTCATTACATATGCATATAGATTTGGTTGTTATATAATACAATGGATACAAAATAATATGCAAATTGTTTCTCTTTTTATTGATTTTTCTGCATATTAATATGATAAGATTAATTGAATATTGAATATTGAATATGAATATTCAAATATTGATTATTGTCTGTTAATTACTGACTAATTGATATCATTATACACTCTGATTGAACAATGATATTATATATGATAATGTTATGAAGTTATTACACTAGGTGATTAAAGAAAAGCAGCAAATTTTCAGAATTGTGTTTTGGAGGACTATTCTCATTATTTTATTTATGAGTAATGTAATCATTTTATTTCTATGACTGTTACATTCCATTTACCCGGTTCTCCCGTTTAGTGTAATTATTCCTTGTATATTGTTTATTACTATGCGTACAAGTTCTCTCTATTCACTGACACTATTTCCTTTGTTCTGTATGAATATCAGATTCTTGATTGGTTTAATGTGTGGTCTGGTTTTATGTATATATAAAGGCATGATTAAAATATAATACGATCTCTCTCTCTCTCCGTTCTCTGGTACCTAATTCTGGTTCTCCATTGTTGGCCTGGGGAGGGGGTGAATGGGCTTAAGTCAGTTGCGCATTATCAGCTTGGCACATCTCATTGGCGTTCGCTACAACCAACCCCCAAAACCTCCTCCTTCCTTTCTTCACATCATAACAAGTGTAGCGAATGATAAACACGATGTGTGAAAATATGAATTTGTTTAAAGTGTTTAGATATGATTATCATAGGTTACAAAGGATAATGTTCAGGACATGCTATTAATTATATCATTCAAATGTATTTTATATTAGATGATTAAGTTAAACAAAAAGTTAGGACTTCTGAAGTATTCACTTTAGATGATACTCACAACTTAGAGATAATTATTGTTGTTTGAATTCAACATCCTTATTTTATATTTAAGTTGGATTGTGACTGGTAAGTGGAATTCAGAACGCGCGTTTCGTCCTATTTGGGACTCATTAGCTAGATGTACCTGTATCCCAATGTTGATGTTCACACTGAGATTCGAGCTCACTCCTTTTCCTGTCGAACGCCTCCGTGTTTACCACTAGACTACTGAGTCCAGATAGCCACACTTGTGCAACGAGAGCGTTGGTATTAAGATGAACTTGTATTTTCCCGTTGATTTGTTATAGACTGAAGCTGGTCAGTCTCTGTTGCTATATGTGCATCCTGAGCGGATTGCCTCGATATAGCAAATTACTCACAAGTATTATATAAGTTGCACTGTCACTGGCAAGTGGGATCCAGGACGCGCGTTTCTTTCTATTTAGGACTCATTGGCTGGATGTACCTGTATCCCATTTTTGATGTTCACAGTGGGATTCACAGTGAATAATTCGCTATATCGAGGCAATCCGCTCAGAATGCATATATAGGAACATAAACAAACCAGTTTGAGTCTTATCGTATATGTTATAGAATTTCTTAGTAATAAATAAGGAAGTTAAAAAACCAATCAGTAATCTGACGGTTAAATGTTCACGAGAAGACTTTGGGGTTATAGTATTATGGATATATGCTGTTGAGAAGTTACTGATAAGTACAATAAACGGTTCGGTACTATTTAGTTGTCTAGTCCAGGTCATATCTTCAATATATATAGGAATTACTGAAATGATCCAAACAGTTGAACTCACTAGTCAATGTGAAAATTCTAGAACAAAATAAACAGAACACATGAAATTAAGTTACTTAATGGTAATTACGAAAATAGATAAATCATTCATGAAATAAGTAAATCTCATGAAAATTATACAAGAATAGGTGAGGAAGGTGGGGTGGAGGTGAAAAGTTTATAATTAACAGCAAGGAATTTAGCGGTGAGAACTAATGTTACTAGGATAATAATACGAAAGTGATAATTGTATCATTTCGGGTGCAAAAGTTATGTGATGGCTTCTTCATACCTTTGACCTTGGCTAGCAGCGAAAAATGTATCTTAAATTGTTTTGTTAAACTGAATTTTAATGTGTAAACGTAAACAAAATTTCTCTTCACTCAAAATACTACTCAATAACTCCTTATTAAGTAGTTTATTATTTGTCAGATAAAAGATTCTTTAAACACACTTCAATGAGAATAGAAAATTTAGTTTACTTCAGTAATGAGGATGTATACTTCTGAAGAGTTTCAAATAAAGATGAAATAACTGTTTAATGTTATTTGAATGCCGATAGATAGTCTTACTAAAGTCAGTTAGTTCTGCAAGGTATAAATAAACTGATATCGTTAGTCAATATGTCATTGTAATGACGGTGAAACAAATGATCTTCTAATGGCACTAACTTTTCCAATGAAATATTTATAATGATGAATTATTCAGTAGTGATGAACGATATATCTATCAAGACCTTATTTAGTATGAAATTCTATCGGTCAAGTCTCAATATAATCAATGTGACACAGAATAATAAGTTCTTTATCTTCAATGTAACATGTTTAGAAGTAATCAGCAGAAAGTTTTACTTGACGTACATTGCATGCTATTTGGCACTTATTATTTAACTACGCTTATAAACCTAAAAGACTTGTTGCTTTCTGGAAGGTAAGATTTGCTATTGAATGGCAATTAGCCGGAAGAAAATGCCACTTGCATCCTCAAGGTCAAAATGTCTTTCATTAAGCAAAATATCCGCATCATTGTCAAACATTTCATTCAGATCTGTTACTAAACGTCTCTGGAAACATTGTTATATCTGAACGCACCGGGGCGGCCGGTTATTATCGATTCTATTATCTGCCGAGCTACTGCCTGTTGCTAACACCTAGCCTTGCCCTAGTCTATTGTACAGACACAAGATCCGACCGATTATCAAGAAGTCCACTTGTTACTCACACGAATATATTATAACCAATAATACACAAGATATATATACACAAAGCCTGATCAATGTCATATGTCAGACACACCATATTAGCCAATCACATGTCTCTGTCCAGACTTGTCAAACATTCTAAAATTTGATCATTCAACAACTGTCGTTCGTCAGAATTGTGTATGGGGTAAGACATTACTGTGATATTCGGGTTGAAATAGGAGATTTTCTTTCCCACTGATCCACTGAACTAAACGTCAGTCTATAAAGTGCTGGAACACGATAAAAGTGCAGTCCTATACTAACAGGTGACCAAACTACGTCATTCATTTAGTTAGAATCCTGGAGCCAATATACACTATAAGTTTAAGATCAGGGCTTTCCAATTTCTATGTATATACTCTTCGTATTAACCAACATCGTACTAGATGTTTGCTTTCTTCCTCTCACATTTGTAAACAATACACCTTTAGAATAAAGACAAGGAATAGAAATTCCCTAGAAGAAGCTACATGTAGAAGGAGAGTGAAAACTCTCCACCCTTTGGTTTAAACAGATAATTTCAAGCGCCATATATAACAACAACTTAACTAATGAGTTTTCATGTAAGCAAAGTTATCTTTAATGAGTGATGCATGGAATATGAGATTTGCATAAAATAATTATCAGAAATATCACTGCCAGCATTTTCAAGTAATTGATATTTCAGAGCAGACAACAATTTTGAGAAAATACTTTTAATCTTCGGCGGGGTTGGTGGGAAAGGTGGAACCAAGAAGTTATTATATGAAAACTTTCGTATACTTTCGTAACAAGGCAAGAATAATAAATTCAAGAAGATGAAGTTATTTTAATACATTTGATAAGATTACATAATCATATTGCATAATTACACTAGTTAGAAGCAATATTGAATGATTCTATTTAACTTATTAATCTTTATTATTATTTTCTTTGTAAAGATGGATTCATTTTTAGATGCGTTTTTCGCTTTGGATACTGATAATCGTGAAGTTATATCATTAAATGATTTAAGTTCATACAATAGAAAGCATGGTCTACAAGATAGTTTCCCAGAAGTAAGTATATATATATATATATATGCATACATGAATTAATGATCCAAATTCATATGATATTTACTAGAAGGTAGTTTAAAACTAGTTGGCTGGAAATCCTGGATCGAAACTATTAGAAAGCATCATTTTCTTTGAGATTGTATGTACGCCTTGTTGGCATATGCTATAAAGCACGAAAATTAGTCCCAAGGATTTCTGTCAATTACATTCAAGCTACTTTCAATCTCAGTATAGTGTCAACTATGTTGAGTTATTTAGATTAGTGGTTAAATTTTAACTTGATAAAAAGGATTATGTCATCACTATAACATTTCAGTGGTCGCTACTCAGTGATCAATCAACGTATATATCAGATTGGAAAGACTATTTATTATTATAATTACTAGTTTGTTATTTCAAGAACATGATTATACTTCAATGAAGACCTCTCTTTTTAGAGAATTCATATTCTTAAAGCTGTACAATAACCAAAAGATTCATTCTTCCTCCTAATGATAATCAGTATTATGTATTATTAACAATAAACAAGTAAGCATAGTAACAATGTAGTTGTCAAGATACTGAGTATTCATCAATGCATCATAGAAGATGAACTAGACATTATAATTAAGAAAATAATAAGTTACATTACACATTGGGATAATAGTATTAATACTGAGCCGAAGTGTGTTCGAAAATGTTTCATGAGTACGTACCAGTTGTTATGTCGGACCATTAAAGGAAGGTGAAAAATTTTTAGAACTGTGTTTTAGAGGATCAGTTCATTTATTCTGGTCGTCAGTAATGTAAACACTACAATTCTATCAATGCTATGTTCCTCTTACCCTATCCTCCAGTTTAGCATATTTGCTGTTATTATATTGTCTCTTATTCTGGACTACAGTTAATAAGTTTGTGTACAAGTTACCCCACCCCATTCACTGCCACAATCTCTTCTGTTTCGTATTAGTGTAGAATTCCTAATTGGTTTGATGTGTGGTCGGATTTTGTGTGCATATATAAGGGCATGATTGAAATACAATACGACTGAATGGATTGGATTGTGTCTATTTGTCTCATAGATCGTTGTTTTCTCTATTCCGGCTTTGGGGACTGGTAGTCGCGAGGTAGACGTGTTCGTATACTGGTTGGAAATTATCAAGGGCACTGTGTATTTTTTCCAAAATACATAACACCAGTGACCCCACAATAGATTAAATTTAGAAATTTCAGAACTCACATTCAATGCTTAACTACTAGAACAACTAACAGTATTATCATTTTGCATAATTTTCTGAATGATAGTAGAAAAACTTCAGATAATTCTACGACAAACCTTTTTTTACTAAAAGTTGATCTCTAAGTTGGGTTGTCATTTATAGCAAAACTTTACTTGGAATGTACTTTTAAGCTGTCAGAAAAGACAAGGACGGAGGACAGAAAATAACGGAGAGTCGATCATTATGATAACGTCAACTGAAACAGAGAATTTTCAAAATAGAGCAATCAGTTGCTGTTACTTTTGCTTAGTAGTTAAGTTTGTCATACCTCTTTCCATTTATCAGTCAAAAAGCTGTAGTATGATCTACTTCTTGACGCATATCCATGACATTTATGTGTATGACACTTTACTGGGTAGATGAGAAGGCAAATACATTCATTTGTTATTTTTCATTATTAATATGACCTATCAACTTTACTGGCAAAACATATTGACCAATTAATTAATTTTCTATGAAACTGTAACAACGCTTTCTGAAAATAAGTGTCACCCCTCCAATACTTTCATATGTTAATTCAAAAGAAGGTTTTGTCATAGACTGATATGATCTGGGAAACTATTTTAAACTAGACTATAGTGGACAGAAGTTTCTTCTTTGTTTGGGATTCCTTAACAATCAGCATCTACTACCAAGCTCGACTTTCAGACAGCATAATGAGGATGCTACTTTGTGACCACTTAGCTGAGATTTCGTTTACTACATAATCAACCTCAATCATTTTGAGACTAATTATCAATGGTTACCGAATTGGCATCATTTCGTGATAGAACTCGTAGTCAGACTATATTAAAAACCGTTCAAAAATCAATTAGTTTTAAACTACTTAAATTTAAATAGTTGCTATCGCAAACAAATTAAAATAGTAAGCCATTTGGTGTAAACTCAATAGGCTAAAGACTAAGTGCTCATAACCAGAACAGAACGTATTGTAGATTTATAATTACTGACTTCTGTAGTGTCTCATACTAGGAAGAAAAAGCTCTTTAGAACTCCCCTCTGTCTTTTGTCTGTGTAATCATTATAAAACTATTATATCAAATTTCTAAGTCTTTTTCTCAGTGTTATGGACTGCAAATAGTCGTTCTGTACAACATCACCAGAGCATACTGTATGGTGTCTATTATTCTTATACTATACAAACTGTAAAATTAACTACTGTTGTTTTCCAGACCTTTCTTCGTCGTTTCGATGCTGAGAAAACTGGTGTTATAACATTGGATCAATATTGTAAAGCATTGGGTCTAGTTCCAAAAGAAGCGTAAGTTTACTTAAGAAGGAGTTAACATATTTTACATTAATACTTTTTATTATACAACAGCTATTTTATGATTATCATTCATGATTAAAATAGCCATTTTACTCTTATTCTAAGTACCAATATCAATTTATAGTAAGAAAGTACTACTAATAATAGACAAACTAATTACTGGAAGACATATTTTTATTCTTTGATGAATATAAAGTAATTGGAACAGTGACTAGCGAAGCAATCAAGGATGTTAGATTGTTGCGTATTATTCAAAATACAATAGTAGATAAATTTTAGATGAATGGAAAGTAAGTAAAACATGCTAAAATGAAGTAACTGATAAGCTTCAACTTGACGTATTTGGGTAAGTTAATGAATAGAAAGTACAACTTGTAAGTTACTTATTAGTGATATTCAAAGAACTCATTGTATGCTTATATACCCATTCTTCAACTCTATTTCTAACAATTAGTACTAACATTAAGTCTTAAACTATATCCATTTGTTACAATCAAACCTTAACTTTAACTTTAATTTAACGTTAACTCCAGTTTAGCCACAATTGTAAACCTAAGTGATAAAGTAAACTATTAATTTTGGCATTTTAATGTTGTAAATCTTTCACTTTTATCAATCACCATCTGCTTAGCTTAAATATCCTTTTGATCATTTAGAGTGACACTCAAACTCATCTATAAACTCCACTGTAACCATGACATACAACTACATTTAGTAACCATTGAACATTTTATTAGTTTAACACATAATATCAGTTAAATTTTTGTTTCTTTTTTGTTTTAATGATGAGTTTGACTACATAAAAATGAAGGTAACTTGTAGTTCAGATAGATTCAACATGTAGAAATGAAATAAATACTGATAACAATCTTTAGAACAACAATGAAGACTTCATAATTAAGCCGAGTAATTAAGAAAACACAACATCATCATGGTATGATTTGAACGTAATCAACCTTTACGTTCATAAGTAGTATAATTTTACAAGATTATAGATGTAATATGTATTCTGTATGTACACTGGTAAATTATACTTGGAAACTGTACAAATGCAGTCTTCAAGTAGCTTATTCAAATATATTCAGGTGAAAATTATTTGAAAAACAAAACATTATTTTATCATTATGTTATGACGCTAAGAAAAGAAGGACGAGGATGTTTTTGGTTGGTTGATGCGAACACCAATAAGATGCTTGCCTAGTTAAGAATGTACGATTGACCTAAGCCCATTCACCCCCCACCCCAGGCCAACGATAGGACAACCACAAGTGAGAGAACCGGAAGACTGAGAACTGAGAACCGGAGAATATAATATATTTTAATCATGCCTTTATATACACATGAAATCAGATCACACAGTAAGCCAATCATAAATCTAAGATTGATACAGAACAAAAGGAATAGTGGCAGTGAGTGGGGAGAACTTGCACACAATAAGGTAGACGTAGTTCATAGTTAATAAACAATGTACCAAGAGCAAATATACAAAACGAGAGAACCGGGCAAGGGGAACGTAACAGTCATAGAAATAAAATGTTAACGCTGTCCACAGTTATAATAAATGAAATAATGTTCAAAAGCACAGTTCTCGAAGACAGACAATCTTCGTTAGGTGCCCGGCATACCACATTAGGATGAACTTGTATATTTCTGTTGATTTGTTATAGACTGAAGCTTCATCCTAATCTCAATGCGCCCGTTGCACAAGTATAACTGTCTGGACTCAGTAGCCTAGTGGTGAACACAGTGGCATTCGATGCGAAACGGAGTGAGTCTGAATCTCACTGTGAACATCAACAATAGGGTTGTAGGTACATCCAGTCGATGAATCCCAATTAGGACGAAACGCGCGTCTGGAGTTCCACTTGCCATTCACAATCCAACTTAAATAGCTGTTTTACCAGTAAGTGAGAATCAACTTGATCCGTTACTAAGCAACAAAGAATCATGGCTACTGACAGAACAGACATTGTTGTTGAAAGCCATTGTTTCAATATCGTTATAATACAATCTGAGAATGATAACAAAAAATGTTTAGAAAAGTTGTGTCAATTGCATAAATCACTGTTTGTAGCTTAATTCATCTCCATGTAGAATATAAATTATACAAAAGAAGCTGTTGTTTTGTTCTGAAGCAGGAATTTCCAGTTCTTTAAACATATAATGAACAGTTTACATTGAGGTTGTAAGCTTTCTGTTCTAAGAGGTATGAAAAGTTGTCACCTACAAAATTGTAATTCAACCACAATATAATAGTGAATATGATTTAGTTTCATTAGTGTAACGTCATGAAAGAATCAGATTGGTCTCAATTTTTTAAATTGTTTCAAGGCGATTAGTTTTTTCTTTAAAATTGGCTACATTCTTGCCTACAATCTTCTTGTTCAGGATTAACTCCTTCAGTGTATGGAAATGTTAGAATACTGATATCATGGAGTTTAGTACTTTATAGTTTTCAGAGTCGTCTACAATCTCTGTGTAATACTGTTTGTTACTTACTTGATAATCAATAAACTTTATAAGTTATGTGAAGATACTGGTTAACAATGGCCAGTCTTCAAGGTATTCGATTTAAAACTTCATTCTTTTCAAATTTAACATCACAGTCTGTATTACTGAACATCATCAAAATATAGAAAAGTTATTAAACTTGATAAAATAAGAAATCCATCAACATACATAAAAAAGAATAGATATCGTAAGACTAATTAGGATAAACCAATGCGCCTGTTGCATAAATGCTACTATCCGGATTCAGTGCTGTAGTGGTGAATGCGATGGCGTTAAACACGAAACACATTGAGTTCGAATCGCATTGTGAACATTAACATTCAGATGTAGGTATATCCATCCGATGAGTCCCAAATAGGACGAAACGCACATCCTGGACTCCACTTTCTAGTCACAATCCAACTTATATAATCGTAAGACTAATCCCTGAAATACGTTAATTCACAGTCTTTTCAAGTAGTATAGTCATGAGTTGATTTCTACTACACTCAAATAAAAATTCTTGTGTTAATTCATTTAATTTGTTTTTTTTTTTAATCTGCATTTCATTGAAATTAAGTTGGAGTAAGAGAAGTAAGAGAATAAAGATAGTTAACGAAGAACAAAATAACTTTGTTTCACTTCATTTGGTTCTTATCAGTTGTATTCAGTATGCCATAAATTAAACTTTAACTCACTTGTTACTATGGCATTAACTGGAATTTTTTTTTAAAATATCACCGTGAAGTAATTGATTGTCTTAAAATAAAGTTAACTAGTTGAATAGAATACTATAAAAATACAAGTAGGATTCATGTAAACATTTCAGAATAGTACTTAGACTAGAAACTAAAGCATTAGGTCTTACTTATATAATTAGAATAAGCTTGTATTTTCCCGCTGATTTGTAATGGACTGAAACTGGTCAATTTCTGTTGCCATATGTGCATCCTGAGCGGATTGCCTCGATATAGCGTTATTACACAACAGAGACTGACCAGTTTCAGTCCATTACAAATCAGCGGGAAAATACAAGCTTATCCTAATTATATATATATATATATATATATATATATATATATACCCGTTGCACAAGTGTGACTGTCTGTACACAGTAGCCTAGTGGTGAACGCAGCGACGTTTGACACGAATCAGACTGAGTTCGAATCCCAGTGTGAACATCAACATTGGGATGCGGGTACATCCAGTCGATGAGTCCCAAATAGGACGAAATGCGCGTCCTGAATTCCACTTACCAGTCACAATCCAACTTCAATACATTAAGTCTTACTATCACAAATTAATACAAATCATCAAAACAACAATTCAGATTATAAACTAAGTGAATAATATGATGATGTAATTCAATGTTTGAAGTTGTTCATAATATTTTCAGTGATAAGTAAGTATGTTGTATACAGTACTTCCTTTTTGTATTTTTTTTTTTTGATTGATAATAACAGAAACTCTAATTGTTTCAGTGAATATACAGCACATTTTATTGTTTAACTCTTTCTATCCTGTTCCCTTTTTGATCTGATTTATAGAGTTGTTAGTGTTTATTAGTTTTCTAATTGAATGATAAATTACATTGATTTCACTATCTTTATTAAGTGATGATTGATGTGAATGTTGAAACTTCTAAAAAATTTTTGATTTTCTTTATACTTTCTGAGTTTACTTCACTGTGTTTTCCCAGTCAAACCTGTATGGAACAATGATAGAAATGTAATGTTTACATTACACACAACCAGAATAAATGAATTAGTCTTCTAAAACACAGTTCGGGAAGTTTTTCACCTTTTTTTAGTGATCCGATATAACAATGCTTTAATCTTGGCAGTATAGATTGGTTTGAGAGAAGATATATCTTGAAGCTTGACAACTAATTTATGTTTATGTAGACGGAGATAAATAGGTCGGTTAGTTTGTATAATGTAATATTTGTCACAGTTAGTGTAGTTTATATTGTAGATGATGTCTGATTTATCTCCTTTTCTTATCCAGTCCTTTAGTTCGCATAGAATTAATTGTAGTGGATTTGTTAGTTTGTGTCAGACGTTTATTTCAAACGATTTTGGTAGTCTGGTTGTCACTTACAATATGCCTTTCATATATGGTAGGATGGTCTTCTTGTTAGTTCATACGTTTGATTTTGTGTTTGTCAATGATTTGAAGTGATATTTCGTAGTGTAATCACGTGGATAGCTGTTCTTTTGGGAGATGATCATTAGGTATTCTTTTCCATTTCTTTATGTGGTAGGTGTGTTGCAGTGTGGTTCACCTTTCGGAAGAGCTTTTGTACGGATGACTTTGTGAGTAATTGGATTGTTGTTATTGCAAATCAGGATTTGGTGGGTAAAGGATGGTTTTGGTACATAAGAGTCTCTAATTTTCAAGTGTTAGAAAATTACTAATCAACTACAATACTATGGATCAAGTTAAGAAGAGAGGGAATATAATTGAAGGTTGTTGGGGAATTTAGATCCCTAGAATTCTCTTGGTAAACCTATCATTTTTGTGATTTATTTGTTGAAATTTAAATTTCCCGTTTCCACGACAAAATGAGACCTTTTCACCTTCAATTTGTATTTCCCACTTAATAAGATGCTAGATCTTATTGATTTTTTGCTTATTTTTATTGCACTATTGGTGACGCTTACTGTACATATACGCCTGAGTTGAGTGTTTGTTATCTGTTTGACAGGCTGCTTATAGAATCAACTCTACTTGCTGACACTGGACTTCTTCCTCTAGTTAGCTGTGTTGGGGCGCAGAGGTATAGCTTAGCTCACCTGTTGTTGTGTCGCTTGCCACTGAATGTCTGCCTGATGCCTACTTAGTCCTAAGCTGGGAATTAGACGACACAGGATTGATAAAACCAACCAGACGGAATCATATTGTACTCCATACAATCCTTTATATATACATAGAACCAGATCACACCGTCAAGCAATTAGGAAATTAATATATATACAAAATAGGAGTAATAGTGAATGTAAACTGGAGTAACGTATACACAATCAATTAACCGTAGTTCATAAATGAGAAATGATATTCTAACAGTTAATGTATTAAAGGGGAAGATAGGGCAAGAGCAATCTAATAATAACGGGAACAAAATGTTCACTTTGTTTACAATCAAAAATAATCAAATAGTCTACGGAAAACAATTCTCGAAGATAATCAGTCTTCATTAGGTGCCCGGTATATCACACTTCTGTCAGAAGTTTACATCGATGAATTCGTCGAAAGTAAAGATGAAAGCTTATTAATTAAACCATACAGCTCAGAGACAGCACAGTATAACCATAACCATCCTTCTGAGTTACAAGTTTTCTCTACCATGTCATGACTAGTCATGAGATTAAAGCATTGTTATATCGGACCACTAAAGAAAGGTGAAAAACTTCCCGAACTGTGTTTTAGAGGACTAATTCATTTATTCTGGTTGTGAGTAATGTAAACATTCCATTTTTATTATTGTTACGTTCATCTTACCATATCTTCCCGTTTAGTATATTTGCTGTTATTATATTGTCTCTTATTATGAACTACAATTAATTAGCTGTGTACAAGTTACTCCCCCCCATTCACTGCCACAAACTCTTCTATTTCGTGTTAAATCCTTAATTAGTTTGATGTGTGGTCTGAATTTGTGTATATATAAAGACATGATTGAAATACAATACAACTGAATTGGATTGGACTGTGTCTGTTTGACTCATAAATCATTGTTTTCTCTATTCCGGCTTTGGGGTCCGGTAGTCGGGGGGGGGAGCAGACGTGTTCGTATACTGATTGGCAATTATCAAGGGCACTGTGTATTTTTCCGCAATACATAACAAGCGTAGTTGAGGATATTCAGTCAACAAGTGACTTCAACTTTGAAGGTTCCTACAAATGATCTTCACAAATCTTAGCTCGTTTTTCTAATCCGTCATAAAGCATTTTTATAAATGAGTAGTATATGAATAAAATAAAGTATGTAAAACAGTTTATCCTTCAGCTTCTAGAAATTTTAAGCACCTTTCTATGCACAAAAACGATTTTTGATAATCTTGAATCTTTCCTGGCTGTTGTCAGTTGCTTTGACAACCTTCTAGCCTCTCTTCATTTTATGTATGTTTCACTTTTACACTGTAGTTATTTGCCAATTTTGTGTAATTGTTCTTTGTTAGATTTCTGTTTTTGCAAATGATGAGTAGACGTATGTGTGTGTGTGCGTGTAACCATAATGTTCGAAGTCTTTAGTTCAAAATACGTCTTCAGATTAGCACCATCTTCTTATTACACAATCAAATCATTAAATCTCTCAATCTAAATGTAAACGTACAACTATCGTTAATACTATAAGGTTAACGAAAACCTACCAAAGATATTGGGTTCTCCTTTATTTGACATTGGTGTGAAACCTTTTCTATATACCTGCTAAAATCAGAGCTGAATATTCAAAAGAGATTTCTTCAATTCCTACTTTTAACGTAGTCTTGAACATATGTTTTTTCTTACTTTTTCAAAAATCTGTCACTGTCGTCATCCCATCCCTCACCTCCTCCCTTAATGATGTTTTTCCTTTAACCTGCTCATTCTCATTTTTTTGTATCTCCATGTATGTTTCTCGGAACAATTCATCTCAGCCCTGAAATGTCATTTTATCGTAATACTCAACTCTTATTACGATAAATAATCACAATCTAGTTTGTTGAGATTCAGATGAGAGTTGTAAAAGGAGACAGAAGTCATGGTAATTAGAATGCAGATGCATGATAAGCTAACAACTGTAGTTACATTTAACGAGTATTTATATACATCAAATTAGGAGAAAAAAAGAGGGCGATGATAACTAATTATTAAGAAAGTAGTTAAGGAAAGCTCTACACAATGGTAATAAAATCCAAATAAATGGTTATATAATTAGTCAAAGAGTTCTGAACAAAGCTCATCACTGTTTGCTAACATGTGAGTGACTTCGTAAGATAAATTAATAAATTTACATTTGCATTGAACGGATACAATCAACAACAACCTACTCTGAAAGATAACAGATCAACCAAACTGAAGCTAAGCAAGAAATACGAAAAGCAAACTGAAGATGATAAGAGCAATGTGAAAATCATATGACCATGTCACGAGGTATGCCATAACTTGGAATCCTCGAAGTGAAAAGAGAAGATAATGACCAAATAATACATATCATATAGAATATGAAACAGACAAGAAAAGAATAAATAGCATTATGGAACAACACAATCATCCGTGTTGTCTGATATTAAACTGACATGTCACATTAAATTCATCAACTATTGCAATATCTTCGTCGGGAAAATGAAAGACACAATCTGAAGAAAGATCAATATATCCTGTTGTGGAATAAACCACACTCATTCGCTTCTAGTCAATCCCAATAATCATGTTACTAATCTATCACCTAATCTATTATCAGCTCTTAAAAAGGAGGTGTTCACATTTGGATTTGACTTTTCCATTCCCATAACTTATTTACTTCAACAAACAAGTAATGCGCAACATGAGAACAACTATCACCAATTATATATGCTCATTTCCATATCTTACGATAATCAAAGTTGGTGTATAGCCAAGTTAGTAGATATAGCTCATCAGTGAAGTGGTTCTAGTAGACCACAAGAGAAAAGCATATTGACTTCTCCTCATTGTGAAACACTGAAACACTCACAGACTTATCCTGACATCGTTCTACTAAAATTTGATGAATAATCTGTTGTGGTGATTGTTATTGGGTAGATGTGGTAACAAAAGTAAACTATTAATCATCCTGAGTGAATTTGAATATGAGGCAAACATGAAAAAAATGAATACTATTTTAGCACAACTAGAATAGATCTTCCAGGACGGAATCAGCTAGAGAATTCTGGTCGTCTGTCTATGCTCCATGAGAAGCAAAATGTATCATTGTGGATTTCTTTCATTATACCTATATATATATATATATATATATATGTACATTAGTAACTTAGTTACTTAATTATATTTTCTTCTTTTTTTTGTTAAGACGTGAATTACGACGTCGACGTACAACTGTATTATTAGAACAATTAATACCACGTGATTTAGAAACAATCTATGATGATATGGATTTAGAAATGAAATTAAAAGTTATGGAATTATTTATTAATGATCTACGTGAATCTGGTCGTAAAATTAATATTGACATGGAATTATTAGATCAATCTATGCAACGTTTAAAAATGTATTTTGATACACGTTATGGTAAATCATGGCATATTATTGTATCAATTAATCAACATTTGGGTAGATTTAGTTATGAACCAAATACATTATTTCATTTTTGTTTGGGACGATTTGCTGTATTAATATGGAAAACTCCATGTTTAGAATAATTGATCTTTTATTATAATTTCATTATGTAATCAACTATATATGATTTAATTTACTGTCAATCACATAATAATAATAATAATAATAATAATAATCAAATGTTCAATCTACTTATATATTTACAATTATAATTACAATTATAGAAAATTTATGATTTAATTGTTGCTATCGTTGTTGTTGTTGTTGTTGTTGTTGTTACTATGCTGATTTCAACTTCTATTGTGTATTTATTCTAAAGTTTTCTTTTTTTGATTTTCTCTTTTTTTAACTGGATGGTGGTGGTGGTGGTGGTAAGATTTTCTGTTGTTTTTCTTTTCTTTATTTTTTTTCTTAATGATTTATAATGAACTAAATTTATTTTCAAGTATACATGATCTATAAAAAGAGAGAGAAAGAGAGGAAAGACACATTCATTGAATGTTATTATAAGTTAATCATATATAATTGAATTATGTTATTTACAATATTAGAATGAAAGCATACACTTATTTTGAATTCAAGTAGTTTATAGAGATTAATATTAAATTTTTGGTGGATTGTATTCGTTATAGAGTGAAGATGACAGAGTACCATGGAAAATTAGATAGAGCTAGATAACTGTGTTATCTTAGTATGAGGCTATTCAATATTGTAGATTTAATCTTAGTTTATTTGATATGCTAAGAAAATGAAATTTATTCAGAAATCTATACAATACATATTTATATAATTTGATCATACATAAAAACTTCACTTCTATACAAAGAGTAAACCTTAAAATAAACAAATCAGAAAATAGGAAAACAAAGGAAATAAAGAAAACCATGTAAATTTAACTGTACTCTGAACAAAAAATCAATATTGCCAGAGTAGGTTTAGCGTAGGTACAAGTTATTACTGAAAATGTATAGCTATGGTTTCAACAAACTTTAGTATACACTCTTAAACCACTTTTATAAAGTGATAAAATAGTTGATTTTTGGGTTAAGCTCACGACTAGTTGTTTAATTATGGTAAATTATAGTTGCTTATCATGTACTCCTATCTTGTCATAAGAGGTTATTTGTTTTTGAAGCTTTTTCAGTGTACATTCAATTATTCTTACACATAGATCACGATTAGTCCTTCTTATGTATGTACGTCTACATTAACACGTAAAGTGATAGATATGACGGACTGGGACGTAATCATTTAAATGCTATTTATGTTTGCTATGAATTATAGCCTTAGACATTTCAGTTACAATAGTATTAACCTAATAATTTGTCCTGTTGATGATTCAGTCAAGTTTTCATTTCAGCATAAGGCTGTTTGAATCACCTCTGGGTGAAATGGTAATGAAATGCATCCGGTATGTGACCAAGTTACGTTTGTTGTATAACCAGAGCAACTTCTAACGATTGAACCCACACCTATGAATAAGAATAAATCAGAAGGCAGTGATAGGTGAAAAAAAGTTATATTTGATCGTGAGCGGAGCGCCGATGAAATATCAACATTCAGGCTGGCTAACAAGTGAACGAGTTGCCTCCCACGTCGTGTTGTGTCGTGATCTGGTAATGATGCTTTACCGATCGCTTTCAAGTAGTCGTGTCCACTAAAACATACATGGTCAGCATCAATAGCGAGAGCCTATTCAGTTATTTATTCATGCAATTTATTTACCGATACAGTGGTATAGACAAACTTCTTAGGCACTAGAAATAAAGTGGGTTTCATCATGTAATTACTATTGACTTTTCAACGAGTTATAAACGTTTTTGAGGATCCGTTTAACAACAGTGTCTCTTTTAACAGATTGTCGTTTAATTCACTAGTATCGTTTGTACAAATCCGTAAGATCTTATTGAATAAACCCTTCACTAAAACGTTTTTAATACCCTACCGTTGATAACTATGTAGGCTTAGATACTATCTAGTTTATGTAGGTTTTATGTAGATAGAACATTTCACCAAACCAACCTCCCTCCAACTAAAAATTTAGTTCAAACGATGAAGTAATATGGATTTTAAGAGCGGTTTATTTAATAAACTGTTCACATTCTCGATGCCAACACAAATGATTATGACATCGTTAACACACCTCATATAAATACACATCTCATCTATTGAATCACTAGTTAACTATTTTGCATATTCCGTGTGCACATTAGCCGAGAATTCACCTAAACGACTACCCATAAAAACTCCATCAAGCTGGTGAAAGTGTGACTATTCACGACCGATAGGTTTCGAGAAATTAGATTCCTCCTTATTAATGATATTCATGTTCAGTAGTTTCACTTAAAAGTGAATTTACTTTCAATTCGAATTTATTAACTACATCAAATTCACCCAGCATGATTAATAGTTTACTTTTGTTACCACATCTACCCAATAACAATCACCACAACAGATTATTCATCAAATTTTAGTAGAACGATGTCAGGATAAGTCTGTGAGTGTTTCAGTGTTTCACAATGAGGAGAAGTCAATATGCTTTTCTCTTGTGGTCTACTAGAACCACTTCACTGATGAGCTATATCTACTAACTTGGCTATACACCAACTTTGATTATCGTAAGATATGGAAATGAGCATATATAATTGGTGATAGTTGTTCTCATGTTGCGCATTACTTGTTTGTTGAAGTAAATAAGTTATGGGAATGGAAAAGTCAAATCCAAATGTGAACACCTCCTTTTTAAGAGCTGATAATAGATTAGGTGATAGATTAGTAACATGATTATTGGGATTGACAAGAAGCGAATGAGTGTGGTTTATTCCACAACAGGATATATTGATCTTTCTTCAGATTGTGTCTTTCATTTTCCCGACGAAGATATTGCAATAGTTGATGAATTTAATGTGACATGTCAGTTTAATATCAGACAACACGGATGATTGTGTTGTTCCATAATGCTATTTATTCTTTTCTTGTCTGTTTCATATTCTATATGATATGTATTATTTGGTCATTATCTTCTCTTTTCACTTCGAGGATTCCAAGTTATGGCATACCTCGTGACATGGTCATGTGATTTTCACATTGCTCTTATCATCTTCAGTGTGTTTTTCTCATTTCTTGCTTAGCTTCAGTTTGGTTGATCTGTTATCTTCCAGAGTAGGTTGTTGTTGATTGTTTTTAATCAACGGATTTGGAGTAGACAAGTTGTTTAGATAATTGTTTGTAAATATGTTTATAAGTTGAATGTTTGTTTTTGTTGTTTTATTAAAGTTTTATCTTAAGATAATGTTACTGTCTTGACGTTTTTAATGAAAATCCCGACTTTTGTTTTAGTTGACGGTTGTTTTGAGTTCCAGATGTTCATCGATTGTAGAACTGTCGCCCTTGCCTTGTCAATCTTTGTCTTAACATCTGCATTAATTTCTTTCTTTGTTTATCTATGATACTGCCGCGTCATCTTATAACAGAAGTAGGAATATAATCCGTTATTTATTCAAATTAGAAATAATACAGATGCGTATATTTTGAGTACCACCAGCGAGAATAGACAGCGCACCAGTCAAAGTATATGTACTAAGTATAACATAATTGGTGATATATTGAAATGTTTTAAGACATTATGCATTGCAAGAGTATTATCGAAAAACTATTACAAGCGTAAAAATGATAAACTTTTACAAAATGGTAACACTTCTATGACAGTCAACACAATACAACGTATTTTTACATTAATCCATGTAATTTCGTGAGTCTAAAGTTATTTGAAATTGTTCTTCATGAACGTATTTTTTGTAAAGTAATAACCAGATATGGTGGATGGAAAGCATATGCATGATGAGAGTTATGACATTAAACTACATCATTAATTGACACTACAATTTAATATACACCATTCATTTAATAAGTAAGTGAAAAAGACTTCAGAATTCGGACGTAACATGTCGTGATTTATTATGTTTTGGTAATTCCCAGAACATTGGGAAAACTCTCGTACTTTCAAAATTGAACCATCTGTTCATATTTACTATCATTTGATGTATTGTCTGAGTCCGGATGATATGTCATGAATTACGATCATTCGTGATATACAAAATAACAACGATTACAGCAAAAGAGACACAAAGATTGATTGTTCCATGCACATACGTCTGTTCTACTATTGCTAATCTCCAAGCCCGATAGACGAATAAATGACAGTTGAGCCGAATAGAAAATGACACAGCACTAGGAAGGGTACGGTGAGATAGAAATGTGGAATATATAGAAATATAACGTCCAATATAAATAGAACCAAAATATAACAAATAACCATCTGACAACAGCTGTAGAAGTTTGTCATTCTTCTTGATTCGTTCGATCGTTTACAAAGGATGATCGGAATCACCCTCATCATCATTCGATAACACAAAACAAAAATCACTATCTGTTTCATTTTACTGGAGGCAGGCACTAAAATAGGTTCCTGAACAAACTACACTACCTCAGGTACTATGCATCATCCACATAAATAAACTAGTGGTTCACGTTTAGCCAGAAGATTTTTTGTGTTCCACAGGAGTATGCAAGGTCATCTGCATAAGGAATTAGAAAGAGGGAAAAGAAGAAGAGAATTGACTTAACAACTCAGTAAGTACAGCAGGTGCGTTTACATTCAGTAATAAAAACCATCAATCACAGTAACTAGCTTGAAAATGTAGCGTTACAGCTTGAACGTTTTATATACACGAAAAAATATCAGTTATCAAAATAACTATTTTCTGTGTATTAGCAATACTTTGTTATTGGAGTATAAGACATTGTATTGTCATAGTATTCATATGCATACTAAACACTTTTACGTACCTGTAACTTTTTAAATCTTTAAACTTATATTTAACTGTTATTGTTGTTACAAAATAAGTTTACCATCTACTCACAGACTGAAATTTAAGTATACACTGATTGTTATTGTGTCCTTTAAGAAGAGTTGGTTATCTTAACGAAGTTTATTGGATGGAATATATTTTAAGAACATGCAAGATAGACTATCACTATAATACTGTCTATCCACAATCAAATAAATATTTAAAAAAATACAATAGAAATCTGATAATCGAAACTTAAAATTAAGGATGACATGAAGTTCGTTAGACAGTCTACCAAATATAAACAACTCTTTGGTATCACTGCCTGTCATTATATCTCAAACTCTTGTTTAAAAAGATAATAGATGAAGAAAGTTACTTGACACCAACTTATGGAAGCCGCCTTTATTTAGCATATATCAGGAATTACTGAGTAAGCTTCATCGGGATTACTGTGGGAACTCTAGTGATTGTATTTTACAAATACACCGAAGAGAAAGGGTCTCCTGAGGATGGTGTCGAATGATTATCGGCGCTGAATAATGAGAAGGGTGTTTAACCATAATTTGAACGCAAATAAACTTGCAAACTCCATGCGAACTGCTTAGGAATCAAGGTGATTTCCAGAGTATGGCACATAGTGATTTTGTGATAGTTTGCGGCCACACCCTTTCAGCCATAACATTCACTAAAACAAATGCTGTCAGTATCAGTAATAAATACCCAGATAACTTTTTATTTTGGAGACTTATCTACTGCTACAATCTGATGTGATGAAACATATGAAATATATTAGACGTCGAGACCGCATCTCTATTTTCCATTCTGTATTGAGCTGGATCTGAGTCTAATAACTTTGGTTGAGTTAAACGTTGTTTATTTCTTAGTTCAGGTACCTTACTGAAAGTTTCTCATATCCTACCTGTATATCCTATTCATATTCTTTTAAGAAGTCAAGATATCTGAGACTTTGTGTCCCACTCTTAATCTTTCGATTGTCTACCTATAGAAAGGTCTATGATAATACTCATATTACAAGTCACTGTATGTCAGTCAAACAGAAGAGAGTAAACTGTCTGATAAAGATATTTCACCCAGTTATTCACTTAGCCAATTCATTCAATCCCCCAGTAAAACGCAGATCCTAATTTTCTGTGAAAGTTCCGAAAATCGGATACGTCGGAAACTATGGTGAAATCCATGAAGGTCATGCACACAGGATAGTCAGGCTCTGTGGACAGTGTCTAACTATTCCATGAAGTCGGCGCGTCACAATCGGAGAATCTACCAAGTATTGAGACAAGAGGAAGATGCTGATGACTTGGTTGCGGATGGATTCGTTGATGAGTATCTCTACGACCTTTGCTAAGGTGCAGTGGAAGGAAATTGGTCGACAGTCGGTACTTTCCATTGTGATGCCCTTTGTGCACTGAGATGACCACACCTTTTTTTCACTCAGAAGGTATTTCATCCACCAGATAGCGGGAAATCGAGGGGAGTATCAAAAAAGAAACAGCAATTTTACATATGCTTAAAAAACATTTGGACAGACCTCATCTGAGCTACGAGGCTAGTGTGTGCTTTTAGCTCAACCGCACATCTTTGACCTTGAAACACTAAAACCTGACAAAATTTGGGCTAGCGCTGAAATGATTGGTGTGGTTGAGTACTAGTATGGTGATGTACGCTTTAAAGTTGCGTCGGAATTTTGTGGCTGATGGTTGAGCATTCTTCAACTAAGAGCCATGTACCTTTTCTCTCATGCAACTTTGTAATGGATTTTTATCACGTTTCGTAAACCGAAGTAAAGTAGTTTCATAATTCACCGCATTAATTTTCTTTTAACCTATATATATTACTCAGGATTGTGTACACTGACCAGTACATAGAGTCATTCACAGTACTCATATATACCAGGTACCAGACCTACTCTTGATTATCTTACAGTTATCGGGCTTCAATCAGGAGCTGGGCCTTGGAGGTTTATTGCAAAACCATCGAAAACAAGTATATCCATCGGTGATCCGGAGATGAGTGTCTCTAACTAGATACTTTATGTCATCCAAGTTAATCGGGTTGTATTAGCTCAAGGAGAGTAGCTAGCGCTAAACCTGTCATAGTTGGTTCTATGTCATTCTCTATAATCCGTATGCACCATAGGAAGGTGAGGGAAAGAGAAGCTCATGGCTACTATTAGGCCATGAGCATAGGATTTCTGGGTTGATAACTTGGGTCTGTGGATTAACGAAAATGTAACTTAATTTAGGTGCACTTCCATCACCCCCCCCCCCCAACGAAGAGGGTAGTTGCGCCACATTCCGACGTAGGTTACAGTCTTCAAAAAAGTGCATGGAATACGTTATTAAGTAGAAATTGTAATTTGGCGAGAAAACATAAGAGACGGTGAAATCACTCATCACTACTATACGGGTAAAATTCAGGTTATGGGTGATGAATGACTGGTCATCACCTAGTATGATATACCTGTAGTATATTTAAAAGTTAAAACCATGGATAAGTCTTAACTTACAAAATGTCTATCAACAAAAAATAACCTTCAGAAACTTCCGTAGAAAATAGTTCATGAACATTCAAGGCTGAAAAGGCATTTTAAGAATAAGAGAATGAAAAAAATCTAAAAACCATTCTAGTGGCCATTAAACAGATGGTAGCTGATTGTCCTAAAACTGTTTACCTTAATGAAGCACTTTTCAACATTTTCCTCCCTAGAACTCAAATAATGGGAGAGTATGGCGAGAACACGTCTGCTCTTTAGCATGTTGGAGACTACTATTGAACCCCCTCTGGTTCCTATGTATGACATGGAGGAAAAATTTAATTTAATTTTAGATCAACTAAGGGACTCACTGAAACCAGTTGTCACGCTAAGAAATTGTGTGGAAGCAAAAATCTGGGATGGGGCAGGAACCGCATAACTAGACATTTTCTTATAAGTAGGTCCCTTGACCAACTTTCTCAGGCTCCTCCAAGTCAGGATTACATCAACACTTGTGCTTCTCAGAGAGGAAGTATCAACAACACAGATGCATCAAGTCTGTTAAACATGGTGGGAGGGTAACATGAACTGAGTGCTGAAAATAATGCTCATCTGATAGTATAATAAAACAAGGGAATTCTCTGAAATCATAAACAACGAAACCCAATGCCAAAATTGTCACCGTTCAGAAATGACATGAACACGAGTATAGATCGTGGAGTTGTATTACACCTAGGTTCCTGCTTATTGGCAAATCAAGTCCGAATCCCTGAATTTTCCAGTTTCGGGGTATGTGAGTGGTGTTTTGTGAAAAGGTCGATTTCCAAAAAATGTACAGTCAAAATTATTTATGGATAACCTGCTGATGATATCCAGTATAACAGTCTGGTGGCAGAGGCAATACGTTGATCTACCGAAATAGAATATTCTTATATTTTATTTCTTAGGGATTTCAATTTCTCGAAATTCAACTATCCTAAATAAACATATCGTGGAGGGGATGATTTAATTGAAGCCTGATTCTTTAAACTTATCCAAGACTAAGGGTCATTTAGAAACGTTAAATCGAAAACTCATTGGAAATGCTGTCTGTAACGCGTAACCGAAAAAGTCTGCTGATAACATACACCTGAACTATCATAAATTGAACGTGACCTCATTAACGGATGTTTCCAACCAGACAAATTGGAAAATTTGTCATGACGCCAGTGCACACTGGAAATTCCTACCAGGAATTGTTCTGGGAGCCATTAAATAGTCTCTTCCCAAATTTTAAGCGGCCTAAAATTACATACGATCACACCTCAAACCGCTAAAGCTGAGTACGAAGGGCTGAATAGTGACAGCTCTTATTAGCACTTTAAGTAGAATAGAAACATCCGCACAAAGGCTCTAAAAGAAGATATGCACTAATATCAAAGCAAGTTTATTAGTACGTTTGCCCCTAACTAGAAGAGCTTGTTCCGTCAAGCTGCTCCTCTGTCAGGCAAGAGTCGAAATCTCCCAGTTATTTAGTCTAAACGGGCCTACCGAGAATGATATCGATGATGCGGAGCTTCTGTCCACCCTATACAGCCTAACATTCAAATTGCTATCTTTTAGTTACAAGTAAGACAGTTATAATTCTAGAGCTACAAGGATCTCTGAAGTTAATCTAACGATTAAAAGGGATTTCAAACAATTGTTACGTTTGACCAAACATAATTTCTCAGGGCCAAACAAAATTAATCCCTCTGTCCTATTGGAAGGACCTCAATTGCCGATACCTCCATTCAGCAAACTGTTAATGCATATTCAGAGCCAACGCATGGTTCCAGACAACCGGAAGCTGGCTCATATCACTCCGGTATATAAAGAAAGCCGACGAAATAACCGTATGAATAACTGACCAGTGACCCTCCAGTATATACCGTCTAAAGTTATAGAATTCCTAATCTAAGAAAGCTTAAGTGATTAATTGAAATCTATCAACTTTTTGCATGTCAACAGCATAAGTTTGGGGAAGGTCACTTTGCACCACAAACCTGCGTCTACAGGGAGCGTTTGGGCTAGCAGTCTCGACAGAAGCGGTATCGCTGATATAGTACATCATGATATTTCAGCAGCCTTTTGCCATGTTCATGTGTTTATTTCCTCCAAAAACTGGAACAGATAAGCATTAAACTTCCAGTGCTAGACTAGTTTAAGTTTTATTTCTATGAAGGGTGATTCAAGGTGATGGTAAATTATCCATTTTCTTGGGCTCTAGGATGTTGTAGTGGCTCTTCCTAGGGTTCACTCCTGAAATCACTCCTCTTTCTAATTTACATAAGGGACGTGCCTTAATAAGTACCTTCCAAACTACTACTGTTGGCTGGGAACTCATTAAAAAACATCTATTAAGAGTGAATTTGAAAACATCTTAGAGGGGAAACTCAAAAATCTGAGGTGCAAAACAGTACATTGGATTGCAGGAACGAATTCTCACTAAAGAAAGTCAAATCCCGGAACCCCTACTGGTTGAAATAGTCCATGCAAATTCTGCCGAGACTTTTAACAAGAGACTCGATTTATTCCTAAGGTCTCAGACAAATTTTCTTGCTAGTGTGCCGACAATTTTATCTACATACTTTTCATATGCTTAGGTCTGTACGTGGTATAATTGGCAATCCATAGCTAATGAACACATAAAACCGTAAAGCGGAAGCTTTTTCTATTCTGATGATAGCTATTTGAATCCAGTTCACAGTTGTACAAAGGTCTCTGTATTTCGGAAAAAAGAAGTTACAGTTCCTCGAATCTTTTCAGTAACTCATTTTCTTCCTCCAAGCAAAAGCTGGTCGATTTCATACAGCATTCACATTTTGACCCTACAAACACAAAATCTAAAATACTATGGAATTAGGATACATAAAGGTTCAACAAAGTGATGAGAGGGTATAGAAGCTTTCAACAGCCGTTGATCCGCATGTTGCAGTAGTTTTCGAATAATTGCTGTTAGTGACTCCTTGATAACTAAGCCTCTGGCCAGTAAGAAGCTGAACGTAATTCATTATATATGTTATAAAATTATCCTGACTGGTATGTTATGAGAGAGTCGATGGTGGACTATCCTGTTCTAGGCAGAGAATAAACCTTTAACTAAAATTAACTGTAACCGAATAATTCTTGATCAGTTAGAATGAATGGAACTGTTGCAAAAACTACAGTAGTACAATAAACTAGATACACAATAAATAGAATTGTGCTTTCAGATGATATTGACTACCAGCATCAACGCAAACAGTCCTCTAAGTCAATTCACGAACCAATGTTGGATAAAAATGGAGTTCGTTTTAACTAAACAAAATTTAATAGCGCCAACGCTTGATGTTCCTTGACAAACACAATTATACCTTGGTGTTCTATAAGAATCAGTATGCACTTATAGACATTCACCTGCATTAAGCGAATAGTACACCATTGTTGCAACATCTGAAGATCTTTATCACGTTCTAACCTTCCCCCCCCACTACTGTTATGTATTTCTCTCTACATCTCAATATTGTCAGCCTACAACGAAAATGTTGGTGATAGTATATTAGAACGGTCATTCACATACAAAAGAGAGACCAAACTAGACCTTTAAGCTTGCCTTCAGGCATTCAGCAAAGCACCGTTTTAAAGTCACACATCTAGAAGTTGACTCGTACCCATTTGTTTCTGTACACTTAGGACATTGTTTATCACTATGTGTGGGTCACAATTAATCCATATTTTGTGTAGCCTGTACAACAGCCTGGGATGAAAGCTCTTGTTAAGAGCCTTACTAAAGTCAATATAAACTATAATCACGGAAATCTTTGATCCATCGTTACACACCGTCTTTTTCGTCCTATTGATAAGATTGAGACACAAACAACCTGCCTTAATACCTATCTGCTTTCCGAAAGTTACAGGTTTTCATCTAAAGGCATAAATAGTGCCATATAAATGATTTTGACAACCACATTTGTTAGGTTTACTTTTTGATAGTTTGCGGGTTTGTTCAAAGCACCTATTTCAAAGACACAGGCGTTTGTGGCATTTTTCCAGTCTCTAGCTAATCTACCTTGCTTCTGGGTTAGATGAGAGTATACACTTAAGGAATTTGGGTTGAAGGTTACCTGTTCCTTTAGCATTCTAGGTTGCATTCCACCGAGTCTTACAAATTTTCCCACATCGGGTTTGTTTAGAAGTATAGAACACCAAGTCATTTTATACTGATTGATTTTCTGCCGTGAATCAGAAAACTTGAATTTTGCGTATGTAAAGTACGTTTACCGCGTGGCTTACTGGAGTAGTCCTTAAACAATAAAGCTTCGCAAAAATCATCCTGAACCTGGCTTAATGAGCTATTTCCGGGCTAAATTTGTATATACCCTCTTTCTTCGTCATTCAGTCAATTTAAAACAGTGGATAGGTTGGATATACTTCGGAGTTATATGCAAATTGTCGCACAGATTGCCCTAGCTTTTTCTGTATTATACCATAGGCGATTCCGACTTTCCAGAAATCAGAGATTACTATGTCCGTGTCAAGCAACTCAAACTTATTCCACATATATTTTTTACACGCAAGTGTTTTGCACATTTTTACGAAACCACGGTGGATGATTACTTGTTTTACGTGATGTTATCTACGGTACATATATTTAGTAACACCAAAGTCTAGATTACATAAGATCTCTCGCTTCTTCCCCATTAAAAATTTAAGGCGATTTTCCAACATATTAAAGGTGCTACTTATACGATTTCCTGCATATTCGTTATTCATCACGATTGGTAATATTATCCGCTCTATTTTAGCCAATATATGCGCATAATTAGATTGTTTGTTAAGCCACATTCAAGTGTTTGTGTAATAGGTTCGAAAATCATATAAATGACCTGATGTTATGCCCAGAGTCAAGCGATTGGCTCTGAAACTTCATAACCTGAAAATTAAACATTTTCAGACTTTTCCTTTACTAATAGCCGCAGTGTGAGGTTTCTATGCCTTACAATTTCACTGAGTTAGAATGTGATGCACAAACATTTTAAGGGATAACCCCCGTAACCTCGAACGGAGTGAATTTGATAGAGGTTATGTCGGGCTACTAAAGAAGAGTGAAAGAATTTCTAGGACTCTATTTTAGAGGACTAATTCATTTATTCTGGTCGTGTGTAATGTAAACATTACATTTTTATTATTGTTATGTTACTCTTACTCTGTCCTCTCGTTTAATATATTTGCTGTTATTATATTTGTCTCTTACTATAGACTACAGTTAATTAATTGTGTACAAGTTACCCCTATTCACTGCCACAATCTCTTCTGTTTTGTATTAATGTAAAATCCCTAATTGGTTTGCTGTGTGGTCTGAATTTGTGTATATATAAATGCATGATTAAAATACAATACGACCGGCAATTGGACAGGATTGATTTTGTCTAGTTGGCTCGTAGCTGCTGTCTTCTCTATTCCGGTTTTGGGGAGGGGGTGATACTCGTTGAAGCTGATGTATCCGTATTTCTGATTGGCAGTTATCAAGGTCACTGTGTATTATATATAACAATAGACATGCTTTTAAACATGCCAAAATCGAGCTTTAAACTTATTTCGTGGGAAGGGGTTCTCATTCTTCTTTGCTCTTATCACGAAATCGTTTTTCTATCTTAGTAAGAAAAATCTATTTTTTGAATAGAAAATTTTATATCTTTCAATATTTTAGGTTTTCATCCACTCGCGATTGATTTTAAGTGAAATTATTTTGGTACTTCAGTTATTTGCAGACTCTGAGGAACCTCCGTTAAGTTAACTGGATAAGTTGTTATTCACGTAAGCGTTGTTGCTGAAAATATACCTCACCTATTGATAGGGTTACTGGGGCTCTTCACAAGGACTGCTCACTAAACAAGATATAATAATAATAATTTATTCTCAAGTAACAATTTGTACATGAGAGCATACCAGTTTACAGGCATGATCAGGGACACACGTACAATTTATCATTCTGTACATTTTTGAACTGCTTATTTTTCAAGAGTTTTCCCACTCTCACTGGGTCCGGGTAGTGTGGCACGATTCGGCTGCATCATGGCTATTTGTTGCCGTTCCATAGATATGCAAGGCGTGTGCTGTAAAATCGGTGGAGTTGTCAGATGTTTCGAAATATAATTTTTAGTTAGTATAATATAATTTTTGCTACTTAAATGACCTCCGAAGATAGACCGATTATACAACAGCAGCCTACTGGAATAAAAAGAAACTGCTAAGTTAAATGATCATTTTGAATAAAGAAAATATCAAGTCCATGCAAATCTTATGGTACCTTTTTCTGAACTCATCACACAGCATTCCACAAGAAATCGAATATTTACGTCTCAAACGTCGGTAATAACCTTATTACAGATTCCTCTCACTATTTAAAAAATATTACTTTCAGAAGCAAGTGGTAAAAGTTTATCACAAGTAATGGTAAAAACGTTTGTCACCAAAAATTCAGACATGACATTAGTTTGCCTCTGAACAATAGGTTCCATGAATCGCTAAATATACTAGTCAAAATAAGAAACATCCACAAATCGAGTAAGGAAGAAATTCACTAAAATGAATACCTGTTATGTGTGCTAGCAGAATTTATCTCAGCTCATGCAAGACAGTAGTCTTAATGCTTTCGAAAGATTAAATCTAAAAAGCTACTTAGTGTCGAGAAATGTCACAATTTGATGTTAGTCTCTTGAGAAATGTATCCCTAAAAATGGCGATCATGATTTTAATTGAACCTAAGTTTATTTGTTTTGTAATTCATGAACAGTTTGTGCAGGTTCTGTAACAAAACATTGACTCAGTGATTTGGATAATTGTTGCGTTTTTTCAGGCTGATTGATATGTATCTCTGTAAGCGCTTATTCTGAATTTCGCGAGTACATCTATTCCCAAGGTCTCTTCAAGGTCTTTTCGGACTATTCGTTCCTAACATTTTGCTGAACTCAGAATCTCTTAAAAATGTTGCTGCAAATTACCTGTATTCCACTTATTTACATAATGTGCTTATTTTTTTTAAACTCTTCAGATAAGTGATGCTTATAAACCTTTACTGTTAGTATTTTATACACGGTTTAATACCTAGCTGTAGTTATTTATTCCTGAAGTTTTATATGCCATATCAATTTATCTGTCATTTTTAACAACATTTATACAGTGACTATTTCGTTGCACCTATGTGTAAATTTTTTGAATCATAAATGGACATAACCATCAACGTTCCTCCTGATTCAACGAACGGTAAACTAGAAAATGTGACTTCTAAAACCCTCGATATAACGTGTTCAGATTCCCACCAAAATAATAATTCCCTTCCAACGTCATCCACTGTTTGCAAAACTCATGTATATCAAGGACTTTATTTACCTGATGACGACGGATCTATACTTACTCCGGAACATGCCTTTGTACAGTATCAAACCCGGTCTGAGGATCAAGCATGCCAAATTTGTGGTCAGCCAGCTGTTGGATTCCACCATCGAGCATACGTTTGTGAAGCCTGCAAGGTAATTAATTTTACTATATAGACAATCGTTTAACTTTTTTGATGTGATAGAATTAACGTTGAATGATGTTGGGCAGTCTAGTGTGCTATAAATCCTCTGTGTGCACTTGTTTATGTATATAAATATCGTACAATGAAATAATCTTGTGTATAACATGCATAACCACTTTATTATTGATTTTGTTGCAGCTAGTATCATATTGCTACAATTGGCATGTTTCTTTTTTTGTACTGTTACGCTTATTCCGTTCGTCTATATAGTTGGAACTTATTTGGTTGTGAAGCAATCGCGACTATTCTTACTTAGTAAATTAAATGACTTTACTCATGTTTCGCGCAAATTACACTTGTGAAATTTTTTACTCAGGAAAGTCGGTACGTACATAGACTATTTGAGACATAAGAAATTAAGTGGTCATATTATCTTAAAATCTTTGTTCTTTTACGAATATTAAAGGAATCAGTTACCATATCAACTGAGATCCACTGGTTATCACCCAGTTGTTAATTAGCAACAATTTTTTTAATTACTATAAATTCTACTACTTGATTGTGTTTATTCAGTCTCTGAGTTTTCGATTTTTTTCACAAAAAACTACTCTTTGTCTAAAATCCCTGATTTCTAATCTATTGGAGACCTAAAATAAACCTATTCACTCAGGAATGCGAAGTGTGGCTAGAGACTAGTGCACCGTTATTTCAGAAGTTATCTTGTTTCTGTGCTGTGCACGAATTTTATTGGTGGACATTCGTTGATCCAATGTTTAGTGAATTTAATGAATAAACTGCCATTCAATCATTATTTAATGGTATTTTAAAAGTTTAGATTAATTTCGTCTTAAAGTGTACCTCATTATGTGTGTCTGATTTCAGTTTTATGTATTCCAGGACATCTTACAGTATTCTGCTTATTTTAAAATAAGATGCATATATTTGCCCAGCTGTTTCTGAAAATCACCTCGTCGATCTGTCTTTTTATTGTATAAACACCATGTGATCTTATCTTGTTGTTTTCTAATTCGCCGCTTGTATTAAGCAAATATTTGACACATTTATCTTCACTTCTGTATCCAACTATCTCATAATGCTCATTGTGTTTAAGTTAGTAATTTTAGCAGATAGGTCCTATAAAGTATTTTGTGTTACTCTCCTATGACAGGGTGTTTTGTGATGAGACGTCCTGTCGAAGTGTGAAGACTCAACAAGTTGAACCTGTTACATTCTAGTTATCTCTGCATATCGTTTAAAGGTCTTTTAGATGGATTGTATTATGTATTCAAGCCATACCTTATGCAACTGGGCTTTACATTAGTCTAATATAATTGAATCTATCTCAAAAAGTTAGTTTCTGTTAGCGTTTGCAGTTTTCTACTGCAGAAAATATAGTGTTTCTTCACCTATTCCTGATATTTTTCGCAGATATACATTTTCTAAGTTTTTTCTTCGGATGCTGGTACTAGTTTTGCTGCCAATTCCAGATCTACGCGATCATCGGTTGTTAGTAAGACCTAAATATATTTCACAGTCACAGCCGGTGCAGGTCAACTGAAAGGTAAAATCTAGATCTAATAAAACAACTGGTACCAATTTTGATAATTTTTGCTAAGTTGACTATCATATCACTTAAATCTAGTCATATTTGATCATTCCAAATCCTGCATTTAAACCTAACCAGCTGTAGACCTTAACTTACATTTTTCTTAGTACGAATGTTATGTAGTTAATAGATATGCACCTCCATTGAAAAACGATGTCACATTTTCAGACTAACTGTCGTTTTCAAGCAAGCGGTATTATGATATACATTGATTGCAAGTAAATGCATTAAATTGTTATACTTCAAGCTGCATATTTTCCAATAATCCTTTCAACAGTATCAGAAGTACACCATGCTTTTCAGGAATGATAACTCTACCGACAAGCATTATAAAATAACAGACAGCACTAGGCATATATAATAAATCAGTTGATGTGATTATGAATGTTCATCGACTGAAGTGGTTAAGATATGCATTACGTATATCCAACTGCCATCCATCTCAAGTGATTGGGTATTGGTCTGAGCAGTGTTGGTAAGTACTGACTATCGGGTTTACGGGTTTGTGCGATAGTCACTGTTGGCGGTTAGAGGCACTTGATGACGTGGCTTAGAACCAGTCAGTGGCGCCGGTACGCAAATCATTTTAGTCATGTCGTTTTGATACGTATGAAGTATGGTTGTTTTTTATGTTTCTGGTGTCTTGGCTAATCGACGAACTAATAGCTTCCTTTTTGTTATTTATCAAGCTGGTAAATTTTTTATTGAACTTGGACATTTTAGTTTATTCTAAATCTCAGACAACTGAAGACTTAGGCTAGTATTCTAGATGGTTATGAGTCTGTTGCCTGAAAGTAATTGGCGGGAAACCGTGAGCTTCATGCTTGTTAGCAGTCATTAGTAAGCAATATTGAAGTTAGAAGGTTAAATGACCCTATATTTCAAGAAATAAAACGTTTGAGGGCATTGTATGCTGAAAAGCTACTATCCTGTAAAAACTCTTTTACTGTTTGGAAACTATTCAAAGAACTTACTTACACTAAACAGATTACAGAAGATACACATTTAAATGCCTGCTCGTTAAATGAGTCTTTTATACGGCATGGATCTGATCAGATGCTCTTAGATCACTGTAAATTGAACAAATATTGTGGTCCTATATTCACCGAAATTGAAGTTCTAGAATGTCGGAAGGCACTTAAACCATCACGTTGTCCAGGTCCTGATGAGATTCCGAACCTTCTCTTCAAGAAAAGTGCTAACGTTTTGTACCAGCCACTGACTAGTACCTTTAACGAGTCATTCTCTACAAACCTGATACTAAAAGCTTGGAAGAAGATAAAAGTAACACTTATACTGAAAAAAGCGTCTTCTAGTGGTAATGTTACGTTTAGACCCATAGCTATAACTTCTCCCTTTCTCAAAACTATGGAAAAACTTCTACTACGTAAGCTGCAGCCAACAATGGAAGGGCATATTGACGCATATCAGTTTGCATACAGATGCAATAGAAGTACACTGGATGCGGCAGTTGTCTTACATCATAATATAGTGTGTAGCTTAGAAAATGGTGAAAAGTATGTCCGTAGTACGTTTCTTGATTACACTGTCGCCTTTGACTCTGTTCCTAGATCTATATTACTGAATAAACTTGAGAATATGGACATGGAAAGCTGGATAACCAACTGGCTGTATTCCTATTTCTCCGGAAGAGAACAATATACTGTGTACAAGAGAAAGTGCTCCACTCACTTGATAACAGAAGTTGGTTTGCCTCAAGGTGCTGTTCTTTCCCCTTTTCTTTTCTCACTTTTCTTGAATGACCTGTCCTCTTCTATGAAAAATACCTTTGTCAAGTACGCAGATGATCTTACTGTTAGTACGCCTGTTTCTTCTTCCACAAATTGTTGTGAAATGAATTGTTTTTTAGCGAATGTTGGACGATGGTCTAGTTTGAATGGTCTCCAACTTAATCCCTCCAAATGTCAAACAGTTAATTTCAGTCTAAGACATGGAAAGGATCTAACTGCTCTTGTGAATTTACATGATGTTTGTAAAATTGGAGACTCTACAATTAAGACTATGTCGAATGTTAATTACCTTGGTCTAACCTTTACTTCTGAACTATCTTCGCATGTTTTGCTTATATCAAAGAGGGTTTTCCGTTTATAATACTATGTGAAGAGATTACGTAGTTTTGGTATAACCAAGCACCTATTATTACAATTTGTCAGTTCATGTATATTACCGATCATTTTATATTGTTCCCCATTAATTTTTCCCCCACTATCGAGAAAAGACTATGTTGTGTTGCGTAGAGTACTGAAAGCTGTTAGTAAAGTGTGTGGTGAAAGCTACGACGTTATTATTAACATGGTTGTAGATAGACATTTAAAGTCTTGCAGACAGCTGTCGAAGGTTATTCTGTTTGACATAAACCACTCTCTTCATTCAAAAATTTCACCTTGTTTATCTTCTGGCAAAACGCGGCGCTGCTATATCAGGATTCAAGCACGTAAAGAGATGTATAAATGCTCAACTGTTTCATATTTAGCACATGTTCTATGTGATGAAAAGCTTGTAAGAACCGATCTAATTAGAAATCTGTGTACTTAAAAATACGGATTATTATGAAATGCAAAGACTTCTGTTCCTTATGTTACTGTAATTTGTTGTTGTTGTTGTTGCTGTTGACAATATAAAATATGTATCTTTTTTTTAGATGTTGACACGGTAAAAAGTAACTTGTTGAGACACTGTATGCTAAAAATTCATATTGTACTAAAAATACTACTGAATAAAGCTATTATTATTATTATTATTATTATTATTATTATTATTATTATTATATGTACTATTTTGGAAAACATATTCAAACCCACCCCACCGATCATTACAGTCTGAGATGTTACCACCGAGAGATCCGGGTCACAGTTTGTCACTCATGGGATTGAGATAGTTGCGCTAATCAACCATTAAATAGCAAGTGACTTATTTGTTTATCCCCGTCGATCATCAGTTTCTTCATCGTTGTAGATATGTCTTGCTAGCAAGTGCTAGGTAGCTAGTAGCCTAGGTTAACTAACATTTCCTGCCTACTAATTGAAGTTGTTGATCATTATAACATAATGCACGCGGTGTTGAGTCACCTAGACCAGTGATCATATGCTTAACTGATCGGTAAAATTCGATCTCCACTAGGGACTAATCAAATGTTTCTGGTTACTTTTCAGTAATCGATTCCTGTTGACGAATCAGTTAATAATATTTTATATCTGCATATAGAGCAATGATTTGATTTTTCATCTATAAAGTTACGTTTTTGAACTTAAAAGGTAGCATACTGTAGCATAAAATCTTTTAAATACTGTCTATTTTTGTTCCGTCAAAAAGCGTACTATATATATGATTATCACGTGTTCATTTTATCACCAATATGAATGTCCTTAGTCTGCCATAATTTAGATGTAAGGCCTAAAGACAAAATAAGTCTAATATGATTATAACTACATACTCGATATGGCGGACACAAGATAGATAGCAAACACTACACCATCTAGACCGAAAAATTTTTGATTCCGCTTTTTGCTAATGAAATGCAGAGTTACTTTCATTGATTATTAGTCAATGACCCTTCTTGATAGTTTTCTAAAATAAGAGGATGTAATAGGAGCACGCCTAAGATATAGATTTTTTCTGAGTTCGTAACTTGTATGATTTTAAATACTTTACTGTTTTGTTTTTCTCTTATATGTACAATATACTTCGCTTTGAGCTGTACTCTAAGTGTAAAGAACAGTAGTACTACTGGGTAGTACAAACCGATATTAGTAGGACAATTTTTTAATTTACAAATTAGTGGCTGGAAGTCAAAATCTCTAAGCACTAAGCTGACATTTCACCCGTAGACATTGTTTTTCCAGGCTCAGGCTATCTGCGTATTTAGTATTCATGAAACTGCGAATACCCAGCACTTCTAATTACCTTTTCATTCATTTAGTGGGTGTGTGCTGTTATATTGTCGTATCATTTTCATTTCATGCTTCTAGAGTTATTCACAACTTGGCTGTATGTTCATCATAGCACAGCTCTGCAACTGATCATCCAGTCAGTAGTATTCGTAAAATGAATGAATGGAATTTGATCAACCATGAGCACTACATAGTAGGCAACAAAATAGTTGCGGATAACCTTAGACGTTGATATAAAATAACCCTCTGATGAGAATATGTGACCAGTGGAGTTCAACTGTGTCGGGTGTTTAACAGTAACCTACTATTTCACAAATTTACTGCGAATTGATTTTTCGTTGAATACAGGCTCATTGATGATGCTGATGACTAAGCGTTCACCGCGAGACTTGAAGATTCTGAGTTCGATCTTTGGTGAGGTCCTGTGTGCTCACTGTTGAGAAGTCTCCTATTTGAACAAAACTGTCCCGTTACCCGCAGTTTTCAGTGGTACCCGACCAAGACTATTCTGTGATGAGCATATATACATAAGCATGTACTAAAAAATAGACTACTTGTTTGCTTAGTTTTTTCTTTGTCACTTTTCTTTTTTAAACTAATGATGTTTATTTACGAAAAAAGAGATCAGTTGTAACTACGTCGTTGCTATCCTTTTCTCATGTTAGTACTCATATTTTTACTGTTCAATGTGAAGTTTCTTTTGTTGTTTGCTTTTTTAATGTGTCAACACAGTGTTTTCATAATGCTTACTTAATGGAAGTTCAAATTGTATTAATTTTGTGTTTTTAAATGTATGTTTATATTTACACTTGTTGTTACTATCATGGCTACTACTGTAAAGTGTTTAACATACACATACATATCAATAGTGTCTACAGGTAATTCATATTTATTAAAACTACAAATAAAAATTTCTCTCATATTAATCCGTATTCATACAGTAAATAAGTTTAATAGTTTGTTTTTATTTACTCGTATGATCAATTTGACTACTAATGAAAACATATTTGAAGTATAACTCAAGTAGACTGCCTTTCGTGCTAGCTGTACCATATAAACATGATTATATATTACAAATGTATGCGTATGTAATGTAGTTGATGATAGTGAGCATACTGCTTCATCTAGATTTTGTTCTAGTTAGCAATTGTGAGGAAACATTATTTGCAATCTTTAGAGAACTAATGGTCATCATGCGATTTGTATCTACATCACATAACATAATAGGATGTCATTTTTACCGCTGAGATGTTTGAGTTGAGACTGAGTCTCTGTATGATAGATTGATTGGACACTGATTAGTGACCAATGTCATAGTTGTTCCATTTTCTGCAAATTAAGACCTAGGTCAAACAATGTTCCTTGTTGACTACCTCTAACCACCTTACATCGGCAAATAGTGCAGTCAATGGCGAGTCACCTAGACAATTGGCTACATTGTTACTTACGTGACAGATGTTCATCAGTACTGAAAAATTTGCTAAACATAACAATCACTACTCAGTGATCAGCGAATAAATTATGTTATAATTGGGTGTTGTGGACTATCAGTTTTGATGTCACGAACTGATCTGAATTGAACAACTATTGATCACCTGGACGCACTGGACAACTGTCTCGTCGTAGTACGGGACTCTTCAGTAGTGCCCATCCACGACCCCATCAGGGATCGAACGCAGGACTCTCTGGCTCCTCGGCGAACGCTTTGCCATTAGACCACTGAGCCCGCTTCTAACGAATTGACCGAATTAAAAATAGCAATCGTTGGGGGTGGTGATACAGTAATCTAATTGTAAAGCGTTCTCTGTGGAACCAAAGTGCTCTGGGTTCGATCCACGATACGGTAGTGCATATTCACTGCTGAGGAGTCTCATACTTGGACAAAATAGTCTTCCAGTGCTTACAGGTGGTCAATGTTTGCCTAATTCAGATCAATTCGTGATATCAAAAATGACAAATTATGTGTTTGATTTTTATCGTTGGTATTACGGATTCTACCTTATTAACATTGATTTTGGTATACGTTCATCGTAACTTGATTACCTCGATACTGCTTTTAATTATAAATGTTTAATAAAGTTGATTAATATCTAGCGTGGAATCTAGAGTTGAATTCGTTATTGGATGTACCTGTCCATCCCAAGTGTTGAAGTTTTTGCTGGGACTGTATTTATAACTTCAAACACTCCAATGTGTTGTGATGTTTTCCTTGCCATTTGAAAAAAACCTTCAATGATTGTGTACGTGTTTTCTCGGTAGACTTTGAGTCATACAAGTGTAGGGTGGAGACTAATCACATTACCAACTATCTAAACTGAAGCAAACGCTGTACGGATCGTACCCTGCTATTCGTTTGTTTAAAATTCTGCAAACAAACAGGACTACTATGCGTAAAATTCCATCCTAGTATTCAGTTATGCACATAAACCTTTCATTTAGCCGTCTTTATCAATGTAATCTGCTGTATTCAACCTCGAGAACAAGGTATTAAATATCGTTTATAAAAGTTTTACACTTGTAAGTTGTATCGTCATTATTTCATAGCATCAAGTCCTTTCTTACATTAAAACGAAGACGCTTAAAAGAATAAAATATCCATTTCGACAAATTCTTATCAGGTTCTACAACGACGCTTTTTTACTTTACTTACACCCGTTATCCCTCACAGAGGCCTCTCAACGATAAGTTCATAATTAATGGTTACAAAATATCCAATTCTAAGGATTACATCATATGAATTTGAGATTGTGGTGTAAATGTGTATCAGTTAGTGTTGAAATAATAATTATCATGTAACTTGAATACGTCCATACAATAATTCAAGTAATAAAATTATCAATTAAATACATTTTAATATTGTTCAGTCTCATTTCTTATAAGTGTTTCTAGAAGCTATAAAGATTTCAGTTAATATCCTTAACTTTTTGTCTCTTCGTTGATATGATGTAACTAAATAGTTGATATTACACATTCTTTTCACCTTTTGTTTGTTTCATCGCTTTACTACTTATATGATTAAATTTATCATTCACATACTCCTAATTACATAATTTTTTTCTTAAGTTTTGAAGTTTTGGAATATTTATTCCGTCCTACTTATTATCAGTCTATGCTGTTTACTTAATTAAGATTGGCTATACAATCCATCTAGAGCCTAATGAATTTCCAATTGTTTTAATGCATCACTTTTTTCAGTGATTTTCTTCCATCACTTAAAATTTTATATCATAATTTGATATATTTATAGGATATACAGCGTATTTTAGTAAAGTTATTGCTGTTAAAGTATCATAGACTTAGTACTATTAGGCTTCTACACTCATTTGACAGGCACAGAGTTGTGTTTATAACGTCAAGTCATGCTTCAAATATGAAGGCTAATGTTACTATTTGGCTACTAAAACTTGAGTAACCGAATGACGTCTTGACCACCAAACGATCGGTTCACCGCATGCATATATATATATATATATATATATATATATATATATATATATATATATATAATTTTGCAATCGTTGTACTGTTGTTCTAACCTCTCTCTCTGTATGTTCAAAGTAGCTTGTACAAATTAGTATGTGGTCAGACTATCGTTTGAAATTTTTTAAGTTAGTGTATCATATAATTGTGGATTAACTACGTTTTCTCGCGTCCTATTGAATTATTTTATTTAGTTGAAAGTTATTCATGAATCTAAATAATTCACTCCGATCATGTGAAATAATGCGAAAATCGATTTCTGAAATGATGTCAACCTTCTGGAGATGTAAATGATAAATGTACAGATCTTCATAGCTAGTGATACTACTGACTGGTTACTTAAACCAAAGTAAGTGTAATAGGATTCTAACTTTTGAAAACAAATGTTCTAATCACTTAGCATTTGTTTTAGTCTATAAGCAGCATATATATATATATTGTATGAACTTTAATCATATTGTGTGTAAATGGTGTAATTCGAATTAGTGATGACCAAAATGAATAAAAGTTTTTTTACTTTCCAATCAGTTAAACCATATCAGTTGAATGAACCTTTACGGCTAAGTTAATGTTAAACAATTAATCCTTTTTAACGTTATTATGCATATAGCGAATTAGAATGTTACATAATCAATCGTGTCATGATGAGTATTAATTAGGGAGATAATGCTAAAGGTGACGCAGTGATAATTTCAGTTAATATCCTTAACTTTTTGTCTCTTCGTTGATATGATGTAACTAAATAGTTGATATTACACATTCTTTTCACCTTTTGTTTGTTTCATCGCTTTACTACTTATATGATTAAATTTATCATTCACATACTCCTAATTACATAATTTTTTTCTTAAGTTTTGAAGTTTTGGAATATTTATTCCGTCCTACTTATTATCAGTCTATGCTGTTTACTTAATTAAGATTGGCTATACAATCCATCTAGAGCCTAATGAATTTCCAATTGTTTTAATGCATCACTTTTTTCAGTGATTTTCTTCCATCACTTAAAATTTTATATCATAATTTGATATATTTATAGGATATACAGCGTATTTTAGTAAAGTTATTGCTGTTAAAGTATCATAGACTTAGTACTATTAGGCTTCTACACTCATTTGACAGGCACAGAGTTGTGTTTATAACGTCAAGTCATGCTTCAAATATGAAGGCTAATGTTACTATTTGGCTACTATATATATGAAGTGTAACCTTAAGTTCTATTCCTAACTCTGTATGTATGTACAACAACATAGAAGTTGGCGCCTATGGGTTACAATCCAAGTTGCCACATCTCAGCACGGCAAGATTAGCACTAAATTAGTAAAAGTAGTAGTTACTGCGATTGTGGTATAAAAGTGATTCGAAAATATAGAATGTGGGAGTTTTATTTTGTGGAAAGAACAGTATGAAATAATTTTAAGTTCATGATATATTAAGGAGAGATAAAAGTGATGCACCTACGCCACTGTTTTCCGTCCATATCACCCAGAATCTCTAACCAATGGTTACGGCATTCACACAAACTCCAACTAGGTAGCCTGTATCTACCAGGCTTAGATCAGTAGTCAGTCACTTCATGGACTGGTATCATGTTTTTGATTTGGATTTCCAACTCTATATGTATATACAATTATTACATAACTTTTGTTTCCCTTTATATATAAGAATAAATCCTTTACCTTTTACTAAAGATTCTCATGAAAGTATCATTTTATCAATAAATCATTAAAATCTTTTATAAATTAACTTGACTTTCAATAATAAAAAAAGAATTATCTATTCAAGTTTAATTTTTCATTATTAAAGGATTTAGATTAAAAGATTTCTTAAGGTTCAATTGCCTATATATTCACTTCACTTATTACATTTTACAGTTCTTGCATGACGTCAAACAGTAGATTTGTTATTTATAAAGTTTAAAACAACTAATTCACATGATATTTTATGAGTATAGAAAATTGATACTTGATAAATATAGACCTTCTATACACAAGTAAATAATAATTGTAATAATGTAATATACACATTAGTATTATGTGTATATTATTATTATTGTTACATTTGTTTTTTTTTGCTTTAGTTACAAAGCTCATCGATAACATTAGTTTACATTAGGATAAACTTGTACCAATGTGCCCGTTGCACAAGTGTGACTGTCTGGACTCAGTAGTTTAGTGGTGAACGCGGTGGCGATCGACACGAAACGGACTGAGTTCGAATTCCAGTGTGAACATCAACATTGGGATGCTGGTACATCCAGCCGATGAGTCCCAAATAGGACAAAACGCGCGTCCTGGATCCCACTTGCCAGTCACAATCCAACTTATATAATATTAGTTTACATTGTCTCTTTCATTTATCTACTAATAAGTGATATTTATTTGGATCCAATTGATTAGCTTATGTTACTATTACATTTCCTTATATGTATATGTAAGTGTTCATGGATTGTATTATTACCTTCCTAAGTAGTATGTATGCCCATTCACTGCTTACTTTGACACTTAATGGTAATTGATGTTAGTTACGGGTAGAAAAAGGGAAGCCAAACCAAAAATATGGGATTAATTACTGAAGTTATTCATTACTGGTGTGTGTGTGTGCACTGTTAATAAATACAAACTACTTGAGTAAGCTTCTCTAGATTGTTGTTTTTAATTGTTAGAGACTCTAGGTTACATTATTCAAATTCGATTGTAATTGCTCAGGTGAACTCATTCCTTTAAATTATAGACTGAAAATCATTTTATACTTTTTTTTCCATTAAGTAATTCTATCTATACGTATCACATTTTACATATCAACACTTTATTCTTAATACCACTGACGTAACTACTACTTCTATGGATTTGGTGTTGATCTTACTGTACTGATAAGATTTGACAAACTTGAACAAGTGCATGTTCTATGTTGTACATGACTGACTGAGTTTTGTAAATACTCATAGAGTTGAAGTTAAAGATCGAATTATCTGTTATGTGTGTGGTTAGGTAATTAAAATACAAAATTGGTTAAATGTATATATGCTATTCAGCGTAATCAGTCTTTTTTTTTTCTTTCTTAAAACAAATAATACCAACACGTGAATATTTATTTGAGAAAACTTTATTTAAACTATTTTTAGATCACATTATTAATATTATTGTCGTCGTCGTCGTCATCATCATCATCACCATCATCATTATCTTGACGATAATATAGTTTTCTTATTTTTTTTTCTAAGCAAAATGTGATTATCACAGTTGTTATGCTTGTGATATATGTGCTGTTATCTGCATATATAATTGAACAATGAATTAAATGTCTTTTCTATTGTATCATTTCCTCACTTCATATGATTATTGTCTATAATCAGTATAAAGTAATCTTATGAATAATATTATTAATAATAGTACTATTACTATTGCTACTATTGTCTATGCTAATGTTCACAACTCGGTCCAATGTACATTTTTGTTAGATACTTTATTCTTTTGTTGCTGACTAACTAATATAAGTTAAGTAGTTGTAGGTAGTCGAAAAAAAAACGTTTTCTAATCTACGTTTCATGCTTGTTGGAAGTCATTATAGCAAAGCTTACCTGGAGCCTGAAGTAATTGATGCTTTCTGTAGGTTTCCAAAATAAGTTACACAATTTCACAGTAAGATAAGTTACTACTAAAGTATTCTGACTTATCAGTTCCATAAAAGTTTATAGCTAGGCCCCATTGATAAGTGGTAATTAGTACCAAAAGTAGTCAACTATCTCCAACTATTTTACATCTCTTTGAAAAGTTGAATAAAATAGAGGTGTCAAAATAATCACAGTAGCAACGATACTGGAAAGCACTGAAAATTAAGAATACGATCCGAGAGAATAGGATAAAAAGTATATATGAAGAGATAGTAGGAGAAAAAGAGTGAATGACTTCACTCTAGTATCACCATCAAAAAGCATAGTGTGACTACATTTTGCATAGTTAGGTTGTATGTATGCAGCATGATTCAAAATCCATCATTTCGTGTATTAATGTATTATTATCAATGTTATAATACATAATCATTTCACATAATGCCCTCATAGTAACTAGCTCTTGTGCCTATGTGTGCGCAATTCGGTCTACTAACATCAGGTCGCGAGGTAATCTCATCTCATCCTCTATCTCCTACTCCATGCACGTGTATCATAAAATTATCAATCTATTGATAATGTTTACAGTTAGAATATGTTTGAATTCTCTGCATCGCATTTATTCTAGTACGTGGTCAGCATATACAAGTGATAGTTGTACATTTAAAGTGTCTGGAGTATCTAATTTCCTTTAGAAAAACAGTATTTCTAAGTTCAGTTTAACACTATATAATGATGGCTTAGTAGTAAATTAGTATACAACAATCTATGTCACGAAATAACACCACATTAATTCTTTTTTTATTAAAAGAAAATTATCATGAATTAGATTCGATATCATTGGTTTACTCATATACATACTCATATGTATTTAGTTTCTAGTCGCCATACCTTAGTTGTTTGATGCTTGATAATAATATTATTAATATTTTGTTCACTCAAACTAAAGTCAATTGAATGGGGTTCGAACTGTTAACATAGTAACTGAAAACAATTAGCTTACAGCTTAAATACCTGTTTGTATACATCCCATTTTATAGACAACTAAATACGTTTGTTGATTGCTTTTTTAATGATTTTAATCAATTATTTACATATCATCAACATAATGTATAAACTCTAATGGAATAAATAACTTCAGTCTATTTGTTCATTAAAATCTTTCTAGTTGTTATTACATATACATGTATGTATAGTAGGTAATTTCTTTTACTACAGATAATATTGTTCAGTGTATATCTATTGCTTCTCTTTGTGAGTGCATGAAGGTACACACAGAAAAAATGTATATTCTTCTTTCCGCATAAACCATCTCTTCCACTTGAAACTATTAATTAGTTCATTGAAGGTTGTAAACACTGGTTAGTTTCTTCATCGTAATGTAGGATAACCAATTGTGGTTACATGCGATTCTGCAAATAATTGAACGCAGGAACTTTACATATCTCAGCAAACGATTTACCATCATTACTAGTTTTGATGAATTAAGAAGATCAATCTTCACATAACACAATCTTTATCCTAGTTATAACATTCAGCTTATAATTGACTTACTTGAAGTTTTTCTTGAACTTCTATAATAAAGCCGTGACTAACGGCGGAACTCAGGCAAATCGAGAATGGAACAATTACCTCCAGATGGATTAGGTGATTGTCGTTTTACGTCTCAATTTGACTGAAAATGAAATCTCGCATTAGATGTTCGGTGTTTCATTGGTGCTGATGGTTAAGCGTCTGTTCCAGCACCTGAAGTTCGTGGGTTGAATCCATGATGGCATCGAGTGTGCGTACCACTGGGTTCTCATACTATGATGAAACAGCTGTTTAGTGGTCCCTGGTTTCTAACGGTATCCGAATGAATTCGATTTATGAAGAATACAAAACAACAGATTTATGAAACTTTTTTCTTTCAATTATTATATTTCAATTGCATTTTAAACAGGAATTTGTTGACATCTTGTGTAGAGTATGCTGAGGATTTTTTTATATTTCAAACCGTAACATATTATATTTATGTTTTTATTGGGCATCTTTTTGGCTATATTGCACTGAAGGTATGATGGAAAAACGGTCACGGACAGCTACAACCATTTGAAGTGAAGATTTTGATGAAAATTACACTCCTAAGTACAGTATTCATCTACGTACATGAACATTTGATTGACCTGAAATGCTGGGTAACACACACATATAACATTGAAAACATCATGATAAACTTCAACTATGTAATGTAATGGAGCCCGATGATTTATTTGTTAAAGCACTCAAATTTCAAACATTTCGTTTATTCCAATTTTGTTCACTTCTCTTTGGTTAGAGTAGCTGTCATACTAAGTGTCACTGAAAGCTCAGTCCCCAAAATCCCTATACTTTATCATTAAGTTATTGAATTATTTTCTATTAACTCATCATCTAAAGATTCATGTACTTGGATTCTAGCTATTTTATGGGTTGTAAACCATTAATATAAGCGAGTTTCGATACAGCAACTTAATGACTGAAGTTTGAATGCTTTGATCACTAAGAAAACCACTAATCCATGTTGCTCTATCTTTATGCGTACCACCGATTATATCCTCTCAAAAGCTAATATATTTGAATATTTTTTCAAGATAAACATAAAACAATTCACAATTATTACAATTTTTCTTCGGTTACAGAAATTCTTTATGCGACATACAGCTGCCAGATTACGGAATTCTGAAATGGGATCAACAATTTCAGAATCTATATGCCCAATGGGTGGTCGATGTAGAGTTGAAGGTCCTGGCCGTGGTAAATGCCCTCATTGTCGTTATCGGAAATGCTTAGAATTGGGAATGACCTTAACACGTTAGTTGTTAATTTTTTTAATGGTTACATAACATTTTAACTGTTTTATATATTAATTGGGATGGTTATTTTTGTGGAGATTGCTTATTTATTTGATTGAATATGTCACAGATTGATGTTGGCAGGGTACCATTGAAAACCAGGGAGCATTGGACGGCTGTTTCGTTCTAGTGTGGAACTTCTCAGCAGTTCGCACCCCAAATACCGTACCAAAGGCTTCAGGTTGACGGCGAACGCCTAACCATATGCAGCACTAGGTCGGCACCGAATGGTAGAATTCCCACTTCCATCAATTTGTGATATAGCGCGACGGTCATCCATTGTTATTGGTGATAACTGTCTCACTCCTAACAAGTCTGGACTCCACCAGTCACGACTTCTCACTAGAGCTTCAGGAACATCCTGGAGTTAGTCACTAATGAGCTCTTTATTATAGTTCAATTGGAATGTTAACATTGTATTCTATACATAAAGTATTGTTTGAGTACAGTTGATTTTACAATGTGTAAATGTAAATTTTTTTACATGATATATGGTAGTGTAACATCAAACTCTAAAGTAAATGTGATATATTTACATTTGAGTAGTTCATATCAATTAAGAGATTAAAAACCTGACTAATGTTACTACTTCATACATTTTACTTGTTGGCAATATATGGTAAAATAGTACTATATCAGACACTTAATTCGTTTCAAATACATACACTGAAATGTAATTAAAACAAACAATCGACTTTCCGCTGTTAGGTCATGGGTTCGAACTCAGTCCAACCTATTTTAGTTTGTGTAGATAGTTAAATATTCTTACAAATTTATTTAGCTGTAAGTCTTTTAATAACTTCCCATACGCATCATCATAATGTTAACTTAGAATTCATTGTGTAATAACTCTGTTTTTTGATGATACCAATTATTAATAACAGTAACTTATATTTGATAGATATTACCATTTTGTTACAAGTTTCATTATATATTTGAACTATTAATTTTGTGCTGTTGAATAGCTACCATGAAATAAATAGCAACGCTGTACTTAAAGAATAAACTAATTTCTATTTAGACGTATTGAGATAATAAGGAAGGTTTGTAGTTTATATAAATGATTTCAGTAAAGTTAGGTTATCTGAACTGGTAAATTTGATTTTGTAGCTCCCATCACAGATTAAGAAAGCTCACTTGACTTTTATCGTCTTACGCTATTCTCAGTGTTGACGAGATTTCCATCTGTCAACAAAAGGACGGGTATGCTACTCATTGGTTTTCTTTATTTTACTTTATGTATGCAAAACATGGACTTTAAACGTAAGGAATATTCGGAAACTACTAGTGTTTGGTTATAGGTGTCTTCAAAACATCGGTTTTGTTTTCTGGAACCGTTAAATGAGCAATATTGAGGTTACACAGTAGGTACTACGGCAAAATGTGATTATCTTTATTCATTTGAACAAAGCAAAAATAAACAAATGTTTGTACTTAAAGTTGTCAACAAATTACATATTAGTAGGTCAATTTGTGAAACCATGTAGGTATCACTTAAAATCATAATCGTAGAAAACGTATTTCAACTCTAAGTACATAAATTTGCTTATTATACTTTTATGCGTTTAATAACTTGTACGCTATAACATTAACTTCCTAACCTCTTCCTGGTTCTAGGTATCTTAAACAAAGTTATTGAAGTTCCAAAAAAGTTTTATTTCTACTATCAAAACATGTACAAAAAATATGAGTATTCAGAGGATTATGTATGAGTATGATGTTATAGGCCTTGTTTAAAAAGCTGCTAAAATTAGCAATGAAATCAGTAATTATCCAGTCAGGATATGACATAAGCCGTCTTTTGTTGGCTTTCCTTAGAAGTTTCTAGAGAATGCTGATTGAAAGGAGTATGTTTTAGCCTTCTGTAAGCATTTTCGAGTGATTTTCTAGGATTACAACTTAGGAGATCATCTTACTTCATTACAATTAGCTTTTATGACGGACTGATGTGGTTTTTTCTGTACGGAATAGTCATTTCACATTGATTGATTACTTAATAATGGTAACCGCTGTCATTTCAGTTTAATCCTCTAATGTTGGTCGTACTATATGTTCATACATTGTGGTTTGAAGTTAGGTGGTTGGAGGTTGTCTGTTAGAAATACTCTTTGACCAACGTTCCAAGTAACACTGAGGAGTAGACAAGTATGACATTGTTCACAGGCTGCTCAGTAATATCTCATTATAAATACCTCAGTACCATTGAAGGTTAGTTGCAACTATAACAGCTCTATGATGTCTCTAACTGTCGATCTGAGTGACTTAGGTTTGAATCCCATAGGGAATATTAATTCCTTTACAACTGTAAGTGTATACTACTGATAAGTACCAACTAGCATGAAACCTAGATGAGTCAAGTTTTTCTACTGATTACCTCCAACCAGTCATTTAACAATATCTCCTTTTTATCATAAACAAAATTTACTAAACAATTATTGGTTGAATTAGAAGAAAAGTAGGTAAAAGTCAATAAAATAACTGTGTTTAGAATAAAAAACAAATTCATTGTATTTCAATTGTTTTCATTCTGCCCTGATTTTCATTCTTTATTTTGTTTACATTTTCTCTTCTATTTTGTTTCACTACTTTTTTCTCTGTGTATGCATTTAGTAAACAAGTTTAACTGTTGTTTATTTTAGCCTGTTTACTTTTTTTTTCTTTTTATCTTCATAATCTGTTTGTTTTTGTCCACCTATTTGAAAACAACTACAGTTTTGATGTGATTAACAACGGAAATATGTATTTTTTTTTGTTTAGTATCTCATGTATATTGGTACACTAATCATTCACTTGATTTTAAACTTTTGATCCTACCTACTAGGTCAAGCGCTTTTGATAACATAGAAAGGTTTGTTTTAATTCTATGAGATTCCTATTTACTCCCTCTATTTGTATTCTTGTCCTCTGAGTAGTAATCAATGTTATGTTTATCTATGTGTTACACCTGGAAGTTTCGATAATCTCCACAAACTCCTTACACTAGTTTCAATTATATTGGCAACAAGTTAGTTACCTCACTAAAAGTATTTCATTATGGTTCTGAAATATTACGAGTTAATTGAAGTAAGGAATACAAACTATTAGATACCTCGTCAATGATTTAAAGGTTAAGTAGTTATCTTGATTCCTGAAGGTCATAAGTCTGATTTCTGATGAAAAGTTTCATACTAAGATGAAATAGCAATTTAATGCTTTATAGTTTTTCAATCATTTTCCAAGTAAGATTAGTGTGTGTTTTGAAGTTTTCACCAATCAACAGTACCTACATTGTTATAGAAGCTTTGATTGTACACAGCTTCTACAGCTTCATATCATGATATAACTCAAATGAAATATACGTCACTCTGAATAGTCATTTTTGTATATACTCGTTGTACTTTCTTACTTTATTATTATTATTATTATTATTATCCAACTTTGCATATGTTGCAATAAGTGATAATTAAAAAGAGGATTTCATTATGAACTTATTCGAGTTTCCATTTCGTTTTTATTTTTGATATGTAAAACTTATCATATGTTTCCATATTCTGTGTAACACATGATTATGACTAGTTAGCTCTTGTTTTTTTTTTTTCGTTCATATTCGCAATATTAATCTATCCATATGTTCTGCGAATTGTTTCAACGACCACATGATTAAATGGCTGTCTATTATCTGTAACATCAATTGTTTAAACTAGTCAGTTGAAATGTTAATTGTATGTTCAATCTGAATGGATTATTTATTAAACTATACTTTGATTACATACAATTCAATGAGTGATGTTGACTGATTTTAGAGTAGGTTGGAAAAACTTGAAAAAGTTCAAATTATGATGTAATTTCCGTCTACGAAGTTATTGACTGTTGATCGGATTCACATTGACAGGTGTAGACTACTTAACTGAAGTCGATGATATTTCCATGAATAATTTTTTTTTTGAAAATATTGGGCAATATAGTTCAGAATGTATCGGATTGACTGTAAAAACATTTACCTTTTCTATTCCTTTTCATTTACCAAGTACAGATTGGTGTGCTCGGTTTCCAGCTACATTCTAAATTTAATACTACCTGGCTTGTGAAATAAATACAAACTTGCCACTTAGAGGATAAAAGTTGGATGCTTTTACCATTTATAGATATATTATGCATCTAAATTAGGTACAGTAAATTTTGAACTTCTCTCTCTATTTAGATCTCATAGTTGGAAAGTCAACTGCTTAAGTTATTGATTCCTAACTATTATTTTATATAGACATATAATGGTGAAATCTACATAGCTTATATACTTCAGTAGTTAAAGCGTTTGACTTCCAACCACCAAGTTCTGGGTTCAAACCTTATTTCACTTAATTCATTTTGAAAATGTGGGTGGTATAACCACCTCCTTACAAATGGAATCATACCTCAAAGCTAAGTACATGAGTCGGTAACTAATAAATGGATCTCTTAAAAAAAATCCCCGATTCTTTTAAATATCATATAAAGTTTCTTTACAATCAGAATCAGAAAGAAACTAGACATTTCATTTCATTCATATTGTTTTTATTTGAATTTCACGTGGTTATAACCGAACCTATTCCCTGGTGATATAAAAAAAACGCTATAGTTTCTAAAATCAGATTTTTCTGTTTTATTTATTGGCTTATAATAACAAGTTAATGACTTCAGTTGCCTTAAGATTACCAGTATGAAATTATTTCTTAAATGTGTCGTATAAGAATTCATTTACCAATTATAGTTTTATGTATTTAGCTTCTTAATGTTAATGATACGAAATCTGCTTCTCATTTGCTCTCCTGAAGTAGGTTGAACAGAATCTGAATTTATAATTTAATGGTTTCAGGTGATACATGTAACATTATCAAGTAATTAGTCAGTTTGATTTTGCAAATTTATATCACTTATAACATAAATAAGATATCCATTTGTCAAACAACGGACGAGTAACTGTACAGCAGTCCCCTATGGTTATAAAAGTAGTAGACATTTGTAATCTGTAGGTCATTAAACACTGATGTCTTAGAATCATCGTTCGCTTACACTGAAATGTGTAGGATAGACTGGAAGTATGTTGTTTAGGTTGTGAGTCTTCGTTGACTGTGATGATTGGTATATTTAGTAAGTACTTTTAATTATGGCCTACACCAATGCACGACATTGAGTGGTGTAGAAGTGGCAGAAATCTACGCGTAGCCAAACCAAGCATGATATCAGCCGATGAAGTCATAATATGTTAGCCTGAATCGTATTGTTATCTACAGTCTACTTTATTAGAGTCCGCGCTATGATGCGAATAGTCAGTGGTTGGTGACATGGTTGTTAATCAGTCACTGTTTATCGTTTAGATTTTAATACTCCGTTTTGATTTCTTCTAGTTGAACCATATTGTGGCTTTAGTCTTGTAAATTTGACCTCGTCATGCGGTGGTATGGAAATAGGGGCTGGCGAACATGTTTGGTAGACTTTTTGTTGTTCATGAGTAATGTCTATGTTGCACACACGTGACTGCTCGGCAGCTCATCCCATTTGGCTTTAGAACACGACAAGGAACTGAGGCAACTTAAACACAAGCTGGTTAAAAGCCTACGTATTGATCATGAACAGTGGTGAGTAGCGAAAAGCAATGACGATAGGTAACAGTAGACAACTCTTCGAACTTGTCAAGGAAACAGATATCAGAAATCCGGCTATTATTAAAACTACCTCTGAAAAAGACGGGGTTATTATTCAGTGTTAGTCCAGGAGATTAAACCGATGGGCAGAATGGTTTGGAGGACAGTTTAACCGGCCTTCATCTATACCTCAGTTACCCACCATTTCCAAACAATCTGAACGGTAAGTTGATATCAGTCATGCATATCTTACTAAAGTTGAACAATCTATAGGAAATCTAAAGCAGAGAATAGTAGGGCCTGACGGATTAGCTCCTGAGATATTTAAGGATAGTGGTTCAATTTTAGCAGTGAGATTAACTGAGATCTTGGTTAGAATGTGAGAATTGAACGTAATCCCATCTGGCTGGTTTCAGTCACTAGTCATCCCAGTCTGTAAGAAAGGATAAAAGTCCTCGTGTGACAATGCCAGAGGAGTCAGTCTGACGAAAAATATTAGCTCCAATAATACTTCGACGCCTAACTAAAGTTCATGAAGAGCAGACTCAAGAGAATCAAGGTGGTTTGAAACCTGGAGTTGATAGTATAGACCAAATACTCACACTTTCGTAGGTTCTAAAGCATCGACACACTTTTCCTTGACATTTAAGGCGGTGTTTGACTCTGTCGATCGTAAGGTTATGCGGCATCGTTTGATATTGAATGGTATACCCAAGAAGTACGTTAACATTGTAGAGGCTCTCTAATCAAACACTACATGCTGAGTCAGAGCTTTTGGCGAACTGTCCTCAGAATTGATTACTTTAAGTGGTGATTACCAAGGTTGTTCACTTTCCCTCTTTTTATTCAGCTTTGTCATAAACATGCTTTCAGAGCTAACGTTTTCATTATCTAACTTCTTAGGGGTTGACCTTCTTCCATGAGATATACTTGCTGACTTGCAATATACAGATGGCAGTTCTATTTGGTGAGGATGCCGACAAAGTGCAAAATCTTCTGACCACCTAAAGCATCAGTGTAGGCATATTTCGGATGCAATCTTCCACCTCCAAATGCAAAATACTGCTTCAGGATTGGCCTGCATCTGGTCTGAAATTAGTGATAGGGAGCGAAATAGTTGAGTGTGTTGACCGCTCCACCTACCAGCCTTAATGGTCTGGTGTTGGATGAAATCTTGGCACTGATACAGAAGGCTCGATTGGCTTTATACGACTTTCGTCACATGTAGAGTAGATGAGACATCTGTTTTCCGACCAGAGGTCTAGTTTACAGCACAACAGTTCTGTCCGTTCTACTTTACGGGTGTAAAACGCAGCTATTAAGAGTAGAAAACATTGATTAGTTACTAGTATTCAATCGTAGACGTCTTCGAAGCAATGCTCGTGTTTTCTAGGACCACTGTGTGAACAATACGTGGGTGATGATATTTAGGATTGAGTCTAGTAACCATCTGATCAAAAGTTACGTCATCGTCATTTCTCCTCTTTTCATTGTTTACAAAGTTCTATATTTGAAGAATATGTACCAAGTTATGGTCTGGCGATTAAAGCTGCTTAACTTTATATGAGTGAATAGGTTACAGACTTCAAATCTCATTTCTCCTACTTGATTTCTGTTCAGTTAGTCATAGTTATAATCATTACTTACTTACTGAAAAAAATATTTTGTGACTTTAAGTTGATTTCCTAAACCTATGAATATGTAACTCATCTATTAAGTACATATTCCTGTGCTGAACTTTCAACTACGCTTTTATTATCAAGGCTTTGTGATATTACTATCAGGTTAATTGAACTAAAAATAGGTTGAAGAGTACTCGAACCATCAGATCAGTAATGTATGCCTGTTTGGAATATATATATACATTATAATCATAATCATGTTTTAGGGTATCCATTAGATATCAGTGTTTCGAATAACAGATTGTCATTTAATTCAATAGTATCATTTAGGTAAATAAGTTAGTTCGTATTGAATAAACCTTTTACTAAACCTCTTTTATTCTGTACCGGACAATAACTTCAACCCTTTAGACACTGTTCACTTCATGATTGATATAACTTTTGTGTGATGCATAATCATAAAAATTTTTGTGAAATTTAAAAGTTCGCCTTTCTTTTTATTTTCTTTTTTAAAAAAATGTAAATACTCACTTTTATTTTTTGTACACATAAGTCTGCCTTAGAGACATTTTCTAAAAGGATGATTGTTTAATGAGTTACTAATTTAAGAAAAAAAAGAAAGGAATGTCACTTTTATAGTGAATGATTAATGTTTTTCTTCCTATTTCTTTTCATTTGCATGGTTTATTTTTTCAGAGAAAAAGAAAGAAATTGATATTATAACTTATATAATATGTGATATATACTATTACTCGACTATCAAAAAGTAAACTGAAGTAAATAGATTGGGTTTCGAATCTATGACCTAATGACTTAGTGTTAAATGCTGTAAATACAAAATCATCTCTTTGCAATTATATATTGATAAAAAAGGTTTTAGATTTAACCGAAACACCATGCAACAAAAATGACTGAATACACATGTAAATAGATGTATACATGTTGAACATTCAATGATTTGTTAGAATTATTGTTAAGTAATTACAATAGGAAATTAGTTGTACTTTATGGTTTGTTAAAAGTTTCTTATCTTAGCATAAAGTAGTACATTCTTTTTTACCAGCACTTGACATAGAGTGTGGTTCGAATGTACGACATTGTTGAACACTTTGTTCCCCGAGTTATCGTTGACACACTGGAGTGTGAAGTCCTTGAATTAAAACGTATATGCTACAAATGATTTGATAATAATATTGTAACGAAATAAAGGGGAGAGACAGATGTATACAGTCCAAAAAACAAATGAACAAGATTGGCATAAAAGAGGTATAGTACTATTAGAAATACAACCATGAAAGATTTTCAGTTAATCGAGTTCATTTTACTGTTACGAAGTAAAGAGAATTCGCAATATGAACGCCACTATCTTCTATTCTTAGCCATGTTTCAAGCCAGTTGAGTTACACTATCTCTAGGATCTCTACTAAGAATACACTTTATAAGTTTTTCGTATTATGTTAATTATGATTCGGAAAAATGAAGAGACAAAGATTAAACTGGATGTGTTTGTCATAAATCAGTCTTGGTGTTTGCACTGGGACTCAAACACAGATCATTCGTGACAAACGAAACAGCAGTTTCCACTGTGCTACTGAATCTCGACACTCACACTTTAGTCAAACATGTTACGTTATATTGAAGCGACATATTCAGGACTTACAAATTACAAACTTGAACATTAGCAACGGGATGATACAAATCTTTACAATTTATCTCAATATTGATTTCGATTGACTACTTTTTACTGAGTTACATTATTCTGGGGGGGGGGGGATTAATAAAAAGTAATAAAGTATCGTTATGACACTCTAGCTTAGCACCTGGACTATACATGCCTGCACGTACACGTATACATCCACACTAAGCATATGTCTATCACTTCTGTAGATAGGCAAGTTATTGATTTCTCTATATGAGCTAACATAGACATGTGACTGGCTGAAAGATAAATGCCTCTATTATTACGATTAATAATAATAATAATAATAATAATAATAATAATAATAATAATAATAATAGTAATAATAATAGTGACGTCAATAGTGTCATAGTTAGGCGGCATATAGAAATGAATAATCATATTGGATGTGTATAATTTTTTGTCATTTCGTAAAACCTACAATCCTCTACCGCAGTCAGTCAGTCTGTAAATATCTTGATTAAATAAATACACGAATATGTAAAATAAATAACATTCAAAATTGAAATACACTATGATTCCTTTATACACATTCACATATACCCATTCTGATTGTCTTTCTATTTGTTCTCATTATCCAGTGTGTGTGTGTGTGTGCGAGCGCGCACTTGTGTGTAGTCGCTTACGTCAAAATTGAATGATCATTGCTCTGTTAGAGTGTGATTTTTGATTAATAATTGTTGCTCCCCTTCATTCGGATTGTTTAATAATAGTTGCATGATTTCTATCTCAGCATGTGAAAATTTGATGACGTAAAGAAATTGATTGTTCTCCAACGTCAGACAACCTTCAAGTGACGTAATATATAATAGACGTATATATACATGTACATATAAAATGATGAAATATTAATGAAACTAATCCTTACTGACTATCCAATCACATTCAGCATAGTTGATCTTGGATTTTTTTTTGTCTAATATTCAAAACGCTCTGACAGATAACTTTTACTTTATCGTTAGTTAAATGAAATCTATTAGTTACTAAGATACCTGAAATTGATATGACATAACTAACCACTGTGGACAAGTTGAGACTATTCTCGAAGTGACTTCAAGAAAGTTACATGTTTATTATGGAAAAATAATAGAAGCTAAGTAGAACGAATGAACTGTAATATAAAAAGGAAACAACAATTTAGAATAATTTGATATTTTGCATCATTAAAGTAATGAGTTACAATTTAGTGTTGTATTGGTCTGTCTAGAAATGTAGACAATTTTTCTTCAACTAAGGGGATACACGGATTATACATCACCATGTTAACTGTAGAATTTACGAGTGATTTATCAGTTAACTAGTCCTAATCCTAACTTCAATTCTTGCTATAATGTCTAATTCAAACTCTAAATTTAGAATGTTTCCTCATGAGTATTTAATTTTTGTTTGTTGACTAAGTCTTCTATTGAAAAATTTCACTGTAATTTAGTTATTTAGGCACAGATTCGTGTTTTTAACATAGAATCACACTTAAAGTAGATGCTAGTGATAATATTCAGCTCCTTAATGTGAAGTAGGTGATACACATTTCGAATTTAAAACTTACTGGCTCACAGTTCAATATCTTAAACATTAGACTATCGCTTCCCCTTATGGAAAGACATAGTACAATGAATCTTATCTTAAGTCATTAGTTCACTGGTCAATTATATCATCCACACTCTGATTGGTTATTAATTATCGGAGTCATTTGGATTCGATTGCCTTCAACAGTATAGTTTAGTTTCACAGAAATCTCGGTTAAGTTTATATCCCTAAAATACTACTGTCATATACTAAGTAAACGGCAAAATGACGTAAAATATGAACTAGAACAAACTAATTGTGATCATTGAAGATTAATTTTGTTTAATTATAGTTTTGTTGTTGTTTGGTGCATAAAAATTCTCTTATTTTTACTAATTCAATGTATACGTATAGTGAGAGAAAAATACACAAGAGAATATTAGGAATACATTTTCTATAAGATTTCCAACATTAATTGATCAGTATATTTATCGTCATGATATGTATCGATTATTTGCTTGTTTACTTATTTCATTTGTTTCTTGTTTATCATTTTTGGTTACTGTAGCATTTTATTTGTTGACTTATTTACTTGCTTACTTACTTATCCTCCTTCTCCTCCTACTCCTCTCGAAGTATTTGTTCATTTGTTTGTCTTTTGTCTTCATGTGTGTTTGACTGTTTTCGTCCAGTAAATCATAGTGTTATAAACTAGATCATAGATATTTGTAATAGTAATATTTTGTTGTTATTACTGTAACCTTGGCAGTAGTAGTAGTAATACAAGTAGTAATAGTTACAGTAGTATCGATTGTTATTCTCTGATGTTATCTATCGTTTTCATCCATTACGTTTCGACATTTTTTCTGGCTTTTCTTATTACTAGTTATTATGTTTGTATGTTTACATTTCTGTAAGTGTGTGTACCTGTTTACATGTTGATTCATTTATAATAAATAAACAAATACCTATTTTTTTCTGCATAACCCATTTGTCAATATTTATGTAGAGTGTGGTGAATGCGTACTTCTCACTAATCACTCTGTTCTCGTAATAATGCATAGTAATTGTTCGTATAAATCCCGGTTCTCTCGATTTAATTAATGCACATTCATACAAAACACACGTGATTCAATCAGTTAACTTCATTTTTTTTAAAGTGGAGTAATCTATGTGTTGGAAGTAGTGAAATATTTGTCAATATTTTGTACTAATCAGCACAATAATGTATTTATCTATCTTTTAACAGTTATTGGGATGCTATGGGATAGTAGAATAATTATATGATTCTGTTTAAAGGTTATGCGTTCGCCACTAAACCTAAGCATTTTTTACTAGATCATCTATAAGGACTAGGGGTTGGGGTGAGAACCCACTACTTATGAGTCCCATACTATGATAAAACAGCTGCTCAGTGTTTCCCTGTTTTTTCTGATTGTCTAAAGTACGTCAATTCGTGATGTAAAAATCATAGTAACAATCATCACGACACCCAGTCATAGTTACATTATATTCTAATGTACATGATGCTAATTGACTAAAGCCCGGTGGTTGCTGTTATCCTGACATAGCAGTCGGGCTTGCCTATCGTAATAAAACAATCGGACTTGAAAAAAAACTATCTCTTGTGGTCTTACCATGCTAGAGATATTAGTTGAAAAGTGGTAAAAGCAAATTCAGCAAACCTAAGGTCCAGAGGCCAAGTTGTGCTGCCGGTTGTACAGAAGTGTGACAACAGCAGAGTATTTTCCACAGGCAATCAACAAGATAGCAATACTTCTTTCTCATCAAGTAAGGGTGGGGTTTAAAAAGATCGATCCCTAAGATCCATCTCCAGTAGTAAGGCCTTAACAAATACACATCTAACACAACCAAAACCTCTTACAAAAGGCCATATTTGACTGTCCTTAATCACTTTCCTCTTGGGCACTTCGGTTACGTTCGGAGGCCATTAAGACAAACCCTAACCCAATTCAGTTTCCAGGTACATCTTGAAGAATAACTTTTGAATGCCGTGAGCAACCGGAATGTGATAGCCGTCCTCACAATTCGAACGGCACTCGAGATCACCCTGTTTGAAATCAAATCCCCATTCCTCCTTATATTTTTCCCAATTTTACTCTCAATCCTCTTTCTTCTTCTACAAATTCCACTAATTATTCAATTGCATGAAGTACCAGGTTTCCTGAAGCAACGTTTTAAACTCCACATTGGAACTTTGAATGTGCGAACCTTATATTAAGTGTATGTATGTTGTATCTCGGAAACACTCATGCAGAACCTTAGTGTGGTCATTCAGTTGACATCACTTTATCAGTCCCGAGTGCTAGCGCGACATCTGGAAACCCAAAAGCAATTTTCAGCAACCTTGTTAGTGTTTATATAGCACTAAGCTTGCTAGAAGAACAGCACTTATTAAATTTATTCCAGTCCACAGTCGTTTATGTGCACTCTGTTTAATTTGTACAGTAAGAGCTCTAAACGATAGGAAATTCTGATCTTTTTTTTATCGTTTTTGCTTATTTTGTCATTAACTACAACTCAGAGTGAGTGAAAGACGAATTTCAAATGAAATTCCCTAACCTCCTTCAGAAAGTGAGACCCAGATATGGTAACCATTATAGATGGTTTTAACGCCCAACTCGGTGGTCTAAATCAACCTGAAAAACATTCAGGTGAATTTTTCGTCATTCCAGCCCAACGAACAGGTAATGAGACAGTTTCCAACAATTATATTCAGATTTCCACTTAGCCCAAGCTTTAAACATAAGGAGCATATCAACCTCCAACATCAATGCGACGATGAACACATATGCACCATATCGGTACTAGCTATCGTTCTAGAAGCCCGTAGGTGACTTCTACTCACTCTGGTACACATATATGGATTCTAACCATGCCCTGGTGAGTGTACGTGTTTGCATGTACTTTACTAGACGCAGAAAAGTAGTAACTGGAGGACGTCTTAGTTGTCAATACATGAAGGGAAAAGCCAAGAATAAATTCAGAGAAGAATTAGCTAAACATTTGATCGATCATGTTCAGCAAATCCATCCTGATGAAGCTTAGAACGATTTCGAAGCTGCTGTAAATGCACCAACGATATCTGCATCCAACCTATATCCAAAGATTATTAAAAATAACTGAATCTCTGAAACTTCTGATGAACTGATGGTGACGAGAAAACTCATTTCGGCAAGCTCTGAGGATGATAAAGAACGATGACTACTGGAGCTCAGACTAAAAGAGAGTTCGTAAGAACTATGCGCAGTAGTAGACAACAAAAGCAAAAACGGTAGAGGTGGCGGCGGCAGTAGGTGTTATGTCGGACCACTAAAGAAGAATGAAAGAATTTCTAGGACTGTATTTTAGAGGACTAGTTCATTTATTCTGGTCGTGTGTAATGTAAACATTATATTTTTATTATTGTTATGTCCCCCTTACCCTGCCCTCCTGTTTAGTATATTTGCTGTTATTGTATTGTCTCTTATTATGAACTATAGTTAATTAGTTGTGTACAAGTTACCCCTATTCACTGCCACAATCTCTTCTGTTTTGTATTAATGTAAAATCCCTAATTGGTTTGCTGTGCGGTCTGAATTTGTGTATATATAAATGCATGATTAAAATACAATACGACCGGCAATTGGACTGGATTGGTTGTGTCTGGTTGGCTCGTAGCTGCTGTCTTCTCCATTCGGGCTTTGGGGGGGGGAGTGGTAGTCGCTGAGGCTGACGTTCCGTATTCTGATTGGCAGTTATCAAGGCCACACAGAGTATTTATTTATTTTTCAATACATAACAGTAGGGAATACCAAATGTCCCCAAACTACCTGAGTGGAAAATTGACACATATATTCTCAACTCTTGTTGACGGTTTTAAGTAGTCTGAAGCGGGTTAAAGCAGCAGCTCTGATAGGCCAACTATAGATGCTTTTAATGATGGTGGTCTACTTTTATTTGAAGGGTTGACTGATATATTAGCTGAAATCTGGGAACTGAACGTCACCCCATCTGATTAGCGTCGATCGCTGATTGTTTCAGTTTACAAAAAGGGTCAGACATCTTCTTGTAATATCCACATAGGAATCAGTTTGAGTAACATGATGTCCAAATTATTAGCCTCTGTAATCATCTGACATTTATTTGACACTAAGGAATCGCAGGCTAGTTTCAGACCTGGTCAAGGATGTGTTGACCAGATGTTTACCTCCTTCCATATTCTAGAACACGGTTTTATCTGCTATCATCGGATATTATTGGTATTCTCTGAGCAGCAATTTCGACGTATGTGAATAAGTGTCGGGTTCCACACTGTTTACAACTGATTCACTGATTAATAAAGTAACCTTAGTAGTCCGCACGGAAGCCCGTTTACCCCAGGTTTCTTGTTAGTTCGCAAACATTGGTAAGGGTATCTCGCACTTTTAAGGAAAATGATGCTCCATATTAGATTCAAAATCACATCAACTAGTCTGAAGCTTTGTCTTTCATGAAGTGACCAAACTTCTGTGTATTTGATACTGCTATATGGCGTCCATGAGATTTTTATAGTTACTAATAGTAGGTGTTGTATTCAGTGTTGCATTTGTGATACAATATGAGATTTTCTGCAAGAGGCACTTCAACGAATTACTCTTTTCCTTTATGTGTATCACCATAAAGTACATAAAAAATAGCGAAAAAATAAAAGATGCATGCAAAACCAGATGAAAGCATCATACGATATGAAAGACTTTTGTAATAATTAGTAAATTGTATTTTCAAAAGCGTAGATTTCTGATCAGGTCAGCTCCTACGACACTTTCATTGCATAGTTTGTGTACTAGATTGTAGAAATGCTATTCTAGTTTAACGGCATCTCGTTTTGCCGAATGGCATATAAGTGGAGTGATGTGAACCAAGTGGATGGTGGTTTGTAGCCTACAGAATCGCCCGCTTACCAGTTGTTTTCAGGATTCCAGATATGTACCCACAACTATATTTCTCATAACGTCGATTGTATCTCAACGTACCCTACTAACAGCCTTAAATACTTTACACATCGTCACTTAGTCTTTTCTTAAAATTCCTGGGAAGATAGCGGGGAACAGTATAGAATCAATAGTAAGAGTATAGTCACGAAAATAAACCTAGTGAAAATTTCTGTCGATTTTGTCTTCTGTTACTTTATATAACTTTTACATATTGTTAATTAATTAAGCATATAAGTTATTTTTCTCATCTTTGCTATTATTTTGCTGCAGCTCCCGGTGGTGAAGCTGGCTGTGATATTTCTCAGATACCATGTCGTGTATGCAGTGGCCCATCATCCGGTTTTCATTTTGGGGCATTAACTTGTGAAGGCTGTAAAGTGAGTAGCAAGTTTTACAGTATTATAATTTGAAATGACGTGGTCGTTACACGTTAATATGTCACTAGAATTAATCCTGGTAATGCTATATTATTTTAACGATGCTACGGTAGAGTGAAGTTTGTTGTAAAATCATGCTTAGTGCTACGTAGTAGTTAGGTTTGTATATTGTGATGACCAAATCGACCTATATGTAGATAGAGCGCTACCATACCGAGCAGGTTTACTGAGGAATGGTGTGTCATTAATTACCATTCTGAACATTAAGATGTCTTCCTTAGACAACTAGCACCCACAACTAGTGGAAATTTTGCAACAAAATGAAGGAATTAGAAAAAAGGCTGATCTTAATAATAGAACATCTCGCTTTATTCCACGGACTTCTGTCACTTATGGTAAATCCTTAGAATTTCAAAGGTAACACACCAAAAATTCCCAAAGGCCACGTGCAAGTGGCCCCAAACAGTTGTCCCTTGGACTTCATCGTCTCATTCTCTGGCCGACAAAACCACAACTAATCCAATTTAATTTTCGTGTCCCCCAGGACCAAGTATTTTTCCACAGTTTAAGAAATTGAGTGGTAACAACTGGGCTCACAACTCTAATACGATTTGCGATCAATTTTTCCACAATGGAATACTTCCATTAGGTAGCGACATACATGAAACCTAAATTTGATGTATCTTGTGAACGGAACAGGTAATCATTCTAACAGTCTCTCAGGTCCTGTCAAAAAATTGTGTATATGATATGTAAGATATATTTTAGTCATTGCGGTTTGATAATTACCATTGACATTTCGAAATAAGATGTGAACCTCACTAAATTATGCAAAAATTACTAGTGGAATGTTAGTGACATATATTTTCTTTGCTTTTTGGACATGAATGGACGATAAGGTACATAACACAATTTCTTAAACAACCGAATTAAGATATACAGTTTATTTTGTGGGTAGAGGCTGTTGAGTTATCGGATGAGTACAATTTGATCCCCCCCCTATATTAGGAGTTTATAGGGAGTAGACGTGATGTCCCATTAGACTTCAGTCGGTGCTCGTCAGCAAGATGTACTTATAATTCCTAAAGAATTAATTTTCCCCATCGGATTCGGACCCACGTTTGAAATATTGTCACTTAGCTTTTCGGGCCGGGGTTAACCTCCTTAAGTTGATCTATATTCAACGATTAATCAAAACGAACAAACCTCTATTTTTACAGTAAAATTTGTCCTTGAAAGTGCCATGTTTGCCTTTATGAGTCATTAGTGTTACATGATTATATAACTGATATTAGACTGAGTATCTATCTAGAGGAATTTAATTTCCTCCTCTTATTAGATTCGTTCGGATAGATTGTTCAGTGATTCAGTTGTTAAGGCACTCAACCATATTAATAAGTTAAGTAAAACGTTCTAACCCCGTTGAATCCTCATTTTTTGAACAACCAGCCTGTATTACTAATCCTTAAATCCAAGTAAAGTACACAAAATTGTACCTATTAAATGAATAAGCCAAAATACTTGAATTTCGTCTTTCTATTGTGGCATTCATTCGCCAATGTATGTATGACTTCGTACGTCTGCCTTCTCAGACAGCTTTAGAATCTTGTTGTCTTTATTGTTATTTTCTCCTTATTCCAGTGACTCTGCCCTTTCTTCAGTCTATGTTTCAATCTAAACGAACTGATTTCATTATGCTGTGTATAAGACGGATGACACTCTTAGGTGCCTTGAGTAGCAGTGCGATCGTATTTAAGATGGTTTCCTCTCTTTCTAATGGCAAAATGTTACTTCAGAGTTGGTTTTCATTATCGCCATATTGGTCATAAGGGTTAAAGTATTAGAGTGTGTTGATAAAGTCACTTGAAAGTTTCATCAGTTCTGATGGATTAGTGTTCAGTGAAATCTTGGCATGGATTCAGAAAGTTAGTTCGGTTATCGCCAACTTGTGCTACTTGTTACGTACGTAGGATATCCATCCACCGACCAAGAGACGAGTATACTGCACAGCAATCCGTCCTGTTTTCTTAGAAATATGATAGCCTTTGTTGGGACCATCAAAGAAGCGGTGGATAGACTACTAGATGGAGATTGTAAATCATTTGGTGACGTTGTAAACCTTCATTCACTTTGGTTGTTAGAGCACATTTGCGCTACCATGATCTACATCGGCGTACAATGTCAGCTGATGTAGAAGTACATTCAAAGTGATCAATAAGTGAACAACTCAGAATGTAGTATCGATAGATGAGTATTTGACTGTTGGTTTGAGATTTGTTGATTGATACAGACTATCTGGTCGTGGTCCATGAGATAATCTCGATTGGTGGTGTGAAATATTGGATGACATTACTCAGAATTGGTGACAGTGGTAAAGGTACATTCATTATCTTCTTGATTTTGATTTCCATTGTTCTTTCATACATATCTTTTCATCGTCTTAGTTTGATCTCATACTAATTTGGTGTGACAGCATGGGCTAGTTCATATATGAAACAGGATCTAGGTTATTTATCGCTCAATTGCTTATTCCTTGTTCAGTTTCATTATAAGACTAAATTATATTCATAATTCGTTTGTGACTTATGGACTCAGGTTTCAGTTTTTTCTGTTGTTTTGTATCTGGCAAGTAAACATATTAGCCCAGTGGAGAACGCAGTGGCGTTTGGCATGAAGAAACTAAGTTCGAGTTCAGTTGTTGACATCATCCCTATAATATTGTATATACATTGAAACGATAAGTCTAAAATAGGATAAAACGCTCATTTTGAATTCTGCTTATTATCTATAATCCAATTCAGATCACAAATCGTCTGCTTTTATTTTCAATCCTCCATCTTGTACATTTTTTACTACCGTTTTTGAGTTGGTTTGTTTGTTGTTTTTTTTCCTCAAAATGAACTTTTATTATTCATTCATCTTTTCATTTCTATATTTTAAGGTCATTCACAAGCGTAAAGATAATATGACCTTTGTATACTTTTGTGTTTGATGATGACCTTTGTTTGATTGTGTCACATGGTGTATCTAAGTTTATGTATGTATCTGTGTGCATTGTCGAGCATGATGATGAATTCGTTGAAAATGAGTTTCCTTCATTAAATAAATTTTTTTTATGATTTAACAGATGTAGTTAATGTAACTATTACTTACTACTACTTATGCTCGTTACTCCTCGCTGAGGAGCATAGGCCGCTCACCAGTGTTCTCCATTTAACTCTGTCCTGAGCAATCCTTTCTAATTGTTTCCAGTTGCTGCTCATCCTTTTAATGTCTGCTTCCAATTCTCGCTGCAGCGTGTTCTTTGGCCTTCCTCTTTTCCGTTTCCCAACAGGATTCCATGTTAATGCTTGTCTTGTGATACAGTCTGATGGTTTGCGTAGTGTATGTCCTATCCATTTCCATCGTTTTTTCCTAATTTCCTCTTCGGCTGGAAGTTGGTTTGTCCTCTCCCATAGTAAGTTGTTGCTGATGGTTTCCGGCCAACGGACATTCAGTATCTTTCGTAGGCAGTTGTTTATAAATACCTGTATCCGTCTGATGATGTTTTCAGTAATTCTCCAGGTTTCAGCTCCATACAGCAGGGCTGTCTTCACGTTCGAATTGATGAGTCTGAATTTGAGGTTAGTTGATATTTGTTTTGAGTCCCATATGTTTTTCAACTGTAGGAATGCTGCTCTGGCTTTGCCAATCCTTGTCTTTACATCTGCATTGGACCCTCCTTGTTCATCGATGATGCTCCCCAGATATGTGAAAGTATTCACTTCTTCCAGAGTTTCTCCATCAAGTTGAATTGGGTTGGTGCTCCCTGTGTTGTATTTGAGAATCTTGCTCTTATCTTTATGTATGTGCAAGCCTACTGATGCTGAAGTTGCTGCTACACTGGTTGTCTTTGCTTGCATTTGTTGGTGTGTATGTGCTAAGAGAGCTAGATCATCTGCGAAGTCCAAATCATCGAGTTGCATCCTACTTGTCCATTGAATCCCGTACATTCCCTCAGATGTGGAGGTCTTCATGATCCAGTCAACCACTAGGCGGAAGAGAAAAGGTGAGAGCAAGCAACCTTGTCTGACTCCGGTCCTCACTGAAAATGCATTTGTCAGTTGTCCTCCATGTACACTTTTTACACTGTGTTCCGTCGTAAGAGTTCCGGATGATGTTGACGAGTTTCTCTGGTACTCCGTAGTGTCGAAGAAGTTTCCATAGTGTTCTCCTATCTACACTATCAAACGCCTTCTCATAATCAATGAAGTTGATGTACAGGGGCGAGTTCCATTCAATTGATTGTTCAACGATGATCCGTAGTGTTATGATTTGGTCCGTGCACGACCGATCCTTACGAAAACCAGCTTGTTGATCTCGAAGTTGAGCCTCCACTGAATCTTTCATTCTGTTCAACAATACTCTATTAAAGACTTTCCCTGGTATCGACAGTAGCGTGATCCCTCTGTAGTTGTCACATTTGCTCAAATCTCCTTTCTTTGGTATCTTGATAAGATAACCTTCTTTCCAGTCTGCCGGCACTTGTTCTTCTTCCCAGATCTTTTTGAATAAAAGGTGGAGTATCCTTGCTGTTAGGTCTATATGTGACTTGAGTGCTTCAGCTGGTATATTGTCAGGTCCTGCTGCTTTCCCACTTTTGATTTGCCTGATGGCCATCTTGATTTCTTCCATCGTTGGTGGAGTGACATCTATCGGGAGATCTGTAGGTGCTGCTTCAATGTCCGGTGGGTTCGGTGGAGCTGGCCTATTTAGAAGTTCCTCAAAGTGCTCTACCCACCTATTCTTTTGTTCTTGAATCTCAGTGAGTGTCTTGCCTTCTTTGTTCTTGATCGGTCGCTCTGGTTTACCATGTTTATCTGCCAGTTTCTTCGTTGTGTCGTATAGCTGTTTCATATTTCCTTCTCTTGCAGCCTTCTCCGCTGTCATTGCAAGTCCTTCGATGTATTTCCGTTTGTCAGCTCTAATGCTCTTCTTTACTTGCTTATTTGCTTCTGAGTATTTAGCTTGAGCCTTTATTGTTTCTGCTGTTGTTCGGCTGTTGTTGATTTCTATCTTCTTGTTCCTCCTTTGTTGAATTTTGCTCAATGTCTCAGTGGAGATCCATTCCCTATAATGGTGCTTCTTGCGGCCTAGAACCTCCTGACACGTTGACGTTAGTGCTTGTTCGATTCTTTTCCAGTTGTCCTTCATAGTGGTTTCTTCTTCTTTCGGTTTTGCCTTCCCGCTCTCCCATATTGTTCGAACATTCCATGTACCTATAAAAATATTTGCTCTGGTTGTTAGAAGGGGGGGGGCATCAGCCTCATGACTTCCGAAGAATTTCGGCTTTCATCATTAGGCGTCATATATCCTTCCACTCCCAGGGCAGAGTTTAAATGGTTTATCTTGTTTAATCTGGTTTGCGTTTTTTTAGCAAGTTTGGGTTTTTACGAGATGGGGGTGCTAGCCCCATGCCCAACCCTCCTCCTTTACCCGGGCTTGGGACCGGCAGTAACCCTAGGAGTGCTACAGGCGGAGTTTAGTTAATGTAATCTATTTATTTATTTCAATATGGATAAGTAAATGTGCTCATTGTTATGAAAAGAAGTAATAATGATAACATTTCATTGTTTTGATACAGATGAAGTAGCTAGATAACTGACACGACCTTGACCTTGATGAAGTATTTACTATTATAGTGATAATAAATTGTACTTTCGTTATAAACTAGTTTCGTATGTTCAGTAGTCGTAAACTTTATCCATCATTTTTGACATCGCAACTAAGCGTGATTATATCCGAATAGTTTACCTGGATGTAGTATCAAGTTAAAGGTTTACCTGAAATGCAGCTATTTGCATCCACTAGTGAACGTTTAATACGAATGAAGTGAAATGGAATACTAGTGAGAACAACAACACTAGTATATACATATTTTTTAAATATATCTAACTGACAAGTAAGGAGAAATGCTCGTATTAAACTCTACTTGTTAGCAATAATTCAACTTTCCTCATAAATAAATAGTTTATTTAATTTGATGAAGTCTCATGGGGTTTAGTTTCGAATTATTATTTTTATTTGTCACTGATTATTCTTTGTTGAGTATCACTGAAAATTAGTAAATAGTGGATAACTCTCACGCTCTAGTATAAGGCTCCTTCAGCTAATCGAACCTAGAATAATCAGACCTTACAATAAACGCTTAACCATATACACCGGTGATAGGAATTGTCACTTCACTCAAGTCGTGGTACCGTGTGACGATTTTCCACTCATGTACTTCTCATATGTGACCAAGTAATCCAAGGATACCCTGATTAACTAGTGTTTTAAATCCACTATCAACTTAGTTAGTTGGTTATTATTTCATGTAGACATGAATAAAATAGTTTTTTTTCTCTCATTCTCTATTCGTTTCGATATTATGTTTATAATGACAAAAAAAAGGATTTATTACATTATCCAATAACACGAATATTTAGACTACTGAAATTGGATTCGAAAAAATAATGAAGATAATAATAATTCATTCTTTTGTTTTAAAAATAAATGACTGAACTCATGTGTTGTGATGCTACAATTAGGTGTGTACAACTGCCCACAGTATACATATTATATATTTATTCGATTGTTACTGGGATAAGTACATCTGGGCGTTAGTTATCCTGTAGGTTATCTCAAGTTGCTTAACCATAATGAGAATTTATTTAAACTTAATTCACTTGGATTTCTTAACACATACCAAATATCCAAAACCTGCGCCTCAGTAGATCCAAACACCATTTCATTCCATGATAGTTTGAAATTACAAATGGATGTTAGTTAATCAGCCACTAAAAACCAGAAAGAACTGGGCAATTGTTTCATCATATATTCACGCTCTCCAGTGGTAGTACACATACATGTCCTCGGTGTGGATATGAGTTGATTAGTGTTTGTTTGGGCATCTGTAAATTTCTTTATTTACTTATTTACCTGATACAGATTTGTGTGCTTATTGCTTTAAGGTGTACTCCATGTGTTGAGTGTCTGCCTAGTAGTTGCCTGTAATTGAAATATGTAGATATTGGGGTTCAAACCCACAACCTCTCGGTTGAAAGTCGAACATCTTAAATGTCGTATCAATGCTATTTGTATGCCATTTATACAGTAGTTGCTTTTTATTTCTATGGATAAATATACATATGTCCGTTAATGTTTGTTAATAAAGGTCACTAGTCAAGTGTTAATATGTCAAGGTAACCAGTAAGTAGTAATTTCATTCCCTCCACTGAAGTTATTTTATTGTTGTTAATTACTTCTCTTCAAAAAGTAACTCTCTCAAAAGCCTCAAAACAATTTGTTGATAATGCAGTCTAAGAAGATGAAGTTTATCAGAGATCTATGTGATATGTTTGCGCAATACATTTCGAACAATCTGATTACACATACACTTTTTAAGGCAGTTATATACGAAAAATAAAGGTCACTAGACAAATTAGAGTATAAGCTAAGGTAACATTGATAATAAGGAGAATAATATGAATCACACTCTACCAAGGTAGGTTGAGTGAAAGTACAAATTGTTTCTGAACACACAAAAGGGGGGGAGCTCGAACTTCCGTATAGCTAAGGCTTCAACAAACCTTAATATACGTCTTAAAGCACTCTTACGCAACACTACAAAGGATGATTTGATATAAATTATGTCTTGTCTCGACTAGGTGTTTAGCAATAGACGTTGAAAGTTCTTTATCTTGTGCTTTAGTTTTGCCATTCAAGCTCATTTGTTTTTGGAGCTATTTAAGTGTGTTCAGCTACACTTGCATGCAGCTCACGATTGCTTCTCCCCCTTAAAAACACAACCTTGTAGAGTTTAATTTTTTTCACACATTCTTTGATCATAATCATCATTGACAAGTATAGTTACAAACAATGTGGATCGCGACAGATTTGTGTGCCAATTACTGTTTCCATAACACTTTGGCATAACGTGAACAAATTAGCAGGTTTATTACCAAAATATAATTCACTGAGAAGTAATGTAAAAGGTGAGCATGAAAGAATAATGTGGTTTGAAATTTAGAAGAACGTCTACGCCACTGCCATCGATTGTCAACCATGTTTATCTCGTGAATCAAGTAGTCTGTACCTACTAACCCGCCCCAGACTAACAGTCAATGATTTTGTTGACAGGAGCCTACTCATATGTCAGCCAACATTGTAGTTAGAGATATACATAAGTGCATATAAGGTAATGCATATCCCAATCACCTACTGACAAACATAAGTGGTTTTCCATGCAAGAGATTGTAATTTTGTATTTATAGACTAGTTCTGTCTTCCGATTATGCTGAATAAGACAATATATATATCAATTAGGGATTTGTACTTAAACAATGAAGTTGTTTGTTAATTAAAACATTCTACCTCTAGCCATTAAGACGTGGGTTTGTAATCCCCAACCTATCTGCTTCACTTTTGGCAACTAAGTCACATTACTGTTGCATCGTCATTAATTAACTTTTTACTGTTTTGAAGAAGTTCGATCATTTAGTTTTTTGATCATCAATAATGGCCTCACTGATTAAGTACATATTGGTTTCAGTCAGCTTTTGTTCCCAACTTTATGCTTAAAGAATAGCAGTGTTGCTACCTGGTACCTGAGAACCGGTGGTCAAATGTTAGTAGACGTGATTATATAATTAAAACCATTATTTAACAGAGAGATTTGTAAAAAATTGAATATACATTTGCTTGTTGCTTAGTGAGCAGTTACAGCTAAAGTTTGACTTAAAATCGATTACATTGACCTGTACTTAGTAGGTAGGGGGAAAGGAATCGTGTTCATGATATTGAATGGCTGTCTGAATAAGTGAAGCTTTAGACATCGCTATATTCTTCTTTATCACCTATGGTTTTATTTCTAACTTTCGAAATGACCTTTATCCAGTTGAACCGTTCTCCTATTGCTTTACTGAACCAATAAGACAGGCATCAGTCAGTGAGCTATGTGCGAACATTTGGTGGTTTTTCCCGAAGCCTCAATTAGTAAAAAAGAGAAGGTAGTCGACTGTCTACTATTTATTATCCTATCTGATTCAACATGATTGACTGCAACGCGCAATAAATTATAAAGCATAAAGTATACAAGACTACTGTTTAATAGTGCAAAACTGCATAAAAATTAGATTCTTTAGTTTTTTATTTTCCTCTTTTTCCTCCCATCGTGACAATTTCCAATGAAAGTAAGAACCTCTGTTACTTATATTTTCTCTTAATAATTCAATATTATTCATTTCCCTTACATTGATTTTTAGGGTTTCTTTCGACGAACTGTTTTATCGAATGTTCGCTTGGAATGTCTTGGCAATAATGACTGTCCAATTACACCAGCTAATCGTAATATGTGTAAAAGTTGTCGATTTCAACGATGCATAGCCGTCGGCATGTCAAAAACTGGTTAGTTTTACTTTTATTTTGTTATATATTTTTCACCATTGTATTTAATAGACTATTAATTCGTTGTATAGGAGAATAACACTCTAAATGTTGTTAAGCTCTCTGAAATAGGGAGTTTAGTGGAAGCGACTTTACTGTTATTCTAGTGACAATATCGTCAGTGCCTACTTGATGCACTACTCATCGAAATGGTTTGACACAAACATCTCAGCTATCTCTAACAGTTCACAAAAGAGTGACTTAGTGATTCAAAGCACGTAAAGCTTCAAATCCCGCTCCATATGTACTTTGATTTCGGCGGCTGTATTACAGCATGACTAAGTACCATACACATTGTACGGTTTAATTGATAGTCTTTTGTTGTTATTCTGGACATAATCACTTCTTCCTTTAAGGAAAACTTTCCGTTTAAAAGATTTGTCGCATCAGCTACCAACCTCTAAGAATCCAATTTGTTTCATCAGTTGCTATATATTAATTATCATTACTGTGTATGTATATTGGTTAGAATACTGCTGCGTCACCCAAACCGAAGCAGATAGTTCTCTTGAAGACCATTTCCCGAACCTTCGACCTATAGGTCTAGTAAATAGTGCAGTGAAAAACTATTCGTAGGTTCAGTTCCATTACCCAGGTTTATGCACTGGATTTTTGCTTTTCGTCTCCTCACCTTCGTGAAAATGCCCTCACCACGTTAATACAGTGAGTTGGACTTGAACATGTCTGTTTGAGAACACTTGACAAGAAAGGATAGGTTCTCCTCAGCCTCAACCATACCCGGAAAATCGAGGTACTATTATGCATGGTATTTAGAAATCATCAGTAGGAAAGATTACACATTGTGTTTCATGCTAGTTACCTTCCATTTGTCACTTTTATCTTCAGGGACTTTATACTTTGTAATATGCAACAAATTTGCTCACTATAAAACGTGTTTTTAGATAATAAAATCGTTGTTTTAAAAAAGCAAAAAAACATGATATTACATCCACAATTAACTAAATAACAAGAACAAAGTAACATTTTCCTGATAAATTTTTTGTTACATTGAATTTTTTTACCAGTATAAAAAGTGTAAACTGTTCTTTGTCATACAGTTTTTGGGTACAGGTAAGAATATGAGGGCATAACCAGCTTTGTAGGTTGATATCCTCTCGGCAAATAGTTTTAGTAGTAATTACAATCTCCTATTTCTTTACCATCCATACTGCATTATACACGAACATGTGGGGATAAATAAGAAATGATGACCGTTTGTGTAGAAAGTTGGGTGGTTTAGTGTATGCATATTGAGACGCTAACTAATGTCTTCTGTTTCTCAGTACATATATATATATATATATATATATATATATATATATATATAAAGTCTGATTAAAATGTTGTCTGTAGTGTCATTATTATTCTTTTCCCAGATACCTCTTCTATTTTTTGTTCGTGCTAAATTAGCGAGATAAACGAAACACTAAGTTATAACTAGTATACCTAACTTTTAAAATCACGAACTATTTCCAGCTGGAATCATTAATAACAATAGGGTGATCAACTTCTTCTAGTTGTGATCGTTTATGACATTGTTGCAGATAGAACCTGATATCTTTTGTATATGTTGGCTATTCTCTTTGATGACTATTGCACCATATCACAAATTAATTGAAGCGCAAATCCTACCACTGAATGTCGGTTCGCTTGGTGGTGTTGATGGTTAGGCGTTCACCACGAGATCTGAATGTTTGTGTGGAGCTATATTAAGATATATTGTTGTTTGCCGGAAAAGAAGTCAATGAGAGTGGCACCTTATTTCTTCGTTCTTGATTGGTACTAAGAGGCAGATAGGTGTGCTTGTTACAAGGAAGATAATACAAATACCATTTACCCTTGAACCCAGTCTTTCACGTATGTCTGTGAAACATCTGGTGTGGAGTGGTACTAATACTGCCAAAGTGATATTACCTCTAAATTCTTCACACATAGTTGTCAGGACCATGGAAATAGATTAGTCAGCTATTAAAAACAAATAGTACAGAGGTAAGAGTATTAGAATGGAGTGGTTTAAGTATTAGTCGCTTCAATGTAACTAGTAAATTTTTGAAATTAGTGATAGGATTCCAGGAAAGAGAGGCTTAGAGTATATTCTAGATCGGATCATTACAAACATGACACTTGTCATTCAAATATACGTCCTATCGGATGATTGGCTAGGTCACTACCCTCTGATCTGATTGGCTTACTCAAGCTCTACGTCGTAGTCTCGTTATACTGTTATTTCAGTCAGACTCATAGAAAACTTCCACAATTGTGGATAAGCTGCAAATAATATCTCTTAAAAATATTCATAAAGTGTAATTTTTGTAGGAGTGAAATTCGAACACATGATGAACAAAAACTTGTTAAAAAAATTACATAATTAGTTTTTTGAAGATTCCTTACCGTAAAAAAATTTTAGTTTGATTTAATACCATGAGTTAACCTAAGTTCGACAAACATGGAAAGCCAGAAAGTACTAAACTATGGGATTCTTCGGCAGTAATCGAGGCCAGAGACTTCAGGTTTCACAGCTAACGCTAAACTTTCGGACCACTGAGTGGGAATCCACTGATTGTTATTCTTAATTTCTGTCAATTTGCCCAATCTCATCTATTGCCATCAGTGTGTACTTCACATAGAAGTGGGATTCCTATTTATTCTACAAGGATTGAATCGATTCGTTTAAGCTTTGTTTGTGATTGGTTGTGCTTAAAGGTTTTGTTACTTTTATTTCTTTTTGCATTTCTGTTGACTGTCTTCGGTTGACTTTTTGTCATGTGGTAGGTTATTCTTTTTCGTATGAATTGATAGGCCGAATCTCTTTCATTGTATCTGCTGATTTCTAATTGACCTAAATGTCAAATTTCTGGAAATTCTCTGACATCCTTATGATTTCCCCATATTTCCAGTCAAATTAACGTCCACAGCTGTTTACATACACTTGTACCACTGATAACTTATCCAATCGCCACACCGTTTTGGTATAGACGAAGGTGGGGTTCCACTTAGTCTAATGTTAATATTCATCTCTCCAATGTGATTCATTCTTTGTCGTTCTGGATTTAAATTAGCGCTGATTATGTTGTTTTGAATACAATTAAATCTTTCGAGTCTTAAAACTAAACGTTATTGAAAACTGTTTACTTTGATCTCTCAATTATTTCCAATTATACTAACGGGATACAATTGTATTGGGCTACCAAAATTAATTTTGTATCTTGTCATGCATGTCATATAGTGTTTGTAGCTTACTAATAGGGAGGTGGAGTATACCTATCGATAGATTACAAGCGAAATAGTGTATTTTTTTACGTGGTATATGTAGGTTTGTGCAATTTTGTTCATTGATGCATAATGAAGCAGAACAATACGCCTAAATTGCGATAAAATATAAAACACTACTAATATCTGTAAGTTATTCTAGGGCTTTTTATATCAACAAAGTTAAATTCGTTATTACTTGTCGATTTCAATTAGTTCCGCTTGCATAGCAAGTAGTGTACACGTTCTTGTGATTTGTATCTTTGTTTTACATATACTCTGGTGTTTGTATATACATATGGAGATATCACGAAGTTATTTCAAGTTAGCTTTCAACTAGCTGATCGCCTATCCAAACTCCTCTCTACTTACTTCTGCTCATGTAATTAGTCACGCTCATACAACTATTGTTACTTAAATCTAGATACATAAATATATACTTTCTACATGAGTATATCATTCAAGTTGGGAAAATTAACATCTTCTATGTAACACCATATTTTCCTGTGATCTCCGTTTATTTTGATTATTAGCTACTATTATGAGATTGATGCTTTATTACTTGATATGTAGAGATATTCATATAATAAGCATAATTCCACACCTATTTCTTAACGTCTTACAAAATAGTAACTAGTTATTGGAGATCAAATTAGATATTGAATAATTTTGAACTGATTACTTGACTGATATTTATTTTTTTATCGAATGAAGAGTATTGCTTAATTTTAACCAATATTATCAATAACCTAATAACTTTCAGATATCTAGATTTTGTACACTTTTCGATAGTTAAACACATTAAATTATTTATAACCATATCGTAATTGAAAATAATATGCATCTTTACATACATTTGAAATTGTGGTTTAATGCTTTAAACACCTAACCTTCAACTAAGAAGCTGCTCATTCGATACCTACTCTCCAATTGTTTAAGTTTAATTGTTTAATTAGTATCACCCGCTCATACATGGGAAGTGTGTCTCATTGCCGAGTATAGAATATGATAATTGATTCATCATGCACTCAACTTTCGGCCACATTAAAAATGTGATGGCAGATATAAGCTCAATATTCAGTAGCGATTTCGATCTCGTAATCATATGTAGTTATGCTGTGTTGTTAAAAGAGTACTTTAATAAACATTGAAATGCACTGAATACGATGTGTGAAAAAGATTTATATCGACAATTTACTGTCACCATATCATAGTGACATTTCATTAATTCAACAGTGACTTCTCTGATACCTTCATTAATTGAGGTCGTTCGTAGCACTTTCAATATTCACTAGTTTGCATCCCACATTTTCGGTCATTTTCCGTTCATTTGTTTAGTGGACACTGTACATTACATTATATTTTTCAATGGAGTAGTGGCTTTCAGCAGGTTGATCTCGGACTCGAATCCTAGCCCACTCAATTCGATTTTGGCAAGCGAGTATTATTACATATCCTACGTTTCAACTCTAACTTACTATCGATTACGTAAATGTATATTTATCAGCTGTATCACCTATAATTTCCAGTATAGTTTTGATTTCAGGTGTCAATAGTTACCTGTTTGGTGTATTGTTTATGTAAATCCAGTGAAATTACGGTAATTGAGTTTAAGTTTAGGGTAACAGGGTAAATGATTTACTAATTAAAAAAGTTAATGTACTTCAAATTCAAATTACCCATATACGGTGGTCCAGTAGACCTTCACTTGGTCATTCATAAAAGGTGCGTTATCATTATTATTCATACGAGTCCTCATTATTATATCAGTATATTAAACTGTCGATACGTAACAGATATTGCAGGTATCGAAAATAATATTTGATGATAATGAGGTTGAGGGTATTTTCAACGTTTTCATTGTTTATTTAAATGTGTAGCACATCACCATTTTTAAATGAATACCATACATTACACTGTCATTTACATCGACGAATTCACTTTAAGTATCCGGAGTTCTAAACAACTGACTGCTATGAATATGTTCAGTGTACCGTAACCTGGCATAGATGAAAAAACCAAATTTAATAAAAGCTTCAGCTTGAAGTTCAAATCTTTAATAAAAATCTGGATAATATTATGTCCAGCATTAGCTTAGTAAAGTAATGGAAACCTAATTTATCTCATATATAATAACCTCAGAGACGACTTGTCCATATTTAATGGCATATTCAAGCTATTAACGCGGTTCATTCAGAATTTCATTCAAGCTGATTAACACAAAGTTGTTAAATTGTAAATGGATAAAATACTGAAAAAATGATTAATCATAAGTGATATTATGTTAAATGAATAGTTATTATCAGAAACAATCATGTTATACATAGCTGTATTCAACAGATATTTTAAGGTAGCTGTTATATAGAGAGTGCCGGGGATACATCATCACAAACGTTTTGGGGAATATTTGATATCATATGGGATGTAATGTGTTACATTACTAGGGATAGCCATTATATCATGTTTGCGAAGAGCGTTTCGGGACTCTGATAACATATTATAGTATATATTTAGTCATCTGCGGATATAGAGATGATAAAAACATACAGCTCAAAACTATATATATATATATATATATATATATATATATATATATATATATATATATATATATATAATGAGTATTAAAGTGAACGATATGAGTTTCCTTTGAGTTTGATCATGGTCAGACATTGCTTAAGGGGGGTTTATAATATAAGCTTATTATAAAGTCAGAAGGTTAGAATATCATAAAACGAAGTGAAATGAGTGTACTGTGTGATAACGGTGTCTCTTGTAGTTTCACTAGTTGAGTATGAGCGGTGATGCATACAACTCTGTCCTAGTATCTCCTTTCCAGTTCTTTCTTTCTATGTCTGCTTCTAATTCTCGGCTCAATTCACTCTTTTGTGTTCGTCATTTCTTTTTGCCTGGAAGATTTCAACTTGGTGTGTCTCTTGTGATGCAGTTTGATGATTTCCTCAGTATGTATCCTACCCACCTCTAGCATGTTTTCTTAATTTCTCCCTCAGCTGAAAGTTGGTTGGTTTGTTGTCTGGCAAAATAGATTGTTGCTGATGTTGTCTGACCAACGGATCTGGAATAGGCAACTTGCGTAGGTAACCGTTCATAAATACGTGTATCTTTTGAGTGATACTCTTCGTAATTCTTCTAGTTTCAGCTTCATACAATCGAACTGTCTTGACGTTTGTATTGAAAATTCTGAACTTTAGAACCTAATGCTTCTAAATGTGAATGAATATGTTTTAGTGGTATATATATTAATTATAACCTGTCCCTTAAGTGATTGATTTAAGATTTAAATATTTTTACAATCTGTCATGCCTAAAGAAGATTACTCTGTAAATAATTAGATCAAACTGATTTCTGGATTTCATAATATAAAGTTAGAATTTTCAATTACAAAACTTACATAATGTGAAATCTAGAAATCAGTTTAACTTAGTTATTTACAATGTAACCATCTCTAATTATGATATATTGTAAGAATATTTAAGTCCTTCATCAATCATTTAAGGGAACTTAGATAACTAATTACTGTTCATAGACACATTGAAATTAAGATATATATATCACCAAAGCATATTCTTCGTTCACATTTAGAGGTATTAAGTTCTAAATTTCATTACGAGTACCATACAACTACCTTAATGAATTCATTACTGATGCATTTTTTATATATATTGGTAAGTGAATTGTCTTCATTCACTTATTTCAATGGTGTTTCTTTTTTTAGTTTTCACATAGATTATTGTTTTCATTACTTATTTTAGATTGATTAACCTTGACCGAATTTATTAATACTGTGTGTTTTTAAACTAGAATATGGAAAAAAAAAACCATCTTAGTGTATGTATAGATAGTTAGAGATATAGATAGATTATGACTGTTTTTTATTGAGGTTATTTATTAATACTAATAATAACGGTAATCGTAACTTCAAATGCAACACTAGTGTACATACAATTCTATGTGCTACACTATACGATATAATTAACTACTAAATTTGATTCGTACATACCCACCTATTTACTTATTTACACTTTTTTTTTGGCATTTTTGTTTAGTTTGCATTCTTTTATTATTATTATTATTACTATTATTATTATTGTTATTATTATTAGTTCGCTTTGTTTCTAAGCTTTATTTATTCCTAACTCAGCGAATTGGATTAGATTTTTTTTTAAATGACTATTATTATTATTATTATTATTATTATTATTATTATTATTATTATTATTGTAGTTTTTAACTAAGTCAATCAATAATGATCGGGTTATCGGACAGTTTTTCTCAAGTTCTTGTTAACTGTTATTTATTGTTTACTTGTCCTGATACTTGATCATTTGTATGTATGTTTTATGTATGTGTATGTATATACTTAGTGTATACATTTGATGCGTATGTATGTGCATGTGGGTATGTTATTCCAAGCACATGTTTTATTACTAATTGAATATGTTTGTAAACAACATGAATACGAGAAAATAAAGTTAAACATTATGGGCTGACAACTATTGAAGACCATAGGCATTAGACAGCCATTTTACTGTAGCAGACGATTCATCATGATGAATTGGTTGTAGGACGTCACAGCAAATGATTTGCTTTATTGCTTACTCACTTAGTGTTTTCATATTAGGATGAAACATCTACTCAATGCTTTTTAGCTCTAAATAGTTGTCTAGTGAATATCAGTTTATTATATGAAACTCACTATGACAACCCACTCATGAAGCATATAAACGTAAGTTTAAAATTAAATGAGATTTGATTTCACAGTCTGTATCATAAATTGAATATTAACTGAGTGATCATTTTATAAAATGAGTAATATGTACTTGTAAAATTCCAATGAGTAGAAATTAAAATTTCTGATGTTTCGAGACTTAGTGCAAGTTGCTTCTTCAGAGAAATGAATAGCCGAATTTAATTAATACAAGATTAAATAATACACAGTGGAACAAATCAAACTAAGTTCGTACAATCAAAACGTTAGTTTGATCGTATCATGTCAAATCATTTGGTTCAAAGTGGTTTGAAATGAGACATGTATGCAAATGTTAGTGTGATGTGATCATTTATTACCGTATTGCGTTTGTTTACACTTATAAAGTATCTTGTTTGATTGTAACTTTGTATTAATATGAAGGTGATTTTTCTAGTAAAAGCATTAATATTAGTTTCAATAATACTAAAAATGATTTGCAGGGTAAATTATATTAAATGATTTTGTAACCTATTAAATGATGACAAGCAGTCAATTTATCTGTATTGTTCCGATTGTTCCATAGTCATTCACTTCATTATCTTCATATAATGATCGGACTTATTATGTAGATTTCAACCATAAACATAATTTAGAAAAAGAATGAGTGACCGTATGGATCAAAACCATGCACCAGATTAGAAGCCTCTGGTTGTCCTCCACCTTAGTCCTGTGAGATCCAGTAATGGATATCAAAGTGGGTAGTGGTTAGGCATACGTTATACAGACCCAAACTATCTATGCTGATGTAAATAAACAATCTTATTAATCAATTTGTCATCGTCCTGTAGGACTCTGCTTTTAATGTCAATATTACTTGCTCAGTGGTCAGTAACATATTCGAGTAATTCTTTGAGACACTTATAACCTTGTAAAAACTCACCAGCGAACACTGTTATATTTTTATGTTATAAGTTTTCAGGATTTTAGTTCTCATGGCTACCTCCAACTACCTACACACTCATTTTATTCTATGTATTCACATTGTTTACATATTTTTAAATGTTACTTAATTCCAGGCAGTCGTATTGGTCGACAACCTAATGCAATTAAATATTATTGTGCACGTGAAATTTCCCAGTTAACTAGCTCCAATGATTGCGAAGCGTCGACGACAACAACCACAGCACCAACAACTACAACCATGAGTCCATCTTCAAGTTCATTAATAAATAAGCATGAATCAGGCCGACGTAATTCAACTAGTCATAGTAGCACTAGTAGTGGTAATGGAAGTTGTAATATCAATAATAATAGTCATCATCCTAATAGTACCACCCATCATGATTTTGGAAATAATCACAATACTAGCAGCAGTAGTAGTAACAACAGTCATATTAATGGACGTGATTTATCGTCGATTGCAGAAGAACATTGTAAATCAGTCCTAGGTCCATCAAGTTATCCATCGTCTAGCTGGTCATCATCAAAACGGTTTGTTTCTAATGATCCTGATCATTTGGATCTAGTTAGTACAACAACAACAACTATCATATCAACAACTGGTATGTCTTTAGTTCCATCAACAATTCCACTAACAACAACTTCTACAGTGAATCATTTCACTGGACTTAATAATAATTACAATGAATTATTGCAGAATGGACATTCATCAAGAAATGGTTCTCTGTTTTCATCATCCCCTTCTTCATCGACATCACCACTGTCCGGAATTAAAAATCACATAAAATACAAAGCATATAAACGTAAACAATATCCTAATACTCCTGAGTCACATCTTCATCAGCCTCTACAGATACCACCAACTCATAATCAACATCATCATCCACAACCGTCTCTTTCACAGAATAATTGTTGTAATAACAATAATGGTAGCATTAGTAGTAGTACTACTCCTAATAGCGTTATCCTTCACTCTGGTCGTGATTCTATTCTACCTTCTTCTACTTCTAATGGTACTAGTGCTGGTGATTATCTTTCAATTGATCCTTCAATAAATATTGCTAAACGACGTAAGACAACAATATTATCACCTGAAACAAATTTGAAGTCAGAAATTTCTGATGACGGTAGTATTACTTCCTCAAAGTTAACATCTATGAACTCAGCATATATCCATGATGGTTATGATGACGATGATGATGACAACATAGAAGATGGAGGTGATGTCGTCAGTCTTAGAAGCAACATTATTGGTAATAGTAATAATATTGAGAGTTTAGATATTCGTTATGGGCATAGACAACATCAGCAGTATCATCCTCATCCTGTACATCGACATAATACTGATTTAACCAATCTATCAGAGGAGAATATCTATAACGCCATTGGTTCTATTAGTAATGATTCCGAGACTGGCAGTAGTAGTACAAGTACTAGTAGATATCATAAATTTACTGGGAGTGGGAAAATTCATAACATGTCTATGGATAATTTCTCACTTCTAGGTCAATCAAGGCATTTATTACATCAAATTAATTTGCCAAATGATATTGATCGAAATAACAATGGTATTACTATTAATAATAGTGATAATAACAGTAAGAATAATAGCGATGATCGTGCAACAGCTCTTCAACAGTTGCAATTTAAAAAGTGAGTTCTGTGCACGTTATTCGGCCGCCATCATTTTCTTGTTTTATTTTAGACGTATTTCTTGTCCTGAACAAATCTACTGAATTATTGTTTTTATCTACCTCTGTTTTGACATTTTTCATAGTACATTAAGAATAGCTATTAGTCAATCAGGAACAGGAAGCTAATGGATGCATATTGCAAAAAAGAATGTTACCTACCGACTGTATGATGTGACTGAACAATACTTATTAAGATTGAAAGCTAAGAATATGGTTGGAGTTAAACCTTTCGATTATGTTTAGAATTGGGATTTGAAGCTAATTTGTTTGTACAATATAGTAAACAAGGTAGAAACACGGTGTATCCTATGAAAATCTTTTTGATTCACAGTAGAGATTGTTCATACTCTGTGTTTTCTGATTAGCTGAACATAGTGAAGCATTTATGAGAATCATTTTAAACATCACTCAGCATCGATATTTTTTAGACTTTTAACTGTTAGGCTTTAGATAATAGGTGTAAATTATACCTCTGGTTTATGGTTTCAAATCCGGTAATTCGCTAGCACTCAACAAATAAGATGTAGCTGAAAGGTATGTGAATATGTACTTAGTACATGAGTCCATCAGGTTTATTAATATCTCATGATATTGTCTAACAGGGATTGTCTAGCTTTAGTTGATCAGACCATATTGGCATATTCAATTAAGTCGATGAAGTTTATCAAATTAAGGTTATTTTTCTTATGACATTATTCAGTATTTAATGCAGTTATTGTGTAAGCGATATTGATTAATGGTCTTTATGATGCCTAATAAAGCTAATTTGATATCACGAATTGATGTGGATTATCCATTGAAAACCAGGTAGCATTGAGCAGCTGGTCTGCTCTACTGTTGGACATCTCAGATATGTTCACACATGTCCTCACTATAGATAGAGACAAAGTCCTTTAGGCTTCTTGGTGAACACTTAACCTTTAGACCATTGAACCATCCTCCAATTGTTGACTTCTGTAGCTTAAGTTGATTTGTTACATATATTGTGTGATCTCATTAGGTGAAATTGGGGTATATCCACCAAATACTCGGCATCGTTTAACCCCATTGTATTTGTTTCATGTGTTTCACCGTTGCTGTAGTTTAGTTCAACATACAACTCATGAGCTTCGTATGAATTATTACCATATGAGCTTTAAACCTAAATTTCTAGCGTTTAGTATATCATAAGAAAGGAGAGAAAACTTAATTATTGATTGAAGCATTTAGCTATCAACAAGTGGATTTCAAGCTCGGACCCTGATTTTAGACATTTGATTTTTAATATATGTGAAGTAACCAATAACCTAGTATTGACTTTGTGTCTACTATGCCATCATTCAAATTGGATTGTTAAATTATTCGGAGTTTTTACAGTATTGTCACCAATCACTGGTTCATATTTAATCTCACTGAATCTAAAGTTTACCTGTTATCATTTTTTTAGTTTGTAAGATGTTCTAACAAATAGTGTGTGTTTCAGTTGAGGTGGTTTTGTGGGAATTGATTTCAGTTTTGTTGCTTACATTTGTTATAGGTTGGTCTCAGTTTTGTGCTCTGAAAGAAAGCTGTTTCTTTCTAGAATGGGACTCCTGAAGTTCTTAATCACAGTCATGTCGGGGGTCTAACCTAAGACCTACAAGTTTGTCAGTGAGTGCTTAACCATCAGCACCACTGGATCGGCTGGTGTCCGTTGGTAGGATTGCCCTTCAGTCATTTTATAATATATCACAACGGTCATCCAATACCATTGGTTGTAAACTCCTCACTTCCACCATGTCTGGTGAGGTCATAAATAGGCACTGGTTAGGAGCCCCTCACCAGGACGAAACAACTTTCTGTTACTTCTTGGTCTTCAATGGTTCCTAATTGAAATCTACCTGTGACGAATACAAGCAACAAAAGCTGTATATAAGCAACCTGATCTGTACTTATGACTGTACATGTATGACACCTGTCACTATTTAGTGATCTGTGCTCACACAACCAGCATGACAGCAAAGCTGTCTTCCCACAATAAACTCTAACAGCACTCATGATTAAGAAGATGAAATCAAATGACTCGTATCAAAGAATGATGAGAGTTGAGATATTGTATAAGTATCGATTGAATGCACTTACTCTACTCTGGTCTTTTCTAAGCGGTCCGATCAGTGATCACGATTATTGCACGGTTCCCATACAGATTGTCTGCCCATACTGCTTTCTGAGCCAAATTGTTATGTAATCTTTTTGGAAAAGAGTGAATTGGTAAAGATATCTTTCCTTAAAAAATATCCTTGTTATTTTAACTATCACTACATAAATATTGAGCACAAGATTTATTATATTCTACGTGAGATTATTAAGTCAACTCAGGAAAAGTAAAAACGTAATATCTTATCACATGTCCTACTTTCACTACCTCATTAACATTGTGTATATTCATGTGTATTATCTATAATCGTGAACATAGTAACCACATATTTTTTATGGCTTTATGTATACACTTCTTTATGTCATTTCGTTATCATGTGATGCGGCGATACACATCCATTACAAGAAGTTTATCAAAATCAGTTGTTTTATCCATGTTACAATTTCTTACTTAATACAATTGGTTGATTTATCTACTGTCATTGATATAAGAAAGATGGGGGGGGTATCAAAAATATGATTTAGGAAGAAAGAATTAATCAGTGGGATGAAAGATATGAAGTAATTTTCAGCTCACGATCTAACGAAACATAAAAGTGAATGCAGCTGGACCATTGCAACCTCAGCCATATCACCTAACTCGTGGTGGATTTCACTCAGATAGTCTTCATCTACCAACATAAACCAATGATCAAAGACGTCATAGACTGATACCATGTTTTCATTCGGCCGCTCTTACCCCAGTCATCATCGCCTGTTGAGGTATCCGGTAGTAGGACATATGTGATACATGTTATAAACGCCTCAGTTGATGAAAACCTACAGACCGATCGTCTGATTTATCATTTTTTCCAAGTCCTCCGCGTCTAACCTCAGGATAACATACTGGATTATCTGAAGAGCTACAGACAATTTTTCGAAAGCATCTATGGTCAGATACTTGTAACTTAAAAATGCCATCTGCTGTTAAAGACCATCGTTTACAACCATATTACTGAGGTTCTATCGTTTGTTTTACATGTACTACTACTAAGAAGTTTTATACTCTTAAGAATAGGTTTGTTGCTTTCCGATTTCTAATGTTCTCTAATTATTATCAGTCTGTGGTATAAAACTTCAGATTGAAACATCAATCTCCGTGTCACCTTACAAAGTTTATAATGTTCTACTTGATGGAATCAATTGTATGAAACTAGTCTGCTAAGTATTACCACTTTAAATTGTTTTTCATTCATGATATTGACTTTTGTGAAACGTTATACACTCATTTTGCTTTCGTTTCTTAAGATTTACTTTCACTGTATGTAAACGTCTAATCTTAATAATCCATTAAATTTATTATAATATCCAAAGGCTTTTATGGTTACTATGGTCACTTCCAATTATTCTTAATAGTTTTAAGGTTATTTCGTGATAATGATTCTTTTGCATGAATTCAACAATAGAAATATTTTCATCCATATATATATATATATATATATATATATATATATATATATATGATATTGTTTTCTGACAGTTATCTGTTAATGAACAACAGGTCGTCTGTGCTTGCTGAAACTTCATTGAAAGTTCCTCATACTTCAGCAGAAATTACTACTACTCCTTTAAGTCAATCATCATATCTAAGACCTACACAATTAGATTTATCAACTGCAAGACATTTATCTGATGAGTCATATTCATCGTCTTATCTTTCTTCATCAACATCATCATTGTCAACATTAGCCACAGCATCAACATCCTGTCCAAATTCTTCTGTGATATCAGATTTTTCTGAATTTAATCACCAATTGTCAGCTGATTGCGATGATCAAAACCACGGGGATAATAACAACAATACCTCGAATCAAATCTGGTTACCAAGACAAAGATATATTAAATCTAGCCGTAGTTTGCCAAATGAACAAACGAATATTCCACTAATGAGTTTGAATGCCAATAATAATCATCATGGTAATAACTGTTTGGAACAAAATCCTTTAGGATTTTTAAATGGTGGTGTTGGCGGACGTAATGTTGTTGATATCACAACATTTACAGAGACTGAGCCTACATCGACTACAACACCATGGTTTGCCGCAGCAGCAGCCGCCGTAGCAGTTGTCATGGCTGCCTCATCATCATCTACGAATTCTGCTTTATTAGATCCATATACAGTGTCATCCAATTTAAATGAATGTTTTGGAATGAATGATAGTAATAATAATAATAATTCAGGTATCAATCAAGTGAATAGTAGACGCGTTCCAGTGAATACAACTAACTTATCAAAGGTAAGAATAAATTCATTGATTGACTTACTCATGTTATAGATACAGATGTTTGCACACTATGTGTTGAGCTATACTTCAGTCTTATAAAGGCTAGCGGTAATAGTATCTGATTAATCAGTAAAACCTAGGGGGAAAGTAGTTCGAACATGAGGTTCGTTTGTTTTTAAACTAATTGGTCATAGGCCCGAAGTTTACTCCGTTTATTTCAGTTTGGGTAATCAGGTTATGACAGTAGCCCCCACACCCAAAATGTGGCTTAAAAGTTGAGCACATTTTTCGTCAGAATTCTGTAGACACTGATTACCTGGCCTCTTTCAGGGGGGGGGGGTGGCTATATAAATGTACATCAAAGGGATATCCCAGGTCACTTCAATCATTTGTTTTCAATTACCAATGCTTGTTACTACTTATGATAATTTTATAAATCAATACAAATTACTGTTAAAATGAGGCTGATGAGAACCAACGAAGCAAATGAATTACTTAATATCGTTCTGTTTCGATTGTTGTTCCTGATTTGTTCAAATGTTATCAGCTGTTTTGTGATTTATTTTATTAAGTATTTTGTTTTCAATAAATCTCTCATATTGTATCTTTTTTCCACTTTAAAAGCAACGTTTCAAATTAGGTTTACATGAAACTACACTAGATCATGGTAGATCATTTCTTCCAAATTCTAACATCATTTCATATGATGCTACTCGTGTTAATTCTATTACCGATCATATTAACGAAAATATGCTGAAAATTGGTAAATGCGAACTAGCTGATCCATCATTACGATCCTTACATCTAACAGGACCATCTTCATCCTCTTCAAATGTTACACACCCTTCGACAATAGCTGCTATGCAAGCTGCAGCTGTTGCTGCGGCCGCAGCTGCAACAGCTGCTGGTCTAGTTCTCTCCAACAGTCGTGTACGTGGATTATCCGATGATATTTATCCCAATTTAAATCGTGTAAGTATATCGAATGCATTACCAGAATTGCAAAACACTAGTTATGCATCAAGCACATCATCACCGTCACCTCCAATAATCGGTAACTTTGGTAGAATTATTGAAAACCTTTCAATTTATTCATCAACATTAGATCGTAATTCCCAACCAATTAATAATGTGGATTATCCATTGTCGTCATCGTCATTATCAGCAGCAGCGTCTTTGTCGTCATCGGCATCGACAGTGAATAATTTCCCTGTTAGTCATTCCATAGTAAATGCTGCAGTACCATCGGTTACAACATCAGTCTTAAATAACAAGGAAGCTAGTCCACGTATAAAGAATGGTACTAGATTGGTGAGTTTAGTAATTTCAGTGTTAGCAATTCTTTTTTTACTCATTTACCCATGTACAGATTCGTGTACCTGTGGTTAACTTCAAGATACTCTCTGAATAAAAGAGTTCTTCTCTGCGACATCTGGAAAAGGTAACTGTATTATTCGGTGGTATTGATAACATAGGAGCTTGGTTTCAGTGTTGAAGAGGCGATTAGCTGCTTGATACCGGTCAGATACAGCCTATTTGTTAGCCGTTTGTAGTGTGTTAAATCCGTACTTGTAAAAGCCTTACTTCCGGGGATGGAAGTCTATAGAGTGATTTGTAGAGTGCGATTTTATAACTAACTTTGTCTAACCTATCCTTTCGTTGTGGAAAGACAGCCTTGCTGTTACGCTGGTCATGGGAGCTGATTATCTTGCTGTCGTCGCACCCTCTATACAGTTGGCAGTAAGTCTCCACCTTTGGATATTAGGTTCCCTGTTTTTCGTGTTACCACTCTTCAGCCGACTAACTTCGGATGATAGGACCTCATAGAACAATTGTTCCAACCAATATGACCTAACTAATTCATCGCGATGGGTTAGCGCGACCACCTCGTGAAGTCAGTCGGTACAATCGGGCCTTAGAAATGACCGTAATTAGTGGACACAACACAAAAAGCTGTTTAATGAAGTTTCTACTATTTGCTGGATGCTTAAACTCGACACCGGGTATTATGAAGGCGAAAGAAATCAAAAGACTTAATATTGCTACAACTGATGATCATTCTTTAATAGAAAACATCTAAGCACTTATAGAATTTTTTAGTAAGTTCTTACGCATCAATCATTCTGGATGTGATTTTCATAAAAGCTAACTAAGCGGTTTAAAATATATTTTCTTGTCTAATTCATTTTGATTTTTCATGCATCATTGCGCATCTCAATACTTCCAATGAAGTGTATACAATTTCATCTTTCCTATATGTATTTATAAATACGGATATTTTTTTACCCCAACTCAAAATAATTGACGTTACTTAACGCAAGTATTATCTGACACAAGTTCGTATCTCATAAAGGAAACATTAACTATCTCTTTATTGTAGATTCATCATAGTTGTGAATTCATATGTTCTGTGAGATCTTAACTTAAGGTTTCTTGTCAATTACTTTCAGCCAAATTACAATGAATGGTTGCATTGATTTTCTCTTTGCATAATGCTAACTGTAATAGTAATAGTAGTATAATGTACGGATGTGTAATTTAGTTATTATTTTCCACTATTTTCTTCTTATTCTTCTTCTCTTAGACTTCAATAACAGTGCAACAATTTGCTGAACGTATTCAAGTTGCTGCCAAGTATATGTTATCCGAAAGAAAGGTAAATATTATTTTCTGCACTATTATATATATATATATATATATATATATATATATATATATATATACTAGGCTTCCAGTCATACTATAGTTGTGCTTGTGTAGGTAAAGGCTGATGATACTAACTGGTCGTTCTTACTAAAATAAGCTGCGAAGAGATTTCGATTCAGCAACCTATGGATTGAAAATTGACTTCTCTAACTATCGTTTCATTTACTTACCAAATATAGATTTTAGTGTACTCTGCCTTATGTAACAATCTTTGTGTACGAACAATTGCCTTAAACATACTAGATTCAATAAGGTGAGGAACATCAAACCTATTGACTGAAGAACGAATGCTTTTTAAAATACTTGAACACTACTCTCCATTTATGTATAGTAGGCTTTTAGAATCGCTAGTCATGCTCCCACTTTGTATCCCGCCTAGAGCCTTTAAATTTCACGGTGAACGCTTAACCCTTTGACCATTGAACCTATATCCAGCGATTGACAGTTCATAATATATTTCCCAGTCTTATCCACTACCATTGGTGGGTACCGGTCACCTATCCGATATGGTTCAACTCCACTGACCATGTCTTTTCACTACAGCTCTAGAATTACTTCATAAAAGTAGTCACCTGCCAGCTCATATTGATTAAGGCTGGGTGTTGTGGAGATTGATCTGTTTCGTTAAATAAATATTGGCTTAATGGTTAGGCTTTCTCTATAAAACCTGTAGGCCCTGAACTCAATCGCGACTGGAATGCGAGTACCCTCTTCTTATAAACCATATTCTGAGATGAAACATCTGCCCATTGTTTCCTGTATTCCAATGGTAGTCTAATCCATTTCAGTTTACGATATCAAATACAGATAATTATACAGTTGGTAGACAGGTTACTCAAAAGTTTGAATGGGTATAGACCCGAACTTCCAATCTCTCTAAGATATCGCTTCCAGACTGTTTTTTGGGTAAATATTTAATTGCATTAACATTACTCACCTGATCCAAAAGAACAAGTATAGAGTAAATATGGTAATTCTAACATAACATTCAATAGTGACCTAAAATGGATACTATTTTTTTACAAAATTCAATTGTCTTGTTCTTTTGTTTTATTTCCGTTAAAACATCCTAAATGTAATTTTACAGCTGATTAACGTGCTGTTAAATAGTCAAAAAAAAAGTATCACGTGATCATTTTGTATCAAAAACTTTATTGTGCTTTATTTAAATTCATAGATGGAATTAATTGCCAAAACTATTAATTCTTCTGTATTATTGTTTATTATAATAATAACTATTCATAAACAAAACTTTTCAGATGCTTTTTTCATTGTAAAATTCACATCCTGGTGAAAATCACAGAAGACTGAACAGTTGTTTTATATTAAATTAAAACTTCATATTGTCTATTACTCAATGATTCAAGAAAGAAACTGAGTCGAGAACTTTAAATCTCTCTACATCTTCGATTACTGATCTATTTTATCTGTCTCGCGATATACTACAGTCATTATCTGATGTTACCAGTCAGTCATAAGATGTGGTATATAATTGCATTTGTATAAATCGCTACATTACACCAACACAGCAAGATGGGATACCGGAATTGTAGATGCAGTAGTAAAAAAGATCAAACATAATATGATTAATGAGCAACGGATTAATCAATGAAAATAAAAATACAAAATTGTAAACTTCAGGATCTAATGGAATATAAAGAGTGAATGCATCTGTGCTATTGTGGATGATTATGAGCTGTATGACTAAGTGTCTCCATTATTTAGTTACGTTAATCGTGTGTGCTGCCCAACCTGACCGTTGCTACTAGCTTAACGTAGTGGTCGGGCTTGTCTATCTTAAGGTTCTATCATGTCAGGTAGGTCGGCTGAGGAGCTGTAAGACTAAAGGTAGCACATATGAGGTCCGATAGTGAAGTCGTACTGCTAACTGTGTAAATGTGTGACTGCAGTAAGGTGTTTCCTGCAGGCAACCACTATGATAGCAATACTGCCTTCCTACAAAAGAATGGTGGGTTAGAAAAGGTTCATCCTAAAAATACACACCTCACCTCACCCCACAGATTTCCGCCTCTAAGGTCTCCGCTTTTTCGAGTAGGGAACTAATTCACCAAAATACATTTGTAAAATAATTAGGATGAACTTGTATCTTTCCGTTCATTTGTTATAGACTGAAGGTGGTCATTCTCTGTTGCAACGAATATGTATATATAATTAGAATGTATTTGAATCTTCCCGTTGATTTGTCATGGCACGAACTGAGTTCGAATCCCAGTGGGAACATTAACATTGGGATGCAGATACATCCACCCGACGAGTCCCGAATAGGACGAAACGCGCGTCCTGGATTCCGCTTGCCACTCACAATCCGATTTAAACATTTATAAAATAGTCGTATGTGGACTACCTCAGTCAGAGAAAGTCAGCAATTGTAGTAATATTATCATGACACCGACCAGATATTGATTGATCCTTATATTTCCATTCGTTACATATCACTTACAAATTTGCTTCCAGCTTGCTTGACCAAAAATGAATTTATATTTGAACCACTTTACAGAAATGATTCACAAGTTCGTTAAAAAATAAATGTTTATGTTATGAGAATACCTACATGCATACCTACTGCTTTGTCCAATAACTACTATATGTGAGATAAAAATTAAGGTTATACCAATCTTGTATTATTTAAATGAACTCTATTTATATAACAATACACTTGTCACATCTCCGTTTCCATTTTTCGTGGCATAAATGTAATGATACTCGTTTACAGATGTTTATTGAGACCATCAACTAAACACTGCTGAAATCGGACTCAAGGTACAGGGCAATCATGATAATTTAGTCGATAAGACTGTAGATCTTCAGTAATTGAGGTGGTTAAGACAAGTATTACACCTACCTCAATGTGTGATGATGACTGGGGTAGAAGCAATACGGGAGAAAGCCAGAGACAGCCAAACCAAATGTGCACCAATCTATGAATTAGTTTACTGACAATCTGCATCGTGTTGATAGGTAAATATAAACTAATTAGTTGGGATTTGTGTAATTGTCGGCACTAATGGTTGTGGTTGGCCATTGGGTCACGATGGCCCATATGCATTCACTCTTCGTATCTTCTTAGATCCTATGCTTTGAAATAACTTTCTTCTGAAATTTACCTCTTATACTTTGTTATTCAGCCTATTGTTCTGATAGTGTGCACAACGTAGGCTGATACATATGTATTCCGGGTTCTATGTTTCTCATGACTGATCCAATAGTCCTCGGAAATCAGGTTGTTCAACTATGTCGCAGATGATGGCCCTGATTTTTTTCATTTTGTTGTGTATTTTCAAAGCCCCCACTGAATTCTCCGAACAGTTAAAGAGATAAAATTATTGAAGAACCATCATTGTCCTTTATATTAATGCAAGAAATTCATTTATAAAAACTGTTGTCATTTTAGTCGACGTCACGCATAAGTTACATCCTCCATCTGTTCGTATAGAGTACAGCTGACCACGGATAGAATACTGCATGTTAGCTTTTTTTTCTTTATTATTATTACGCTCTATATAATCGAGTGTCACGATATCGTTTCCATTATGTATTGTTTCCCTTAGAATATTCGAAATAATTTACCCGAACCAAATAAATTATTTAGTGCTTCGGATAGTGTTGGAGATATTTGGAATCACATGATGAAACGCTTTGAAACACATTCACGTTTCATTGTACAGTTTGTTAAATACATTCCAGGTATGTAAGTGTCTATGTGTATGTATAGTAGTATTTCTGGTGACTTTTTTGGTATTCTTTGCGTTTTTTAAAACTGTCGCTGTAGTCGCTGAAGCTTTTCTAATCACTATCTTTCATTGTAAATTCAATAAATATAAGATACTATCTCCTTTAGATCAAAAAATAATATATTTTCATCACGCAACATAAATTTTAATTATTGATTTATGATGTAAACTATCTACAAATTAAACGAATACATCCCTTTTAAACCTTTCTACACCCGAGGTTAGACGACGGGTGTTAGGCAAAAGTGGTAAATCAGTCGATGAGGTTGTGAATCTTCATCGACTGAGGTGGTTGGGACATGTGTTGCGTATGCCCAACCACCGTCTTCCTCGACGCGCAATGCTGGCCGATATTCGAATAGGATGGAAGAGAGTTAGAGGTGGCCAAACTAAAACATGGCATCAGTCCATGAAGTCACTGACTGCCGGTTTAAGCCGTCTCGGTAGCTGCAGACTACCCGGATGGGGTCCCCGCGATTACCGTAACCAGTGGCTAGAAAAACTGAGTGACATGGCCCAGAATCGGTCACAATGGCGCAGATGTATTCACTCATTGTCCTTCTTTTAAATCGTGAGCTTTAAATTATTCCATTACTTTCTTTCAACGCCTCCTGAACCATATTCTATATGTTCACATTCCTTGTTACTATTATTATTTTATTTTATTGAAGCGATTTCTACTAGTGGTGGTGGTGGTGTTAATCTTGCAGTGGTATGGCAACTTGAACCGATGCACACATGTGCCAGGTTCTATGTTGATTGTACATACATACATACATACTGGCTGGTGACTTGCTTCAAGATCAATCCCTATGTTTTTTTATAGTAAGAATTGTAACTGATGAATGTACATCTCAGTAAAACTATTTTTTGAATAATCACTAGTGAGGATATGATGATTATTAAAAATTGCTATTGATGTTGCTATCACTGACTAGGTGTTCTACAAGTTAGAATTTCACAGTATATCATAATGGTGTTGGTCCCTATGGCTGTTAGAATCAAAGACTCATACTTTTCAGCAGTTCTATACCAGAGCGATACGGTTGTCGATTGCTGTTTAAATATCCTTATAATGCACATGAAATGAAATTTCGATATTTTAATTCAGTACATTCGAGTAACTGAGCAACATTCATGATATTCAACTAAAGCCATCTTAAATTGAGACGAGATAGTTGTCTAGTTCTACTTCTTTGTTTAATTGATTCTACACCTATGAATTTACTTCCTGTTTTTAATGATGAATCTATGAGGTCATCTAATTGCCTCCACCCATTAACTTCTAGTGGATAATTGTATTAATGTAAGCTTTTTATTGACTCCTAACCACTTCTATTCAATCGTACATTCAAATGGGTTTTTTCTAGTTAGCGTTTTTTTTACCAAGGTTGTTTTCTTTTACGTGATGTGGTTAATAACCTTATGCACAACTCACCTCCTTTATCCAGTCTTGGGATCAGCAGTAACCCTAGAGGCGGGGAGGAGGATTTTAAGCGGAGTTAATTAATAACTAATACCACAATAATTTCGAAGTAATGTGTCCGTGTATACTATCGTCATTGATAGAATATTTATGCATATATATAGCAACACAGACATAGATAAGATAAACAGACAGATAATCTGATAGAAGTATAAACAAGTAAAATGAAAAGAGACGTTTCGTCTATCGAATGAAATAGTTTTTTTAGGGGGGGGGATGAAGTCGTAGACATTTTTCACATGATCCTCACTGATTTATTTGTTTATTTATTTACACACATAAAAGATGCATCTAACAAACAGGCAGGTTATTGCATAGAGATAAAGCATAATATCAAAATGAAGTCTGTTTATCATACTCATAGTTAATTACTCAATAAATTTTTGTAATAGTTACATAATTTAGCATTTTTTTTGTTTATTAAAGAGATTTTCTATTAATTCCATATGTTACCGGAAACATTTGGGGGTGGGGGGGGGAAGGGAGTATTTCAATAGATATTGTATATGACACATAATTAAATCTGCCTTATTTGCACTCATTTGTTTTCTTTGTTTGATGATTCTAATTATGATTGATCTACAATAGATTTTCATTTTATGAATTAACCTTAGTTAGTTAACCGTTGAAAACCGTAAAGTACTATTATCCAACTATCCAGAAGTACTTATTCATTACCCTATCTAGAGTTAAATTTAGGATCTTCAGGACTTCCTGTAGGCACGAAACTTTAAGACCATTGGAGTTGGAATTCATTAGTTTACATTTATAACTGTAACCATTTTGTGATATTGTGCCATTTGTGGATAATTACTTTGACATAATTGAATGATACTTTGTGAATTACCCGTCAAAGTAAATCACTAATAAACACATAATGATTGGCTTTATTGTGATGATTGTATGATTTGAAGTTTTTATCAGTCAATTAGCGACATTTCGCAACGATGGGTGTTAGGCAAATGTGTTAAATCAGTCGACGAGGTTGTGAATCTTCATCCACTGTGGTGGTTGGGACATGTGTTACGTTTGCTTAACCACCATCTGCTTCGTCGCGCGATGTTGCCTGATATAGGAGCAGGATAGAAGAGAGTTAGTGGCGGCCAAACTATAACATGGCATTGGTTACTGAAGTCACCGATTGCCAATTTGATTCATGTCGGTAGCTGCAGACTACCTGGATGGGCTCTTTGTGAATGTCATAACCAGTTGCTAGAAACACTGAGTGACAAGGCCCAGAATCGGTCACAATGGCGCAGATCTATTTACTCATTGTCCTTTCTTAAATCGTGAGCTTTAAATTATTCCATAACTTTCTTTCTACGCTCCCTGAACCATATTCTATATGTTCACACTCCTTGCTACTATTATTATTATTATTATCATTTTTGTTTTTATTGAAGTAAGTTCTACTAATGGTGGTGGTGTTAATCTTGTGGTGTCATGGAGGTATGGCAAATTGAACCGATGCACACATGTACCAGGTTTTATGTTGATCAAACATATATACCTAACTTTTAAGAATATTTTTTATTAAATAGAGGTTGTATGAGTGGGTTAGATAACAGAAAAGACTGGTTGATTGACTATTTAAGCATACTACAAGAAGTCATACCACCTAATTGCGTAAGTGGTCTAATGATTATTAATAAGGAATATAATTCATACATTATCGAATTCTCCGCCTTATTTATCACAGTCAATAGGTGTATCAAATACTAACTGATATTTGCACATTGAGATACAGTAAACTCTAGGATGTTTTTCGTCTTATAAGGGGCTCATCAACATATGTGCTAGTGTTGATTTTCATGTTGAAACTTGAACCTAGTACTTTCTATTCGAAATGTAAATCCGTTTTAATGAGTGTATTACGTTGAGATATTTACAAACCTTTGCTTATACTAACCGATATAATCATATGTTTTCAGTATGTACTTTACACTGTAATCTGATACTTTGCTCACTTTGTTTTGTGATTCCACAATCCCATAGAGCGAATTTGAACTCTCTTTAAATCACATAGAATTCACATACTGATATTTTTAACTCTATGATATAATTTGACTCGCTAATGAATTATGAAGCGTCAATATTTGGTTCTTGAGTTTATGTTTTGTCTAGTAATTAATCACACTATCCACTTACTTAGAACTTAGTAGCCAGATTACAAGTGTTTGAACCTATTGTCCGTTAACTGAAAGTTGGAGCTGGGATTATATGAATTTTTAATCAACCAAGGTTCTTAGTATTTTATGTTTTGACAGCATGATGAATCTGTATCATTTTCTATTGTAAAGAGCCTAGGTGATACCCAATCATGATAAAATTACCATATATCAATATAATTTTACGATTGGCGTGATGGGTTATCAGTAAAACACTGAACTAATAACCAATACGTGTTCATTTGAACCCCGCCTCACCTACTACTATTTAAGCTCATTAAGAGTACTGTTGGAAGTCAAAAGTACTTGAATCTGTACAATCGGGGCGGGACAAAAGAATCGTAGATATACTTAAATTTCAACAGAAATATCACAAACAGTTTAAGTTTAGCATAGGATATAAAACCATACTTTCTTAATGAGCCTGTTAATCTACACATTTTGAGCTAACGTGAATAAGTGGTCTATCATTTAATACATTATGATAAACTTCGAGCTTTTCAGCATTCATAAAAACTATCGTTAAGTTGAAGTAGTTTTTTTAGAGAGTTCTAGTTTGTTATTTGTATTCGTCACAAATTGTTTTCGTTTGGGTACCACTGAGAACTAGAGGTCACTAAACGTTCATTCCATCTTACTTTCAGTTTTCATAACATTCGCCTAACCACCAATACCACTGGGTAAGCCGGTATTCAGTTGTAGGATTCCCACTTCATTTGATTTGTATTATAGCATGACGATCATCCAATTAACACTTAAACTGTCCCATAGTAGAGTAAAATATGATTTATTCAAATGTAGTTATCTAGTGTTATTTTTTTCATAAATGGTACCCAACTGAGATCAATCTATGACGAGTACAAACAAAAAGTGTGGATTATTATCATCGTTATTAGTAAATTAGTTCATAGTTGTATCTATTTTTTTTAAAATTAGATTTCGTATTCTAATTATTGTACTTGTTTATTACAACCTAGTTTTTTGATAATTTCGTGTTTACATGTCTTTTATTTATTGCTTACATCTTTTTATCTCTCTCTCTCTCTCTCTTTATGTATGTGTAAGTATGCTGCGTAGTTATGAGTTGCCCTGTGTTTATGGACTTATTTACTTGTTTATTTATGGAATTACATTTATGCAGAATTATATCTGTATAACCTCATGAATGTGATAGCTCTTAGTTTATATACGAATAGATTGTAGTTATTGCCCATGTCTGCTGTGCAACTGACATTTTGTTAGTCTGTAAAACAGCAAATATTACAATGTCTAGACAACAAGAAAGATTCCGTACACCCTTATTCCTTCATTATATTACTGATTTATCAATGCTTAATGATCTCACTCCCTTTTTATCGTGTTATCATAGTCGTTTCTCTATCATTCTTATTATTTATCTGTCCGTCTATCTATATCTGTCTACGTTCTCTGTTTTATTTCCAATAGGTTAATTGGTTGGTTTCATTGTTGTTATTACTGACTTTATTACTAAATGAAATGCCAAATTAAATCATAGAGGATTGTTTTATCTGACCTCAAATTTTTCTATGAAAAAAAATTCTTTTCTACTATTTCATTATGATACAACTCATTACTTAACATATACAAATTTGTGTATCTCTGTGTCTTTGCGACATGCTTCAGTATGTTAGAACTAGTGATACTAACTACTAGCTGTTCGAAATGATTTAGATTGGGTGGTCTTGAACTTGGGAACACTAACTAAACCTAGGTTAAGTAGGTGTTTTTTAATGACTACCTCCAATCACCTAACATTTAATCATAATGCATACAGTGTAAAGTCATTAGAGAGAGGGACACATTACAAGTTGACCTATAAGAATCTGTGATCACCAAGCACAGTTGATAGGTATATATTGATCAGTGCAATTTGTTTTCTTTTTCTAATCTAATACTTCAGTTTCTACAATTTGATGTGATTGTATTCTCATCATTGAACCTCTAATAATAGTTAACCACTTTTAATCTCTTGAAGTCACTTATTTGTAAACATACTTATGGGACTCATCGTATCATTAATTAAGAATGAAGACAATTCAGCGAATGAAATTGTCCCTTTTACGATATTATCTGACCAAAGCTGTGTAGTTATAAACTATATAAAGCTCTTAAATGCACTTACAGACAGGTCACCTCGTGCGACCAATGCAGCCTTCTCCAGACGGGCAAGTGAGAAGATAGACACACATTGAGTTGTTCTAAAGCGGTCGCTTATCTTTATCACATCTTCCAATCATTTGTCATCTGGAGAAAATAATTTGAATGTCTTAAACTTTTCTTAATCTGTTCTTTGGGACATTTACTTGAGTATCGCCTTTAAATTCAGCATTCATAGACAAGGTCTTACTGGATAGTTATTCTTTGTACCTATTATTTATTTTTCGTGTTTCGTTCAATAAACCAGAGAGGATATTCATTTTTTTTCTTTATCGAACTGTTTTAATTAGTAATGATTTATCTTTGTTCTTTCATAATCGTAATAATATTACGTGACAAAGTTCTAACTGAGTATTCAACGAATTTAAAACAGCCAACAATCTTCTACCTATTGAACTCAGACTAGTTAACATACACTATAGATATATATACATGTATATGAATTGAGGAGAAAAAAAAAGTTTCCTATGAATTGTTTGTCAACCAATCAGAGGTATTTTTTGAAGGCAAATTTTAAAGAAATCAATGACAAATCTGTTTAATTACTTACTATTACTATCACTGCAATCACTTTTATCACGACTACTACTACTACTACTAATGCTGTGTTTCCTGTTAACTTCATATTTCGTTGTTATGGTGTATTTCCATCCATCTCTTCCCCCCCCCCATGCACACACCCTCTCACAATATAAGCAATAATAATGAAGAATGTGAAGTGGAAAAAAATATCCATTTTGATTTATCAATAAATAAGTAAACTGGATAAAAGGACCAGTAACTATGATACAATTTATCTACTTATTTACTTTGATTAGAATCAATAATTGACTATTTATGAATTATGGTCAAATTGATTGGTTTTTTGTTGTTATTGTTCGAATTAGCAACTGAAAGTGATAAGTATGTACTTTTTGAAGGAGTATGATTATATGTTAAAAAAATGTTTTATTTGGTACAATAAGTGAATCAATGTGGAATCTAGAAACATATATATATATATATAAGCAAATCAATTGTTGTGGTAGTGATTTAACATCTACTGTTGTAATTCAGATGTTATTTATATATCCAGCCACTGTTTATCTCTTCGTACAATTCTGGATAACAGAGTATATTTTAGTCGATAAGTTCCACTCTCTTTAGGAAAAAATCACATTTTTCTTTTTGTTCAACATTTCAAGTTGGATTTTAATTTTCTATGACATATAAAACATATTAAGGTTATCAAAATTACTAAAAGTAAACATCATTTAGCATATATACATTTACGTGAACCAACGACTTTAAGCTACATTCTAATTGTGATGACTAGTGCTTATATTGAAGAAGGTAGTACAATGTTTAATCTTCTAATTTAGTAGTAAAATATTGAACACTATAAATTTTACAATGATATGCGGTACTTATTCCTTCAATAATCGGTGAATCAACTGAAAACGTTGATTAGTGCATAATTAATACGCATCGGAAATGTTGGCGATAATTTTAGTCTCCATAGTCTCAACTGCTATGTTGCCCATTTTGTGTAGTAAAATAATAATGACTTGAATGAATCATGTTGATAACACCTCTTTGTGAATGAACTGGTTTATTTAACTCAATTCCTTTGACTTACATAGAAATGAAAGGTAATAGTCTATATTTTGCAAAATACTGTTCAACGTATTTATCAATCTGAGTAATGAAAGTCCACTAGACCATATTTAGTTTATTGTAACAATATGTCATCGAGACCACCAACGTAGCCTTAAGTACACACTGAATCATATATTGGTTCTATTTACGTACTCTATACACTTAATACATATGTATATGTATTTTTGTTATTAGTATTGTTCCTGTCTGAATTCTCGCAAACTTTTGAATATTTGTAGGTGAGATTAAAGTTCGTTTAGGTCGTATATATATATATATATATATATATATATATATATATATATATATATATATATATATATATGCTATATATACGCTATTAAATACATTAAATATACGGTATGATTTTGCACCTTTAGTTTTCAGTTAAGACTGGATAACGAACTTTATTTGCATAACCCCATTTATTTAATCATAATTAAGCTCTTCATTCCTCTTCTCCGTCCCTTTTCTCTATTAGTTCAGCACCCCTCCCCTGCCCTATATTGACATAATGTATTCATAATAATTGGGTTAATAAAAAGATCGGATAATTTTGTAGATTAGATTCATCATAGATTGACTTCTGGATCCAATGTCTGCACGGGGGTTGGACTGTACACTGTTGAATAGTACATATATTAGAATTAAACACTTGTCCAACATTTCCTGAACTTCACTACTTCCCTAACTGTGATCAATTTATGTTAAATATAACGTACAAATTTGTTCATAACTAATTTAAAAGCTGCTAATATGAACTGTACACTTTTGACTGTGTCTAGTGTTAGATCGATATCCAGACAGGTAAAACATGTCAACTTTTTTTGTATTCTATACAAAAAAGTCCATCACTTTAAAAGTTGGCACAATTTACAATAGAGTATAGAAGAAACAGTAAAGCGAAATCAATAAAGTACATGGTATAATAATATTAAGATAAACACTAAAAGATAAATATGCTGTGTTGTATGGGACTAATTTAATAGAGTTTGTTGCTATACTGTTATGTTATCGTATTATGAGAACAACTACTTGGCCATGATAATAATTTATTTGATGTGAACAGAGAACATCATACATGATATGTGCATAGCGTTTTCAGTTATCTGTTTATAACATCCTTTGCGTTCCTCGATTCATGTTGGTTTTAGGCTTGCTTCTTTTATTTGCCTTCTATATATTGTAATAAGTCCTTGAGTGTATACAGCCTTTCAAATCACCTTGTAGTCTGTTTGCTGTTGCCATTTTTATACGATGTTTTTTTATCTACTACTTATAGACGACTTTATAAGTAGCAGTCACCACAATATGAGTTAGTTCGATTTCAAGGTGTATCATGGTTTATATGTTTATACTGCTTTTTTAAGCTTTTAGGATGATTGTTAATTTGTAATGTGTTAGATGAATCCTTTTTTATCTACCCTTGAGTATACAATTTCCACTTGATTTGTAGCAGTATTATGTATGTGGGTTTCGAATTATAAGATTAAGGGTTTCAATGTTTTTTTTCTTATTGCTTTACGACAGCTAAAGTTATCCACACTGCTTTAAATGTTCAGTACATATACTGTATCCAGCATTTGAAATCATTTTTATGTTCATTGAATGAAGGGATGCTATTTTTTGGCATAATTCTTATTATAGATTTCATTTTAGTCTACTGCTATGAACGTATTAATGTAGCACAACTCAACATCCGGAATCAAATGCACAAAAATGTAATAGTAAGGACTTGTGTTGTTATATGGAAATTACTCAGTTTTAAATCACGCTTTAGTTTCTCGGGGACAAATAATACTGATACTTAGTTGCTTAAATTGTAGTAAGTATAATGAAACTAGAATTTGTGATTCACCAAGTTAAAGTTTTCTTGATTTAACTAATCTAGGCCACTACTTCACAAGCCTAATTGCTCTAAAATATGATAATAATGTGTTCAATAATGGTCGTTTTCAAGATAAATCTTCTAGGTTTTATTAAGAAATCGTAACTAGTCAATAAACTTCAACTATATTTGGTATGCTAGAGATTTCACTTCACGTCATCGCTTGAATGCTACTGTATATACTACGAATTCACTGAATAATGAACTGCTATATTTCATCTGTTGTTTCGACGTTAGACGAATGCTGTCAAACTCCACGTAATTTTAGTCTTAATTTCATGATATGGTTGTAAGCATTCTTTCCTTGGAAAGTTCTCTCCAGTAATTCCTAATTGTCTATTATGTATAAACATATCACTCTGTGGCATAAATTATTTTTAGGTAAATATGTATCATCGGCTTACTAGCCAAGATGTTTGACTTTCAACTACTATACTATATGTTCAAGTTCATCATTATCTGCTTCTGTTTGGTATGTAGGTATGTGCAACATAGGACCTAGCATATATGTGCATCGGTCCAAGTTGCCATACCTCATCAACACAGCAAGATGACAAATCTTTCAATTTTTTCAGCAACCATGGTGCCTTTTATATTATTATTATTTTAATAATAATTATTATTATGTTACATATTCTACCATCGCTATCCCCCAATTGGTACATTTTTCTATCAAGTCTAAATTCATTTCTTTATTACACATTAGTAGTAGGTTGTGTCCTTTATGTGGATATGCATACACTAATACACCCACACTCTTATGCACGTGGTTTCTTCTCATGCAATACAGTCTATATGTTTTCTTGATTATGTAATAATAGAAATAAAAACAATGATAGTAATAATCTCCTTATGTAAACCGAAACATATGGATTCATGTGTCTATGACTTTGCATATGTGTACATTCATGTGTAACCAGCATATAACTTTGACAACACTAAAACATGTCCTGTATTCAAAGTATATTGTATTAGGTAATATAGTTGTAGGATTAGTATTAACCTAGTAAATTATTTCTATACTACATATTCTCCAAGTTAATATATTATGGTAAAAAGTGAAATAACGTTTTCTTTTCCTAACACTCATATCAAGTATTATTATTATTATTATTACTATTATTATGTTACTTTACTATTTTGCTATAACTAGACAAAGAATGTCAAGTCGGAATTTTTTTTTTTGCATAAAACCCATTAAGGAATACAAATGTCTTACTATGTTGATTGTCTAAGTATTTGAATAGGTCAATACTACTGGCTAACAAATAACCAATCAAAAGTTAACTGAATGGTGAGGAAGATTAAATAAAATCCTATGAATATCACATAGTAGTATGTTGAACAGTAGTATTCATAGTTTTGTAATGTGGTTATGGTGAAATTTGCTTTCTTAATATTCACCTTTATTCTTTTTGAAGTCATTTACCTATTTTTGCTAACTGATTTGATTGAGGTGATGATGTAACTCATCGATTAAGTACAGAATCGTTTACTTATGGATTTAAGTCGTAATTGATGTATAAAAGCTAATGATGCTATACTACTTGTGAGACCAAATTAAGTGGAATGATACTCGATGTAGTCATTTGTTTAGTTAAGAGTTAATTGTTTTATCCAATGAGCTACCGTTCTACTAAAGTATGAACTCTTTCTGCATTTAAAAATTAAACAAATATGGCATTAATCACTACTTAGTACAGTTTTTTTCTTGAAGCATAATTAAACAGGGGATTGTATTCATATCAAACACTATATGAATATTCCACTTTTCGTTATATAAAATTCGTTTTCATGCCTTCGAATCACACTCTAAGTATGAAAGTTAGTGATATTACTATCATGTTTGTCAGATTGCGTTCGAACCTACGACTTAACTTCTAGAAGTCCATTACCTTAACCACTATGTAGCCGCTCAGTTATACAAAGCCTCGGATCCCACTACTTTTCACTTCAAATACTAACACTTTATTTATCGATGTAGCTTGTGAGTTCCAAATCGATTATAAATATTCTACCCAATTATCCTTATTAAAATTTCGCTTAGACTCCTCACAATCCTTTTGGATCTTCCTTTTTTATGTTTGCAAACTTTAATAAAGCTAAATTTTTCGGGAAGACAAAGTTATTTAGTCTTTTTCTTTTTTATGGTTTTGTTTTTCTGACAGATAGTTGTTAATTTGTTACAGGTAGAAAGAAAGGAAGAGATACAGGTTTTCTTCTACTTTTTACAACTCTTCTATGTTCGTGTATTTTAACCTGTTTCTTTTAGTTGTAATAATAATAATAATAATAATAATAACAATAATAATCTCCGTTACAAGCCTGTATTATAAAATTGAGGCTCTCTTTTTACAAATTAATTTTAATTTGTTGTTTGTATGTCTCGGATTGATTTCGGCTGGGTATTGCTAAAGAAGACAATGAGCGTTGGACAGTTGTTTTATTCTACCATAGATTCCTTGGCATTCCTTATAAGATGATTGTTGTGGTATATAACCAATCGATTGAGTCGCGAATGGTTTCTTTGAACACCTGTGTACCCAATGCATCATTTTTTATTTACTTATCTGAATACAAAGTGGGCACTAGAAAGGTATGCACCAGACATTTAGATACGTAGTATTGTGAAGAAATGAAAGAGAAGGTGATCATAATCAAAAGTAAAGTTTAGTAAGACACTAACCTCTATTCCGGACCCCAACTAGAATGTCATGATGGACTGACAAAGCCAGTTTTATACAGTTTTCTTTCATTCCACGGCACCACTTCACAAACTGACTACATCGCTTGTTTCACTCATTCCAAACGTTGGCGAATAACTTATAAAATGGAAGCCAATAGATGGCACTTGTAAAATGTGACCGAGCTACTATAGCCAGTGTTCCAAGATGGAGTGGTTGTCACTGTGTCCAAACGTATATTGTCGAACCTCAACATTACCAAAATGATATGGTTGTTAGATTTCACCAATGCTTTGGAAACAACGATGTTCAAACACGGACGTCTAACATCCTCCAAAAGTAGAGACAAGGTTATACAAGCATGGGGGATGACTACTCTCATTGAAGCGTTGTAAGCCCCATCTTTTACAGTCAGACTCACATCACGGCAGCACTAAAGAGAACCCAGTTCTGCATAAGCCGATCTTACTTCCATTATCACTTTCACACAACTTCCCCGACACACGAACTTTTTTACTACTTTTAACTGTTCATCACAAAGTGAACAAACCTCTACCAGTCTTTAAAAGTTCTTTACATTCGAAAGGTGCAAAGTGCTTGCCATACCTACGGACACTAGTTGCCGACTGATTAAAGGTGATTTGGATGGCTAGTGTGTTATCGGACAGTAGGACAATATCATTCGTATACTCTAGGTAATGAAGCCTTTCTCCAGGAAATAGATCCACATCACCACTACTTACCTTTTTCAGGATATCATAATGGCAAAGTTGAAAAGGAATGAGGAGATTGGGAAACTCTATCTAAACTCACTGAAGGGTGAGAACATTGGAGAGAGGTAGTTGTTTGCCCTCGGCTTACCTGTGTTTGTGTTCACAGCGTATAAGATGCTAATGAACTTCTTGCTCACACTCTTCTGCATCAAACATTTCCAAAGTATAGTTATGTTCAACGAGTTGAAGGCAGCTCTGATATCAAGAACCCATCGATTAATAGCCGAAAATACATATGATAGTGTTCCAACACTTGGCGGAGAGTAAAAATGCGATCAACGCATCCACACTCTGATCGGAAACCAGTTTATTTGTTAACTATCCATATATTTTGTACAATCTATGAAGTATGACGGATGTCAATAGTTAGGAAGCGATCGAGATTAGACTTATCTCCAGATAATTGCCATGTTGGTTGTGTAAACCCTTTTAAAAGATGGGGAAGGGCGGCAATTACCCCATCCCTTGACGACGAAACACTCCCAGCTTTCAAAATCTTTCCAAATGACTGTATTCATCCCCTAACTGTGAGTTCACCACCATGTTTAAAAAGTGCGGAGATTAAGTCGACAGAGTCTCGTTATGTGTTTAGATTAAATAAATTTGAAAATCGCAATGTGTGGAAGGAAGTTGGTAAAGCTGTATATATATATATATATATATATATATATATATATATATATATATATATATATATATATATATATAAACTGAAGCTACCCGCTTAGTTTTATATGCCAACTACGTATGTTATGCTCAGCGCCTTTCTCATAGGCAAAATATCTGTCTGCTAACCAAATGACGAGTGCACTGCTCTCCAGTCAAATTTGTATTAGCCTGTGGTTATGAAAATAGAAGACATGCATACGCTGCAAATCTTTGTCTTCAAAACAAGGCTGGCGTATTCTGAAACGACCGAGTAGGCAGTAGGGATTAACTATTGTCTTATTCGAAGCACGATGTTAATTAGTGTAGGAGTGGAATGGAACTGCCAACCTAAAACGTGGCATTGTTACGGGAAGTTATTGACTATTAATCAGAGCTACATTAATGAGTGCCGATTACCGAGTTTGTTGCTAACGTGGTATAGTAACCTGAGCTAACACACACATATATATACAATACGTTGTTTATAACTGATTATGCAAAATGTTTCCTAGCATTTTTAGATCATTATTAACAAAGAATTTATTTTCGCCGTTAAAATGATGACAGTCATTCTGTTGTTTAATTAGAATTGCATTTATTAATCATAGTGATGACCACCCATATAGTTACATTAATTTAGCTGGATGGTAGGGGGGGGGGAATCGGTAATAGTCTAACGATGTTTCAATGTTTTAAAGACTCTTTATCATGTATCAGACTGATATAGTTACTTACAGGCTGTTTTTTTTGTATAAAAAAAATTTCCTTTAAACATTTAATCTTTTGGAATGCTACATTTTCTGCTTTATTCATAAAAATCTTACAGGTACAGGAAGCAACAAATGTTGTCAATAATAAATGATGGTAATAATTGTTTTATCCTGTACGGATTGCTTCGATAATATACTTATGCACCAATAGAGAATCATTATCTAATAAAACACAAATGCTTTGAACAAACCGATCTCTATTTGAGTACAGTAACTGTTTATTGAATAATATGTTAGGCATTTGAAACAACAATTATCTTAATTCAAATCTCTGTATCTATGAATACCAGCATTAAATAGTTGATCAACCATAAGTAGGATATAACATACCTATTGCATTCTATTACATAGTTAAAATGCTAACTTTACTAAAGCTAACTTTCTCATTGTATTTCATACTTTTCACTTTAATCAACGTTGTTTATCTTCATCATCAGTTTAATTTTCATTAAGTGTTAATTTCATTACGAAGTATATTTGAGTTGTTTATCCTACATTATATGCATGACTAACTAACTGACTAATTGTTATTTTATTGTAAAATACAAAGGTAATAAAACTTGTCACCGTTTTTTTTTTGTGTTCCAAAAAAAAATGGAATAGAAACAATTAAAAAAAGATACTTGTCAAGTTAGATTCTATTTATTTCACCGCGTTCTCCTCCTCTTTCTGTTTGATATCATAGACTTGGTTATTATTGTTATTATTATTTTTAAATGATAAAATAGCTACAATAGTGAAATATACATCCCGCTAAAAAAATTTGTTTGAATTTCGATTTTTCTTTTTTTTTCCCTTTTCAAATGACTTATAATGAAATCTGGAGTTTCATATCATAAACGGAGATGATATAGATAATCTTTGAAACCAAATGGCATTGAACACTGACAACCTATTTAGGGATATTTCATGCAACCTGATATCTTTTTGAGAGGCATCTAACCTTTAGACTATTTTTTTTTTGGTGAGCAGAATAATGAAACTTTCCTTAGCACTCTGGACGACACTATTTAGCACTTGTTTCAAATAGTTTATTATTTCTTAATTATTACTGTTTTTTTTTGTAAATGATTAAGAAACATTGCGATCACCACCAAGGTTGTCTGTTATTTTCTTTGTTTGAGATTGTCACTATCTTGTTTTCGTACTGTTTTGAAATGAATAAGTTCTTAGCACACAATGAACAATGGTCCATTTTAAATGGTCTTCTACTTAATCCTTTTATATGATAAATTACTAATTTTGACCCGAGTCGCGAAATGGGTCCAGGCATCTTGGTAAACGCCGAAGCATAACTATTGTATTATTAACGATTTAGTATCAACGTTTCTTGGTAAAGTTATTATATAAAAAATTTCCCAACGAATAAATTTTTTTCATTTGTAAATTATTTTGTATTTTCATAAATCGTTCAGCAATGTATTTTCTCGTAGTACTGAGTAAGGACTATACTAATTTGCAAAAGTTAGCTTAACTAGCAAGCGTTTTCTCTGACATAGAAGGATAAAGAAAGACTGTTTCGCTAGTTGATATGGTCTAATGAACCGTCGTCTTTGTAGCAATTTATATTGCATTTCTATCTACTGTCGTCACGTAGCGATGACGTTTTTATACGAAAGTAAGAGGACGTACAGCGAACACCAAATGCTTAGACCTGTTTAATGAGTATGGACCGTCTACCTAGTAAAGTAGATAAACTCCTAATTGAAAACGATGCTATACACAGGGTTCGAAATTCTTAATGAGTGAATCATTGTACTTTTTCTACACCAATCTAACCTCCTGTTCCTTTTTATTACCGGTTGTACATATATTTGTTTTTCGAATTACTCATCAGTGCATCTCTATTGAAAGTTGCTTTCTATCCGAATGATCTCAAGTCATGGGATATTTGATTTGAATTTTCGTTAAAGAAGTTACTGTGTATCCAAACTCAGTAGCTTAGTTGATATCTTGTTGGGCGTCTGATCAGGAAGTTGTTGGGTCCGAGTCCCTATATAAAGATCAACGTTAGGGTATGACAGATATACCCAGCAAACGTATCCTAAATAGGAAGAAACTCACTTTCTAGACACTACCGTTAGCTGTAATTTAGTTTTAAAATGTAGTCCGCATTATCACTTATGTGTACATTTTTTTTTCTTTTTATTCTATTAGGATTTTGTTATTTAAAGATTAGTGACCAACGTCAACTTGTACGTAGTGCTATGTATCCAATTATGTTACTAGAACTTAGTCTAGATTATCGTAATGATGATAATTCACGATATAATTATTTCGATTTCACGTAAGTCTATTTTATTCATTTTGTCTCTGTATAATCTAATTTACAATTGAGTACTGTAAATTTGTTTAATTTTGAACTTGATATCATTAATTAATCTAGGTTAAACCTATGAAAATTAGACGGTAATTGATATCTATATCATCCTAGTATTAAACCCCTTCTTGTTCCCACCCAGGGTCTTCACTTCCTGTAGTGATTACCAACGATAAATTAAAACTGGTCTTCATAGAATCACCTCAAAGTAACTATAGTAATCATCTCACTAACGACTTCCAATTTTCTCAAATTTCTAATGAAAAGTTGTGATTATCGTTATACTTCATTATATTCAGAAGTAAAGAGTTGTGCTATTGACTAATTGAATGATGCCACATGTAACTTTTTAGAAATTCCCTTAAGCAATGATCATATGGTATATCATCAACTCCTTCGTGATTTCTGCTAACCGTTTGAATACCCTCTCTTTTGGGTTTCCTGAATGCACTTGTTTCCTTGGATCGACTTGCCATTTAGTCACTGAATTTCTTTGGCACTTTTATTGTAATGGTTAGATTGTTTTCGTCTTGCTTTTTTCTTGGCTTTTTTTATTTCGTTTGTTGTTCTTCTCATCTTCATGGTGTCGGAAAATATTTCACTCGGAAGTTTTAAAAGATTTCGTGTTGGCATTATTCTTTCACTTTTGTCTAGTACGCTTGTCAGAAATTCTTCGAACCTGATACTGTACTTAATAATTCTTGGGTCCTATTCACTCTTACGTTGATAAAATTTAACTAATACCTTTTAGCTTATCTATCCATCTATTCGAATGGCAGCATTCTGTCATGAACTGTTGGAACTTTTCTCTTCAACATTCATTTTACTAGCGACTTTTCTGTTGACAGGGTGCTGTAGAAGGTTACTCATATAGAATTGAATGAGATTACGAAATGTATGTCATGAACTGATTGGCGTAGAAATGCAAACCATTGAATGCCTATTGAGTAGTCTAATGGTTTAGCTCTTAATGTGAGACCTAATAACCTCATGTGTTTAATAAATACTGTCATTAAAAAGTCATATGCTGGGATGTAATAATTGTTTTATCAATTATTAATATGAAACTTTAGTTTTATATTTGTATTGGTACGTTTATCTGTCTTAATTATTGTGTGTCATCTTTCAATTTTCATCATAGTTCTGAAGAACACGCGGTTATACTTAGTCATTTTCCAACATTTCGTAAAATATGCGGTCATTTAATACGCTCAGGAGAATTTCTTAGTCGATTAAATTTAGATAATATTGAATTGACTTTAATCTGTGCTCAGGAAGTATTTAAAGGTAAGTGAATTGTACTGTTTAATACTGATTTCTTTAATTTACCATTTATATTATTTAAAAAATTACTCTTCATATTGACTCTTTATGTTATTATCAGTTATAGGACTCAGTTACAGCCTATCTCAACATGTCGTATTGATTGTCTGAAGCGTAGGATAATAAAAGCTAACAGCAACCAAATAAAACTATGGTGTTTATCCATAATGTTTTTGATTATTATTCTCAGCCCTTCTGGCAAAGTTGCAAACTATCTGGTTGGGAGGGACTATATGCAGTAATCACAATCAATGTTTAGAGATATTGGGTGATATACCTCAAATATATTCATTCCTTATCTTCCTCTAGATCTTCAGTTCTAGCATTTTTCCACATTGATCCCATGTTCTCAAATCATATTCCTAATATTTACTCGCTGTCATTAATGTTCCTTTCATTTTCAATTATTTTTCATTCTTTTATTGGAAAGATGTTTCATATTTTGGTGAGGTTCATTCTGAGTGAGAATTTCATTTCAAGCTTCTGGAGTTTTTGACGTCTGTCCACTACGACTGTGTTCGTGTAGTGTAACTTTACATGATTAATAAAAATGATTGAACAAAAATGAAACTTTAAAGTCAACATTCACTTACCAAAAGAACAGTAACATAACCAAAAGTACAGTGTATAAATACACTTATTGAAAATGAATATCATTGACCACAGTAACTTGATGTGTTTACCTCTTTTCTTGTGATTACAAACTATATTTACCAGTAGTTAAACTAATTTCCATCTCCTATGTGAATTTTTTTTATGTAAATAATTTCATTGTGACTTCTATTTAGGTCAGATGTCTAGAGTTTCAATTGTGTACACCATTGCTATGAAATAACCTTGACCCAGATTTTGTTTAATTGTTGACGTCAACACACAAAACCTCTCTCTATCATTCATTCATTCATTCATTTTCGTCTATCTCTATCCTTTGTTCTTCTTATTTCTTTTTATCAGATATTGTGGGATATTTCTCGGTCAAGGTTAGTAAATAAATCAGACATATATTTTTCCAGATCGTATGAGTATACAACATGTGGTTTTATTGATGTAGACTGGATAGAGGATAGAATAAAGGTCATCTTATCTACTTATTTACCACGAATCTATGATTTCAGAAATTTCCAACAGTTCCAACATGCTTTTTGTCTTGATCATTTCGCTAATCTATTTTTATCCTTGAGCTTTTAAACAAATATGGATAAACTCGTCTCATTTATCGATACTAATTACAGAGGGATCAGTTTGGTTAATACAGTGTCTAGAATATTGGCCTCTACAATTATCCTACGTTTATTTGAAGGTAGGATACAACTAATTGGCGGGTTTCAGATCTCATACTAACTAAATTGATCAAATAGTCACTCATTGTCAGTCTCCGAAACATAGGTATATTTAACAATTTCCAACAATGTTAGTATTTCTTGAGAAATCAGGTTGATGTTTCTGGTAGTTAGCCATGCAGTGATACAAATGCTTAAACAAATGTTAACTTTTTTCATAACAACATAATTAAAGTATGTGTTTATTTAAGAGTTCTTCACCTAAATGTGCAAATTCATTTGTATATAGCTTGACACTAATTAATTGTGTCTCTAAGTTTGTTAACTGCAATTTACTCCAGTAACACCAGGGTTTTGGAAACAGGGTCAGGGTCGATACTCGATTAAACAGAACCACTTTGTCGATAGAAGAATCTTAATAGTATTGACAATTCCAGTAACAGTTCAGTCGTAGCAAGTTAGTTAGGCTAATTTGGCAGTTTCTCAATATTATTGATTCCCAAAGCAACACGATCGTTCGCTCAGTGGTTCTAGAACTAGTAGCTGCCGACAACAGAACTTTATAAAACCCAAACACCGTTCATCAGTATCATGTTCGATTCCTTCGACAAAGACTCTACTCGAATAATTCTGTTTGCGTCAAATCTGGTGGCTAGCTGTCATGGACATTTTCAACCTCAGATGTTCATCAGGTTTCCTCTTTATTTTTCTTCTTATTTAATGACTACTAAAAATTACACCATGTTAATTATTAAGCATTCCTATTCGGCGAATTCGCTGACAATATTCAGATTCTTCCGAACGTCTTGGGTAGTAATACGAACTTGTTTGTGATGCATTCGCCCCCCTCTAAATACAAAATATTGCTGAAGTATTAATCTATATTATCACTTAGACTTGTCATATGGACCCTTTGATCAATCCACCTATCTTGGGAGTCTCATCAGCCGTGTTGCGTCGGCATACGATCTTGGCACAGGTTGAAAAAAAAGCTTGTTGGGTTTTCGTCAGGATTTCAGGTCTTTGTAACATTTTATGCGTATCGTTGATCGGATGAATAAGCAAGACAAACATGATAAATCCGTTAATTAGGAAAATGCTCATTCACTGAGGTGTTTGGGACATGTATTATATATGCTCAATCACTGCTTATATAGACACACTATATTGATTAACGTAGGGATAGTTTGTAAGAAAAGTAAAGACGACCAACCTGGAGCTTGGAATCACCCCACGAGGTTATTGACTATTGCCTGGGCTGTGTTGTTGGATGTAGACAGTTCGATTGGAGTCCTCGCGATAATTTAATCACTGGTTAGACATTGGGTGATATGCCTTAGAATCGGTCAGAGTAGCGCAAGTGAACATCCTTTTGCGTCTTTAATATCTTAATTTGGATTATTCTTTCGAACATACCTTTCAATTTTTTTTTGCTGAACTGTATTCTAATACTAATCTTGTTAATTTGATCTCATCATGCTAATATGGTTTGATAACTCTAGGTGGACTCGAGTGCTATTAAAGGTATGAGGGCGGTTATCACTTCCCGGTTGATGATGATGATGATAACTCTATCTAGCGCAACATTATGTTAGGCTCTACGTTGTTTATGGCTAACCCACAAAGCGTTGATGGACGAGTAAAATTTGTTTATTGTATCACTTGTTAAGTTCCCGGAGTTGAATGGTTTATTATTTGCTAAGGTATCATTATCATTTTGGATAACATCAATAGTGCTTCATGTAGAAGTGAAGCTTTTAGTTATTTCGTAGTTTTGAAGTTACTTCATTTCTATGGCTTTGTTTGTGATCATTTGTTGTTACTTGTTCTTGTGTTCCTATCGACTGTCTTTTCTAATTGGCCTCTTTGTGATTGACCAACCTTTCTATATGATGGATTGAATCTACTTCAATGTGTCTAATAATAATTGATTGATTTGAATGCTCTCCTTTCAGAAATCTCTTTGCTTCCTTTGAATTATGACATTTTTCTAGCGTGATTGGTATTTTTTATTGTCCTCAAGCATAGATATAAGAATAGTATATTATACCTTCACATCACCAGTCTGTAATCATGTAGGTATAGGTAAAATGGCTGTTATTCAAAGCTTAAAAAACCTCACTCGAGTAGGTATCATCCCGGTTAGCACTCATCAGTAAAGTGTGTCTGTAAAATTGCCTTCATGTCATTTAGCTGCACAATGAAAGATGTTACCACTGAGTCACATCACTAAGGACTATACAAATATAACACTGATTACTGATCAGTGGTCACCCGGTATATTTTTTACTGTATTTGAAGTAAGCGCTTATGATGTTCTCCAGAATGTTAATCAAAGCTTCGTAGTTATTCGTATTCATTATTCTACTCATTTTTGACTTTATATCCCTATATTGAACAGATCGCCAAAGTTTAGATGATCCTGTGACACCAGCATACTTACATAATTTAGTTCGACAAGTTCTTGCTGATCATATTGTTTCTGGTAAGTAGCAAATAAGTAATGTCATTGTTATTTCATATTAATGTATACTAATTTTATTGATTTGTTAGTAATGCTTCGTGAGATACATATTTTGGTTGCATAATCTCACCAAATGGAGCAGCATGCTTGTTTCATCTTTTTTAATTAGACAACATAATTTTAGGCTGATTGATTCAATGAAAGCTACTTGATATTACCTCAATAGAAATTTGTGAATAGTAGGATTTTGGTTTAGTATTGTGAATGTATCATGCATTCTTAAAGATCCAGGACATACGTGTTTTAGTGTATAGTGCTAAAGAGTCTTGTTGGAAGTATACAGTAGAAGTGATCTTCCATGATTGTTAAAATTACCATGACGCAGTCAGTCAGTCGGTTACAACGTAGAACTTGGTACATGAGTACACCAGTTCAAGTTGCCATACCCAAATTAGCAGATAGAGATTAAATTGTCGGATTAAATCTCAGAGTAGGGGAGGTAGTAACAGAGTTAGTATTAATGGAAGAGAATAGAGATCGATGATAAGATGTAAGAAAATATGATTCAGTAAAGAGAAAATTATGAAAAGTGCAGAAGGAGGAAGACAAGGAGTGGATGCACCTGCACCATTACCAACGATTTTAAGCCATATCACCTAAGGTCTCTAACCATTTGTTACGAGCGTCACGCGGAACCCAACCAGGTAGTCTGCACCTATTAACATGGCTCAGTCCAACTGTCGATGACTTCATCGATTGGTGCCATATTTTGGTTTTGTCACCCCTAGCTTTCTTCCAGCCTACTCCTACACCAGACAGCATTGTTCGTCGAGGTAGGCGGTGGTCAGGCATACTTAACACATGTCCTAACCACCTTAGCTGATGTAGATTTACTACTTCATCAATAGACTTACCGTATTTACCAAGTCCTCTATTTCTAACCCACGTATTGCTAAATCGGTGGTCCCATAAAATATGAGCAATGCTTCAATGACATCTGTGATCGAATATTAGGAGCCTACGAATATCCTCTAACGTTGATGTTCATGTTTTACATCCATAAAGTAGAACGGATCGAAATGCTGCTCAGTAGACGCGTCCTTTGTTCAGTAGTGGGATGTTTCGCCTACGCCACAGGTGACGCAAATTCCCGAAAGTTAGTCGAGCCTTATATATACGAGCCGAGATTTCAGCAGACACCAGACTGTCAGAACTGATGAGGCTCCTAAGATAAGTAAAGCGGTTAACACATTCAACTGCTTCACTTTCTATCACTAACTTCGGTGCCGAATCAAGCCAATCCTGAAGTAACATTTTGCATTTGGATGGGGAGGATTGTATCCTAAACGTGCTTACATTAATGTTTAAGGTAGTCAAAAGATTCTGCATTTTATCAGCATCTCCGCCAAAGAGAACTATATCATCTGCATATTCTAAGGCAGCAAGTTTATCTCCTGGATGGAGGTCAACCCCGGAGAAGTCAGACGATGACTATGTTAACTGTAAAAGTATGTCGATGATAAAATTAAATAAAAATGGAGGGAAGCGGACAGCCTTGACGAACGCCACTTGAGGTAATCATTTCTAACAACAATCCTCCATAAGCTCTGATTCGATATGTGGTGTTCGAGTAGAGAGCCTGTATAAGGTTAATGTACTTCTCTGACACGCCTTTGAATGACAGACATTACCACATAGCTTTACGATCGGTAGAGTCAAAGCCCGCCTTAGGGTCAAGGAATACAACTATTGTTGGACGTCTAAAAGTGTAATTACCATGACGAATTTGTTTTATAGTCATATAGTGCCTTGTTAACGAATCTAATGGTAGTTATTGTAATATCCATGTATAGCCCTCCGAGTGTATAAAATTTATAAGAAAAACTAATTTTTGATATGATAGATTGAAAATTATTATGTTAAACGTATCAAATACTAACTTCTAAACAAACGATGTATAACACGTATCAGCTCTATAGTTTTGCCAAAATGCTCAGCTTAAACTTACTCTAACCTCAACCTTACGCTAAACTGATTTATAAACTAACCCAAAACTTCAAACAGAAACTATTTACGAACTTCTAAGAGATTATTTATATTCCCATAATAAGTTTTAGAATATGAATTTCTTTATCGACATATTAATGAGCTTATATGTCATTATTTTTATTTACCAAGAGAGAAGCCTTGCGAAGACTTCAGTGAATGGATTATTCATGTAAAATCTTAATACTCTTCCTGATATTACCCTCTGATAGTCATTGTCTTCTTATGCACTAAAACTGTCTATAAATTTGTCACTCGAACGGGCTCGTTGTGCTCGTTGTGTTTCTTGATACTTGCACTGATTTATTATAATAACATCTTAAGAACTGGTGAAGCTCGTCTCTGTAATTTTACCTTAAAACAGTCAATGTCTTACGTGAAAGCGTGAAAAATGTAAAAGATTTATCTTCTAAATACGTAAAAATTATTTTATTATTATTGTGCTTATTAACTCATTTATCAGAAACAGGTCCTTGTATCTATGGTTCCTAGCTATACTTTGAGTTTGAGGGTTGGGAGTTTGCTACTACTACTACTACTATTACTACAGCATTGTTCAATCTAGTACTGTTAAAACCTTGTCTTGAACTTATGACTTTGTTATTAAAAGTTCAAATCCTGTCCTTCGTCTCTTTGAATATTTTTATATAACACTATTTGTTTTAAATTCTTCTCTTCTCACAGTCGGATATTCATTAGATGAACGTTGCACCGAATTATCAGTCATTTCACCAATGTTAGAAGAATTAAATATGGAACATCACGAGATCATTGCCCAATTACGACAGGATAGACCAGATTTAGAATTTCCACAATTATACCTTGAAATGTTTCAGTTAACTGATGAAGAATTGGGTGATCAGAAACCGATTAATTTTGACGAAGCTGATAATTAAACAGATAGATATTTATTGTGATCAATATTGCAATTTCATAGATCTTTTGTATCTGTGTGAATGAGCGCCAGCACTATTGCGTGCACTCTACTTTTTATTGATGAATAATATACATTATTCTACAGAATATTAACCTCTATCTATTCAACAATCATACACTATGGAATGATTACAGATTATTTGTTCTATACCTGGATCAAGATCCAGCTTAATTTGCTTCCCGTAGTTATTTACCATCATTACTGATACTTATTTCCTAGTTGTGATGTTAGTATAATTTTAGACAAAACAAAAGCGCCTCAACTGAAAACAGATATTGAATATGAACAGGATGACGACGACGACGACGATAAACACGGCGAATAATTGCATATTTGTGTATCTATGTGCAAACAGCTACTTTTCTTTTTTTCAATAACTCAATCTATCTAAGTAGCTATACTAAAAGAGTCAAAAGCATTTCTTTTTTTTTTCTATTATCAAAACTTATTATTGTTATCATTTTTCAATGTATTTATTATTGCCAAAACTCATTTCTTACTGGTAATTTCATCTTTTCTTTTTTTTTTTTGTATGGTGTAAATGATTACTTGTTTACTTTTTGACCTTCTTTATATAATTGTACACCTACTGTTACATTGTTCTAATCATAGTTAAGAGTAGTAGTAATATTAATGATATTGTATGTTGTACATTGATAATTTTGATTTTTCCTACTACTGCTACTTCTTTTTTGTTGTTGTTGTTGTTGTTGAATAGTTTGTGTGTCCCGGTGTATGTGTGTGTGTGTATGTATGGTACAGAAATGTAGAAATAGTTGAGAATCATTCAAAATGTATTTGGTTTATTATCTTTCGCTTTAACTCAGGTTATCCTTATAGATGCTGTTTGTAATGATTATGTAAAAGTTGTTTTGCTATATGTAGTGATACACTGGGATTGTATCTGTACTCTCTCATGAATTTTATCTTATTTCTGTTGCTACTCTGTTAGATTACGTGTTATTTGTTGTTTTCATTATAAATAGGTCTTCTTAATGATTGTGGTTGGTCATATCGTGGTGCCTTTTTAATTTTGTGTATTACTTACTGTCTTCTTTTAATGTGTTAGTATTAACCTGCGAATGTCTACATGGATCTTACTCTGTTATTGTTTGCCCCCCCCTCCCATCTCCTTTTGCTTGAAGTATCTTTATTGTTCAGTCTATCCATTTGTTTGTCCCCTTTTTTGTTTCGAATAGTTTTATGTCGTGGTATTTTTTCTTTATCACTGATTAATAGTTGGATAAACGGCTGATGAAGGTTGATAATTTAAAGAAGAAATAGCAACAACAAGCTTTTTATGCCTACAATCAGTAACGAAATCAACATACTACCTATAATTGTTGTGTTGTCTTTTTTAACTTGTGGTTTCTTCGAATGCTATTTTGAAATAAAACGAAAGAATGAATAAATGAGGAGGATCGAGAAAAAGATGTGCACTTACTAATCATTTAGTTAATAATCAGTAGCTTTTGACAAACTCAGGGAAAATCATATACTTACATATTTCTTGTCTTCATGTTCACATCTCCTTTCCTACCTATTATTTATTCTACCTACCTATATTTATTTTATCTTTCCATAGTGTTTAGTTTTAACCTCATTGTTCTACGTACTTTCAATTATACCGTAAGCTTACACACACACACACACAAACACATAACAGGAACACAAATCTACATGATTAAACAAATAATTAAGGATTTTTTCAGTTTTCATATTTTGTGTCTACCTATTTACTGTTTACTTAGTTATATCCATCTTGTATTTTCCTATTTCAAATGTACTCTACTCTACTTCTTTAAAACTGAAATGAACGCACATAGTATAAATGATTCAAAGTATTCATTACAAATGTTGGCTTACTTTGATAAAAAAATACAATGGTTGTCTTATTTTGTTTATTTTATTTTGGTTTACATCATACCTACCTTATCTCCTACTTTTGTGTCAATTCATTCTTCTGAGTTATATTTAGTGGTTATTACTATTTTGTGTAGATTGATCTGTACATGTCGTTTCCTTTCTTTTAATCAATCAATGATAACAGATTTTTTTGTTTATCCGTATAGAAAATGGTGTTTATTAGTTCCCCCCCCCACCGTTTGTGTATACTATCAGCTTCTTGTTGTCGTTGTTGTCATCGATATTTTTAACCTCTTCTCATGATCTTTTTTATTACCTTTATTAATTAGTTGTCTTTTCAGCGCCTAATTGAGAAATATGATTTACAGAATTTTTGAAAGAAAACAGCTCCTCCCTTAAAGGTTATTTGTTTGTCAACTTCATTATTCGATCTTCTCCTTATGAAATGAATGGTAATGATATTTTGTCAATAAATAGATGGGTAGACAGTTAGATGGTTAGATATAAATGAGTACTATTTTCATGTACACACCCACTCATACGTCGCCACATATGCATATACGTGCTTACACACACACACACACACACTTCTCGGCTTTCCGCCCACATAAGTATCCGTTATTTGTTCTTCTTCATCTCGTTTGTTAATTTCTCTCAATTTAATTTTTCTATAATCGGAAAAATGTTCTTTTTTCTACTAAAATTACTCTTTCATCACTTCTTTTATGGATACATACATGCATATATTACTAATTTCCCAAGATTCGCCAATCTATATAGTAAGCGCCAAATTTACTTATTCGTACATAACTGTTGGCTGTTATTAATATCTTTTCCGCGTTTACTTTTTCTCAAAGTATGTTACCCTCCTACAGTTTATTGTCTCAGAAGTTGGTTTCTTTCTAATGATTGAGTTGTTTTGTGATTGGTTCATCACTATTATTACAAATTTGTATCATCTCAGGATACTAATTGTCCGTCATATTAAGAAAGAGGTTTTTCTTTTTGAATTTGTGTTCTTCCATCCTTTTGTATCTTTCTTTGTGTGCCTCTTGTTTACTACATACTTTATTACATTCATAAGCGTAACTATTCATTTATTTATTTGTTTGTTTATCCTTTGTGAACCAGTAGAAGATACACCTCAGTGTAAATTTGTTAACACAAGGATATCTTATTATTATTGTTATGTATTAATCAAGGTATTGTACTACCGACATTTATTATTTCTATCTCTGTTAAGATTTTGTTACCGTCGTATTGTTGACATAAAAAGCGCCTCTATTTGTTTCCTACCACGACTAAAACTAAATTTTTATGAACTACATTTTTTTAGAGGAGATTTTCTTCTTTCTATAATTTTAATGTTCATTATTTAATCAATCAATCAGCCAGTTGAAATTTTTGTCGGTTTCTCGGTGTTTTCTTTCATGAATGTATGTTTCTATTTGACATTTATTTTACCCCGCCACCCTCTCTCTCTCTGTGTATATTTTTGCTTCAGGTATTTGTGTGATGAAGTATACTTTGTTTTTTTCTTCAAAAAAGAAGGTTAATGAAATTCACTTTCATTTAGAATTGTTTTCTACTCTGAAATTATCATCCGTCTGTTTCTTTCCCCTTGTCGATCTGTGTATGTGTCTCAGGGTTATCATCATAAACAATAAATGAATAAGTAGGGTGTTATTATTGTGAATTATCTTACTTTATCAATCTTTCTTTATCATATTTTGGTATTTTCTATCGTCGTTGTTGTTATTGTTACTGCTGTTGCCGCTGCTTTTAAGCTTCACTGTTCTTGTTGTTATTCTTCCTCCTTTCTCCTCTTCAATGTATCCTGTTTATCGTCTCCTTACTTCAATATCTTTTTTCTCTGTAGAAAATATCTTATTAATAATCGATATCAGGTTTTTGTGCATACTTTCGTGCTAGTATATTTTCCAGGATTGTGTATGTTTCTCCGTCTATCGATTAGCTAACATATACACAACATGTAAATCAATCATATCGTGAGTTATTATGTTGTTGTTGCTATACTACTTACTATTGAACGAAACAATAGTTATTAAATTTTGTGAATATTATACCCACCGATACTACTAATATGATTACTATCTACTTTAACTATTGACATATGTGTTGCCGATTGAGGTTTTTTTTATTCCCTTTTGTATTTACACTCCTACTTCTATGAGTTTTTACTTACCTTTTGTCTTTGAACCTTAGGTTGACAGTGTTCATATTTATTTACAACTTGTTTTCATTTGTGTGTGTACTTGTGTGTGTATGCTTTTTGTAGAGCTGTTTTTCGTGTTACAGTTTTTCTCTTTTTTCCCATTTCACCATTTGAACCACAAATTGATGATGATGATGATGATGATGGTGTTAATCCAGATGATCAGTAATTAAAGCAACCAAAGTCAACTGACTCGAGTTAGTAAGGCAAATCAACTATCCATTCTACTTTCTGTTGAAAATTTTTTTTCTTTTCTTGCAACATCATTCAAATGCATAGTTACACACAGATGCATATACCTACCTATCTACCTATCCATACATCTGACGAACGATTTTTAGAGTAGTGGATAGGATACAATGCACATACACACAACAGAAACTATTCATCGATCCCGTGCTCAGGTTTTATTTGCGGATTTTTTTCATTTTTTTTGGCATAAAAATTTTTGACAGTGGAAACAATTCACTTTTTCTGTATTAATGTATACATGTATTCAAACAAGTACGTACATGTTTTCTGTACTTATAATTTTATTCCTACTCTAAAAAAATTATTTTCACCTTTCTAGCTTCACCTCCCCACTCTGTTCAGCACCTTCTCTTTCATCTGTTTATGTTCTAACCGTATTCAATGTCATCCTGTTTATGTCACAACTCGGTTCTTTCGCTTATTTTCTACTTAAATAATTATAATACTGTTAGTATTTAGTATTATCTATTAAATACGTCTCCTCTCTCTCCTCTTGTGAACTTATGTATTTAATGTTTCTCTCATTTAACTGAGCCTTTCATATTCATGCATTCTTGATAATGCCATAGTTCATGAAAATGGTTACTATGAAAAGAGTCCAGGGACATTTGATTTTGTATTCGATTATTTCTCTTTACTACTACTATTAATACTACTTAATTGGTTAATTTTTTTTTGACTTCTTTGTATTATTATCTTATTCTCAAATATAACAACAACAGGTAATACATTCAATAAACTTGTCTTACAAATATACAGATATCTTATGAAATTCCTGGCTAGATTGTATTGTTCAATTCATTACTAATATTAGTAGTCCTGTTATTGTTACTGTTATTATTTTTAGTTTTCTCCCTCTTTTCATCGTTCTGTTCTTTTTCTGTTTTTCATTGTTTTCTGGTTCTTGTTTTGTTTTTTTGTACTAAACACAAATTACAACAATAATAGAAAAGAAATCCCTTCTAATGCATTAATGTGTTACGTTTTTTTGATATTCAGGTAGTCAGTCAGGTACAACATAGAACTTGGTAAATGCGTATATCATACCCAAATTAGCAGATTGAGATTAAATTGTCGCATCAAATCTCAGAGTAGGGGAGGTAGTAGCAGAGTTAGTATTAATGGAAAGGGATAGAGATCGGAGATAAGATTAGAGAAAATATGATTCAGTAAAGAGAAAATTATGAAAAGTGCAGAAACTTATAATTTGGAGGAAGACAAGGAGTGGATGCACCTGCACCATTACCAACGATTTTAAGCCATATCACCTAAGGTCTCTAACCATTTGTTACGAGCGTCACGCGAAGCCCAACCAGATAGTCTGCATCTATTAACATGGCTCAGTCCAACTGTCGATGACTTCATCGATTGGTGCCATATTTTGGTTTTGTCACCCCTAGCTTTCTTCCAGCCTACTCCTACACCAGACAGCATTGTTCGTCGAGGTAGGCGGTGGTCAGGCATACTTAACACATGTCCTAACCACCTTAGCTGATGTAGATTTACTACTTCATCAATAGACTTACCGTATTTACCAAGTCCTCTATTCCTAACCCACGTATTGCTAAATCGGTGGTCCCATAAAACATGAGCAATGCTTCAATGACATCTGTGATCGAATATTAGGAGCCTACGAATATCCTCTATCGTTGATGTTCATGTTTTACATCCATAAAGTAGAACGGTTCGAACTGCTGCTCAGAAGACGCGTCCTTTGTTCAGTAGTGGTATGTTTCGCCTACGCCACAGGTGATGCAAATTCCCGAAAGCTAGTCGATATTATTTGAAATAGTAGAGTTGGTGATGAGTCGATTGACAAATTGATAGAATAATTTTAAGCTGACGGAAGGTTTGTTTCCCAATATATGATAGTTTCTCCAGTATTTAACTATTTGCTTATCTCTGGTCATTTTTGTGGAGGTGAAGTATCACTAAGTAGCCCTATACTAAATAGTAATAGCTTTATTCTCAAATATAACAACAACAGGTAATACATTCAATAAACTTGTCTTACAAATATACAGATATCTTATGAAATTCCTGGCTAGATTGTATTGTTCAATTCATTACTAATATTAGTAGTCCTGTTATTGTTACTGTTATTATTTTTAGTTTTCTCCCTCTTTTCATCGTTCTGTTCTTTTTCTGTTTTTCATTGTTTTCTGGTTCTTGTTTTGTTTTTTTGTACTAAACACAAATTACAACAATAATAGAAAAGAAATCCCTTCTAATGCATTAATGTGTTACGTTTTTTTGATATTCAGGTAGTCAGTCAGGTACAACATAGAACTTGGTAAATGCGTATATCATACCCAAATTAGCAGATTGAGATTAAATTGTCGCATCAAATCTCAGAGTAGGGGAGGTAGTAGCAGAGTTAGTATTAATGGAAAGGGATAGAGATCGGAGATAAGATTAGAGAAAATATGATTCAGTAAAGAGAAAATTATGAAAAGTGCAGAAACTTATAATTTGGAGGAAGACAAGGAGTGGATGCACCTGCACCATTACCAACGATTTTAAGCCATATCACCTAAGGTCTCTAACCATTTGTTACGAGCGTCACGCGAAGCCCAACCAGATAGTCTGCATCTATTAACATGGCTCAGTCCAACTGTCGATGACTTCATCGATTGGTGCCATATTTTGGTTTTGTCACCCCTAGCTTTCTTCCAGCCTACTCCTACACCAGACAGCATTGTTCGTCGAGGTAGGCGGTGGTCAGGCATACTTAACACATGTCCTAACCACCTTAGCTGATGTAGATTTACTACTTCATCAATAGACTTACCGTATTTACCAAGTCCTCTATTCCTAACCCACGTATTGCTAAATCGGTGGTCCCATAAAACATGAGCAATGCTTCAATGACATCTGTGATCGAATATTAGGAGCCTACGAATATCCTCTATCGTTGATGTTCATGTTTTACATCCATAAAGTAGAACGGTTCGAACTGCTGCTCAGAAGACGCGTCCTTTGTTCAGTAGTGGTATGTTTCGCCTACGCCACAGGTGATGCAAATTCCCGAAAGCTAGTCGATATTATTTGAAATAGTAGAGTTGGTGATGAGTCGATTGACAAATTGATAGAATAATTTTAAGCTGACGGAAGGTTTGTTTCCCAATATATGATAGTTTCTCCAGTATTTAACTATTTGCTTATCTCTGGTCATTTTTGTGGAGGTGAAGTATCACTAAGTAGCCCTATACTAAATAGTAATAGCTTTATTCTCAAATAGTATTTTGTACATGAGAATATACCAGTTTACAGGCATGATCAGAATGATATGGGTTTATCTACATACAAGGGTTTTGGTAAATAGTCACTATTAGAAAATTCCCATCATATGAAGATATTAAATATAAACAACACCAACGATAAAAAATTTTACAGTACTAAGATACCAGAGGTATGTATTGTATCTGACAAGCAACCGCGCGCCTTTCGTTCCGGTAGTTATGATTCCAGGAAACGGCTGAGAGTAAACACTATTGATCATAAAGCATATTCAGATATGAGATAGAATCAAGAGTGTTTAGAACTTCAGTAAGCGCTCCCACTAAGTACTTTATGGGGGGGGATATTCTGTGGTGGTGGAATCTATGTAGGTTGATTTTGAACGGTGAGTCATTGATGCATTGAGTCTGTTAAAATCCAGCGTTAGGAGTAAATTTGCTTTAAGGAGACCGATTCCTTATAAGAGCAGCTCATAAACTCGGAGAGGTGATACGAATTAGCTGTCTGATGTTTCTTTGTTTTCAACAGTATTGTACTATTCTGAGTACAATATCAGATAAGCATTATTAACTAAATAGCTGATATTACTAATTACAAAAGATTATCGATTAGTTGCGTTAATAGTGGCACCAGACATGTATGTATTTCGTTTTCCGATTCGTTGCCCGAATGGTGTCCATAGGACTACATGTATGATTGTGACTGAATATTTAGAAATGCAAAAAAACGTTATATGCAAAGGTTCATCCGGAGATTATGCAGGACTGGAATATAGTTCTGCGAATACGATATTGAGCTGAAAGCAGACCAAGAAACGGACTATTCTGGGTAGTTGGAAGTAATGCTTTACAAACCTCGTTTAGTCTAAACCTCTTTATGGTTGCGACTTATCATGAAAGTCTTTCTGCATTATTTTAAAGGACTAATGCTCTATAGTGGGTTTGAACATGAGCACACATTTGGTGACATCATCACTGTGTTGTTTGGGCTGCAAATATCCTCTCTTGGAACTGCGAAACTTACATCTAATCGTTATGATACCAACTGGTTTAAAAGTTAAGCGATTCCTACAATCTCCCAGATGGGTTGTGAATGTTGATTACTTAGGAAACCCACAGTGTGACGGAACAATTTTCAATGGTTGCCTTGCTAAAGTCGTAGTAAGAAAATGCGATCTAATCCGCTCTCTATGTTTATCATACTGTGGAATCTGTTCAGCTGATTGTTTAGGTAATGGGATAATGTTTTTGAAATCTGTCTTCTTAACATCAGATACTTTACAAGGCCTATCAAGAAGAATGTGAAAGAGAAGCAGCCTTCATAGACAAGGCTGTTTTTTTTGCTGTAGCCGAGAGTAACTTCCAGGATAGCTCAACAAACGACACAACATCAGATCCGTCACGTCTTATATTTCGTAACATGTAAAAGATTGAGAGCAGCATTGGGTTAATATATATGTCAAGAAGCCTACATCTGAATCTACTTTTAGTTGCAGAAGATTAACTGTCCACAATTCAAAGTCTAAGTTGTGCATACAAAAAATTCGTGAAGTCTCTCACTTTACCATTGATTTAGTGTGGAGTTAACTTTACCTGATATACTTATTTATTTGTACTTTTCCGTTTCGTCATGCTACATTGCTGCTTCTAATTTTACAATTCACGTTCAACATTTGTATAATTAATAAAATAACAACGTTCATTATTAGTATCATCTTGTTATGACTGGTTATATCGTACACAGCAACATGTTTGCTGAAACAATCAAAAGTCGACAGGTATCCTTCTCATGTTACCGCCGACTGCCTGTATACATTTACATGTATCTGAAGAAGCAGTTACATTGACAGAACAGCAAGAAGGGTCTACTTACATTTTGATGAACATGTTCCAAACAAATCTACGGTTAACAGGAATAAAGTCATTCAACAGCGCTATTGCTAAACATTTGATTGACACAGGACATCAGATTGATATTAATAAATCATTCCAAGTGTTCAATAGACAAAAGACTTCAAATCTTCTAAAATATGCTGAAGAGATTGCCAATAAACGATTGAAACCAAACTTATGTGTTCATAAAGAAACTGTTATAAGCTTTTCTTAACCTGGTAACCTAACTTTTGGTGTCATTATTTTCATCTCTTAGTTTCATTTATTACTTCTTTCTTGGATCAGATTTAACATTTTCCGTTACATCACCGTTTTTTAGATGGTTAAGTTCAACTTTTGTGTTCAATTAGGTCATTTTAAGTTTAACAACTGAGCTTAATTCACATTATTCTCAAATATTTTCAACCGCTTCATATTATGTAATCATTTGTACTATGATCTGTATTTTGTCTTCTGGTACCTTCTTTTGTATTGGATATATATTGTAACACGTGTTATTGGCAGCTATTGACAGGCAGAGATCTAAAACCACAGCACACAACGTTAATCAGGAACTTCATGCAAAGTGAGAACACAGAGTAACAGCCACAGGTCTTTATTATTTAAAAATTAAACTACGCGGTTCTAGTACAAAAGGAAAGGTTATTTACAAGATAGTCTCATACGTCATTTTGCAAGTTCATTTTACACAGGTCTCGCTGTTCTTCTTCCAACACATTTATCCTTGATCGACCTGCAATAGAAAGAGAACAGATTCACGTTAATAACATCGTACATAGTAATTTCAACACTGTTACAATATGGCTACAGCATTTTCTCGACCATTTTAGTTATGTTCACATGTTTAACATGTTTATATAGTTTTGATTTCAACCAAGTTCAAACATTCTCATGTTAAACTTTGTTTCACATATTAAGTTTGTAAAAGAGTATCATTCCTGGTTGTATACAGCAGCTGATGATAAACCAACGAAATAAAATGAATTCACCTTATTCTGTGCAAATATTTGTTATTATCATCCCGTCGTCACAACAAAGACTGTCTGTATTTCGATTTTTTAGATCTTCATTTACAGATCGCTCAATTCTAATAATAATCTCATCTCAACTATCATCATCCTGTTGATCACATAGTTTATTGTGTTTTACAAATCCTCTCCCTTCATTTATGAATTGATTATTTAACATATCAGGTAGTCAAACATTTCACATGATATCAAACTCATACAAATATTCATTAGCCTATAATTTATCATACACGTTTATGCATATGATTGTATTGCATGATAATGAATTCGTCGAAAAAGAGATCCCATCACTGAATAAGTTTACTAAATGATCTTATAAGTATAGTTAAACGAATTTATTAATTAAAGTTGTTCTGTTTATTTCATATGGTGCTCACTTCTACATCAAATCTGTTCCTGTTTTATCAGATGCATAATTTAAATATTCTACAACCTTGAACATTGATGTTGAGATTATAACTCTAACATGTTTGATCTTACAAATAACTTACATATAGTCACAAAGATGCATACTTTACGCTGAGAAAATAACTGTAAAATCTAGAATCAAGATGTATACTAGCCACTACATGTAGTCTACTTTACCATATTTAGATGTCTTAACTTAGATACTATTTATAACTTTTCGATTCGTATGCTACATTGCTGCTTCTAATTTTACAATTCACGTTCAACATTTGTATAATTAATAAAATAACAACGTTCATTATTAGTATCATCTTGTTATGACTGGTTATATCGTACACAGCAACATGTTTGCTGAAACAATCAAAAGTCGACAGGTATCCTTCTCATGTTACCGCCGACTGCCTGTATACATTTACATGTATCTGAAGAAGCAGTTACATTGACAGAACAGCAAGAAGGGTCTACTTACATTTTGATGAACATGTTCCAAACAAATCTACGGTTAACAGGAATAAAGTCATTCAACAGCGCTATTGCTAAACATTTGATTGACACAGGACATCAGATTGATATTAATAAATCATTCCAAGTGTTCAATAGACAAAAGACTTCAAATCTTCTAAAATATGCTGAAGAGATTGCCAATAAACGATTGAAACCAAACTTATGTGTTCATAAAGAAACTGTTATAAGCTTTTCTTTAACCTGGTAACCTAACTTTTGGTGTCATTATTTTCATCTCTTAGTTTCATTTATTACTTCTTTCTTGGATCAGATTTAACATTTTCCGTTACATCACCGTTTTTTAGATGGTTAAGTTCAACTTTTGTGTTCAATTAGGTCATTTTAAGTTTAACAACTGAGCTTAATTCACATTATTCTCAAATATTTTCAACCGCTTCATATTATGTAATCATTTGTACTATGATCTGTATTTTGTCTTCTGGTACCTTCTTTTGTATTGGATATATATTGTAACACGTGTTATTGGCAGCTATTGACAGGCAGAGATCTAAAAACCACAGCACACAACGTTAATCAGGAACTTCATGCAAAGTGAGAACACAGAGTAACAGCCACAGGTCTTTATTATTTAAAAATTAAACTACGCGGTTCTAGTACAAAAGGAAAGGTTATTTACAAGATAGTCTCATACGTCATTTTGCAAGTTCATTTTACACAGGTCTCGCTGTTCTTCTTCCAACACATTTATCCTTGATCGACCTGCAATAGAAAGAGAACAGATTCACGTTAATAACATCGTACATAGTAATTTCAACACTGTTACAATATGGCTACAGCATTTTCTCGACCATTTTAGTTATGTTCACATGTTTAACATGTTTATATAGTTTTGATTTCAACCAAGTTCAAACATTCTCATGTTAAACTTTGTTTCACATATTAAGTTTGTAAAAGAGTATCATTCCTGGTTGTATACAGCAGCTGATGATAAACCAACGAAATAAAATGAATTCACCTTATTCTGTGCAAATATTTGTTATTATCATCCCGTCGTCACAACAAAGACTGTCTGTATTTCGATTTTTTAGATCTTCATTTACAGATCGCTCAATTCTAATAATAATCTCATCTCAACTATCATCATCCTGTTGATCACATAGTTTATTGTGTTTTACAAATCCTCTCCCTTCATTTATGAATTGATTATTTAACATATCAGGTAGTCAAACATTTCACATGATATCAAACTCATACAAATATTCATTAGCCTATAATTTATCATACACGTTTATGCATATGATTGTATTGCATGATAATGAATTCGTCGAAAAAGAGATCCCATCACTGAATAAGTTTACTAAATGATCTTATAAGTATAGTTAAACGAATTTATTAATTAAAGTTGTTCTGTTTATTTCATATGGTGATCACTTCTACATACAATTCTATATTCCTGTCAAAATTTATACAGAATGCATAAACTGTTGAATATTCTACACCGTTGACGACATTGATGATTGAAGATTATAACTACATAACATGTTTAAGAACATCTTAACTTAAATCAATGCTTACATATAAGTCACTTCAAAGATTGAAGGTACGCTTTAACTGATGATTTTCAAATAGTACAAAATCTAAATCAATGGTCATCTACCAACTATCCTTACTAAACACTACATGGTTTCATAGATGTCAATTCACTTAGACTAATGACTACATTACAACTCGATCTATCAGCATTACGAAAGAAAAACAAACGTAATAAGCATCAAATTGATAATAATAGTAATAATAACAATTTATTCTCAAGTAACAATTTGTACATGAGAGCATACCAGTTTACAGGCATGATCAGAATGATATGGCTTAATTGTAACAGGGTTTTAGTAGAGTTACTATTATGGAATTGACGATATACAATGATATTAATTAATTAGGAAGCCAACGGTAGCAAGCTTCACAGTTTACAGTAATGCAGTACCAGAGGTATATTTTGTATTACAGAACACTTCCAATAAACAACCGCGCGCGTTTTATCCTTAGTGCTGCAATCTCAAGGGATTGGCTGCGAGGGAGCAGAACGAACCATGGAGACTATCCAGAGACAGGATAAGGCTGGTATTTTGAGATTTGGCTAAGGCAGCCATATTTGTGTGGGCTGGTCTTGAGCGGTAAGTTGTCGGTTCATTGATTGCGTTCCAAGCCAGCGTTTAAAGTAAGTTGCTTAAACGAGATCAATTCCTTGCAAGTCCAGACCATAAACTCGGGAAGACGGTGACATAGATTATGAGGTAGGAAGAAAAAAACGAATTTAATTAGTGGTATCAAAATAAACAGTTTCAAACTAGAATCTTCCTTTTCGTTTTTTTTAACTACCACGTGCATGGTTATAGTGTTTGCAGTCTTAGTACCTTAATAAGCCATTGATTATTGATTCCAGGTTTAGTGGTAAATCGTCAAAGGTTTATTACAAGTCTTTCGATTCTAGACATGGGGAGATCTAGTCTGCATTCTCGTGTCACACATTGAGCGGACCGAGTACTTCGCACGTTATGCTAGAATTTGTACAAATCGGTAGTTTATTCAGTGCCTTGGAGTCACTAAATAGTTGGTTTATCGCTCGTATAAAGTGATCTATGCTATCTAGCGAACGGATTTCTGCCGGTAAACTATTCCAAATGGTAGTGAATTTATGCATGAAAAAATTTGATCATATTTTAGTCTTACAGTGTCCCACCCACACTATACGTGTATGATTTCTAAAGCTATAATTAGGTGCATCAATAAACTTTAATATAGGGTCGGGTGAGTATGCTAGACGGTGTAAAACTTTTAAATAGAATGTCAGGTTGAGCTTAGCACGTCTTTTCCAAAGTGGTTCTATCCCAGTGTATCTCACCATGTAGTATAATTTAGTCCACAATCCATCCTCAGTATCTTTTTTGTGAAGTATCTCTGTACACCTTCTATCTTTAGCTTATCACTTATTCGGAGGCTGCTGAGTATGAGTGGGCAGTATTCAAGTAGCGGGCCTACACAGACCTTGTATAAAATCAATCTAGACTCACGTTGGTAGAAATTGTGGATAATACAACCCATAAGTCTGCACGCCTTTGAGGTGACAGATATTGTTTGTTCCTTGAATGTGAGATCCGTAGTGTATCTTAAGCCTAGGTCCAGAATCGTCTTACATTCGGAGATTTGTTTTCCATCTACTACAAAGTGTAGGTTGAGGTTGCGACACCCAATGCTAATCCAACCACATTTCTTAGCGTTAAAGTGAAGTTGGTGGTCTTTGAACCAAGCAGTGACTTCGTCTAGCTCTTGCTGTACGTTCTTAACAGTGTTGTGTAGCTCATTTATGTCGCATGAGTAGACAACTTTCAAGTCATCTGAGTATAAGAAGGTGTTACCAGTGTTAAAAAAGTGCTTAATAGATCATTCAATGGGCATAAACTATTTATCGAATGATAAAATCTTATTATTTTTCAGATTTTTATTTGCTTTATCTATTAAAAATAAAATCACAAACTCAATTTTGTGTTAAAACTAAATTGCCATTAGATATTTCATAATCAGTGTTATGTAACTACTTCAACATAAATCAATTATTATAATCACTGTGACATAGTAACAAATTCTTAAACTACTTGTATATAAGTGTGTATATGCTTTGGGATTTGGTTGTTTTTCTTCTTCATTTAAATGAATATATTACGTAACAGTAGACTGGGTAAGAACAGAAATCGATTATTAGATAAAGGAAATACAGCTGTATATTTTACATAAGTACTGATAATGGATTATGAAAACGAGGATATTTGGCAGTACAATGTATACTCTCGTCAGATAGTATAAAAAGAATTATGTCGTTAAACTAACTAAAGATGAATGTGAAAGAATTGATGGTTCTATTAGGGAACTGTGGTTGTATAATTCCTTCACAGTCAGCTTTGAAAATCAAATAGGTTTAAATGAACTGGCAGTTGAAGCGATTCGTTTGACCCTGCAAATTGGTCTGAGACAGGAAGTAATACACAACTGTTCAGTCCTATTATTGGATTCAGCAGTAGCATCCACGAACCACGAAGAAATCCACCTCGCGGTATTCATGCGTAGCGATGAACGCTTAGCCATCAAACCATTGAGCCGGTCGGTTTTCAACGATTAGTACGTCTACACTAAGTCAATTCGAAATTTATTTGCGCGACTACATTCATTTCCATCGGTGCGTAACTACTGAACACTCAATATAGTTGAAACCCACTGATCTTGTCTCCTCATTGGAAATACAGGAATTACTTCCAGAAGTGAGTCATTAATGAAATGATACTGATTGTAGAAATTGACTGAGTTCGAAATATCAACCTATGGAAGACAGCTCAATGATCTAACCGTTAAGTGTTCACAGAAAAGTACGAAGGTCCTGGGTTCCATTCGTTTATGGGTCGTGGATGAACCCTGTTAAAGAGTCCCATTCTAGGACGAAACAGGTATGTAGTGCATTGTAGTTTTCAATGGTTGTCTAACTCAGACCAGTTTTTAATATCACATTAAAATTTAATAACCTCCACATCCCTAAATTACAATGAAAACAAATCAGTTTATAAATCTATACACAACAGAAACACCGTCAATATATTCCATTATATCTGACTTATGCGCTGAAAAATGATATGCACATGTTCTCAGTTTGCCCTAGTCCTAAAATAATAAATATTCACTCCCTTGTAAATACTTCTTCTTTATTATCTTTGACTTATAATTTTATTTAGCGATCTTCATAACAATTAACATGTGCTCACTTGTTATTAATTTCGAAGAACGATTCTCAAGATCAAGTTAGATGTGACCAGTGAAGTTCAGTCTGGTCATATATGAAAAAAAGTATCACCAACAGCAATAGACAGTGTCGCGTAATGTATAACGCATCGACATGAGTAAGAAATTTTAACCGTTTGATGTTAGGTAAATGGTCTAAAAGTTAAGCCATCATAGTGAATCATCATCATCATCAACATCAACATCATCAATATCTGTTAACCCAAGTGGAGCATAGACCGCCCACCAGCATTCTCCAACCAACTCTGTCATGGGCTTTCCTTTCCAGCCTTTCCCAAGTTCTGTTCATTCTCTTCATGTTTGCCTCAAATTTCCGACTTAATGTGTTCCTCGGTCTTCCTCTTTTTCTTTGGCATTTAGGATTCCAAGTTAGTGCTTGTCTTGTGACACAGTTTGATGGTTTCCTCAATGTATGTCCAATCCACCTCCAGCGTCTTTTCCTAGTTTCTTCCTCGGCTGGAAGTTCTTTCCCACAACAGGTTGTTGTTGATGGTATCTGGCCAACGAATCAGACAGTTGTTTATAAATACTTGTATCTTCTGAAGGATACTTTTCGTAGTTCTCCAAGTTTCAGCTACATACAACAGAACTGTCTTCACGTTTGTATTGAACATTTGACTTTAATATTGACTGAAATTTGGTTTGAGTTCCAGATATTCTTCAGTTGTAGAAATGCAGCCCTTGCCTTCCCATCCGAATCAGACTCTCCTTATTTGTCGATTATGCTGCCCAAATATGTAAAGGTTTCAACATCTTCCAGAATTTCTCCGTCAAGTGTAATTGGGTTAGTGTTTGTTGTTTTGTATCGGAGGATCTTGCTTTTCCCTTTGTGTATGTTGAGACCTACTTCTGCTGAGGCTGCTGCTATATTGTTGGTCTTCATCTGCATTTGATGATGTGTGTGAGAAAGAAGAGCTAGGTCATTTGAAAAGTCCAAGTCATCAAGTTGCTTCGATGTTGTCTATTATATTCTGAGAGTGTCTTCAGATGTTGCAGTCTTCATGATCCAGTCGATGACCAGTAGGAAGAGGAATGGCGAGAGTAAGCAGCCTTGTCTGACACTGGTCCTCACTTCGAATGAATCTGTGAGCTGACCTTCATGCACGATTTTACAATGTAGTCCGTCATAAGAATTCAGTATGATGTTGACTATGTTTTCGGGTACGCCATGATGTCGTGAAACATAAGCCTCCCTGATAGCAAACATAATTATGAACTACTTCTAAAGAATGAAACAATTGTTCATTATTTCTTAGCTTTTAGTGATGAATAACTCTGACAAATTTGTAATATCATGCTTCTCTTTAATTATTTATATTCTTATTTTATTATTTCGTTTGTTACGTAATTCCGATCTTTGGTATTTACAGAAACCTTTTCGAACAGTTTGTTGTGATGTAATATGGTATCACTTTTATTCTAGACGAACCTACCTACCTACCTACCTAACTATATATATATATATATATGATTGCGTAACCACGGTAAATAATGTAGTTGAAAAGAGAAGCTCCACTGAATAGCTTATATATATATATTTGCATAGATATAGAACAAAGTGATAGCCGATTTGAAATGATAGGAGAGAAACAAATAAAAATGGGAAAATTAGTGGAAGATTTTCTTCATTTTGTAGATAAAATGCAAAAAATGATAGACAATTAACAGACTAATGAAGTCAATGGAAAAAAATTATTATACAACGGTGTAGAAACTTGAATGAATTGATCAGTGGTTATGCTGATTCTACTATCAACGTCATTATGAACTGGAGAACATAATTCATTTAATGTAAAGAAGAAGAATTTTGGTTTTATTGAAGTTAAAACATCATTTTATGAAGTAATACAAATGGTTTTAAAGATAAGAACATTGAATTCCAATGTGGCATAGGCTGTCGAGATGAAAAAGAACAAACAAAAATCTCTAGGAATTTTAAGAAAATCATTTCATTCTATTCAACGTCGTATTAACTTTGTTAACTGAATTATGACTCGTAGATATATCCAAGGATAGGCGACCCATTTGAACTGCATCAACAAAAACACACACACACATTTCCATTTGCTGTACAGACTTAAGCAACTCCACTTACCTATAGTCATCTATTTCAAAATGCATCTCTCAACAATGTTCCAAATCACTGCTAAAACCATGATGCATGCATGTTGATAGAGAGCTCTATTCTCGAACACATATTCACGTATTATTCCTACAAATCATCCACAAATATAAGCTAATCAGCTCTCAATAAATACAAATCGGAAACATGTGCAATACACCGGCCTCAATTGTTCACCAATTCAAACACGAATCATGTAGATAGATGGAATATATTTAGTTTCTGACTTCACCATCATCATTAAACCCTCTCTTCTCTCCTATGATCACTATTCAACTCATTTCAATCACATCAATTAACATTAATTTACATTTGTTATATCATTCTATCAGTTGTCTCATATTCATCGACTGGACAATTATTTCTGAAAACACTATCTTCATCTCAGTCATTCACATTAGTTATTCAGTCTATTACATAACATAACTCCTCATTCTCATTTCTCATTCAACCATTTTATACAATTCATGATTGATGCTTAAACACTATGAGTTTATCTTTGGTCAGCACAATCTGTTGCCTACCAGTATAAACAAGGAATCACTGGACAATCGATTGATACTAGTATGAGACTTTTCAGTAGGGTATACTTATGACTTCGTTGAATGATTGCATCCTTTTCATTCTGTCATATTGTTTTTATTTCGTTTTAGATAAATGAATGTTTAAATGTTTACTATTGTAGTAACCGGTGATAACTCATGACATACTATTTAACATATTTTACTTTTCTAGGTTGTGTGTTTACTTAACGTGTAAATGAACTCATTATGAAGGTTGATAAATTCCGGTTGTTGTTTCAAATCTTTACTTGATAGATTTGCATTCAGTTCAAAGAAAACTTACTGTTATTGACTTCAAACTTATGAGCTTATCCTATTACTTATGGATTTGTATTATTCAGTATGAGATACGTTGATTCATGAATGTATTGGAATTTTTCTGTAACTTGACTAAGCTTGATTATAATCTACTAATAGAATACGTAGCCTGGTTAATCCATACATAATTATCTATCACAAAACATTGTCATTATCCTAAATCAGTCAGTAAACGATAAAAACATGACATGTATGCTTAGAGTAATTTGCTATTGTCGAATAACAAGATTCATATTAGTCGTTGATGATTTTCAATTAATGGAAAATATCTGCAACTCAAGAGAATGATTGTATTAGAACCGTATTCTTTGAGTCAAATGATTTCAATGCAGTTCCTTAGATTTTTCCTACTTGAAATTTACATTAATTAAGCTGTTTTCAAGGTTATTAAAGATTACATGATTTGATCAACCAACGTAACGAATGTAATATTTAAATTGGATTGTGACTGACAAGTGGAACCGAGAACGCGCGTTTCATCCTATTTAGGACTCATCGGCTGGATGTACCAGTATACCAATGTTGATATTCACAATGGGATTCGAACTCAGTCCGTTTCGTACCAAACGCCATCGCGTTTACCACAAGGCTACTGTGTACAGTCAGTCACACCTGTGAAACGGGCATATATGTAATTAGAATAAGCTCGTGTTTTCCCCGTTGGTTTGTAATGGACTGAAACTGGTCAGTCTCCGTTGCCATATGTGCATCCTGAGAGGATTGGGTCGATATATCGATTGTACACAAGTAATATTTAAGTTGGATTGTGACTGACAAGCGGATTCCAGGACGCACGTTTCGTCCTATTTGGGACTCATTGGCTTATCCTCATTAACGAATGTAATTTAATTATAATATTGTGGTGATTCGACGAAGTGATGAGGGAATCATTAGCAGGGTTTTATTGTGGTAATTACCAATAATAATTGGGGAACAATCACTTTAATCAAAATTTAAGTTTTCTAATTATTCACGTGTGTATTTGAATTACGTTTAAATATGTTAAGCGATTTATGAAGAAGTATCAGCAAAAGACACATTTTTTTCGAGAATATAATCCAGAATAATTGAGAAGAGATGGATCTTCAAGAAGCTAAATTACTAAACATTATGTGAACGTTGGTCATTCGATCAATACAGATTCTTCCTATACAGTCATTTAACAAATTTAAAGCAACCTACCAACGACAGTATCTTTTCGTCTGCTTTCAACTGATGAAGCCTTGGCTATACACTTACTTACACCAGAATTATGTACCCGAAGGAAATTTGTCCAACCTATATTTTATTTTTGATCCGAAACTAAAGAAAAATCTTCAAAGACTATGACTGTTTCCCTTGTACAGTATTAAAAATAAATTCACTGAAAACAGAAATCTTCGTCAGGCCTACATTTTGTATCCCATAAAGAGTATTAGTCCATGAAGAGATAAATTGTAAGCCCTAGTGATGAGTACCGATTGGTATTAAACTCGAATCAAGTAGGGATTCCTGGTGTTTGCCTCCAATTATTTAATGTTAAAACATAGTGCTCACGATATTGTGTCACTTAGGCTAAATACTCTATTTCAAGCTTAGTTGAAAAGATTCAATTATCAGTAAAAATTAACTAGACAAATTTGACATTAGTGACTAATAATTAATCGACCAAAGTAAAGTAAGTAAAGTTAAAAACATGGATCATGTGAGTTTTACAAATTCGGATTACTGCGAAATCAGAATATGCTCTTAGCATTTGATCTGTCATTATGAAATGAGTTGGTGATAATGACGAGTTCTGTATCAAGAAAAGCTATCTTTTTTCATTTTCTACAAATCTCATCCTCCGATAAAAATTAATTTCCAACTAAGTTAGTATTAGGTTTAGTTAATTCAGTTCGTAATAGTTGGGTACTATAGTGAACCAGGGAGCATTAGACATTTGTTTCGTTCTAGTATAAAATTTCTTAGCGGTGGACATTCTAGACTCCTTAGATCGGACACCAACTCAGTGATATAGGTAGTTAAGCGACCTGATTAAGTGAGACCTGAAAACCGTTAGTTTAGTTCTCTGGTGAAATTGAGTGTGCGAGCTGCTGATGAGTCCCATACTTCAACAAAACAGCTTTTAGTTCCTCCTAGTTGTCAGTAGTACTCAACCACCATCAATCAATGACGAAAAAAACCAATTAAACCTATTACTTATCCCCACAATACCCCTTCAATTCGAACTAAGTATGGATTCTTTCTTTTATTTTGGTTTACTAATGATGATAAGTTAAAAGAATATTAAGGTTAGATAGAACAAACAACTTTCTCTTTTTATAAAATTTAGTAAATATTAATTATCCATTAGTTAACGCAGATAATTTCTGAATATAATCTAGATTAATTCAACTAGTAGTTTGACTAAATCAACACAATAGAGCAGGTTAATGAATCATTTATGAACCTGTAGCGGTAAATAATCCCCAAAATAAATAGTTACATAGGTCCTTGACAGTGATGTTAACTACATTTGTTTAAGCAGACACGACTAGCTGAAGGTGCTCGGTCACGCATCACCACCAGATTACGTCACGCCGTACTGTAGAAAGCAACTCTCTCTCTAGTTTGCCAGCCTAGACATTGCTTTTCCATTGCCGCTCTATTCACAATCAAATATAACTTTCTTTCCATCCTTTATTGCCTTCTGATTTATTCCCATTCGTATGAGTGGGTTCAAACGTTAGAAGTTTCCCTGGTAATACCGCGAACGTAACTTGGTCATATATCGGATGCACTTCAAACCTAATGATATTATGTAATTAGAATAGATTTGTATTTTCCCACTGATTTGTAATGAACTGTAACTGGTCAGCTTCTGCTGCGATATGTGCATCCCGAGTTGATTACCTCAGTAGAGTTTGGCATGAAGCTAACTGAGTTCGAATCCCAATGTGGACATCAACATCGGGATGCAGGTATATCTACCCGATGAGTCCCAAATAGGACGAAACGCGAGTCCTGGTTTTCACTTGTCAGTCACAATCCAACTTAAATATTACTAATGATATTGCGTTGCTTTAACTGAATAATAGATACATGGTGAACAAAATGTAAGAAATGAGAGTGATGGAAGAGACTAACTAAGTGTTTTCTTGAAATGTAACTGGCAGTGAAATTCCGTAAAAATATCTCATTCTATTTGAGATTCAGGTACATACAACTAATAGGACTTAAATAAATTGTTTTAGCAGACACTGTTTAACTGTTTGACACGTAATTGTTTCAAATGAAAATACTGACAAAGTCTGTTATGTAGACATGATCTATAGAAGTTGCTACATTTTTTTGATATGATTACTGAGCTTGCCTGTTCTGATAAATTAAGCAGATTATACTGTTTAAAATAACTGTTATTCTTAGTTACTCTACATTAAGAATATCATTAGACGAAGCATAAAATGAAAAGTAGAAATTTAAGATCCGAGAGAGAAGTCGTATCACCGACGATAGTAAAAAATTTCCTTATGACAATGAAAGTCATGGAGATGCTGCCTTCCCACAAAGGAAGTGCATTAAATAGGGTTTGAAAAGTGCACATTACTTTAGAGATCTGAGTCTCTGGAGGTAAGGCGTTAATAAGTGCGAAGTTGCGGCTTCAAAATTGATTCACAAAAGCCTGTGTATGACTGGTGCCTAGCAGCTTTTCGTTAGACTCACAGGTTTCACTCCCAGGTCGTCAAGATAGTCACTAACCATTTTTAGGTAATGTAAATTGAACACCTTAACAGTCTAAGAGATCGGGAGCGCTCACAACCACCTTTGGTGTTATTTACAAAATCAGTGGACATGAATAAATGCTTACCAATTAAATGGCAGAACTATCATATATTATATATTGAAACACTCTTGAATATGAATAAGTGCACTATAAGAGTTCAATGAGCTAACCGAATTGCTTTTTATATGTATAACTACTGTGTCAAGACTTATGTATTCTCTAGGCATCTATATATGAAATAAATCACATCGATTGATCCATGAACAGTAGCTATTGTCAATTTTGTTTAACCCATTAGTGACTCTACATAGTATGCATATTATAGAGTAATCGAACGGAAAAATATTTATTCCAGATTTCATGTTACTTACCACTCGGTCAACAAAACATCGTTAAAATCTTTAAAAGATGCGTCGTGTGAGATCCGAACTCTAATCACCTAGTTTCATAGGTTGGAACATAACCATTCATCTATTCAAACCACTAGTTACACTTAGGATGAACTTGCATCAGCTGGATGCACCTGAATCCCAATGTTGATGCTCACAGTGCGATTTGAACTCAGTCCGTTTCGTGCCAAACACCACTGTGGTCACCACTAGACTACTAAGTCCGGACAGTCACACTTGTTCAACGGGCACATAGGTATCAGGATAAACTTGTACTTTCCTGTTGATTTGTTACGAACTGAAGTTGGTCTGTCTCTGTTGCTATATGTGCATCCTGAAACGATTGCCTCAATATAGCTAATTATCCACAAGTATTATTTAAATTGGATTGTGACTAGTAAATAGGACGAAACACTCGTCCTGGATACCACTCATCAGTCATAATCCAACTTAAATAACACTAGTTACACTGATTAATAATCAATATCATATTTATTGATTTGCTTAGTAACGATTAAATCAAAGACAGATTGTTGAACAGCTCTACTGAATAATCATTAATGAATGAAACGACGTATGTAAAATATTTGAAAGTAAATGAGAATAGGAAATTTGAGTAGAAGATAGTAACATAAATTTTTCAATATGAACTATTCTATACTACTTTTTATTACAAGTAAAACTTATATTGATAAGCATAAAAATTATTGTTACAATATTAATATTCAACATGATATTACTATGAAAATAGCATAATGGATACATTAGTTTAATATCTAACAGACATTAAATTGAATTTTACTGATCAGGAAAGTAACTATGGAACTAATTCAATCTAGTTGTCTACATTTGAATAGTTGATGATAATCTAAAGTGAAGAAATTTTACAAATTGAACAACTGTTAGTTACAATTAGGGGAGTTTGTAAAGATAGTTAACTGTTTAATTCAATTTTGATAGCACGAATTGATCTGAATCAGACAACCATTGATCACCTGGAAGAACTGGACAGCTGTTTCGTCCTAGTATGGGACTCCTCAGCAGTGCGCATCCACGACCCCCACTGAGCTCACTAGTAACTAGCTCCTTGAGGTAATTCCTGGAGTTCTAGTGTGAAGACGTGACCAGTAGAGTTCAACCGTGTCGGGTGTGAGGCAGTAACTCACCAATGGCTTAGAGGAGGTCGCGCAATGTATCACGAATTGGCTGAATTGGAAATATAAACCGTTGGGAGCCGACTCAGTGGTCCAATGGTAAAGCGTTCACCTCGGAGCCAGAAGTCCCTGGGTTCGATCCCCGACGGGGTCGTGGATGAGGACTGCTGAGTCGTCCCATACTAGGACGAAACAGCTGTCCAGTGCTTCCAGGTGATCAATGGTTGTCTGATTCAGATCAATTCGTGCTGTCAAAATTGAATTAAACTGTTAGTTAATCAAGTAAAATAGTTACTTACATTAGACAAATATCATCATTTATTGATACATTATTAATAAACAATATTTTGTTGAACTTGACGGATATACACTATGGTTCATGTTAGAGTTACTTCAAAAACATTCGTAACCAATTTCATTTAAGCATTGTGTCAAACAATTTTGAAGCAAGAAAAAAAATGATTAATCATTTGTATTCATTTCTGTATAGTCTTCAGTTCATTGTTCAAGGAGACAGATTTATTGATAAAAATAGATCTCATTAAATAGTGGTAGGAGGGGGGGTGAATTATATTGATCAAAGAAATAATTGCTTTTTGATAACCTACGTGGTTACGCCTACCCCCTTCGTACAGATGGAAAAAATCTTCAGTAGGAACAATGTTAAGTGGGAAATTCTGAATAGTTTTCAACAATATACTGTCACTCAAACCAATGAATATGTCTAAGCATAGCATTTTGAAACGAGACTTACATTTTAGTGGGATCTTATCATGGAAAAACTGTTAGGGGTCGAATGTTTCTTGACGAAGGGTCGAATTTTTCTTACCGAAGGGTCAAAAATGTGTTGTACCAAGTTAAAAGAATTTTCAGCAGGTGGACATGATGTAGCGACCAAATTTGTAGAAATAAAACCAGCGTCTACAAGAGATATGTCCTCGGAACTCACATACCTTTAGACAATCGTTGGATGAATGAAGTAAATAAGAGAAACATACGATTCAGAAGATTCATAACTAAAATACTTCAGCCAACGAAATTCAGTATCTCATCTTCTAGTAACCCCAAACAGACTATCGTACCTCAAAGACTTCAACTAGAAAATATATTGGGATTGTTTACACATAGATTCACAATGTCTTCAAAAGCCTCGAAATAGCTAAAAAATAGTTTATTTAAATAATACACAGTAAAACTTTCAGGAGCTTGACATGGTAACACCGAATGACCGATGAAGTGATTTCTCATCTACGCGTAAGGTGAATTTCAGTGACAGTTACTAGTTACTTTGAAAATATAAATGCCAGTGATTTTTTTTATACATCTAACACTTAAAGCAATATTTGTATTCTACTCTTCTGTATTTTGTTCTTAAGGCTTTGGGAGTTTCAGGTGTTAGCATTCTGGTTGTTATTACATGAATATTAATTCTATATCGTAAACTCATTTACTAGGTCCATCAGTCTAAGTCACTACACAAAATCAACATAGTTGGACATTACCAAGATGAATAGTACGGTATTAATACAGTAGTACCAGTGATAATGAAATTAAAAGTTTAAGATTAAGACATATAAAGGACGATTAAAGAACTGTTACTCTGCGAAAGAATTGACTGAAAAACTAAAGGAAAACATAAAGTGAATTCATCTCCACCACTACAACTGACGCTAATCCATATCATTTAACATCTCCGCCCAGTTGTTGTTGTCAATATAAGATGAAATATAGGTTCTTCAAGAAATGGCATCCTCAAAATGCTATTAATTAAGTTTCACACTGTTTTACAGAGAAGTCAAGAAAGATTTATCAACAATTACTTCTATATACATTATAAGATTCATTCTATTTTTCGGTGAAGCTAAGTCACCTAAACAAATCTCATGAATCAGTCATGAAGCATCCTTATTGAATACATAACTGTTGCTAAGGCCCAAACACATAGTTAGGCAATATTTTAACCCTATATGTCTATCAGTTACTGACTTTGAACAACAGCTATTAAGTTGTACTAAAGATGTTTAGTTTTACTTTGATAATCTAATATGCATATTGATGCTATGAAAATACATAGTTCGGTCTCTCCTGTTCTGGTTGGTATCTTTATAGGGAACTTTGAAACGAATGTACTTAAGGTAACAAATAATGAAAGTACAGAACGAAAACACACTTAAAATATGTTGACACTAAGTTGCATGTAACAGTAAACAGTATGAGATTCATCCGTTAAAACTTGTCGACAGTTATTTTCAGAAGCATCGTCAAATTTTTTCATCATTTAGTAAGTTGATTTTACTTGTTCATTTTATTATAGTTTAAAGTAGTCGACATGAAACCATGTACTTCGACATAGTGCTGTTTGCCTTTCGTCAGTCAGGAGTACCTGCTGTGTTGAGGGAATTGATTTTGAATCAATGTCAACTTATTAGTCCTACATGCTATTAGTTGTGGTCAGAACAAACTGCTAATAACTATTGAAGACCAATGTTTAAATCTTACACCTAGTAACCGGAGCTTTCTCGTGACTAAAGCTGGTTTGTATGAAACCAAAGAAGAATAGGTTTTTATGTCAATTAACTTTACTTATTTAATATCTCCATCACAGTGCCTAGAGGACTGGGCATATATGACAATGAACACTACTCAAAGTTCCATCAGTGTCTTTGTTACCACCGTTATTTCAAAATATTCTATAAATGTAAAATGTGGAGTGCATCCGGTATGTGACCAAGTTACGTTTGTCATATTAACAGAGCAACTTCTAAAGATTGAACCCACTCTTACGAATGAGAATAAATCAGAAGGCAATGAAGGATGTAAAAGAAGTTATATTTGATTGTGAATAGAGCGGCAATGGGATAACAACGTCTAGGCTGACAAACTAGAGAAAGATGTTTCCAACGGTGCGGCGTGACGTTATCTGATGATGATGCGTGACCGAGCACCTTCAGCTAGTCGTGTCCGTTTAAACAAATGTGGTTAACATCACTGTCAAGGACCTATGTAACTATTTATTTTGGGGATTATTTGCCACAACAAATGCATTTGCAAATATATTTATGACTGAAGTTAATTTACATTTTTGTAACATAATGTTATTGTGTTTCATTGACAACCTTATATTGAATTCTGTTGTGTAATCAACTTTGACTTTCCTCATAATTTAGATTTTAAAGGTGTTACTGATTGTAAACACTTCAAGTAAATCAAACATAATGAAATGAGATCAGCTGATTTTCTACTCAAATGTATGTTCCTTTCTTGTTTCGAACTAGAAAAAAGAACTATTTAGGTTATTCTAATGATGTCGTATCATTTTCCGGAGAACAGACATAATTATCATTAATACATCGTTTAGTTTTGTATCCTTATATCTGTCTTATAAATCAGATCTGAACATGTAACCTGTAATTTCAGTAAAAGTTATAGTAAATGTGAATGCAATTAATAGTGAAATACTGAATACCTGTTTCATTTTATTTAGGATTGATTGGCTAGATTTACCCTCATTATAGTGCTGACATTCATACCAAGATCCGAACTTAGTAACTTTGACTTCAAACGCTAAAAGAGGTATTCACTGTACTACTGTGTTCTGAAATCTACCAGCTTGCTTGATAAAGATGAAGTAAATCCCCTTAGTAAGGATTGGAATTTACTGATCACTGATACTACAGGCTACCTTTAATGATCCTGTATTTTGATGTACACATAGTGGGCAGAACCCAATCCATTATATCAACGACGGGTAGATACAAACACCTACTGAAAAAATGTACCTCATCTATGTTTAACAACTTAGTGGATATCGGAATTTGGTGTGTAACGCGTTGAGCTGTTGAGAAAAAAGTTATTTGGTTTGAGTCTTGACGTAAACAGCAACATTGAGATACAGATATATCCAGAGGATAGGCTCCAAAAGAGCTAGACAAGAGTCTTGAATTCTACAGCTAGTTACTGTCTTGCTTTGATAGAAAGGTAGCAATAAAATGATAGTATAGTGCGGATCTATTCAAAATACAGATCTGCCGATAGCGAATGATTTTTTTCTAATGTCAGGTAGTAGAATGCTTTATAAATTCATCCGAATGCTAAGATACTTCAAGAATGATATGCAACACAAAAGTTTCCTAAGATGTATTATCACTGTTACTAAGATTGACGTCGTATTGTTGACAATTTCATAGTGATTAGTTGTGCTTCATATCACAATTATTCACAATTATTAGAACCGTATTACTATTTTGATGAAATAATGCCAATTATTTAGTTTTTTTCAGTTGCGAAGTTGTTTAATTCATTGACTAGTTCACGGCTTTTAGCTTAGTAAACCTTAAACATAACCTACCAGTCAGTCCTATGATGTTCGTTAATGATTATTAGATGCATTATTCGTCTTCCACTTTGTCCGATTATTCCCCATCCAACTAAACAGTAGAATAATCATCTGTATCCCCGGTACTTATTGGCAGAATATACTGTCAGTGTATAATTACAATGTATTTATTTCTTCCCCTTTGATTTATAATGGAACGAAATTGGTTAGTCCTGTTGCCATACGTGGATCCTGAGCGGATTTCTTCGGTATGGTAAAAGTTCAAATGAATCGTTTAAATTGGGGTGTGGCTTGAAAGCGGAATCCAAGATGAACATTTCGTCCTATTTGGGAAGTTCCAAATACTTTTTAATTATACATAAATACCAGTTGCACCAATGTGACTGTCTGGAGTCGGTAGATTAGTGGTGGATGGGGTGGCACTTGACACGAAACAAGCTGAATTATAGTCTCAGCGTAATCATCAACACTAGGGTGTAGGTGCATCCAGCTGACGAATCCCAGATAAGACGAAATGCCCTTCCTGGGTTCCAGTTGCCAGTCACAATCAAATTCAAACAATTCTGACGGTATACTTTTCTACATGCAACACCCTTCGTTTTTTGTGAACTTTTTCCATTGTCGAATAACACATACAATTTTCGATATAATGGGAAAGATCTAGAACACGAGAGGATGATTAATGTGGAATTGCCTTGCTTAAATCAGATGATTTTATTGTGAATAACAAAATTAATCGATCTAAAGTATGTACTGATAATGTTGCTTCAAATAAAAAATACTTTGATCAACCAGCTGAAAGTAGGTAACTTGATTAAAACAATGTTAAAGGGGGGGATGGGTAGAGGTAGTCCCTAGTACAAGAGTTTCCAAGGTTATATTGTAAGAGTATCGACTATCTTCATAAAATTATAATTTTTATTTCGATGATGAATACTTTTGCACAAATATAGTGGTCGTCAAACCATATTATTCGATATATCCAACCAGTGATAGCGATTATTTATATACCAAACATTCCTTGAATGACTTAAGTTGGATTATGACTGGCAAGAGGAATCTAGGACGCGCGTTTCGTTCTATTTGGGACTCATCGGCTGGATGTACCTGCATCCTAATGCTGATGTTCGCACTGGGACTCGAACTCAGCCAGTTTCATGTCGAACCCCACCGCGTTTATCACTAGACTACTGAGTCTAGACAATCACACTTGTTCAACGGGCACATAGGTATCAAGATGAACTTGTATCTTCCCGTTGATTTGTTATAGATTGAAGCTGGTCAGTCTCTGTGACTGTCTGGTCTTAGTAGTCTAGTGGTGAACGCATGAGCGTTCGACACGAAACTGAGTTCGAATCCCACTGAGAACATCAACATTGGAATACAGGTACATCCAGCTGATAAATTCCAAATGGGACGAAACGTGCGTTCTTAATTTCACTTGCTAGTCACAATCCAACATAAATAATACTTGTGAATAATTCTCTATAACGAGGCAATCCGCTCAGGATGCACATATGTCAACAGAGACTGACCAACTTCAGTCTATAACAAATCAACGAGAATATACAAATTCATCCTAGTTTCTTTGAATGAATTGAAAATAGCACAAAATCTAGATCATACTAAGTTTTCGTTGACTACTTCAAACTGCCTAACAAACTGTGCCATAATGATGAAACTTTGTAAATCATGAAAGTGATTTTTGTAAAGTTGTGTTTTCTAAGAACATTAGAATAATCGTAGAGTTTTCATCATTCTCTTTCATTTTCTTCTCAATTGATAGTTAATTGAAAACTTAATTATTACTAATAATTATTCATATTAGAAATCAACAAAATATTCATTTAAATCAATTCTAATAGTTTATTCCTATTAGAAGGTGGTCTATGCATATTCTACAATTCAACTAATTATCTCAAAGAAGAACAACTTCATCAAATAAGATAAACTAATTCTATGATATGTTAGTTCAATGACGTAATGCTTATCTTTATTTCTTTGATAAAAGAAAATGTTTGTATATATGTAATCATTTCTATTTACCAATTACCTTATTCATTATCATTAATCATATGTAAATAAACATACAATATGACTATTAGAAATTTAAGAATCATATGAACATTGTCACATGTTTTATCATTATAAAGTATTACTTCCTATGTTCTTTATAACTATTCTCAATCATTCTATAATTTAAAATGTTAAATACTAATTCTCCCTTTTATAGGCAATAAAATATATTTTATTAGAATAATAATTTACTACTTAAATACTTATTAACTTATTGATAAATATTATGTTGAATCATTGAATGAATTAACTTATAGACATATAAAGATGAGATAGAATTTGAATAGTTTATTTCTAACTTTAATCGGTTTCAATATTATTATTTAGATTTTAAAGATTGAATAAACTTTATTAATGTTAGTAGTATGTTAGGTGAATGTGTCAACTAAGAATCTCATTACAATCAAACAGAAAGCAGTAATCAATTATAGTGAAAGTTGTAATTTTTCAAAGTAAGAATATCGTAAGAGATGGATAAAGAAACTGATCTATATGGCTAAGAGGCATTCTTCCAAGAGATCCTTTACCCAGATATAAATTGTTTTCAATGGAGACCGTATGTCACATCTACACTGTGATTATGTCGTTGGGATTTATATTAAGGATTAGGATTATTTTATAAGAACAACACTGAATTTAAAACCAAAAACCCATAAGCAGCAAATTTGCAAAACGTCACTACATATCACGTTGTACAATAAGTATTAACTTATGAATTTTAAACGTTTTGATTGCTAAGTAAAGTTAAACTTTTTAGATATCTGCACAAGTAACAAGGTGTTGTAAGTAGAAGTATGGAATCAATCAGTAAATCAATCAATGCCTGCTGCCTTACATAGAGAATAGTCTGCCGACCACTATTCTCTAACCACCCTTGTCCTGGGCTATTCTTTCCAGTTCTCCCTAAGTGTTATTTGGTCGTTCTCATTTCATATGGTCTTTAGGATTGTCTTGTGGCATAGTTTGGCGTTTTCCGGAATGTGTGTCCTATTCACGCTAACCAGAAGTATAGTGGCTACTGTTAAATTGAGACTAAATATAATTAATCTACTGACTCTACCTCTAAATAACTTTGACATTTCAACTTACTGTGAAGAGAATAAACTACATATTAAATGCTGTGTTTTTAGTTATTAAATGACAAGCCTATTAGGATCCTAGAAATTAGGTAGTACCATAAATTGTCTCTGTCAACGGCATATAAACGATGATAACAACAACATCAACAACAACATATGAGTTTCTTTGAGAAACTAGATGCATGATCATATCTTTCGAGTCACTACTATCCCCAACAATCTCTAAGGAATGATGAAAATAAACAAACTGAACATCTCAGTGGTTACAATTTTTATATGTATACCAATGACCTATGTAACGCTTTCCATACCAAAGCTCATTTAGTAAGTGATCATTATTACTTTTAAGTATCATTGTGAGTTGTTACCTTGTATATTACAACAACAACAACAACAACAACAACAACAACAACTACTACTACTACTACTACTACTACTACTACTACTACTACTAATAATAATAATAATAATAATAATAATAATAATAATAGGATTATTATTATTATTACTATTTTTATTATTAACTAGTAATTAGCATTAATCTAATTATGTCTATGAACATGTGTGCTTTCATTACTAATAATCAGAATGTATACTATTCTTATTATTGGATTTGTAAAGGTGTTTTACATTTTACACAATCATGCTTCTTGTCAGATGACATGCAGTGTGACCTAGTTTCAAAGATTTCAACTGTTACCATTATGCTCTTCAGGCAAACATTTACCCTGAATAGTAATGAACTATTTATGTTGACTGATAGTATCGTAATAAGTAGAATGTTTGTCTAGTCGTTTATTATACTGAATGAAATCTATCAAATAGGCATGCAATTATACCTTAATTCCATAAATTCACTGGTGCAATACAATATCGATATTCATCAGTTATTGAAGTTTTCTATAAATTTCACATAACTAAACAAATCTATTATATCATTGATAGAAGAATGGAAAATATTCAACAAAGAAAATTTTCTTTTCGATGTATTCGCTTATTTCAATTGAAGAAAATCATAAGTACCTAATCTGCACTTTTATATTCATTAGTCTAAATTAAAACATAAGTAAAATGACAGAATAAAAAGGATATGATCATTGAATAAAGTCATAAGTATACCCTACTGAAAAGTCTCATACTAGTATCAATCGATTGTCCAGTGATTCCTTGTTTACACTGGTAGGCAACAGACTGTGCTGACCAAAAATAAATTCATAGTGTTTAAGCATCAATCATGAATTGTATAAAATGGTTGAATGAGAAATGAGAATGAGGAGTTATGTTATGTAATAGACTGAATAACTAATGTGAATGACTGAGATGAAGATAGTGTTTTCAGAAATAATTGTCCAGTCGATGAATATGAGACAACTGATAGAATGATATAACAAATGTAAATTAATGTTAATTGATGTGATTGAAATGAGTTGAATAGTGATCATAGGAGAGAAGAGAGGGTTTAATGATGATGGTGAAGTCAGAAACTAAATATATTCCATCTATCTACATGATTCGTGTTTGAATTGGTGAACAATTGAGGCCGGTGTATTGCACATGTTTCCGATTTGTATTTATTGAGAGCTGATTAGCTTATATTTGTGGATGATTTGTAGGAATAATAAGTGAATATGTGTTCGACAATAGAGCTCTCTATCAACATGCATGCATCAAGGTTCCAGCAGTGAATATATGTATACATATATGGTTGGAACCATTATGCTGGGAATAAATCTACAAATAAAACCTGTTAAAATATTCCGTGATAAGGGCAAGGTATGATACAATAAGTCCTTACTACTAATTTTCTAAAAATGACCTGACAACTTCTCACTTGCATTAATCAATTTGTTTATCGCCATTTCTATGCCATGATATCACAAGCAACTACAAAACTCTGATTTATTTACTTAACATGCTAAATATTTTTATCCCCTTCAATATAAGAACTTTCATCTGGATAAATTATTCAGTCAGAAATACTGTATTATTATCAGTCGCAAACGGTTAATGAATCAGGACGACAATTAGCCTACTCTTAAACTGGATACTAACACATCAAGTAACGTGTTTACTCATTCCAGCCTGTCTTAGTATGATTGTAGACTGTCATTCATTTTAATTGTCCGAGAAACAATCGGTGTGCTATTTGGGTATATATGGTGAAAGAGAGAGAGAGACAAAGACGAATTCAAATTTTTTTCTGCAAGAGTAAGATGTTATTTGAGGACAAACAGCTCAGTGAGACCGTTTGGTCCTGATTCAAATATCAGAACGTAGAGAATTACTTCTATCAATATTATAAATATGCCTTATTGACTAGTTCTAACTAGATTGAAATCTAAACCAAATATACATCTAACCATCTGATATTAAAGCATAATACATGCTACATTTTTTCAATGATATCAGTTATCCAACTGTCAATTGAATGATAAAATTCGATCAGTACAAAAAAATACTATACGTAAATGACAATGATTCTTTCATTAAACAGTCGAATACAGTTGTGTTACATAAAGTGAATTTGACTAAATGATCTGATTATTGTAGCCAATTTGTTGGTGTATACAGACTAATGTGTTGTTGATATACAGTTTTATATTTTACAAGTGATTCATTTTACTGCTGTTATTCAATGAGATATAAAGCACCATGTTGTATTCAACAACATGGACAAGAATAAAGGATTGTGATTCAAAGGAAAAACAATTGAGTACATTTAAATTAAGTTACTTGACAACAATGGAAATTACATGTTTTAGTGATAAAACAGAAAATTATTGATTGATAAATAATAATGAAGTAACATTTGCCTTATTTGCATACAAACACCCCACCACGACCACCAGCACCACCATCACACTCAAATGGATACGAGATTATGAAGTGATGCGGTAAATAATGTCAATTAGTATCAATTAATCGGAACCTGTGAAATTAGTTCAAGATGTTGTGATTGTGTGCATTTAGTTGATAGCTCATAAAGTAATGAGGTGGAATTATGATAAGATTAATAAAAGATCATAGTAGAAATGTGGAGAACGACATGTTATCACCATGAATATGTACTACAACAAAATTGAATGACAAGGAATATTTAAGCCACGAACATTGATTTGAGTGTACACACAATACTGTAAACAGCAGACACATAAACAACAAACATTCACAATTATTACGACAGAAATATGTGAGATGGCATAATATCATTTCATTGAAGATAACTGTAGCAATTGAGACTTCATCAGACATTCAAACACATTTACCACAGTCATTCAAACAAATAATTGAACAACGAAAACCATTAACACCACCACTAATACCACTCACTAATCCATCATAATCTTGTCAACTATGACCCTCATTCGTAACATGACAAACGTCGTCGATCGATTAACAACAGTCAAGTGAAACACTCCATCAATCAATTATCATTAAACACATTCATTATAGCATTATACTTGTCACTCAACTCAGATTTACACACACACACACACACAGACGCACACACACATTTCACATTCACGAGGAAATATTCAGTCAATATCCAGTCACCTCTTGACTGATGCATATTTTGTCGATTATGCAATCGGAGAATTAAATATCTACCTCAAACAAATAACAACTCCTTTCATATTGATCACATAGTGATCATAGTCATCAACCACTGACAACATACACTCATGTCATGTAAATGCAATAACATGAAGTAAGTGAGAAATCGATGGTGTTCTCTAACACTATTCCATTACACCCACATCACTAATTGTTATTTGCATTGATTCACTACAGATAACTCACACACTAACATTGATTGAGTTCAGTGGTATTCACATGTTGACTGGTGAGACACCGAATGATCAAAACACACTGGCACCAAGGTGAATTGCAATATAATTGAACACTACTGAGTAGTGTAAAACTACCGAGTCAACTAACATTCTACTCAAAATAGTTCAATAATAAATCGCTAGATTGAATATGACTTACAAAGTCATATGATGAAACAACATTACTGCATGAGGTTGGGATGATCCTCGATATCTTATTGGTGATTTACAGCAGAATACAGCATTATCCATATATGAAAATCACCATTCAGTAGACAGATCATCACCGATCAATGAGAAATCAACAGAAACTCAATGTGATATCATGAAGTAGGTGGAGGTCAGGAATTAGAAAAAACACAATAACACAAACACAACTCGAATTTTATCCATCATTCACCATTCCATTACTTCAATATTCATAGAATGGTAACAAACTTCAATTCGTACAACTACTTGTGATATCTACTATGCATCACTAACTTGTAACATCGTGTCATTGATAATGTGTCTATTCATATCTCATCACAGTGTTATCAGTATACACTGGATAATGGAATGAGTTGGATTATATGACAATCTACAAAGTGGATTGAAGATGGAATGAATATTATACCAAATCATTACACCGGCATGACTTTAATGTAGGGGCTAGCTTGACATTTGCTAGGCTACCCGTTGACCAAAATCAAATCGGCTTAGGATATAATGTTATTATTATTAGAAAAATCTTTGAAAATAATGTGTTAGTGAAATGTGGACAATAATTTCACATGATTAATCAATGTTTCAAGATCATCTAAGGGTTGTAAACATTTACAATCAAAGTAACTTTTATATAAATACTCGTTCATGTGGCCATATAGCATTCTTCCACGTGTTCCTTTATATTTGTGAAGATAATTTTTTTAATCTCGACCACATGGCTTCTATGTTATTCGTTTTAATTCCTGTTGAGGGATCCACAAAGTGTCGACTGTGAATCACGACATGATGATTGTATCCAACTCATAATAGGCACTTGTATTACTTTAAGTCATCTGTGTAAATTATTGTTCCATTTTCCACATACTCCCTATTAATTGCAATTAAGGTAGATTTCTTCCGATCAGAAATCCTTTCAAATACTTAATGTAGTTTTAAGTGTAAAAAACTACCTACCCACACTGTATGTATGTTGCGCCCCCGGTTATAATTTCGCTTTCTATGAACCACCTCATCGATTTCCATAATTTTATCACTGACTCCCATTGACATTAGTGTTCTCATTAATATCTTGAAGCATAAATCTCTACACTGCTGATACCACTGCACAGATGTAGCTTAAGTAACATCTGCCAAGGCTGCTGCAGCGGTTCAGATGTCTCCAACACCCACTGAATTACAAGAACCATTATCTGTGGCAGAGAGATTCTAGAAAGTGTGAAAAATGAACCAGATCTAAGGGATTTCTTGATCCAACATCTGTGACATCGGAATATTAGCTTGTCACTATGTGACTACAGTCACATAAACACGTTCTTCGAAGTAAACCTTCCTTCTGTAAATAGCTAACGATAACGTCCTTCTGAAAATTAGCAAGCATGCGACAGATCGTCAATATTGTCAACCGAACTGTGAGCAATGAACTTGTGATGAAAAGTCGCGATTTGATTAATTCGTCCCTACATTGTAGTCCTGCCATCACGCCATTTACATTCACATCACCATTTACATCACCACACTACACCATCAGTCCATCAATCTCTCTCGAATACTACTCCATGCTGATGTATCAGTTTGTCACAGTGCACACTACCAACCATTTGTCACAGTTGACGATGCCTTTTTTTCATTTGATATAAACACAATCATTCCATGTGAAGTGGTAATTCGTTTTACTTCATTCCCTCACGTTAATCACCTCATTTTCACTGATAAATGTTGACACACAGACACATACACAATTACAACATCATCTCCCAAAATGTTCTCGAAGTGGATGCTATTCAAATATGTGAAACTGGATGACAAATACGAAGGCCATTAGTCAAACATTCTAATAACTACATTTATCTCACTAAGGTGATTGACCACCAACATAGAGAATGATTGGCAGATTAATACAAATTGATGGAGATAATTGACAATTCAATCACCGAACATTCTATTTAAAGCACATTGAAGTGACATCGACACAGAGAGAAAGACTGAATTATAATTGAGTGTGATTAAGTGAGTTATTTGAGATATGGTTTTACTGCGAAGAGAATCGAATGAGTTTAATACCGTTAAGCAGTCAGTAGATTATTCAGGTACACATAGTGTTTCGCGGACTGTGAATAATTTTTGGGATGACTGACAAATATTGTGTGATTGTTATGTGTATCGATGTCATGCGCTTGTTTTACGGTTGATCAACACCCACCATGTTCAAACAACAATGAGTGTATATTGATATTCCGAAAGGAAGAGTGCATAGATTATATGATAATGTGACAGCTGACGATAGTCGATTCAAAGTAAAACGCCTGTTAGTCAGTGAATGTTTTCAATTTATATATAATAATCGTTGATAGTACAAACTGTAAGGCTGTCAAGGTGAATACCTGAACATTGTCCTACTGTATGAATAAAAAAGATAAAATGTGAAGACGACACATACAGCTTATTAATATGTCATAACAACTAATATTGTGCATAACTGCATCGAACAATTGTTGGAACACCGTGAAATACACAAAAAAACCAAACTAGGCAATCTGATTGGTTTAAATTAGAATTACAATAACTGAGGAAATTGGTGTCTTAATAGGTATTAATGAGTCAGTTGATGACCCACAATTGAGGAAATGCAAATATCTGATGAATATTTCATTCAGTTTAATCGTCCAAGTCGTGATAACATGAAAGAGTGATTTCTATGATTGTGATTACTGATTATTACTCATGTTGCAACACATGTAAGTAACTAACACCCAATAGCAATATCCAAGATAGAATCAAGTTGAATATTGTTGTATGGCTCCCAGATACCTCAACGAAGCCTCCAGAACCCTTGAGAGAGCCGGAGACATTCCATCCAATCATCCACTGACAGTACTTTCCAGAATTTCGATGTGGCTTCTGCTGATAGGGTAATAGTTGAAATTTCTTATTTCGAATTGGATGGATTGTAATAGTGATATTGTTGTTCCAGAAAACTATAAATACACGATTATTTTGTACAGAATTCACTCTCCATTTTACTGGAATAAAGTTTCTTGTCCACTCGTCTTCTAACTTCTAAATTTGCGACTAGGAGGGTTCAACGTGTTCGAGTGCTAAAGGTGTCTACGGATAATCAAGCTATCTAGCACGTGATATTACATATATATTTGAAGCCGATTGATGAGTCATGTGAAATAGGAGGTCAGTAACGATTCACATTCCTCAGTAATATTGTTTCACAGTATTAGGATGGTTAACTCATGTTCGAGATGCACACAGAATATCATTTTTCATACAACACTGGTACACCTAGACAATCAATGCTAAAATGTACTGAACATTCGTCAACTGGCATTCTTTAATCACTAACTCAATCCACTTTATCAATTAAACAGTAATTCTATATATCACAACCACCCACCTCATATAATTTTGTGTGCATTTTAAGCGTATTTCCATTCAAAACACATTCATCGTCTTCCAAAAACTACACTAAAACCTACTAAAATCAATTTATACTATACACTTCATTGAATTATTCTCTGTTCTTATCATTTACATTTATTAGTTTCATTGTATAGATCACTCTCTACAACATTCTTCAACACTTAATCAAAATGCAAATATCTATACGCTTCATGTCTTTTATTTATCTTACACTTAATTACAAGAAGTCACCAGTGCTGTTAATGAACTTAACCTGGCGCAGATTACAACTAGGATGGATGGTTTACACGTAATCTCATATAAAGCAAACGTTTAAAGTTGATAAATAGATAGTATGTTTATAGCTCTTCACGGGGACATTGAATACAGGTCTTCTGTATGTAGCACACATAAATATGATTTATTTTCAGATATGTATAACCAGCGATTTCTTTTTTCATTTGTTTATCAACTATACAAGTTCATGAACAAATATACTACTTATTATAGATTTCAATAATATTGGCTGACAGTGGAATGTATGAATTGCATTACATTCCATTTTGAAGAATGTCAAATGGCTGTACGTTGAATGTAATAAATTGATTTTTACTTCAACAGTTTATAAAATAACTGGTGTTTGGTTGGATACTTCATTTTAGCTTAATTTCATCATGAAATCATTTTAGACACTGTTCTTAAGCTCTTTTAAATATACTAATCACCAGACTATCAAATTAACTGATATAGTATTCGATGATTTAATGTTTGCATGTAGTATTTCAATTTCCTTTGAACTATTATTCAAAGAATCAGAGATTCTGTATTTCAGGTCATTCCAGATGCACCTATTACACAATTTATGAATATTCACTTGTAAATGTCTTTCAATTACATAATCTAAATATGACTTCTACAACTTAATTTCTTCTATTTTCTGTTACTTTTGTTTATCACATTGATGAAAAACAAGAAAATGGTTATTTCCTACTTTGTCTTTCAGAAATAAACATAACTATACATAACAATTACTGAATTTCTTTTAGATACAATGCATCCTTATACATGGTATATGCATACTTTATATACACATGAAATGAATAGATCACCAGTATTATGTAATCATTTCTGTGAGTGTAAATTCAATGCCTAAAAACATTTTATGTTTGTAAATCAAATCTGTATTATGTAAAATATACATTAAAATTTGGCTTCAGGCTATTTGGTCAATGTTAAAAGAAATTTTTCTGAAAGTTTCAGAACACTAAGGCTCTATATTAGATTTAAGATAGCCCTCTTTTACGATTACAATCGAAGATATCATCAAATAAACTCTTCATCTATAAGTGACATTAGTATTATTACATAATATTGTCATTAATAGTAATCTAATGCTTTCACTTATGTTATTATATGATTATTAATCTAAGTAACTAGACATTGTAATGTACACTAACTGATATTACGTAATTATAGGTAATCGATAGGTAGCCATGACATAATTTGAATGTAAATTAGCATGCGTACATTGAGATACAGCAAGAGATAGAAGCAAAGAAGTGATAGGCATTTTTCTTTTATTTGATGAAAATGAAGACAATTCCACTATTAGACAGACACGAAAGTAAAGTAGACAGTAAACATAGAATTGATTTTCATGTCATTTCAAAATTACAACACTTAGTATTTACATTTATCAACGCCTTTCGTTACGGGAATTTTTTTTCTGAAAATAGATCATAATTGAATATTGTAGAGGTAGCTTAATTTAGATTACATATTGACTCGTCCAAGAAAATTGTTGAAAATAAAGAAGTAATAGACAAGTGTTTCATTCAATTAGTGGACTTATAGACAGTACTCGCTTAACACATCCACTTGAAGATCGAGCTCAGGATTCCTTTCTCTGTCCCTCCAGAGTTTCACGACAAACGTTTAACATTTAGACCACTGGTCTAGTATCTAACAGTTCATATGCCTAGATGAAGTAACTCTAAAGTTATTTCTAGTTTTCCATGGTTGTCTAATCCAAGTCAATAAGTAATACCAAATTTCAAAATGATTATTGTTCGGAATATGATAATGGTGTTAATGTGCCGCTAATACTGAGTTTGCATTCGACTGTTGGAGGGGTTGGAAAGTTTGCTAAATTAGATGTAACAGCCTTCCGAAAAAGAAAATATAACAGAGGAAGAAACTTGAAAACAGTATGGGTAAGTGTTAAATAATTTAATATATCAACCAGGATTTTGTGATTTATGGTAGGATAGCAGGTAAGGGACATTTCTGGTATGTCCCGGATCAGACAGCAAAAACTTTAATATCAGTTATTCAGATATACGCTCTTCCAGGAACAGCAATTTATATGGGTGATTAGTGAGGTTATAGACCTTTGAAGAGATAAGGGTATGTCCACCAAATGGTTGTTCATCAGAAAGAATTTTTGAACCGAACAACCGGAGCCACTACACATATCATCGAGAGCTGCTGCTCTCATTTAAGATAGTTCCTAATGAAGGTTCAAGAAATAGCATGATTTGAAGCTATTTGGACAAATTCTTATATTGGTAGCAAAGTTTCGTTTCGACGAATGTTCTCCTCAGAGCTCTTGAGAACCAGATTGTAGGAATTTCTACAGCCGTGTCTCCTTTTAAAGTCGATGCAAATGAATATTGCTTTCTTCCCTAGAGTAGTAATGTTTCAAGTGTGATATTCTGGCTTTATGTTATTGTCAATGAATCTGGAAAATAAACTATTCTCCATAAGTGTTATGTGAATTTCATTCAATTCCTCATCTATTGCATCCTCCGTACATGTTTTTCCACCCCTCGAGGATAAAGAGTGACTTTAATCTCTCTTTCTGCTTAGTGGTACCAAACTTTAAGTTAAAATAGTGGTTTTCTACAAGTTAATAATTTCAGTGAGCTATCTGGTATTTATTTCAACAGAATGTCAAGATGATGAAATCCAGAATTATCCGCTGATTTCATTAAGAAATTGATTGAGTGGTGTCCATTTTCGAATTCTTGTAGAATTTTGCCACCATCACTGTTTCGAAGTATATGATAAACATCTCGTTCGTATACCCTCTATGGAATTAAATTCTATCTATTGTTAGTCTAAGAATTGTATTTTTTAGGTTAGCCATGGAAATATACGCTAGAAAGAAACCAGTACCTAATCCCATTAAAACATCGTCAACTTGCCGATAGAATTCATCCTTAAATTTAAATTACACGTTGAATGTGCATCGTAACAGTTTTTTCAGGTTGTGTCTGGGTATGCCACTGTTGTTTTTTTGCCAGAGGAATGTTTGTGTAAAACAAAACGACATCCAAAGAAATCATTTTATTTCAGGATACGCTGAGGCTGTTTACTGAGTCCACGAAATCAAAGAAGTCAGTAATAATGTCTACTGATCTGTTATTTGATTGGTTATAAGATACCTACCATACATTTGGCGATTTCATAGTGAAGGGATTTATTCATATCTACTTTTATAAGAAGGGGAACGTATTTGTCATGCAATTTTGTGGGGCCATATAATCATAAGATTGTTAAACCGGATAGTCTTATATTTTTAATGGGTTCCAAACTGACTATAGATTCATCCTTCATTTTTCTTAGGATTTTTGTCAACTTTGTTCAGTTTCATCAGTTGAATGCTTTTTTGCGACCTCTATGAAGAACTTATTTGTGTCGTACAGTATCAAGAAGAATTTGTCAATATAATCCTTACCATCCATGTAAACTATACTGGTGCCTTTATTAAGACGAAGTACTAGCAAATCTTTATTTTAAGAAAAAAAGTCATTTACCTATTTTCTGTAATTCCTTTTGTTTTCTTCTCATCTATTCTATTCATTATCAACGGCTTATTCTACGTATGCCACTATGGTTACAAAAAATCAGTAGTATAATGAGATTTACTTGAAATGTAAATTGGTTAATAACTTGAAGGTCTAATTACATAAATCATGATTACCTGAAACTAACTAGGTTAGTTAAAATAATTACAACCTACTTATTACAAAGTCTAATGAGGCTATTCAATAAAAGATACATTATATTAGATTTCTCAGGTATGTTTACCTGTTACATTTACAATGTTCAATTAAATATACCAGTAGTCAACTCTTTCAGTCATTTCTTCTTTTGTTTAAAAGAATGAGTACTGCAAATTCATCTTTGAAGATTTTGTTTTAAGTCATTGAAATTAACAGGAACTATGTACTATGTATACGCCAAGTGTAGTATGAACCTATGTAATGAGTCCAGAAAACTAATAGTTTTCTCATCTGGAAAGATCAATCAATCAATACCTGTTACCCTTCTCTAAGCATAAACCACTGACCAACTTTAACCAACTAACTCTATCCCCAAATCTCTTTTACAGTTCTATTCAAGTGCTGTTTATTTTTTACATTTCTGCCTCCAATTCCCAAAGCAGTGTGTTCTTTGGTCTTCATATTTTCACCTGCACTTATCGTTGCGCGTAGGATAGAAAAATTAGGTCGGACATTTGCAAAATCTAAGTCGTCTAGTTGCATCGATGTTGTCCATTGTATTCAATGCCTCCCTTGAGATGTTACAGATTTGATAATCTGGTCAACCAACAGCAGATAGAAGGGGGGGGTGATAGCGAGAGAAAGTAACATTTAATGACACCAGTTTTCACCTCAAATAAATGAATCTGTGAGCAGCCATTTATACACAATTTTCGAGTGTAGTCTGTTGTAATAACTCCTTATAATATTGACTATCCTCTCAAGTACACCATAGTGTCGTTGACATTTCCTGGTACTGGAAGTAGAGTGATGCCTCTGTAGTTCTCACATTTGCGAAGATCTCCTATCTTTTGTATCTTGATGAGACATCCATGTTACTAGTCTGTTGGTACCTGTTCTTCCATTAAAATCCTCCTGAAAAGAATGTGGACCACCTTTTCAGTTACTTCTGTATGTGGCTTCAATGCATCGGCTGGTATACTGTCTTAACCTGATAACTTTTCACTTTTATCTGTCAGGTGGTTGTGTTTATTTCTTCAGTTGTTGATTGGTCGATATTTATAGGGAGATATGCAGATGCTTTTTCGATGGCTGGTGGGTTCAGTGGGGCTGGTCTATTCAACAGTTCTTCAAAGTACTCTATCCATCTGTTTTGTTGTGCATTGGTCTCAGTGATTGGTTTAATATTCTTATTCTTAGCGGGTCCTTCTGGTTTACTGTTTTTTCCAGCTAGCTTATTCGTTATATAGTATCCATTTTAGTTGTTATCGATAGCAGTTTTCCCTAGTAGGTCGTGCAGAGATTGGAACTTATTACTGTGAGCCATCTTGAAAATGTTGACTTTATCGGCACCTCGAAGAAAGGCCATATTGAAATTTCGTATTACTGTTGCTGAAGTTGTCCAGCGCTTCTTCAGCTTCAGTTTCATTTTAGCCACTACCAGGTGGTGATCTGAAGCCATATCAGTCTCTCTCTTTTTTTACACGTCTTCCATAGTCCTTCTAGACATTTTATTGATGCAGATTTGATCGATCTGCTTCTCGGTAATATGGTCTGGTAAAACTGATGTTACTTGATAAGTGAGTTTGTAGGAAAATATAGTGTCACCTATAATTATTTTGTGAAATGCGCGTAGGTTTACTAACCGCTCACTGTTCTATTTACTTTCTCCCAGTTCATGTTTTCCCATGATATCTTCATATTCAGTGTTGTCCATTCCGACCTTGGCATCATAATGGTCAGGTCCATCTCTAGGTACTTCTCGACTATTAACTGCAGCCACGTATAGAATCGATCTTTATCATCTTCGTGACTGTCGTTGGTGGGAGCCTAGCACTGGATGACATTCATTGTGATCCCTCTTCTTTGTCTTAGAAAATGAATTGGTGATCCTAGGTCGATGAGGTTCTCATCCTATAAGTGTTTGCTGTGCTTCATTTGGACGGCATTATGTGATTTCAGAAGAAACTCGGCTCTTACCATGAGTCATCATAACTCTTCAATGTGAAGACCCTGAGTTTGGATGGTTTAAATGGACGATTCTAGTCAGCTTTTTGAACAGGATTGTTAATTGTGGTATGGGGTTCCTGACCCTATGCTCAACCTTCCTCCTTTATCCGGACTTGGGGCAGGCAGTAACCCTAGGAGGATTCCAGGAGGAGCTAAGGTCATCTGTATCATTTAGGTCAATCACCAGTCAATAAAGATAGTGAAATAGATTAAATATATTAGCTAATTACAAAACTAATAGGCAACTACTATACTGTGAATCGGGTCAGAAGGAAAGGGAATAACAACGAATATGCAAAAGATGACAAAAGTCTCAACAACAATCAATCAAACTGGAGGTTGACAGAAGAAGTTGATAGTCAGTTGTAAAGAAAATCACAGAACTCACTATAATCAGAAGTTTTCGTTGATAAATTCGTCGAGAATAACGATCAAGCTTAGTAACTAAACTATTCACTTCAGTGAACGTGGCGTGACCATAACCATCCTGCTTGCGTTTTGCTATCAGTTGTTTACTAGAAGAAATGGATGTTTCTAACATATCTAGTATCTGTCTAAATCATTCTTTTGCTAAAAAATTTCAGTCAAAAGGAAATAAGAGTCATGAATGTTATTCATAGCCACAATCCATTTACTTTGAGAGAAAAAAATTTACAGAATAGGTTTCTTGAAGGCAGTTTCTCTGAGAATAAAGACTTGTGAAAATCTAATCCTTATTATCAACCTTAGAATATTTCAGACAAGTACTAATTATTATATAATGGTTTTGTATAAGCAAAATGTGATGTTGAATTGACTTCGTCAATGTATAAACCATAAAACTATCTTCATTTATTTAATATAGGAGAAGATTATTATTCGGTAACATCATTGTGGAGCTGTATGATTACACCCTCATTCCCCCCCCCACTTACATAACAGGAGCAGTTAAAGTGATAGATAAACACAGAGGTAGTGAATCTAAGCAGTCCATCTTTTACATACAATTAAAGCAATTTTTATTCATATCCACAAAACGGAACTGTGGATTCAGAAAAAGTTTATATAAATCCTCGTTCTACCTTGACCATTATTATAGGCTGTAGTAAAGAGGGGTTAATATACAGAAATTAGTTAAATGATCGCTTTTAATTGTCTTTTCTAAAAATGATTATTATTGGGAAGAAGTGAAGAATAAAACAGTTGATGATAATTTACTGTCTACGAATACTTGGAATGCATTCATTACATTTTATTGGTGAGCATGTGTTTTACTTTAAAATGTTAATTGTTGCTTAAAACTTCATTTAAAAGATCTGTCTTCTGCGACGTTGTTCAGAGAAGTCGATGAGCAGAGAAGTCGAATCAAAAACACATACACGAAAGTATAAAAAGAAGCCTTCGAAGACATTTACACACTAATATCTAGACACATCTGTAATAAACAATCAGGAGAGTGATCAACTACATGTGTCATTTAAACTCAGTATCGTCAATGTTCTCAACTTTATAAAGAACAAAAAAATTGGATAGGTTTCGATACGAATCGAGGAAGTAATCATATTGAGGCGAGAAATATATCTGAGAACCGAAATCAAATGTGAATGACATAAGGATTTGTACAATTTAAGCAAATGAGTGTAAATGATATGAATAAAGAATAGTTGAATACAGCATATGGTGTAAAATAATCTTGATAGAGTTCAGTGTAGTTTGTAGAGGACAATAAATGTGATTTGAATGGGAACGCAAGTACGCACACAATTATAGGGATGAGCGGTTGCGATATACAGTAGTGTTATTAAATCAATAAAGTGGTTTGATATAAGTTGTATCGAGGCAATCCGCTTAGGATGCACGTATAGCAACAATGACTGACCAGCTTCAGTCTATAACAAATCAACGGGAATATACAAGTTTATCCTAAAGTGGTTTGAGTAAGGGAGTAATTGCAATTATAAGGAAAATGATATTCTGTACGTATTTCAGACACTAGTTGCCCATCTCATCAATGAGAAATAACACTGAGGTATATGAGCTGTTTAAATTTGGATCGACGTTCGTTGTCTACTACATTGTAAAATAATCCATGCACACTTCCTTTTTGACTTTCAATATGAACTCATTATTGTTTTACGTGATCGGTTATATTCAGCTGGAAAACATGCGTATCGTGTCAATACAACTATCGAATAGGCATTAGTAGTTAATTATTTCAGAAACTATTCGCAGTCCACGAAATACTATATGTGCCTGAATAATCTACTGACTGCTCAACGGTGTTAAACTCATTCGATTCTCTTCGCAGTAAAACCATATCTCAAATAACTCACTTAATCACACTCAATTATAATTCAGTCTTTCTCTCTGTGTCGATGTCACTTCAATGTGCTTCAAATAGAATGTTCAGTGATTGAATTGTCAATTATCTCCATCAATTTGTATTAATCTGCCAATCATTCTCTATGTTGGTGGTCAATCACCTTAGTGAGATAAATGTAGTTATTAGAATGTTTGACTAATGGCCTTCGTATTTGTCATCCAGTTTCACATATTTGAATAGCATCCACTTCGAGAACACTTTGGGAGATGATGTTGTAATTGTGTATGTGTCTGTGTGTCAACATTTATCAGTGAAAATGAGGTGATTAACGTGAGGGAATGAAGTAAAACGAATTACCACTTCACATGGAATGATTATGTTTATATCAAATGAAAAAAAGGCATCGTCAACTGTGACAAATGGTTGGTAGTGTGCACTGTGACAAACTGATACATCAGCATGGAGTAGTATTCGAGAGAGAGAGTTTGGATTGATGGTGTAGTGTGGTGATGTAAATGGTGATGTGAATGTAAATGGTGTAATAATCTCGCATAATATTCATTCCATCTTCAATCCACTTTGTAGATTGTCATGTAATCCAACTCATTCCATTATCGAGTGTATACTGGTAACACTGTGATGAGATATGAATAGACACATTATCAATGACACGATGTTACAAGTTAGTGATGCATAGTAGATATCACAAGTAGTTGTACGAATTGAAGTTTGTTACCATACTATGAATATTGAAGTAATGGAATGGTGAATGATGGATAAAATTCGAGTTGTGTTTGTGTTATTGTGTTTGCTGATTCCTGACCTCCACCTACTTCATGATATCACATTGAGTTTATGTTGATTTCTCATTGATTGGTGATGATCTGTCTACTGAATGGTGATTTTCATATATGGATAATGCTGTATTCTGCTGTAAATCACCAATAAGGTAATATAAGTGAACGAGGATCATCCCAACCCCATGCAGTAATGTTGTTTCATCATATGACTTTGTAAGTCATATTCAATCTAGCGATTTATTATTGAACTATTTTGAGTAGAATGTTAGTTGACTCGGTAGTTTTACACTACTCAGTAGTGTTCAATTATATTGCAATTCACCTTGGTGCCAGTGTGTTTTGATCATTCGGTGTCTCACCAGTCAACATGTGAATACCACTGAACTCAATCAATGTTAGTGTGTGAGTTATCTGTAGTGAATCAATGCAAATAACAATTAGTGATGTGGGTGTAATGGAATAGTGTTAGAGAACACCATCGATTTCTCACTGACTTCATGTTATTGCATTTACATGACATGAGTGTATGTTGTCAGTGATTGATGACTATGATCACTATGTGATCAATATGAAAGGAGTTGTTATTTGTTTGAGGTAGATATTTAATTCTCCGATTGCATAATCGACAAAATATGCATCAGTCAAGAGGTGACTGGATATTGACTGAATATTTCCTCGTGAATGTGAAATGTGTGTGTGCGTCTGTGTGTGTGTGTGTGTGTAAATCTGAGTTGAGTGACAAGTATAATGCTATAATGAATGTGTTTAATGATAATTGATTGATGGAGTGTTTCACTTGACTGTTGTTAATCGATCGACGACGTTTGTCATGTTACGAATGAGGGTCATAGTTGACAAGATTATGATGGATTAGTGAGTGGTATTAGTGGTGGTGTTAATGGTTTTCGTTGTTCAATTATTTGTTTGAATGACTGTGGTAAATGTGTTTGAATGTCTGATGAAGTCTCAATTGCTACAGTTATCTTCAATGAAATGATATTATTCCATCTCACATATTTCTATCGTAATAATTGTGAATGATTGTTGTTCATGTGTCTGCTGTTTACAGTATTGTGTGTACACTCAAATCAATGTTCGTGGCTTAAATATTCCTTGTCATTCAATTTTGTTGTAGTACATATTCATGGTGATAACATGTCGTTCTCCACATTTCTACTATGATCTTTTATTCATCTTATCATAATTCCACCTCATTACTTTATGAGCTATCAATTAAATGCACACAATCACAACATCTTGAACTAATTTCACAGGTTCCGATTAATTGACACTAATTGACATTATTTACCGCATCACTTCATAATCTCGTATCCATTTGAGTGTGATGGTGGTGCTGGTGGTCGTGGTGGGGTGTTTGTATGCAAATAAGGCAAATGTTACTTCATTATTATTTATCAATCAATAATTTTCTGTTTTATCACTAAAACATGTAATTTCCACTGTTGTCAAGTAACTTAATGAACAGTTAATTAAAATGTTTTCAATTGTTTTTCCTTTGAATCACAATCCTTTATTCTTGTCCATGTTGTTGAATACAACATGGTGCTTTATATCTCATTGAATAACACAGCAGCAAAATGAATCACTTGTAAAATATAAAACTGTATATCAACAACACATTAGTCTGTATACACCAACAAATTGGCTACAATAATCAGATCATTTAGTCAAATTCATTTTATGTAACACAATCATATTCGACTGTTTGATAAAAGAATCATTGTCATATACGTCTGGTATTTTTTGTACTGATCGAATTTTATCATTCAATTGACAGTTGGATAACTGATATCATTGAAACAATGTAGCATGTGTTATGCTTTAATATCAGATGGTTTGATGCATATTTGGTTTAGATTTCAATCTAGTTAGAACTAGTCAATAAGGCATATTTATAATATTGATAGAAGTAATTCTCTACGTTCTGATATTTGAATCAGGACCATACGGTTTCACTGAGCTGTTTGTCCTCAAATAACATCTTACTCTTGCAGAAGTTCATTCGATTACGCCTCTGTCTCTCTCTCTCTCTTTCACCATCTATACCCAAATAGCACACCGATTGTTTCTCGGACAATTAGAATGAATGACAGTCTACAATCATACTAAGACAGGCTGGAATGAGTAAACACGTTACTTGATGTGTTAGTATCCAGTTTAAGAGTAGACTAATTATCGTCCTGATCCATTAACCGTTTTCGAATGATAACAATACAGTATTTCTGACTGAATAATTTAATCAGATGAAAGTTCTTATATTGAAGGGGATAAAAATATTTAGCATGTTAAGTAAATAAATCAGAGTTTTGTAGTTGGTTGTGATGTCATGCCAGAGAAACGGCGATAAACAAATTGATTAATGGAAGTGAAATTTTGTGAGGTCATTTTTAGAAAATTAGTAGTAAGGACTTATTGTATCATACCTACTCTTATCACGGAAACTTTTAATAGGATTTATTTTGTTGACTTCATTATTAAAACTTTAACATCTCAAGGGAGGCTCGGAGTACTATGGACAACATGAATGCAAATAAATGAATTAGACTTTGCAAATATGCGACCTAGTTTATCTATGTTGCACACGCCAACAAATACAAGTGAAGACGAAGAATGCAGCAGTAGACTCTATAGATACCAGTAGGCTGCAACATACACAATGAGAAAAGTATGATTCTTACACACAAAATAACGAACACCGACCCCATTACACTTGACTCGACGAAGGCGTTCTGGATGATGTGATAACTTGCAAATACTCAGGCTGTAGCACCACCATCGATAGATAATCGAACTGATCTGATGAATATGTGAATGCTGGACTTGATGAAACACGGCATGGTTAGCATTTCAATAACTGAAAAATATCGGGAACTCAAACCAGATGTTAGTCAACATTAAACTCAGACTTTTTAATACAAACTTTATGACAATTTTATTGTATGGAGTCAGATTGCAAAAGTATCATTTAAAAGATGCAGGGATTTATATACATCTCTTTGAACAAGATGTTACTTCGGATTCGTTAGCCGGATACCATTAGAAATCACTCTTTGTGGAAGAGAAAAAATCTACTTCCTGATGAGGAAGAAGTAAAGGAGATGTTTCAGGTGGATAAGACACATATTGAAGTAATCACCGAACCTGTCTCACGAGAGAAGCATTAATTTAGAATCTTAATGACTAAAAGAAAAGTGGAAGGCTAAATAACACATCGTTTATGGATTAGGAAGTAGACATAAATAGCAGAATCAATTGCATTTATAAAGGAGTAGAAAGGAAACCTTTAATAGAGTTGGTTGTAGAATGGTTGTCAGTGGCTTATATTTCGCGAAGGGTAACAAGAATTGATTTGTTGATTGAACACCCATATTTGAGTTATAGTATTCAACTGTACTGTATCCTATTCTCAATACATTTTACAACATACTGGATTACTTAAGTGTAGATATAAAGAAAAGAAAATTTAAATGTTTCAATTTAAATTATGTTAACAATGTAGGTGATGTAATGGTATTTGACAATTTACTATTGAAATGAATACATACAGTAAGACAAAATACTGATAAATTGTATTATTGTATGTTGATTGTGGTAGGTTACAATTACTCATATTGAATGAATTAACTAACAGGTTAACAACTAAATTTTCAATCACCATCTAGTCAACAATAAAAGAACGGTAAAAATTGATTAGTAAGGAATTGATATATTTCAGTTTATATTAGTGAATGAATATGTTGACTGCTTTGAGATATGTTTTTCTTTCCTGGCAAGGTTGTTTTTTACCTTGTGAGGTTACTTATTCCATGCCCAACTCTCCTCCTTTGTTCGAGCTTGAGACTAGCAATTACCTTGAAGGGAGGGGGAGGGGAATCCAGGCAGAGTTACATGTCTGAAACAATCAAAGAACTAAACAATGAATCAGTGCCTGTTGTCCCAAGTGGTGTATAGGCTGGAGAATACTGGTCACCAGCCTATGCTCCGCGCGGATTAACAAGCATTGATTGATTGAATTATTTTTAGTAATAAGAATAAGAAGAAGAAGTAAAAATGATAAATGAACCAATCTCGCATAATAAAGGTCTAGGCAAGAAGTTGATATTTTCCAGAGAGAGAGAGAGAGAGAGAGAGAGAGAGAGAAACCAGATTATGTTATGAAAATTCATTGAACAATGAATCCTGAAATTATTTGTAGAACTTTAATCAAAGTTGGTTATTATAGAAAGTCTAAACAAAAGTATTTTAACTCAACAAATGTGTTTTCTTAACAAATCACAGTCCTAAAAAAGAATGAATTAATTAATTTTCTATTCATAGAGGGCGAAGGAGATTTCAGCATGTAGAATTGTTATTGACTACTGACCAGCATAGCACTGAATTAGTGCGCTTCAAATGTGATTATTACCTACTCCACAATAAAAGTACTCGGAGAATCTTAGATAAGAGATTACATGTAGTTGTTTCCCCCCCAGTTGTATTTATCATTTAATATATACATGCGGTAGAACGTACATTTGTAGAACGATGAAAATTCCATCTTGAAGTGTCTCGCAACATATGCTGAAGGATTTGATGCTAAATCGTTTTGAATTACCTAGTGTAACCATAGGAAAGACGAATTATTTACACGGGTCACTCAATGAACCTCGATATTGTATTCCAAATAATAATTAACCAGAATAACGCCATACTCCTACAAGTCACAAATAGGACAAAACGAGTGTCCTGGATTTTGTTAACGAGTCACAACCCAACTCAAGTGATACTCCGACGCTGTGTAGAAGCAGCTGCCGTTCGTTGTATAAACTGTACATTATGTACAAAAGAAGAAGTTAGTGGTTCATCTGTCATTACTGTAGTGAGCGATTTATTGTTATCCTTATATTGTTTCCTTTTCCCCCCATTTTCTTTGTTCTTGACTTTCATTTTCAACTGTGCAACAATAAGAAACGTTGTATTTCGTTTTATTCATTCTGCTTTTTACGTTTATGAACATCTTTTTTCATTTTTCATGACAGCTCTTACTTTTTCATCGTAGAACCGTTTATCTCATAGCGTTACTACTTATTCTGTGTTAATTATTCTAATTGTTGAAAGGCCGTTATTGTAACTATACTAACAGCGTTGGAACAAAATAGAATCGAATAGTCTGAGTGCTGCATTCATGTATATTTGATTTGGTTTTCGGATGAGTTATCCTGATGTTGAGTTGTTGTTCACTTGTTGCATGTATCTGTTTTGTTCGAGTAGATTAGTTCGTAAGTTAGAGAGTTACGGATAGTGTTTCCGTGTATAACGTAGGCGGCAAGATACATTAAGCTTATTCTTATTACTTTCTTACACTGTTCACACAACTTTCAGCCATTATTGCTATCTCTATTATCCTGATAGAAGAGCTGGGTAATTAATACAAGGTGTGGTCAGTTTGTCTTCTGTTAATATAACAATTAATGCATATATTTCACATCTGATATCCCTATTGAGCTCAATCTATCCATCTATAGACTGAACTTGTCATCGTTATTCCCCGTTCGAAATCATAGTGACTATTTTGTGCATGTTACATTCAACATGACACTAGTAAAACATATTACTTATTTAACTGACTTTTAGAACAAGGGTAATGCGAAAACGAATTCACGTAATCCCTACCCCCCATCCACCATTACTCCAATGTTTATTGTTTTTTTCATCATGAGAATAAACCGGTTTACAACTTTGATGACTATTAGTCCGAGTCGTATATGGTAGATATAAACTATTTGGTTGGAGTCTGTACAATCATAATATGTTACGAAATTAATCGGAATTACGTAAATACATCTATTCTTTATCTTCATTCAGATCTTTAGTTCTAGTTTTACTCCATATATACTGTTATAGTTTGTCATTTCGAAGTATATTCTTAATATCTAGTATTTCTTCTTCTTATTATTATTGCTACTATTACTATGTCGATCTCTTTTCTATTGATTATGTTAACTACATTTATTTGATTTAATGTAGTACAGTATGTACGGCATGTATACATGTTAGACTGTAATTCATTTATGATGAACTAAAAAAACATATCAGATAAACTTTCTTGATCTGTATTAGGCACAATTCACGTCAAAGTGATTTCATACAGACATACATATAACTGATGCTTTCATACGAGCACATTCCATTAATATCGGGGAAAATGATATATGAACAAAGGACATTCGTTATTATTATTATTATTATTATTACTATTGTTAATTGCATAGATGCTAATACTATCATATTGGAAACATTAGTATATAATAATAATAATAATAATAATAATAATAATAATAATAATAATAATAATAATAATAATAATAATAATAATAATAATAATAATAATAATAATAATAATAATAATAATAATAATAATAATAATAATAATAATAATAATAATAATAATAATAATAATAATAATAATAATAATAATAATAATAATAATAATAATAATAATAATAATAATAATAATAATAATAATAATAATAATAATAATAATAATAATAATAATAATAATAATAATAATAATAATAATAATAATAATAATAATAATAATAATAATAATAATAATAATAATAATAATAATAATAATAATAATAATAATAATAATAATAATAATAATAATAATAATAATAATAATAATAATAATAATAATAATAATAATAATAATAATAATAATAATAATAATAATAATAATAATAATAATAATAATAATAATAATAATAATAATAATAATAATAATAATAATAATAATAATAATAATATGTACGAAATTAATCGGAATTACGTAAATACATCTATTCTTTATCTTCATTCAGATCTTTAGTTCTAGTTTTACTCCATATATACTGTTATAGTTTGTCATTTCGAAGTATATTCTTAATATCTAGTATTTCTTCTTCTTATTATTATTGCTACTATTACTATGTCGATCTCTTTTCTATTGATTATGTTAACTACATTTATTTGATTTAATGTAGTACAGTATGTACGGCATGTATACATGTTAGACTGTAATTCATTTATGATGAACTAAAAAAACATATCAGATAAACTTTCTTGATCTGTATTAGGCACAATTCACGTCAAAGTGATTTCATACAGACATACAATAACTGATGCTTTAATAATAGTAATAATATTCACATTATCATAAAACATAAACAAACAAACAAACATCAGTATGTTCATTCATCAAAGAAGTTTAAGCCTTGAATGTATTCAATGAAAAAGTTCTTCATTCTATGATTTTATAAATTAATAAAAGCTAACATAATATTAAATTACCGGATAATGTTATACATTCACAATTACATAAACATACATACACACTCATGTTTACATGAATAAGTTAATTGTTATCATGAATAATTTTATTTTAGTTGATAACAATAAGTAGTATATTCATGATTAGTAAAAAAAAATTACAGTAATGAATATAGATTTAACATTTCAATAGAAGAAAACACAATAATAATAATAATAATAATAATGTAAGGTAAATAATCATTTAAGATCCTATTAGAGTTAATTAATTAAGCTAATAAATTATGTTAGTTACATATTACTTATTAGTAGTAATCAATGTAGTATTATAATAGTACCTATTCTGAAATTTTTCCTTTTAATAAGTGTTATAGTTGATTATTAAAATGATACAATAAGAAATTGACTTATCATACTTCAACTCAATATCATTCAATTAAATAATGAAATGAAGATATTCATTTAATACTTCAAGAAAAAGAACAACAACAAACCAAGAACCTACCAATAATACACAGAATACAAATCAATTAGTTCAATGATAAAGAAGTAATAATAGCCTACTTAGTAATTTATATTTAAAAGTAAATAATAATGAATAGTTTTAGTATCAAAATAAGTAATAGTACTACTACTACTAATAATAATAATAGTAGTATGTAAAGTGTTAATCATATAAAAGTAATGAATACATTTTTATTTCCATAGAAAACACTTTAAATCTATGCATACAATTGAATTTAAGTAATGTCTAAATAATGTAAAATATGTATATTTTTTTTAAAATTTGAAAATAGACGAAAAAAATAGACTTATTTCATATGAAATTGTATTTGAACATAAGAGAGGAGTAAAGTGAAGTGTGTAGAGGAGATATTATAGAAAAAGAAAAATGAAATAAATGATATTGACGAATAGTTAAGCATTACGATTACGTTCATATTCATCACCTTCAATACCTTTACCAGTATAAAAGCAACCAGCTTCAATAGTTGGTAATAATGAATCAATATGTTGTAAATGTTCATAATGTAATTTATATTCATAAATTTGTCTACTTATATAAAAAAATTCAGTAGTACGTGATGTATTTAATTGTTTAAGAATGTCTAAACGTTGATTTAATCGAAGTTTAACAAGATCATCTTTTAATTTTGCAAAACTTGTAGCTGCATCTTCTCCAGTTATTGGTGGTTTACTGATTATGCCAGGTTTAGTTGTTTCAGCTATTCAATGTAAATAGAAAAAAACCAAAACACAATGAGTAAGTCATTGAACGATATAAAGTAACCTATAACATGCATTATTAGTAATTCCTTAAATGAAGTAAGCAGAGGTGACGGTGAGCTATCAGTCATAGTAGATAGTAAGGAAATTTCAGTATATATACTAAATGTAAGTCAAGGTAACAACTTAGAGAATATAATATCCTGTACAATAGTGTTTATAATGGTTTATCTTGTTAAATCTGGTTGGCGTTTTTTTTAGCAAGCTTTGGGTTTTACGGGATGGGGGTGCTAGCTCCATGTCCAACCCTCCTCCTTTACCCGGGCTTGGGACTGACAGTAACCCTAGGAGAGCTACAGGCGGCCTATGCTCCTCAGCGAGGAGTAACGGGCATAAGTAAGTAAGTAAGTGTTTATAATAATCCCATGTAAATATATTTCATCAGGAATATTACCTTGAATGGTTGTTGAAATGTGAAGTTAAAAATAACCAGTAGCTTAAATAAAGTAACATCTTATTAAATCTAGTTATACAGTATCACTACAACTGTTTTTCAGAAGCTATCTATACAGTTAGACAAATGGGTTCCAGTAATAGGATTAGTTAAAACTGGAATGAATACAAACAATTTTACACTATAAACTAAAGTTATACATTCAATTACTGGTTTCATCATAGGTCTAATACCATTTCTAATTTGTTTATTTGTTTTATTTCAATATTTAGTACTAAGTTGTTAACAATCTCTTTAAATGTCATCATAACTGTATTGATAATTATTTCAGTAAATTAACATATTGAAAGTTTTCTTTAACTTCTAGCTATGACGTAACTTTCATATGATATGCTATGATATAATACCTTATGTAGTATTCAATAGATCATATAAATGTGTACGGTTTCAACAAGTGATATTGCTGAGACAAGGATTTTCTTCATTCATTTGTTTTTATTCTGAATGTACTTTAGTTTATTGTTATAAATCGAGAAAACTTATTTGAATACATACCATATTGCATTATTTCATCTATAATAGTCCTTAATATATTGTCACTATAAAGAGATATTGAATTGAGATGGTTTTGTAAAGATTAGTATTAAGTTTAATTGAACAGATTAGTCATAGAGTGATGTTGGCAGGGTACCATTGAAAACTAGGGGCACTGGACAGCTATCTCGTTCTAGTATAGAACTTCTTAGCATAATGCACCGTAGGTTCAACTCCCTAGGAGCTTCAGGTTAGCAAACGCATAACCCTCTGCATCACTTGAAAGGCATCCAACGGCAATAAATGATCATCGCTCTATATATCACAAATTGATAGGTTTTTTCCTATCACTGGATGCTGGCCCAATGGTTCAGATGGTTAAGCCTTTGCCAACCTGAAGTTCCTTGGGAGAGGGAACTAGGGGGCCATACTACCAAGGAATCCCATACTAAGGCAACACAACTGTCTAGTACTTCCTTGTTTTCATTGGTGTGACGTATGGAATATACCTAAAAAGGGATATTATTGTACTGCTCAAAACCGCAATCATACGCTGTAATATTTCAGAATTTTGGAATTTAGTACACATAACAGGAAGCCAAGGTAGTTTCTTGGAGGTATTACGTTTATTTGTTTACATTCGTCACAGACTGATGTTCGTTGGAAACTAGTTAAACCAGAGAGCACTAGATATCTATTTCCTCCTTCCAATCTTCACAAAGCCATCTCAAATTAATCGTGTTAATTAGTTTACTAGTGCTTAAGTTCAAAATATTCATGAAATTCCAGTGAGAGGCCACGACTGATACAGTTCAAACTTCACGGAGTGGGGTTAAGATAGTTATCACTAATGACAATTTGTGATCATTATGCTATATCACAAATTGATGGGACTGATAATTTTATCAGTGAACACCTGCTGAACGAGTTGTGTTAATGGTTAAGCTATCTCCATGGGATATGAGGGTAATGTGTTGGATTCCTTGTAGAGGGAGGGGGAATCTTGGGTTCATACTGCTGAAGGGTCTCATACTATAACTCAACAGCTGTTTAATACTTCTTTATTTCCAGCAGCGTCCAATCAATATCAATCTATGACAACTACTAATAACTAAACATAACAGAGAAGTTACAAATACTATCTGTGAACTATCTGATATTACAAAATGATTTAGACTAGTAAGATTAAAGAAATTATTCTTTTGATGACATTTTACAATCACTTTGCTTTAGAGGTCAGTTTCTTTCTATGGAAATGAATAATTTTTCTTATCAGATGTTAAAAAGGAAAAGAAAAGAAAAGATAAAGAAAACAATCTATTGGTGTTAAATAAAATTATACACATTGAATTCATTATAAATGTCAAACTGTTAATTGCAATCTAAACTATAGAAAGAATATAAATATCTTCGTGAAATTTTTTATGAAGTTTATCATAATCACAAAAATATATTTTGTCTGGTTATGTCTTCTGTGACAAGCATTAACTAGGAATTCTATTAAGAAACGGAAAAAAGGAAGGCCAAAGAACACACTGCGTCGAGAATTGAAAGCAGACATTAAAAGGATGAACAGTAACTGGAAACAATTGGAAAGGAATGCTCAGGATAGAGTTAAATGGAGAATCCTGGTGAGCTGCCTATGCTCCTCAGTGAGGAGTAACGGGTATAAGTAGCTAAGTAAGTATGTCTTCTGTATAAAAGGGACAACATAGTTTTGGCATTACTAAATATTGACTAGTACAATCAACAAATTTCTCTATAGTACTTATTATTCTATACAGTTCTCAATTATACTCTTTTTCTTCTATGATTATTTGAAGTGTTTTTTAAAAAAGACTAGTCAGTGTTGTAAAGATTATTGTAAGTTGATGGTATAAAATGTAATAGAAGATTCGATGTTATTATGAATATAGTTGTAGATAGGGATCATACTACAGAAAATCAAATTGATCATATTTGTAAGTAAATAAGCAAGTAAGTTGTAGATAGATATTGAAAATCTTGACAACAAATGAAAAATGTTTTATTCTATTAGATACAAGCTAGTGCCAACTTCATTCAACTTTTTTCTTATTGTATACCTTTTGATAGTATAAAAAGTAACTATGTTAAGGATTCATCCTTATAGAGAGAAATATAAAATCTTTAGAATTTTCTATCTTCTGTCATACATATGAAGCTGACGTTATCAGAAGTCTATGCTTTTGAAAATACATGTTGATAACTTTTTATAAAGATTTTTCGCATCTAATAAAACTTTCAATTGATTTTACTTTATTTGTATCTACTTCTATATTTGCAGTGTATATGAAGAACAAGAGTATACAACTGAAATACTACTCCTATCACACTAAACATATACTACTGAATAAAGCACCTATAATGTAGTATAATCGAAACTTTACCCTTTTCTCTAAGATATTGTCACTGACATACATAAATGTATGATGATCAACTTTTTTCTCTTATAACATGTCTAATTTTCGAATAAATATCTCAAGAATTGACTACGTAAGGAATATCAACTGCTAAGAGCTAGCTCATTGATTTAATGGTTAAGCTTTTACTCTAAAATCTGAAGTTCATGGACTTAACTTCATTATAGGCTAATGAATATATAATGCCAAAGAGTTTTATTCCATAATGTAACAGCTGTCTATTACTTCATGATTTTCAATTGTTGTCTATCTTAGACCAAGTTGTATGTTCATATCACTTTATACATGTTTTCACTTTATAGTCCCTTAATTATTTTACCAGAGAGAGATGATATATTCGACATACTTGAAAGAAATAAGTTAAAGTAGACAAATTGAAAAACATCAGAATAACAAAGATAGTAATAAGGAAGGGATTGATCATATCAGTCAAGTAATTCATTTTAAAATGAATAAATTACCAGGATAAGTTTACAGTATGTGTAGTATATTTATGAACAAACAAAGACGGTATTCTTAAAAAATTAAACGAACTGTAGCATTTTGTCATGAGATACTTCTATATCCAATAAGATGATCAATAGAAGTCTTGAAGAGGCTTCGAACAAGCTTAAAACATACAATCAGGATTTTGTAGAGTCTTGAAATGGTACCATTCAATTTATTAATTGTGCATCTACATACACTCAGAATAAATGAATCACAATAATGATTTCCAGTCAACTCAAAACTATAAACTTGTATGTATATTTAACACTTATTGAAGTTACTACATTTTCTATCTTATGATTTATGACTTAGAATATTTTGAATAGTCAAGTAAAAAGAAGTAACTAGTATACAGATTTTCAAGTATTAATCTAGGCTAAACTATACGGTATCACAAAGTACATGGAACATCATGAAAACTGATTTTGGACCATTCTAATAGTCGTTTTTCAATAACCGTTTAACTGTAGAAGATGTTGTCTTTTTACTAAGCGTACTTAGTGAACCACTGGAAGGGGGGGTTGCTTATTTTTCTAACAAATTAAGTGTATTAGCTTAATAATACTCATTAAATTGTAAAACTAATCTATTCATAATGGAACAAGAATATGGTTCAAAACTACAATTCCAAGATGTTGTACTTACTAGATGAAATGATCGGTCTCTAGATAGATTATTTTATGGCGAAAATACATAGAACAGGCAGCTGACTAATTTCCATAGTTGGGTCCTAATAATGTGAAAATGTAACTTAATCCGTTACCTATGCTAACGATACCGTAGAATCTGTTCAGCTGATTTAATAGATAAAGAGCTAATCTTACTGAGATTCATCTTACAAAAAGGCTACGCTACATGCTCTTTTGAAAAGAATATAAAGGAGAAGCAACCTTTACAGACGAAACACAGTCCCGAAGGAAGCATTATATATAAACCTTGGATTTAAGGGATATATCAAGAATGATGTAGTTAAAAAGTAGTTTGCAATGGTAGGTTAAAAAGACGTCTTCTGCATCAAATCTTCGTACAACGTTCAGGAGCTTCTTACTAGCTAAAGGATACGCTACCACGACTGACAATTTCCATATACATTTGTCAGTTTAGAAGGTCATGTGGTGCTAGATATGTGGGTAGTTTATCAAGGCCATTCCTTTACCGTGTCCGACAGTATCTACGGACATGGCTGAGCAAAGGACACAGCAGACCAATCAAGTAGTATAGTATAGTATATTATAGTATAGTATATTGAGGGCATTTAACCTCTGATTCATCTTTACAATAAGGTCAAATATACCAAATGACCTGAGTTATTCATATAAAAGCACTTTGTGCAATCACTTTCTTTATCATAACTTTAGTTTTTGTTCATCTTATTTAAATCATTTATGTGTAATTAGAATAAACTGAGTTCGAATCCGAATGTAAATATTAACATTGGGATGAAGGTATATCCAGCCGATGAGTCCCAAATAGAACGAAACGTGCGTCCTAGATTCCGCTTGGCAGTCACAATCCAACTTAAATATCATTTATTTGTACTGTTCCATTTCTTTATAACTTATTTTACTATTCATGTTCACTATTGTTGCAATTATTATTAGATAACTATTATCATCATTATTACAACTATTCTTATCATTATCATTAGAAAGACTGTCGCTATGTCGATTTTCTCGATTTTCATTCATACATCATTCTAATTTAATTATAATTATATCTGTTGCCTCCACCCTACTAATTACATAATTTTGATGTTTTACAAATCCCACCCCCCCCTTTTTAATTATTAATCGAATATTTAAAACATCAAGTAGACCACAATTTCACATGACAACTAATCAAATTTATACAATTATTCATTCACCTATAAGTTATCACAAATTTATCCGATTGTAGAATATGATGATGAATTCGTTGAATAGAGATCATTTTGTAAATACTCCCCTCCTTAATCCTTCCCCCCACCTCCAGCATTGCATTGACATCACAATTTTTCCTATCTGTCAGTTGGAATAAAATAACTCAAAATATACTTTATTCAAGTTGGATTATGACTGGCAAGTGAAATCCTGGACTCGTGTTTCGTCCTATTTGAGACTCATCGGCTGGATGTACCTACATCCCAATGTTGATATTCACAGTGGAATTCTAACTCAATCCATTTCGTGTCAAACGCAGATACATCCGGCCGATGAGTTCCAAATAGGACGAAACGCGCTTAATGGATTCCACTTGCCAGTCACAATCCAACTTAAATAATACTTGTGAATAATTCGTTATATCGAGGCAATTCGTTCAGGATATACATATGGCAACAGAGAGTGACCAGCTCCAGTCTATAACAAATCAACGGGAATATATAAGTTCATCTTAATAATCAAAATATACTTTGATAAAAATTAATAAATAATATATAAAAGTAGTAGTTATGACAATAATGTCAATTAACCTACTTAATTGTTCTTTGAGTTTTTTCATACGTCTTAATAATTCATTGATATCTTCAACTAGTTTAGTAGCACTACGATGTGATATATCAGCTGTTTCTACAAGACGCATAGTTTCATCACTGATTCCAGCTACAGTTTGTGATGCATGTTGTATTTCAGGTAGAATTTCCAATTCATGTTGTGTTTTTAAATCAGTTAATTTTTCATAAAATTTATCAAGAAGTATTTTATCATTTGCAATCTATGAAAAGAGAAAAAAGTACGAACGGATATTCAATTGAATTCTTTGATTGCATTGTTACCAACGAAATAACTCTACTAAGGGCAGTAACTGAATGGTTATACTATGACAATCTGTTTATATTCCACAATAAAGACTATTTATTTATAGTCTTTAATATCAATAAGCGTGAAAAACAAACCTTTCTCGGTGGACATGACTTTTACGGCCGAACCAACGAGGAATGGAGGAAGCGTTTCAAGGTCACGGCGGACACTTAAAGGCATCATGCTAACAATAGAGAGTGTTCGAGATCTTATTAGTGATAAAAATCTCGTTGTTCGTTCGCAAACTATCGGATTGTTAAGAAAATCATTAAATTGTCACTGTGGCTAGGAAATGGCAGTTTTCTAAAACACAAGGGACACGAGATGCCTGTTGATTTTGTTTTACTGATTGCTGGTGCAAAAAGTCTTTTTGCTCGTTCCAGTCTAGAATTGAAAGAGATCCTCGTTTTAGTAAACGAATGGGTGATTGGCATTAAAGTAACTTTAGCCGCTTCACTAGCGGATGTTTCTGAAAAGACGGCGATTCAGTGATATGAATATTGTCGTGAAATATGTAGCTCTCTGGTATATGGGATAAAGCATTAAACAAGGGACATTGTAAGAGGATTCGCGACATGTTGGCAGCTACACTTCTTCCTCTGGTAGAAAAATACATATTACCCTGAACGATAATATATAGTGACAGCTAGAAATTCTATCCGTACTATGGATCGCAAGGAAGGATGTTATGGAGCAATCTAGATGAATATATATGTAAAATACACCGTGATATTAAGTCTGAGAAATTTGGGAATAACTTACATAAGTTGTTAGATGACATAAAAACAATATATCCTGCATAATTTATCACTTTCAATCATAAGTAATTTATTAGAAATGACGGATTTCTCAATGCATTTTGGGTTATAGTTAAGTCTTGATATTATATGCATATAATCTAAGAGGATAAATATTTTGTAATTTACCAAAGATTTCCGTGGGGGAGGCATACTACAAAGAGTCTGAGTTGGGAAATCTTTAATAAATCACTAAAATTTAGAGGGAATCGTCGGTTCTGACTTAGAGGGCTGTGATTGGTTCATTGCGATTAAGACTTCCAAGGTCATTTTATGGTCGCTCAAGTTCTGCCGTAAAAGTCATGTCTACCCCTTTCTCTTGTTCTCCTTTTGTTTCTTTTGATATTCAAAGATACTAGAATCAACAGAAAACTATAAATATACTCACTTGAATTGAAAGTGTCTATCAACATAAAATATTCTAAGATAGCATCAAAGATTTGTTATAGCATGTGAATGATTATAATGAAATTCTATCTTATCAACTGAATGGTATAAATCATGTCGCTTTTATTATCATTCTAATGATACTGTTTAGTAAGGTAATGAAAACATTACGACTGAACCAAAGAAATAACTACAAGAAAAAATCGATTTTTATAAACTACTAGAGTCAGCACTAGAGATATTTCATTTACAAAAATTTGATGCGGTTTGATCATCTAATCATTTAATCAATACCTGTTACCTCATGTATTGCAAAGGCCGCCAAACTGGCATTCTTCAAACGAATTTGTCCTTAAATCTTCTCCCCACTTCTTACCAGGTGCTGTTCATTCTTCCTATGCTCGTTTTCAATTCCCAAACCAATGTGCTTTATTAGTCTTAAGGATTCCGTGTTAGTGTTTATCTTGTTGCGCTGTTTCGATGATTTCCTCAATGTGTGTCTTATCCACCTGAAACATCTTTACTTCTTCCTCACCAGGAAGTTGATATATTTTCTTCCACAGAAGGTCACTGCTGATGATGTCCGGCTAACGAATCCTAAGTAACATCATACTCATATATATCCCTGATTTTGTAATTCGCCAAATTTCGACTCCATACAATAGAATTATCTTGAAGCTTGTATTGAAAAGTCTGAGTTTGATGTTGACTAACATCTGGTTTGAGTTCCCGATATTTTTCAGTTATTGAATTACCAACCTTGCAGTGTTTCATCAAGTCCTGCATTCACATCTTCATCAGATCAGTTCCATTGTGTATAGATGGTGATGCTACTGCCTGTAAATTTGGAAGTTGACACATCATCCAGAACTTGTTCGTCGATTCAAGTGTAATGGGGTCGATGTTCGTTGTTTTGCGTTTAAGAATCACACTTTTCTCATTGTGTATGTTGCAGCCTACTGGTATCTATAGAGTCTGCTGCTGCATTGTTCGTCTTCAGTTGTTTTTGTCGTTGTGTGTGGGATAGATAAACTAGGTCGGACATTTGCAAAGTCTAAGTCGTTTATTTGCATCCATGTTGTTCATAGTACTCCTTGCTTCTCTTGATACGTTGCAGTTTTGATAATCCAGTCAACCACCAGCAGGAAGTTGGGAGTGATTGGCGAGAGAAAGTAACCTTGTCTGATACTATTCTTCACTTCGAATGAATGAATCTGTGATCTACTCTCAAGTCACAATTTTGGAGTGCAATCCGTTGTGAAAATTCCATATGATACTGGTTATCTTTTCGGTTATATTATAATGTCTACATAATTTTTGTCTATTCAAACTATCAAAAGTTTTCCCAGAGTCAATGAAATTGAGGTGAAGTGATGAGTTATATTCAATTGATTATTCAACATTAACGCGTAGTGTCATGATTCGGTTGATACCCGATCGGTGCTTACGGAATCCGGCCTGTTGATCAAGAAGCTGTTTGTCGATTTGATCTTCCATTTGGTCCAACTACACTCCGTTGAAGACTTTTCCTGAAAGAAGAGTGATGCCTATGTATTTCTCACAATTGCTAGGATCTCCTTTCTTTTGTATCTAGGTGAGATATCCATGTTTCCAGACTGTCGGCATTTGTTCTCTCTCCTAAATCTTTGTAAAGGAAATGTGGATCATGTTTTACGTTACTTCAACATCTGACCTCAGTGACTCGCTCGCCTAATATGCTGTTTCTGATCGTCCATGTGGGATCATAAATCATGGATACAAGGGAAATGGATACTAATGAAAAGAAAAAAGATTATTATATCACTCTTATCTGATGAGCTAATTGTTATTAGTCTAACCAAAACATCAAAACATCGGTTTCAAGAATGATTTACTGACGCATGAGGCAGACAGACAGTTACAACGTAGAACTTGGTATATGCATACATCAGTTCAAGTTGCCATACCAAAATTAGCAGATAGAGATTAAATTGTCGGATCAAATCCCAGAGTAGGGGAGGTAGTAACAGAGTTAGTATTAATGGAGTGGAATAGAGATCGGTGATAAGATTTAAGAAAATATGATTCAGTAAGAAGAAAATTATAATAAGTTCAGAAACTTAAAATTTAGAGGAAGACAAGGATTGGATGCACTTGCGCCATTGCCAACGATTTTGAGCCATATACTACATATACTATATTCTTTGCCTTCAAGCAGCTTACATGCTTCTTCACTATTTTTTTATACACAAACTTTAATACATATAAGTAGAATTTATTTGTAAATAATCTTAGTAAGTGAAATGAAAGAAAATTCTAACGTTTCGCTGGGTAAGTTGTCAGAGCTTCGTCAGGGAAATAACCGAAATAGAAAATTACCGAATGTAAAAGTAAATAAGTGGTTAAGTGTCACTAGGAATATCCAGTCGTATGTATAGTATGAAAATATTGAATGGGGCAGTATGAGGTAACTAATGTTGATATGTTATGAATGAAGAATGTTACGTATTGAAATCATTTGTGCACATATATCTATTGCTTTAAGCCAAGTTCTTGAAAAGGAGTAAACAGTCTGAGAACTGACTTATCAAACCATATCAATTTGAATAAGAGTAAATGGATGTGATAATAATGAGTTAAAGGATGGGTGTATATTAGCAACTGGTAACAGGTTGAACTGTGTATTCAGACTAAAAATTCTGAACAGAATAAATAAGTAATTGGGATATGTTTGAATGTTGGAATATGTGAATTCATTTTCCAATCATTAGTTGCCACCATGCAGTTAACAGTACACCATCTTGTCGATTTATATTATTGGCATTTTCCCATATATGTATGGCTCCACATGTTAACCTTACTTTCTAAGAATTAAAACCTCTTTGAAAGGTCTCAATTTCACTCAAAATTGATGTTGTATCCTGTTTCGATTGAGTGGAATACTATCGCCTGATTATTTTTCAGTCTTTTTAAATCTCCAAAGGATTTAGGAACAAACTTTAGACAAAGTATATGTTACTTCATCATTATATTCAACCGTCGTGATGTTTCTACTACGTATATAGAGTTATATTGCTTGCAATTGATTTCATACACACAACTGCTTTGTTCTTCTTCTGGCACTCTGTCCTTGATATGTACAAGTGCAGAGCCCAGTGTATTGTTTCTTCGGTAGAAAACACACATACCATGTTTATTTAAAATACTTTTAATCTTTTCAAATGTTCCATTTCTGTATGGCACAACCACAGTGCTAATCCACTGTTTTGGTTGAACCCTGGGTTCTTCTGTCTCATTTTTATTTTCCATTAGTATCTTTTTAACGAAGTTCCTAGGGTATCTGTTTATTATTAAAGTGGACATCACAAAGCCAAATTTAGTTTCATGGTCCTTCGTATCTGTGGCCAATTAATGGATTCTGTTTATCAAGTTCCTAACATCTTTCACGTTCGTTGGTTTGGCGTGTACAGACCCATAGTCTATGTATTTTCCAGAATACACTAGCTTTAATATTTAATTCACTAAAATCTTGATCAAGACTTTGTTTAATTTAAACGATAGTTGAATAGGTGACTTTCTGGAATATTGTCAGTGATATATTTTGTTTTGAAGTTATATGTGTCATTAAAATTCAGTATCATCCTCAATTTGTCCTCAGTTTGATACGCAACAAAAAACAGAAGCAGGTTTTCTTGCTTATATAGAAAGCAGTGATATTAATGTGTGCTACATACGTAAGACGTGTATTCAATGCCTTGCATCTTTGGATTTATTATTTCTATACGTTTACTCTATTTGAGCATATTTGGAGGCCAAGCAGCATTAACGTCCATTCCATATAGTGTAGATATCATTCTTTAACAAAACTGGTAGAATCTATCAAGCTCATTAATGAAACAACTAAGAACCGACAGTTAGAGCATTATTAAATATTATTTAGAATAAAAGTTAACAGTGTATCACTGGATAACATGATTCACGTTAACTTCAATCAGGAGAACATTATCCAAACTCACATCACAATCATGATGTAACGTTTAGTTTCAATGTGAAATATTTAAAGTATTTGATATAATACAGTGAACAAAGTAATAAGTTAATAAATAAAAACATGATTATGATTCACTGAGTGGATCTATCAGGTGAAAAATTTCCACAACAACAATAACAGCAGGAACAATTAATGACTATTATTTATTAAGGAACTTATGGTGGATATTTATAAGTTAGCCAGTAACACTTAAACAATGTTGAGTTTTTGTCAACTGAAAGGTGTATTTTGGAGGATTTTATGGTGATTTTAAAATAGCATTGTACTGATTAATTTAGAAACTTCATTAAGATAAGCTTGTATTTTCTCGCTGATTTGTAATGGACTGAAACTGGTCAGCTTCTGTTGCCATATGTGCATCCTGAGCGGATCGCCTCGATATAGCGATAGTACACACGTGTGTTTTGCCCTATTTGGACTCATCGGCTGGTTTTAACTGCATCCAAATGTTGATGTTCATACTGGGATTCGAACCCAGTCCGTTTCGTGCCAAGTGACATCTCGTTCACCACTAGGCTACTGTATCTAGACAGTCATACATGTGTAACGGATATATATGTAATTAGGATAAGCTTGTATTTTTCCGTTGAACATCAATATTCGGATTCAGGTACATCCAGCCGATGAGTCCCATATAGGACGGAACGCGCGTCCTGGATTTCACTTGCCATTCACAATCCAACTTAAATATTAAAAACTTCATATTTTGTAGAGGTCTATTGATGTTATGTATACAGTAAGTTTTTGCATTAATATGTTACATTGTTTAAAAGTGTCAATAATATTGATGTACTGACACACACATATTACTCCTCGCACTTTGTACTTTTACTGTCTGAAGCTTAAATATAACGTAACTTCACTAATCCTCGTTTTAAACTGAGTCTCATTAATTGATTGATTAGATTAATATTTGATCGATGTTTAACATCAGAACTGTATAATTCTACGTCCCTAACGTTCTTCTTCCCAGCTGAACCTGCTATAACGAATCAATTGTACACTCTGAATAATGCATATGACGTGTGTTGGTCATCTAGAGAATCAGTCATTCGTCTCAAGCATTGCTGTTTATTTAAGTAAACTAGATTCCTATAAACATTGCACTTATTGTATGTACTTGTATTAACTGTTAACATAGTATTTATTCCAATTTGTGACTGTATGAACGTCATTAACTCGATAATGTTCAGCGGCGACCAGAAAATTGTCATCAAGTGGTTACATGAATTGGAAATGGACGTTACGATAATTACCGAAGTATTTAAGACAGTCGATTTTGATGAGCTTTTTTATAAACCATTCGTAATTAGATATGAAATAAATTTAAGACATGAAGAGTGTAGAGCCGTTGATATTTGCATTTTGATTAAGTGTTGGAGAGTGTGGTAGACGGTGAGAGAATGATTTGTACAGATAAATGAAAATGATAAGAAAAGAAACTAATCGAATAAAACATCTGGAATTATATGAAGCAAACTGATTACAGTAAGTTCACATTGTGGATGATGATGAATGTTTTGATTGAATATGTACATAATGTACATAAAATGATGGGACTGTTTGTGATGTATCTGACTAATGTTTCATCCAAACAAGCAGTAGTTATCTAGGTGTATCTGTGAACTTATTAGAATTGATATTCGATATACATTTCTAACACTAGTTAACCATCTTATCTAATTTTCAAATGCATCAATTAAAATGAACTCACCAGTACATTGTATTTACAGTTGAACTGAGATGGTGATTAGCAATTGGTATTAATTTTATTAGATTAAATTCGTCACGAATAAAATGTTAGCAAGATACCATTGATGAAAGCATTAAATTAATCACTGGATGCCTACCCGATGATACAGTGGGTTTAGATATTCTCCAACCTAAAGCTTCTTAAGAATAGAATCTAGGGTGAGAACTACTAGGAAGTCTCAGTCTAGGACGAAACACCAATCCAGTCCTCTATGGTTCTCAATGGTACTTCACTAACATTATATTTTCAATTAATTTTAATTATTATATAATTATAAAAAACATGAATCAAATGATAACTATGCTAACATAAATGTATATTTTCAGACTAATTTTTAAGTTTCTATGTAAATATTTTAAAAAAAAAAAAAAAAAAAATAAGAAATTTACAATTTTTGTCTGATTTAAATTAATTGTAAGTCATATAGAGGGTAAATATTATATTCATCAGTTTATAACTGATGTATTTATAAATAATGTTAGATAGATAGATAATTACAATTTCAAGTTAGACTGCTTTTCTAATTGACCCGCTTATATGACACAAACACACACACACACACACAAAAGGGATTACCATTTGTACCTAAACTATGTAGAATTTATATGCAGCTGTTTATTAATCTAGTTGATGTCTCTATCTCCAATTTGAACGTAACCATTATCAGTAGAAATGAATGATTTTTCGAATTTAATAAGATACTACTACTATGACTACTATTACCCTACTATCAGTCAATTTATTGTCTATAGCGACCGAGTTTTGTACTTACATATGTTCATGTTGATATATATATTTATAGACTGGACTTAATCTCAGACGAATATATATATTGCTAACATTGTAATATCAATAACAATAATAACTGTAAAAAGTAGAAACACACTATGTCTGATTGAATAATGTCGATGGTTTCAAATTTAGGTTGGAGATTGTAAGCCAACAGCTTAAGTTGACAATATGTAAAGATTAATGTTAACTATTTCAGTTAAACTAGAAGAATGTTTGTTGTTTGTATTCTTTACAGATTGGTGTTAGTTGAGTACGGTTGGGATACAGGGAGCATTGAATAACTGCTTTGTCCAAGTACAGGGCTCCTCGGCAGTGCCCACCCTTGATTACGCCAGGGACTCGAATACAGAGCTTTCACATTGGCACTACGAGTTTGCATTCAGTGGTTGAATCCCAACTTTCATCATTTTTGCCTAAGAGAACTTATGTTGATTTTTTATATAATCAAATAACATCAATACAATATCAAACATACTATAACATAGAGTTATAAAAATCAGGAATTTGGGCTACGTTAAAATTCAAATCTGAGATTTAAGATTAGCATGACGGTTGCATTTGGGGTACCATTGATTACATTATTCCTTTCCTATGAGAATATTTAATAAAAAGTGAAAGATTTATTCATAAACGAAGAAATCATTAGGGCAGAATCTCTATACGACTGTTTTATAATTTCAAGAGAACAAATATACTCCTGTGCTAACCTCTACCTTGCACCTAACCATAACTGAGATCTAATCTTCACCTAATCCTACACTAAACATCTTTATCAGAACAATGCTGACATAATAATGTATACTTATCACGTTTCGTTTAGCATCTAACTTCAGCTAATTTCAAACCACAATTGCAAAATTAAGTCATTTGAATAACATCCTGTCTTTGAGATATGTAATTATCACTATGTTCTCTAGTATTAATATCATTATTTCAACCATATGCCACTACCCTGAAACTCCTGAAACCACACTTTGGTTTCACCAGTTAGAGGTTAAGTTAGACTTCAATGCCAAAAGCAGCAATTCATAAAAATGGTGAACTTTCTAGGTCTTTGACGCCCTTCATTTAGTCAGTCAGCAAGAATTATAAATGAGAAATGAGTTTTAATTATTAACTTACTTCTACTATTAATAGTGTCATATGTGCTAACCCCTTTTTAACGATCTATTCTTAATAGGTTATATAAAGAGCTACAGTACACATGAATCCACTTTAAGTCTTCGTATTCACAAATGAAAACCTATTCATTTATTTTACACTGAAATTATTCCATTTCATTTGTTGACCACTGTTTAGTGACTAATTGAATGTTTGTCAAGTTCTTTATAGTACTAGTCGAATTCTATGTGGCCGTAAGTCAAGGTGACTCGACATCACTGATACTAAATGGAGATGTAAAGTGGTTTGGAGTAGTTGGCAGGAAACCCTGAACCTAGGTTTCGTGCTATTTTGCACTCATCAACAAGGTACACCTGCGAGGAACTTGTGTTCCCCTGAGAACTAGATTAAGGGTCACCCGATTCCACAGTATGCAACCACTAATACTGAGCTATTTGGGTCTAGCGAATTGCACTTTTCCTTAATGCAGTACGAAGTTGTAGTTGTAAATCAACCAGAGGTTATCAGTAACGTTTTCAGTGTTCACTAAGAGTATCGTGCTAAGCACTTTCAGTCATCTTTCTGTTGACTTAGTGTGAATGCTGAATATTACAGTGTTATTCACTTTGAAGATTTCATATCAAGTCATAAACCCCAATATATTTGTGATTCCATCCAATATATCAGGTTGTCCTGTACATCAATTGTAGTGGAATTAAAAACGAGAGTTTTATTCTATTGTTTGAGAGTCAGTCAGTCATGAATAACATAGAGCCTAGTGCATACATCAGTTAATGCAGGTGAACCAGCTTAGTTAGCGCAACAAAATTAACTTATTAAGATGAATATCAGAGTGTAATTCAATAAGAAGGAATAAAGAAATTTATATGATAGAATATATGAAGCTACGATCTAGAAAAATATGATGAATATACTTGTACAATTCTAGCCAATTTTCAGTCATATCTTCGACTAAGGATCTTGGTTGTGGTCTAGCCAGCTACTCAACATTTACGAAGGCGGTTCAAGTTAACAGTCAATAGCTTCATGAAAACAACAGTTTGGCAACTCCTCTTACTCCAAGTGGAACATAGGTTACTAACCAGCATTCTCCAACCAAATATGTCCTCAAATTTTCTCCCCAGTTCTACCGAAGTGTTGTCCAGTCTGCTATTCATGCCTGCCTTCCATTCCCTACCTAATATGTTCTTTGGTCTTCCTTTTCTCTGTTGGCCTTGAGAATTCCATGTTAGTGCTTGTCTTGTGGCGTAGTTTGATGATTTTCTCAATTTGTCCAATCCACTTATTCATTTTTTAATTTCTTTTTCAACTGGAGGGGGGGTTGATTCATTCTCTTCCACGAAAGGTTGTTGCCTATAGTATCTGGTTAATGGATCTGAAGTATTTTACGCAGACAGTTGTTTATAAATACTTATCGTTTTTGAAGGATACTTTTCGTAGTTCTCTATGCAAGTTCCAGCTCCATACAATAAAACTTTCTTCACATTTATACTGAAAAGTTTGATTTTGATGTTGGCTAACATCTAGAGTTCAAACCATCCGTCAGTCATCATCAAAATCAAACTTTTCAATACAAACATCAACACACTTCCATTTTATGAAGCTGGAACTAAGCATCCTTTAAAAAGATACAAATAGTATTATGTGTAGAATTAATATGATCTAATTAAATATTGGCAAATTCTACACAAAATTTAAAAATAATTTATTATACTACTGATAACTTACTCTTTTTTCAATTTCAATAAAATTTTTTTCAATTTCATTTGTTTGATTATGTAAAAAGTAAGCTGATAAATATTCTTTTTTAGCTTGATCATGTAAATCATTAACATTCGATGCTAAATCAGTTAAACGTCGATGTAGTTCATCTTCTAGTTTTAATACATCAGTTATTTGATTCTTTGTATTGAAGATATATTCATCAAATCCTTTGAATGATAATGTTTAGAAAGTATAATATAGATAGGAGTATATATTATTAAGAATATGATGAAAAGATGAGAAAATGACCAGTGAATATAACAACTAATGCAAAAGTGATTGATGAATGTATGTATGTACGTATGTATGTATATATATGCATCAAATTGATAAGACCCAATGTTGAATGGAAGATACATCTTGGATATTACTTACCTGCTACATATTTAAGTTGGATTGTGACTGGCAAGTAGAATCCAGGACGCGCGTTTCTTCCCATTTGGGACTCATCGGCTGGATGTATCTGCATCCCAATGTTGATGTTCACACTGGGATTCGAACTCAGTCCGCTTCGTGCCAAACGCCATCGCGTTCACCACTAGGCTACTGTGTTCAGACAGTCACATTTGTGCAACGGGCATATATATGTAATTAGGATAAGTTTGTATTTTCCCGTTGATTTGTAATAGACTGAAACTGGTCAGTGGCGTTAGGCACAAAGCGGACTGAGTTCGAATCCCAGTGTGAACATCAACATTGGGATGCAGATACATCCAGCCGATGAGTCCCAAATAGGACGAAACGCGCGTCCTGGATTCCGCTTGCCAGTCACAATCCAACTTAAATATATAACTTGTGTAATAACGCTTTATCGAGGCAATCCGCTCAGGATGCACATATGGCAACAGAGACTGACCAGTTTCAGTTCATTACAAATCAACGGAAAAATACAAACGTATCCTGATTACCTGCTATAGTTTAACTTTATTTAATATTGCTACAGAGGACAACATTATGCAGATTCTACGTACTACCACCATAGTGAATGTTTCATTAAGACCAGTAGTAGAATATACAAACTCGCCAACATATAAACTAGTAAAATATCTAGACGGAATACTTAGACCATATGATAAAGAGGCATAATATGGAATTAAAAATTCATTTGATATTAAAAATATGATTAAAGACATACGTTTGGAAGAAGACGACCAGATGGCAAGTTTTGATGTTTACCTTTTATTCACTAATATTCCCATTAATATTTCATTAGACATTATAAATGAATATTTACTTGTAGACAATGACTTAAGTCGACGTTACACTTTAGTTCCTTTTAAAAACAATAAATGCTTGAACTTATGCTTACATTCTATAATGTTCAAGTTTTGAGATCTCTATAAACAAATAAAAGGCTAAGTGATGGGATCTCCAGGGTCCCCAATAGTTGCTAACTTGTTTATGCATTCAGTGAAGACATTTTCATTATTATGAAACAAGACGCATTAGATGGACTCGTTGAAAATGTCAACATTATTTCCAACAACATTAAATTCATAAAAGAAATTGAGACCATTGCTTAAAAATTATCCCTTCTCTACTGTCTGATCGGTAAATAACAAGATAACTGTCTTAGGATTAAGGTTTTCCGGAAACCAACGTGTTCTTGAAAATACCTAGATAATAAATCTGCTCATGCCAAATCAATGAAAGTGACAGTTGTTGGGAACCTGATAAACAGAATCCATCAACCAGTCATAAATACGAAAGGCCAAGAAACTAAATAGGGCTTGGTGATGCTTACATTAATAATGAACAGATTTCGAAAAATTAACCATTGAAGGTCAGGTCTTTAGTTTACGAGTCAAGCGCTCCCAATGATAGTCGTGGGTTTAATCCACCGTAAGAAAGTAAGTACGCACCGCCTCTGGGGAATTCGATACCAACAACAAATTACTTTCTACTGTCTAGAAATTTTTACCGGCAGTCTGAATGAGATTAAACAGCTATATGAAATTTTAAAGTAAGATATAATCAACTTCATCGTTTATGTAGTTGTGTGAACAGTTCAGTATATCACTAGGATCCATTAGCGATTTAAAAATATAACATACAGGATTTCTGTTCAAAGTGAGCAAAAACGATGTTTTACAAATAGAAAAAAGAAGAGTACCTATTCACAGTAATCTAATTCAATAATTACAACTCAATCAGCACCTGGATACACCGACCCATCAGATCATCTCCATAAAATTAATAATAATCAAAGTTACTGAGCATAGGATAATCATTTACTGTATTAGTTCGTCAAATACATTCATTTTATACTCAAGGTAAATTGATACTTTAATATACACTTTCAGAACAACTACATAAGTCAACTTGTTCACCTACGAAAACAATATTTATCGACAACACTTTCCACTTAATCAAAAGAATCATAATCATTAATTGGTATCTAGGTGAAATTCGGCCATCCATCAATCCATCCATTCATCTGTCCAACCATTCATTCATTCATTCATCCATTTGAAAACATTCTATTTTATTGAAGACTTTAAATAAAACATGATTGTTTAATGAAATCTTAACAATCTACATAAGTTTATAAATCCATTATCTAATGTAGAATTTTGTTAAAGTTAAAAAATTAAGTTGATTGGTTTTGTCACAGATTATTGTTGGTAGAGTACGAATGAAACCCAGAAAGCATTATTCTAGTTTTAAATGGTACCATTTTAACATCAATCTCTGACAAAACCGATATGGTAAACTTTATATCAGTGTCCTCAGAATCCACCTACACTTATAAACGGCAACCATCGGACGCCAAAAAATTTCTATGAATACTTAATATCCTCCTCAAACCCTCAACTCCTTTACTTCTTCCTAAAACGCAGTTGTAAACGAGCTTATTTGAAAAGCTTCCTTAGTAACAAAATTCACTCGTTTATAACTTACCCACACTAAGTGAGGCTGATCTCAGTGAAATGAAACCTCGGGAAACCACATCTTAATATGAAACGGCTGGATGTAAAATGTAAGTGATTAGATCCCATCAGCCTATACTAGATATCATGCAACTTCACAGTACTCAAAAAGTTATTCCAAAGTCAAAATCATATCAAATTAATTCAGCACTCCACAATCTCCAATTAAATTGTCATACAGTCATCAGTATTATTCCACACTACTGCTGATTACATCACTCACAATTCATACATTCACATACATTACAAAACATAACATTTGAATTCCCAGTTATTGAGAAACAGGAAGACATCACTCCATTTCGAATTCATTCAATCTATCATTCGTAATGATTCAATAATTATGTAGCAGTCACTGATTCGAACCAACAACATTTCCTCCTACATTGTATTCTTTGAAATGTAGATGAATATGAAGAAATGGTGAGGTTTCGTGGGATGAATTTCGTTGATTGATTTACTCATGTGTTTAGTGTAGATGTGTGTAATGATCTGCACTTTAGTCATATGAATGCTAATGATACTTTCTGTCCCTTCCCCTACACCGAATTGCAATCTGCAGCTGACTGATACAATAAATGAAAAGTAATGTATATGATCTAAAAATGATCAGTTACATAACAGTTTTCATAGTAATAATGGTAATAATAAAAATAGATTTATTCAATATATCGTTTAGTACAGTGTGAAATATTAGCACGCAATGTCTTTTACCATGTCCACGTCAGAAAAAAGTGTATATACATATATATTATGTTAAAAAAAGTAGGAACTAGGCAGTATGAGTGTTTACATGTAAAATTCATCAGACGGTTCCAGGACAGCCTGTATGACAAGACTAAAGATTTTTAATTAGATCAGCATTTACAACTATTCATTGTATAGAACATGTCAATCAATCAATGCCTGTTACTCCAAGTGGAGCATAGACCGCCCACTAGCATTCTCCAGCCAACTCTGTCCTGGGCTTTCCGTTCTAGCTCTTCCCAAGTGCTGTTCATTCTCTTCATGTCTGTTTCCAATTCCCGACGCAATGTGTTCTTGGGTCTTCCTCTGTTTCTGTGGCCTTTAGGATTCCAAGTCAGTGCTTGTCTTGTGACACAGTTTGATGGTTTCCTCAGTGTGTGTCCAATCCATCTCCAGCGTCTTTTCCTAATTTCTTCCTCAACTGGAAGTTGATTAGTTCTCTGCCACAACAGGTTGTTGTTGATGGTATCTGGCCAACAGATCCGAAGAATCCTACGCAGAGAGTTGTTTATAAATACTTGTATCTTCTGTAGGACACTTTTCGTAGTTCTCCAAGTTTCAGCTCCATACAACAAGACTGTCTTCACATTTGTGTTGAAAATTTTAACTTTTATATTGACTGACAGATGGTTTGAGTTCCAGATGTTTTTCAGTTGTAGAAATGCTGCCCTTGCATAGAACATGTGGTAGATACAAAATATAGTGCTTTTCTAGGTTTCATTATGTGAATGAATTCTAATAGAGTAATGTGTTATTCTTCCAGATGATATACAATGTAAAGGATGTGAATAAGCTGGATAATTTCTAATTAATAAAATGCATTATATAGTTACTTACTAGATATTAAATGTCTGTTCGTATTCATACTACTATCCTAGTTCCAACCACATACTTTATTAACAACTTTTAATACTCTACACAAGGTTATCATCAGAACTAAACACAAGCAAAACTCTCTATAACGTAAATAGTTTAACTATATCCTATAAAATAATCAATTACTTATAGAAAACACTAGTGGTATGATTAATTTGACAACTATTGTATACAATAATGCGTTAATTATCTATTCAATTCTAATATACTACTTTCAATTGTGCTCCCCTCCCCCCCCCTTATACAATAACACTATGAATTGATGTGACAATCATTTTATGCTTTACCTCAATACATTCAACTATCATACTTGTATATTGGCATTTATTGGTTTACAATTAATTCAATCTGTTACATAGTGATAAATATTCTACATTTGTATAGTAACTAAATAAATTAATTTATAGGTGATAAATTTAAAAAAAAAAAACAAATACCCTACAAAGTAATAAATTCACTTCCTTAGAATTGATCAACAAAAAAGAAAACATAAACACACACACATACACACTTGTACACGCACACACACACACACACACCAAATAACAAGTAGACGAAAATCACTGACTAACTAAAATGTCATTGTGACAGAGAAAAAAAACAAAGAATAAAAAATGGGCAAAATGTATAAAAGTACTTAACTCATTTAGAAAGTAAGTAGAAAAAGAAAAGAAGAAAACAAAGAGAAACACATTAAATAAAAATAGCAACAACAGCAACAACAACAACAACAATAATACTAATCATTGTACTATTTACATTTAAAAATAAATTTATCGGTTATACAAAAGACATCAGTCGGTTATATGACTAAGTAAAACTGTAGAATTCAATCATTCAGTAAATGTAAAGATAAACTTACAATGGAATTCTTTATAAATTTAATAATAATAATAATAATAATAGTATGATTGTTTTACTATTATAAATGCATTGATTTATATCATTTAAATGATACCAAATTGTTTGTATAGATAATATATTTTATTAGTAGTTTAAGTAGTCTAAATAGTAGTAATAGAAAAATAAGGTGGAGGGCGGGGGGCGGGGGCGGGAGAGGAATCTTCGGTGATACTTTTTTTAAATATCATTTTATTTTAATGAAACATTCTATGCTGTAGTTTATGTTATTATAAGATATAGTATTCTCTTTGTCTGTATTAAGTTTGATATTGTTTCACATCAGAGTTATTATTTTATGATTTAATTCAATTGATCTGAATCAGACAACCATTGATCACCTGGAAGCACTGGACAGCTGTTTCGTCCTAGTATGGGACTCCTCAGCAGTGCGCATCCACGACCTCGTCGGGGATTGAACCCAGGACCTTCTTGCTCCGCGCGCGAACGCTTTACCATTGGACCACTGTTTCGGCTCCCAACGGTTGATATTTCCAATTCAGCCAATTCGTGATTTGTTTAAAGTGATAAGCCAATTTGTTGCCAATATGTATGTATAAGCCTATGATGGATGAAATGTGTTAGCTTTATGCCTTATAACTGTGTAGTTTAATGTCGAGATGACATAGACATTTAATTTTTATTCTTTCAATATTAATGTACACTGATCGTTTATCATGTTTCCTTTTGAAGATGAACAAATAAAGTGTAAACAAGTGTAATGAATGTAGTAACTGTATGTTAAATATAACTTGTGAATTTTTGACTGATAAGTTATTCGTGCTCATCTCTTCCACCCCCCTTCCAATTCGTCCAAGAGCGACGAAAGGTAAGTATAATAAATGAACAACTAAAGAGTATCATATAACTTAAATTTTTAGGAAAACGCAATCAATGAATGTTATTTAACACAAAATGTTCTCCTACAGCTACTTACTTTTCACATCCAGTTGTTTCATTTCGGAATGTGAATGCAGTATTTAGTCACTTATAACTTTAAAACCTAATTGTCAGTTATGCTGTATAGATTGTACAGCGTTTAGATTGTGTCTAATAGTAATAAAAATCATCATCAAACTGTTTATTTCCAGATATGGTTTGCTATTGTTCATGTCTTAAATCAATCAGCTGTAGATTGTAATTCGCTGTAGGGTGGGGACCAGGAAGTATCGTTGACGTTCATACGATTAAATTACAGATCATTACACACATCTACACTAAACACATGAGTAAATCAATCAACGAAATTCATCCGACGAAACTTCACCATTTCTTCATATTCATCTACATTTCAAAGAATACAATGTAGGAGGAAATGTTGTTGGTTCGAATCAGTGACTGCTACATAATTATTGAATCATTACAAATGATAGATTGAATGAATTCGAAATGGAGTGATGTCTTCCTGTTTTCTAAATAACTGGGATTTCAAATGTTATGTTTTGTAATGTATGTGAATGTATGAATTGTGAGTGATGTAATCAGCAGTAGTGTGGAATAATACTGGTGATTGTTTGACAATTTAATGGGAGATTGTGGAGTGCTGAATTAATTTGATTCGATTTTTACTTTTGAATACTTTATTAATTATTCTGTAGTTGGGTATTATCTAGCATCACTTAATGTGTGTAAGTTATAAATGAGTGAATTGTATTAGTATGGGAGCTTATCAGTTCAGCTCGTTTACTCTTGCTTTGGAGGTCCTCATCTTTTGTTTGCTGAATACAAATGTACTGTATTGTATACAGCAGAATGTTACGTATTATATATATATATATATTTGTGTTTATAATCGTGGACTAGAATGTGCTGAAGTTGAAGTCATTATTACGTAGGCCATGAAACATATGTACATTAGTTCAACATACGACACTACATCACCATAGAAAGGTCAATCCCACAGTAGTTGAAGTACCAATGTACATATATGCTTACTCTTAATTAGCGCATAACTGACTAACTGACTGAAAAGTAGGAGTATTTATTATTGATGTACATCTAAAATATTTACCATACATTGAAATGAATAAGTTAACATATACAGAAGAGTGTAAAATATTTGTAAAGGTAAGAAACTAAGTAATGACTAAGAGTGAATACATCTGGATGAATTTAACTTAATCACACTTAGTTTCTCCTACATCTTTAAGTATTGATTACTACAGATGTATGGGGCATTAACAAATTTATGTAAAGCCGTAAACATAGTTCAGGTTTACATTAAGTAATTCTATGGAATCATATAATATCCTGTTATGGCAGACCCTATGTATCTTTCAATTTATTTTCAACGTCCTGTATTAAAGCAAGTGGTAGTTGCGTATACGTAATATACATTCTAACTATATCAGCACCTGGAAATCTAAAAAAATTATAAACATAATTTATAAGGATTATATCATTCTAATGTAAAACATTACGAGTTACGGATAGTTACAAAGTTTGTTCATTGAATACATTCAAGGTTCTAGAATTAATATTAATTAAAATAAAGTGTCTTATGCATCATAAACTTATACATGAATAAAATACATTGATTACTGTGTAAATATTAGTCCGCCTTCAAAGTGTTTCTCTTTAGATTAACTGATTAATGTGCAGTGATTAATTCAATAATCAAGTCCTTTTACAGTGCTGATCAAATTCTATTGATCGTGTAGAATCGTCTACATACATAACATTCTTCAAAATTAAATTAATCTTTGTATGTGTAATAAATCTTCACAAAGATTATTTCGGATACATATTTTAGTAACATTCGGTTGAAACATATTAATGATACAATTGTAACCTTCACGTTTTTGCCTACTGGGTTGTATGTACACCTTATCCTTGCAGTGGTCAGTTAAATATATGCGTCTGTCACATCATTTGTTCTCATTCAAATTATTGGTGTTGAAGTAGGAGTTAATTGCTATTTCTCGTTATAGTTAGTACTATAGAGTTAAGTTGGTTTATTATTGCAGTTGGAAATCCATCTACTATAGTTATATCTTACATAGTCTTACTATATCCCAGATACCATGTATACAGTTTATAAAATATGGTGTAGATTTTACAATTCTTCTTCTTCATTCCAGTAGCTCAATTGCAATTAACTTTTAATCTACACAATTATATTTCTATTAACTGTTAATACATGTATTTTTATACCTACATTTAACTGTTTACACATTCGTATTATTGAAGATCTTTAAGTACTCACTACATTTTATTGGTGAGCCATGATTTTCTTACTTATTAGTTGATCTATATTCCATTTAATATGCCTATATGTATGTACGAACGCATATTATTGTCACTGAGTGAATTCAGATTTTACCTTTTACATAATACTGCTGGTTTTCTTTTTTTGTTGTTGAATTGTTTTTGAGCATTCCTTCCACTCCACTCTATAAGTACCTTATAGATTATTGGTATTATTAGTACTTGACATTTATGCTTATCGATAAATCGTTTTTTTTTAATTATTGATACTCTATTTTGGCTCGATATTATTCCGGAATAATTTTCATTGTACAACTTATCCCAGAGAACTATGATATATTACTTCAACTACCATTGGAAGCTAAACTTTCACCATTGGCATCACCCATTGTTTTCATCATCACAGATTAGTGACTACTTGAGATATGGACACAATAGATAGATTTCCAACAACAATGATGAACCAAATTAACTCTATAGTACTAACTATAACGAGAAATAGCAATTAACTCCTACTTCAACACCAATAATTTGAATGAGAACAAATGATGTGACAGACGCATATATTTAACTGACCACTGCAAGGATAAGGTGTACATACAACCCAGTAGGCAAAAACGTGAAGGTTACAATTGTATCATTAATATATTTCAACCGAATGTTACTAAAATATGTATCCGAAATAATCTTTGTGAAGATTTATTACATATACAAAGATTAGTTTAATTTTCAAGAATTTTATGTACCTAGTCATTTCTGCAATCGGGTTGCATTGTGCTAACTAGACTGTGACTCCATATCACTGGTAAAAATACCCACAAAGATTATACGTACGGCTTTCTTTAGTGAATTAATTATAATAAAAATTAATTTCATAGTTTCATGTCTGTTACTTTCAAATCACCTTCCCTATATCTAAATGTTGTAATTTCCATGAAAATTATAAATCGATGAATAATCCTGTAGATACTTTCAACAGTAATTTTTTTGAAATCTGACAGATACATCAAACTAATAGTACTGCTTAGTGATGAAATTGTATTCCTTTACAACAAGTGGATCATTAGTAACTAATTTTCTAGTTTAAACTTCTATTAGATGTTCTCATCAATCATGTTGTTATGAGAAATACTGAAACATTTAAGATTTAACCAAACAACTTAATTAAAGCGATTCCTCGCAGTCTTTTGACTTGAGGTCTAATCAGAGGAACAAATGTTCATCCTAACGAAAACTCTCAAGTTCAATTTCAAGAATCTGTTATCAGGTAGTGGTTTATCGCCAAATAGGTTCATAGCTTATTGTACTATTAGTAAAACTTATTTATCCCCCTCACCCATCAGGCATTAAGTCATTTAATGGAAGTCATTGATGAAAATGGGAATTCTACCATTGGATTCCGACCCACTGGTGAAGATGGTTAGGCGTTCGAGTCAACCTGAAGCCCCTGGTGCGGATTCTAGGGTCCGCACTGCTAAGGAGTTCCACACTAGAACGAAACCAGTGCTGCCTGGTTTTCAGTGGTACCCTGCCAATATCAATCTGTGATATATTCAATCAAAGAAAATCAAAATGTTACATGATACACAGCAACCTTCAAAACTACTAACAATGCTATATAAGTAGTAAAAGTGTGGACAATAAAAACAAAAGTTATTTTTATATTTTCATTTAATTGATCATTTTAAAACGTTTTCATTAAGAACGACATATATTTTCATTATACTTGAAAGATATATTTCTCTTAGGGGAATTACATCAACCTGTTGGTTTACACTACTTAGCCACTAACAACTAATTTGACTCGGATCAACAGTCAATGACATCTTTGACAAGTGCTTCGTTTTTCTACCCATGTCTATGCAAGCATTTCGTAACGCAAAAAATGGCGATCGGATACATACTGAGTACATATTAAAAAACAAGTCGATGAAAACGGATAACCTTGCCAAACATTTTTCATTTTTGGCTAGTACATAACTTCCAACAATGAATATCATAAACGTCAGTATGAGATAGGTTTTAAACCAGATACTCGTGAAAACTGACACCCATGACACTTGTCTAAAATATCGTCTGGCTACTCTTTCATCAAATTCTATGACCTTTCATTAGTGCCCATTCATAACTTCATCAGGTTCCTAACCTAAGCCATTAAGGTTTTGCAACTAGTGCTTAACTTACAGACCATTGAGTTGACATCCAACGTTCACTGAATTGAACGTGTCGTGATTTTGGGTTCAATCCAAAGTGAGCACTTGAAGTATAATACGGTCACAGAACATCAACAAAGTAGTAATGAAAATTGTAGCATCAAAAATACGATGACATACGATGATATAAATGAAGTCTGAAAAACTGATATAATGATGTGAAAAAAAAATCAAACACTAAAAGTTACAAAACCACTGGTATAATGAAATAAAAGTTACGTTACTGAGGAGTAAAGATAAACTGATAACTGTTAACTTTAAGAGGCACAAATCAAATTTCATATGCTTGATTACAGATTACTTGCATTTATGTGAAATCTCATGATATCTACCTGGTACCCTGTGTCGATGAAATACTGCTAGAATGCATCCCCGAAAATTGTCATTCTTTATAAACGAAGAGTCTTAAAAAAAGTGTTTGTTGAGTTTAAGGTGGGCACTTCCTAGTTTTCTATTAGTGTAATTATCTTGACAGATTTAAGTAGACTTATGCAAGCAGTTGATAGTTACATGAGAAGAGTACCTAACAGTCTTAAATTGTTGAAGAAAACATTCACATCATATTCGTTTTATCTCCAGCTTGTGTTCTTGTTAATGTTGCGTTCAATCTACTCTTTATTGTTAATACCATATTGTCCACACCTAAATCAAGATGAATAAAAAGTGGTTTTTCGCTATCCATAGATCCTTTAAATTTATAGTTTTCATATTTTTTGGTGATTTCTCAACGAATTTTATTCGTTTGCATAATTTTTCTATCTTACAAAATAGTTCATTCTCGAAAGTCTGGTAAAATTTAGGCATATTCCATTGAAGACATTTTTTCTATAAATGAAGAATTGAATTGAACCATCTTTTTATTTATTCAAAGTAATATCAAGAATGTGAGACTTATTATCTTTATTCAAGTTTCATTTTAAATTAGATGGTTTATATAATCATTATCGACAATTTCTACTAAGAGATTTGCATACAATTGATTTAAACATAAGACAAACTTTTGATTTGATTGTGATGTCTGAACTATATGATTTAATTGCAAAGCTTTCATTGTCATTCTGTACGATTTTTACCAGTGCGAACTCCAGCTAAGAGATCGTAATCAAACGAAAACCATCTCTCAGAGCTACAAATCTTCTCCACCATCATCGGACACAATTATCACCAATACATTTAGAATAGTATGCCACCTGTATATAGTGTGTTTCCATGAATAACAATAGATTGTTGATTACTACACCATAAGTTTGACAGTACACTGTGATGTACAACTGAAATTAAATATCTTATGTGTGCAAAAGTAAAAAAAAACTTTTAGAAAACTCTGTTTAGATTTCAATTTTACGTTATTATAGAATACATACAGCTGATGAGAACTAAACGAAACAAAATGAATTTCTCATGTTATTCGGCATAATTAGTTGTTTATATTTGCTTTCATTGAAGTAGGCAAAATATATGTAACCAACTCATTCTTAAAAAATTTCATACACTTTGTTCCCCTTTATTAATTTCAAGAGAGCAAGAACAAATAATTATGCAGAATAAAATGACGATTCATTTCATTTCGTTGGTTTCTCATCAGCTCATTCTTGTTTATTATTAATTAGCAATATAAAACTATAAGATAAATTATGATTTAATTATTTCGTATAATCAGATAAGTGATATTAATAAATTAAACTGAAGAAAACACAGTAGCCTAGTGGCGAACGCGGTGGCGTTCGACACGAAGCGGACTGAGTTTGAATCCCAGTGTCAACATCAACATTGGGATGCAGGTACATCCAGCCGATGAGTCCCAAATAGGACGAAACGCGCGTCCTGGATTCCACTTGCCAGTCACAATCAAACTTATATAATACTTGTGAAAAATTCGCTATATCGAGGCAATCCGCTCAGGATGCACATATGGCAACAGAGACTGATCAGCTTCATTCCATTACAAATCAACGGGAAAATACAAGCTTTTCCTATTTATAAAACAAGTTATTATTGTCATAGTTTATGTGCCACCATTATACATAATAACCTTCTTTCTTTATTATATATATTCCATAGATTTTTCAAGACATTTTCCGTTAATGTTATGTTTTGAGTGTTACAATGATAAATAAGCAGTTTTAAATCATTAGAATATCGCCTAGTAACCTCCAGTACCTTTGAAGAAGCTGCTGACATTCCATTTAATCACTGATGGATAGGATTTTTCAGAATGTGGGCACGTTCTAGTTGAGTAATGGCTAAAACTTCATAGTCTGGATTAGATAAATTATAATGATGACTTTATTGCTTTAGAAAACTATAACTATACGAATATTTGATACATAACTTACTCTCTTACTGGAATAAAGATTGCTGTTTACTTATTTTTTGCCTTTTGAATTGTGAATAGGAGGTTTCAAGGTATTCGAGTACAGAAGTTGTTTGCGGTTAGTCAAGCTATCATAATATCATAATATCATTATATCTACTTAAAGCAACTATTGTTAAAACAGTTTGAAAGAAAAAAGAGAATATGTATATATGTATTAATCCAGTGAATAGAAATAGAAATTTCTTGTGTTTTACGACTTAGTGTAAGCTGCTTCTTTAGAGAATAACAAAATACGGCATTAACTTGATATTAAAGTAAGCTTGTATCTTCCCGTTGATTTGTAATGAACTGAAACTAGTCAGCCTATGTAGGGATGCAGTAACATCCAGCAGATTAGTCCCAAATTGGACGAAATGCTCATCCTGGATTCCTGTTGCCAGTCACAATCCAACTTAAATATTGCATCGACTTGAGCTTAAATAATACAGTCAAGTAAATCAAAGTTGAACTATTTAGCACAATAGAAGCACAAGTCTGAACGTGTTGAAGTCTTGTCATTACAGGTCAAGATGTTTCACAGTAAAACATATTTGTGTTTACTTGTAAATTATTAGTGAGTATGAAAATGTAGTGGGTGAAGTAATGAGAATTTCGAGATAATGTGTGTGTTTAAACATGTAAAAAATATGACCCATGTAATTGTCATTGTTTGGATAGAAAGCTCAAGTCGGAAAATTAATAAGGTCTTACTTCTTATTGAGTGTAGTGGGGTTTTGTAAAATGCACAGTTTAGACATATCGGGAGCAAAACAATTATCATTAATGACAACGGATGTTTGTGAAGCAGAGGTTTAGGTGTTCACCGTGAAACCTGAATGGTTTAAATTCGATTCCCTGACGGGGTTGAGGGTGCACACTTCTGAGGAATCGAAAACTAGAACAAAACAGCTGTCCATTTCCTTCTGCTTTTCAGTGATATCCAGCTAACATCACTCTGTGACTAGTACAAATCAAATATTCGTTGCAAGACTAACAACAAAGACAGGACTGATTATGACCACACAAAATTTCATCTACAGACTAGGCTTTACCGATAGCGCTACTTTTTACATCGATGAATCTTTGCGAAAAATTTCAACTCGAACAAATAGCATCTGAGTTACAGCACCTTACAGCCCAGTAGATTATGAGAAAATACAGATAAAATCAGTAATAGTAGTATAGGCTATTTACAGCAATCATCAAATCAATATTGAAATTCTCAAAATAATTTTAAAAAGCCTCAGCAACTACAATTAAGGTAAGAAGCTAAGGCTTTCCACATACTACTTAACCTAAGTGAGCTTAATGGAAAAGAAAGTCTTATGATTCATCCAAATTAAACTAATTTTTTAAACAATCGAATATGTAAGCTATTCCTTCTATCTCATACTGGGAACATATTCACAACCTAACTCTGCACTTCCACATTACTAATATTCATCACTTTGCTTCACTCAAATTGTGTCAATATGAATGTGCATACATTGATCGCACATTTAACATACAATTTACTCAATCAAGCCGGTCTCTGCAGTTAGTTGTGCCATTAATCGATTTTTTTTTCTTTTATATTATTTAGACTCATGTTGATTTGGTTGTTTGCATTCATCAAAGAATGATCTCGGTTGAGCATTAATGAAAACTATGAAGTACTGAACAGCCGTTTCTTGCTAGTGTCGGATTCCTCAGATGGTTGTACTCTCGATTCCTTAGAGAATCGAGCCAAAGGCCTTTAGATTTTGGGACGAACGTTAAACCTTCGGTACTACTAGGCTGCTTATTCTTACTGATAGAATTCACACTTACGTCCATTCGACACGAAATGGATTGAGTTCGAATCCCACTGTGAACATCAACATTAGGATGTGAGTGGATCCAGCCGATGAGTCCCAAATAGGATGAAACGCGTGTCCTAGATTCCATTTGCCAGTAACAATCCAACTTCAAGTCGTCATATTCCAAACGGTTTATTACTTACATTATTAAAATGATGCAATTTGAAAATATTCTCAAATTCTATTGAAAGATTTAGAAACTATAATCTTTTGTGTATAATGAACACACACAAACTATCAAATGCATTCAGATTAATTTTAACATCATTCAGTGATGTACTACTTACAATTACTATAAAGATTTGAATATGAAATCTTCTTGGTTTAAGGATAAGCAATAACTCTATAGTTTATGTACATAAACCTTAACAAATATTCATGATATTCAATGATTTTCCTTTGTACTTTATTAATTAGAATTAATGAATACTGTAATATATCATTGTGTCTTTCACTAACTTCGTTTTACGTAACATTTTGTTTGTTAAACAAACTTATAACCTAATTTTTATGTTTAGGAAAAACCTAGTGGATTTATGGCGGTTTCGTAGAGATAAGTAGTATGCCTAGTTGTTTTTATTCGTCGTAGATTGATATCAATATTAGTGGAAAACATGGATCACCACATGACTGTTTCATTCTAGTATGGTACTTCTTCCCCCCCAACAGGATATCTCTTCGGTTCCTTCAGGTAATTGAATGGAAAAACTTCAGGCTTCGTGGCGAAAGCCTAACAATCAGCAACACTAAGCCGGAGTCTAATGGTAGAATTCTGTATTTAATCATAACACAATTACACTATGGATCAAACTCAGAACCTTCTAGCATCGCAATAAACTGTTTACCACTAGATCACTGGGCCGGCTTCCAACTGTGGTATTAGATTAAAATTCAACAATCTCCACAACACTTAATTGTAATAATTATCAGCTCAATGGTAACTAGCTTCTCGAAGTAGTTCCTATAGTACTAGCGAAAAGATGCGATCAGTGGACTTCACCCATGTCTGTTGTGTGATAGTTATCCAACTACGGCGCAAATATATCTCGAGTCGACTGATTTACAAATATCAACCACTGGGAGCCAGCTTAGTGATTTAACGATAAGCTTTCACTGCGGAGCCATTTGTGTAAGTTTAATAATGATATAAATAATAACAGAAAGAATTATAACAAGGTGTAATTAACTGTTTGGTTTGAAGATTGCTTAATATATGAAATGATACGAATTAATTAAGAATTAGAGTAGGTTGATTGATGTTCACATCTTTTGTGTAACTATGACAATTAATAATAATGGCATGGATATATGTGTGTAATAAGAACAACGAAAATAATATTTAGATAAGATAAACTAAGGTTATTGAATTACACAGAATAGAAGGCTATATATACATTACAGCGTATAATTAGGAAGGAAATTAACTGATTGGATCCTGGGTTGACGAGATCAGATGAAGAGGTTGGATGTATTTATTCCGTGTACAAAGTTCTACTCTGTTGATCCATGTGACTATTGCATCTGCCATTTGAATGACCTTGGGTCTAACTGGTGTTGACAGATAACTGCTTTCACTGAAGATCATAATAAATGATTGAATGATACTCGCTGAATAACGAGAGGGGCTAATCTCAGAGTGATAATGCTTTTGACAACATCTATGTTTAACCAGACTGGAAGATGAACTTTATAAACAATCCAAGCTTTATTTGATTGAATATATCACAGATTGATGTTGGCAAGGTAGTGCGCACTACAGACCCCGAACCAGGGGATTCAGGTTGACGGTGAACGCCTAACCATCTCCACCACTGGGTCGGAATCCAATGATAGAATTCCCACTTCCATCAATCCAAGATTCATATACAGTAATTCTTTACATAATGATGTATTTATTTGTTTTATAATTATCAATTTTGAACTCATAATTGTTGAACATAATAAGAATTTATAGAGAAAAATATTCTTAGTTCACAACTCTAGTATGAAGTCGTAACTGGAGTTCAGACTTATTGAAAGTGAGATAGTTATCATCAATGACAATGAATGATCGTCACAAATCGATGGAAATGAGACTTTTACCATTCAATACCGGACCAGTAGTGCAGACAGTTAGGCGTTCGCTAATATGAACACCCTAAGGAGAAGTCTAATGTGTTCACTGTTGATGTATTCCATACTACAAAAAACCAGCTGTCCAGTACTGCCTGATTTTCACATGTATCCTACCAACATCAATTTGTGACAAATACAGTCAGTTAAAATTAAAGCTTTAATTATTTAACATGTTATTAAGTGATTATTGAATCAATAATAATAGTTGGATTACTTGACAACATAATAGCTAATCAAAAACTATAAACATTACTCTCTCTCTCTCTCTCTCAATTGTATTAATAACATTATTAATAATCAATAAATCAATGTATCTACCTTCAAGATTACGTAACATTATTCTTGCATTATCAATTGTTGACCAACTTATATTTATAGCATATAATACACGTTGTAATAAATTGTTAATTTCATTAAATTTTATTTCAATTTGTTTAGCTTGATTCTGTTGAATTTTCAATGTATTCATTAATTGATTATTAATTTCATTTAATTGATTCATTTGATTATGTAATACATTTTCAATATTCATTAAACGTTCTTTTAATTGTTTAGACTGAATTGACAACAATATGATATAGAAATAATAATTAAGAAAAAAAGAAAAGAAAATAGAGAAAAAAAAGGTGAACAATCAAAGGTTAGTTGAGTTAACTATGAGAAAATAAGAAAAAAAGGAAATTGCATGTTAGATTATAATGATTTCGTCGTCATCCTAAACAACTTCATTAGCGTAAACTTCTCAAAGAAGTCAGTCAGCTTAGAGAACACAATTAGGCCAACAACAAAAAATTAAGTAAAATTTCAAGGTGGTCAAGTGGTAATCAAAATGAAAACTTTAGACTTGAGTATCTTACTTAAAATTCTAAAGGACATTGATTCAGACCAATTAGATTGTGTTAGTTACATTTCAGTTTGATTGATAGATAGTAAATAATCAATGTATGTGTCTTATTCTTACAGTAGGTCAGTTATAATACAAATAACTCTGCAGAAATTATTCCCAATGTGAGGTCTAGTTAATGCTAGTCCTAAGTAATACCTATTCCTTCACTAATCCAAGTTCGTTCTACTGACGAGTACTAAATAATATGCCGATTAAGTGGAGCATGTTATTTTTTCAATCACTTAATACCAATAGTGAGTCACTTAGACCACTGATTATATTCGAACTTAATCAATAAAATTCAGTCAGCAATAAGGATTAGACAAGTATGATACAAGTCAATACTTACTGATTTACCACTATAAATATAGTTTATTTTACTTTGTAATATGCTAAAAGGTATATATATATATATATATATATATATACCCAGTCAGTTTTGTAATAAACTGATATGGAAAAAATTCTTCGTTTCCTGTTTTTGGGAGGGCAGGACATTCTGCTGAGAACCCTGTTCCTAGGTTAGTAAGATTTGATTGCAATCTTTAATGGAACTTATGCCCCTCATTGGGTTTGAATCCGCCCCTTACCAGTTTAGCAGTCTACAACCATTACCACCTGAAGATTTGCGCCTTGATTGACTCCCTGCAGTACTGTAATGCATACATTCCTAAATGAGTTCTCTTAAAGATTACAGGTACGCCATGCTGAAAAATGTCAAATCGTAAGAAATCTAGTTCCAGAGTTTTCTACCGACCACCTCCAAATAACGTTCAGTCTTTACACAGTGCAAATTATTTTGAGTTACTTAGACTAGTAGTCATATTATTATAAAGAACTATAATGAACGTCAACTTAGTCAATGCACAGTGGTCAACTAATGTGTATTGGTATAGTGCTCTAATGAAATTATCGTGAGAGACAAATGGTAATTTTACTGATATACATGTTGTCAGGGTGCCATTGAAAACCAGGTAGCACTGGACAGATGTTTCGTTCTACTGTGGAATTATACGTGCCATCATCAGTACGTGATATATTCAATCATCTAAACTTAATGCCAATCTTTACAAACGATTACAACTCATTTTCAACAATTAGCTCACTATTGACTAACTTCAGGATGTTCCTGAAGATCCAGTGGGAAGTCGTGACTGGCGGAGTTCAGATTAGTTGGGGCTGAGAGAGTTATAATCAGTGACAACGGATGATTATCGCGCCAGATATCACAAATTGGTGGGATTAGTAATCCTAAATTGTTAAGCTTATTTTAAGAATAGACTAGATATCTTATTCATTCACTTCAACCAATCACTGTAAAAGCAATTAAGATTATTCTCTATTGAAATACCGCTGGAACTATTAAATAGTTAATCCGATGTAATCGTTTGTATTATCCTGAATGGATTGTCCCGGTAACCTTAAAAAACATTTTCATACCTGTTGAATAATTTCGTTACTACCCGAACTCAGTCTTATAATGGATATAGCAAAGGGTAATGGGTTCGCTTCTTATGATGAAAACCCTTATACGGATAAAAAGTCACAAGTAGAACGAAATGAACGCTTCTTGGATTTCAGTGTCAACTAAATTTCAACTTTATTATAAAGGCACAGTTATATCGGGGCATATAATTGAAAATCACAATCTATCGAGTCTACTCTTCGTGGTACCGGATTCCTTACGATTAAGTAACTATAATATTTATATTGCTTAAATTCTAACATTTTCGAAGACTCATTAACGACTGCTCTGTACGTTTCCTATCAAGAGTAAGTGCAATCTTATTCCAATCTCATTATCTCAATTTCTGTAAAAAAACTTCCGTAATTCAGTCTTAATGATATTTTGTATTTCCTGTTACTAATTAGTCTAGGTCTCTGATATATATGAAAGCCATTGTTTTTAATCAATAAATGTCTTAGACTTAACTAGTATTCTTTAGTGTTTGTTCCATAATTCACGGGAAGGATTTGGTCATTCAGACATTGTGTACGCTATTCATCATTCCAAAGTTTATCAGATCATAGTTATAACATAAATCTAATTAGTATTATTTTTATTTAAAATATTAAAATGTTATCATTTACCGTTTGTTTAGCATCATTCCATGTAACAGCTACATTGTCTAATTGTCGTAATTGTATCATAATATCCGGTAGACGATCAATGTTTGCATTAGTTAAATAAATTTGATCACGTAATTTTTGCATTAAATCTTTTAATGCTTCAATACGATTACTTAATATGAAACTGTTTTGTTCAATTTCATCAGATCTGTAAACATGATACATACATGAGTAAAAGAATAAAGGGAAGTAGATAAGAAAGAACCATTGATTGATTGAATACAATAAACAAGTCTCAACAATAACAATTATGTTAATTCAATTTTGATATCACGAATTGATCTGAATCAGACAACCATTGATCACCTGGAAGCACTGGACAGCTGTTTCGTCCTAGTATGGGACTCCTCAGCAGTGCGCATCCACGACCCCCACTGAGCTCACTAGTGACTAGCTCCTTGAGATAATTCCTGGAGTTCTAGTGTGAAGACGTGACCAGTAAAGTTCAACCGTGTCAGGTGTGAGGCAGTAACTCACCAATGGCATAGAGGAGGTCGCGCAATGTATCACGAATCGGCTGAATTGGAAATGTCAACCGTTGGGAGCCGACTCAGTGGTCTAATGGTAAAGCGTTCGCCGCGGAGTCAGAAGGTCCTGGGTTCGATCCCCGGCGGGGTCGTGGATGCGCACTGCTGAGGAGTCCCATACTAGGACAAAACAGCTGTCCAGTGCTTCCAGGTGATCAATGGTTGTCTGATTCAGATCAATTCGTGCTATCAAAATTGAATTAAACAGTTAACTATCTCTACAGACTCCCCTAATTGTAATTATGTTAATCAAAAAAATAGACATTGATAGAGATCCTATGAAGAAAGTCTTCATATCAACATCATTATTCACTTACTAGAATTGTACACCTGTATTTAGAATTAATTTAGCAGAGAGAGGTATTACATCATAGTACAATATAACTAGAAATTGTAATAGGATTTTGTAGTGATTAATGAATTTGAATTTGAAATCACTAATCGGTTTGAATTAGATAACAGTGTAAACTAGGTAACGTTATATGTCTGCTTCGTCTTGTATAGGATTTCTAAACAGTGCTAATGCATGGCTTTAGCAGGGAATCAACCTTAGGACTTTCAAGCTTTTTAGCCATCGGTTAACCGTTAGACTACTGGGGTGGCTTCAGTCGTGTAAATTAATCGCGAAATAACTCACTTAGAAATACCGACTGTTAGACACTGTTTGGCTCAATAGTTTAACTTTTAAGCGTTTACAAGGGAGCCTGAAAGTCATGGGGTCGATTACCTTTTGGAGTAGTAGATATGCACTCCTGAAGTGTCTTATATTAGGACGATGTAACTGTCCGCTTCTTCCTGGTTTATGCTGGCTGTCTGACGCTGTCTAAAATTTAAGTGATCCTTGAAGATCGTCGTTGGTTCTTGGTTTAGTCCCTGGTTAGAACGTAAATACTCGATCCTGAGGAGTCCCATACTAGGACAAAACAGCTGTCCAGTGCTTCCAGGTGATCAATGGTTGTCTGATTCAGATCAATTCGTGCTATCAAAATTGAATTAAACAGTTAACTATCTCTACAGACTCCCCTAATTGTAATTATGTTAATCAAAAAAATAGACATTGATAGAGATCCTATGAAGAAAGTCTTCATATCAACATCATTATTCACTTACTAGAATTGTACACCTGTATTTAGAATTAATTTAGCAGAGAGAGGTATTACATCATAGTACAATATAACTAGAAATTGTAATAGGATTTTGTAGTGATTAATGAATTTGAATTTGAAATCACTAATCGGTTTGAATTAGATAACAGTGTAAACTAGGTAACGTTATATGTCTGCTTCGTCTTGTATAGGATTTCTAAACAGTGCTAATGCATGGCTTTAGCAGGGAATCAACCTTAGGACTTTCAAGCTTTTTAGCCATCGGTTAACCGTTAGACTACTGGGGTGGCTTCAGTCGTGTAAATTAATCGCGAAATAACTCACTTAGAAATACCGACTGTTAGACACTGTTTGGCTCAATAGTTTAACTTTTAAGCGTTTACAAGGGAGCCTGAAAGTCATGGGGTCGATTACCTTTTGGAGTAGTAGATATGCACTCCTGAAGTGTCTTATATTAGGACGATGTAACTGTCCGCTTCTTCCTGGTTTATGCTGGCTGTCTGACGCTGTCTAAAATTTAAGTGATCCTTGAAGATCGTCGTTGGTTCTTGGTTTAGTCCCTGGTTAGAACGTAAATACTCGATCCTGAGGAGTCCCATATTTGGAGGAAACATCTACCCAATACTTCTTGGTTTCCAGTGGTTATCCAACTCAGGTTAGCCTAGTAGTGAACGTGATGACGTTTGGTACAGAACAAAGCGAGTTCGAGTACCGGTGTGAACATCAACATTTAAGTGCAGATACACCCGGCTGACATGTCTCAAATAGGAAAAAGCATGCGTCCTAGATTCTGCTTATCAGACAATTCAACTCAAACAATATTTTGTAAATGTTTTAAAAAATACTTTCAAATAATAATTAGAAGTCTTTGAAAGCATTTGTAAATGTTTGAGATTGGTTGAAGTCAATTATCTTCTGTTTCTCCAAAAGATAAATTATGAAGATTCACTTCAGATGTTAGTTCTTGAGTTTAGCAATAAATAGATAGGCGATAAGTTGTAATTGTAAATATGTAAGGATACACGGTTGACAGACAGAGTTAGTTCATTAAAACAAATATAAAACTGGAATGGGTAGTTTGAAGTCGTAATGCATACATAAAGGTTATTAATGCAATAAGTCCTTAATTCTAAGATAATTTGATTATATAATTAAATGAGCTTTGTAAAGATTGTTGAATTTTTAATTCTTGTCACCAAATGTCACAACGAACTAGCATCAAATAACTGTTTCATGTTAGCATGGTACTCTTCAAAGGCAGTACTCATCTATATCCTTACTTGCTGCTTATCCTTCAAGAAGATTGCTTAACTATAAGACTACACAACATAACATCTAAAAACTAGCACTTTCAAGTTCTATCTTAGATGGTACCATGAGTGAGCATTGGTAAAGAAGTCTACACTTAGTGGAAACAAATATCCAGTTCTTTTTGGTTTTCAGTGATTGTCTAACCCTGATCAATCAGCGATATTAAACTCACATTTATTGGAAATTATAATCTAACCACTCTTCTTTTCGACAATAATATTTTCGAATCTATACATTCATACCACTTAATACACCTTAAAACTTGATGGTTATATATTGAAATCCAAGTTAAGATCTAGATTACACACCATTAAATAGTTCAATATTGACATGAAACACTTATCCAATATTCTTTAGATTACAATAATATCATAATTAATATCAATTTCAAATGAATACAACATAACTACTGATTATCATCAAATAATCTTTTCAATTTATAATTTAATTCTATTTAAATTGAATTGTGTCTACTAAATAGAATTCCGAAAGTGTATTTCGTCCTATTTGCAACTCATCAGAATATTCATGTTAAACTACATTGTATTACTTCATCTATTGATATTAACTTATGATAATGTAAATTTTAACTAACTTTTTAATATTTTTCTGTAATGTATCTTTAGATACTTTAATGAATCCTTTAGATTCAGTTAATTTATTCATTGAATTAGCTAATAATTTAGTTATATTATTCATTTGTTTTTGTAATTGTTCACTTCTTTCATTTAATCTAGAAAAACAATGAAAAAAAGAAGAAAAGAATAGAATAGAGAAAATAAATGAAAGACAAAAACACTTAAGATGAAATTCAATTATTAGTATAATTAATTAATATATTTAAGTTATAAGTAATAATGTTTAAGTATATTGACAAGAAGACAGGGATATATTTAAAATTTCAGCTGGTTACTATGTATGTATGTTTGTATGTATAATCAGCATAGAACCTGGCACATGTGTTCATCGGTTCAAGTTGTCATACCACCATAGCACCGCAAGATTAATACCACCAGCATTAGTAGAAGTTACTTCAATAAGATAAAATAATAATAGTAACAAGGAGTGTGAACACATACAATATGGTTCAGGAAGCGTAGAAAGAAAGTTATGGAATAATTTAAAGTTCATGATTTAAGGGAGGACAATGAGTGAATGCAACTACGCCGTGGTGATCGATTCTGGGTCATGTCACTCAGTGTTTCTAGCCACTAGTTATAGCAATCGCGAGGACCCCATCCAGGTAGTCTGCAGCTACCGACACGACTCAAATCAGCAGTCAGTGACTTCATGGACTGATGTCATGTTTTAGTTTGGCCGCCTCTAACTCTCTTCCATCCTGTTCCTATATCAGCCAGCATTGCGCGTCGAGGAAGACGGTGGTTGGGCATACGCAACACATGTCCCAACCACCTTAATTGATGAAGATTCATAACCTCATAGACTGATTTACTACATTTGCCTAACACCCGTCGTCCAACTTCGTTATTACTTACTCGGTGATCTCAGCTAATACGAGCGATGTTTCGAAGAAATCGATAGTCAAAAATTAATAACCTTCATGTGTCGTCTGCCTTAATGGCCACGTCTCACTCCCATACAGTAAGACAGAGCGAACTGTTGCGCAGTACACTCTCCCTTTCGTTGAGAGACGAATATTTCGTCTACGCCATAGGTTACTACGTACTGAAAATAATATTCTTGTTAGGAACCTGTATTATAAACTAGACACAAAGATTGCTTATTTTGTGTACATAGGTCTACTTTGTGATTGCTAGTTCTCCTCTCCCCCCTCCAAGCTGGTTTGAAGAATACAAGATAATTGATTTATTGACATTCAAAACTAGACAACTCAGCGAACCAGTAAGGAAATAACATTCATACAAAACAGGGATAATAATGATTGAAAATTGGAGGGGTGCGGGGTAGGAGTCAAGGGACATATACCTAGTTAATTGGTTATATTTCCTGCAACGAGAATGATATGACAGTACTTCATTGGTCTAGTAGGAGGTTAGGGGAGTGAGATACATATCATACGCCCTTAAAAAATGATATATCAATCTAAAAACACTTCCGAAAGTTAGTTGTCAGTATTTAGTCATCAAGTTCAACAACTTGTCTTAACTGAAGTCAAAGAATATTTAGTCAAACTGTTATTTGAATAAAGATGAGAATATTGGTTAAAGGCGACATATTGGATATACGACCAAAATAGACTAGATTAATACTTGGGCGCGCACGTATAGTTGACAAACGTTTTTATTGTATAGAGAGGAAGAAGTGATTATACCTTGGCTACATAGTTTAGGATTGTTACATATAATCCTGGAATGTTAATGGTAGACAAACAAAGATAGCAATGTGTAAAACAAAAACGTTGGTTCGACTTCTAGATGTTATTAGTGCCGGTGTAGCAAATTTGTTAATACAGAGTCATATTTTCTTGATTCTAAGCTCACTATAAAGAAGATTATGTTGTTACCGATAAACTGACATTTGAGCCCTCTACTATCCAGTTCGATTGACTTAGTGGACGTTGATTGCTATGAAGTGGTCTAGCTAGTGTCGTGGCATATGAACAAATATATTGATAATTTTGCAAACACCATTTGGTGAAGTCGGTAAAATTGTTGAAATGGATGAATGTTTCGTGATAAAACATAAATAAAAAAGAGGAGGGGAAGAATGGGTAAGTACAATACTGATTAAATTGCGCTGTTACAGATTTTCGGCATATGGGATGGGATTACCTGTAAAGGTCTCATTCTGAAGGCAAATGATTAAGTGAAATGAACGCTAATACCAATAATACCAATAATTAAACTAATTCTGTCATGAAAGACAAAATATATGAATGACTGGTGGGGAACGTACAAACGTCTTTCATGCTGTTACAAATATCATGTATTAGTACACAAAAAAGTATTTTGTGAATCCAGCGACAAACATACATACCAATAACATCGAGACACTTAGGACAGTTTCTGCTCCCATACAATGGTTCCAGAAGTTAGAAGTTATTTAGATGTATGAATGAATTTTATTATTGTGAATTCTCTGATTTAAGAGCAGTAACAACAATTCCAATCTAAGATTTACTTATTAATTAAGTGAAATCTGTATTATATAAGTTGGATTGTGACTGGCAAGTGGAATCCAGGACGCACGTTTCGTCCTATTTGGGACTCATTGGCTGAATGTACCTGCATCCCAATGTTGATCCCAGTGTGAACATCAACATTGGGATGCAGGTACATCCAATCGATGAGTCCCAAATAGGACGAAACGCGTGTCCTGGATCCCACTTGCCAGTTACAATCCAACTTAGATAATACTTGTGAAAAATTCGCTATATCGAGGCAATCCGCTCAGGATGCACATATAGCAACAATGACTGACCAGCTTCAGTCTATAACAAATCAACGGGAATATACAAGTTTATCCTGAAATCTTTATATTCTATTTAACATATTTGTATCTCCCCCCCATTCCTGTAATAAACATGCAGTTTATAGATAAACTACTTAGTCTTATTAATGATATCAAGTGGTTACTAGGCTTAAACCATAATTGGCTCTTACATAAATCATGTACCGGTATTACAAGTATCTAGTTTTTTTCGTTCTTATACTGTACTCGATTTCATACTTGTATGTCTAGGGTGCTCATTAGTTAGAAAAGTTGTATGGAAGTAACATTTGTAAAAAGATTAGTATAAATTGTAGTTAATGACTATTACAGATTATCATCAGTTGGGTTACCAGTTAAAATCACTATCAACTGTCTAAAATTTTTCAATCTCAACATGAACGTTAGTTTAGTTTTGTGATAGATTAGAAGTTAATACATTCACAATAAAACACAATATTCAATTCATGAACTTCAGTTTATTATTATGTCACAAATGAATATGATATTTGTATACTGTTCATTTATCTTTTCTAGCATAAATAGCATAGTAAGATAGATTTAGAAAGTGTACATAGAAGTTTCACATTTTGAATTCTGGGAACTAATAGTAACATGGACTACACGACTAGATGTAAAACACTCTCTTTAGAACCATTGTGTCTTCGCCGACTACGACATAACTTAATATTCTTCCATAAAATAACCAACGAACTATCATTTTCGGCCTTTTCCTCCCCCCGTGGAACCAAAGGCGTAGATATAATCTCTAGAACTACGATGCAACATTACTTATCATTAGGTACCAAACAAAATATTGCTGTAAGTTCTTTAGAGTATTCTACAACAAACTCTGAAATAAACTACCACAAAATATTCGCACTACTAATTCTATTTTAAGATTCAAACGACTGATTAATCCATATCTAGAATCTAAAGATTTGTACCATATCTTCGACGGCTTGCCACTTAACCTTGAATCACTCAGCAATGGCTTATTAGGATTTTAAAACTGCATACATTATAATCATGATTGTTGTACTTAAAAAAAACGAAATAAAGCGAAGATTCCGGTCTAAAATTGAGTATTTTGCTACTACAAATTGAATGTTTTTTTTCTTTCTATTTCGTATATTCTTCAATATCCCCGTCTCCCCGATTTTGTGGGGTGATCTTTTAAGGAATTGGTCTCCTTTAAGTAAATTACTCCTAACGTAACGTAATTAATGCATTGATAACTCACTGCTCAAGATCAACTCACAAAAATTAGCTCTCTTATCCATTTTTCGAATATTCTTAGCCTTATCCCGTAGCTGGATAGTTTCTATAGTCCATTCTGCTTACTCACAGCCATCTCCTAGAAACACAGAGCCACAGACGAAAAATGCGTGGTTGTTTGTTGGAAGTGATCTGTAATACAAAATATACCTTTGGTACCCTAGTACTGTAAACTGTGAACCTTATTATCGCTGACTCTGTAATTAATTAATATCATCATATAGTGTGAATTCCGTAACCGTGACTCTCTATCAAAACCCTTTAAGAAACAAGCCACATCATTCTAATCATGCCTGTAAACCGGTATGATCTCATGTACAAAATGCTACTTGAGAATAAATATATTATTACTATTATTATAAGAGTGACTACTAAATAGCATTGAAAGTAGAATAATTTATCAGCAGTGTTAGACAAAAGTGGGAAACTGGAACATGTTAATATTGGAAATATTAAAACATCTACAAGAATAACACGACATTTAAATAATTATGAAATATATTAGCTGTAACTATGGTTACTATGTAATAGTTTATATCAATATATTACAGTAGAATATCATCTTAATAGAAAAGTTTAAAGGCCACAAGATTTAGACAGTTGTATTAAGTAGTTTTGCGACTGTCCTATGACAGATTGCTACTTTATGGAATATTGTTAAGTAATAATAATAATAATAATAATAATAAAAGGCCGTTACTTGTATTAGTTCAAAAGAATAATTCTCTGTTTATGTCAATTCTAAAGAGATTGATTGTCTACACACTGAATATATTATTGTTCATCATAAGTAACATAAACAGAAATGAAGTTAGGATAAGTTTACATTTTCCCATTGATTTGTAATGGACTGAAACTGATAAGTCTCTGTTGACATATGTGCATCTTGAGCGGATTGCCCAGATATAGAGATAGTACACAAGTAATATTTAAGTTGAAGTGTGATTGGTACATGGAATCCAGTAAGCGTGTTACATCCTATTTGAGACTCATCGGCTGGGTGTACCTGCGCATCCTAGATTCATCTTGCCAGTCACAATCCAACTTAAATATTGGAAATGAAGTTGTTAATAAGATTATATTAATAGGGACTTTAGAAGTGAATGGTTATTTATAGAAATTTCAAATGATAATTTTACTAGAAATGTTGATTCAAGAAACTAAATGAATCCTGGACTACTCAGTAATGAACACATCAATATAAACTAATTATTTCTATATTCAATTGAAGAATAAATCATACAATTACAATTCGAATTCAATTGGTGAACATTAACATTGGAATGAAAGTACATCCAACCGATGAGTCTCAAATGGGACGAGATGAACGTCCTGGATTCCGCTTACCAGTTACAATCCAACTAAAACATTACATGTGAATAATTGCTAATATCGAGGCAATCTGCTCAGGGTGCACATATGATAACAGAGGCTGACCAGTTTCAGTTCATTGTAAATCAACAGGAAGGTATAAGCTTATTCTAATTTCAAAACCACAAGATCTTTCAGTAAACTCTTAAACTTCAGTCATCAGTCAGTAGTTCTCATTTTTTAATTTCAGTTACTTTAGAATATCTTTTGATTATTATCTATTGCCTATTGATAATTAGATCTTCCCGTTGATTTATCAAGGACTGAAATTGATCAATCTTTCCTGCTGTATGTGTAACCTGAGCTGATTACCTTGATATAGTGATAGTTTACAAGTATTACTGCATAATTATGTCTGTGTGAACTCAATAGTCTAGTGGTGAATGAGGTAGAGTATGCTACGAAACGAATTGAGTTCCAGTTCCGGTATGAACATCAACATTGGAATGCAGGTACACTCAGCTGACGAGTTCCACTTACGAAGAAACGAGCATCCTAGATTCTGCTTCCCGGTCAGAATCCAACTCAAACAATATTATTAGTAATGTTTATTTCACAGTCAAAATAATAAAACTTTATTAGATACAAATTCTCATTGAATCATTTAGTGTTTTCTCAATAATGTATCCATAATAATGTTTCAACATAAAGTAGTATGTGAATATTACGGAATTCAGTAGTTTTTATTCGTCGTATTGTTTGTAAATCATCAGTTTCTCTTTGTTCGTATTTAACTTTTCCTAATTCTATCTACTAAAAAAATTGGTGACAATAGATTATTGGAATTTTCCAAAAAAAAACAATAAATTAAAAATGGCGGACTGAAAAAAGACTTGTTTTTGGTTGCATTCTACAAAAATCAATAATTCAATATATCAGTTGAAATGGTTATTTTTGTGGGGGGAGGGGGATTGATATTTTTATTTGATTGAATATGTCACAGATTAATGTTGGCAGGGTACCGTCAGGGGACACTGGACAACTGTTTCGTTTTAGTGTGAAGCTCTAGTAAGAAGTTGTGACTGGTGGAGTTCAGACCTGTCGGGAGTGAAATAGTTATCACCAATAACAATAGATGATCATCGTGATATATATATCACAAATTGATGGAAGTGGGATTTCTACCATTAGATGCTGACTTAATGGTGAAGAGGGTTAGATGTTAATCAACCTGTTATATTTCGTACGTGATAGCTTGACAAGCCGCAAACAACTTTAGAACTCGAACGTCTTGAACCCTCCTAGTTGCAAATTTGGAAGACTAGTATATAGGAACTTTATTCCAGTAAGATGGAGAGTGAGTTCTGTACAAAATATTTTTATATTTATAGTTTTATGAAACAAAAAAATCAGTATTATAATCCTTCCAATCCCAGCAACTATCGCCCAATCAGAACGCGCTACGCCGACATTCTGGAGGATTCTGTCGATGAGTGACTAAATAAAATGTCTCCGGCTCTTTCAAGAGTTCTGAGGGCTTTGTTGATGTTTCTAAGAGCCATCCCAATACAACCTGACACCCATATATTTTTTTTTGGGGGGGATTTAGGGTTTACATTGCTTAAGAGTTTCATACAAAAATGAAAAAAGTGTTCAGTGGCCGCTGGTTTACAATGATACCTTACCCGCATCAATCTGTGACATAATCAATCATTTTAATATTTTACAAAAGTTTTCCTATTAGACTATTTTTTTACACATAAGAGAGTATTTTATTTTGTTACTAGGATACATTTTGTTAATAGATGAAATTCTTATTTAAATGCCAAAAAAGAGAGAAAAATAGGAATTTTTTAAGTTTCTACTAGTTAACCTTTTAACGAAGGACTCTTAACATACGTAGATACCATACATATGTATCTGGGTGCATAATAATAATAATAATAATAATAATAAAAATGGTATTATCTTTTCCTTTTTGAATATATTAGTATAATGATAAATGTCTATTCGTGTTTATTATTTCCTATTGTTCCTAGAGTTCTTGTACTTTTCAGCTTGAATAAATTGTATTAACCATAGAGACAGATGTAAGGTGATTTCATGTAACTAGTAGAATTATATGGTTATGTATTTAGGCATAATGATAAGTGACAACGCAAGAAGGAATATGGATGTATACTTTGGAAGTAACTTGTACTGGAATGAAACAGTTTTTATAATAAACATTCTTTATAGTCTACTATTTTATTATGAATAGTTGAATTTCTTATTGTTTGTAATTACTTATTAAAGACTAACATGAACAGTGTAGTCATTAGACAGCTGTTGTTTACAAATCTCAATACAGATCGATTTACAATGGAATTTGTGATTATTCATTATTGTTGACTTCCACACTACAATCAAACAATAGTTCATTCTATCAAGTTTTGACAATGCTCGTCGAGCTAATATTATATAACAGCTAAGATCAATCTATGCATCGGGTTTTACGTTGTACTTAACTGATTGACAATTATGAGTAGAGAACAACTAGGAAATTAAGATAATAACAAGTCATTTTAGAAGCATCTGAAACCATAGACCTACATGGCGCAAAAGCTGCAGTAATCTACTTTTCAAAACTATGATATGAAACATCCACACTTCTGTTGTGAAACATATGAACAACCAATTATAACTAGGAAACACTAGACAGCTGTCTTATCCTAGTATGGGATTCTTCATCAGCTCGTATCCATGACGATTAACTTATCAGCAATGATTATGTAATTAAAATAAATAATATGTAGATGTACTCGTGTAGAGGTATGATGAATTGCAATACTATACGCCTTTGTTCCTCCATTTGAGTTTTCTAACTACCTGCATAGAAATTATTTTCGTCATTGAAATTATGCAAATGCTTGGAAAAAGTACTTGACATACATACTTACATACACAGGACCATCGGTATGAATTGAAAAATATGTAATTACTTCATTGTGTATATTATATATTCATTTATTATGTATGAATCATTATGATAAATGATTAGATTATTGTGTACAAGGTGATTAGTAATAATTGTTTATATTCAGTGTTATGTCGGACCACTAAAGAAGAGCGAATAACTTCCAGAACTGTGCTTTAGAGGATTGATTCATTTATCCTGGTCGTGTGTAATGTAAACATTACATTTCTATTATTGTTATGTTCCTCTTATCCTATCATCCCGTTTAGTATATTTGTTATTATTATATTGTCGCTTACTACGGGACTACAGTTAATTAGTTGTGCATAAGTTACTCCTCTCCCATTCACTGCTACAATCTTTTCTGTTTCGTATTAGTGTGAAAGCTCTAATTAGTTTGCTGTGTGTTCTGATTTTGTATATATATAAGGGCATGATTAAAATACAATATGACCGAAATTGGATTAGAATATATTGTCTTGTTGTCTAGTGAGTCGTTGTTTTCTCTATTATGGCTTCAGGGACTGGTAGTCGTGGGGCAGACGTGTCCATATTCTGATTGGCAATTATCAAAGACACAGTATTTTTCTTTTCAATACACAATATTTAGGATTGAAATTAATCACTCTCTGTTGTTATATGTAGATCTAGTATGAAGTTAGAGCTGTTTTGCTTTTGTTTAGTAACTTTTATAGGCACTTAGTAGTGGAAGCTTAAACTGGTATTTTATCAGGACTTACTTGCATCCTGGTGTTGTTGTTTAAAGTAATCGGCTCAAGATGAAGATATATCAACAGAGACTGATAATATGTTGATCTATATATGAACAACACGAAATTATAAACAATTGCACATATTCGGATGAAATTGTGTATTCCCGTTGATTTGTTATAGACTGAAGCTGGTCAGTCTCCTTTGCTATATGTGTATCCAACTGTGAACATCAACATTGGGATGCAGGTACATCCAACCTATGAGTCCCAAATAGGACGAAACGCGAGTCCTAAATTCCACTTGCCAGTCAATCCAACTTAAGTAATTACACATTTCTTTATATACATAGAATAAGTTGACGGTTACCTATGCTCAGTTGTTCAGTGTATAACTAGTTGAAGTTCATTTTTGTAAAACATTAATGCGTAGAATTCTAAGTAGGGTAAAACGTGCTTCATTGATTCTGCTGACAGATACATGCTGAATTAAAATTACTATGATTTAGAATTGAAAAAGAAATTACTTTAGATGATTTATTACAACATTATATCGCCAGTATGTTTGTATTTAACTGATAATGTAATACACTATGACTTTTGTACTGTACCTCAAAAAAGGAAAATTGAATTTAAGTCATTTTACTTACAAAGCAAATAAAATTTGTGTATGATATGTTTTGTACAAGGTAGATTGGAGAGTAATCAGCAAGAAACTTTGGACATAGGTTTCATTATATTTGACATTTGTCAACAAGGCGTACCTACTATTTTTAAGGTAAATTGTGCTGGCCTAACGATTTGGTTCCAGGTCACACAATTTCGCACTCGGCTACCGTCATCATTGATCTATTCAGGCCGCAGCTAAACCCGAAAAGACTGCGATGTAACAGTCATCTGGATGTTTGTCAATTCCCTCGAAATGATGGTTGAATTCTAGCTACTGAATTGTAATTGTGGCCATTAATCTGAATAACACAATATCACCATCACCCTCTAAACATATACAGTGCCAGTGATGTCGAGTCAATCATTACAACTCGATCAGTGGAATTTAATCAATACCACAAGCAGCTTAACAAACATCAAATCAGTCAACCAAAGGATTTTCGCTGAAGATGTTGATGGTTTTTGTCGTGGATCGACTTCGAATTTGAATATTAATAGAAACCAGGGATTTTCGAAGACCTTAATGAGTCTAAGATTCCTGCCAACAAAGGTTATGAGTGCCTACTTCCGTGAATCTCTTTATCAAAGTGTAACTGTTTTATAATATTGTCATGTTTCAAATTATTACTCCAACTGGTTTCAATATGAAAAAACTGTCAACAAGTCATTAAACATCTAGTTCCGCAGTAGAATCCTTTTTAACTATGCACAGTTGACTAGTCGATAGAAACAAGATTGGGCTGTGATTATTTCAGTTCATACTTGTCAGGAGTAAAACATTTATCCTCAGTGACAGTGAATAATCGTTGTATTGCATCACACATTGATAGAAGTGAGAATTCTACTATTGAAAGCTATTCCTATATTTCAGATAATTAAGCATTTTTTGTGAGATCTAAAGGCTCTGCGTTGGATATTCATATATAATCAAAGGTGTAAACTGTTGCGGAGTGCCGTACTAAATTAAAATAACCGTGCAGTACTTTTTGGGGAGTTCCCAGTGGTAACCATATAACATCAGTTTGTGTCGAAGGGAAACAAATAATCCAGTATGTTAAAATATTTTTGTCAAAGTTGATCAATCAAAGCAATCAATACCAAAGAACTTAAGCAAAGCAATCAACTTCACTTACTCTTTAACTAATTCACTAGCTTCATTTGCATATTTTGATAAGATTGGATCAGATTCATGTAAACTAATTGTTTGTCGTAAATTTTCCAGTACACTTTGTGCTTCATCAGTTAATAATCTTGGCAATGTTTGTGTAATAGACAGTTGTAATTTTTCCATGTTTTTATCATAATCATTTTCTATGCATGTTAACTAGAATTAAAAGTATACAAAAAGAAAAATATCAGATGTTATAATAAGTAAAACTTGATTAGTGATGTATTTAGCTTGATAACGTCAGTCAATTGATTGTATTGCAATGAAGAAAATTAATATTAACATAAATTGACGTTGATTAGATACTGTTAGAAACAAGAGAGTATTGGAAAGCTGTTTCGTCTCAGTATGAGACTCTTTATGAGTGCACAGACTCGATTCTTTCAGTAAATTCGACTAGGGACCTTCAGGTCTAATGGAGAACACTTGACTGTGTGTACTAAAGGGTTAGCGTACAATGTGTGATATGGCTTGATGATAATTCATTTTCACTGGTGATAACTTTCTCACTTCCAACAAGTCTGAACTACACCAGCCAAGATTTTCCACTAGGTCTTCAGGAACATCCTGAAGTTAATCATTAGTGGGATGATTATTACACCTAAATTAAACTGGTTTTATAGTGACAGTTATTTACTTTATTTGTTTGAATTCATTACAGATTAATGTTGATGACATACGACCGTAAACCGGAGGTGTACTAAATAGAATCGAGGGCACACACTGCTAGGGAGTTGCATACTAGGAAGAGAGGGCTGTTTAATGCTTCCTGGTTTAAAATGACACCCTACCGACATTCTGTGACCAGTGCGAAAATGTAAACTTAATACTTATCATCATAAAACCGCTTGAATTCAATGAACATCAATATTGAATATGACGCTACTTATGAGTTGCGGTACATTCGTCGTATCATAACATAACTATGATAATAAAAAAGAGTATTGTTTAGAAAGAGAAAATAACTATTGAAACTAATGATCTAATAGAAGGTAAATAATGTGTATGATTGTGCCACTGTGATCAATTCCACTCCATTTCGCCTAATGTCTTCAACTAATGTTCATGGTTATAACACGGAAATCAACCTGTAAGACTGAATCTATCAGAAGAGTACAGTCCAACAAGCAATTAATTTAGATAATGTTATTTTTTGGTTTGTTTCCTAGTTCTTTTTACAATTAAATCCACACTAACTATCATTGAATGTCATGGTAAGCGAAGGTTGGATGTACACAACACATATTCCAGTCAACTCAGTCGATGAAAGTCAACAACTTCATTAATTGTTTTATTATATCTTTTCCAGTTTTCTGTGTCTTGTCTCAGGACTACTTAATCAATTGTTCCATGATAAGTGAATAACACTTCAAAGATCCTCATGATCATAACTTTACACCACATCCATATCCCCTACTTTGATTGTACATGTAATACAACCATAAATTATTACAGAGGAGACTATTGAATAATTGAAATTCATATGATTTCATTTTTTTATTTTTTTCTATTTGGCATATTGGTTTGTGCTATATTACACATATTTAATGGTGAATAACTTTAGAATTGTGTAATGAATTTTCTTAGGGAAATTACACTTTGATATCTAGAACCCATTCATCAACAGTCCAGGGTACAATGTAACTGATTGTGAATCTCCTCAAGACTAAGCCTATTTTCTTACTTTCAGAATGTCATAGAATATTATTGTTAGGTCTACTTCCCTTAAATGATTTCTTACAAGGATTTATAAAATTGCAGTAAAATGTTATGAGTTATGATTGTATGGAAGAGTTAGAGTTTGGAGTTTGTTGTTTACATTCGTTATATATCAGTCTCAGTTGAATATTACTGAAAACCATAAAGCTATAGACAGATGTTTCTATCAAGTATGGAACTCCTCACTGATAATGCTCATTCATGATCTTGTTAGGGATCGAGCTATAGTTTTTACTGATACTTAACTGAGATCACTCTTAGACGAATATTAACAACAAATTGAAACCAACCTACAGGAAACTACTTCAGTTCAAGAATTTTAACTTTTAAAATAAATCAATAGATGACATGAACCATTGAACGTTATCAACATTATCTGTTATTTACTCTCCAATAATTGTTAGATATGATTTTTGTTCATCATATCAAAATGTTTAATGAAAAATCTGATTGTGAAGGTAAGTTTGAAACTGTGTAGCGGGAATGTTTCGTTTCTTAAGTTATAAGTAGTTCATTATGGATTAAGCGTTGTGTTATTCAACGTCACAAATTAACCAACTACTGAAACCATTAAAGCACTGGATGGCTGTATGAGACTTTTTAGTGGTAGCGTGCAAGCTTTCACCTAACGGCTATCGAGCTTAGAATTTTCAAGCTTTGTGGTGAACATTTAGTCTATACATCACTTAGCGGATATACTTTGGTTAACAATTTAAATTTCAGTCAATATGCAAAATATTGCGCGACCTCAACCGTTGTCAAATGCCGGACATAATTAGAAAGGTTAACAGCTGGATATTTGCCAAATGGTCTAAGATCGAAGAGTACGCCACGAAGCTTTAAGTTTTTGGGTTTGAACTTCTTGAGTGATAAGTTTGTTGATACCCACATATGATTGGAACAGATTATGCGACTTCTGACTGGTTGTTTTTGTATGTTAATGAAATTAGCTTTCATAAACATAAAGATAATAAGAAAAATGTATAATTGATAATGGGCTGCCTAACATAATGTTAAGTAGAATGCAGTCTAGATGGCCAATTGTAGAATGTCATGGTACATAGGGCAGTATAGAGTGTATAGTAACAAGTAATGATCATATGTAGCCTGGATATAGATAGTTTTCTTGAAGTTGTAGATTCAGGTTGAAGCTTTTAAGATATATAATGTTAAACTCAGAGATGATTACAAAACTTTAAAATAAACTTACATCACAGCAGGATTTGAACCAACAACTACACCGTGGATTAACTCTATTTAGTCATTAACTTGAAACTAGGGAGTACTAGATAACTACTTCGTCCTAGTATGAAATCAATCAGCTATACGCACTCATAACCTCACTGTGGATCAAATCCTGAGTTCTCAGATTTTTCTAAAGAGAATAACTAATAAGTTAACTAACTTTGAGAGGTAATTCTAAAACTTTAGTGAACTGAGACTAGTTGGGTTCAGTTATATCAGGTGTCAGATTTATACGCCAATGGTACTGATCAATGTAGAGTAATATATTGCTTCTGATTGAAGCTAAAATTGTAAACAATTAAATATCAAATCAGCGCCCGAAACAGATGATCATTTAGTATGAGCTGTAGAGATTTTTCGCTCTACTCCTAAAAGATTAGAGAGGAGCACTGTTGAGAAATCGAATACACTGACGAAAACTTTGTCAAGAAATTCTTAATTTTTATTAGTTGTTTAGCTAAAGTTAACTCATGATGTGAAATTTTAAATTCAACAGTTTATCATTATCACAGATTGACGTTGGAAGGGTATTATTGAAAACCAGGGAATACTGGACAGCTGATTCGTTCGAGTGTTACTGGTGGAGTTTAAACTTGTCGGGAGTGAGACAGTTATCACCACTGACAATGGATGAATGTTGCGCGATATATGTTTACCACAAATTCAGGGAAGCGAGAATTCTACCATTAGATACCGATCTAGTGGTGCAGAGTGTTAGACGCTTGTCGTCAACCTGAAGCCTCTGGTGCGGAATCTAGGGCACGCACTGCTGAGGAGTTCCACACTGGAACAAAACACCTGTCCAGTGCTCCTTGGTATTTAATAGTATCCTACCAACATCAATCTGTAATATATTCAGTCAACTCAGTTCCCAATATCCACATAAATAACCATCTCAGTTGAATTATCATTATCTTCTACTTGCCTATTTTCAATGTAAGATAATCTTTATTTATGTTGTTACAAACTATTTCATGAATGTAACTGAATGAAACATCTTATGTATCTCTCTGTTCTAATTGATAAATAGGTAAGTCATTGAGATGCACTAATTGGATCGTTTTTTTCTAAAATACTTTTAATTACATAATCAATTTAATAGTACTCATTAAGATAAATATCAACAACTAATGCATCGACTGCATTGCATGATCTAATCTTTATTCATTACACTTACTTAATGTACTCAAGAAGTAGTACTTAATAATGTATAGTGTATAGAAGTCATATGCTTTTCATTCATATACTTTCTATTCTTAAGAGTATGTTTATTCGAAAAGTTTTTGTGGGAATTCTTCTAAATTGTAAGTTATATTTGTCATATACAAACATCATTTATGATGATACTCAAAACCAAGTAGGATTGTACAATTGTTTCGTGCTAGTACTTGACTTTAAAACATTAGAAATATTTGATATTATCTGCATATCTGAGTTCAAACAAATGATCTATAGATCTTACAGAGAACGTTCTATCCTTGGGGAAATGTTGGGATGATGTTGAGTGGTGTATATTCTTAACTTCAATTCATTTACAATATATTAAGACGATCATCCAATACTTTTGATGAGTACTGTTTTACTTCCAACATATTTACTAGCCAAGAGCATCTTAAAGTTGTCAGCCACCTTATTATATAGGAAGACATTGGATCGCGCTCCCAGGCCTACAATAGCATCACAGCTGAGATCAATCTAAGACGAATACAACCTACCTGTACTTTAAGTCATAGTTTAAAACAAACTTCAGAAGTTTTCTGGATATCAGGTTCTGTTATCTGACCCCATCGATTTGCATTGTATCTTTCTATTTTTTATGTTGATTTTAAGGTTACCAAATTATGATTCCATCTGTCTCAGCTTTCTATTATACGGTAATCTTGGAAAGGTTTGTTTACCAGGGAAATATTTAAGATGAGTTTGTGGAGCTTAATTATGATTTTATCGTTTTGCATTTGTTAGAAAATGATGTCGGTTAGATACCAATGTAAACCAGAAAGCAATGGACAGACACTTCATCTTAGTATAGGACTACTAAAGAGCAGTGCATATTCACTACGTAATCAAGGACTGGACTTGGTATACTCAGGCATTCTAATGAATGCTTAAGTATCATCAATGAAAGGCCGGTGTCAAATGTTGCGATACACACTTGAAAATTGAGTAATGTGAAATTGTAATTAGTCAGTTATATGTCAAATAGTACTTGGCACATATGTTCACTAGACCACATGTACAGTAGTCAATCATTTATTAATGATTGATATCATGTTTGTCTGTGCAAAGTTATCATTATTCATCTGTATTATGATTTGCTGTGAAGTGATTTGACGTAGTCAGCAAGTTTAATAGTTTATATAATAAAACATATAACGTTAACAACGCTGAATTACATAGACTAATACTTACTGTGTAACTTCATGGAATTCGATTGTCATTAAGATCTATACAAACATGTCACTGACTTCAACTCAATGATCTATCCCATATTTATTATATACCTGAGTTCAGATATACGACGAGGTGAATAATCGTGATCTTTAAAATTATCATCATCATCATCACCATAGTTGCCATCAGCTTTATTTTCTTTCATTATTATATAATTAATTAGAACCATCTAAGCAATTTTATTAAAACACTTATACATAAATTACTTAAGTTTGGATTATGACTAGCAAGTGGAATCCAACACGCGCCACTTACTTGGAACTCTTTAGCTGGATGCACCTGCATCCTAATGTTGTTGTATACACCGGGACTCGAACTCAGTTAGTCTCGTGTCAAAAACACTAACTCATTCACAGTTAGGCTATTGAGTCCAGGCTGTCACACTTGTCATAGACTGAAACTGGTCAATCTCTGTTGTCAGTCATAATTCAACTTAAACAACACTTGTGAATGAATTCGATTAGAACACACATATAGCGATGGAGATTGATCAATTTCAGTTCATAACAATCCAATGGGAAGATCCAAATACATACTAATTACATATAAATTACTTTTTTGTAGTAGTTTGTTAACATCCAGCTGATTTTATATTATTAACTGATTTACTTTAATCAGGTAATACATCATTTCCAATCATGTGTTTGAGACACTTTATCTCACTTTTATTTATTACGAATTGATATTAACTGAATAGAATTAGAGAATAGGAAAGCCTTAGAAGATTGGTGATTAGTTGTATTTTATGATTAATTGATAATGCGTATCATCGATTCTAGTCAGTCAGTCAATTACAACGTAGAACTTGGTACATGTGTACATTAGTTCAAGTTGCCATAACCAAATTAGCAGATAAAGATTAAAATATTGGATAAAATCCCAGAGTAGGGGCGGTAGTAACAGAGTTGGTATCAATGGAAAGGAATAGATATCGGAGACAAGATTTAAGAAAATATATGATTATGATTAGTTCAGAAAGTTAGAATTTGGCGGAAGACATGGAGTGGATGCACCTACGCCATTGCTAACAATTTTGAGCCATATCATCTAAAGTCTCGAATCATTTGTGACGATCATCAAGCGGACCCCAACCAGGCAGTCTGCATCTATTAACATGGCTCAGCCTAACTGTTAATGACTTCATGGAGTGATGCCATGTTTTGGTTTGGCCGCCCCTAGTTTTATTCCAGCCTACTCCTACACCAGACAGCATTGCTCGTCGAGGTAGGCGGTAGTCAGGCGTACGTAATACATGTCATAACCACCTTAGCTGATGTAGCTTTACTATTTTATCAGTAAACTTACCGTGTCTACCTAGTACTCTATTCCTAACCCACATATTGCTTAACAGGTGGTTCAAGCGAACACGAGCAATACTTCGAAGACATCTATGATTGAATACTAGGAGCCTACGAATATCCTCTATTCTTAATGGCCATGTTTTACATTCATTAAGAACAACGCATCGAACTGTTGCTCATTAGACGCGTCCTTTGGTTATGATCGAACGTGTAGGCCACGCCACAGGTGACGCAAATTCCCAAAAGTTTATATGACCTTATGTATACGAGCCGTGATTTAAACAAACACTAGACCGTCAGGACTAATGAGGCTCCCGAGGTAAGTGAAGTGGTTAACATATTCAACTACTTCACTCCCTATCATAAACGTCAGTGCCGAATCAAACCAATCCTAAAGCAACATTCTGCATTTGGATGGGGAGATTCCCATTTCAAACATCCTTACATTCATGTTTAAGGTAGTTAGGAGATTCTGCATTTTACTAGCATATTCACCCGAGAAAACTATATCATCCGCGTATTCATAGTCAGCCATTGATTCCACTGTGGATAGAACCAAGACCATTAGCACTATCAAAATATCCATTGTCAAACGACAGGATCTCTACTTAAATTAATTTTTAATATAGTGTGAAGGTCTTCTAGTGCTATTTGCGACAACTTTTTGATTTGATGATTGCCTTATCGTTGTTGTTAAGATTAGATTACCTGGTTTAAGTCTGTATGATAATCGAGATTAGTAGTTGCAAACTATAGGTGACATATCTCATAACTGATTATAGTGATACGGATTCATCAACTCATAGTCTTCTTCTAGATCCTGCGTTGAATCCTCCTTTTATACTGATATATCGGGAACCTAAAGAAGATTGATTATCTTCGTGAACTGTTTTATGTGGTAGACTATTTCATTTATTTTGGTTATATGCAAAGTGAACAACGTATTCGTATTATTATTGCGTTTCCCCTTCCTCTATCCTCCAGTTCATCGCATTAACTGTTAGCATATTACTTTTCGTTTATGAACTATGGCTAACCATTTGTCTATACATCGTTCCAGTTCACATTCACTACTGCTCTTATAATGTATTAATGAAAATTTTCTCATTGGTTGACTGGGTGGTCAACTTTTATGAATATATAAAAGATTGAAATATAGTTTGATTGTCTGATGGTCAGCTTAGTTGTTTTATCCTGTTCACTCCAGCTTGGGGGGGGGATGACTATAAATCACAGGGTAGGTGTATGAGCACATAATCTCCTAGTCTATCATCCTCATATCAACCTTTTCTGATGTCTTAACATGTACATATGATTGCTTCATTCGTTTTTACTAAACTATACTGTAATATTAATCATGTTAATTTGAACGTTTTGATCTGATACGACAAGTCAACTAGAGCTGTTTCACGCAAATACCAGGTTCTATATTGTTTGTTTATTTTTATTATAATTCTGATATTACAGTTGTTGACAATGTTCTACTCTCTATACATTTGAACTCTTCCTCTACCTACTTTCTATTTAAACTTTAGTGGTATTTCAAATAAGATCATTCTCCAACGTTAACAATCAGTCTCATAACATGAATTTCAGATAAATTCTTCTCTAACAACTGAAACAGTAATGACAACAAGAATCTAGAGAATGAAACAAATAGTATTGTGATCATTAAACAGTGATTACTAACCTATGTACAAGATTGTAATTTCTACAAAAGTTTCAACCTTAAACTATCATACAATGAATCAGTGATCTAATGACTAACAATGAAGACTAGATGACATAAGTTCGATGCCTTCTCCCCCCCCTCCCCGGTAGTTAGTAGAATCCACTGCAATGTTACATATTAATATGAAGCTTAATTAGAATAAACAGAAAAATTATCAGTTACCAATTAATTATATCTTCATTAAATGAATATAAATCTCTTCTACTTACTGGTTTATTAGCCAATTGTTTTAATTCACTATCAATTGTATCGATTTGATTGGCGATATAATCTAATGTCTTCATAAATTGATCTTGATCAATAATTGAATTATCAGCTATTCAATAAATAATTACGAAATTAAAAAAAAAGTGAATAAATTTTAATTGATTGAGTTCGTCACAGATTGATGTTAGTAGGATACTACTGAAAACCAAGGAGTACTGGACAGTTGTTGCGTGATAGTTTACACTATTCAGCTAATTAGTGACTACCTTCATGATGTTCCTGTAGCACAAGTGTGAAGTTGTAATACAGTTATCACCGATGTCAATGGATAATCATCGTCTTGTATATCAAAAATTGATAAACGTTAGTAATCTACCATTAGATTCTGGCTTATTAGTGCAAAAAGTTAGTTCTTTGTCAACTTAAATCTCCTGAAGCGGAATTAATGATGCTCATTGCCAAGGAATTTCATACTAGAACGAAACAACTGTTTAGTGCTTCCTACCTTCCAATGGTATTCTGTCAACATTAATCTAATATAAATCCAATCAACTAGACTTAATACGAATCTCAATCCAAATAAATAGAAAAGTCTAATTAGAAAAAAAAATAGAGAAAATAAAGAAAGAGAAAATTTTCCTACATTCTTTACACATTTGATAAACAAATTAATTGGTAAGTTAAATGATTTATATTGAACATTACAGGCTAATGTAACCGGTTAAAGAAAGAAACATACATTAAAACTTAGAGGAAGAAAACTGCTCTTATTTTTTTTTTTTAATTTTTCTGCTTTTTGTATTTTATTAAATGCTCAATCGATTTTAATTAAATCCATGAAGAACACAAACAGAAATATATGAATTAATCTGTTGGGATGGCTTCCAGTCAGCTGAAAGCCTGCAGAACCCTTGAAGGAGTCGAAGACATTCCGTCGAACCACTGATCAATAGAACCATCTAGAATCTCGATGTGGAGCGTCCTGATTGGGTAATAGTTAAGACGTTTTAATTTGGACTGGACGGATTATAATGCTTATTCTGTTGTTTCAAAAAACTATAAATATACGATTATTTTGTACAGAACTGACTCTCCGTTTAACTGGAATAAAGTTTCCAGATTTCTTGTCTTCTGTCTTCTGAATTTGAGACTTTGAGGATCCAAGGAGTTCGAGTGCTAAAGTTGTTGCGCTAGTCACGCTAACAGGTACGAGATATAACATAATCTAAATAAAATTATCACATTTTAATTTGAAATAATTATTTCCATAGTGATTTACTTCAAGTTCTAGTGAAAACTCATGACTAGTGGAGTTAGAACAAACTTCTGAGTAAGATATTTATCACTAATGAAATTCTATCATTGTTATGCTACATCATAAACATAATTTCCGTAGAAACTCTACTACTGAACTCCAACCAATCTATTAGTAATGATTATTTGTAGAGTGATGTTCAAGTGGTAGATTGATTCTTTTATATAATCATAGCTGTGGAATCCTACTGAATAGATAAAATAGATATCCACGGATCCTTGGTTTGCAAAATTTAGGCAATAATGATCAATCTATGATGAATAAAAAGCAATCTTTATAAAACCATCTCAGTTTTAGTTAGTTAGATTAAGTAATAAATGAATGAAGTGAATGACACCGGTTTCATTGATGGTTCTTGCAATGCATATGTATATATATGTGTATTGAAGTCAAGAAGTTAATATATCATGTTGATATCATATCAGTGGATAATATAAACGGTTAAAATGTTTTGTGAATACTGCATACTACACAACAGTTGTTGAATAGATTGAATTGATTACATTTTGAGGCAGCTCAGTTACTCACTTACTCTTGTTATCAAACAGAAGTGAAGCAATATCCTTTCGATATCACTTCCTGCTTTTTTACGAATTCGTATGTACATGTAGCAGCAATTATATAGAAAAGACTAGAACAAGAATTGCTACTAGGTACTATGAGTATGTTCCTTAGAAACAATGTATTAGAGTCAGCACAGTTTCCATAATTGCAAAAATGAGAAGCCCTTTGAAAAATGAACAAAATGTGGGCATTTCCGAAGTATTTGAAATTATCAACAGATAATCAACACGTTTACTACCATTTCTGGAAAAAGCAATTGCTATCAAACGTTTCCTGTGTGTACAAAGAGATGGTGTAATATGTCTTTATTTACTATGATGGGCTTATGATAAATGTATTAATCATTAATAAATTTCAAGAATGCCTTGATTAAAGTTCTAAAACTCTCAGCAGTGCACATATGCAGATGACTCTACCGCGAAGTGAACATAGAACACTCAGGTTTCACGGCAAACGCCTATCTATAAGCACTAAAGAGCTAGTTGGCGCTAGATGATATGTTTTCCACTTTGTCCATTTTGAATTTTGCTCTGTGACCGTCAAGCAACACATTAAAACTAACGATTATAAAGTCGCCACAACTTTAGTAATCATCTTACTAAATACCTGTTTCAGTACTCTATTGAAGTCGTAGTGACTTGTCATGACTGGTGCAGTTTAGACAAGTCAATAGTCAGATAATGATTACCAGTAGCACTGGATGATAGTCGTTCTATATCACAAACTGATTAAAGTAAGAAATCCTACCGGTTTTGCTCTTGGTGGGTTAGACCAAGGTGGTTTTAACTAGTACGCAATTGAGAGCAATCTGTGACGAATACAAACAACATTGAGCAATACGATATTCATGGATTCATATCTATAGTAGCCTGTTGAAAAAGTTACTATAAACAATAGTTAGTCACCTTAATATTTCAAAGAGGGAGAGAGGAAGGATTTTCAAACTAGTGAAATTCTGTCAGACGGTAAAGTTAATATTCACAGTTTCCAACTCCAACTGAGTGAATAAGCTTTCTACTGATCAAGATAGTAAGTTCATTCTAGTTTATTCTAGTTTTCAATTATTGTCTGAAATGATATTGTAAATATTGTAATGACTACCATAAACGTTTCAATACTAATGAATCTCAGATCAAAAAGGGTGTATTCCATACTTATTATAAATGTTATCGTGAACAGTGAATGAGTTCCAATTGATCGAATGAATGAATGAATGAATGAATGGAATGTCTACCGTCAGATGAATCTATCAACATGAAATGGTTAAGTAATAGGTACATATGAGACTGAATTACTAACTGATACCCACCTGAATGAATTGACATCAAAGATATGATTGCTAACTGGAAGATGTACGATTGGTAGTTATTAGTTATTTGAGTTGCTTATTAATGAATTTGAATCAAATGATAAGGCTTATTTTATAGATTTTAAACCGATATCAGCTGCCCGACTAGAGTCTGTTTAAAGAAAAGGCCACTTAAAGTTCCACATCTTGGATTGAAATTAATTAAAAAAACATTTCGGATAGAACATGCATCAAACGATAGTTTAGCCTTATGTAGGTACATTAAGAAGAGCAAACATAGAACCATTAGGTTCCTCAAAAACAGATGAAAAAATTTTGCCACAGAGTCTAATGCTTCTTGTTTTTAATGGCTGTCTGATTATAGTCAATCTATAATGTGAAATTTTAAGATAAACAGTCATTACAACACTAAATAATTAAGAAATATTATTGCCATTACTAATACCACAGATTTACTGGCTTTCCATATTCTTCAGTGTATTCCTTTATTTGTACATAGCTCACAAAATGAAAAGTTTATTGCCTTCTCTCTAAATTTGATATAACCAAATGATCTGAGTTAGACAATCACTGAAAAGTATGAGGTACGATACAGTTATTTTGCCCTGATATAGAACACTTCATCAATACCCATCCACTATCCCATCAAATTATTTGTGTACAGAACCTTCAGGCTTCAAGACCAATGAACCGGTGTTTAACGACTGATGATTGCGAATCAGTCAATTCGTGATGTGTATTCATGTAGCCTTACTCATTGCTTTCAGTGGATAACTACTTCATACTCAATATGATTGAACTGCTTTCTTTCTATTTTATGTTGAACACGACGTTCAGATACAAAAATCACTAGAGTAAAACAAGGAGATGGAAACTATTCACATCGGACTGGATGAATAATCGAACGCTATAGATACCAAATACGTATTTAACAAGAAATTACTTGTAACTAGTGAATAATGTTTTATCTTTAATCATTGTAATGAATTTGATTGTTTTTAAGCGTGTGTGTGTGTGTGTATCTATTTAATGCTAATTTTTGTACACACTAGTAACTAGTTCTTTCATATGTATTTTTGGACTTGACCTATTGTTGTCCATCATTTTGTCATTTTACATTAACTAGATTCTGTACGTATAGATCATAAACAGTGCATATATACAATATTTAATTAAATGTATTCATAACTATTTTTGCATGTTTCTAATTAAACTACTTATAAGTAGGCACAAAGTTAATTTTGAAATATTCTTACCGCGGATTCAGGTTTTGGTTGTGAAAAATTTACTATTTTTAGTAAATGTAACATACCCAGTAGTTTTGATTATTTTACGGTTCTGTTAGTAGGTTGGTGCTACGTGATGAGACAAAATTTCCACTGAAGTTATAATTTCGGGAGAAGAGAGTAATGGAAAGTTGTTTTTAGGGTGGGGGCTATTTGGGAGGAAATTCTAATTCAAAAAATAATCATAGTAGTTAGCAGTCGTCACCAAAATGTGTACCTACAAACGAGACGGATACATTTTATCTGACTCGGTCTTGAGTCACTGATTTAAGAAATCTATAATAGCTACTACTGAGTTACTCTTGCCGTTATTAATGTAATTTCATAAACCTGATACACCGAAACATATTTCGAAAGTGAGAACCTGAGATTAAACCTTTTATAATACTTAAGCATGTGTCTAATTAATGGGTTGAGAAATAACCTGTGGGGTTTGTGCTCAATAAACTACATGAACAAGGCCAACATTAGATAAAATTTCCACTGAATTTCTTGAATAATAGTTTTCTACTAAGCTTTCCTCACAGTTGTTTGCCATTATAATCAGTTAGCCTCTGGTAGTATCTTTTGGTTATCTCAAAGGTAAACAAGCACTTAACGAATATTTGATTATTTTTTCTACATATCATTACGGTGATTGTGTTTAGAAGTCAAGAACGAAGAGGAACAATAATACAACGATACAGGTCCACAGGGTTGATGGGTGTGCCTTGAATTCCGCTTGCGAGTCACAATCCAACTCAAACGGAACTAAATGATATTGCAACTTACCTGTGAGATAATTCATTAGTAAATGTAATTGGAACGAGCGTATGTATTTACTTAACTTGGTTCCTTAAATTATAAAATTGAAAGGAATATTGATTCAGGCCTAAAGACCGGCTTTAGAAAAAGCTAACCAACCCCAAATATCACATCACTTTATTAAACAAATTGCTCATTTAGACAGTCAGTAGTAAAGAAACGCTGGATTTATGTTATTTGCAATTATGTTTACGAGTTTAAATGTACCTGCATTAGCGCATATGTTAAGTGACTCACTTATCATTTTCATCTCTGAGCACATTCCTGAGAAGTTGTGACAAAGAGCTCAATTCGTTTGAAATAGTATTGTTGTCTGTCATCTCGATAGTTAACAATTCGAAGTCATTTACAATTGTGAATAACCAAATTATTTCAAGCTTATCATATTTCACTATGAAGAGACTGAAACGAGATTTTTGTATCTAAAAGCTTGTCATTGTGAGTCTTTCATTTCTGTGGTGTTTACATCTAGTTACGTGTCATTTCATTTTGTATTCGCAGTAGCAAATGCATCTTCGTCGTTTTCACTGTTTAATCTAATATTGTAATCATTTAAATTCTATTACTACATTATGTAAACTTTCAACATTAATTCTCTTTCATGTTTCTATGCGTCGCTTAAATTACATTTCTTCGAGGATATTAGTAGTATTTAAGAAATAAATATACACACTACTGAGGAGTTCCATACTAGAACGAAACAGCTGTCCAGTGCTCCCTGGTTTTCAATGGTACCCTGCCAACATCAATCTGTGATATATTCAATCAAATAAAATAAACATGTATTAAACATGCACAATTTGTATTTCTATATTACCAGTTTTACTCGGTTTAAGTTGTAAAGTAAGAACTGATGAGAAACCGAAACTTATATGAATTGATTGATTTCATTGGATAACGATTTCTTTCTAGTAAGATAGTTTAACCCATGTTGGTAGGTGTCAATCATCTGGTTAAGATTTGTACATTTATCTTAGTCAAGAGTTGTAGACTTAGTGGAATGGATCACTGAGAAACTATTATCGATGTCCAATATTTGTTACAATGACAAACTAGTCTATTACTGGGTGTTGCGGAGATATTTTTATCTTAGTTTGTCTAACTCAAAACAAATTCATGAAACCAAATTAATAAACTAGTTTTGCCTTCATCTTATTGTACTAAGAGGGTAAATGTTTATTCAGTAATTTAGATGAATGTACATACATATGTACCAAGTTTTGAGTTGTATACAACTAACTGATTGGAACATAATGATTTTGAATCAATCTATATCATATAATAAAAATCATATTGTGACTATTAGTGACCAACGTCAAGAGGTGATTCATAGGATCCTAGTTCATCTTCATCTTAGAGGATGAGATCAAAGTTGCCAATTAAAATTTATCATTGTATTTTACGAGCAATCTTACTTGACATAACAAAAGTGATGTTGTACTACATTACGATCAATTTATACTGATATTACAAGAAAGTGAATAACTAGATAACAGTTGAAGTAATACTAACAATTAAGGTAAATAGTTAGGTGCATTAGAAATGAACTTAATTCAAGATATGAAAATGATAAAATGATAACAAGGTTCAGATAGTGCAGTCAGATATATAACGCGTACATTTAAACTACTGTATTTATTTTATGGCTGTTATTGAAGGCCTTCAATAACTCAGTAAATATGTTTACAAAGATCTGTCAACAGAAAATGTCTTGAGATAAGCACTGTGAAGTTTATTATGGCTGGATTCAATTTAGTAGGAAAGAGAACTTATTCAAGAAGCAGATCAATAGGCAGTAACGACAACATTGATGACGGACAACCCAAACTCTACCATGTTAACGAAAAACATTTATATTATTAGGTACAGTGACAGCAATTATAAGTATAAACTGGAAGTCTCCTACTGTATCAATGACTCTCTTTATAGATATCAAACCTGAAGGATATACAGCAGGAGAAATTACAAAAACATCTTATTCCGGAATCTCTAAGGAAAGTATTCTATACTGTAAAGCTTCTCATTACTTCCTCTTGGCGACCTATGTTCGAGGGTGTGTTATAGATCAACTTCCAGCAAAGGTGACATCTATGTGTAGCTCGCTATACTAGCACCACGAAACTGAGTTGTCATTACTTCTGATTCAGTGACATAAGAAGCTTGTTCCAATAATGATAGATTATCATTATTTCTTGGACCTTTAAGTGGATAATCTTAATATCAAAAAATAGTTTTGGTCAGTAATCATGTGGAAGTCCATTAGTCCTTCGATTTTATCTATCTACTCATATAAATAGATGACCATTTTATGACGTCGCGTCATGGTAACAAAGGTACATAAGATTAGCCTATTTCAAATAAGATCGACTCTTTGGTTGAAGTCGCAGACTTAGTACAGCTCAATAAATTGAAGTATTATGTCACACAATAGAGAAGCCCCGTTATGATCCTGTTTTTAATTTACCTTTATGTTCTTCATGAAATGCAAGAAATTCTTTAATGGATAAAATACTTTTTAGTTGTATTCTGCGACAAAACTGTATGGCTTATGTAATTTTCTTGTTCCTATGTAAATTCTACCATTTGTGATTGTGATCCCCTCACCTGTTTCATTTCTTTACAATATTACCTTTCTAAATGTATGACCCATATGGTTTTCTGTGCTCATCTGTATCGAATTTCTATGCTCAAATTAAACTATTCACTCCTAAACTATTGAGCATTGAACTTTAGTGTAGCCAGTTGTTATGTACTAATAACAAATGCCTAATCAAGTGAATTGATAGATTCATACAGTTTAATCAAAAGATTTATTATTTCTACTCATTAGTGTTCTCTTATACGCAACTGTTTCACATGATAATATTACTTTGCCCCATTTACTTGATTTGCAAGACAGAGGTGAGGTTATAGTATTAATGATAGAGAGAAAGATGAATTCAAACTATGACTTCACAACAAAATAAACATTCTTAGTGTATTCACACTATGATAACTATGAATAATTTTAACGTAACTGTTAAGGATGTTAGATCCTCAGAATTCTCTTGGTAAATCTACTATTTCTATTATTTATTTGTGAAAATTTGAACTTTTTGTTTTCGCTCCAAAATACGCTTTCTTCACCTTCAGTTTCTGATTCTCACTTAATAAAAATCTAAATCTTATCGATTTGTTGTCGATTTTAGTACGCTATTTGTGACACTTCAAAAGATACTCTCCTTATTGTATATATACGCATAAGTTGAATGTTTGTTATCTGTCTGATAGACAGCCTGTAGAAATCAACGATGTTTTGGCTGACGTTGGACTTCTTTCTCTTGCTAGTTGGTCTGGGGCGTGGAAAAATAGCTTAGCTCACATGTTGTTGTGTCGTGGGTTATACACTCGTTAGGAGGTATCGAGGTGCTATCTTAATTTACAAACCCTACTTAAGAAGATCAAGCTGAATTGAGTAAGTCAATGTAAAAACACATGATTTTAGATAGCGTAAAGTAAAACAATACTTTATCATACCTTCATAATGTAAGATATCTTGATATAGTTTTACAATTGTTTCATTTAATCGTTTTATCTCTTCGAATAATTCTTTATCATCTAATGATGTTGTAGGCGCTCCTGTTGTTGCTAGTGATGTTGTTGATGATTCTGGTTTAATCGGTCCAAATACTGACTCTAACATTCCCCATAATTTTGCAACTCTAGCTTGAACTAAATTATAACATGCAGGACATGGTAAACAACCAGCTTGTAAATTGTAATGGTTTTCCTAATCAAAAGAAAAACAATGACGAGTAGTGTACTTGTGTTTTGTAGTTTCGAAAATCAGAAATCATTGAAAACATGTAGTTTATCTTGTGAAAACAAATAATATCAGGTTTTTCATTTGAATAATTTTTTTTTGAAAAAATGGGTAAGTATTAGGAATTACCGCTAGTACTGACTAATTACATGAATTAAATTATACAAGGTTTCGACTGTAACGGAACATATGTTGACGTAGATACTAAAATGATGGAGATGATCTATAGATAAGATGTATAATTTTGATTGGAGACAGCATCAATAGTGCCTACTTCAAGTAGTAAAAAAATGTATACAAAATAGTTTTCCCATGTGAGTTTAATCAATTGATTGTAGTAACTAGATATACAAACAAAACCATTGTAACTAACTAGTTAAACTCACATAGAAGATTTACTTCTTCTTCTTCTTCTTCTTCTTCAGAGTGACAACAAAATATCTAGCAATAATAATCCATCTATTAAAGGCAACTAAAACTATTAGTCACTTAAGCGAAATTTTCTAGTTTTCATATCGAAACTATCAACATTATGTAATAAGTTTTATTCAAAAGAGATACTTCAGGTACTTAAAAGCTGTTTTCTTTACAACCTCCTCATTTCTAAGAGTCTTTTAATCTTATACTCCAATAGAAAAGACAAATAACTCGAAAATTAAATTTATATTAATAAAACAAGAGTATTCCACAGATTGTCTATGACTTTTTGATTCTAAAACTTCCTAAAGTACATGCAAAATTGTTAACAAACTTAGTATTTTAATTGAAGTGGTTTTTGATAGAGATAGGGATTGATTGGTGACATCGAGGGTGTCACTGTGACAAAAATGGTGTTTAATTCTTTATGATTTTCATCGGTACCTAAGTAACATCAATATGTAATGAATCTAAACAACTAAAATTTATTAATTATTTAATTAACATTAGAAAATGGGTGAAATTAAACTACACCGACGACCTTGAGGCACCTTTTAGCCAATGAGAATGCACTGTTACATACAATCATTATTTATTATGGAAAACGATGAAATTTAAAAAAAACATTTACACATGATACAATGTTTTTACATGATTTATAAACTTTTGGAGATTGAAGACAGGTTCATTGAGTTTAAATTCAAAATATGAGCGATATAGGAACTCATCCATATGGCTCCATATCATGTTGTTGCTAGAACCTTTATACAGTCATAGAAACTCCTTCAGACGTGACCAGTATCCTTCAGTGTTTTGTGTGTGAACACCAGCACTTGGGTCCACAAAATGTCTTTGGTGAACTACGATATGGTGAACATATCCAAGTCTACGAAGAGGCCGATATGCTTTCCAGGCGTCAGTATAAATAATGGATCCTGGTTGAACATGCATTCGGATTATTGGTATCAGGGTCCATGCAGTTCGATTTGGGACATACTGGAAATGTCCCTTTCCTAATGTTCAATCGTTAATTCCAAGAACCTACCAGTGGATTGTATTTGAGTCATATTGAGGCCACAATCACAAATGAACTTTCTACGAAATAGTCCGAGAGCTTGTAGGTTAGAAATAATAGCGTCTTTATTGAAAATTGCAATAAGCCGATCCAATCTGAGCATTTGGATGTTGAATGAGCGCGCGACCTTGAAACAAATACCTTGGTTCTCATTGGCCATCTCAAGTTCGTCGGCATAGTTTAGTTTTACCAGATAATGTGTTATTTATATTGAATTCACTTCGATTTATTATACATGATCAAATTGTTCAAAATAATTTTAGTTATTGGCTTTTGATGAATTTTTCAAGTACAAAGAAAGGCGTGTTACCGAAGCATTTCATATTTTTCTATACCCAACTATAGTTAATAGAAAAGAAGGCCTTTTTTATTCATCCAACAGGGTCTATTTATCCCCCAACAACTACAATTAAATGTATTAAATTTTTCATAGATTAAAAACAGAGATTATCTCTAAACATTTTTCTCACCTCTCACACAACATTCATCATACACACAGACAATTAACGAATAAACTTTCAGTAGTACCTTCAAACATGAATCACTATGATATACGTTGACCCAGATTAACATGACATCAACTCATTCAGATTGATAATTAGATTGTACTAATTATCTTGATTTTGATTTGTTCAATTGGATTATTTAAACTTATGTTAATGTAATTACGTTTAGCGTGTATCGTCCTGTTGATTAGTCATAGACTGAAACTGATCAGACTCTGAGGCTATATGTGCATCGTGAGCGCATTGCCTCGATATGGTGGTAGTTCACAAGTAATGTTTAAGTTGGATTGTGACTGGCAAGCGGAATCCAGGAAGTGCATTTTCTCCTAGTGAGGACTTATCGGCTGGATGTACCTGCATTTCAAATTTGATGCTCACGCTGGGATTCGAACTCAGTCTGCTTACTTGACATACGCTACCGCGTTCACCACTAGGCTACTATGCCCAGTCCAACGTAACTACATATAAACCCATTGCACAAGTGTGACTGTTTAGACACAGTAACCTAGTTAGTGTAATTTGGTTATTTATTATTCTCTGAAGAAGCGACTTTCATTAAGTCGTGGAACTCCAAAAATCTCAATTTCTACTTATTGGATTAACACAAATATATTACTTCATTTCGTGATTCTTGTTTATTTGAAAATATTAGTTTTCTTCAGTTTAACATGTTTTAGTAAAATGGATTGATGCATTTAGATTAAATAGATGAGAGGGGGGGACTTGTTTTGTAAAACACAATAGGTGTTAAGGGTAATTTTACAGGCAAGTGACTAACTTTCATCAACACATAGTAACATATTTTACCTCCATTTTCATTCATAATAGATGGTAGTAATTAGGTATACATCAAAGAATAAATAATATCATGCTAAGAAGAACAATTGTTTTCGAGAACTCGAATAACTTAAGGTCTAAGTCAGTATTCGAGCCACTTTACAGTTTGAATGTAATCAAATAACTAATTACGTAGTTTATTATGACAGTACACAAAATCGAAATCATTCTTAAGAGCTTTTATAAAATTAATCTCACCTGGCATTGATCACAATTTAATCCAACAGCAAAAGGTTTACAAATACACTGACCATTTTTATCACATTGATTACTTTCAGAACCATAAATATGACAATTACACGATTGACAACCATCTGAAGTAGTCATATTAAAGTATGCAGATCGACATTTATCACACTGACGACCAATAACATTTGGACGACATTCACATTGACCAGTATGATCATCACATGATTCTTGAAAAGAACCCACAGAATCACAATCACACGGTTGACATCCCTAAAAATAATTGAAAGTAATAGGAAGTACAAATACAATCTTATTGGAATAATAGAAGAATAGATAATGTTCATTTGTAGATGATTACAACATAATCAAGTGTGAAATTATGAATTAATTCATCATGATAATAAATCAGCATATAATATTCAATAGTATACTATCAGTTATCCACTCAGTATAATTTATGCTGAAGAAAGTTATCGGAAACGTTTGCATTCTTGTATGTATGTATAATATCTAGGAGTATTTAAGTTGGATTGAAACTGGCAGGCAGAATCCAGGACGCGCATTTTGTCCTATTTGGGACTCATATCCTGGATGTACCTGCATCCGAATGTTGATGTTCACATTCGGATTTGAACTAACTCCACTTCGTGCCAAATGCCACTGCGTTCACCACTAGGTTACTGTGTCCAGACAGTCACTGAATTCGAATCCCAGTTTGAACAGCAACATTGGGATTCAAGTGCATTCAGCCGATGAGTTCCAAATAGGACGAAACGCGCGTCCTGGATTCCAATTTTCAGTCATAATCCAACTTAAATATTACTTGTTAATAATTCGCTATATCGAGGCAATCAGCTCAGGATGCAAATATGTCAACAGAGACTGATCAGTTTCAATCCATTACAAATCATCGGGAAAATCTAAGCTTATCCTAATTAATATCTAGAAGTGTTGTCATTCTGCAATTCATTTTATCTGAAGATTCTGAATAATACTGTGGGTGATTGTGGCGTTTGGGGAATTTGTTAAATTATCAATAAAGACACCATTTCAAGTGTTTGTAATTATCTGTAACTGCATATCATGAATATGTAAGTATAGTCCAGATGAACTTTGATACAGATGACAAAAGTAATGAAAGGTAGGTAGTATTTCAATACTAACTCAGTAAAATAAATGAATGTATCGAATGCAACACAATCTGTAACACTCAGAAAACTCTTCAAGGAAAGCCATAATCATTTTCTTTTGAGATTCTGTAGCTTAGTTATGCCACAGATTATTAAGCTGTTCCTCACTTCTTCGATTATAATAGCGTTAAACTTCAAAGTTGACTGAAGAAAATCAATGTATAAGTCCTTAAAATTATATGTAATCCACTGACTCCTAGCTGTTAAAGCACCGGTTTTCCGTAGCCATTCTAGTTGCTTAAGATGGTACCACTCGATGTTGGAGGGTATTCCTTCTTTTATATACCAAAAAGGCCTTGAAATAGGCAAGATGTTTGAGACACTTAGGTGATAATCTTACAATTAATCCTATAAGACAGTGAATTGTTTACTTTAATCTAGGACATCAACTTGGATACCTTGAAAACACAATTCTGGAATTGAACAAATCTGTACTAGTACAATTTTTGTCATTTATCTTGTCTCCAGTTTTACTTCTAACCTATTATGGTTTTATCTCATTTTATTAGTATCTTATAATGATTTTTACTTAAATTATTATGTAAAGGGGTTATGCAATTCCAGCTCCACTCGAAATTTACTTTTCTGATGTGTTAATTCTACACTACTCCTCACTCTCTTTCTAACTTGTAAAAAAATGTCTACACTGTGTTATATAAAGTACTGAAGGCTGTAAGCAGGATATGTTCTGAATCATTTGATATTATTATGGATGTCGTTGTGAATAAACACCTTCTAAACAGTTTCAAGATGTTATCTGATCAAAGATAAACATCTGACTCCATAGACGTTATTTTTCCTTTTCTATCTTCTGATATGATTGTAGGCAAAAACATCGTAATTAATGCATTCAATGAATAGTACAAATGTTTTGCAATACTAAATCTAGGATATATTGAGTATGTGATGAAAAATCTTTAGGCTATAACATGATTAGTTTATTGAAAATCGTAAAGATTCCTCTTTCCCTCCGCCTACCTTCTTACAGATAAAAACTTTTCACTCAGTCATTTCTTTTACTTTATGTATACGAAAAATTGTGAGGAACTTGTTGAAAGATTATTTAAGTTGGATTGTGACTGGGAAGCGGAATTCAGGATCCGCATCTCGTCAGCTGGATGTACCATGCATTTCATTGTTGATATTCATACAGGAATTCAATAACAGAGACTGATCAACTTCCGTCCATAACAAATCGACGGAAAGATACAAGTTCATTCTAATTGTTGGAAGATTGTTTACTAAAGAATCAGTATTGTACTGAACATATAATATTGAATAAAGTGATTATTATTACTTATTAAGAAATAAAAAACCTACTTGTCCAGTATGAAAACCATAAAATCCATCAAAACATTTATCACAATTTAATCCACCAACACCAGGTTTACACGGACATTGACCAGTTTCTGGATTACAAACACCGACACCTTGTGGCCCATAATTAGCTAATGTCCCAATTGGATTACATTGACATGGACTACAACCACGTGCCGGAATTAAATCACTTGAATCAGTTGTATTAGTGGGTTTCAAATTACGACGATAACCAGGTAGACACTGTTCACAATGTTTTCCAGTTGTACCAAATAAACATTTTAAACATTCACCAGTTTTTCTACAATAGGTAATATTATGTTACTTGTTTACTTGACAGACTTAATGTATCAATTCGAAGAAGTACATGCATAACATACTGAATTATAAGATTTATCATTTATAAATCTTCACAGAAAACATATTCACTAAACAGTTTACCCATTGGATTCACTGACATTATTCACAAATTGAATTATTAAACGGAAAGAAATCCAACAATTACAAAGTGGATTCAATTCGTGAACATCAAGTTAAATGATAATAAGGCTGGAAAGGTCTTAGAAAGATGTATGTCATAGTCATGAAGTTCTTACTCAGATAAATTGTCACCAGTATTCTTTAGTAGGTATCTAATTTTTAACAAATAAATTGTTATATTATGCCACTTTTATACGCTGTTAGTTTATTTATTTCTGTAAAGTATCTCATAGTTATTCCATATAGTATGCTCTTTTCAAATACCTATCTAAGCATTAAACAGTATAATGATGTATAAGTAAATAGAAATTATTTGATTGAATATGTCGCAGACTGATGTTTGCAGGGTACCATTGAAAATCAGGAAGCACTGGCTAGCTGTTTCGTTCTAGTTCCTCAGCAGTGCACACCCACGATTCCTCATCAGGGGCTTCAGGTTGACGGAAAACGCCTAACTATCTGCATCACTGGGTCAGCACTCAATGGTAGAATTCCCACTTCCATCAATTTGTGACATATAGCGCGACGGTCATCCATTGTCATTGGTGATAACTGTCTTACTCCCGACATGTCTGAACTGCACCGTTCGCCGTCAACCTGAAGCCCCTGGTGAGGAAATTTGGGGTGCGCACTACTGAGAAGTTCCACGCTAGAACAAAACAGCTAGCCAGTGCTCCGTGGTTTTCAATGGTACCCTGCTAACATCAATCTATGACATATTCAATTAAATAAATAACCAATCTCCACAAAAATAACCATCACAAATAGAAATAAGTTAATTATTCTGTTGTGAAAAATCCAACCATTCTTGATAATCAGAATCTTTATTCACAAATAAATCTGTATATATAGAGGAGACTATGACAATTCTTCAATTTAGTCTTTGACATTTATTTACAGAAACCATATGTTCAATTCCTTAATTTGTTATAACCCTAGTAACACATCATTTCTATAATTTTGCAAGTTATTATTCTATAAATGCATTTATCTTGTATGTATTCTTCCTGTTCTTCTTCAAATGGATCTTTAACATCTTTCTCTCATATGTTGTATTCATTTTTATTACTCATTGACTATTATGGTACTTATATGTTATACATAAGAAGTGAAACCATTTTGATTAACCTTTGATAATCGAAATCAGCTTAATACAAAAGCCTTAGTAACTAATTTACTCTTACTTATATAAATTTTCGAAGATTGTTGACGAAGTTCAAGGTAAATATCTCTTTTATAGAAAATAGAATTTCATTCAGATTCATTTGATACATTCACTTACTTTGTAGATTAGTGTAGTATTCAGTAACCAGAAATAGATATCAACATTCAATAGTGACTAGATAAGCAGGTGAATTTCATTTAACAGATTCTTATTAGTAAATAGCGTGAATAGATCGTTGTGCACCATAGAGTGTCATTTAATTCACTTAAAATAGTATCCATATTTACATCCAGTAAGTGAAAGCGTTTAAACTGTTTGTTTCGATTATTTAATTGAACTTAAAAATTTAACTACAGTCTTTCAGTGGCTAACAGTCAACAGAATACATAACAACAATCTTTCTTAAGATGTTTACTATTGTAACTAAACATGAGGTAGCAATGCAGAATTATGCTATAATTTAACTGAAAATTTCCCCAGTTGTTGTTATACATTACTATGCCTACTTTCTTGACTAGAAACATCAAATTGTAGGTAATTTGCAGTTGTAATTACAGTTTCTTGACGATTTTACAGCACAATTGAATAAGTAATAAATTCATCTCTTCATACAAAATAATAAGTCACCTTGTTCCTGTAAACCAGTTGTTAACATTCTCTACTAAATCTACTTATAAATGTCTTCACTGTATATGACTTATTTCAAATATACTGCCTAATAGACACTCAAATCTGAATCATACGTAAAGTACTTAATTCATATAACATCAATTGAGAAGCCCCTAGTACGGAATCTGGGGTGTGCACTGCTGAGGAGTTCCACACTAGAATGAAACAGCTGTCTAGTGCTCTTTGGTTTTCACTGGTACTCGGCCAACATCAGTCTGTGACGTATTCAATCATATAGCATCGTTTTGTGGCATCCAACTTTCTGGATATTATCACATTCATTCTAATATTCTGTGATTCTTTAAAATATTACCCGTTTTAGAAGTAAATTGTTAACTGAATTACTTCTTGTTGTAACTCGTGCTTGATAGCTTGACTAGCCACAGACAATTTTAGCACTCGAACGCCTTGAACCCGCCTAATTGCGAATTCACAAGACAGGAGGCGAGTAGACAGGAGCTATATTCCAGGAAGATGGAGAGTGAGTTCTGTACAAAATATTCGTATATTTATAGTTTTCTGAAACAACAATATCATTATTACAATCCATCCAATCCGAACTCCGAAATTTCAACTATCACCGAATTAGAAGGTGCCATGTCGACACTCTGAAAGGTTCTGTCAATGAGTGGTTGGATGGAATGCCCCCAAGCTCCTTCAAGGGTTCCGAAGGCTTCGTTGAGGTTTCTAGCAGCCGTCCCAACACATGCTTTACATGAATCAAATATTTCACGTATATCTTACATTCCATTATGTAATATATATATATTGAAATGCTAAAATTTATTTACTACATCTAATCCATAACCAACAATCAACTTCAATACTACACTTAGTAAACAAGCAAGACAGTACAGATTTCCCTAAATGAATTTGTCTAAGTGTGTAAGTAAATTATTTGATATTTTATTTGCTAAGGATATGATAATTTCATTAGCTCAGTTATCAACGTAGTCTACGCTTAACAAATAAACAGCAGACCAATAAGATGATCAGAATAAAAATGGTAGAGAAGTGGTCTAACTTTGTTATTGAATACTTTATGTATAAAATGATTAGAATTTTGATTATATAATTTCGGTAAATGTTATTGCTAAGAAGATAGTTTTCACTTCTGAAACTGTCTTCATTTATACTGAAGTTGGATTGTAACTGACAAGCGTAATCCAGGACGCGCGTGTCGTCCTATTTGGAACTCATCGGCTGAATGTACCTTCATCTCAATGTTGATGTTCATAATGAGATAGGAACTCAGTCAGAATTCGTGTCAAACGCCACCGCTCAGGAAGCGCATATGGCAACAGAGGCTGACTAGTTTCAGTCAATTCCAAATCAACAGGAAAATACAAGCCTATCCTAATTGTCTTCATTTATGTTATGTTATACGAAACTGCTAACAAAGAACATAAGAGCGTTTCAAACAATTTGAGACAGCAGAATATACTCAGAAATAGTAGACTATTCGAAATTCACTTCAATCTACTTTGTAATAACTTCTACCTGCCTGACGTGAGAAATTTATGACTTTCAACAACGACAGTTGGAGGTCGACTAGGTTCAGAGTAATGAAAAATATTCCAGCTATAAAAAAGTGCATGATCTTATTAGACTTTAAAAAAAATCCAGATACCAACAAACAATTTTGTCAAACTTATACAAAGCTAAGAGTTGCTTGCCTGCAGAATTCACTTTATCATGATGTATCAAAATGGCTGTTAGCCATTTTGATACGATTTCATCAATATGCGAATAATTTCAATCAATCACAATGTTAATTGGGGCACAATTGGGCTCTAGTTTAAGTTGATATAATGCAATCCCACTACTAGAAGGAAGAAGTACTATCTTTAGTAATCGCACAAACTAAACACTGTGAATAAAGTTCAAGAAGACAGTGAAATATTCATAAATGGTGGGAATGCTGGGAACCAAGGCTAGCAAGAGGTAAATGATAAATAATTTTGCATCACCATAACAGACTCTCAGCCATGTTATTAAACCTCTAATTATTCAGAGATAGAGTTCAAAAGGCTAGATAAGACTAACCTCAGGGAAATCTTAAATCAGCGGTGAAACATTTATCTACAAATAAAGAGACAATTTGAAATTGCTTGATACATTTACAGATAGTAATCTTACACATTGTAAACACATGTTACTTACCCATCACAATTTCCAAATTCTCTTGGATCTATGTTATTTGAACAATCACATGGTTTACAGGGAATACCTTTCATTGGATCACCATAAAAATTCTCCGCACAACGTTCACATCGAATACCTTTTATCCGCAACATACCCCCAGAGAAAAAAGATGACAATGAAATAGTAATCAATTTCAATTATTGATACCACTGTTAAATCGAATTGTAGTAGCTTTTTAGAGATTGGTATCAAGTTTAGTTGTTTGTATTCGTTACAGATTGGTGCTAATTAAGTATCACTGAAGCCAAAAAGTACTTGACATTTGTTCCTTACCAGTATGGGACTCCTCAGCAATGGACACTTTCGGTTTCGTCATGGAGTCCAACTTGGGACCTTTGGATATAACGGTGAATGTCTAACCCTCTTCACTACTAGATCCGTGTTCTCTGGTGGAATTCCTGGTTTCATTAACTCGTATTATAGCTCGATGACCATCCTTCGTCAATAGCGACAAATGTTTCACTCCTGTCAGCGGTACCTTACAGAGGTCAATCTGTGACGAATGCAAACAACTACTGCTAAATGTTGATTGCAAATAACAATTTATATGTCATTAACAACTTTAACTTTATTCATCTTAAAGTGTTAAAAAATTTATATTGTTGTAATGAAAATGTTTAGACACTGTTGAGGGGATTAATTCAGCTCTGATCAATAAATGAAATTCGATGATACAATGTAACCAAGAAATATTTACCTAAGAGATCGAATTATTAACACATCTTAAATATTCTGGGAATAACGACAAACTACTAACCTAAATGAGTAGCCTTTCTATCTGAAAAAGTAACATGGTACTTATATGCAAACTAGTGATAGAAAAATAACAACAACCAAGATACCATATGTAACTAAAGAATATTACCATTGTAAATCATTCGGTCAGAATGATGAATTAAAACTTAACTATTTGATTTAATTCTTACTCAAATGTAATGCTAATAATTCACTATGTAGATCGTTAATGTTGAAATTCTAAATGGAATAGTGAAATAACATGGTATATTACATTGATTTTTATTTTAAGAAAAAAACAGAACAACTTTCTACTGAATATATCAACGATGAACTGTTGAAAGAATCAAAGATACTTAGAGCATTATAAAGACAAGTGATCAAAGACACAGGTGAACTCGCCATAATTTTCACTTTCTTTAGGTAAATATATGATAGCTCATTTTTTTGTTAATCTATGTAAATTAATGGAAGTTTTCTTTTCTAAGTAATACATTTCTTCGAACAAATAGTTTATTACGATCAAATCATACTACTTATAAATAGTTTTGCACTAGTACCAAAATTATTTTCTGTAAACATTTGTCACAGATTTATCATTGTTGAATATTATCCATGTATGGGACTCCTCATGGGCGGTGAGTATTCACAACTCTACCAGTGATATGAAGTAGGATTTTCATGCTTCACAGTGAGAGTATAACCGTCAGAACTACTTGATTGGCCAGAATAAAGTGATATGATGCTCATTTCAATTAATTCATGATATAAATAAACACTTCATTAATCTTCACAATTACTATACTAAAATGGATCCATTGAAAATATGAACAACAAATTAAGGTAGATATTTACAAAACTCCTTCAACTTAACTACCAGTAAGGTGGATTCAAAATCATATAATTTATGTGGTCAATGAATGGAGTATACTAATATAACTGAAATAAGTAGTAAATAATTTGAGTAATACCTCAGTAATTCCCTTACTGGCTGTTCTGTATTTTGCAATCAAATATTAGCTGAATACATCTATGTACTAGTATTTACTGACTCGTCAAGGGAAAAATACATTGGATTGAATGATAATCAATTCATAATTCTAAAATAATTGAAATGAGTCTGTCATTGAAAAGTTCCAAGAATCTTAAAATATTGATGAATTATCAATCTTCATATAGTTGAGATGATACTCATCGCCATTATGATAAAGTATTAATCCCTATATGTAAACAGAATTAAAAAATGAATTGTGGCTATCAATCAAGAATGCTCATTCCATCCAATATGAAATTGATTAGCTAGATTTATCTGAATCTCAGTGTTGATATTAACACTTAGAATGAGCTGAATCATTGAATCTGGATAGTTTTAGACCAACAACCACTGATCAATATTCAGTCGTGTATATAAGTTAGGAAATAAGGCAAACCCTTATTAACAATGTGTAAAAGGTAATAAATTAAATACGTTTGTGTATACATTACCTGATCTATTATCAGGGCAATCTTTACAGACAACTTTAATTGAACGATCCGGCCAATGAACCTGTTCACATTTTGCCTCTGGAGGGCATGGACATGGTTTACAAGCTTCAGGTGAATTCACTGGAGCAAATGGATCACCGTAATAACCATCAGTACATCGATCACAGAATAGACCACCAGTATTATCTTGACAATCACATTGTCCTAATGAAAATCAACGGCGATGGAAAAAAAATCAAATGAAGAAGGACTTTTTACTAGGAATTAAAATGAATTCAGTAGTTTGGTTACATGAATGATACTGAAAGGCGATTCAAGAAGAATAGTATAATTTGATTTAATAAACCAATCATATGTAGAACTGGTAACATATTTATAGTCTTCTCTTAAAAGACGGCCTATACTCTGAGATGCTCCCTAGAGAGAATTTGCTTTGTGGGAAATGTAACTATTATTTCGATGTTTATCATAAACTGATCCCAGTTGGGTATCAACGAAAGCCAAGAAACACTGAACAGCTGTTATTTCCTAGCATGAGTAAGTAGTGTGCATTCTTGATTCCATCAAGGAATTTAATTCAGGACCTTTACGTTTTGCAGCGAACGCTCAATCATCAGCACTACTGGGTTGACGGAATTTCAACTTCAATTAGTTTATGATAATAATACCACTATCAATCATGATGAATTTGTTAATATTGATTGTAACTTATTATATCACATCTTATTATCCTGTCCGCAAACTAAACCTTGCAAACACAGAAATCAATTTAAAAGTTCATTAATTTAGTGTGTATTCCATTGCCTAATTCCTTTTGGTCATTGTAATTCAACCTTAAAGGTATTACAACCGTAGAGCATGATGGTAAAGTTACTTGAAAACAATATTGTTCACTTAAACATTCTTTACTCATAAAGACTCTTCAAGGATACTAAAACAATCTTTGGTGAGGTCTGGAGGGGGGGCTGATTCAAACTGTTGTGATGTGCCATACTAGGATTAAATATCTGCCCAGTGCCTCATGGTTTTTAATGGTACCTAACCGAGACCAAATGATTACAAAGAATAAATTAATTATCAAATCCTATATATCACCTCAACTTAAAAATAGTATTATTTGAAAATATTTTTATCTCCCCGTTGATTTTTTTGTGATTTGAAACTGATTGATCTCCGTTGCTACATGTCCATCTTGAGAAGATTGCTTCAATATAACTGTAGTTCACAAGTATGAATAAAAGTTGTAATGTGGTTAAGAAGTGAAACACAGGGCTAAAGTTTTATTCAACTTGAGATTTGTTAGCCAGATGTACCTGCATCCCAATGTTCATTTTCATACCTGGGCTCAAACTCAGCTCATACATAGGTATTGTTGTATAGGTGTGGCTGTTTGAAGTCAGTGGCTTAGTGGTGGTACTTAACATAAAACAGACTGAGTATGAGTTCCAGTGTAACAATCAACACCAGAATTCATGTGCAAGTAGTAAATATTATCCGTAAACTTCTAATATATGTGTATGTATTTCAGATTATTATGTTATAATTTTGATATATAACAATGTAGCACACATAACTTGTATGTGCATAAATTTACATGTGTATATGGTCAAATTAACCGGCTGAGAATAAACGTTTGTTTATACCCATTGTACAAAGTACCTAGATGAATCTCTGTAGTACGTCATATATGAATAGTATTCAAGCTTAGCACAATAACTGTATAAGTACCCATAATTCATTTATTATTAAGGTATAATTACTAACTAACATTTATAAGGTAATTATGTTAGCCAATTCATGCATTGTACTGGATACAGTTAATATAGACCGGAAGTAATGTTATGTATGACCTTAATCATACTGGTCAAATGTGTGCCCACCTACGTACCCTAAACAATTATGATGATTGTTTAATGCAATTTTGATGATCCCATAACTTGGTTTACGTCAAGTCAAATAAACATTATGGCTAATTCTATGAATGTTATTATAATCATTACTGGTATTATTATTATTATTATTATTATTATTATTATTATCATTATCATTATAGTGATTACACACTATTACATTTATCGTCTGACTACTGTCATATGTATACATGAATAAGTGAACTATTAATCACCAGTCAATTTGTATTACTGTTAGGTCATTAACGATACTACAATTAAATTATTATTTTTAGTTAAGACGACTTTTAGAATATGCTTTACATTGTTTATCATACGCTTTATTAAATCTAAAACTACAGTCATTAAAACCTATGAAGAATCAGGTAGATGTTTCTTTCTTTCCTAATCAGTAACCACCTACTACCCCATCAGATATCAAACCTAGGATCTTATAGTCCCATGACGAAGGTACTCACTGTCACTGAGATGTCAAATGTTAGGGCAAAACAAATATTCAATGCTTCTTGATTTTCATTGGTGCTTAACTGCAGTCAACCTGTGACGAATACAATTAACAAATATTCACTTAAATTGAAGTGGTTTGTGGAGATCGGTATTAAGTTTCACTTTATTAAATTCGTAATATACTGATGTTGACAAGGTACCACTGAGAACCAGGCGGCACTGGGCCGCCATATTGTCCTAATACGGGACTCCTCAGCGGTATGCGCCCTAGATTCCACTCCTTGGGTTCTAGGTTGGCAAGCAACTAACCCAGTGCATCACTGGGCCAGCATTCGATGGCAGAATTCCCACTTCCATCAATTTATGATGTATAGCGACGAATATCCATTGCTATTAGTGATAACTACTTTACTCCCAACGAGTCTGAGCTCTACCAGCTACAACTTTTCACTAGAGCCTAAAGAACTTCCTGAAGTTAGTCACTAGTAAGCTGATTAGTGTGAATGAACTTGGGTGATTTGTAGGGATTCGCATTAAGTTCTAGTTGAATAAAGTGGGAATTCTACCATTGGATGTTGGCCCAGTAGTGGAGTAGGTTAGGCATGTGTAAACCTGAAGCCCATGGGGCGGAATCTAGAGTGAACACTGCTGAGGAGTTCCGTACTAGGACGATACATTGGTCTAGTGCTCCCTGGTTCTCCATGATAACCTGCTAACATCAACCTATGATGAATTCAACTAACTTGTTATTTTTTGTACTACCGATTAGGGTGCAATCACTTCTAATTTGAGGATAATTGTAAAAGCAATTGATCTGTTGACGTTCCGAGTACAAATTTTTGTATACATTTTAGTTATAGGTAGGCCAGCAACAGTATGATTTAGTTGCATTAGCCAAAGTAGATGAAAAGGAGTTCAACCCGAAATCATACCAATCGAAAGCTAAATACTATGACTGACAGGCAACTGATCTCAAGGTTGGTATTGATGTACTTGGCCAATAGTGAAAATAATAATTTTAAAGGTTCATCTATGTTTTTTGGATCATGAACATAACAAGTGTGCATCAGCAATAGTTGAAGAGGGTCAAGAAAAATTTACAAATCCCATTGAAGTTGAACGTTTACTACAGATTCATAGGCTAAATAATGTCAATATCATATGAACTGTTTACAAAGTCATTTGGGGATACATAATGTATTTCTTATTCAGCTTATGCTTTTCTGTAATATTAATGTAATCCTCTAATATTGAATATTATAGTTTAAATTTTCCATTATGATCACAAATGAATACGAATTCGAATGAAAAGTTATAAGATTAATCAGTACTTACTTCAATTAACAATGACTGTTATTATAGAATGTTTTGAAAATGATGACGTTTCGTATTATAAACTGATTTGGTATGGAAACCAATGAAAGTCAAAAAGCTTAGAACAGTTGTTTAATCCTTATATAAAACTCCACAGTAGGGTACATACATGAAACCTTACATGAAACCAAGCTAAAGATTATCATGTTTTGTAGTGAGCTCTTAACATTTAATCCAATGAATTGATATCTAATAGTTTACAACTTTAACTTTGTTCAGTCTGTAATACTAAAGCATCACTGATTGCAATTGATGGCATTTATCTGATATTTGTAGTGAAATTAAACTGATTGGTTAGACAATTAAATAGTCAGTATGAGCACGTTCAAAATATCTATGTAATCTAATGATATATTTCTTCTAAGTCAGTTAATACAATATACATAAACCAAACCAACGGGCATTATAAGATGTAGTATAATTTGGTAAAAAAAAAAGCTTACCGCTTTCAGGATCACATTGTGTAGCATGATTATTACATGTACATAAGATACATCGATCAGTAACAGTACCACCAGGTGGATCACGTCGATGTCCATCTGCACAGAATTCACATGATTTACCAGTATACTGAGGCGGACATGTACAGATTTCTGAACGAGGATCAGTTTGTGGTATACGCCAACCTAAAGAAAAAAAAATTAAATAACCAATTTATTTTAGTTTAATTTAATTCATGTTCTCAAGATATTCAATTATTGATGTTCTTACAAATTTACTATTTACTCGTTTCAACTATTCAAGATAATATACTTAAATCTTCTTGAAGAGAATAAGTATCAAATATCTAGTAAACCTAGATTTACATATAGGCTTCATTAAAAGATTCATGATATAGTACTCGGATGAAAATATTTATCCTCTATATAAACTGATAAACATACTACGATGAAAGTACAATAACGTCAAAATTGATTCAAAGAAAGCTCTTCTAAGATAGTCAAAAATCCTCTTATTTAAAATATTTTTAATCGTATCACTTTGATTATAAACGTTTATATAAATCGTCAATAAATTCCCTTCTATAAATATTATGACGTGATGAAAAGGAGGAGGAGTGATGATTTTGAAGTTGGTTGGTTGGTGAGATCACCAATACGATGCGTGCCTAGTTAGGAATATGCGATTGACCTAAGCCCATTCACCTCCCTAGGCCGACAATAAGACAACCAGAATTGAGAACAGGAAGACTGAGAGAGCAAGGTTTAAGGTCGTATTATATTTTAATCATGCATTTATATATACATAAAACCAGACCACACTGTGAACCAATCAAGAATTTAACAAAAGAAATAGTGGTAGTGAATGAGGAGAACTTGTACATAAATAGGTAGACGTAGTCCGTAATAATAAACAATACATAAAGAATCAATACACTAAATGAGAGAACCGGACAAGGGGAACGTAACGGTCATAGAAATAAAATGACAACACTGTCCACAGTTATAATAAATGAAATAATGTTCTAAATCACAGTTCCCGAAGATAGCCAATCTTCATTAGGTGCCCGGCATATCAATAAATACGTTATCTTAATGATAAAGTAGAAACTAGGTAATTCATGTTGTTCAGTGTAACCATATAGTAACAAATAATTGTCTATTTCTTTAAATGATTAATATCATATCTATCTACCTAGGAACTATGAATAATTTTACTTTAAAATTACATATTACACTTCACATGATTATTATTCTCTACGGTAATCAACAAAAATACAAAATTTGGTACTGTTAATATCTCTTCATTTGTAAATACTTTATATAAGCATAATATTTCTCTTTTATTATTTTGTCCACTAATAGTATGATAATCAATTCATTTGTACATCATAAATAAAAAAAATAAAACCCTATGAAGAAGTAATCAATTTACCTGATGGACAATATGGACATTGATTTGGATCAACTTCACATAAACACGATAGATAACCTTCTATTGTACCATTACATCCAATTTGTATATGTTGTCTATCTGTAGAAAATGATAATTTACATTGTAATTACAATGAGGTACTTCAAAAAAAAAATTTTTAATACAAAAACCATTGTATTTTACCTTAAATTATAAGCATTTAACGTCATTACTGGTGGATGAAAATCAACATTACTAAAATTAGACAAGTCAAGATAATACAAATATTCATAGGAGGTTATTGATTCATACAGGAACAAATCATAAGCGTTATCCTAATCACAATTAGGGGAGTTTGTAGAGATAGTTAACTGTTTAATTCAATGGTAAAGCGTTCGCCGCTGAGCCAGAAGGTCCTGGGTTCGATCCCCGAAGGGTCGTGGATACGCACTGCTGAGGAGTCCCATACTAGGACGAAACAGCTGTCCAGTGTTTCCAGGTGATCAATGGTTGTCTGATTCAGATCAATTCGTGATATCAAAATTGAATTAAACAGTTATCCTAATCATTTATAAGGTTTAAACATAACGGTTTCATATCTCATATGATTTCAGTAACTAATACTATTTTCACATATTAATGGTACATATATGAAACATAATTATCTAATCATTTTGGTTGATAACATTTTATTTATTCAATTAAAACTGAGCGAAAGTTTGAACAAAGTTTTCAAAATATGTCGAAGCCAATGATAATCCTGGACATAATATTTTATGTTCTGTGCATTACTTCTGTAGTATGTTTTCTGAATGTGTGACTGAATTCATTTTGAATGTTGATAACTTCCTGTGGCATACTTGTTGAATTTACAGTCGATTAAAATATAACTCTTACAACCTTATCGTTACAGACTTTTATTTATACGTCTATCCTATTGCTTGTGGATGTGTATAAGTCAGAGTCATATACGGTTATTTATGGATATATAGAAATCATATTATTACTTAATTGAGCTTGATTTGCTCATAGGGTGTTGGAATGCATAACCTGTTGAATATATATAAAATTCTTCATTCGCGGACGCTATCGACATCACCAGCTATCGACCTATCTAAAAGAGTAATGTATTCATGGAAATTTTCATATGGAATGTAATAAATCAACGTGTAAAAAGTAAACTCGTTTGGAAGTCTGAGGTTACTAGATTTCGTTGCAAGGGTATATACGTATAATGTTTCATCTTTATAAGTTTAAGGATGATAAATGCTCAGTACACTCGTCATTCGTTGAGAGACAGATGCCTAACGTGCACCACAATTGACGTAAATTGTCAAATGACAAGAAAGCTTTTTAAATCAGTGCCGTGATTTCGTCAGACACCGATCCACGAAGGCTGATAATACTTCCCAGATACGTGAAGTCGTGTGTGCAATCAACTAGTTCACTTACTATAGCCAATTTAGGTGCCGATACAAACCAGTTCTGACGTAATACTTTGCATTTAGATGTATACAAATGCACCCCATATATGTTTACATTATTACACAAGGTGTTCAGGAAGCTCTACACAATGTCAGTGTTATCGTCGAATAAGACAATATCGTCTGCCTACTCTAAATCGACAAGTAAACTTCCCAAAAGTAGATTGATTCCTCAAGAACTATATGAAGAAAGTGAAACGTCTAAGATGATATCCTAGACAGAACTAAATAAGGAAAAGCAATATGGGGTAACTCTGACGAACACCACTTAAGCATGACAATTCTTGTGACAGTTCACCATATGTTCTACCTCGACCAGTGGTGTTCGAGGAGAATTCTTCTTAGATACGCCAATTTATGATAAATACTGCCATGAAACCCAACTGTCTGCTCAGTGAAAGCTGATTTTTAGTCAAGAAATACTACGTTAGTAAGTATGCTTATATTATAGAATCTGGTGGAAGGTGAATTTCTGATCAACGCACTGATAACTCAGGTCCGGAACCTGCCCAGTTTGTCGAACTATGTTGTTCGATAAACGCTGGATGAATATACAGGCTAAAATCATAGACAATAATAGTTAATCTGATTCCACTGTGGCCATCACAAGAGAATTTCTGTCATTTCTTATGAAATGGGACAATTAGCGATTTGGACCAATCAGATGCGACCACGTCCATTCCCAAGACTAGCTAAATATCAGTCGGCCTACCAAATAAAATTGGACTACTTTCTTTAAAGACATTTGAAGCCAACCTATTGAATCTTTTTGGTCCCCTTTTCTCCAAGTTATTTATTACCTTTTCAACCACACCAAGATTTAATCGTTGTGTATTAAATTCTCTCTCAAATAGTTTGAGGATGGTCAGTAAATTAAGAGCATCTGGATGCTAGCTGAAACGTTCCTGAAAAAGTTCCTCTTACCAATCTAATCTTCTCGACTAAACGTAGATCACGGATCCATTTAATTCCAGAATAATCTCACTAACAGTTGTGTAATACTGCTTATTGTTGTAGCCGTTTCCATCACCTTTCTTTGGTTCCCCACTACTGCACACGGTCAATGCGCAGACATAATTCTAATTTACGTTTAAGTTATAGTCTCTCTGCACCATTCTCAGAGCTCAGCGTGACGAGTTTTTGAGCTGCTATTATTTCTTTAAAAGTTCTACAAATCCATTATTCCTTCCTAATTTTTTTAATTAGATCGGATGCAGATATTGCCCCTACATTTACGGCTGACTTAAAATTATTCCAAGGTTCATCGGGATAACTCTGCTGTTCATGGTCAATTAAGTGGCTAGCCAGTCCTTCTCTCGAACTAATGTCTAACACGTCTTCCAATTGTGACCATTCTGAACCCGTTATAACGCATGAAAATGCCAGCATTCACACCAGAATGAATGGTAGTCACCAACGAAGTCCTTACAACGACGGCTAAATTCGACATGGCTTATACATGTCCATCATTATGATGATGTTGGGAGGAGGTCACCATATTGAACAATGTTTATTCATATGTTTAAAGTCTGTCTCTGCTAAGAAAAAACGATAATTGAAACATAATTGTAGAAGACAGTCATGATTATTTTTTTGTTGGGCTGAGATGCCAACGAAGTCACCCAAATGTGCTTTAACTTGATTTAGTCTACAAATCATTAAGCTCCCTGTTATTATAATTATGTATAGAAGTTTAGCTTTCCGAACGATTACTTACGGAATTCGTATTTTGCTGGTGTGGGGCATTTGCAGAAAAGACAAAGAAATCGGTTTGTGTCCTTGTCATTTATTATTGTTACTGTGCCCTAAACGGATTTCACAAAAAAATATTGACATTATTTCACTCCAGAAGTGCTTATTCTCTTCACAAACGTAGTGCTATGCTGCACCAGTAAAACCATGGGAACCTGATATCTGGTCCAAAGATAAATGATGAGCAGTTAGCGCTACTTCACGCTATCGACTAAGCGCAGCAGTGATTGATTACGCCAGGATACTATATGCGTATTTCGGAGACAGATACACTTTATCGGTAAGAGGGATTTCGTTGACCGATTTAACACAGTTTTCACAAATTCAAAGGCTCAACGTAAAGCGTATGGTGTAGTTTCAGTACATCTGTGATAGTAATTAGTAAACTCGAGCCGTTAGTACTAGCGACAAGTGTGAAGCGTAATTAGAAGAAACAGTAGAAGGGAGGAGGAGAAAGGGTTTGATCGAAAGCAGAGTGAGTTTTGTTATAGGTATGGGAAAGACTGACCAAATCTTGGGATGGTCCTTCTACTTAAAGTACCAGAAGAAGAAGCCGAACTGGAAGTGGCCTCGAGGCCGGCAACGTGCAATATTTCACAAGTGATTTTTTTATGTGTCCGCCTTGTGCTTGGGAAGGCGAGGTGTGTGTCTCTAGGGCCTACCTTTAATAACTCCACTCTTCCTTTGTGAAAATGCCTCCTCACTATCATGCTGGTTGCCTGGGGAAAACACTTTATTATTATCACACTTCTGTACGGTTGACAGTAGGATTTCACCTCGTAGACCTCAGGTTTTCCTCTTTTACTGTTAAAGCTCTCTAACCGATCCTAATGAACGATTGTTCTGGCCAGTATGGTCTTTATTAAAATGTAACAATAGGGAAAAAACCTGATCAACATGTCACAGTAGTGACAACGACAAGTTATCAATACGACTTATACTGCACCTACAATTACGTTATTCGTAGATATTCTGAATACAAAGCTTTGTAAATCAAATAAACAATCATCCAAATGTGACCTACAGTGTGACTACACCTGAGCGTCAAGCGTATAGAAGACATTAGGAGTACCTGGTATCACAACCTGTTCAAGCTTTAAAAACAAAATGTTCATTATGAAACTTTTATTATCAATGCATGATCAATCAATCTGATTACATATATGTATATGGATATAAACAAATAAATTTATTATTTACCTTTTTGTAAACATGCATAACATGGTTTTTGATTAGCTGGACAATTAATGATAGTTTGATCTGGTTTCACTAAACTTTGTAATTCAATAGATTCACCTAAAAATAAAACGAATAAAAAAAAGTTGAGAAATAGTAATTGAAGTTGGTTGTATAGTTTTTATTGGTAATCAAGTGAAATCAACTTTGGACGAATACAAAATATCATTCTATATGATATATGTAATGAATCCATTACAGAATGATTTTTATAGAAAGCTAGTACATTTCCTAAGTGAGATGTCGAATTACAATCACTTTGCCTACTTAAAGTTTGCTTACTATAGCATTGATACACAGTACAATAATGCTAAGTTCATAAACAGGTGGATAATAACGAAACATGCTAAAATTTATTAGTTTAGGAGCTTATGTGGAAATTGTTTAATTCTATGGTTTGAATCAAGGGACAACTGTAGCTAAACAACTGTTTTAAGACAGGAAGCACCTATATTTGTCTCGAGGAAAATATGAACAGTCGAGTATCAATTCAGTGGTTAGAGGTTTTAGAGCTAGCTACAAAACATGTGGCTCCTTGGTTAAATCCTATAGGATGTCATTTATTTTTACTGGTATGAAGTCACATTGTCGAACGAAACAACTGCCTAATGCAATGAGAATATGCTTGCATCTTCTCGTTGATTTATAATGGACGGAGACTGGTTAGCATTTGTTTCTTTATGTTCATCCCGAGAGCATTGCCTTGATATAGAGATAGTACACAAGTAATATTTAAGTTGAACTGCGACTGGCAACTGACTCCACTTCGTGCCAAACGCTACCTAGTTCACCACTAGGCTACTGTGTCCAGACAGTCACTGAGTTCGAATCTTAGTGTGAACATCAACATTGGGATGCAGGTACATTCAGCCGATGAGTCCAAAATAGAACGAAATGCGCGTCATGGATTCCGCCTTCCAGTCGCAGTCCAACCTAAATATTAACTGCCTAATGCTTCTTGACTTTTAAGGGCTGTCAAGTCATAATCAATCTGTGATGCAAATTACAAGTGTATATTATGATTTATATGCTGTAGAACATCATGTAATATTGATAGGTCATACTTACCAGGTCTACCGGCAATGATGCTTATGTGTTCTTCGTCTAATCTACATTCAGATGAATGTAATGAGCATATACATGGTTTGCATCCTAATGGATCATTTGACATGAGACCATAATGTCCAAGCTTGCATCTAAGAACAAAAGAAATAGTCAAAACCAATACATAATAACTTCAAAAATTGATATCGTTGTGGAGAATAATACCTCAGAAGGATGAATTTTTTGATTAGATTACGTTCTGTCAGCCGGGTTTTATGACAGCAGTGAAGTATTCAATGTCCTTCTATACATCATCAGTATAAATTTCAGGCAGTGGAATTCAACGATAATGTAAATCCGCAAAAAAACAAGAATTCAGTAAAATAAAACAATCTATGCTATAGTGAAAGATTTATAACTAATAAACAATCATTCAGGTTGTATTGAAGACTAGACATACATAATGTTGGTCACTACTTATCATACAATTAACTTAAATATCATACTTTTACTGGTGGTCAGTCACGATCTTGTTGACAAGCGACAGTTCGAAAAATCCTAGATGAAACGGGTTTTCTTACCGACTACATTTAATCACTGTATGCACATAGTATTCGACTGGTCTATTAAAATCAATAAAATGCTGATAGCCTATGATCGCTGAACATATTTAACAAGCATATATAATTAATTTCTCCGTTATATGTATAAATATAGAACATACTTATCACATCGTTTACCAGCAACATTTTCTTTACATATACATTGACCTGTATGGGCATCACAAGCTGGACGATTTTCATAACTTCCACCTTCATTGCAATTACACGGTCTAAAGTAGAAATACAAAGGGAAATATTTGAAAGAACTGAAATTTAAATAGGAAACTATAAATATGCCCATGATGACATTAGGAATTCAAAGCCAATGTTTAACAAATCAGGAAATAGGCTATAAAAAGTTGATTGATTCTTAATAGAAAGTGTAATTACAGATACGTAAAATAAAAATATAAATAACGTTTACTCATTATGAAGGAGACTTTTAAGGCTTCTTGAAAGTTTTTAAAATTCAAATTAGAAAAAAAGTAACGTCTTAGTTGGGTGTTGTTGACTTCATTGACTCCATCTAGATGACCATTGAAAACTAGAAATCACTGGACAACTGTTTTTCCCACTATGAAACATCTTAGTTTAGATCGAGCTTTACTGGTTACATCTTACTAGAGCTGCAGGAAATTTTTCTGCAGTTAGTTACTAGTGAGTCGATATTGACTACAAACTTAGAGTTCAGATATTTTGGGCATGTGGTGACTTCTTACCAGTGACAATGGTTAGCCTTGATTAAAAATACCACATATTGGCGAAAGTTAAATATATCAACAAATGGATGCTAATGGCTCAGTGGTCTGACGGTCCGCGTTCACCACGAAACCTAGAGGTCATGAGCTCGATTTCCTGGAGGGTTGTCGGTACTCAGTACTGAGAAGTTCCGTTGTGGGACAAAACACCCACCTACTTCTGATTCCTATTTCCAGGGGTTGTTTAACCTGTGTCAATTTGTCATATCAGGAATCTCTTAAGTGTTAAACCTTGGAGTTCTCTATATTACAGATATAAGATTTTTAGCCTAATTTACTTTGCATCACTACAGAAGCATCAAATAGTGCCGAAATGCTTTCTTTCTGTAAAGTATGTTATTCTTAAATTTTCGTCAAAGATATCCAACATGCTGTCAATATTCCGAGAAAACATCAACAATGAGTTGAATAGAATAAGTTGATTCTACTTCAGCTGATCCTAATCATCTCCATATCACAATTCATAATATTTTAAAATGAAATGATTTTATTCAGTAGAGTTGTTTGTAGTACTAAAAAATATCATCAGGATGTAACAAACCAAGGGAAAAAGTAAAATGATTGAATCAAATGTTGAAAAGTGCACATGTATGCCTGAATTAGGTAATCACTGACCAACAGAAAGAACTGAGAAGATGTGCGTCCAAATATGGGACTCCTAGTAGTTGGTTTTTCTAAATTAGTCGACTCTTGATACGTTTGCGCAGTCTCATCCATTACCATCAGTAAGAAACTGTCTCACGCCTGTCAAACTCCACTCCAGTGTTATCCGCCGATGGAAATCAATGGAAATCAATATTTTAAAATAGTTTCTTTCTCTGAGCTGGTTAGTCAAATCAGCAACCTTACTTCTCTGTTCTAGATGAAGCCATCAATAAGAGATTCCTTCCGAAATTTCCAGCTATACAATCGAATCATTGAGATAAGAAGATGCTGTATCATAAAGATCGTATTATAAGTTAAAAATCCCAACACCATACATAAGCGTATACGTAGTTCAGTAAGTGAAACTTGTTTTTTCGTACTGTTTTGTTTGCAGTGCTAACCTACCTTAACAGATCTTTACACTGTCTTTACATTGTCTAAAATGGTGCTATCCTAAAACATAAATCTTCTAGGTTATTAGCAAAATTTAATACAAACTTGATTGTAAGTTAATGGTTAAGGCGTTCAATACTTAACTATAATGTTTCAGGTTTGAATTTAGCTCTATCAGCCAAAGTTTGTGCAGCTTGCTCAAATCGCTAGTTTTCACATTTTAAAGTGGATTACACATGATTGTTATCACGTGGATTTTTTTACGACAGAATTACCATTAGACTTCATACACTTTTGCACTGTGCAATATTTTTCTTTGACTTCAACATACTAATGATGCTATGCGATATTGTAGAAGTCGATGATTTCGAATTCAATATCACAAGTTAGTCTCTACCATACAATAGTTTAAAATCAGAAAGTATTGAATAGCTGTTTTTCCTCGTGTAAAACTCTCCAGTAGTGAAACCTCATGCCCTTACTGTGGATTAAGCCCAAGAGCTTAAGGCTTTACTATGAATTCTTGAACCCTAGACCACTCCTGTTAATTTACTTGAAACATCAGTTGTTATTTACTGCCTAAACACCAGGAGATTAAACTTACTACAAATATTATTTTCAGCAATATGTATTATTAAGGTGTGTAGCTGTAAATATATATTAGTGAAAAATATATAAAACGATTGACAGAAATGTGTTTTGCCCTTGTTTTAAATCGCCTTGATAGTTTAACATCCATTATCTCATATTATGTTGAATAGGCAACTTGAAAGTTACATTGACAACATTATGCTAAAATGATACTCAGTTGGAACACAGTAATAAATCAATAAATAAATAAATAAAAACGATTAAGGTATGTAACCCAGGTATACGCTATTTCGTATGGTTCTTAAATTTGGGCAGTTTGGTAACACTGCTAGACAGCAGGATAAGACCTTATGTCTGTTAGAATCTTAAACAATCCAACATTATTAAACATATATTCAACTTTCGTCAATATAATCCATAAATAAATCTTTATTTAAAGTCATAAATGAATTTTCATCTTGTTTATAACTACAAAGCAACAAATTCCAACAACATCCAAACGTCTAAATGTGTTGTTCTTGTGACAGTGTCTGGAAAAAGCGGTGTTCACTCTCGATGATAGTTAGAATTACCTCAGTGATGAATGAAATTTCCCACAAACCAACTAAATTGAAGTAAAAATATGAGAATGAACAGAATGACCGTGGGATAAAGGTTTTATACAAGAAATAAACTCACAGGACATATTATCAGAAGAAATAGTATCTGGGCCTTGATATGATTTATTCCGAAATAAAGATTAAGTACATAGAGTTTTACTATAAAAGGTCTAACATAAAAATCTGACCTTCTTACACCACAAAACACTAAGTCTAAATCTCATCACTGTGAATCTGAATCACTGTAATCTTCATACATTTGTCATTGTCATATCTTTTTAGGTATTAGTAAGTGATTAATTGAAAATGATCGAAAATGTTTGCAGATATTGAATTTAGACCTACTGAAATGTTTTCATTTATTCTATTTTTTGCCAAAATTAACATAAATTTTTATATTTAAATGAATAATACTGGGGTGCGCACTCCTGAGGAGTTCCACACTAGAACGAAACAGCTGTCCAGAGCTCCCTGGTTTTCAACGGCACCCTGCCAGCACCAATCTGTGATATATTCAATCAAATAAATAACCAATCTCGACAAAAATAACCATGGCAATTGAATAGTACTGTAACAAAATTCACTCACTGACAACCACCAGAACTGAATCCAAAATGATCGTCTAAACAATGATCACAAGATTTTCCACCAATTCCAGGTTTACATACACATTGACCTTGTGAATTGCATTCAGTTTGACCATCAACTGTACCGATTGGATCACATGAACATGGTAAACATGATGTTGGTTGTTTTGGATTAGGATAATAACCTGATTTACATCGTTCACAATTTATACCTTCAGTATTATTACCACAGTCAATGCACCGGCTACCAGAACCTGTACGACTATATAGCTCTGCATCAAATTCACATATATGTGCATTTCCATTACAATTGCATGCTACACAAAAAAGGTTAATGAATGGCATATCGATTCAACTATATATTTTACTGTCAGAAGTACGATGAATAGGAGAACAGTTTTCATGATAGGGCAATTAGTATTTCGTAATATTTTAAATAGCAAGTTATTGATACCGTTCCTTCACTTCATGGAAAACCAAATGTCCCAGTCAACTTGTCGGGAGTGGGATGGTTTTTACCAATGATGATGGATGAATGCCGCGCGATATATATATATATATATCACAAATTGATGGAAGTGGGAATTCCATCATTAGATGCCGGCCCAATGGTGCAGAAGGTTAGGCGTTTGCTGTCAACCTAAATCCCCTGGTGCGGAGTCTGGAGTATTCACTGCTGAAGAGTACTATGCTAGAATGAAATAGCTGTCTAGTGCTTCCTGGTTTTTAATGCTACCCTGCTATCATCAATCTGTGACATATTTAATCAAGTAAAAATAAAATTTCATTGAATTGTGCATTTGGTAAACTGAATGCTTTCCTCTCGTTTATACATAGACAAACACAAGTCAGCAGGCAAGTGATTTCATATATGGCAACTAATACTAACACATATAAACAACCATTGAAATGAATTTAAATGGAAAAATACCGGAATTCTAAATGGATGGTATTAGAAAATGCCTGCAAATTTCTGTCATCATGAGATTCAGATTAATTAACAGTCAGTATGTGCATTGATAAAGATCGAGTTTTTAATGCCATATGAAAACGATCAATCAAATCAATTGATGCATGCTCGCGGAGTATAGACCACCGATTAGCATGTTTTAACCAAATCTGTCTTCAAATCTCCACTCCAGTTCTTCCCAAGTCCTGTTCTTTTTCTCATGTCTGCCTCGGTTTCCCTGCGCAATATATTCTTTCATCTTTCGGCCTGCACGATTCTAAGTTAGATCTACTTAATGGTGATTTTCTCAATGTGTGTCCTATCCGACTCCCACGTTTTTTCCTAATTTTTTCCTCATCTAGAAGTTGGTTGGTTTTTCCTTTACCACAGTCGGTTGTTGCTGACTGTGTTTGTTCAAGCTGTACATACATCTATAAAATGTGTATAAAAACGTGTATCTTTTGAACGATACTTTCGTAAATTTTAACCACTAGAATTTACATTTGGCAGAACTGTATTCTGTTGAGCCAATTATACCTTTATGGCTTTTCAGTGACTCTAGATTTAATAAACTATGATGCAGTTAGTTCTAATCTTCAGGTACCTGTCTTTCAGGTACATGTCAAACATTATCAACGAAATAAACTACTTCAACTGCGGAATATATTTAAATGAGAAAAAGCAGTTAATCACTTCACACTTTTCTCCACTTGTACCACTTAGCTGTAAACCTCTACAAATGACTGTCTCTTGTATCGATACATGTAGATAATTATGGAAACATGTCTTGATTACGATGACTACGAAACTCTTGGTAGGTTAAACACAAAGAAGTCCAGAAGAAACAAAACTTGTTAAAAGTAATTCAACTTATCAACTGAATAGGTAAATCACAAATAACTAATATAAGTTAGAAATCATGCTAAAAGAAAGGACAGTGAAAATAAACGATTAAGGATAACAAACTACCAGATTTCAGGTTAGTAGAACAAACTATCAGTAAACTGTGAAGAAATTCTAATGGCTTACTTCTGTCTGATACTATCTAAGTAGTCAGTGAATACCTCATGAATGAATTACGTAAAAGCAACTCCATCAGAATCGTTACAAAGCTCAGTTGATTCCAAACTAATCAGAGGTCAGCAGTAAATTTTTTATGGCTAGGAAATTTTTTCCCTATCAAATAAATTCATTTCCAATTAAACTAATCAATAAATTAAAATAAAAGCGTTATGTTGTGTACATAAGATCAGCCTCAATGTGGTATCATAATGGTCATGTTAAGGGAACACCTCACTCCAATGTCAATAAAACAACAGTTTTTATTACGTAGTTATGTAATCATGTGAACACCATATGCATTAGAGGTGCATTTTAAATGACATCAACCAACTTTAAAATTTATAGACTCCAATACAAGCAGCTTTTACTGCCATTGAGGTCTTATATAGCGATGTTTATATACATACATTTTACACGTTATGGCCATTTTAGTATCGTTTTAGGGTCATCCATATACTATAGAGATTACACTTACCTATACATGGATTCGGATCTTGTGGAGTAGCTGGTTGCCATGGTCTGTCATAATAACCTGATTCACATTGTTCACAATTATCACCAGCTGCATGATGAGCTGGATCGCAAACACAGACTAATCGTTCTTTTTGTCCTGGTCCAGAACTTTTTCGACATTCATTACCGTGTCCATGACAAAGACATCTAAATAGAGTTTGAAATGAAAGATTTAATCAATTTCTATTATTGAATGTTGTAAAAAGTGTTGGATTCTAAGTTTCTTCATAAAACCGTAGACAAGTCAATAACATGACACCCTTCATTAGTTCACATCTATGACAAGATTGGGGCTGAACGCAGAGTTTTAAGTCTTTGAGACGAACATTTGGTTTACAACAGTTGTCTAGTTAAGGTCACTGTATGACAAAGAACTTCACAGCAATCAACAAAAGTACATATAGTATAATTAGTATGAGGTAACCAGTAAAATCTATCATATAAGTTTTGTATTAATTTAGACTCATCAATGAAAATTTATTATACTAGCATTCTAATTCTAACTTTCTAGCTGCTAGATTGATCATTTGGAATAACAATTAGGGGGTTTGTGGAGATAGTTAATATTCAATCTGGACATCACGAATTGATGTGAATCAGACAACCATTGATCAGTGGTCCTATAGTAAAGCGTTCGTCGCGGAGCCAGAGGGTCCTGGTTTCGATCCCCGATGGGGTCATGGATGCGCACTGCTGAGGAGTCCAATACTAGGACGAAATAGCTGTCCAGTGCTTCCAGGTGATCAATGGCTGTCTGATTCACATCAATTCGTGATGTCGAGATTGAACATTTGGAATAAGTTGCGTTTTTTATACTAAGGAAAATCAGTTAAAATTCTAATCGAAAGTGATGCCTATTAAATTTATTTACTCATACCTAAACAAAGATGTAAACTTATAGATTTCACAAGTAAACTGTAAACCAAAAATGTCGGTTAATTGATTATATACCTTTTAGCATACTTTGCATACTTATGTAACTGCAAAGTTAATCTTCTTGACCTCTTTTTCTTATAACTCAATATGTATTGTGATAAATTTTCCTATTTCAAAAATGTTGTAACCAGTTAATTATATCACTTTTGTCGTATAAAGTAATTGCTGGTATTTATGAACTGGATACAGTTTCTATTAATGTTGAAGGCTTCAAAATGTAAGCACCAACGTTATTCGTATGTTTTACTTTTTGTTTGTTGTTTGCAGAAACAATAATGATATTATACTGGCATTCATGGCAATAACTAAAATGTGATGGGTTTTTGGAGATAGACTAGTATTAATTTAAGTTATTTGTGCATATTACCGATTGATATTGGTTAGATACCATTGAAAACCAGGAAGCAGTGATAGTTGTTTCGCCTTGGTATGGGACTCTTAAGCAATTATTACTTAAGAATATGTCAGAGGAGCCGACCCATTGGTGCAGATGATTACCTTTTTCAAAGTGAGTTGGGTTAAATTTCCAAATGGAATAAAGTGTGTTTACTATTGATGAGTCCCATACTAGTATGCTAAAACTAGCCAAATGCTGTCTGGTTTTTACTAGTACTCAGCCAACATCAATTTATGCAAGAAAACACAATGCCACAAGAAATTCAAGAGCTTGTTTTACACTTGGCAATATATTTAGACAACAGAAGTAATTACATTCGAGTAATTGATGTCTTGATTATTTGGATGGCAAATAATATTTGAAAACTGTATAATATTCAGGAAGGCATATCTGAAACTACCTGGCTCATACTTTTACAAAGATATATTTTAAGCTACGTTGTTAGATGAAGATTTGGCTTGTCAACATCTATGCTAACAGTAATATTAAGAAGTTTATTAATTACTAGCATGAATTCTATGTAACTATTGTAATTAGATTTTGAAATTACAACATAAACACTTACCTTCCTCCTACAGTCAATTTTTGTATTGCAAAGTAATACGTTAATAGAGTATCTCTTTCAGCTCCACGTTCGTCACCGAATGTATGCATTTTTTTTAATTCTATTAAAATTTGACTAGCTGTACTCCATCGCTTTTAAAATAATCATAGGATAAATGAAAATAAGAATATAAACTTTATATTTTACTATTGAGCCTAATAGCATTGTATTTAATGTTCATTTCTATCGTAGGCTCCTTAACTGAATTTGAATACAACATAGCAACTTACTTACTTACTGCCCGTTACTCCTCGCTGAGGAGCATAGGCCGCTCACCAGTGTTCTCCATTTAACTCTGTCCTCAGCAATCCTTTCCAGTTGTTTCCAGTTGCTGCTTATCCTTTTAATGTCTGCTTCCAATTCTCGACGCAGCGTGTTCTTTGGCCTTCCTCTTTTCCGTTTCCCAGCAGGATTCTATGTTAATGCTTGTCTTGTGATGCAGTCTGATGGTTTGCGTAGTGTATGTCCTATCCATTTCCATCGTCTTTTCCTAATTTCCTCTTCGGCTGGAAGTTGGTTTGTCCTCTCCCATAGTAAGTTGTTGCTGATGGTTTCCGGCCAACGGACATTCAGTATTTTTCGTAGGTAGTTGTTTATAAATACCTGTATCCGTCTGAGGATGTTTGCAGTAATTCTCCAGGTTTCAGCTCTAAACATAGCAACTAAGTACCTATTAATATATACTGTGAGTCTTATAGTAGAAAGGTTACTATTAGTTTTCAATCAATGAAATTGGATTTGATCGCTTAATATGTCCAGGATTAAATGAAGTAAGAAATATAAACCAATTGATTACAATATAGATATGTAATTGTTTAGCATTCACACCTTACACTACTATGGATATAAGCCACTGTGAAGTTTCACAATTTTAAATTGTTGTCAAGCTATGATCATTCTGTGATGCAAAACTTTGAATTTAGTAGTCTCTATACAATCAGCCAAATTAAATACAATTGGGAGAATATTTTGTTTGATGTCAGCTTCATAATTTGAGATGCATTTTTATGTGAACTCTTATGGATGTTTCACAATTTCGGAAAGTGAATATATTCTTACTTCTTTTCAGTCTCATTTGTCTGCATAATCAGCTTTATTTCAGCCTTGTCTATCCAAATCTTTCTAGATATTGGTTATAATCTTGAAGAATAATACAATTTGGGACAAATAATGTTATAGAAATGAATGCAGTCGATTAGGCTATAAGTCGAATAGATAAATGATTTATTTAGTAAAATGTATTAGTTAGAACACACATAGGTTTGTAAATCTTTCATCATTGTCACTTCTTTCTCCCAGTCCCTGCCAACCCATGATTTCTCCATATCCAGTGTTGTCTAGTCCGACTTTGGCGTTTAGGTCCCTATCAGGATTGTCAGTTCCTTTCCTGGACACTTTGCTATAAATGATTTCAGACTATCATAGAACTGATTTTAGTCCTCGTAGTTGCTGTCGTTGGTGGGTGCATAACATTGGATAATATTCATTGTAATCCCCTTTTTCATTGTTTTGAAAGATGTTTTGATAGTTCTGGGTTCATGTGGTTTCCATCATACAAGTGTATTACGTGTATAGACTAAATCACAACACTGCGGATCATCGTTGAACAATCACTTGAATGGAACTCGTCACTGTACATCAACTTCATTGACTATGAGAAGGAGTTTGACAGTGTAGATAGGAGAACACTATGAAAACTTCTTCGACACTACGGAGTACCAGAGAAACTCGTCAACATCATCCGGAACTCTTACGACGAAACACAGTGCAAAATTGTGCATGGAGGACAGCTGACAAATGCATTCCTAGTGAGGACCGGAGTCAGACAAGGCTGCCTACTCTCACTTTTTCTTTTACTTATAGTGATTGACTGAATAATGAAGACCTCCACATCTGAGGGGATGCATGGAATTCAATGAACAAGTAGGAAGCAACTTGATGATTTGGACTTAACAGATGATCTAGCTCTTTTAGCCTACACACATTAACAAATGCAAGTGAAGACAACTATCGTATCAGCAACCTCAGCATCATTAGACCTGAACATACATAAGGGCAAGATCAAGAATCTCAAACACAACACGGGGAGCACCATACCAACTAAACTTGATGGAGAAACTCTGGAAGAAGTGGATGCTTTCACGTACCTAGGAAGCATCATCAATGAACAAGGAGGATTTGATGCATATGTATAGGCAAGGACTAACAAAGCAAGAGCAGCATTCTTAAAGTTGAAAAACATATGGGACTCAAAACAACTGTCAACAAACCTCAAAGGCAGTCTCTTCAATTCAAATGTCAAGACAGTTCTACTGTATGGAGCTGAAACGTGGGAAACTACTTTAAACAGCATCAGAAGGGTACAAGGCTTTATAAACAACCGTTTACGTAAGGTACTGAATGTGCGTTGGCCGGAAACTGTCAGCAAAAGTCCACTATGGAAGAGAACAAATCAACTTCCAGCGGTAGAAGAAATTAGGAAAAGACGCTAGGAATGGATAGGACATACACTGCGGAAATCATCAGACTGTATATCACGAGACAAGCACTAACTTGGAATCCTGTTGGGAGACAGAAAAGAGGAAGGCCAAAGAACACACTGAGTCGAGAATTGGAAGCGTATATTAAAAGGATGAACATCAACTGGAATCAGCAGGAAAGGATTGCTCAGGACAGAGTTCAATGGAGAATACTAGTGAACGGTCTATGCTCTTCTGTGATGGGTAACGGGTGTAAGTAAGTAAGTAAGTAATTAATAGTTAGAAACTTGTAAGCAAATGATGGATATTATATTAAAGATGTTGTTTCAAGAGTTCTCAACTTAATGCGTACTTATAACTGTACAATAAAAACTGAGCAGCAATAGTGTTATGTATAGAACTTTACACTAATAAACAATGATAACTTAAGTTATATGAGAACACACGTGAGATATATTTCTTTTGTGGTGATCATCATTGTCTTTTTATGTTGATACATAGTATTGTAGATTAAATCTATATACCTTATTAGGCTTCTAATATTTACAAATATACATATAATATTTAACTAATATATTTTCTTACTTACTTGTAATTTAACATCATTGAAAAATTTATCATAATTTGGACGTCCATTTATTACTGAAAAGATTACTTCACCTTCATATAATGGTTGTAATGTTGAATATTCTTCATAACATATTAATTCATTCGGTTCAGTAATTATAGGTCTTGGATTATATACCATACCAAAGTATGTATAACAATTACTTGAAAAATATGCCCATGGTGTCCATTCAGAATTATCATCATATCGTTTATGTATAACCATAGCGTGTGGACGTGGTGATTTAAATTGTAAATAAATATAATTTACATGAAATTTTGTACCTAAAAATTTTTTTTTTTTTTTTTTGAAAAATGAGAGAAAGAGATGGATAATGAGTAGTATGAATCAATCTATGAAATATCTTTTGTAATTTTATAACTCTATAAAACAATAAATCATTTTATATTCATTAAGTGAACAGCACATTCATACATTGAGTATGTAAGAGACAGATTTATCATACATTTTAATATATTTCTGATAGGATAATTACCATTTCAATTTGAATTCATTTTCACAGATTGATCAGACTTAGATAACTGTTGAAAAAACAGATAACAAATGACAAGTGATTCATACTAGTACAGGACTCTTCAGTAGTGTACATCCAAGATCCCCAACAAAGAATCAAACCCAGGACCTTCAGACGTTTCAGTAAACACTTAATATTTAAACCACTGAGCTGGATCCCACTGGTAGATATTGATATTGTGAATCATATGAATCAGCTGTCGAATAGTTAAACGTTTGCTGCCAAGTCTGATGGTATTGACCGTGAGTACTTGGTGAGGATTTTGGATGAGTACTTCTGAAGACTCCCATACTGGCACGAAAAAGCTGTCTTTGTTTTTCAACAGTTATCTGATTCAGATCAATTTATGATACATAAATTCAAATTTAGCAGTCTCTACAACAACCAGTTGCATCAATGTTAGTTGTTAAGATGAATGAAAATCTTTTATCATTACGTAATATCGGTCAATTCAGGTACTTAACAATTAAGGCAGAAAGTACCACGAGACATTGAATTATACAGAACAGTGACTTTATTGAAGCTAGATAGTTAAAATTTGATGAGGACTTTGAATTTTAAAAAATATTAAATTGGATACAATTAAGTAATCAATCAACGTATGCATCTTAGTCTTACAAGAGGTTAGCTTATTCTTCTAAAGCTTAGTAGTAACCTTTTACACTATGAAACTAGGCGATGTTGATGCAAATTTCACAGGCATCATGAGTCTTGTCAAGATATCAAGTGCACCAAGGTCAAGCCATACATTAAAATATAGTGTAACAGAATTTTGTGTCACTTAAACTAGCAATCACATAGGAATATGATTATTAGAATTGGATCATCATTAACAACAAGAAATACACAACGCTGATTACTACCTGGTGATTATTTAATGTATATTTTAACTCATCATAATACTACCACTTTCGAAACAAAAATTTGAAACTGATTGTAATGTACACTTTCACATTGATCTAGTGGTATGTTTGTTTACATGAAGCATTGAATAAACGTATAAACAAATGCATCAACATTGACGAAAAAATATTCTCATCAAATGTTAATTGGAAACATGTTAATTGTTACAACAATCAAATTGTTTCATAACGAATAGGTGACAATAATTAGTGTTTAGTTGGTTGAATACGTCAGAAATTGATATTGGTTTAGTACCATTGAAAACTAGGGAGCACTGGATAGGTGTTTCGTCTTAGTATGGAACTCCTCATCACTGAGCATCCTAGATTCAGCCTTATTGGCTTCAGGTTAGCGAACACCTAACCATTTGAATCGGTTGGCTGACGTCCAATGATAGAATCGCCATTTCTATCAGCTTCGAGTATATATGGTATCCTGCCAACATAAATCTGTAACGTATTAAACTTACTAAAAATAATAATCACCGCAAACCATCCCAATTTAATAACTAATCTTATTATAGAAGAGATATAAACCAATATCTTTTCTGACTGTTCCGATATTTTTTGAAACCTGGATTATGGATAGTAATAAAAGCTAGAACACAAAATTCATCTTGACTTCTTGTCAAATGAGTGTAGCTGCATTCCTATGTTAGTGATCATACTGAGATACGATAAGGAGCATCAACCACCAAAAAACCATAACGCTTATATATACATGAATTCATAACCATTAGTAAAGTAGATAACGCGTTGTCGTTTGCAACTAAAGATACTGGAGTTTATGTCTCAATGTGATTAACAACAAAAGGACAATGACGCATACAGATAACTATTCACAAATAGGCTGTTATGTGCACCTCGATTCTACAACTAAGTACATCCAAGCTTTATTGAAACCTGTCCTTAATATCAACACCAAAGGTAATTTCGAAGGCTTACATATATACTACTTGAAGATTATTTGAATATGAAATAAGTAATGCATAGTGAACAGAAAACTATCAAAATTAACTGTGAACATTTATTACTCATAAGTAACCACTTGACTTATAATGTTAATAAAGTTAAACAAATTGTATTACAGATCAAACTTCTATCAGCAATATAAAAGTACAAAACTGAGTATTCACTACTCAATATTAACAAGGATGATTGATGGGTGATGAGAAATCTTAAGGAAACTCTTCAACCTTAGTTCAACATACCTGGTGTTTATGATAAAACAGATTTGATTCTAGTTGTTACTGGTGTGGTTTCAACTTTCATCAGTTAGTAACGTACCGCTAGGATCACTCAATGATAACTATCGCATTTCTGGTAAGTTTAAATTCAAGTCACTACTTCTCGCTAAAACTAGAGAAACGCGCTGACGTTGGTCATTAGTGAACCCTTTATTACTAGTGAAATTATATAGTTTTGTGGAAATATGTACTGATATATTATCTTTATTCGTTACATTAACTTCCGTTGGGTTTCAGTGAAAACCAAAGAACTGTTTTGTCCATATGCCGAAATCTTTAATAATGTGCACTTATGATAGGCTTCTGAAAGGCTTCTACCAACACTAAAGGATGACATAGATATGCTACTAATCACATCACTATGATCAATCAATCTAAAGTATGAATGTTTTTAAAATCATTGTATACATAAATGATTGTTCTCGAACCAATACTGAGTTATGTTATAAATTTAAATCACATACTAGTTAGATAACTATAATCAACACTTACGACTAGGATTTTTCTATTAATTACTAATAAGCTGTTCACAGACAGACACATTGAGTATCTACGTTATTTCGTTTTAAGGTGACATATTTAAATGTTTTTGTTTTCAAGAAATAGTCTATTGCATGCTATAATTTTGAAGATTTCACTATTCAGTCAGATCGAATCTTACTACTATTGAACCATGATGAGTAGTAATCTGAGGTAAGGTACTTAATATTTCAATTATTAACTGAATTGTATCTTAAATGATTATAATCTCAAAAGTTTCTAAACATCTCACTATATCAATGATGCTACACAGTACTGATATTTATGTTGTCTAGCAGAAAGCATATTAGTATGAAAGTAATATAATAAAAAAAAAGTGATATATACTCTTGTTCTTAGTGTAAAAGATTAACTGATGAACTTATCATTCGTCAGGTTTATTGAACTTACAAAGAATCTGAATCAAGTAATAAACTATGAAATAGTCAAATTACTAAGAAAGTTGAAGCTCAATGATATTATCTTCTTCTGTAGTTAAAATGATTTTTGTGGTAAGTTTTCACTGAGTATAAATTACAAAATGAAGTATGCTACTAATTCTTTATTGCGATTAGGTAAAAGCAGTTGTTCACCGATAGATTTTTTGATGGTCCTAGAAATGAAAACTACTGGAAGTCAACTCAGTGTTTCAGTGATTAAGTTTTCTGTGTGACGTCTGCGTGTCCAAGGTGAAACACCTTTTTGGCTTTTATTGATAATTTAGTTGAAATAGTTTCTTCATGCAAATAACGAAAGTAAATTTATTACTGATACAGTCAAAAGTTAACTAATTATATGTTATCAAGGAACACGACTTGAATATTAATGTAGTTGTCATTTACCGAAGAACGTATACATTTGTTGGCTACTTTCAGTAGCTATCATCAATAAATTCTGTCAAATAGTGCCGACAATAAACAGTGCTCCAACATTGAAATTATGGAAGTGAAGCATTCAAATGTTTACATTAAGCAAATTCAAAATGTGACCTTATGAGTTTGATATCATAATTTAAAATTTAATAGCCAAGCCATAGCTCAGTGAGTAGATAGGATTCATTAATTGTGGATCATACTTATTAAACCAATACAACGAAAGTAATTAAACAGTTACTAATAATAAACAAATGCTTCAATTATAACGTTGATTTTATACTAAAAGAGCTAGACTTTAAACGGATTGCTAGTATGTCTAAAGTTTAAGTATTATTCCTACTGACACACACACTTTTGTTAAGAATCTTATACCTTATACGTTTAGGCTCCACTGATCATGTCTTCTTAACAGAATTCCAGGAATTGCCTCCAGGTTACTGGTGGATAACTTCTGGAGCTCTAGTAAGAGGACCTGACCAGTGGAGTTCAGCCATGTACAGCTTGCAGTACTTGCAGACAGATGACATTGGGTAAGGCAGCGCAAATATGTCGCTGATTTACGAAATCAAAAATATAAACTGTTATACACTAGCTGAGTGGTATAACTGGTAAGCGTTTACCGTGGAGCCAAAAAGGTCCTGGACTCGATTTTATGGTATGATAGTGCATGCTCACTGTTGAAGAGTCTCACACCAGTACGAAACATCTGTCTAATGATTCATGTTTTTCAGTGGTTATCTAACTCAAACTAATTCATGATTTCAAATTCAAATTGCAAGATATTGAAACAACAAACATATTTTGCCTCTTAGAAATAATAATTCCACTATCTGGCTTCTTGAAACTCTGACTATATCTTTGAAAACAAATAATTTTCTATTACCTGCAAATTGATTTGAGTTCAGGCCTCTATATTATTAACACTTAGTTTAAAGTTAATATTAAAAATAAAAAAATTCATAATTCTAATGAAACGATTTAATAGTGATAGAATTCTAAAGTCATCATTGTAGTCTTACACAAAATAGTCCGATAGCAACTAAACTAACTAAAAAAAGTTATTTTAAGACAATAAAATTTTTCTTAACAGATAATGAATTAAAAAAAAAAAAGTCATTAGAATAGATTAACTTAATTCTTGTAAAATTATTAGAAAATTCTCATTTTAACTTAAAATAGACTCGAATAATATTGTCTACATTGATAATGACATTGTCTATTAAAATATTTAATAATCATTCATAATTAGATTGATAATGCAAATTCATATAAATAATTGTTTATGCTTTTTTTTTTTTTCTTTCAAAATCATGTTTTGTATACATTTTATAAATGTACATATGTAAGTTTAAACTATATTTATATTATATTGAATATTGAAAGTGACTATTGAAACATTGAATCAATGTTTTATTATTGTTTATTCAAAATAAAATAATAGAATAATTCAATATTCATTATTATTATTATGATGATGATAAACATGTCATAGATGCAATAAATTTTTATATATGAAAAGTCTGGTTTCATAGATTTCTATATTTTAAGCATCATAAACATATACGTAATGATGCATATTTCTATATATATACATGCTTATTTACAGGCATGGAGATATCAAAGGAATATAAAGACATTTCTGTAATATAGTTAGTGACTAACTTCTAGAGATAATTCCTAGATTTGCAATAAGAAGAGTTGACGAGTGAAGTTCAATATGTAGGGTGTGAAGTAGTTACCCAACGATAACAATGGATGTGACTTAGTAGTTGGGATTTGACCCAGTGGTTTAATGGTGAAACGTTCATCCCAGGTCCTGGGTTCGATCTGCAGTGTGAGTGTGGATATGTACTGCTGGAAAGTCTTATACTGGTATGAAGTAGCTTTCTAGTGTTTTCCAGTTGTCAGTGATTATCTGATTTGGACCGATTCATGATATCAAGTTAGTATGCCTATTGTCAAATGACAACTAATCCTCTTAGGAAAGTTTGTTCACGAAAAACCGGCTTATCGCTAACTAATTGTATTTTACTAAAAATTGGGTAAGTGCAGACTAGCGGAATTTCATATGAGCTTTATACTTGTTTGAGAACTCAGTTCATTCATGTCAAACATTGCCACGTTTATTCACCGAACTAATGAATCAAGAAATTTCAGTGTATAACACAAAAGTAATTGACATAGAATTAGTTCTAGTTCTTTTGTAAACATAGACAGCAGGATATCACAACTATGTCAAACTAATGTGACACAAACAGAAAGAAACGGACGTCTTGAACTAAACTTAACAGCTATAGCTCAGTCTTACTATTACATACGAATCACCGCTAAAATGAAGTAGTACATTGTGAATATATATTTAGCATCAGAGACTAATCAGGTACAATCTTCAGTAATATCCACGAATAGATACAAATGATCATTGCAATTATATCTTTATTCTTTTGTGTTCGTTGACTAACTCACTTACTGTTTTAATGTGGACTCTATTAGAAATTCGATGGACCATTGTATTAATTTGTAAAAGCATGGAAAATACATTTCTTATATGAAATTTTGTGTTTTCTCGGAGTTAGATTGTAGCTGGCAAGCAGAATTTAGGAAGTGTGTTTCACCATGCATGTTATCAGTATACCTGTGTATTATTATTAACGAACGACTGACGTAAAATGTTTACAACTACATTACAGTTCTATCACATGACCCATTTGTGTACTTTCATGTGGACAGAATGAATTACTATTATTATTAAAATTTTAAGTCTATGCAAGTGCACACACTTGATAACCTAGGGCTTTTGAAAATATCGCCTTTGATTTTGCCGCCTTCTGTGTGTTGGATGGTTTAATTCCTGGGTCGAATTCAGCACGACTTTATTTGTCCAAAACTGTCGATAGAAATGAACTATGAGATTTTCTCCACAAGTGAATATCATCTTGTTCTGTGAACTTCGAATATGATTGGTTGTTGCTGACACATCCTGTCATTTTTTGGATACTTATTTTGATTCGCTTCCTTCTTGACCTGTTTTAGTAGTTTAGAGTTTTTCTAACTAGTTGATAAATTGCATTCATTTCAACATGTTCGTTGAGTGCAATTGATCTGAATGCCATACTTTTAAAAATTATCTTGTTTTTTCTTGCTTCAACTAAGATCTCTGAGGACGTAGTATTACCAGAGCAATCCCCCCCTGAGCGAAAAAAATCGTTTCTATCATCTTAAAATAGTTACACGTATACGGATACTTTTGGAAGACAGAAATAACTCAGTCTAGGTCAACCAGTAGCAATGAAACTATCAACAATGAAATGAAAATCCCATCAAATATGCATAAAGGTTGATTCTGTTTATTCACACAGTTAATCTGACTTATGATTCATACAATGCATTTCAGAGGTACTGGTGATTTATATATATTTCGTAGACTAATATGAAGTAACCTAAATGCACCGTTCAAATAAATATAGATTATTATTTTAAGTAGAACCCATGATGTGAGATTCATCTAATTCAAGATTTGACAACCAGACATACTTCAATCTTATTTTTAATTTTCTTGCTAAAACTTGAATTCGCTGCAGTGCTACAAATGTTAGTGCTTTGCTTACTGAGCGACTAAAATATGGTTGGTTAGTAATGTCTATACCTTTTATACGAGGTACAAAATATCATATTATTTTCCTTTTGTAATTTTGTATAAGGAAACTATAAAATTAAAGATTCTTCAAGTTGACAATCAATACATCGACGTTGACTTTCTAAGTTTCATTATGTATTACGTGTTTATGTTAAAACAAGACTATAAGTTTCCTGTCTTACTAATGAGATGATCAAATAAATAATTTAATATATAAAGTAGATTAAATAGTCAAAGTTTCATCACATCTAACTGCAATTATACAACATCAATGAGAACCCAATGAAAAAATATGAAAAAGGTTTTATTATTTACATGGATTCATGAAAGTAATGTCAAATTATTTGAAAATTGACTTTTCTTTCACATAAATCTGTTATAATTTTTCATTACTTCAAAAAAGTATCTTTAAACAAATTAATTCTATTTATTGTTAATATTTCACATCTTGAAAAATCTTATACTGGGTAAAAGACAGACTTCTAGTGCCTCCTGGTTTTTATTAGTAACCAACTAACATCACTCTACGACGAATATATTTAACTAAACCTTGAGTTATAATGTAAGTATATTTGGGATGCGTTTGTCTCTTATCAAATGCAAAGTGATACTTCTAGACTAGTTTAAACTGTCATTTAGAGAGATTAGAGAGAGCAAAGTAGTTGGGTGCGTCAACCTCTTCGCCTATCTTGGAAGTTTTATCAACCCGCTCAACCATAGTCTGTTGGTATCCAGTAAAACCTCAGCAAGGATCCAAAAATCTATTTTGTTATTTATCAACTTACGACACTTGTGGTGTATATGAGATATTTAAATCTTTCGACAAAAGACAAACGCATGAAGCATCAGTACCCCCCCCCCTGAATTTACGGAGGCAAAGCCTAGGCTATGAAAATAGAAGATATACGCATGCTTTAGATGTTTGATTTCAGAAATCATTGAAGTATCCCCCCACATATGATGAAATGGTCAAGTAAGCTATAATGATGTTAAACACGCAGTACTGTGACAAATAAAAAGTCAGCTAATAAGGTTGTAAACATTCATGGACTAAAGTGGTTAGTACCGTCTGCCTCGTCTCACACAGTAAGATGGCCCAGGAGTAAAGAGGAAGAAAGCCGATGGGAGGAGGCAGCCAATCCAAAGTCTTTGACTGTTGGAGTGGTCCATGTCGATAGATGCCGAGTACTGGGTTGAAGCCTACTTGATAACTGTGATTAGTAGCTAGGAATTCTGGGTATCATGGCTTAATATCAGATTTTAAGTCCCAATATTCTTTCGCATATATCTTTTCTTCATTTCTTCTTGTTGTATTCTAATGTGGCGATATTTCCGTAGGTGTGACTTCATGATAACGTGGTATGGCAAGGTAGATCTATGTGGATACGGGCCAGATTCTGGGTTGACCGAGACTAACTAGCTAATATTTCAATATCGGTATACTAGTTTTGGTCAGGCCACGTATGATGAAAATACTCGCTATTGTTATATCAGTCAAGTGATAGAACATAAGGAATAATGTTATAACAGTTAAAGCAGTAATAAATTGGTTCAGTAAAGAAAGTTTTTAAAGTAATCTCGTCTCCAATGTTGTACAATGGCATACATAAATATACATAATGTTAAAAAGATAATGACAATTGATCAAACTCAGTAACAAAAGAAAATGCGCTCCAAATTGTTAACAGCGTAAACTCAAGCATGCGAGAGTAGATGGGATAGCCATGTAATTCTCTCTATGTTCTCTAATGGCATGTCGCATCAACGTCATTCTAAAAATTAATCACCTGACTCCAACTATTAACAATCTGTATTTTTATTAAAAGGTATGTGGCTGGTACTTTTACTAACTTTTATAGTAAGGTTAATTTGAACAACCTTTGACAGATTTTCAACAGTTTCCATCTAACTACCACACACTCTTGTGAAAAGGAAAAATGACAGCATATCTACCTTCTAGAATCCAAACGTTACAGAACATTACGAAAATCCATTTGGAATTGCCAACTGACAAGTTTCTGTAATTGAGTTTCTATCAACAGGAAGAAAAATCTTGTGGTTTTCCTCTTCTAGTGAATCCAAAAAATCTGCCGACGAAAAATCAACTTATGACGAATTAACTTTTTTAATAAAATCTGATTAAAAATGTCTTCTTACTGCGATTACTGGACAAAGTAATGGAACCAAAACCTCCTAAGCAAGTTCAACTCTCTGCCTCTATAAAGGTACTTTATACAAAAATCAAATTTAAGGACGATTAGTCTAGCTAAGCTTTTGATCTGACTGGTCACAAAGGTTGTCAAACTGATGCTTTTTATCTGTTTGTAATAACGTGTTTTCAGATCGACATTTATTCACTCACAAATAAAAAGTATCTTCATATTTGACCCCTCTGATATACGTTTATCAGTTCACCTATTCGCATGGCCCTTGAATTCGATAGTTACAAGCATGAAATCATGGTTAGATATCACAATGTATTTAGGCTTGTTGATAAAAAATGAAAACGTCTTCAAAAATAGCTGCGCATATTAGCATTACTAACTATTAACAGGTATTTTTTTACCCTTGAACAGTAAACTTGTTTCTGTTTAGTTTTCTGAGATTTAATAAACATTTTTTGGATAAAATGGACTATTTTGGACAATGGATTATTTGTGTCTGTTGCAAAACACTCAATTTTGAGTCGTATAAGATAAAAAGCTCAAGAATTTTAGTAGACATACTGCAAGATGAATCACTTTGATGTCATACATTCCGCTGGTTATTTGGGAATGTGCGCAATAATAAATAGTTGACAGGGTTATCCACCAAGATAACACTTTATTAGTGTCCAATATCTTTATAGAAAGATGGAAACATGTTCCGCACTGGTTTTAATGGTTTCATTTATTGCACAAAATCAACCGGAAATATTATTACGGTTATATCAGTTAGGACGAATAATTAGTCTAAAGTTACTTTTTAACAATCGGCATTGTTTTATCAGCAAACCAAACTAATGTTTGATGGCTTATTCTCTAATCTCTAATTAAGTCACACCATAGCCAAGTAATGTGTTTCCACTGCTAATTAACATTTGATTAATATTTTATTGGGACTGAAAACAAAACCAATCAATATATTAAGCTAAGATACGCAGTAATCTGATTTAGCATTTCTGTGTTTTCTTTAATGGTAATAAGAACCCAAATATTTACATCTGTTGTCAGTTGAAACCTATGTATTACAACAACAGCACAAAACAAAGTTTAGGGTCGTTAGCAATAGTTTGAATTTCTAAAACAAATTGTTACCGTATGTATAATGCACTTATTACCTGATAAATTAATGCAAACTTAAATGAAAAACTTTATAAGAAAGCATTTAGTTACCTGTCCAAACGCCTAAGGCATTAAACAGTTTGATGCGTTTGTATTACAGCTTACTGATGAGCAGTCAAAACTCCAAAAACATACTAGGTTTAATCCGTAAGTGCTCACTGTACTCAACCAGTCATGTGTAAAAATAAAAAGCATTAAATAAGGCTTAAAAGGCTAATAAAACTTCAGTTTTTATTAGCACAAGTTTACTCTAGAAGTTTTGCCAAAAAATTTTATTTTTTGGTGACTAAATAACTGTTTTAATATCTGGTTAATCCCAGCCGATACTATTGTTGGTCTTAGGAGGGCAACATTTAAAACAACCATTACCCACAAATAACGCTCATTAGAGTTTCCTGAAAGACAGAAAATAATGATTTCTTTTGAAATGTAGTTTCGTTGAACTATGCAACGCAGATGATATGTAAAACACACAAAGATTATCAAACCATCTTAACAGCTGCGAAAATGACTCAGCCGAGAAAAATGATGTACCACTTATTGAATACGAGTTATTAAGTCTAAGTAACTGAAAACATCTCCTTACTTACCTACTTACTTATTAGGGTCATGTAAACACTCTATTCAACCAGACATTTGAAAAACAGTTTCTTTTTTGATCTCGTGTTTGTTTTAACTTAGTTTCAACTTCATTTCATTTTATGAGTAAAATAAATGTTTAGAACACTTGTTTATTTATAGTTTAATTAGCGCTTCAATATATTAAAAACACATGTTTAAATACCATGAATGTTCACATTCTTCGCACAAAACAGCATAGACTAAGTAAAGACTATCTTTACATTAAAATATTAATCATAATAGAAAATTCAGTCACGAGCCAGATTAACACTGGTGTAAACCAGCTCCTTAGGAAATATTTTTACGTCGGTTAACCCAAAATACATTATTAACGAAAAACGATTTATGGCAGTATACGAACAGAAAACAAGGAAGAAATCCACTGATGATGTTTTAAGGAAGCTAAAACATTATTCTATGCTGACCAAAAGTGACAATTTCATTTTAAAAAAAGTCACATGTATGTATTAAAAACAGGGTTGACCTAAATTTACGAAAAATGAAGCATTCTGTAATTAGAAACAGGCTATTTATGATACATGTTTTCTACACCATTATGAACTGGAGTTTCGAAGTTCGCAAAGTGTATTTCTCGTAGATAAAAAACCGTTAGTCAACCAAAAATAAAAAACAATGATCTCATAGAGTTTTTAGCCAGTTAATTTACTTATGTTTTCATTGACTTTGTGTAGTTTACTTTATTGAAACTAAATGATTCCAAAATGCTGAGTCTGTAACTGACTATGTACGACAGTGTGAACTATTCTAGGTCTCCTTGAAATAAGTATTGCACAAACCTTTAATTAGAAATAAATTTATGAACGCTTACGAGCCATTATCTTATTCCTGTTAACCAAAATCAAATTTAGTCATTAATTAATTCCATCGTATACAATTATATAATTACTAAATTTTGCTTTCCTTCAAGGAAAATATCATATAGAATAACTCACCCAGATCTACTGTTAAATTTACAGAATCCTTAAAATGCAAAAGTTTGTTGTCTGCCATAGTTTCTGACTGCCACCAGTTATTGGGATTTTTATCTGTCATATACTCCGGTGGATGACTCTCATCTGGATTACGAGCATCACAATATTGACACCTTCTAGCCATTCCAGAGTTTGACATATGTATGCAGTATTTTTGTCTTCCCCTTTCTCCACATGTGTTTGTTGCTACCACCTTCCTGTCGGCAGCAGCGCTTGTAAAAGGTGGATAGCACATCTGTGGTTTACCGTTTGCATCTGAACATTCACTCGAAACCCATCTTGTATCAAATGGCTCTTGTAATCTCGTAAATCTCACCGTGATGAGGATAACGTAACATTTAATTATTAATAAACCCATGACTATAAGAAGGAGCAGTATCTAATTTCACAAGTCATATAAGTGTCTAAGAATATATAGGTCAAAATTATACATGTTAATAATTAAAACAAGTAACATATCACAAAACAAAATCTTAATATGTAGGTTTTAGATCTGGACAAAAATGTGTCTTCAATTATTTGTAGTTTTAAATAATCATATTTGATCGGAAACATTATTCCAAAAATCTATTTCAACTGAAGTGCGAATTGAATTTGTTTAACGTAGCTGACGATGTGTGTAGAGGTAAATAACTCACACAGTAAATAGTAACAAGGGCACCATAAATACTGTTTAGAAAAAGGTGTAAATGTTACATATTCTGATGTCAGGAATTAACATTTCAACTTATGCAATATAGTGATTGGTTTAAACATGGATGAGATGTATCATATTCTATACAGTCTACTTCGATTTGACAGGTTAGAAATACATTTAGGGGTTAAATTAAACCTTATATGTAAACAGGAAAGTGCGGAACAATTAAAAGTATTCAGAATGTGCTTGGTTAATCCGTAAAGTATGGAGCGTCCTATTGGAAACTCTGGTGTATATTGACCTAATAATCCCACCAGTTGACGTGACGCAACTTAGTGACTGAATATTTCACACTGAGTCACTACTCCCTAATTACTTCGGGGATAGGTTGGTTTATAGAGCACTGTGTAATGCATACCAGATATCATCAACAACGACCTGTGGCAGAGAAATAATCAACTTCCAGCCGCGAAAGAGATTAGGAAAAGACGCTGAAGGTGGATTGAATACATATTGAGAAAACCATCAAACTGTGTCACAAGACAAGCGCTGACTTGGAATCCTAAAGGCCAAAGAAACAGTGAAAGACTCAGGAACACACTGAATCGGGAACTGGAGACAGACATGAAGAGACTGAAGAGCACTTGGGAAGAGCTGGCAAGGTAAGCCCATGACAGAGTTGATTGGAGAATGCGGGTGGACGGTCTCTGCAACACTTGGGGTAATAGGCATTGATTGATTAATTGCATAATGTGTACTTAAAAAAACTGAAGAAATAGAAAAAGCAATCTGACTTAGCAGGTTGAGTCTACGAAGCTCAATATTCAATTTTTGTTCACATAACCTATTTACTATAACATGACATATGCCGCAGCGCAACAGCTTGATTTAAATGGAGTTAAACCGCATCATGACTCTAGTAATCTGGTACGCCTAAGCATTTGCGGCTAGACTTCTTAGTTAACAGAAAGCTGGACAGTGGATAAATTGTTTCTAAGTTGATAGTGACATGATGAGCTGCAGACACATCAAACAGACAGCGTCTCAATGAGTTCCATGGTGCGGATAATTAGGAAACGCTCACTCTCTCATATACGTCCTAGTAACTCGACTCACAACACTGTGAAAGAGGCTATATGGGCCACCGACACTCTTCCGAACGCCACACTACCTGTTGGCTGAATGAACGACCCCCTTCGGAGTCTTAGAGAACACCCTTACTTACACCTATTATCAAAGTCTCTTCTTTCCTTCCAAAATAGGATCATCTGAAGTGACTTCAACCTTCTAGACATCAATGGGAATGTCTACTCCGGTCCACCTAACATGATGAAATTTGTGCATTATTAATATTCATGGTTGGCGACAATTAGTCACCCACTCCACAAGAGGTAACGAAATTTCGGATCTTTTTTAATGTAACAATGTCAGTCCCATAAAGATTCATGTAGCACACGAATGAATTAAATATGATCACGACGTGGTGCTCTGCCCATTGACACTCTCATCTCCGATTAACAACGCTATAATTTACAACTGTAAATCCCCTCCTCAGTAGTTTTCCTAAATTATAATGCTGCTGATTGAGCTCTTCTATTTTTGTTAATTGTTCAGAATCGACACTGTCCATTCCGGCTGATGATTTCCAATTTGCCGTGAATATCCTCTACACAAATCTTGGCATTTGTCTTGATTTACTTGTTTCTCGACAGCAGCCAATGTAGCGAAGAAGTAGCAAGTATTTTACCTTGTCGCACTTTCGACGTATGCTATGAGCCATCTGAAGAAGGTTTTTTGTCCATCCTGACTTCACTGCAGCGGGTTTGATTATGGATACATGGAACATCAATTTATCTTATCATGACAATAATAGACATATAACAGTCATGAAGCCACTTCTGAATTATTTAATAAAACGTGTTATGCAAATTATTTGCCGTATCACAATCAAAACGATTAAGCAACAACAACATTTTGACTCATCCACGAGTATACTCAGAACTGTTGGATTTTATCGCAGCAGGATTAGCTGGGCCATTAATACACTAAAATGCTTTCAGGGTTTTGGTATAAATAGCATAAAATTTTATAAACTGAAATATAGTGGGCATGATATTTTAACAATTCTACTTGAAACTTTCCCTATTTCACTAGAATCATTAACTTTCCCGTCTTTCTGGAGAACCCCTTTTATTATTCTCAGGCATAAGTCAGGTTCTACGTCAGGTGTTGCAACTGCCGATCAATTAACATTGCCTCTGTCGTTTCTAGAGTTATGGAAAATATAATCTGTGTAAATACGCTAAAGCACTTTCTATCTCAGAGCTAAATTAAGCCTAGCCAATATGGTTTCCTGCAATCCCGATCAAATATGACTTGCAACTTGGACTTCTTCAACTACATAACCAGTAACTGCCATAAAGGTTATACAATTGTAGTTTAATATTTTGATATTGCCATTCGGCTGCGTCAACCACTTGCTATTAATAAGAAAACGGAAGATATACAATGTTGCCTACCCTCTTTCAGACTGGATCAGGTCCTTTCTCAGTGATCACACAAATGGTTAAGTTTGACTCTACGTTCCCCCACAAAAAACGTGTAACCTCAGGAGTTATCGAAGGTTATGTTCTTGGTCCTCTTCTCTTCCCTCACTATATTAATCATGTATATGATTGTTTCCCTAATGGTAAGTTGTTTATATTTGTTGATGACCTCAGTCGAATCTCTTATACCAAATGAACTTGCGAAATTTCTAGATTTAATACTGAACAACTTGTTGCTTGCAAATTATTAGTGCACTGCATGGAAGCTGCAGTTTAACCCCAATAAATGTAGCTAAATATAGATTGGCACACTATATACTAACATAAAATTGACCATGCACTTCATGATTTCACCTAGGTTACTTAGTACTACTGATCTTGGCTTAGTATATTCCGACTATCTCTTCCTTACTAGGCAACTGTAACCATTGGTATGCTGTAGCTAATAGAGCCTGCCATGTCTTGGAGGTTTTAGCTAGGGCTGTCTTAAGCTTTATTCTGGGAATCATTCCCGTTTTTAGTATACATCTTAGATTACACTTTTAAAATTCTTTTATGGCATGTATCGTTACCTTAGGCAAGATACTGTTATCTTAAAAATTTGTTGAAGAAAGTAAAGCTGGGAAAGCAGTTGGATTAAATAACAAACCTTGTTCAACTTAACTTATATCACCAAAATTACATTCACTAAGATGCATATGGGCTAGGAAGCGTATGATCTTGATATCTCACACATCTCATAAATCTTTTCAACCTACTAGATCATTAATAAAATTCATTCTCAAATAAGACTCGAAATAATTCCTTTTTTGAACAGAACATGAATAAATTACACAAAAAATTGTGACTAAAGCCTTTGAATCAAGGAAAACAAACTTCGTAACTTTATCCGATGAAGCATTACCGGTACTAACGTTTTCGAGAAAAGACCAGTTACCTACTTGATCTATGCATTTTCAGAGGGACATTTGTGTAATAGTAGCCGGTAGAACCATACTACAGCGGCAGATGTAAACGAACCTCGAAATGACTTTGGGGCTACGTAGCCAATGAAAAGAGCATCGTATTTTAGTCATAACATAGTGTTAATAAGATGGCGTAAGAACACAACACCTTAAAGAGGATATACCAAATATGCATGGATAATAAACCGTTTACAGCTAGTCGGTAGTCACCATCTTTAAATCTGGGTAGAAAATGAGAAGGAAGCTTGACCATATTATTGTTTAACATGTTTCCTTGCAATCGCAACACAGGTTTAAGTATATTCTCAGCCTGTTCCATATTTTATTCACGTACTCTATTCAGTGGATCTATAAAGCGATATCAGTGGATTATGACGTATGCTTGTCTCCTAACACTGAAGGCTCCTGTATGACTAGCAGTCATCAATACATATATATATTGTTGTGCCAGGTAAAACATATCTTTTGATTATCAATAGTAAACTGGTCGCTTTCTGTCAGGTTCTGTCGCGAAATGCCAAATCCTGTGGGTTTTATCCTGAATTCTCAAAACGTACAGAGTTCAAAATACGGGATAAACTAACCTATACTTTTTTAACACACTTCTCACGGCTAAACCTTTTTCAATCAAACATTTGTCAACCTTAACTTCCATCCCGATACTCTAAACTAATGCAATGCTTCTAAGTAATATTTTAGAACATCTGCTTTAACAGCACTCATACCATTCAACTGATGTTACTTTGGTAACATTACACACTTATGCCGACACCGTTAATGGCGCTTCTACTATCTAACACAGTATTAAGTGCATTATCTGCCTCAATGTAAGTTTCGGTTTGCAGAAACCACCTTCTAATCGAATTCGTGCAACTGAAGTTAGAGCGTGAAAAATGTACTTATCACGCTTCTATTTGTATCTCACACTGTTCAATTCCTGCTAGCAGCTGGAAGCACTGGTCTCTAGAAAAAATTTTTATCTCGTATACTGACCGACAAATGCATAATGGCCGACCCATTCAAATTAAGAAACATATTCACTAGCGCCAAAAACATGATTTCACTCACACACTGTGATCTTGAAAAATGGATTTTGAATCGCGGCGATTTATTATTACAGCAAAGTTCTACCAAGTAGCCCCCTACGTTACTATTACTTTACAGTTTCTTTTTCGTAACACAACTACATTATTTCTTCTAGTCTCAGAAAAATGCTGAAGTAAAGCATATTTGTGACCAATGGAACTTTGTTGTCACACTGTCACAGACTTTTAGGGATTAAAATTTGATAATTCTCCTAAGTAAAGTTTGAATTTTAGTCATTTTAATTTTTGTATTGTAGAAAACGGCGGAAATTCAAGTTGGTTGCTATGGTCATCCGCGTTCCTAAATGGGTGTTTTTAGTTTTTGTATTTTTGTGTGATTTCCTTGAGTTGGCATTATGTGTGAAAATGTAATTAGTGGTTAAGAACGATTGGAGCTTGTTATCTAGATTTTTGAAGACCAACCGTTACATAAGTATGTATATATATGCCACAATTAATAGAAAGTCACATCTTATTAATGGTGGCAAAGAGACTACAGTTATTTCTGAACTATGATGCACAAATTCGTCCTTATTATAAATATTTTAAACATTCTACATCATAAAATATTATCCTGAATCTGAGGGGATAAATTAAAAACCATTTTATTCTATCACATGGTTGCTGTCAATCATTGGGTCTAAATACTTTAATTGTTGGTTGCCAAAACAGAATTTGGACAAAAAGCATGCTTTTATTATTTAAGAATACATTCTGACCCCATTACATCAAACAGACTTTTAATTAGAAATAAGCTTATTACTTGAATCTTTCATCTCAAATGTCTTCACTGATAAGGATAGTAGGTCAAGTAACCTGTATTAATACTTGAGGTGATTCTTTTAGTGTAGATCTAGCTTCTCCCTGAAAAAGTTCACCGACGGAGTTAACACCACCTGTTCAGTTAACGCGTTCCAGTCGTTCAACACTCGATATCATAAGTGGATTCCCACTCTGAATTTATTCGATCTTGGTGATTAAACTTTAAAAGGTAGTGTTTAAGTTTATTAGTTCTAAAGGGAGCAAAAAGATAAGACATATTGACGCCTAAATCATTATTTAAGACACGGAATATCAATATCGGGTTACCTCGTGTTGATGTATAAGATAAAAAAAAATATTTAGAAGTTTCAAACGTTTATTGCACAAGAGGTTTACGAAGCCTGTTACTAGCTTAGTACCTATCGCGTAACCTGCTCAAGTGTCTCGAAATGCTTAATAGAATAGGGACTTGCTGCATGGATGTAGTACTCAAGATGAGGTCTCACGTACATTGGATAATAAATCCGGAACATGTCATCATCAAGATATTTGAATGCCCTATGGAGTGACCATAATACTCTAGACCCTTTAGCTGCTAATGCATTACAGTATGTAATGGTTTTCAAGTCTTGACTTATAATGACTTTTAAATTCTTAAATTCTTCTAATTGTAGAACTGGAGCATTATTCGAGGTGTATTGGTAGCGGTTACGGAGGCCTAAGTGTATTTGTGCACTCTTACCGCAATTAGTCTGCAACTCTCCCACTCTGGGATTCGATCCGACAATTTAATCCCTATCTGCTAATTAGGGCATAGCAACTTGAACTGATGTACGCGTTTACCAATTTCTACGTTGTAACTGACTGATTGACTGATTTAAGGTCAGATTGAAGACCAAGCTGGTCAGTATCGCTGCATAGTGTTTTACAAATCTTAATGAAACAAATATAAGAAACTGTGAAGTATATTCCAAGATGAATTAAGATGATTAGTTTATCTTGAATGCTAATAATCAACTAAGATTAGTTTATGGTGTAAAACTACAAAATTCAAACAACTATTTTTATTTACACTTTCTTGGTTATTATAATTTTACTTTAAAAAGTTTTGATTTTAAGAATGAGACGCTACATTGACCAATTACTGTGGATTTTATAGTTAAACCAAAATGAGTAGATTATGTGAAATTATATTTTTGTAAGTAAAATTATCTTAAAGTGATTTATTAATAGACAACTGTTAAGCGATAAATTATGAGCCAGGATTTCTTGCAGATATTCATAGACAATTATCGAATAAAATTAAAAGAAACATACAGGCAAGTTGACAATCTTATAAAAAAAATAAAATAAATTTGTATATCATAGAAATTGTGATACGTATCGTCTTAGTGAATATAATGCAGCAGTCAAGATCCAAGCATGGTTTCGTGGTATTCGAATACGATGTTATTTAAAGTAAGTTATATATATATATATATGTTGGTGGAAAAATGCTGGTCTGCGGCCTATGCTCCATGTAAAGTAATAGGCGCTGATTGATTGATTGATGAATGCTGCTATCATTTTGCATTTAATTCGACGTTGTTAGTCCGTTTATGCATAATGTAGAAGTAGGGTGAAAGTAGGCTGGGAGAAACTAACATGATTTACTGCATTGTTAATCGATTAAGTCATTGACTGTTGGTTTAATCCATGTTAGTTAATATATGCATGAAAAAAGCAAATAACATTTAAGGGGTTTTAACATTGATGCAATGTGTACATATTTCAGTTAATGCGTTAGCTTTAAGTGTAAGAAAAATTTTTATCGATTAAACCTATTAGTTTTACCTTTTGTAAAGGCAAGTCGTCATATATGCTTGAACCATCTCAATGTAAGCTAACTCTTCGTGAGACTTAGTTAACCAGTTAGATTGAGTTAAGTTGAAAAAAAATTAATCTACAGCTTTATTGCTGTGTTGAAGAATGAACTCACGAAAGACATATGAACAATGCTTTAGCCTTTACACAAATGACTACCTAGACTTATGTTATGTCAAAATATAACATTCAGTATGTTCAGTTTTGCCAATATATATGAGACTTCTTGTTAAAGTCTATGTAGTAATCACAAAACCATCGTACGTCCATTAAATTAACAACTGATATTTTCATTTTAGTTTAACTTTTTTAAGTTACTAGTCTATTACAGTAATTCTTGTAGAATGTTTTAGGATTCATTGTCCACTATTTCACAACCAAATGCAAGTCAATGTTAACAACTCATTTTGAAGTAAAGATAAGTAGTGAACTAATGTTCTTTATCGGATTTATACTGACGCAACTCAATCGTCTTATTGAAAATGTCCACCCAGTTATCATATGATTAATGAACATGTAACAGTCCTCGCTTTATTAAAACAATTAGTACGGACTTCATAGTAATGAAACATTTTGTCATCTTTATATAAAACTTGGACAATTAAACTAAGATTATATATGTGAGTTTCACATAAATAATTGTGTGTAATGCGGAGACTCTTCAACAGTGCACACTTTTCATTCCACTAGGGAAACTGATTCAGAACCATTAGGTTGGTGAACGCTTAACTGCATACACCATTGAGCCAGCTTTTAGCTCAGACTTGTCGAGTATGAGACAGTCATCACTAATGACAGTGAATGATCGTTCCGGTATATCATAAACTGATGAATACGAGAATTCTACAACTAAGTGCTTATCCATTCATGACAGTGATTAAATGTTCGTCGTGAGAACGGAATGACCTAGGTTGGGTTCCATGGCAGACCCAAAAGTGCGTACTGCTGAGGAGTTCCATACTAGGAAAAAATAGCTATCCAGTGCTTCATAGTTTTCACTGGTGCCTTCAGTTTGTGAAGAATACAAACAACCACTTCAATTCAGTACGTTATAGAATCTAGATGTCTTAGGATTTGAAATTACTTAGAGTTATAGGTGTGAATACTACTAGACAGTACAAAACTTTAACTAAATGGATTCCCATTGATACTCAACTCCTTTTTTTAAACTGAAATAGTGATATCATGAATTTGTATCAATTGTAATTTACTACTGTTCTGTTGATGATTGGAAAGCCATTCAAAGTTAAGAATGCTTCTGTAGTATTCTTAAAATTTACTAATGGTCTTACTTTAGATTCTGTTAGTATGACCAATCGTGATATTCTTATAACTTAGAAATTCTGATTACAGTCACGTAATAATGTAGTAATGGCTCAGATGTAGTAGTATTGTATCGTATTTCTTAGTAATAGAAGTATAACTATATATCCAAATGGTTAGAGATGAGAACAGAAACACCAGTGATATGTAAAAAATATGAAGGTCAGATTAGAATATTACACCACAACAATGTAATAAATGAAATGAATAGGCGTATACATAAACGCTTAAACAAAATATAAGAGATATGAATGTTAAGACAAGATAAAAGTTTATAAAAACACCATGGTTTAATGTACACATAAGTAGAATAATGGCCTAAGTCTACATGAACTGATTATTGATGATTACCATAGTTTTTTTGAGTTTAACTTTGTTAATTTCTATAAAACAGAAATTTGATGTTTTTCTTCTTTTTTTTTTCATGACTTGTTTATCTCTACAGGCTTCTTGAAAAATGTACAATTATCATTCAAAAAACTTGGAGAGGTTATCAAGGTCGTAAACGTTATCGAAGTGAACTATCTAAAGCTGTTATAGAATATCGACGTAATAAATTTAGTAGAGCTGCAGCAAAAGTAACTTAATTCATTCAGTTACTATCCTCAATTCTACATTATAGATTCAAAGTGCATGGAAAGGTTATTTAACACGAAAATACATATTCAACTTTTATTCACGTAAAATTTATCTATCTGCATTGATAGATGTTGGAGAATTTGTCAAGTAAGTAATATAACGTTTGATTATAGAATAATAAAGATCTGAGTACAGTATCATAATGAGTTAACATGATAGCTGAAATGCCAGATCTCAATTTGTGAATATGCTAATCATAACTTTCTTTCTCTTCTCCCTGAACCATATTCTATATGTTCACACTCCTTATTACTATTATTATTTCACTTTTATTGAATTAAATTCTACTAATGGTGGTGATGTGAATTTTGTGGGGCCACAGAGGATTGGCAACTTGGACTGATGCACACATCTGCCATGTTCTATGTTGATTATACATGCATACATACTAATCATCGTACAAATTCATTAGTTGCCTTCATCCAATGTGAAGACAACATCGATGACCGATTAGTTTGTTGGAAAGAAAACATTTAAATTACAGATGACAGATATATTTTACATAGTAGATAAATGAATCACGGTTTTGTTGGAGTTTATCTTCTGTTAAATCACAGAAACGACAATGTGACTGGGAAACTATTAGGTCATTTTTCAAAGAATATGAAGTGTAGACTTATTACAATATGTTACCGCCCTCTACCACCCCTATCACAAAAATCTTTACTAAAAGGCAATAGTTTATCTACAGATTGATGAGCACCACAGTTATTCCAATCATAAACCATATACCTATGTGGTTCTTATTATATAACCTGGTTCTACTCAAGGTATGTTTAGGGAAGGCATAACATAATGAATCTTAGTTGATTAACAATGTAAATGCCTATTACCGGGTTTCAACATTAAAACTATTCGTAGATACTATTTTTTGTGTAAATGAAGTTATAATTCTATTTGTAACTTCAATCCTTAGCTTTGCAACAAAGTCATAACCCTAAATACTAATTTTGGAATTAAATTACATTTTGCTATACGCTACCGTACGTTATACTCTACTTTTAATTACATTTCTGACAGAATTATATCACCGCTGAACATCAGTTCGGGAATAATATCTGCATCTAAAGTCAGAAATAGCAATTATCATATAGATTCGTAATAGCATTAGTATTTGGCTCAATTTTAAGCGAAGCGTCAGTTTGAAGGCAATATAAATCTAGAATTAGTATTTAGGGTAGTGAATTAATTCCAAGGCTAGAAATTGAAGTTACAATTAAAATTATCACCTCGTTTACACAAGAAATAGTATCTACGAATAGTTTTAATGTTGAAACCCGGTAATAGGCATTTACATTGTTAATCAACTAAGATTCATTATGTTATGCCTTCCCTAAACATACCTTGAGTAGAACCAGGTTATATAATAAGAACCACATAGGTATATGGTTTATGATTGGAATAACTGTGGTGCTCATCAATCTGTAGATAAACTATTGCCTTTTAGTAAAGATTTTTGTGATAGGGGTGGTAGAGAGCGGTAACATATTGTAATAAGTCTACACTTCATATTCTTTGAAAAATGACCTAATATTTTCCCAGTCCATGTACCTATAAAAATATTTACTCTGGTTGTTAGAAGGGGGGGCATCGGCCTCATGATTTCCGAAGGATTTCGGTTTTCATCATGAGGCGTCATAAACAATGCTTCCACTCCTAGGGCAGAGTTTAAATGGTTTATCTTGTTTAATGTGGTTTGCGTTTTTTTTAGCAAGTTTGGGTTTTTACGGGATGGGGGTGCTAGCCCCATGCCCAACCCTCCTCCTTTACCCGGGCTTGGGACCGGCAGTAACTCTAGGAGGGCTACTGGCGGAGTTTAGGAAAAGACTTTGGAAATTGATAGGACATACACTACGCAAACCAACAGACTGCATCACGAGACAAGCATTAACATGGAATCCTGTTAGGAAACGGAAAAGAGGAAGGCCAAAGAACACGCTGCGTCGAGAATTGGAAGCAGACATTAAAAGGATGAACAGCAACTGGAAACAATTGGAAAGGATTGCTCAGGACATAGTTAAATGGGGAACCCTGGTGAGCGGCCTATGCTCCTCAGCGAGGAGTAACGGACATAAGTACGTAAGTAAGTTTCCCAGTCACATTGTCGTTTCTGTGATTTAACAGAGGATAAACTCCAACAAAACTGTGATTCATTTATCTACTATGTAAAATATATCTGTCATCTGTAATTTAAATGTTTTCTTTCCGATAAAATATTCAGTCATCAATGCGAAAGCTCGATCAATGTCTTACATGTACGAGATGCTTATTTAGTCCCAGGAAGCAATATCAACACAAGCCAATAAACCAACCAGACGAATCATAGTTTATTTCAAGTACGTGATTATATGTAAACAAAATCTGACTACACAGTAGATCAATCAGAAGAATGGCACTTACACAAAACGGTAACAGTAATGAATAAGAACAGAAAGAACAGATAAATAGTTAATTGATTATAGTTCCTGCATAACAAATGATATAATAATAGTTCACGGACCTAGTGGTAGTGCTGTGGGGGTTAGGGCGAGGAGGATCATGACATGTACTGAAAATAAATAAAATAGTCTTCTAAAATACAGTTCCACAGGTTAGTCGTTTTTTCTTGAATCGCCCGATGTGATTTGGCAATTGGAGTTGAATCATTTGAAGTATGAAATAATTACCTACTACTAATAATAAATGAAGCCATGCAATATCACAAATAGACTAAAGTTAGTAATGTAAACGATAAGATGGCTCTTCAGTGATCCAAGAAAAATGTTAACTATTGATCTTGGAGGTCATAGGTGTTGTTATCGATAAGGAAGTAGATGAGCACATACAAAGCTGACATAGCTGTTCAATACTTCTTGGTTAACATTAGATGTTTAAATGAAGTTAATCCATGATGTTAAGTTTTAAAGAATATTTTAAGATATAAATAACATTTGAATATGAAGAAACACATTGTGACAATGAACTTATCAGCACGAAAATCTAATGCGAATAAACAAAGTTTTCTAAATGTATATACTATGGTTAACATGATAATTAACTTCCGCTTTTGCATAACACAGATGTAGGTCATTATTCTAAGAATATTTCACTCGGAAAGAACTAATGGGATTAAGTGAATATGCTGTATCCATCATGTCTTCCTATTGTAAAAGGGAGATGATAATAAATTTCGAACTATGTCTAACTTTTAAAAATACTTGATGATACAGTGAGAAATAACCCTTCCCCCTTCCCCCCCTTACAATAAATAAATAGTTATGTAAATGGTAGATATCCATGCTGACTATGGATACTGTTGACTGATCGTAACAAGTCAAGCATCGCTGTCAAATTATGGTTGTATTTATGATCGAATATATTAATCAACCAACTTACTGATATCTGCTTAAAAATACTTTGGACAGACACTATGTGAGATTAGATTGGATCAAGAGAGTCTTCAGTAAATAAAAATATTTCATATTCCAATTGGGTGTTATGGAGATTGTTGAAAATAAATAAAATATGACCAATTAGTCTGAGTTAAACGATCATTTAAGGCTAAGAGTCAGCGCACAACAACTGTATTAGCCTATTATATTACTTAGCAGTAGGCATCTATTATCATATCAAAGAAGCCAGCCCTAGATATTCTAGCTTTGCGGCGAACGCTTAACCAATAGACTCCTAAACCACTTTTTTAATTTTCATAACCTCAATCAATTTACGATATACGTGAGAGACTTAATTACTATCACTAAGTAACTGTAACATGTTTGGGCTACATTAGCAGGTTAAGAACTTCATGAGTTACCTACTGATGTTAAGCACTAATGATCTGATGCTAAATATAACTGAGTATCCTTTATAGGTTACTAAACCTCAAGTTTCTAACTGCAATCCCATAGTAATGTAATGAATGTGCTCTTCGGAGGATTATTCTACTAGAATGAAATAGTTATCCAGTACTAATTTGTGATTATGAATTATATTTCATATTTTTTTCTTCAATAAAACAAAAGAAATCAACTATCTGTATATGAAAAAGAAATGAGATATCTAAAGTGTAAAGAAAATGAGGAAAATGAAAGGAAACGAATAATTAATTGGGCGAAATCACATCATTTTCTTGTTTCCACATATTGTCAACCAGGAATATATCAAAATTCTATGAATAAAGTGTAAGTACAATATTATACAACTTCTACTTTGTAAGTAGTATGGTGTTCTTGTGAGTGGCAAGTGAAATCCATGACGCGCGTTACGTCCTATTTGGGACTCGTCGGTTGGATGTACCTGCATCTTAATGTTGGCATTCACACGGGAATTCGAACTCAGTCCGTTTCATGCTAAACACCACCGCGTTCACCACTAGACTATTGAGTTCCGACGATGAATCCCAATTAGGGCGAAACGTGCGTCCTAGATTCTACTTGCCAGTCACAATCCAACTTAAATAATACTGGTGGTTTGTATCTATTTCGAGGCAATCCATTCTGGATGCATGTATAGCAACATAGACTGACCAGCTTTGGTTTATAGAAAATCAACGGGATGATATAAATTCATCCTGATTGGTGGGGTGTTCTTATTGAATTTCTTACCACGTTAAACAATCCATTCAAAATCCTACATTCATTTAATCATGGTTACTAATATAGTACTAACGGTATTTGGTTACCCTAAATTGGAATTTAACAAAGGAAGTAACTGACGGTTAGTATTTATAATCCAATGAAATGGTATAAAGTTAAGTCAGCACTATAAATGAATTTCTGAGTTAAGGTGGTTTTTGTGGGAGTTGGTATTAATTTCATTTGATTGTATTCTCTACAAATTTACGTTGGTTGAATACCAGTGAAAACAAAGGGGACATTCGACAACTGTTTCGTACCAGTATGAATCTCCTCAGCAGTATTCACCCCCCACCCCACCAGAGGATCGTTCCCATAGGCTTCACGTTAGCGAACTCTTAATGCTTTGCGCTACCATGCAAGCATTCAATCGTAGAATTCACACTTCTATCAATTCATGATATACCGTGAAGATTATCCATTGTCACTGATAAATCCGAACTTCACTAGGCACGTTTTTTCACTTGAACTTTAGGAACATATTGAAATTATCCATTAGTGTACACTACTGAATGGTCCTATACTAGAACAGAAAAGCTATTTCGTGCTCCATAATTTTCACTGGTACCCAACTAATGTTTAATTGTATAGTTTACTTAATATATTTCCGTGTATACTACTTATTTTTACCAATTTAATACATTTTTTAATGGATTTATAACTGTAAGAGCCTGATGAAGAAGCACTGGAAATAAATTGTTTACCCATATATTTCTTACTGTTAGTTACTCCATGGGAAGGTTTAAACTGCATAATATATCTGTTGGAAAAACACCAATGAGGTAATTACAGGTAATCTGATAGTAAACGCTGTTACGTAAGAATTAGGTAATTACAAATTTTGAAGTTATGAAATGAATCAAAATCATGATAGTAACAATAATGATAAAAGTGATAATAATAATAATAAAAGAATTAAGTGTAATAAGTCATGTGTAAACTACTCAATCATCGGTTATTATGATGGCCAAGGCATGGAAAGAAGTTATCATAATCTCTTACACATACATTCTGTTTGAGAAGGTAGATACTAATAGCTTTCGTTACATATACTTGATGTTTCATATCAACCAAATGTGCAGGTATATTGATGTAGTTGATCTTCACTCATCTATAGTGGGAGATATTCCGAAATTAACTAGCAGATCTTCTGAATTGTGAGCCCACTGTAACTGGTTCAACAGGAGCAGTTAAGTTGGTATATATACTTAAGTGAAACTAATTTGGCAAGTCACTCTTTAATTCCTGTTCTTACGATAGGAAAACTAATTTCTTTTTTCGATTCATCTTTTTTTAATACCTAAGTGGGAGAGTTTTTCTTCATTGAATTGTGAAACTAGTAAATTAATAATGAATTAGAATAACTAAAATATTGGCATCTGAATAAAAAGCAACAAAGAAATTAGAGAGAAATTAACTAAAATAATGTCAGAAACAGTAAACTTCAGAGGTGAGGAGGAAAGGGGGCTGTGTGTGAAAAATAATTTACAAGAGAAAGGTGAAGGGGGGTGAGGGAAAGTTAAAACCTTCAAAGAAACAGTTACCAAAATAAAATGAAATATTAACATTCTCTACAGCACTCGTTTACAATCAATTTTATTCCTTATGTGAAGATGTGACCAGTGGAGTTCCACCATTTTGGGTTTGAGGTAGTTATTCACTGATGACAGTGAATGAAGTTTCTCAAATATATATTGCGAATTGATTGAGGTTTAAAATACCAACCAATGAATGTCGTTTGGCTAGGTGGTCTATTAGCTGGTTTGCCTTAAAACATGATTGCATTGGATAAAGTTCCACGGTAGTGTAGTAGATGGATACTGCTGAGGAATCCCATACTTAGACAAAACGATTATCCAGTGCCACTTCCTACACTTTACTAGTCTGAATTTGATTTTTAATTTAAAATAACAATAATAGTTTATAGCTTTGCGAATGTCAAGGATATGAAATTTTTATTTTGTGAAGAGACCATGCTGAAGTTGGTTCATGAATTCATAGTGAAAGCGAAGTCTGATTACGCATACACATGCCTTTGAGTGAAAAATACTTTCATTACTTTAATTCATTGTTAATTATTTAACTTTAAACTCCATTTTTATTAACATACATGATACCTCGTATTCACTAAATTGTTTAAGAGCTTATTTCTAAGGTGATTTTTTAATCACTGATATTAGGATGAACTTGTATATTCCTGTTGATTTGTCGAAAACTGAAGCTGGTCAGTCATTGTTGTTATATGTACACCTTGAGCTGATCGCCTCGATATAGCAAATTTTTCACAAGTATTATATAAGTTGAATTGTGACTGGTAATTGGAATTCAGGACACGCGTTTCGTCCTATTTGGGACTCAACGGCTGGATGTACCTGCATCCTAAAGTTACTGTTCACAGGGGAATTCGAACTCAGTCTGTCTCACGTCGAACGCCACCGCGTTCACTACTAGATTACTGAGTTCAGACAGTGCCCGTTGCACAATTGTGACAGTCTGGACTCAGTAGTCTATTGGTGAATGCTGTGGCGTTCAACACGAAATAGACTGAGTCTGAATCCCACTGTGAACAGTAACTTTGGGATGCAGGTACATCCAGCCGATGAGTCTCAAATAGGACGAAACGTGCGTCTTGAATTCCACTTACCAATCACAATCCAACTTATATAATCACTGATATGTTTCACACTTGAAATATGAATGAATCTTAAAGGTGAAAATGATGTAATCAAATATGTTCCTATTGTTACTAATGTCTTAACTAAACATGTTCCAGATAAACATCTTACTTTTCTAGATCTTTATCTTCAGAAAATTTGAAAAAAGAATATTGTTTGTTGCTAAGTCCATTTTCCATAAAAGTCAAAAAAATGTCAAATTTATGACTATTTGAATGATGTTATACTATCATTTAAAGTTATATTATTCATTTTAGCTGACATCATAAACTGAAGATTTTACTGAACTATTAAGATGATAAGTATAAACTAAGCCTAACAATTAAGTCCTTATTCATTAATGGGTAACTAGCTTATAAATTTGAAATTTTCTAATAGTTTATAATATTCAGTCATGTTATTTAATTGTTGATAAGTTGTATATAAGTAGTGTATTATTGTATTTGATGGATAAACACTATTCTTCTTGTATATGATCTTGATATTTGTATCAATTCACTAGAACTTTAAGTTTTTTTTGAACCGATCTCATGAATAATCATCAGTTAGGTCATATTGTATCATTGAATTACATCTATTGATCAATATTCTATTTATTGATTTCAGTACTGATATTCCTCGTTCATTAGTCATCACCATATTTTATCCATTGTTTTTGGATAAATTTCATTTGAGAAATAAAACTCATCAATGTTTCTATAATTTGAAAGAGTTTATATATTTTGGTTGTTGTAAACATTAATATAACAGTACAAATAAATTAAACTGATGAGTCCTAAATATAACGAAACACATAACATTTTCATTATATTTATAGACTTAGTGATAAAGAAACACTTTTATTATCAGTTCACCAAGAATTAATCAAAGATGAGAAAACGATGAATAAGAAGAAGAAGAAGAAGAAAGCGAAGAAGGAAACGAACGACATCGAAAACAAGACGAAATCATCGATAGAACAAAAAAGTGATTTATCTTCTAAAATTAATTCAGATTATTCATATCAATCTAATAAAATGATAAATGATTTACCAAAAATTAAAGGCCCATTTAAACATCCAGATGAAGTGAAAAAGTGGATAAATACACCATTGAATTTATCATTACGTGTATCAACTGATTATTTTTCATTAGATAAAGCTCAACAATTATGGAAATCTGAAGAATGGAATAATAGATTACATGATAATTAGTAAGTTATATTTAGATTGCAATCTAACATTACTGATTCCTGTATATCTATTAAGAAAGTAATGATAAATACTCGATGAATTCCATAGATATATGAAGCTTGACAAAATTGATGTCTTCTACAATCTTTAACAATCTTCAACTATTTGATATAGGTAGAGTAAAAAAAAAACCAGATGTAATGAATTTCATTTTAGACATGATTTAGTTGTAATGTATACGGTTACAATGTGTTTACGTAATAGTAACCGATATTATATTATCTAGTTCTCAGTGTTGAATTAACCCTATCAATCTATTAGTAATGTAGTATATAGTTTTACATTGATGTGACATTTTGTTGTTAAGCATTTACAAGTTATCTCTTGGTAAACATGACAGTTTAGAGTTCATTAACACTAGCATTATACAAGAAATTAAAATGAATCATAACACAGGGTGGTGCGCTTAATTTGGGTTCGATTATAGGAATTGGTTTAATGGTTTCTATTATGAATATAAGTAGCTGATTTAAATAGATTGTTTTCTTAGCCTCATTTATATTACATAATAAATGAAATGCTGTAATTGCTTAACTTACGTACTATCCCGTGAAATTTGCTCCACCGACGACTCATTTAGTTTGACTCATTTTAACTGTGGCGACCACGCTTCTTGACTGTTTGGTGGTGAAATGGTATTTAAGATGATACTTATGATAGATGTTATAAATACAATTACACATACCACGATGCTGCAAGTCCCACAACGCAGGTTAATTATTACGCTATCATCAAATTTGTCTCTTTCTCGCCCTCTTCAAACAACATTCAAGGTGGACAATTTTATGGTGGACCACTAAAGAAGGGTGAATAACTTCCAGAACTATGTTATAGAGGACTAATTCATTTATTCTGGTCGTGAGTAATGTAAACATTACATTTCTATTATTGTTACATTCCTCTTACCCAATCCTCCCGTTTAGTATATTCGCTGTTATTATATTGTCTCTTACTATGGACTACGGTTAATTAGTTGTGTACAAGTTACCTTCCCCCCCATTTACTGTTACAATCTCTTCTGTTTCGTATTAGCGTAAAATCCCTGATTGGCTTGCTGTGTGGTTTGAATTTGTGTATATATTAAGGCATCATTCGAATACAATACGACTGGAATTGCACTGGATTGGATTGTGTCTGTTTGACTCATAAATCATTGTTTTCTCTATTCCGGCTTGGGGGACTGGTAGTCGCAGGGTAGGTGTGTCCATATACTGATTGGCAATTATCAAGGGCATTATGTATTTTTCGCAATATATAACAAATAACAATACGGATGACTCTATGTCATATGTAGCAACTTTGATTGTGTAACATATGTAAACGTCATTCTGGTAATGACCAGTTACAAAGAGTGTATAGGTAAAGTTATGATTGATAATTACGTATATATATTAAAATTCCTGAATAGAAAGTTCTACTTCTCTATCTAATTTTCATCGATTATTCCCCACAATAATATCTAGTACCATGTGTGCCCATTCCAGCTGTTTCGTCCTAGTATGGGACTCCTCAGCAGTGCGCATCCACGACCCCAGGACCCTCTAGCTCCGCGACGAACGCCTTACCGTCGGACCACTCCTAACGGTTGATATTTCCAATTCAGCTAATTCGTGATACGTTGCGCGACCTCCTCTATGCCATCGGTGAGTTACTGCCTCACACTCGACACGGTTGAGCTCTACTGGTCACGTCTTCACACTAGAACTCCAGGAATTACCTCGAGGAGCTAGTCACTAGTGAGCTGATATTAATTGCAATTAGGGGGTTTGTAGAGATAGTTAACTGTCAATCTTGAATTGGAAATATCAACCGATAGGAGCCGACTCAGTGGTCCAATGGTAAGGCGTTCGTCGCGGAGCTAGAGGGTCCTGGGTTCGATCCCCAGCGGGGTCGTGGATGCGCACTGCTGAGGAGTTCCATACTAGGACGGAACAGCTGTCCAGTGCTTCCAGGTGATCAATGGTTGTCTGATTCAAATCAATTCGTGACATCATATGATAACCCTAAGCATAGGAAAGTAAATTTTAACTGGATTGGATTTTGTCATGTTGCTCATAAATCATTGTTTTCTCTATTCTCGGCTTGGGGGACTGGTAGTCGCAGGGTAGGGTGTTGCCATATAGGTCTGATTGGCAATTACAAGGCATTATGTATTTTCGCAATATATAACAGAATAACATACGGATGACTCTTGTCATATGTAGCACTTTGATTGTGTAACATATGTAAACGTCATTCTGGTAATGACCAGTTACAAAGAGTGTATAGGTAAAGTTATGATTGATAATTACGTATATATATTAAAATTCCTGAATAGAAAGTTCTACTTCTCTATCTAATTTTCATCGATTATTCCCCACAATAATATCTAGTACCATGTGTGCCCATTCCAGCTGTTTCGTCCTAGTATGGGACTCCTCAGCAGTGCGCATCCACGACCCCAGGACCCTCTAGCTCCGCGACGAACGCCTTACCGTCGGACCACTCCTAACGGTTGATATTTCCAATTCAGCTAATTCGTGATACGTTGCGCGACCTCCTCTATGCCATCGGTGAGTTACTGCCTCACACTCGACACGGTTGAGCTCTACTGGTCACGTCTTCACACTAGAACTCCAGGAATTACCTCGAGGAGCTAGTCACTAGTGAGCTGATATTAATTGCAATTAGGGGGTTTGTAGAGATAGTTAACTGTCAATCTTGAATTGGAAATATCAACCGATAGGAGCCGACTCAGTGGTCCAATGGTAAGGCGTTCGTCGCGGAGCTAGAGGGTCCTGGGTTCGATCCCCAGCGGGGTCGTGGATGCGCACTGCTGAGGAGTTCCATACTAGGACGGAACAGCTGTCCAGTGCTTCCAGGTGATCAATGGTTGTCTGATTCAAATCAATTCGTGACATCATATGATAACCCTAAGCATAGGAAAGTAAATTTTAACTATTATTTACTCTTAATATTACTTAATTTCTATTTATTTGTGTATTAGTTTTTACACTGGTCAACCGCCATCATTACCACATGAAGGATTATTATGGACAAAATCTGTTTACGGTTCAATACCATATGGTACAAAACATTTTAGAATGTCAGAAGATGAAAATCATTCAATACATCCAAGATTTCGTAATGTTCTACCGCCAATTGCATTATTTGATAGATTTAATAAAGAGTATATACCAGGTTATGCAACAGGCTGAATGGATTATTTACTTTGAATAATCATATTATCATCTATTTTGACATATTTAGTGTTTTCTTTCTCTTAATTGTGAGAATTTAAATTAAGAAGTGTAGTAAAGTTGATTTTATTTCGATGTACAATGGATAATATAACTTGAATGTTTAAACACCTATTTATTGACCACTTCCCTAACAGTTGTTGCTTTCTTGTTATAATGGTTTGATTCCCATATCGCAATGAATAAATCGGGGAGTATACTAGCTGCAGCAATGGTTGTTTTAGACGTTACTATAACAAACAGGTTGGTTGGAGGGTGGTAATATTAAATGGCGCAGGTCTAAGGTCAGAGATCGCATTGAACGATAATGAGAGGAAGTTAGGGATTTGTTAACTGCCATTTAAATGATAATTATTCTTTTTAAATTGGTATGAGTCGAAGTAGAAATAAAAAAGGAGAATAAAGTAGTTTAACGTGCCAATCACTTCAAAAATCTTGAAAACTTTGATGACTTGACGCTTGACGATATTTCATTAAGTTCATTAAACTTTCGTCAACTGATACCATCTATAGCGTAGGTCAGACGTTTATCTGCCAATCGCAAGAAAATTATGCTGTTCAAAATTTCACTCTGTTTTATTATAAAGATGTAAAATATTGGATATTAATAGTAGAAGAAATTCATAGGATATTGGTATTTAATCATAGATGTGTCCGAAAAATCACTCACTATGAAAGTAAATAATAATAAATTTAGATACAGTTGACTAGGTTTTAGATTATTACCGATTGAAATGGTTGGGAATTGTATTATGTTAGCTTAACTACTGCAAACATTTCAGAGAAATAGTGACTGGCATGGATTAGAAGGAAATTATTGGCAGCCAAACTACCATTCCATGAAATCTTCAGCCGTTGGTTTGAAGCAGAGCACTTGACTAGAATTCATGCGATTGGTGTAACTGGTAGCTGTAGACTCTGGATGATACAGTTCCGCTTACTATGACTTAAGTAACAGTTCAGAATAGCTAGCTTTCATACATGAAATGTAACTCAAAGATTGGAGCACGAATCTACATTTCGTATGTTAATAACAATTGACTATACTTGTTTCTAACACAATTAGCTTGTAATGTTTAAATGATTCTTAGATTAGGGTTTTTGCGGTTGATGTTTGCATGGTTAGAGGATCGATAAGCACATTCTGATGACGTTTTATAAGTAATTACTACACTGCGATATATAAATGATATAGGAACACCAAAGAGTAGGATTTCGTAAAGACCTGCATATAGTGTTTAATTCTAGTTTCATATTCCCAATAGTTAAAGCCTGTAGATGAACATTACATTATAATCTGCTGATGACTGTAAATGAGTATTTCTCTATATACATCCATAAGTATGCGGATGACATCTACGGTTATCAAAGTTCTACTTCCAATTATCAAATAGTTGGATTTCAACATTGTTTTGAAGAGTTAAGCATTTAGGTTGAAAATGATGCTTATGGAAAACAGTACAAACGACGCTGGGGCGGCAAAATACTGTAGTGGTGGTGGTGGTGGGGTTAATATTTTTAATTCAGTCGATTCACAATGTGTTTTTTACGACCTCATCCGTTGCCATTAGTGGGAAACTGGCTCATATCTGACATGGTTAAACCCTACTAGTCACGTCTCCTCACTATTACTGTAGAAACTACTCTAAACAGTTAATCACTAGTGAGCTGATTGTAACTGAGTGTTGTTGTCGAGTGCCTCTAAATATCCATCGGTTTATCTTGTTCAATTTCCACAATACAATCACAATATTATTACTATTACTACTATGACTACCAGTACCACTACTACTACTACTACTAATGATAATAATAATAATAATACTCACATTACTACTAATGCTGCTACTGCTACTAGTACTACTATTGTTACTTCTACTACTCATACTACTACTACTACTACTACTACTACTACTACTACTACTACTACTACTACTACTACTACTACTACTACTACTACTACTACTACTACTACTACTACTACTACTACTACTACTACTACTACTACTACTACTACTACTACTACTACTACTACTACTACTACTACTACTACTACTACTACTACTACTACTACTACTACTACTACTACTACTACTACTACTACTACTACTACTACTACTACTACTACTACTACTACTACTACTACTACTACTACTACTACTACTACTACTACTACTACTACTACTACTACTACTACTACTACTACTACTACTACTACTACTACTACTACTACTACTACTACTACTACTACTACTACTACTACTACTACTACTACTACTACTACTACTACTACTACTACTACTACTACTACTACTACTACTACTACTACTACTACTACTACTACTACTACTACAACTCACACTACTACTATTACTAATGTTACTACTATGACTACTAATGCTGCGACTACTACTACTGTTACTACTACTAATATTATTGTTACTACTACTAGTACTGTCACAACAACTACTACTATAACGAGTGCTGCTACTTATGCTAATACGAAGACGACTACGCCAACAATCTATACAACAAGAATCTATTACACATTCAATAACAAATTTTAGTATAAAAGTAGTTAGTTGATCACACAGAGTTGCATTAATTTTAACAACTGTAAATGTAACTTCATTTTAAAAGTGAACAATAAACAAATCACATTTTATTACAAATTCATACACATCATCACCATCATCATCATCAACAACAACAGCAACAGTAATATTTACACATAGATGAATAAACGTAATTCAAGAGTCATCGGTTGGATGTATCTGCATCCCAATGTTGGTGTTCATACAGAGATTCGAACTCAGTCCTAATTATATATATATATGCCCGTTGCACAAGTGTGACTATCTGGACACAGTACCCTAGTGGTGAACGCAGTGGCGTTTGGCACGAAGCGGACTGAGTTCGAATCCCAGTGTGAACATCAACATTCGGATGCAGGTGCATCCAGCCGATGAGTCCCAAATAGGACGAAACGCGCGTCCTGGATTCCACTTGCCAGTCACAGTCCAACTTCAATACATCACTTGTGTAATAACGCTATATCGAGGCAATCCGCTCAGGATGCACATATGGCAACAGAGACTGACCAGTTTCAGTCCACTACAAATCAACGGGAAAATACAAGCTTATCCTAATTATATATGTAATTCAAGAGGTATTCATACACAAAATTATGTAAATTTATCACAATTTGCAAAAAATAATACCAATAAAAGAAAAGTATGTATCTTATTGTTATACAATAGAATGTATCAACAATAAATAAATTTATCAAAATAAACATATTTACTATCAATCGAACTAGAATTGTCATAAATCTGTTCTTCGTATACTCCAAAATCATTCACTATCAATTAGTTACATGAAGATGCATATAAACTGTTGAATATATATCATTTATTTGATTATCTTACTTACTTATTATCATGTTAGTATTGTTTATCTTTGACCAAGTATACAATAATCTTATGCAACTATGTGTAGATACAATCAATACAACTAATATTGAATAATCTCTTTATTCATTATTACATTACATATCTATTACGTAATAAATCCCTGAATAATAAAAATATACATTAATAGTAATCATTATCACTTTCACTAGTCACCCCACACCCTTTAAATAGAATAATTAAAATATCTTAAAGTATATTTACATAGAAACAATGAATTCAATGAATCTATACAAGAAAAAGTTAAAGAAAACAAAACAAAATGCATCATTTACTTATTTATTTACAATAGAAGAAAAAAAAAAGAAAAGAAAGAAATGAAAAAAGTGGGTAGGGGGGGTTCCCTTTAAATAGAATAATTAAAATATCTTAAAGTATATTTACATAGAAACAATGAATTCAATGAAATCTATACAAGAAAAAGTTAAAGAAAACAAAACAAAATGCATCATTTACTTATTTTATTTACAATAGAAGAAAAAAAAAGAAAAGAAAAGAAAAGAAAAGAAAAGAAATGAAAAAAGTGGGTAGGGGGTGGGGTTAGGAATTTTTGTAAAAAAAAAATAATCATTAATCAAAAAAAAATTAAAATCTTGTCACTATATTGTCACTATTATTATTATTATTATTATTATTATCACTTAGAGTATGAATATCATTTTCATATAATCTAGGTACATTTATTATAGATGAATTCATATGAATAGGATTAGGCATAGTGATAATGTTTGTTAATAATTTTCTTTTTTTTGATGTATTAATTATATTATTATTATTATTATTATTATTATTATTATTATTATTATTATTATTATTATTATTATTATTATTATTATTATTATCATCATCATTATAACTACTATTATTATGAATAGTAGTATATGTAGTATTATGATTAATTGTAGAATTATGCCTATTTAATGTTAAAATATCATAAATATTTTCATTATTAGTAGTATGCTGTGAATTGGTTAAATCTAATGAATTTTCTAATGAATAATTATATTTATCATTTATTTGTGTATTATGTAATTCATTGATTATTGGATTGGTATATTCATATATTTTCTATAAATAGAAAACAAATAATAAATAAACATGATAAATTGAGAAATAGTTTAATTGCAACAGTTATTTTTGTGGAAATTAGTATTTTTCAGTTAGAGATTAATGTTGGCAGAGTCACATTGAAGGAAAACCAGCGAACACTGGACATCTGCATTGTTGTAGTGTGAAACTTTTTCAGTAGTGCGTACTCCAGGTTCCGCATGACGGGCTTCAAGTTGATGTCGAAATCCTAACCCTCTGCACTACTGGTAGAATACCTATTTCCACCGCTTAGGAATTCCATACTAGAACGTGACAGATGTCCATTATTTCCTGGTTTTCAGAGATACCCTGCCAACATCAATTTGTGAGATAATCAGTGAGATAAGAAATAGTAGAAAAAAGTCAACTTGGTGGCAACAATTGGTCTGAGTTACATAAACAGTTAGATAATCAATAAACACTGAATAAATATTTTACTTAAGTATGCAACTAGTCAGAAGTGAGTATCCCTCCTTCTAACCCTATCAACCATCTCAGTAAGCTGTCAAATACTCAGTTACCAATATTATGATGAAATGTATGCAAAGAAACTTTGGTTCACAGTGTTATAGACAAGGTAGCAAACTTTCTAAAGAAAATACAACATGAAAGTATGCCTGAATCAATGTTCGTCGTTAAGGGCGCAAGTTCAGAATCTTTAAAAGTGATACAGTTACTAATAACCGACAAAGAAAGGTTTATAACATTTTCTTAAGAACCTACAAGATAAACTCTAAGATTTGCCTACTTTAATAGTTAGTTTAATAAGCTGTTCAATTACTTGCCATGAAGGATACAATCGTGCAAACTTTTAAATACAGTGTACTTTCATTGTAATTGGATTTTCGAAGTGTTCATCATACATTTAGAGTAGTTGGAACTAGACACATAGACGATCTTTTTATTCACCTTGATCATGACATCATATTTTCTATAACGATAATTTATTCCTTTTCTTCTATTTTACTTACACATTCCTCCTAGCATACACAATTTGATCAACACAATAACAAGCAACTAAAGTAATAAATGATGAAAAGGAATCGAAAGATATAGTAAAAATAATTATATGATGCCATTGTAACCGATTATGAGTCATATCAGTTACCGATGAGAGTCAACAACTTTATGAACTGGTAATACCTCTTCGTTTAACTTCTTTTTAGTTTTTTCTGCATTCATGATAATCAGTGACTAGGTATAGACAACATAAATTGCAATGGTCTCAGTGTTTAATAATTCATAGCCTTTTTCATCAATTTGTCATCTCATACTAATTCACAGTATGTAACCTTAGTGTCACTCACTCAGTCATTACAGAATATGAGACCATCTCTCATCAAAAATATTTGCGATCAAAAATATGCAGCCTACTCATGTATTCTGTTTCACAGATCGATTTCGTGCATAGTGTACTAACCACGTTGGCTTTATCTTAAAGAAGTAATTTACGTAATTCATAGACATCTTAAGTAGAACCAATTTAAATATTGTATCTGAATCTGCCATAACTAGTTACTTGGGGTTAAATGACCTCTGGAAACCATCAAATGACACTAGACAATTGTTTTTGCAGAGTAAGGAAATTCCTTATGGCGGTGGTTATCCATAACGTCACTTTAAAATCAAACTCGAGACTTTACGATATTGTGGCAAACTCTTGGGCATTAGTACTCTGAAGCAGAAATATCCTAGAGTTGATATTTTCAACTATAGTTAACAATTTACCCATGAACACTAGTGGCTAATACCCTTATATTTGACATAGTGAAACCCCGGTGGATATAGGTCAGCTTATCGGTCTGATTGCTAAACATCCAGCGAAAAGCTTAAAAGTATTGGGCTGGATGTTTTAGTGGAGTCGTCTATACTCACTGCAGAAAAGTTCGCAAATAGGAATAAACAATCATCGAGTTGTTGTGTGACCAAGAGCTATTCTTGATAATAGATTCAAATAAACTATGAATTATTGCTGCGTTTACATATCTCCTATAATGCAGCTGTAAAAATGAATCTACTGGGACCAGTTTGATTTGTTGAACCACTCGTTACGTCAAAATGCTTTTGGCGAATACTTTCTTTGTTTTCTTATGGCTTTATATAAAGAACTGTTATATTGAGAGTTTCAAGAGAAGTAACTAACTTTCTAAACTGCTTATCTGATGATTATTTAAATTATTCTGAATCTATGTAATTCGATTATTTTACTTCTATTACTGTTATGTTCCCATCGTCTTAACCTTCCACTAGACTAATAAACTGTTATCATATTAATTGTCATTCAGGAATTGTAATTTATTAATGACATATCTGTATCCTTAGTCCTTAGTCATTATTGTTTCTTTTATGTATAAATAACATTTTTCCGATTGGTGTAATGCATATACAGGTTTTGTGTATAAATAAATGAATGAGTGAAATATGATCTGACTGTCTGGTGGCTGGCTTAGTTTTCTTATATTCTTCCTTCCGCCTTCGGAGGGAACTAGTAATCACTGGCTATACTTGTGCATTGACTAATTCGTATTATCGAGGTCATACTACATTGGATACATCTTGATTAATAAGTACTATAAATTTATTGAATGTCATTAAAATAAGTTGAAATCTAGATGTATGTTTTGTTGTGTTAATAACTCATCAGCTGAATGTTCGCAAACCCACCCCCCTCAAGATTCTAATCCAATCCGTTTGTTCAATTGGGATGGCTATTTTTTATGGAGATTGGTTATTTTATTTGATTGACTATATCACAGATTGATGTTGGCAGGGTACCATTGGCAACAATTGAGCACGTCGATCACTTCACTTATCTCGGAAGTCTGATTAGCCCTAATGGGTTAGTCCCAGACGAAATCTCAGTACCAATTCAAAAAGCTCGTTTGGCTTTTGCCAACTTACGTCACCTATGGCGTAGACGAGATATTCGTCTCTCAACGAAAGGGAGAGTGTACTGCACAACAGTTCGCTCTGTCTCACTGTATGGGTGGGAGACGTGGCCACTAAGGGTAGATGACACTCGAAGGTTATTAGATTTTGACCATCGATGTCTACGAAACATAGCTCACGTCAGCTGGGATCGCCGAGTAAGTAATAACGAGGTTAGATTATAGGTGTTAGGCAAATGTGGTAAATCGTTCGATGAGGTTGTGAATCTTCATTGACTGAGGTGGTTGGGACATGTGTTGCGTATGCCCAACCACCGTCTGCCTCGACGCGCAATGGTGGCTGATATAGGAATAGCATGGAAGAGAGTTACAGGCGGTCAAACGAAAACATGGCATCAGTCCATGAAGTCACTGACTGCCGATTTGGGTCATGGCGGTAGCTGCAGACAACCTGGATGGGGTCCTCGCGATTACCGTAACCAGCGGCTGGAAACACTGAGTGACATGGCCCAGAATCGGTCACAATGGCGCAGATGTATTCACTCATTGTCCTCTCTTAAATCATGAGCTTTAAATTATTCCATAACTTTCTTTCTACGCTTCCTGAACTATATTCTATATGTTCACACTCCTTGTTATTATTATTATTTTATTTTATTGAAGTAACTTCTACTAATGGCGGTGGTGTTAATCTTGTGGTGCCATGGTTGTATGGCAACTTGAACCGATGCACATATGTGCAGGTTCTATGTTGATTGCACATACATACACATTGACAACAACGGAGCACTGGACAGCTGTTTTGTTCTAGTGTGGAACTCCCCAGCAGTTCACACCAAATTCTAAACCAGATGCTTCAGGTTGTTGGCAAGCACCTAACCATCTTCACCACTGGGTCGGCATTCAATGGTAGAATTCCAACTTCCAGCAATTTGTGATATATGTAGTGAGACGATCATCCACACTAGAACGAAACAGCTGTCCAGTGCTCTCTTGTTATCAATCCATTTGTGTCAAATTTTGATAATGTTTATCAGCGAGCTACTTAGTTCGAATTGTCACATATGTGCAATCGATATATACATGTGTACATGTTACATGGCAGTATTTGTGTCTTCATGTCAATGTTGTTATGATCATTTGTATGATCAGTTGTCATTTATTACATAATAATAATAATAATAATAATAATGCTAATTACTTAAATGATTAGTTATGATTGAACTCACTTCATCATTTTCTTCAATATCATCTAATTCATCATATTGTTTTGATATAATTGATATACGTATTGATGTTCTTGTATGACGTTTTATATCTAATTGTTTATTTTTTAATTCTTCACGTAATTTCTTCAATCTCCATTTCCAATCTTGATCTTCAATAGTACGTATTATAAAATCTGGTATTAATGCTAAAATAACTAATATAAATATACTAAACCATGTTAAACCAGCACCATCACCAGTCCACATAATTGTATATGTACCATATAATTGTTTACCAAGTGTTGTTGGAAACATTATTGTATTACATAATAAAAAGATTATTATATTAATGCATATAGTTAAATTCCATGTTAATAATATAATCCAATTTAAATAATAACTTATCAATAATACTTTAATATTAACAATAAAAAATATAATTAATATAATAAAATTACCAAAACATATAATATCACTTAATTTTGATAAACCATTATCATTAGCTTGTCCATATTGTGTTAAAAAGTAAGCACCAAAAAATACTACAATTGCATGCCAACTAGCTAAACTAATCCATATAATAAAATGTTTATTACATAATAAACGATTATGTGTAATACATTTATATAAAATAGGTAATTCTAATAGAATACATTGATTAATTGGTATTTCAAAGATACCATATAAAAAGATAGGTAATGATGTCATAATTAAATTAAATAGAATTAAATAAATTTGTGGATAAATTGATTGTTGTGAATAGGCACAAAAATAACCATAAAATAATTGTGGTAATGTAAATAATAAATTTTTATAAAAAAAATATAATACTAATAATGATACACGTTGATAAAAATTATAACCATGTATTAATAAAGCATATTTAATAAAATGAAAACGTCCAAATGCATAATCTGATGCACGTACTGCTTGTCTACCTTCTTTACCATAAATACCAAAACCAATATGTGCTTCTAATATCATTGAAACATCATTTGCACCATCACCAATTGCTGCTGTAATTGGTATTCTACGTTTATTATGACTTTCTTTAATTAAACGTATAACTTCAGCTTTTTGTAATGGTGTTGAACGACAACATAATACAGTATTACATTCAAGACAACATTGTGTTAATAATGAACGTATTGGTTCCTAAATAAATTAAAATGATATAACAAACTTTATTGTTAAATTGGATAATTAATATATCGATTTCAACTTAGCAAAAATCCATTTAGTGCAAAGATATCGATACTTACTTACTATGCCCGTTACTACTCGCTGAGGAGCATAGGCCGCTTACCAGTATTCTCCATTTAACTCTGTCCTCAACAATCCTTTCCAGCTGTTTCCAGTTGCTGTTTATCTTTTTAGTGCCTGCTTCCAATTCTCGACGCAGTGTGCTCTATGGCTTTCCTCATTTCCGTTTCCCAACAGGATTCTATGTTAATGCTTGTCTCGTGATGCAGTCTGATGATTTCCGCAATGTATGTTATATCCATTTCCAACGTCTTTTCCTAATTTCCTCTTCGGCTGGAAGTTGGTTTGTTGCTGTTGCTGATTGTTTTCGGTCAACGGACATTCAGTATCTTGCGTAGGCATTTGTTTGTCTGATGGCCATCTCGATTTTTTCCATCGTTGGTGGAGTGACATCTATCGGGAGATCTGTAGGTGCTGCTTCGATGTCCGGTGGGTTCAGTGGAGCTGGCCTATTTAGGAGTTCCTCAAAGTGTTCTACCCACCAATTCTTTTGTTCTTGGATCTCAGTGAGTGTCTTGCCTTCTTTGCTCTTGATCGGTCGCTCTGGTTTACCATGTTTATCTGCCAGTTTCTTCGTTGTGTCGTATATCTGTTTCATATATTTCCTTCTCTTGCAGCCTTCTCCGCTGTCGTTGCAAAGCCTTCGATGTATTTCCGTTTGTCGGCTCTAATGTTCTTCTTTACCTGCTTATTTGCTTCTGAATATTCAGCTTGAGCCTTTATTGTTTCTGCTCTTGTTCGGCTGTTGTTGATTTGTATCTTCTTGCTCCTCCTTTGTTGAATTTTGCTCAATGTCTCAGTGGAGATCCATTCCTTATAATGGTGCTTCTTGCGGCCTAGAACCTCCTAAAGATATCGATAGCTCTAAACTTATTTAGAAGAGCCAGTAGACTCATTACATCTGAAGACGACAAGAATCACGAATACAAAAATATAATCAACATCCTACAGCTTGATAATTTTTTAATGAATATTAATAACAATTTGCAAAAACAAAACGACTTATTACTAAATAATAGTAAATCAGTTATGAAAACATCTTGGATTGGTACAGCCGTTCTACCTTACCGCCAAAACACAACAGATGAATTACAAAGAATTCTAAAACAACACGGAATTCAAACTTTCTACAAAACTACCAACACTATTCGAAGTGCATTGGTTAAAATAAAGGACAAGATCCCTTTCACCTCAACAAAGAATTGTGTCTACAGGCTAGGTTGTGTTGATTGTGATGCTTTCTATTGGAGAGTCTTCACGAGAAATAAAAAGTCGTGCCAAAGAACATGAAAGCTACACTAAACGACCTCCTAATAATCCTGTTGAACTTGAAAAATTACAAATTAAGTCAGCAATAGCAGTCTGCACATGCTATCTATCTCAACCATAAGATCGATATTAAAAATATCCGAATCATTCAAAAAGGTTTTTCCAATTATAAGGAAAGACGAATAGCTGAGGCGCTTCATATTTTGTTAAATCCAACTGCACTTAACAAAAGGTAAGGCCTTTCTATTCACCCAACATGGACTTTCTATCCAACTAGCCACAATTAAAGTACATCGAATTTCATACACATGAACATACATACAATTTTATTCTCACATATTCTCCTCACACATCACACTAACATTTAGATACATGTCTCATTTCAAACCACCTTGACCTGTACAACTTGACATCATAACACGATCAAACTCGCATTTTGATTGTACGAGTTTATTTTGTTTTTGATTTGTTCCACTGTGTATTATCATTTAATCTTGTGTTAATTCAATTCGGTTATTCATTTGTTTCTCTGAAGAAGCAACTTGCACTAAGCTGCGAAACATCAGAAATTTTAATTTCTACTAATTGGAATTTTACAAATACACGTGTATCACTTATTTTATAGAGTAACCAACTTTGTATGGTAAAAAACATATAATGTAATCTTGATAATTATTAATCAGTGCCCACATATGTTTGTTATGCAACTACTTAGTCCTTAAGCTGAAATGAAGAACACAAGATGATGGATGGATCAACCAGACAGAAACAGAATCATATCATATTACAGACATTCATTTACATATACATGTACACAAATTTACACCACACAGCTAGTCAATTAAGAATTTTACATTAATACAAAACAACAAACATTCTGACAGTCAATAAAAGTTATTTGTACACAACAAATTAACTTTAGTTCATAATAAGGAACAATATACTAAAAGAAAATATACTAAACGAGATGATACAGTAAGGAGGGGCGGGGACGTAACAATGATAGAAATGAAGTGTTTATACTACCTACAGTTAAAATAATTGAAATAGCGTCCTAAAACACAGTTCTGAAAGCTCGTTACTCTTCTTTAGACATCCGTTACATAAGCTTTATAAGATTACTGTAATTATTTTCTTTCGTTGTTACCTTTCTCTTAGCCTATCCTTCTATTTGGTATATTTACTGTTAGTATATTATCTCTTATTTATGAATCACAGTTAATTAGTTATGTACAGATCACACCCCCCTTCCGATTGATTGCCACAATCTCCTTTCGCAATTATGTTAAAATTGCTAATTGGTTGCCTAAATGGGCTGGTTTTGTGTATGTGTAAAGGTATGCTTGAAATACAATGCAACTCTGTCATAGTGAATCTTGTATTTCGGACGGGACTAAGTGGACACCAGGGCAAACGTATAGACACTAGATAGACACTGATTGGGGGGGGGTCGATATTGTAACTTCGCGCATACAAGCTCACATCAATTACTTGGTCATACGCAGCAATCATAACAGCCTTTTGTTGACATAATAACATTTATCACACATTGATGTCAGTAAGGTAGCACTGAAAAGCAGAACGAAAACTTAATGTCGTTCTCCACAAAACATCCTAATTAAATTACAATAATCAGGTAACTGGCGAATAACTTCAGGATCTTCGAGATGTTCTAATGCAAAATCTTAACTGGTAGAATTCAGAATTTTCGTTAGTGAGGCAGCTATAACCATTGACAATGGATGATTATTACTCTATGTCACAATATAATGTTAGTGAGAATTCGACAACTTGACGCTGACATACTGCTGTAAAGGGTTAGAGGTTTCTGTATGGTAGAATCGATGATATACACTGCTAGGAAATCCCATACTAGGATCAAACATCTGTGCAGTACTCCTCGGTTTTCAACAGCATCCAACCAACATCAATCTGTAACGAATTCTATACCAATCTCCACAAACTACCTTAATCTTATTTCTGATTTTAGTTGACTGAATTTTCCACAGATTAACATTAATTTAGTACCAATAAAAAGTAAGGAACACCGGCCAGCTGTTCCATCCTAGTGTGGGATTTTACAGTAGTTCTCACTTATCGTCGCGCTGCACTACAAACTGATGAATGTGCAAATTCTACCACTGAACGCCAGTTCAGCAGTCAAATTCATAGATACAAATAAATGCTGGGAATTAAGGTTATCTATCGTTTAGTTGAGTAACTACCACTGGTTGGATAATGAATGACAAACAAAGATCTGCTGCATAATCTACTCTGTTAACAGATGTATCTAGTCTATTCTGTAATAGATCATTAGCTACCTGCCCAGTGAATTTCATTTTAAGGAAGAGGCATTTTTTCTTGACAATCAGTGCTGTCGATTCACTGTTAACTGTAGACATGTTTTTCTTTAGAAAACTATATGGATAATTAATTTCTCTAGTATTTTGAATATGGTATCTAGTTCATAGTTTATTCAGTCATCCGGGTAAATCCTTCTAGTTTTGGTTGATATACATCTAAGTTTATTTCTCATGTAATACACGAAAATGAAACTAAAGAATTCTGTGTATCTATAAGCTACTAACATTGAATTCAGTTTCAACAACATGATTTATAGATAAGAAAATGGGATCATATTAAGATCTCCTTTAGGTCTATTTCAAGCAAATTCTTTCATATTATCAAGTATGTTTAACAAGATGACAATTCATTCCATTCCGTCTGGTTCATATTATCTAATCTCTTTAATTGATAATATTACGTAATCATTAATTATTAAACAAATTTCAGTTAACCTTGGTAATGATATGTGCAAATTTCAGTGTTATTGGGACAGGTCCCAGAAATCTCAAAGAAGCCTCCAGAACTCTTGAAAGATTTAGAGACATTCCATCCAATCACTGATCGACAGAAGTTTCTACAATCTTGACTTTCTGAGTTCTGATTGGGTAATGGTTGAAACTCATTAATCGGATTGGATCGATTATAACACTGATTTTGTTGTTTCAGAAAATGATAAATATACGATTATTTTGTACAGAACTGACTCTCCATCTTACTGGAATGAAGTTTCCTGTCTATTTGTCTTGTGTTTTCTGAATTTGCTACCAGCTGGATTTAAGTCGTTCGAGTGTTAAAGCTGTCTACGGCTGGTCAAGCTATCAAGCATCAGACATAACAAATATGCTAATATAGTTAAGTTTCGTTGGAAATTATGTAAAGGGCATATGAACATACTACAGTAAACATTTGAATAATGATACAAATGTTGAAGTGAACACTACAACTACACACCTAACAGGCAAATGAAGATTTCATAACACAAAATGATGTAGTAACATAGTTAGAAAACTGAAGCAACTTGATTACTTAATGAAGAGAGAGAAAAATTGTCAGTAATTGTAAATCACATTAATTAAGCTCAGTTAGCTTAAATAAGACTATAACGTGATGTGATGATGTAACAGAATCAGTTGCATTTTTAAAATGTATAACGGAGGTGAAATAAAATCAAAATTACTAGGAGAATTACATGCTTAATGTTATGACTGGGCACCTAAAGAAGATTGATTATCTTCTAGAACTGTTCTTCTTGTAAACGATTTCATTATTTTAGTTGTATATGAAGTAAGCATTTTATTATCATTATTGTTACGTTGCCGTCACCCTGTACTCCCGTTCAAGGCATTAACTATTGTTATATTGTTCCTCATTTATAAACTATGATTAATTGACTACACATACATTACCCCAGTTCACATCCACTATTACTCATGTTTTCTATTAAAGTCAGTCATCTAATTGGCTGATGATGCGGTCTGATTTTGCGTATATGTAAAGGCATGATTGAAATAGAAAAAAGATTGTGTCTGTTTGGCTCACAAATCGTTGTTTTTCTATTCCGGCTTTTGGGGACTGGTAGTCGCCGGAAAGACGTATACATATACTGATTGGCAATTATCAAGGACAATGTATATTTTCCGCAAAACATTACACTAAACGTTAAAGGTATCAGCCTATATAAACTCTAAAGAATATATAGTTATTTGATATCTACACTGACATTTTGTATTGTTAAAGTGGTTGTAGAGTCCTTAAACAAATAGCACTGTTCACTGACTCTAAGTTATTATTTTAATTTTAACAATGTAACTGTAAATTTGGTACCATTAACATTAGAATCAAAATAGATGAATACAAATTTTTTATGTCAAGCATAATTTCTTAAAGGGTCTACACCAATGATTAAAAGGCAACTGGATAAAATATTAACAAGGACTACAGTTAAACTGAATATCTTGTACAAAAAACAATATATTCACTGTAACAATCGAATAGTGAATGGTACTGAGACTGCTATAAACTGTTTGTACAAATTCACTTTCATCTTAATAAATCAGTTAATCTATTAAAACTAAAAGAAAGACCTAACTTAGAATCAATGGACAAGTTCAATGAGAAAGAAAACTTTTAAAAAACATTATTTTCAAAAACCCGGCGAAATAAAACCTCGGGAACAATATCGCGTTATATTTAAATGTGAATCAATACATAAATAACATTTTATTACATCATCACAACCTGTTCTAGTCTTATCTTACATGATTTGTAATTACTGTCAGATTGTGTTGTATCTTTTCATTAAGTATTTGTCTTATTTAAATTCTTGTACCTTTTGTTGCTACATCAATTGATGTTTTTAGGAACTTTGTTTGTATTTCGTATGAATTTATCTTCTGTTTAGAATTCTAACCAAACTTATCTTAATAAGTATGTTGAAGTTTACTTAACAATTATTGATTAGATTGGATATATCACAGATTGATGTTGACAGGGTACCATTGACAACAAGGGAGCACTGGACAGCTGTTTCGTTCTAGTGTGGAACTCCGCAGCAGTGCTCACCCACGATTCCGCACCAGGGGCTTCAGGTTGACGCGAACGCCTAACCATCTGCACCACTGGGTCAGCATTCAATGGTAGAATTCCCACTTCCAGCAATTTGTGATATATATATATATATATATATATATATATATAGCTCTACGATCATCCACACTAGAACGAAACAGCTGTCCAGTGCTCCCTTGTTGTCAATGGTACCCTGCCAACATCAATCTGTGATATATCCAATCAAATCAAATAACCAATCTCCACAAAAATAACCATCCCAATTGAATTATTGATTATTTAATATAAGCGATTGATATGAATAACCGATGAGAACCAGATGAAATGAAATGGATTGTCATCATATTGTAAACAGTTAATTGTACTACTTATTGTACAAATGACAAAATGGACAACATATTCACTGGTTATGTGATCAGTGTTGACCTACGTAGCATTCTCTATTTCTTCAGGATCTAATTATCCAGGTTTTAGAATTCATTCTAAAAAACGAAATAAGTCTACATTTTTGTCTCATGTCATAATGTATGCTTAATATGGCCTATTCACCTTAGTAATACGTTTGATATAGAAAGGTTTTTAAGTTGAATTTCATGATATTGCTGTTTCATTGGTTTATTTGGTAATATGATTACTTATTTGAATTAATAGAGGCATTATTTCATTTTAATATCTTACATTTAAGTCTACAGATCGCTTTAGACAATACATCATTCACTGATGTATACTAAAAACACTTATTATATATTGAATGAACAATGGTCACTGAATGTTCATGTCTGGTTGCTTAGAATCTATTGTCATGCTATTGAACCATATTGTACATGTATGTATTAGGTTATCTGAAGCTGACATTACATCTATAAATTAAACTATTCAGAAAAGTGATTTAGTTATTGAGTGGATCATTACCCTGATGGAATGAGACAGAATGTCAACCCCTGACTAACAACCAATTTACTATTAGTTTGTACTATAAATACCCTAAATGAAATTATAGACACATTCTTATTTTTAAAACATTATGACTACATTAATAGTATTCCTTTTAAAGTACCTCACAACTATCCAAATGTTCCATTGTTCCATTATCAGTTCAGTGATTTGAAATATAATCAGAAGTTCCTAGAAGTCAAATTTCTAGACTGACTGGCTGTCGTCAATCTCAGTATATATAACTTTTCTTTAGAAACCATAAATGTTCTAAAATTCTATACGAAGACAAATTGCCCAAGTTTTGTATATCAGTAGTCACTGTATGAAATTATCTAACTTTATCGTTTTATATAATCATTAGATAAACCATGTGTTTATTAAAACGTAACGAATTTTAATGGCTAAGAAAATCGAACTGCAAAATGTATGACAAATTGCTATAACTTTATACTACTTATTAGTAGGCAGAATTATCTATGAATACATTTACTTCCACATGGAGAGAAGAAAGTGAATATATAGGTTGTTCATTATGTAGTGACCAAATGGACGCGAGTTAAGTTCTTCATAGTGCTGACCAAATTCTGCAGATCGTATTGTAATGTTGCCACTAGTTTGAGTGACTCTAGTTTACTGGCACTATGTAAAGATGAAAGGTGGTTTTCAGGGTTTTTGGTAAGAAACTCTAGACCTAGGTTTCGTGTAACTTGACGCTCATCAGCAAGGCACACCTACAACCTTTAAGGAAACTTGTGCTTTCCTGAAGATAATATTACAACATGATTAATAGAGTTAAGCCAACACTATAAAGGACTTGACGGCCATCTAATTCATCACTACACAATAATCAATTAACGTACACATAGCAGTCCTACAGAGAGGTGGTCAGTCGCGGTCCGAATATCATAGTGGCAACGACTGCAGGCTGTAAAACTAGGTGAACCAGTATCATATCCACGTGGGATCACAAGTTCCCTCAAATACTGCAGGTACACCTTGTTAACAAGTGTCAAATAGATAATAACCTAAATCCAAGGTTTCCAAGCGACTACATTCAAAACCATCTTTCACATTAGAAAAGGGATGATAGCTTTGTTCACATCATCTGAACTAACCTCCGTAGTAATTTAATACAAATAAATGACGATCAACTTGTTTAACAAGGTAAAAGGTTCTAATCACCTCGTCACGCATTTTCGAAAATCTGAAATTATTAAAATATATTCTGCCTACTTATAAGTAATATAAAATCATCTTTAAAATGTATATATAAAGTACTGCTGAACTGCACATTGATACAATCTGTTCATTACTAAGTTGGCATTAAACAACCACTAACTAATTCAATGCAATTTAAATGTTTAGGTGTCATCATTCAAGCATCATCATCATCATCTGATTCATCAGGTATCATTCATTGTTATTCTTCATGTGAGTAATGATAAGCCTTGCTAACATTAAATACAATGAGAAAGAGTATTTCAGAGGCTGTTTAGAAGACATTCTTTGTAACAACCTTGAAAATAGTGCTTGTAAGTTGACTTTGATTTGCAGATAACTTAAATGACAAATTTTAGTATTTTAACCCTACCCTGCCGCACGATGTGTATCTATTAATTGATATACCGCTATGGTCATTTGATAGTTATTATATCTAAAGATCTTCATTAGCATTGTGATACCTAATAGAAAAAGGGTAACGTCGTTGTATTCGAGGTTCTGTTAAAGAACACCTCGTCATCATCAGCCTTCAGTCAAGTATGATTATTCTTATAGAGTCTTTTACATTATTGAATAGAAACCCCATATAAGTAGTCTGTTTCCGTTTGTGTTGCTTAGTTGTCGACATATATGGGTACAAAAACTAGAACTATGTGTACAAAAGGAAACCTTCTAGATATTCCTTGTTACCAACTTATATATACATATACATACAATTCTACATGATTATAAATAAATTTAACTAGAAGTAATTAACTTCGCTGAATCTATTTGTTGGTGTTCATAACGTAGTAGATGTTTCTCATCTATTAACAGATAAATAGTAAAAAGTTTCTAGACGTAAAACATTTAATTGAATTCATCACAGATTGATGTTGGTGGGATGCCACTGAAAACCAGTTGGCACTGGACATCTATTCCGTCTTAGCATGAAGCTTCTCAGTGGTACATGCCATTGTTTTTACCCCGGGAGGGGGGCTTTAGATCGGCGAACGTCTAACCCTATACACCACTGGGTTGATATTCAGTGGTGGAATTCTCACTTTCATCAATTTGTGATATATACCGTGATGATTATCCATTGTCATTGGTGATAACTGTTTCACTCTCGAGAAGTCTGAACTCCGGTAGTCACGACTTCTCACTAGAGCTTCAGGAACATTTCAAAGTCATGCACTAATGAGATAATTATTTTATATGAAAATTGTTTATATGAAAATGCATGCACTCTACTTAAAGCTAATGAATGAGTTAACTTACCACAAGAGCATAATTTAATGACTGACCATCGATAACAACACCAAATTCTGTGTCTGGATTATACACTTTCGATTCCCTGATACGTTCAATTTGACTTTTTAAAAAACTTCCACATTTTACACTATCAGTGAAGTTGGTAATACGTATTTCTTGCATGCCAGGATAAAAATGTCCAGCTGAATAACTAATATTAACAGCTGTCTCTTCCTTATCACCTGTAAGTACCCAAACCTAAAAAGGAAGAAATATCTTGTTTGAATGAAATAACACTAACAGTGATAAACAAAAATCCTAGTCATAGATATTACATAATACTCTTGCCATCGTCCATAACAAATGTCTATTAATCAATAATATCACTAAATTAAGCAGGGAAATATTCTATACTTTCATCTATTTGGTTTCTGTATGAACTGGTTATCTTGACTTCACAACTAGTGCGTCCTTGTCTAGGATTCCCCAGAGGTGTCCATCGACGACTCCACCTGACAAACAACCTAGGACTGCTAAGCTCTTAAGACATTCCTTAATTTTTAGACCACTGACTTGGCACCTATTGGCTGCCACTCTAACTGAAGTCAGTTTGCTATGCTTCAAAAGCAGCACCTGCGCTCGTTAGTGGTAAACTACACTGGTTATTAGAAATGCAAAACGTAACTCTTAAGGTAGGTTAATAGTAAGTACATTATTTCTGATAGTATATGAACTTGTGAATATTTTTGAATTTTGTAGTCTGATTGACTTGTGTTAGATGATCACTGAAAGCCAAAGCTAAACTATACCAACCAACGTCTTTAACCAATGATTGTGGTTATAATGTACATCTCAACCAGTTAGTCTAAGTGCACCAATATTAATCTGACTTAAGTCATTGTTATGTACATTCATTCAGTGTTACACAGACCACTGTGTAAGAGTATGGAGGAATTGTGGGAAAAAGCCCAAATTAAAGGAACCTTTGAGTTAAATTTAAGAGATAATTAGTGTTCATACAATATGGATATAACATTAAACTAACTTTAATTCCTGCTTCTCGAAGTGCTTTTATAGTCTCAGGAACACCTTCTTGAAGCATATCCTCTATACCAGTACATCCAATCAAAGTAAGCTTTCTTTCGATTTCATTATAAGCTGTTGCTAATTCTTTTTGACGTCCTTCATTTATTATACTTCTTGCTTTATCAAGTTGTTCTTTTAATTCATTCCATTTTTCTATAGTGATCAATCGAATACCCATAACTAGAGTACGTAGACCTAAAGTTGCGAATTCTGTTACTTGTTTCATCACTTGTTCAGGATCCATACGTAAATCTAATGCACATAATCCACAGAAACTATCACCTAGAGGATCACCATATGGAGCAAACGTATTCGGTGTTTCCACATGATCAATCTAAAAAGGGATAAAATATGAATTAAACTATAAAGTAGTTTAAATCACAGAAGAATATCACTGTAACACTTCTGTAGTAGTTCGACAGATCTTCCTAAAAAAACAAGAAGCAGATTCATTGTAGACATTCTTAGAAGTGTTAATTTCTTAAATGACTAAAATGTAAAGATAAAGATAATCATATGGAACTTTCAACACTTTGAAATGAATTACATAGGATATAAAATCATCAACATATCTGAATCTTAGTTAAAAATAAATAAGTAACCATGACATTCATTCACCGTCTTGGTAGAATTCATCAGTTGCAGATGAATACTTTCCTAATAAATTGAATATAATAGCCATACATACTGAGGAGTCCCATACTAGAACAGAACATCAGATGCGTATCCTAAGCGGATTGTCTCTATATGCTGAATAAATAATACTTTTGATCTGTAGTTATATAAAGGTCATCATAGTCAGGATGTATATATATGGCGACAGAGACTGATCAATTTCAGTCCATGACAAATCAACTAGAAGATTCAAACACATTCTAATTATATGGTATTTGTCGCCGAATTACAACTGACTGGGAAGTTATAGTTACAAATAATTAGTTTGATTGAATAAGTAACAGATTGATGTTGGCAGGGTACCATTGAAAGCCAGTAAGCACTGGACAGCTGTTTCGTTCTAGTGTGGAACTCTTCAGCAGTGCGCACCCACGATTCCGCACCAGGGGCTTCAGGTTGACGCGAACGCCTAACCATCTGCATTACTGGGTCGGCATCCAATGGTAGAATTTCCACTTCCATCAATTTATGATACATATAGCGCGACGAACATTCATTGTCATTGGTGATAACTGTCTCACACCCGATAAGTCTGAACTCCACCAGTCACGACTTCTCACTAAAGCTTCAGGAACATCCTGGCGTTAGTCACTAATGAGCTCAATTGAGATGGTTATTTTTGTGGAGATTGGAGATCTGTGACATATTGAATCAAATAAAGTAACTAATCTTCACAAAACTAATCATCCTAATTGAAATAATTAGATGTTATGTTTTCAATCAATTTTGTACTAAACATCTTGTTTTTTTATTAGATAGTTGTATTACTCTTTGTAATCTGGTTAATAATATGTAAATGTTAACATCATCATCATCATCATATTCATCATACTACTGATTAGTAATTTATACATTTTCATTTCATTAATTATTATTCTTGTTTTATGTATGTATGTATGTATGTATGTATACGGTAATTAATTCAAATTATTACCATCACCTTGTTCTTTGTAATGAATACACGAATTACTATGAATAATGACTTAATTGTAACTATAGATACAATTGAAATGAATATGATATATTGGGCATTTAAAGTGGATTGATTATATTCCAGAACTGTTTTTTCGTAGACTATTTCATTATTTCTGGTTGCAACATTTTGTTGCTTATTATGATTACATTGCACTTGTTCTCAGTCAGTCAATCAGTCAGTTACAACGTGGAACTTGGTACATGTGTACATGCTATGCCTTAATTAGCAGATAGAGAATTAATTGTCGGATCAAATACCAGAGTAGGGAGGTAGTAACTGAGTTAGAATTAACAGAAAGGAATAGAGATCCGAGATAAGGTTTAGGAAAATATGATTCCGTAAAGAGAAAATTACGACAAGTTCAGAAACTTAGAATTCGGAGGAAGAAAAGGAGTGGGTGTACCTGTGCTATTGCCAACGATTTTGAGCCATATCACCCAATGTATCAAACCATTAATGACGATCATCACATCACGTGGACCCCAACTAGGTAGTCTGCAAGTATTAACATGGCTCAGCCTAACTGTCAATGACTTCATGGACTGGTGCCGTGTTTTGATGTGGCCACCCTTAGCTTGCTTTCAGCCTGCTCCCACACCAGACAACATTACTCGTCGAGGTAGGCGGTGGTCAGACATCCTCGCGTCTAACATATTAACTGTTAGTATATCATTTCTAATTAATGGTTAATCAATTGTGTATACGTACTATAGTTCATATTCACTATTACTCTTAATTTTTCTATTAATGTTAGTTTCCTAATCGGTTGACGGTCTAGTCTGATTCTATGTATATATAAAAGATTGTGTGAAATAAAATATGATTCTATTTGGTTGGTCTTTTGTCTTGTTTTCTTCTATCTTCACCTTGGGACTGTGTGGCCATAGGGCAGACGTGCAGTGATCGACTAGTCACCCAAATAACATCCAATATATAAACAGTTTGTTACGTTATAACAGAATTTTATTTATACGTCAAAATAATCTTAACTGATTGAATTCGTAATAGGTTGATGTTCGTAGAGTACCATTGAAAACAAGGAGCACTAGACAGCCATTTCTTCCTGGTTGGGACTATTTAGCAGTGTATACTCTAGATTCAATAAAATAAACTTAATACCAATATACATAAACCATTTTAATTCCGTCAAAATAAATATTAGAGTGAAAACAAAGTGATTGAATTAACGTATAAGTGATTGTATTTATTAATCTTCAATCTTCAGATTTCTTTCAGTTATGGTTATTTAAAATTTAGGCTTCCTTAGTAAATCACTCCATATTATCTATGTCCACAAATTAAACGGTTCAACAAAGATGGAATAAATCACTGAAGTTCCGTCTTAGGCTGGTTAACACTTCATTTTAAGATGAACATACATTCATGAGCTCAAGTTATCTTATAGCACAGACAGATGAAATAGTCTTGCCAAATCCTACAGTAGTGGAGGCACTAACAGTATTAGTACTATTATTTCTGTTATGCGAAGGATTTAGATAAGATTTCAGAAAATTAAATCGGCGAATAAAAAAATATGACGAACTTGTAAGCACAGAATTTATAAGTGGTGGTGGTGGGGGGACAAGAAATGGATTCACCTGTACCGTTATGAACGATTTTGAACCCAATCATTCGAAGACTCTAACCACTGGTCACGATAATGACACAGACATACGTTAAGCTGGACGACTAAAGAAGAGTAACAAACTCTTAGAACTGTTTTAAAATACTGTTTTAATTATTTTAACTGCGAATAGCATAAACAATTCATTTCTATCATTGTTACATCCTCTTCCCCTTTTCTCTATTTTCCCGTTTAATATACTTAATGTTAATATATTATCTTTTATTATGAACAACGGTTAATTAGCTTACAACAATTTGTTCCTTTGATAAATTTTGATAATACAATAAGAAGACGAAGTTTATCAGAGCTCTGTGATCTGTATAATTGCGCAATACATATTGAACAATCTGATCACACATACACTTGTTAACGCAGTTATATGCATAAAATAAAGGTCACTAGACCATTAAAAGTATAAGCTAAGTGCTATCAAAATTGAATTAAGTAAACAAAGATAATAAAGCTAGCAATGTAAGTCACACTTTACCACGTTAGGTTGAGGGAAAGTACAAATTGTTTTTAAACACACAAGGGGGGGGGATGGGGTTGAACTTACGTATAGCTAAGGCTTCAACAAACTCAAGTATACGTCCTAAAGCACAACACCACAAAAGATGATTTGATATCAACTATGTGACCTGTATCAACTAAATGTTTAGCGATAAACGACGAAGGTTGTTTATCCTGTACTTCTATTTCTCCTTTCGAGTCCATTTATTTTTGGAGCCATTTAGGTATGTATTCAGCTACCCTTTCATGTAGATCACGATTGCCCCTCCCTATGTATGTGTGTCCACACATACACGTAAATTAATAGATACAGTGGGATGTGATGCATTCGTTTACGTGCTGTTTAGGCTTATTGTGAATCAATGACCTATACTTTTCTATTACAACTACCTTAGCAGCATAAAATGTTCTGTTAACAACTGACTTAAGCCTATGTTTTAACACAAGGCTATTTTATAATAATAATAGTAGCTTCAATAGTATTTTTAGCACAATATGAATTTTCAGCATACAATGTCTCAACAAGATGGTAGCTTCGCACCATTGGCCTTTTGACTAGGCACATATACCAACTATCCGAACCTGTGGTTCCTCTCGTACTAAACAGGATTACCATAGCAACGGCCAGATTGTACATCACTGATTAAAATGACGTACTCACTAGTAGGGTAAAAATAACCCGTTTCACGACGGTCTAAACCCAGCTCACGTTCCCTATTAGTGGGTGAACAATCCAACGCTTGGTGAATTCTGCTTCACAATGATAGGAAGAGCCGACATCGAAGGATCAAAAAGCGACGTCACTATGAACGCTTGACCGCCACAAGCCAGTTACCCTTGTGATGCCCCTTCCAGCCATAAGGTTGGTGAAGCCGATTGGCTATTCTGGAGACACTCAAAATGACTCGGCACAATTACCGGGGAGCAATATGTGTTTTTCCCTTCCATTTTCTTGTCTTGGGTTCATTCTTGGTTACCGCAGACCACCTATGTACCACGTAACAGTGATTTATTATTCCTTCCCATGTTGGGAGTTGTTTTGCGCAGTTTGGGAATGGACACTTTTGTAAATTTTCCTACATTGTATATCTTGAACTCTTTGTGGTGTGATGTCACAATTTCTACTCTTGGATCATTGTGTTGTTGTGGGTGGAGGTTGAAATGTGCCGCATAAGCCATCCTTTGGTCTTGAACGTTTTTAAGCAGTCTTTAGCCGGGCAAGATAGAAGCTGAGTTAACCAGTTATTAGGAAGCTTGTCTGCTAGGGCTGCTAAGTCGGCTTCAAGCTGACTAATCCAACTTTTTGTATGTCCACGCTTTGTTTTATTTGTACTTTCAATTTTACTTATACATATTTTGCACACTATACTGTTTTCTTTTATTTTGGTTGAATGCCAAATATTCATTCTGTTTTGCCGAATTTTTTCAGCAGGGTTGGATAGTCAAATACTGTTCTTTAATTCTTCTACCTTCATAGACATTTTATTGTTTAAGCCAAATATCATTCTTCGAGTAGTATTGAGGACTGTTTCTAGTCTTGTTGCATCCTTGCTTCTTAAGACTATCGAGTCTAGGCCATAGATTAGGGTTGGTATTATGACTGCTTCTAGGAGTTTCGTTTTTGTCTTCAGGCTGATATTATTCGATCTTAGTATTGGTCTATGATATATAATCGTAGTCTTTGCTTTATTTATGTTATCTTGTATAGCTTTATCCGGGAGGCCTTTATTATTTATTATTGATCCAAGGTACTTAAAAGACCAAACAATTTCTACTGGAGTATCAGTTATTTTCACTGGCATGTCGTTTTCATCTGGATTTACGATCATTACCCGATTCTGACTAGATGATTGTTTATCGTGTTTAGAGCTGTGGTGGCATCTTCAGTCGTCGATGTAATTATGCATAGGTCGTCAGCATATTCAACGTATTCGATTTTCCATTTGATTTGTTGGTCGTCAATTAATGTAACCCCAATATCGACCTTGTCAATCGTCTGTTCTAAAATCTTATTAAATACCAAGTTAAAAATCAGGGGTCCTTCCTTACTCTCATGCCTTACCTTTCGGCGCATAATAAAATGTTCTCGAGATCCAATTAGGCGCCCCTTGGTATCTCCTAGTATTCGTTGTATGCTTTCTTTTACATTCGAGGTCAAATTGTATTTACCGATTACCTGGAGTATGTATTCTCGTGGTACTGTATCGAAGGCCTTTGTTAGATCGGCAAAGGTTAGCACTAGTTTTGTTTTCGTATTCAAAGCATATTGGATCAGTTGTCGAATCAGAAGAATTGATTGTATTGTAGACATATGTTCACGAAAGCCAAATTGTGTTGGGGGTAATTTGAAGTCGGTTTCTTTTTTGATGCGATTACATACCATTCCTGCATAAAGTTTTCCAACTGTATCAAGTAAAAATATGCTTTAGTAATTGTTTGGATCTTTTATTTCTCCTTTATTTTAATAGATACTGATGACATCAGCATCTATCCATCTTTGGAGTATTTTCGAAGGTTCCATCTAACACTCATTCATTATGTTTAGAAGTGGTATTTTTAGTTTGATTCCTCCAAATTTAATCATTTCAGAAGTTATGCCACTTTGTCCCGAGCTTTGATATTCTTCATTTTGCGGAGACTTAATTCAAATTCAGTGGAAGTGAATGGTGTATTATCTTTCAGTTTTATTTCCTTATTTTGCGTTCTGTGAGTGACACCATTAAACAGCTGTTGATAATGATTTTTTAGGGTTGTACTGTACATTGCAGGTCTCTGTCTTCTGTGCATATAACTTCTGTTTCGTATTGTAGCAAGTATTTCTGCCAGCTCTAAATAAGCTTCAGGCTGCTCATTTTGTTGCATGAGATTTTCAATTTTAGTGAGTTGTTGATTTATGTAAACCTCCTTTATTTTCTTCATTTTTTTTGCTATTGTACTCTTGATTTTATTATACTCTAGTTTGTTGTTAGTAGTGGGGTTGTTTAAATAGTTTGTCCATAGATGTTTTTTCTCCTTGATTTCCGGGCTTAATTTGTCTTCCAGGTTTATCCTCCATGGTCGTTTGCCCATATTTCTTTTTTGTGTTGAGTTTTCCAATGCACATTTAGTGAGGCATTGTTCAATGGATGTTATGTCAGTCTTCCCTCATCGATTTTGTCACGGCCGCGTTGTATTTATCATCATGAATCCCTAGATTTTTCATATTCATCTTCTGGTTACTGTGTCCTTTTGGTTTATTGTGATGATTAGTACTCTCATAGTTGTTCGCCTGGATGTTGACTTTAACAATAGTCGTCATGAGATAGTGATCCGAGTTGGCGTCCGCAGATCTGCTTGTGTGGGCGACACTGACCAAGCAGTCCGGATATCTCTCAGTTATTATTAAGTCAATCATATAGGTTTGATTGGTTGCAGCATGAGTCCAAGTATTTTGTTTTATTCCCTTTTTCTTCAGGAATGTGTTCATTATGCGAAGGTTATGGACGCTACAGAGGCTAATTAATCTCATTCCATTAAATGAAGTTTCAGTGTCGTGTATTATGTGTTTGCCGATTGCTTTCGGGAATCTTTTGACTAAGCTTCTATCTAGGCGGCAGTTGAAATCACCAAGTATAATAAGCGGAGATTTATCCTGATTCATTTGGGTTATTGTATTACTTAGCTTTTTGTAAAAACGTTCTTTTGTAGCATCATCATCTCCTGTATCATTTGGTACATAGCAACCGATTATATTTACGATACGATGCCCATGCGTAAGTTTTATTTGAATGCTGGCTATGCGTCCACTAATTTCCTTGAAGTCCAGTATTTTTATGCCTTCTAGTTCATTTACTATGAACCCTACTCCAAGATTACGACTTAAATTGATATTCGGTTTACTGTTGTAAAACACAACGACCTTTTCGATTTCAGTAATAGTTGATGTAGTTCTAGTTTCCGTCATACGGTTAGGTGGAATTTTCTCTCTCGTAATTGGTCCATTATGTGGCACAGTTTGTGATCTTGTGCCAATTCGCAAACGTTCCACAATCCAAGTTTCAATTTTTTGTAGATTTTTTGAGTTTTGCGATTTTTTTGGGGTTTTTGGAGGCGAGAGGGTCTATTTGGAGTTTTCAGTAAGGATAACTCCTCCAACTCTCCGTCCATATTTCCAGCGTCACCCGTATTAATTGTGTTTGTCATTTTGCAGTGTTTCGTAATCAGTGGGTGGGTATAGGTAGAGTGGGTGATCAACCCGATCTCCACCACCCAGAGTATTACCGATCGTGTTAGCTCATGTGGTAACTTTTCTGACACCTCTGAAGGGTAACGTGATATAGACTGATTTTTGAGTGCTAGAAATACAGTAGGTGTCACCATACTGAAACATTTCTATCGATTTATGAACTTTCTTGGATATCCATTCAGCATTAACGTTTCTCTCAGCAGATTTTCATTTTCTTCAATAGTGTCATAAGTGCAAACACGACTAATCCTATTAAATAAAGCTTTAACAAGATTCTTTTTATACTGCACTGGACTTCCATTAGTTATTGTGGAGTTAGAAGCTTCTTCTGACTTTGGACTTCTCTCTCTAGTTAGCTGGGCTGGTGTGCTGCGAATAGCTTAGCTTACTGGTTGTTGTGTCACTGGTCATACGTTCGCTAGCGAGTATCGAGGTTTAATTTATTCGCGAGAACCCTAACAATGTTGCAGTTCATAAGTCACGTGAAAACCTTAAATCCTATGTAATTTTTTTTAAAACCTTTCTTTTTCATAATAAATTAGAGTTTCATGCACAACTACATCTTATTGGTCAGAAACTTCCACATGATCCTCTGTTGTCAATTAACTTCATCAGCAAAGTTTAGTTTCACAAACGAAAGATAAATGAAACTACTGAAGTAATAACCTATTAACTAGTTTATAAGTAAAAATTTGAGCATCCTATTGTATCAAGCGATTAAAACTACTTACACGACTAAGAAGACTTGTTTCAGCTCCTTTACATAGTATTAATACAGGAGAATTTAATGATTCGGATGAATCATATTCTTTTGGTACAAACTGTACAACTACGGACATACATTTTCTTGTTGAATCAAATTCAAGAATATCTAATAAACGATATCTAACTGCTTCACCTTGAATTGTAATTACCTAAAACAGAAAAGATAATAATAATAATAATATTTAAAGGAAAAATATTTGAGAAAGACATTGATTACTTTAAAACGTGATTTAAGTAGTATATTACTTTACTTTACTTTTACTTATGCCCGTTACTACTCGCTGAGGAGCATAGGCCGCTCACCAGGATTGTCCATTCAACTCTGTCCTGAGCAATCCTTTCTAGCTGATTCCATTTGTTATTCATCTTTTTAATATCTGCTTCCAATCCTCAAAAACGTGTGTTCTTTAGCCTTCCACTTTTCCGTTTCCCAACAGGATTCTATGTTAGTGCTTGTCTCGTGATACAGTCTGATAATTTTCGCAATGTTTGTCTTATCCATTTCCAACGTCTTTTCTTAATTCCCTCTTCGGCTAGAAGTTGGTTTGTTTTCTCCCATGGTAGACTGTTACTGATGGTTTCCGGCCAACGGACATTCAGAATCTTGCGTAGACAGTTGTTTATAAATACTTGTATCCGTCTGATGATGTTTGCAGTAATTTTCCAAGTTTCAGCTCCATACAGCAGGACTGACTTGACGTCCGAATTGAAGGAGTCTGACTTTGAGGATGCTTGATATTTGTTTTGAGTCTCATATGTTTTTCAACTGTAGGAATGCTGCTCTGGCTTTGCCAATCCTTAACTTTACATCTGCATCGGACCCTCCTTGTTCATCGATGATGCTCCCCAGATATGTGAAAGTATTCACTTCTTCCAGAGTTTCTCCATCAAGTTGAATTGGGTTGGTGCTCCCTGTGTTGTATTTAAGAATCTTGCTCTTTCCTTTATGTATGTTTAGGCCTACTGATGCTGAAGTTGCTGCTACACTGGTTGTCTTTGCGTGCATTTGTTGGTGTGTATGTGCTAAGAGAGCTAGATCATCTGTGAAGTCTAAATCATCGAGCTGCATCCTACTTGCCTACTGAGTTCCGTGCAGTTTCTCAGATGTGGAGGTCTTCATGATCCAGTCAACCACTAGGAGGAAGAGAAAAGATGAGAGCAGGCAATCTTGTCTGACTCCGGTCCTCACTGAAAATGCATTTATCAGTTGGTATAGACTAATGACAATCTACTAACATTGAGTGAATACATACATTTTTAATATACTCTCTGTTTGTTACATGCAGTACTTTAAGTTATTATCTATTTTATTTAATGGATAAGAGTTACCTATTAAAGTGTTTTTTCTTGTTTAAATTCAAGTAATCATTTTAACAGGATGGAGATATTTACAAATAACTGCTATGAATATCATCAGTGTAACACACTCCGATCTGACGGTCAAAACTAATATTCTAATGTGAAAAATGTATACCTAATAAACATAACGGAAATTGAACTAGATAAACATTGAAAAAAAAAGCGTTGCATGTAAGAAGTTATTAAGATTTCATTACAACTCGGATATTCTTATAATTTGTCATTCTCAGAGTAGATCCCATAGTTGAAATCTAAGTCATAACGACTCCTCGGTTGTATACTGTACAACATCGTAAACAACAGCTCCCGTATTCTACATTACATAATATATATTTGACCACTATTAGAATACTAAAGTTTCATTCTTACAAATTTTTTGCAATAAGGATAAACTAAGACTAGAATCTGACTAGTATCGCTTTACACTTTATATTCCAGGTAGTAGTTGTACCTTAGACTACAAGACTAAATCCACTCTATTACTACTAAATCCTTTATGGAAGCAAATGCGATAATTAAATCTACTTTATTTTGTAAGTTACATATCAAATTAGATCTTAAATATTCTAGTGCAATTCAGTTTATAGTTCCTCTGTAACTTGGTTCCCAAAAATAAAATTGTTTCATATTAAGTTTACTATCTACATGAATTACTTCATGTTGGGATGGCTTCCAGAAACTGTGACAAAGCTATCAAAAGCCCTAAAGAGTTAGGAGACATTCCATCAAATTACCTTTTCGACAGAGAGATTCAAAATCTTGGTGTGGAGTATCCGAAATGAATGATAACTAAAAACTATTGCTCGTGGATTGGATGAAGTAGAATAATGACTTTATTTCTATAAAAAACTATAACTATCCGGATACTTTGTTCCATATTTGACGGGCACGAGAATAAACATCCTTTCTTGCTTTCTTTTAATTTCTAATTTAGTAATTCAAAGGTTCAAGTCGTTCGAGTATTGAAGTTGTATATGGCATCAACAGTAATCAAGTGCTATACATCACTTCACAAACACATTTTTGCGAATCTGAGACTGTTAGTAAAACGGATCCACTTTATTTTTACTACATATTGGTAATTTCTCCACTTTCAAAATAAGTTAAGAGATAAAACAAAGAAAGCATATTAACAAATCCACGGTTGCTGAGATGACTGAAGGTTATGATAATGAAGGGATATACTACTTCAAAAAATATAAAGTTTCAACTAGATTTTATAGAATAACATCAGTTTCTTCTATTGAATACGAATAATTCTTAGGATAGATTCAATAAACAACTTTGTAATTGACAAGTGCTTTAGATGAATGATCATAGTCAATTAAGTGTTAAACAAGTGGATCTTCTAAAATTCAATTTCTTTTGCTTTTGTAAGATAATGCTGAAATATGTTCCTTCTTGTTTGCGTTGAAATGGAACTCTGGTTAAGATCTATGAACTTCGCTTCAAAAAAGTAATAGGTACTACGAACTTTGAATAATCAAATAGTATATGCTAATTAAACATGCTAGGTGATCTATGGCACTGAAGTGTTTGAAGACTGTATAGCTAGTAGTTTTCATACACTTTAAACGAAGTTCTATAAAAGCATGTTTGTTGAATATACAGTGAACTGGTTTTCTTGTTCTATCAACTAAATCACTTTAGCAGATGCGCATAGATTTGTACAAACAGATAGTATCAATATCAAATGGGGAGAGTACTGCTTGATCTTTGACTGTTTAATAGAACATGGTATATTGTATCTTTTCAACTGTAGCACTATATTGATATACATTGCATCTAAATTTCAACCGAACTAACCTCTTTACGTGTGTTGAAATTTATATTGAAATTGTTGATCTACTAATGTTATACGTTGTATGTAACTTATGAGAATCTAACAAATTGAAATGATTACATAACATTTTACATAACTAGTTATGTGCAATATCATGACATTTCTGAAACACAGAACATCAGGTTGATACCATGAAAATAACCAAAATCCAGTCTCTCAAAATTTTCTGATGTGCTTACTATCGAACGACAGAAATCCGATTTGTGCAACTAAATATGACTGTCGTAAGCATTCCTCGAACATCTATTCCAATAACTTAATTCTTTACATTATAAAATGTATAGTTAAAGTTTTGCTTAACTCTATCCTTTCATCGCATCATTACGTCATTATTGCTTGGTTTCGATAATTTCATTAACTAATTTGACCTAACTCACTTGGTTTTGTTAATATACATTATGAACTCTTGTCTATTACGTAATCACTTTTGCCTATAGTCTTACAGTCTTCATTTACTAATAAGGCATCTAGAATATTCTTCCACATATGATATAAATGTAATACTTTACTTTGCTTACTTCTTTGTCATGTCTTATTATGCAACCGATAGAAAGGTATGCTCTTTTTTATTGATCGGAAGTTCTTTAAGTATGTTTTAGTCTTACAACTATACAGTATGATGAAAGTTATAGGAAATTTTCTATTACTTTTGATGCAGACATCAAAGGAAGGACTGGAAAGGAAAGCCTAGGACAGAGTTGGTTAGAGAATGTTCGTCGGTAACCTATGCTTCGCAAGGGTTAACTGGCGAATAAACGAATTAATTATATATAGGAAAACCTAAACCCAATTTATATACTACATAACTGTTTAACGTGTAAATGGTTATCTAGATTATGTAGTTGTAATATTTTAAGTTTAAATTTCAATTATTGCATACGGTTACACTCGATTGATGTAACTCATATGGGATGAAATGAATGTTGTGGATTCTGATGTTAATTACAACACCACTTTATAAAAAAAGAAGAGATTTTTAATGAATAAGCGAATGCTCAATGATGACATTGTAATCACCAACTAATAGAAATTTGAATGATCATTTAATTAGTGTATTTAGATTTTATCGTTGATTTGTTATACACTGAAATTGGTCAGTTTCTGTTATTATATATGATTCCTAAGCGGATTGTCTCGATACAGTGATGGTCTACAAGAATTATTTGAGTTGAATTGTGGCTGGCACAAGTATGACTGATTGGATTCAGTGGCTTATTGGTGAATATAGTTGCATTTGGCACGAAACAAACTGATTTCTTATCCCAGTGTGAACTTCAACATTGGGATGTAGATACATCTAGCTTACAAATCTGGAATAGAACGAAACGTGCTTCCTGGATTCCGCTTGCTAGTCATAATCCAACTCAAACAATTCATGAATGATTGTCTACTTCATGCATGTATATTTAATTATGTAATCATAATACATGGTCATTAGTTCAGAATCTGTAAATCTTTAGTAAATTATGTAATGAATTTATCCTATGAATACTTAGAGAGTGTATTTATTGCATTTTCTAAAGTACATTTCTAAAAATAATGTGGTTTTTTTTATGAAAGATAGAAACTAGGTGAAAAATCTAATTCACCAGCTGTTTACTTTGTTTATATTTTATTGTTATTTGAATATTACAATTAATTGTTAAAAATTGAGTTCAAGATAACCTTGATCTGGTTGTTTAGCAACGTAAGTACACAATAAAGTTCTAAAAACTACTAATAATTTGATATTCATTTAACTTTTTTGTTGTATATGCATCCATTGTTGAGTAGATAATGTTTTGTAAACTGAATTTGTTGTGGTCATATTCACCAATTAAATAACTATTAGTACATTTGGTTTTGATAATTGTTGACGACTTGATTGAAGAGGTTCTTGGTGATCGTGGTAGTAGGTGGGGGTTAATCTAGAGTGATGTATATCAGAATTGATTAGTGTCAGAGAGGCATTCACTCATAATATTTCCTTTAATTTATAGCTTAAAGTTGTTTTAGTACTTTCTTTTCAAGAACTAATTCTTTCTTCCTTCTTTTACCGTATTTCATGTTAAATCCTTTTATATAATCATTGATGCCACTACTGCCTCTACCAATTTGCTACTCATCTCTCTCTGCCAATCATTTAAGTGAAACTCCTCACTGTACATCAAATTCATCGACTATGTGAAGGCGTTTGACAGTGTAGACAGGAGATCAGTATGAAAACGTCCTCGACACTACGGCGTACCAGAGAAACTCGTCAACATCATCCGAGACTCTTACGACGGACTACAGCAGTGCAAAATCATGCATGAACGACAGCTGACAGATGCATTTCCAATGAAGACCGAAGTCAGACAATGTTGCCTACTCTCGCCTTACCTCTCCTTTCTAGCGGTTGACTGGATTATGAAGACCTCCACATTTGTGAAGATGTGCGGAACTCAATAGCCAAGTAAGATAGGACTCGGTGATTTGGACTTTGTGGATGATCTAGCTCTTTTAGCACATACACACCAACAAATGCAAGTGAAGACAACCAACGTAGCAGCAACTTCAGCATCAGTAGACCTGAACATACATAAGGGAAAGAGTAAGACCCTCAAATACAACAGAGGGAGCACCAACCCAATTCAACTTGATGGAAAAACTCTAGAAGAAGTGGATACTTTGATGTGCCTGGAATGCATCATCGAGGATCTGATGCAGATGTAAAGGTAAGGATTGGCAAAACAAGGGCAGCATTCCTACAGTTGAAAAACATATTGGACTAAAAACAACTGTCAACCGACCTCAAAGTCAAACTCTTCAATTCGAACGTGAAGACAGGTCTGATGTATGGAGCTGAAACGTGGAGAACTACTTCAAACATCCCCAGAATGGTACAAGTATTTATAAACAATTGTCAACTCGAGGTACTGAATGTCCGTTGACCGGAAACCATCAGCAACAGCTTACTATGGGAGAGGACAAACCAACTTCCATCCGATGAGGAAATTAGGAAAAGACATTGGAAATGGATAAGACAAAATTGCGAAAATTATCAGACTGTGCCACGAGACAAGCATTAACATGGAATCCTGTTGGGAAACGGAAAAGAGGAAGGCCAAAGAACACACTTTTTTAAGGATTGGAAGCAGATATTAGAAGGATGAATAGCAAGTGGAAACAGCTTAAAAGGATTGCTCAGGACAGAGTTCAATGGAGATTAGTGGTGAGCGGCCTATACTCCTCAGCGAGGAGTAACGGGCGTAAGTAAGTAAGTCTCTGTACTAATGAGGTTTGGAAACGTTTACTGTTGTATACCAGGTACTACGTTTTACATAACTGACTATAATAGTTACATGATTCAATGCATATTACTTCGTATTATTCAGATATTATACATCAGCATGTAAATGATGCTAAAACTGAAAATAATCATGATTGTTTATATAAAACTGTTGTTTATAAATCTGGTTGAAATTTCATGGCTCAAAAAAGGGTGAACGTGTATTATATTGTGTTGAAAAATTAATATAAATTGAAATGAATGTTTATCATTTAGTTAATAAAGTTTGGGATTGTTACAAGATGGTTGCCATGACTACTATTATAATGAAAGGTTTTAAACTCAATCTCCTATGGATCGTAATCTAAAAATGTTGATAAGAGTTAAACGACAACAGAATAGTAATCTAGATGGTTTATGAAGATTGTTTAATCTTACAATTAACATCACAAATTAAGTGTAGCTAAAAAAACTCATTGAAAACCAGGTTGCACTTAAGAGATGTTATCTCCCATATTGGAACACTTCAGCAGTGAACACAGGATCCACCAAGGATTTAGACACAGAAGATTTAGGCTAGTTGGTGAAAGTTTAAAATTTAATCCTTCAAACAGACATCTAATAGTTTGCATTTTGACTTCAATCAATATGAAATACCATGCGATTATAACTCCTATTATGTTGTTAGGTAACTGCCGCACAATAGTCCTACATGTATTACATTATTCATGTCTTTTTTGTTAAATGAAGAGATGGTAGCTATTTTGTGAAATTACACTATGAAGAAGGAAGGAGATGCTAATCATATTATTAAATTTTCTCATTGAAGATAGTACTTCAGAGATCATGGAATACAAATACTTTATACAACATTGAAAATATCTGACAAACAGTCTTTTTGACTCCTTAGGAATATCCTTAATGAAGAGAAATTAAGCCTGCATCTTATTCCGATTCCATTCTGTAAAATCTTTGCGCTGACATTCAATTGGAAGATTCTCTCTTAGCTACACACGAACACCTTTCAGTATATTGTAAATACGCTTCAAAACGGTGTAAAACATTCACAGAATTACACTCATTGAGTGTTATGTAAGAACACATTTGGATGAAAATATTGAAATTGTTTTCCCTACTTCTTAGCTTTTAGTAGTTATCTAAAGATAGCCAGCATTTGATCCGAAACTTCAAAACAAATAACATCTGTAGCACTCCATAGCTACTCGAAGTTCAGGTGATTTAAAAAGTAGAACAAATATCATTAATGGCTATAAATGATGATCGTAAAATGATGTGGATCGACACAGCAAGATAAGTTTTTAAATAGATTCCACTTCATTTGTCGAAAGGTTACATTCACACTGTGAAACCCAAGGTCTCTGAATTGAATTCCTTTTGGGATCATGAATATGTACTGCTGAAAAGCTCAATACGAAGAAAAAAGTCATAGAAGTCTAGCTCTTATTAGTTTTCAACGGTTGTATAACTAATGTTAATCTATAACATGAAACTTCTGAAACAACTGAGACCATAAATGTTAAATATTTAATTCATCTTACCAGTAAACCACTTTCATCGGAACCATGATACACTATGCCCAAATCACGACATGTTTCTACAAAAGCTTTTTCATCAGGTGATGAAGCCTGGAAAAAAAAATACACAAAAAATGTTTTCTATCATTAGAAATAGCAGGACACGTTTAAAACCATACTTGTTATCTTCTAGAAAATTAACAATTATTTCAGATTATGTATGTAAAAACAAAGTTCAATTAAATGATCAAAGATTTCGTTTCCTGACATAGTGAAAGATGTACTTAACTTTTAACCAATAGGTAAAGGGTTCGGACCACATATTTAATCAACTCGTATTGGAATACCTAAGTAGTATCATAACCCTGTACAGAATATAACTAAAACGCAACCAAAAAGATTTGTAACTAAGCTAGATACAATTGTTCTCATGATCTGTGTAGAAACGTGATTACTTTATCCAGTTACATTGTTGGTACATCATTAGTAACTATTGGTTTAAGGTAGTTATGTAAACAGAGATTATTTGAAGACAACAAATATAAATTGCACTTTAAAAATACACAACCCATATGGAAGATATCACCCAACCACTGCATGAGTAGACGTCAACTCATCAAGGTAATCGATAGAATTCAATGAAGCTTATGACAATAAACAATCCCAAATAAAGCTATCATTATAAACCTATTCGTCACTTATGAAGTAACTGTTAGGGATTCGAAATCCCTAAAAATACAATTGTTCATTTTGTCAAGTTGTATTGATTTTTTGTTAACATGATTTGTAAACCTTTTTTTCACACGTTATAACAGTGGCGACGGGGGTAAACTCATCAAAATGTCACTTACCTTTGAACAAGTTGAAGCCTTGCTGGAACACCAAGAAAAACGTTATGAACAGTTTTAGATGCGCGTACTAGAAATCTTAACCCGGCAAATGAATCTTACTCAGAAGCGGCTATCAGAAAACACATACACATCCCATGCCGATTCCATCATCAATTCTATCAATCAATTTCATTTGGCTGGTAGTACATCTGATTCTTGGTCTATGAAATACAAAGACTTGTTCAAGGTTGATCCTGAAGAAACTGATGATGCAATTCCTATCATAGTTCCCCAGGTAGCAGTAACATTGCCGGAGCTTAATGACATTAAATCGCCTTGCTTGACAGAAGCATTTCTGTCCCACGTGCCTAGTGCTGCTGTGCCGGAGAAACAAGTCTCACTGGAGACATTTGCCCAAATCATTCCAGAGGTGGAACAATCATTGGGTGATAAACCAGCCGCGGCAACAGAATTATTCACAAAATCTCACAGTGCTTATCCCAACGGACGTGGGCGGAGCATAGCCGCCAGCCCAGGTCAGAAAGTCATCTCGAGAACCGTGTTCAGATCGTCTGTTGAGCTCAACAAGTCACATTATTCAGCCGGGAGGTGCATTAAATATAAGAAAGCTACTACTGTTATCAATGTACGCTCCAGACGTGGTCAGTTATTTACCTTCCCAACTTATCCTCAAAGTCGCAACAATACCGGTTTGAAGACCATGCATCTTCAATACAGTGTAGTATTGTTACTGCCACTACATAAAGATCCCACTACATTCCGTGGAGGAGGAGATTAGCGGTAGATAGTGGTTGTTTACGTAATTCGAAATTAATCATGTTTCCTTTTCTCTCTGAGTTTTCTTTTTAGTTGTACACAACCACACTCAGAATTACGTAAACCATGGGACCAGGTCATTATCCTCATTTTTTCAAAAAGGGGAGGTGTTAGGGATTCGAAATCCCTAAAAATACAATTGTTCATTTTGTCAAGTTGTATTGATTTTTTGTTAACATGATTTGTAAACCTTTTTTTCACACGTTATAACAGTAACCAGATAGTACAGATTGGTAAGAGGAAGTTAGTGATGAATTTGTTGTCTAGACCAACAATATTAGCTCCTTAGGTATACTATGCCTGGCAACGAAAACACAGTAAAGCCAAAAGCAACACTTTGTCTCTATCATAAATAGAACATGGTTTTGAAGCTTATGTCACATAGTACGTCATGTCGATTGAGTATACTTGTTAAGCTTTGGTTCCTATTCAAAGTGATGGCATCATTAACTGTAATGATAATGCTAAATTTTTACACAATACTAAACAGATAGCAATAAGTTAGGTTTCATTGGCTGATGTATTCATTAGCCGAATAAACAATTATTTAAAAAGCTTTCTTTATTCTACTTGTGAATGTATTAGTAGTAGATAATTGTCCATGTGAAAACTGATTTTAAGTTTCTAATGGTGCTACCAAAAGCTCCAATATAGGAAATAACATAAATTTAGTTCAGTTCTTATCAGCTACTTTGCACAGTATGTAATGTTAGCTTGAAATCAAAGTTATTTACTGGAAATGCAATATTTAACTTCAGCATTGAAGTTACCTCGAAGTAAATAGGTGTCACATAATGACCATTAAGGCTAGAATATTCAGCAAAACTTGATATGAGTACCAAGCACCCATACTAGGACAAGAGCAAGAAGGAAATGAAAATTGTACAGTGACCTAACTGAGGAGGTGAATGTGTTGATTAAGAGTGATCCGACGTAAAAGTAGTTAGTTTAATAGTACGATTGTAAAATTCTAAGGATATGAAGATAATGCTCACAAAGTTAGTAGATTGAAGTGTTAAATGTTTTAAAAGTTACTGTGGCAGAAAAAGATCTACTAATGACTATTACTCAATGTATAAACTCGGTTTTAAGTATTAGAATACTGTTTTAGAAGAGCAGAATCGATTTGTTTTACAGTTATTTTGAAAGTGTTTAAGGCGTCGTGATTGCAATTACACAACTGACGGTCTTCAATCATCGTAATCAGAGATTCTTTGGATTTAGTTTTTTTGAAATTGATCGTAATCCCCTCTTTCTGTTCTAACATTTCAACTTCATTCGCAGATACACGTAAAGTGAAAAATAAAACTGGATGCAACATAAGACAACAATGAGACTATGATTGTGCAAAATGGACATACATTTTCGTATAAGGCGGTTAGCTTGAGAGGAGGATTCGTTCTACTTAGTGTGGTTTTATCGTTGCTTAGAAATCAAAGTCGGATAAAGAACAGTTACCTGTTAACGGATGGTTCTTTCGGTTTACTCTCTTTTCTCTAATGTTTTTATTAGGATGAACTAGTGTATTACCATTGATTTGTTATAAATTGAAGCTGGTCATTCTCCGTTACCATATGTGAATATTCAATGGATTGCGTCTATATAGCATTTATTAGCAAGTATAATAAATCAACCGGAATATGCAAATTCATCCTAATACCAATGTGCCCGTTGCACAAGTGTGACTGTCTGGACTCAGTAGTCTAATGGTGAACGTGGTAGCATTCGACACGAAACGGACTGAGTTCGAATCCCAGGGTGAACATCAACATTAGGATGCAGGTACATCCAGCCGATAAGTTCCAAATAGAACGAAACGCGCGTCCTAGATTCTACTTGCCAGTCATAATCCAACTTAAATAATATTAACTTTTATAGTTATGTCAATGAACTCTCGTGGATACCTATTTTATTCCCCAACCTCTAAAAGTCTATTTTTAATTTTTAGAATATTTGCTTACTAATCTGGTTTATTCATAACAGTTATTACTCAATTCTGTTCACTTAAACCTAACATCCAGCATCATAATATAACATGCCTATTCAATCTCAACCAACCAACTTACATAAGAATGGCTACTTCATACTTAGGATGTCAACATGTAAGTGATTATAAATTGTAGATAATGAAGAAGCAAAATAAATCGTTATGTTAGTCTATTTGATAGATAATTAGGAAGGTATTCAAGTTTATAAAAGGTAAGTGTTAGTAATTTACATGTTGACTATACCTGTCGTGTCATGACAATAGTATGCTTCAAAATCACTGTCGCTATCCTTGAAATAAGCATCAAATCCTTCTATTCAGAAAACAACACACACATACATTCACACACTATACTAAATAGATCAGTATATTATAATCAGATCAAACAATGACTAATCGCCGAGTTATAACAATTGTCACTATTATTAACCACCTGATATATTGTGTATTATGTTTTAATGTTGAAGATTTGGTTTTGAAACTAAAATCCAAAGTTGATTATCAAGTACCTACAACCACTTAGTATCACAACATAATTACGGTGATACATAATCAGTTAAACTAATGAACACAATACAGCTTGATGTAGAGAATCTAATGATCACTGATGATTAGAGAAACAATGTTTGCAGTTAATATTCAGTGATTAATGAATGAAAATATCTTAACACTACAAGAAGTTAATCAAATCTTATAATGACTACCTCAGACTGTTTAACAACAAAAAGTTTAGTCTAAAGAGATGCAAACGTTTTGATGTATTCCTATTGTTATTTAGTTTATATTATAATATGAAATATATTATGTTAAACTGAAAACTTCATCGAATAAACTTGTAAACATGTATAGTTGGTAAAAGGAAGAATAAAGTGATCTCATTTATTTCTAATAGTTAAAAGCCAAGGAGAGGAACGTAAATCACTGCATAGAACAATAATATTTAGCCAAACATATTGGAATTATAGATGTTAGACGATTGTAATGCAATCGCTGGGTAGTTTGAGATTCCGATTTTATAATAGCTGAAATTAGAAAGAACGTGATGAAAAAAGTTGTCAAGATGATAACTAAGTATTAACTGAGATATCTTCATTAATTAGTGTTGCAGTTTAGAATCTAGTACTAACTAAACAAAATTCTGATAGTTGCCTTCTATAACCTAACTGTTACATCTTTAATTTCTATCACTAAGGGGATACGGAATATTAACTTACTTACTTATGCCCGTTACTCCTCGCTGAGAAGCATGGGCCGATCACCAGTATTCTCCATTTAACTCTGTCCTGAGCAATCCTTTCCAATTGTCTCCAGTTGCTATTCATCCTTTTAATGTCTGCTTCCAATTCTCGACGCAGCGTGTTCTTTGGCCTTTCACTTTTCCGTTTCCCAACAGGATTCCATGTTAATGCTTGTCTCGTGATGCAGTCTGATGATTTCCGTAATGTGTGTCCTATTCATTTCCAACGTCTTTTCCTAATTTCCTGTTCGGCTGGAAGTTGGTTTGTTTTCTCCCATGGTAGACTGTTACTGATGGTTTCCGGCTAACGGACATTCAGTATCTTGCGTAGGCAGTTGTTTATAAATGCTTGTATCCGTCTGATGATGTTTGCAGTAATTCTGCAAGTTTCAGCTCCATACAGTAGGACTGTCTTCACGTTCGAATTGAAGTGTCTGACTTTGAGGTTGCTTGATATTTGTTTTGAGTCCCATATTAGTTTTAAACTGTAGGAATGCTGCCCTTGTTTAGCCAATCCTTACCTTTACATCTGCATCGGACCCTCCTTGTTCATCGATGATGCTCCCCAGATATGTGAAAGTGTTCTTTTCTTCCAGAGTTTCTCCACCAAGTTGAATTGGGTTGGTGCTCTCTACGTTGTATTTAAGAATCTTGCTCTTACCCTTATGTATGTTCAATCCTACTGATGCTGAAGTTGCTGCTACACTGGTTGTCTTCACTTGCATCTGTTGGTGTGTATGTACTAAAAGAGCTAGATCATCTGCGAAGTCCAAATCATTGAGTTGCATCCTACTTGTCCATTGAATTCCGTGTATCCCCTCAGATGTGGAGGTCTTCATAATCCAGTCAACCGCTAGAAAGGAGAGGTAAGGCGAGAGTAGGCAGCCTTGTCTGACTCCGGTCCTCACTGAAAATGCATTTGTCAGTTGTCCTCACAGAATATCAAACTAGATAAAAATCTAAACAGTGAACAAGACACAAATACCAATGTTTCTATACCCCTATGTTTGCCCTAATATATTGCTAGTTCACAACCAACCCGATTCACACACATATTTCAATTAACCTTCTATGTACACATAAAATCTAACCGCGTAGCTAATCAATTAAGAAAATAACATTAATACAGAACAACAATAACAAACATCAAGAACTGAAGTAACTTGTTATACTTCATGAATGGAAAATCATACAATAACAATGAATACATGTATATGAAATAATCTTTTAGAAAACAGTTCTAACAGTTAATCATTTATCATGATTTAGTATACTGTAACTCATACAATGTAAATGTAAACATCATGATTAGTATGTTTCAATTATAATTTAATTGATAAATTACAATCATTTCTTATTAATCTAAAGAATATGACATCATTTTAATCTAACAAAAAAAAAAAAAAAAACTATTAATTTGTCATTAGAATTACTGATTAGTTAGTTACTGATTACATCAATTAATGCATACACAATTACACATGATAATTTGATTATGATTAGAATGTATCAATATCTGTACAATATAAATTGATTCTATCCATATGATCTGTATTCTAGTGATTTGTTATAAATTGAAACTAATCAATCATTGTTACCATATATGTACATCTTAGTGATAAATTTCACAAGTATTGTTTAAGTTTTGCATTGTAACTGTATATATAGAACAAAAAACGTGAGTCATGAATTCCACTTGCCAGTCACAATACAACTTAAATAAATTTCAATTTTGATATCACGAATTGATCTGAATCAGACGACCATTGATCACCTGGAAGCATTGAACAGCTGTTTCGTCCTAGTATGGGACCCCTCAGCAGTGCGCACTCATGACCCCATCGGGGATCTCTACAAGCTCCACTGATTGTAATTAACATGAGCTCACTAGCGACTTGCTCCTTGAGGTAATTCCTGGAGTTCTAGTGTGAAGATGTGACCGGTAGAGTTCAACCATGTCGGGTGTGAGGCAGTAACTCACCGATGGCATAGAGGAGGTCGCGCAACGTATCACTAATTGGCTGAATTGAAAATATCAACCGTTAGGAGTCGACTCAGTAGTCCAATGATAAAGCGTTCGTCGAGGAGACAGGAGGTCCTGGGTTCGATCCATGATGGAGTCGTGGACGCACACTGTTGAGGAGTCCCATACTAGGACGAAACAGATGTCCAGTGCTTCCAGGTGATCAATGGTTGTCTGATTCAAATCGATTCGTGATACCGAAATTGAAATTAGCAGTTAACTATCTCTACAAACTCCCCTAATTGTAATTTACGAGATTTAATGTTAACATCAGGAAAAAAAAATTGGTGATTAAGAGAAGTTAATCCGATGGTAATAATATCAAATCGAAGTTGATATCATACAGTATTCAATGTATCATGATATTTATAAATGATGTACTTAAATAGTTAAGATAAAAAGAAAATTATGCATAAAGTACACTTCTTTTTTTTTACTTATTTCTCTAAAATGATTTGGTGAGTACTTTGTTAAAGCTAACGTTTGGAATCGAATTCAGTTCGTTTTGCAACAAAAATAACCGGGTTTACTTCTAGTCTACTGAGATTGAACAGTCAAAAAACTGAGTTAAAGACCCTGTATGAATATCAACACTAAGATGTAAATACATCCAGCAGACAAGTATTAAATAGGACAAAACGCGCGTACTGGATTCCACTTGTCAGTCTCAATTCATTTCAAGGAATATATGTTAACTGTCGTTATATAGAGGCAATTCGTTCAGGATACATTTTGTAATTGAGACTGACCAATTTCAGTCCATGACAAATCAACGGTAAGATCCAAATGCATTCTAATTATATTCATTATTAAGTTTTTACTAAGTGAATTGTTCACAGATTGATGTTGTTAGTCCATGATTAGGAATAAGCGAACACTGGACACCTGTTTCGGACTAGTATGGAACTTCATAGTAGTGCGCACCCCAGGTTCCACCCAAGGTACTTTAGATTGACGAACGCCTAACCCTCTGCACTACTGGGCTGGCATCTAGTTGTAGAATTTTGTCAACCTGAGTCATTTGCGACATTTGCAAGTAATGACTATGCTAAATAAAAGACAACTAATCATATGTGGAGACTATTTAACATGAATTTGATATCACGAATTCACCTAGGTTGGATAACCATTCAAAACTAGGAAGTTACGGACAACCGTTATGTTCTGTTGTAACATACTTTAATAGTGGGTATTCACGATCCTGCCAGCAAACCGAATCCAGGTACATTTGGTTTTGAAGTAATCATTTGTTTACTAGAATAGTGAACTGAATTGATTTGGTGTAAACTTTGATATGCGATAGGAAAAATATGTCTGACCTGTTACAATCCAATTTTAAATGATGAGAAGAATTTTCTATAACAATAAAACAGTTCTGTTAAGGGTCGTAAATAAAATCATTATGAAAGCAAGTTACTCAGAAGGGACTTAGTAAATAATTTCCTTAACCTAAAAGAAATGATAAATTTATTCAGAAAGGCAAAAAATTCAGCGTTCACTTTTAAACAATACAAGGATAAAAACTTGTACAGTCTTGTTACTATAGATTAATCTGAATTAAATAGTGATTGGAAATGAGAAAGAATTGGATAGTTGTCTCAATCTCTTATGAGCTCTTTAGATGCATTTTGTCACGCTTCCGTCAGGGTTAGAAAGCAGGACTTTAACCGTCATCTATGAAACTTGTAGGTCTTGTGTTCGATCACCAGTGATGGAATGTTTACTAATTATAAGTCTCATACACAAATTGGGAAGCTGTACAGTGTTTCCTGGTTTTCAGTACCTGTCATCACTCTATAATAACCCAAACCGCTACTGTTATCTTGATGTAATGGTCAGCTTGTCTGTCATGATGATCCAATCAGGCTATCCGGCTTGGAACAATCTTTTCCTACTATTCTATCAAGGCAGAAAGATCAGTTGAACAGCGGCTTAACCGGAAGTATCAAACCTGAAGTACGAAGTCAAAGTCACACTGCCGACTGTATAGAGGTATGATAACAGTGAAGTAATTTCCTTGGACAACCAAGTCAGTCATGAAAAAGAATCCTTCTACATAAATCGATAACTGCCTCATCACTCACTAAAGATCATCCTTGTACTACCTAAATTACAGTATCTTTTCTTTATTTATATTAATCATTATAATTAATGTCATATATCTAAGACTATTTATTGTATCCCATCAATGATTATCATTAATAAACAAATTTCTCTTTACAATTTATCATATAACTTAATGTATCTTTAATGTATTTACTACTTTGATTGTTATTACTTTGTATTCTGGTAAACAATATAAGTAGTATCAAGACCAACATCAATTAATAATACGAATTAATAATTCAGTAATTAATTGAAACAATAATATTGATCATTTAATATGTTTATTTGTTTTTGTATGAACATTATAGTAAACAAATAATGTCCCAAAAATAGACATAATAGTATTATTATTATTATTATTATTATTAGTAGTAGTAGTAGTAGTATTGTACTAGTACTAGTAATAGTATTAGTATAAGCAGTAATACTAGTATTAGTATAAGTAGTAGTATCGTTGTAGGAGTATTAGTTTCATTAGTAATACTTCACTTATTTGTTTTTTTTTTTTTCATGACAAAGAAGCTTCAAAGTTTAGATGACATTTCTTTGATAGTATTAAATTCTATGTGTTGAATAGTTGAATTATAAATGTTTTTCATTATCATTTATGACAATGACAACAATACTTGCTATCATATTGAAGTCAGAGAGAGAGAATTAAATTATTTTTCATATGAAGTAATTATTTCTTCTGTCTTATTTTAATAATGATTAAGTTAGCTATTACATCTAATGAACACTTTGTGTTCAAGCAATAAATTAAAATATAACCAAGCATAGTTCAAATTAATGTTAAGAAAAGTCAGAGGAAAATGTAGTCATTCAGTCAGTCACAACTTAGAACATCAGTTCAAGCTGACTTGCTTCAATAAGCAGTTATAGATAAAATTATCGGACTAAATCTAAGAGTAGGGGGAGGGTAGAATCAATGAGGGATAGTATAAGTAGGGAGAAACAAAGATCGAAGAAAAAGTTCAATAAAATATAAATCAATGGAAAAAAAGTTGTGATGAATTCACAGACAGAATTTAGAGAAGGTAGGCGGGGGCAAGGGAATAGATTTACGTGTATCATTGCTAACTATTTTGAGCCACAAATATTCTAAATCTCTAAACACTGGTTACTATTATGACATGGACACCAATTCAGATAGTCGGCACCTATTAATACGGCTCATTTCATTTATCAGTGACTACATAAACTGATGTCATGTTTCAGCTTTTCCCAACCTACTCCTACATCAAGTAGTAAACCTCGTGGAGGTAAGTATTGGTTAGGCATGCATAACATGTGCCCACCACAACTGATAAAGATTCAATACTCCATCAAAAGATTTACCATCTTCAACGAACACTGTATTTCCAACCCACCTATTCCCTACTCAGCTTCGCCAGAAAACAAGGACAATTCATTTAACACATCTATGGTCGAATACTAGTAACTTACAAATATCCTCTACTCATAATAGCCATCTTCCACAACCATGAAGAAGCAAGAATCAAATTCCTACTTAGTAAACCAGTCCAGTGATCGATATACAGATGTCTCGCCTACTTCACAAGTGACACAGGTTGCCTAAACTCAATTGAACCTCCTGTACATAAACGATATTTTATCATACACTAGAACATCAGGGCTACTGAAACGTCCGAAATGAGTTTAGCAGTCAATGGGCTCAATTACCTCGCCTCCTACGAGTGATTTCATTGCTGATGCAAGCCAACCCTAAGGTTACATTTTGTATTTGGAGGTGAGAGGGAGGTGAATTTCATCCCTAGCATGCTTGCCTTGAAGCTTAAGATAGTCAGAAGACTGCATTTTTTCGGCATCTTCAAACAGTAGGACTATGTCACCTGCATATTCTGAGCCCTCATGAATCTCAACATCTGAGTAGTCAGATGACGAGACACTATCTCTAAAAGCATGTCAATGATAGAGTTGAATAAGAATGGAAAGAAAGTGAACAATAACAATGAACAACATCATTCCAAGTAATGAGATAACACGTCAATAATTCTCCATAGGAATTAATTCGATCAGTCAGGTTCCAGTAGAGAGCCTATATAAGGTAAATGTACTTTTTTGGTATGCCTTTCAATGACAGACACTGTTAGATGACCTCATGATCAACAGGGTTAAACGCCACCTTTAAATCAAGGAATATAACTATTGTCAGACGACAAAAATTTTACCAATGTTCTAGAATCTGCAAAGTGCTGAAAATCAAACTGAACAAGCTATGACGTTCACATGCATTCTCATTTCTATATTGACAAAAAGATCATTCAGGGTACTTGATTTCTGTACAGATAAATTAATGAAACCTTATTTGAATAGGGGAGGAGATTAGATGTATTACTAGATCAAAAATGATTAAACTACTTTGAAAATAATCTGTCTGTAATGATTATTTAGATTATATTCAATGATCTTAAAAATTACATAAAGTATTCAATGATGTAGAATAGATAATCACAATATTAAGTAGAAACATTATTTATTGATGAAAATCATATCATCATGTTTGCCTTAGATCATACTACTTATTTAATTCGATTGATCATATTTACAATGTATTCATCATTTCAAGTAACTTAACATCAAATGTCTATAAGTTTGATTTTAACTAGTTTTAGATAGTTACTAAGAGGTTTTGTCTAAAAGCATAAACAACAAATTTCACAGCACTTAAAATACTCTTGTATTATTTAGTACCAATAATCATTTCTGATATAATGTAGATGATTGCGCAACTTAAGTTTAGAAATAAAATTTATTTGTTTCAGTAAATAATGATTAATTTGTTATAAAATGAACAATAAAATTGTAATCAAGGCTAATCAACGATTGTTATGATTGTCATCATTAGGGACTGTATTTAATCAGTCTTCCAAACGTTATGTATATACTAGGATAAACTTGTATATTCCTGTTGATTTGTTATAGATTGAAGCTAGTCAATCATTGTTGCTATATGTGCATCCTGAGCGCATTGCCTCGATATAGCGTTATTACACAAGTTATGTATTAAAGTTGGATTGTGACTGGCAAGTAGAATCCAGGACGCGCGTTTCATTCTATTTGGAACTTATCGGCTGGATGTACCAGCATCCCAATGTTGATGTTCACACTGAGATTCGAACTCAGTCCGTTTCGTGTCGAACGCCACCGCGTTCACCACTAGACTACTGAGTGCAGACAGTCACACTTGTGCAACGGGCACATTGATATTAGGATGAACTTGTATCTTCCCGTTGATTTGTTATTGAATGAAGATGGTCAGTCACGGACTGAGTTCGAATCCCAGTGTAAACATCAACATTGGGATGCAGGTACATCCAGCCGATGAGTCCCAAATAGGACGAAACGTGCGTCCTGGATTCTACTTGCCAGTCAAAATCCAACTTATGTAATAGTTATGTATATACTCCTACTATTTTATTTTCAACTCCATTGTTTACGTTACTTGCTATCTGAATTTATTAGCTTAATTGATAATTTTTTTTGACTTTACTTGATTCACTTGTCTCGTTGTATTTGATTACTGAAATATATTAAGTAAACTTAACTGATGAGTGTAAAACATAATGAAACCTATCTTCTATATATTCTACTATTAGCCACATTCAACTGTTATTATTATGTGTTTTGCTTTTTCAATATTCAAATAAATTAAAACAACAATAATTATATTAGTTTATATTATTTCATATAAAAGTAACGTTTCATTATTATTCTATTCCCCAGGGAAACGCCCAACATTTAGAAAAAAAGAAAGTGGAAAATTTTCGGACAAGTCGAAAATGTTCATTACAATCAAACTGTAATGAACAAGCAACACAAACAGACAAACAAATAAACATTAAAAGTGATCATTTTCAATTTTATCAATAAAACAAATTCAGCATGAAAATAAGTTTCATTTTTAAAATTAAAATTAAAATTAATGCAAAATAATGAAAAAAGAAATCAGAAAATAATAACGATTCAATAGATAAACAATTTGAATTTCATGTCATACATTGACCATAGTTACTACTGAAGTGTGTTGGTAGGGTGCGGGGGGATGGATGTTAGATCCACAAAATTCTTTTAGAAAAACTTATTAGTTTTGTGATTCATTTGTGAAAAATTTAAATTTCATGTTTTCGTGCCAATATGTTCTTATATGGGTTTTCCACCTAGTAGCACGTTAAATCTGATTGGTCCGTTGCTTATCTTTATACGCTAGTAATGACATTTCTAAGGATATTCTTTTTCTTGTATAAATACGCATGAGTTGAATATTTGTTATTCGTCTGTCGAGTTACCTGTTGAATTAAACGCTTTTTGATGACATTGGACTTCTTCTTCTTCTTCTAGTTAGCTGGGCTGTTATTGTATCTCTGGCTATAAGTTTGTTAGCTGATATCCAGGTATCACTTTAATTTGCAAACCTTAGCATTTACACAACCACTGGAAATCAGAAAGTAGTTGATTAATGTTTTGTTTTAGTAAGTGATGCCACATAAGTGTATACTCATAATCCAGTCACTGAACAGAGAACAAAACATTCAAGTTTCTTAGCAAACACATAATCGTGTAACTAACAAGCAAACCGGCACTCAATGATTCATAAATATGCACTGTATATTTCGGGACTTTAAAGCTTGCGAATGCACACAGATATCTAGTAGTTCATGATTTTCAGTGATTATCTAGACCAGATAAATTCATGTTACCAGAATGAAATTGGTGAATCACTATAACATTCATTTAAAGTTAGTAAGTTTATCAAAGACTGAATAGATTCATATACATTAATAGATTAGTGATTACATTTATCGATAGAACATTAAGAAGCTAAAAATCATCTATGATCGTATTTACTTAATAAATTTCAAACAGTCTGGTTGTATAAACAAGCATGTCACGGTATTTATGTATGAAAATGAGAAACTACAGATAGAGACTGGAAATAAACAGAAACGATAGAAAGTTATAATTCACCAAACATAATTGAAGATAAACTGGATGGATTCAAGACTTTGACATATTGGTTTTGTACACATAAAAAAGGAATGAATCTTCCAATGGTTAGAGCCTTCAAAAACACTCAGGATACGTTTACTATAAATACACAGAGCTTTCAAGCCAATTGTACTATCAAACTTATGTCCATTCTCACTTATATGTTCTGAAATGGATAAGCGAGGTCTGGTACGAAAACTAGTGATAGATAAAAGGCCTCACTGTTAAATTTTGTGTTATTTGGTTCTCCTCAGAGCGTAATCTACATCTAGCGATTCCTGTTAACTAGTTTCAATTTAGGTGCCATCATAAAATAGTACTCGCGATATCTCATCATGCAGACTAGTGGCCACATTTTAATTCAATCCATAGAATTCATCTAACAATTTAAGGGACTAGATAAATATCACGTTACTCAGTACCCAATGGTCAACTAGTATAAAGAAGTTCTAATACTCCCTGACTTTACTGAAGCATAAAGCATATGTTCCATCATTTGTTATGTAGGAAGGGAAGCTAATGTGGCACCTCTTCGAATGAGATCTGTAGCAATAATCACACACTTTAATGTAATACACTTTCATCTACTAAATAGACATAGAAAAATGACTAAACCTTCCAATTAAAACATACTTAGTGAAATTTATTTAAGCTAACATATTTTAAACAAGCCCAGAACTCATTGAAGAACGATAAAAATAAGGAAAACAAAGTAAAGATTGTGGTTTACATGAAACATTTAAATAAAGTTTGACAATCAGAATAAAGAGATGGGTTGTACAAAGGCAAAGCTACACAGTCCCTAACGTTTGTCGGAGGCAACATTATGAAGTAAATAAATGTATTCAATAATAATCAATACATTTTTTAAAATGCTTAAATAATGTCAGCTTGGTTTCCTGTGTCAATCAGATCTAAAAGAATGAAACTTGTAATTGTTCCACTCTATTCTATGCTAAGCTAAATATCAACAATACTTCGGAATACGATGCTAAATATGCATCATCATACTGCTAATGTGACTGGCTTCGTATAAACAATTAAAATGATAAATATACACTGAATTTATAGACCTTTATAGTCTATTTTATGACATTAGTATGAACAAGTAACTGGACAAAGGTATTAATCTACAAAGGTATATCTTCTACTAAGTACGTTTTATAACCGATGTGTCAAACATATCTTAACTATATCATCTGTTAATTGTAACTACAAGAATAGAAAATTCCTTCTTTGGATTAATGATTTCATTGTAGATTTGATAAAAACTTTGATGGATATCCATTTTTATTTAACAACAGTATGTTTTTTTATGATAACGTCATTAGAGATCGTTTAATTCCTAGCAAAGTTCTAACTCCATACTTCTAAAGATCTACATAATTAAACTAAACACTACTATACTATCTTCTAGTTTTCCACAGTACTTCAAATAAAACCATTACGTGACAATTACTACTTATAAATTAGATTAATGTCTACAATATAACTTCGACTAAATTGAAAATATATGCTTGTTTTTCAGGTATGTATATAAATTTACTACTAGTTATTTGAACTAATAAAGTGAACTGGAAACTATTAAAAAACAAATGCTTTACTTAATGGTATATCTAGCCTACTAGTATGGTGACTGAATGATTGAAGTGTCGGCAGATAGGCAACGAATCACAATTGAGTGAATAGATAACTGTGACTTTTATATTTGTCTTTTCATTTGGTATGTGTAATTTGTCACATGGTATTGTTAAAATATACGCTTACGCTTAGTCTATCTGGTGCCAGATAGTTCTATCGGATTATCGTGTTTGTGTAATAGATTGAGGCAAGGCTGGGAACAACAGTAGACAATGTATTGTGGGTGAGTCAGAGTCGATAGAATAGGTCATCCCACTTTAAGATATAATAACCTACATACTTTAATGAATGGTGTCATAAAGTAAGTTTAGAATCAAATGACACCTCATTTTATTTATCAGATAAACAACATCGGCTTCGGTATGTAATCTTACAAGATGCTGGTCACGAAAAAAGAGCCAATTTAGTAGATAATTGTTGTATAATATAAATGCAGTATTGGAAAAACAAATGTCAATATTCTGTATTTCACCTAACTTCGCAATACAGTATTACTTGTATATGGATAAACCACAAATACTAAACCAACCAAAGTAATTCTTGGACCCTAATTACAACAGTGAAATAGATTACGTAATTAATCGAAATGAATTAAAAGTATAATTCTATATAATGTGGCAGATAAAACAAAATTATATCAAGCAAACTAATGTGTAACTGTGCAGTTCTAGAAATGAGGTTCGATCCTATACAAACCTTAGTTGTGATTCAATACAACAACCCTAGTTTGTGGGATCTGAAGAAACCATCTGATCAAACAAAACTAAGCAGACTGTTTAACTAGCATTTCACATCATTTATTCCTTTATAGTTGTTCTTACTCAATTCATATCTCTACTTCACTAAGTAGATTATCCACACGCACGTTATTAATACTATTACTCTTATCTATATTAGAACACTAGTCATGTTACTGCTAATTTACACTCTTCGCATATGGTCATTTTGTAATCTTTGTTACTGTCAACATTAGCACATACAAAATATCCAGATTAGCTTATTATTAATAATATTATATTTCAGTATGAAGCTAATAATGTCTTAAGTTGAGATGACTTTGCATAGACTGACTTTTATTACTATTTGTATTTGTTACAAATTAGTCTCGGTTAAGCAGAAACTATTTCGTCTTAGTATGTAACTCCTCAGCATAAAGCAGCTATAAGAGGATGATATAGTTTACCAATACTCCATGGTTACTAGTACTACTCTAACAAAATCAATCAACGATGAATACATTCAATTTATTATTTAATATGTAGTTAAGTGAATAAAAGTGTGTTTTAGATGATTGGTTTACTTTATTATTAAATTTACTTCATAATAATCACAGTTGAATGATACTGAAAGTTAAGAGATTTGAGATATTCATTGACTACTATCAAATTAAATAGTTACTAAATAGTCACTAAATAGTTACTAATCCAGTTTAATGGTTGCCTATACATGCATTCATAAGCAGAGGTATACACAAGTACAGTTGTTTAATTAAATACTACACTCAATAATTCATGTTAATTACAAATTGACTTCGTTCATTAGGGCAGATAGATTACATAGTGAAAACTTTAAACTTAAAAATATGTCTAGCATAAATAGGAAGTAACCAAAATCAACAGTAGAGTACTTTGATTATATTGTTAATACGTTCATTTATATAACAGGAGTAAATTAAGTGTAAATTAGATCAGATAAATAATATACTTATGGAAACGATGCAATAAAAGTTAGTTGATTGAATCCGTTGTATATTAATGTTAGTAGAGTACCACTGGAAACCAGTAAAATTTGGACAGTTTTTCAACTTAGTAACAGCAGTGTACATTCCTAATTCAGCCTTAGGAGCTTTAGGTTGGCGAACACTTAACCTTTTGTAAAACTGAATGGAGTTCAGACTTGTCGGGAGTGAGACAGTTATAAATAATGACAATGAATGATCGCTTCATTATGTTACAAATTGATGGAAATAAGGATTCTACCATTAAATGTTGGCTAAATGGTGCGGAGGGTTAGATGTTTGCCGACCTATAGCTTATGGGGCAGGATCTAGAGTGCTCACTGTTTAGGTGTCCCACAACCAGTCGAAATAGCTGTCTTGTACTACATGGTTTGCAACGGTAACGAATTCACTCGACTAAAACCTAATATAAACCCACACAAACCACTTCAACTCATTTAGAGAGGAGATTTATTGGTGATATTGATAAGTGACTAGTGTTGTTTGAGAGCATATTGTCAATAAAATTTCAAGGCTTAGCTAATTATTGACTCGATACATTCTTCATGACTTCGTTGCTATTGGTTAATTAAGTATATGTAGTGTTAAGGTATCGACACTGATTGGTTGTTAAGTAGTAAGTCAAATATGGCTTCTCTAATCATCAATAATGATTAGATTCTGTGCATCAAGTTGAAGTATGCGTCATTAGTCAAACGACTCTATATTGCCATTATTATGTCGTGACACTAAGTGGTTGTAGGTAGTTGATAATCAACTCTAGATTTTAGTTTCAAAACCACATCCTCAACATTAAAATATAATACAAGGAATGTTAGGTGATTTAGGCCAGTGAGTACATTCCCATTTCACTGATAAACTTCTATCAGCATAAGCGATCTCAATAAATATGATATTTGTCATTACTCGGTGATCAGTCACTGTTTGATTTGATTATATTGTACTGATCTCCTGAATATAATGTGTGAATGCGTGTATAGATTGAGTTTTGAATGGAAGGATAATGACATTGATTTTAAAGCATACTAATGTCATAACGAGAATGGTATAGTTTGAACAGAGATTACTAACACTTGCATTATAATATGCCTAGTTACCTTCTATATACTTGAATAATAGGCTAACAACAGATCAAACAGATTAACATCACAATTTACTCTATTTAGTCGTTATCTTTAGTTTACAACCTATTTCACTTTGAAATCTCAAATTTAAAATAAGCAAACTTTTTAAAGTCAATTTGTTTTTACTTTGAATAGGTGTATTACATCATGATGCTTTCAGTCTTTATCAACTAGTGCTAAAAATCACCAATTACACTAGTATGTTATAAAACTTGAAATGTTTTCGCTAAAACTAGCACATATATAATATCATTAGGATGATCTTGTATTTTTCCGTTGATTTGTAATGGTGAACGCAGTGGCGTTTGGCACGAAGCGGACTGAGTTCGAATCCCAGTGTGAACATCAACATTGGGATGCAGGTACATTCAGCTGATTAGTCCAAAATAGGATGGAAAGCGCGTCCTGGATTCCACTTGCCAGTCACAATCCAACTTAAATATAGTCCATATACTATTTTCTTATCAACATTCATTTGATTGTTGTTGTTTTTTTTTTAACCATATTGGTAACTAGCTGTTTTTAGATAAAACTACTTTCTAACTAGGTGAGTTTTTTCTTGTTGAGATAGGTACTAAATTTGCTTAATTGTATTCATCATGTTAACTGGGTGATACGTGATAAACAAGGAGCACTAGATAAGGGAACTCCACAAGTGAACACCATACAAATGATACAGACTGCCAAATGTACTTCTTGAGATCTGAAAAATATTGGTTGGATTCTGTAAAGGAATTAAGGTTGTATAGTGTTCAGGAGTCATACTAGGACAAACACTTGTCTAGTACTTCCAGCTTTTCATTGATACTAAAGCAACATCATTTGGTAACGAATACAAACAGCTATGGCTTTATTTTAACACAATGAACAGATGTAACTAAACAAGTTGAATGTATCTGAATCAATGTTTGATGTTGTAGTGAACTGAAGTTGGTCAGTCAGTTTCATAATATGGGAATCATGAATAGATTGGCCAGATAAAGTGATAGTTTACGAAAGTGATGAAAACTGAATAATGTTTACACTTGACGCTGACTATTTTATCAGACTGCAATATGGTGCACATATAACAATAGAAAGTAATCAGTTGTTAACATCATCAATACGAAGAAACAAAAATTTTAAATTATCTATACATACTCGCTTCACAGAATGGTTGTCTAGATTTAGTAGCTTAGTGACGAAAGTGGCTGTGTCTAACATGAAAAGGGTGAATTTGAGTCCCATTGTGTACAACACTGCGATACAGAGACATTCAAATGAGTCACAAGTGGAACTTACCAACTACAATTCAACTTCAGTCAGAAAGGTAACTAAATATTTCATAAAAGAGATAATTAATTAAATAGTTATTTACTTCTATGATGATCATTACACAACATCAAAGTGTAGAGTGCCGGTAGGAATTCAAATAAGTTTGACATGTTTTATTATAAGATAATGGAAAATATGCCGTCAATTAATGACATCGGTACGATATATCAAAGCGATACATATCTGGTCTATTGAAGGTAAACGAAATATCGCTCAATGTGAGTCATTAATATCTACGCAACTACTTACTTTTAAAAGTAAATAAATGATAAACATTTTAAGAAAATAATACCATTAAATGTTGTGAAGATTGCTGAATCTGGTTTGGGTGTAATTAGCTGGTCTGAGTTAGACAACACTTGAAAACTAGGAGGCACTAAACAGCTGTTTTAGTATGGTGTGGGGCACCTCAGAACTGTGCATCCTCAATTTGACCAATTTGGTGATTAGTAAAGTTCAACCAGGTAGTGTGAAACAGTAGCTCACAAATGGTGACAGACGAGGTGGTTCAATGCATTGGGAATTGGATATTGTTTGAAATATTAACGAAAGATGATAGTATATTCTACTGGTTACGTGTTTGCCATGAAGCGAGAAGGTCATGAGTCGTAAATGCATACTGCTGATAAGTTCCATACTGGAATAAAACAGTTATCCACGGCTAGTTCTTGATTTGCATTATCTGTTGGATTGAAGCCAATATGTAATACTGAATTTTAACACCCTTGAATTAAAGCATGATTTACAACTAACTAAGCATTATTTGCACAACTAACTTTGTACTAGAATGAACTATCAACGGAAGCTGGTTAGTCTTTGTTGCTACATGTGCATCTTGATTGGATTGCCTCAAAATAACGATTATTCACAGAAACTAACCAGCTTTAGTCGATAACAAATCAACGGAAAGATACAAGTTCATTCTAGTAGCTATGCGCCCGTTGCACACGTGTGATTGCCTGAACTCAGTAGTCTAGTGGTGGACGCAGTGGCGTTTGGCAAGAAAAGGACTGATACGAGTCCCACTGTGAATATCAACATTCAAACGCAGGTACATTCAGCCGACAAGTCTACATTCGAAGGGGAAGATATCAGTTCTCTAAAGAGTGAAAATATTCCTAACTGACAAATACCACCTATCCCAAAACATGACTGAAATTAAGTTTCCGATCCATTGTCTTTGTTCAGTTGACAATATAAATGTTTACATATTCTACAGAAGGTAAAAATAAGGTAACCTTATCAGATTTACTTCTTTTTGTTTCTACATACAATGCTTTCTTTTAGATATAAATGCCTATAAACTATTTGTCTTAGTGACTAACTAAAGAAGTTATTAGTCCTTTAAGAGTTTTCAAAGGCAATCAACTTTTTAATAATGTTTTATAACCATAGTTGTGATAACTTCTTTTAAACTGTCACTATTAATAATAAGCAATCACTTATGTTCTAGTTTTATCTTACAGATAAACTCTGACTAGACGACCTTTAAAAACTATGAAACACTGGTCGGTTGTTATGTCTTAGTGTTGAACTACTTAGTTTTGTGCACTCACCTCCATGAAAGAAACCGAAGTAAAAACCTTCAGGATTCTTAACGGGTACATAAGATTTAGACCACCTCAGTTGCAGCTAATGGTTTGTATTTTCAAAATCAGTCTGCTCGTGATACATATGTAATCGCATAGTATAATTACCAGTTGAAGACATACATGTTTTGAAATGTTTCACACAATGATGAAATGGTTGTCTAGTGCAACCTAGTTTTCAGTCTGTGTCTGCCATGGAATTTCTAACATTTGCATAATACAGGAAGTTATAAAATATACTAAATTGTAATGTTGTATATATATATATATATATCCATCGTCTTTTACAGATAAACTGTGAAAAACCATTTGTATTTAACTTGATTTACACAAAGTTTACTAAAGCTACTTTTGTTCAGTAACTGAATTAAAGTTTGCAAACTTTCACTGTTATATGCAGGGAAGCGAGTGATCAGTCTCTCCCACTGATTCCTTAATTATAGCCTTTAATCCGGTGTTTTAGTTTATTTGATACGTGGTCGGTTTGGGAATCAAAAATTGGAGTAACGTCCCGAATAAGACTTGTCAGCTAAATATACCTCACTTTAATTTTCACGCTCACTGTTAACAACATGTCAACTATTCTTATACATATGGATGATGCTGTGAAAGATCTGTAAATTAGATACGTGATAATGCTAATGATGGACTTACTGTTTTAGAAAGTTTGATTATGGTGAATTCGTTGATATCACGGAGAGAAACTTTAGGCTATATTTCAAGGGAAAGTGAACACTTAGTTTATTCCACAGGTAAAAACTGCTTTCTAATTACCTCATATCAAGCCGTTTGTCTTTACACGTTTATTTATCTGCATGCATTCATTTGTACCCACTGACTTCATTTAGCTGACTCCTTCTAAACAAATCTATGTAGATGTATTCACTAAGTGATGATTGGTTTGAATGAAATACCTATAGTAAAATTTTCCTAAAAATATTATCCGTAATCATTATGAAACCTTAGTAATTGAACCATCCATTTCAGAGAACCCAACACAATATACACTACTTTTGGCCAAAAATTATATCAAATCATTTCATTTAAGTGAATAAATGGGAATATAAAAACTAATAAATTCTATCCCTAGATCTCAACAATAAGAAATAATAAACCCTATACTAATACATCAATATCATTTTAAAATGCTTCAAGACACCTGAACTGAATAAAGAAATAGAAAATACACCGAACGACTACTACTCACTTCAAATCTCAGTAGGAATATCAACATTAAGCTCTTGTTACATTCAAAATTGATGAGTTCAAGACAGAATAATCTATGTGTTCTAGTTTACACGGATAGATACAAACGCTAATGTAAGCATAAACACTTCAAATCTATTATTCAATATCCTTTTGAATGACTAAAAAAGTATCATTCATTTATCATTACTATTTAACACATATACATAGTTACAAGTTTCAATATACCATTATTTATTTAAATGAATACATGTTAAATATTTAAAAATGAAATGTTATACTCTACTTATATACTTAATTTAAGTGTATGTTACATTTAGTCTAATCTTCATTATTCTATTTTATATAATAACATTTATCTAAGCTACAATTATAATTCAATTCAATCATGAGTTTGATTTTCTATTTATCATTTAATTAATGTTAAACATGTAAATTTAAATTAGTGTACTAAATAAATGTAACTATTGACAATTGAAACAATTGAACTTTGATTTCTTAAAAATAATCAAAATTTATATTGTCATTATTAGTTAATTAGTTTATTCATGTTGTATTTTATTGTAATTATTAAATTTACTTTTCTTGTTTCTTTTTATAATTTTGTTTTGTTTAAATGAACTACTACTTCATTTGAATGCTAACAATTTTGTGGCGACTAATTTGAAAAAACAATCTTTATTGATATAAATCATTAATGTAGTGAATTAATTATTTTTTTATAGTCTGACATCAGGAATCTGTTTGAATATGACAACCAGTGATCTCCAGGAAGCATTAAATAACTTTTCTATGTTAGTATGGAACTCTTTATCGGTGCTCATCTATGACTATATTAGGGATGAAATCCAAGACATGCTAGCTACTCGGCAAGCGCTATATCATTAGATTATTGATTTGATTCTCAGTGGTTGATATTTCTAAATCAATCAATTCGTGGCGTATTTATGAGTTCTCATGCATTGCTATCGATGCGTAACTGCCTCACACTCCCGTCTTCTCACTAGAACTCCAAGAACGCATTAAGAATTGACTGAATAAAAAGTATCAACTGATGGTAGCCAACTTAGTGGCCTAATATTAAAGCGTTCATCATGAAGTATACAACCTACAATAATAGATTACAAAATTAATATTTCAAACAAAGTTTTACATACTCAAGAAAATGTTTGAACCTGATTGATGTCTAAACTACATAAACATTTTAGATATGTAAACATAATTAATGATTTGGATAGAATGTTGCACATATACATTCGATGCAAAAGAAAGTACCAGAAGACGAAACTGTGATCAAAGTTACAATGATTACATAATCAGAAAATTATGAAATGTTTGGTAACTAACTAAAAGATCTACTGTTTAACAGTTGATCGACCTTTAAAATTATCCAATCTATCTCATGTAGCATATCTTATGTTTTATGCATTCGTATTTTGCATACAGCCGACGTTATTGATATTTATATACACAAATCGGACTTTTTATACAAGAAAGATTTGTGCAACCACAATACTTGACAGTGACCGTCTTCATAATTTCTTGTATTTTTCATTTTTAGTCTCATGTAATTATTCATAGTAATTAACTAAACACATCAGTCATTATCTGCTGTAATTAATTTATCGCTTTGTTTGTCATGATCATTCGATGTTATCTCCATGAAAACTAATACTGCCACTACTACTACTACCACTACTACTACTACTACTACTACTACCACTACTACTACTACTACTACTACTACTACCACTACTACTACTACCACTACTACTACTACTACTACTACTACTACCACTACTACTACTACTACTACTACTACTACTACTACCACTACTACTACTACTACTACTACTACTACCACTACTACTACTACTACTACCACTACTACTACTACCACTACTACTACTACTACTACCACTACTACTACTACTACTACCACTACTACTACTACTACTACTACTACTACCACTACTACTACTACTACTACCACTACTACTACTACCACTACTACTACTACTACTACTACCACTACTACTACTACTACCACTACTACTACTACTACTACTACTACTACTACTACTACCACTACTACTACTACTACTACTACTACCACTACTACTACTACCACTACTACTACTACCACTACTACTACTACTACCACTACGTATGATATTTATATACACAAATCGGACTTTTTATACAAGAAAGATTTGTGCAACCACAATACTTGACAGTGACCGTCTTCATAATTTCTTGTATTTTTCATTTTTAGTCTCATGTAATTATTCATAGTAATTAACTAAACACATCAGTCATTATCTGCTGTAATTAATTTATCGCTTTGTTTGTCATGTATCTACTACTATTATGACCACGACAGAGTAATAACTACTACTACTACCACTACTACTACTACTACTGCAACTAGGAATACAAATGTGACAACTATTACATATAATGATAATAAGAATACTGATTCATCGAAACTTCTACTATCAGTCCTATTTGGGACTCACCGGCTGGATGTACCTGCATCCCAATGTTGATGTTCACACTAGGATTCGGACTCAGTCCGCTTCGTGTCAAACGCCATCGCGTTCACCTCTAGGCTACTGTGTCCAGACAGTCACACTTGTGCAACGGGCATATATATATATAATTAGGATAAGCTTGTATTTTCCCGTTGATATGTAATGGACTGAAACTGGTCAGTCTCTGGGATGCAGGTACATCCAGCCGACGAGCCCCAAATAGGACGAAACGCGCGTCCTGGATTCCGCTTGCCAGTCACAATCTAACTTCAATACATAACCTGTGTAATAACGCTATATCGAGGCAATCCGCTCAGGATGCACATGTGGCAACAGAGACTGACCAGTTTCAGTCTATTACAAATCAACGGGAAAATACAAGCTTATCCTAATTATATTCATTTAGTAGATAAAAGATGATTATTACACTGTTACTATTTTAAATATTTTCAACTGTTTAACTTTAAAAATGTTACTATGATGTAATCAAGAATATAGTATGCAAAGCATAGAAACAATTTATCAATGAATGATTAGAATGAAACAGACGGATTACATAACTAATCATAATAGATGAAAGGTGTAAATTGGTAATAGGATAATGCATTACCAATAGTAGTAATAGAAAGTAGATTAACAACAACAGTATGAATGCATATTTCAACATAGAATAAATATGAGCAATTAAAAATTGAATGTAGAGAAGAACAGTGTGAAAGCAAACTTGTTAAAACAATATTAATCATAATAAAAATAGTCCTTCAAAACTAGGTGTGGAATGGGGGTAAATGGGGGAGGGGAAAATGTATGAAAGGAGTGGAGTAAGAATAAACAAACAGCAAAGAGTCTAAAGAATTTCGTACGTTGTTTATTAAGTTTTATAAGGCCATGTAAGGGATATGAGTGTTATACATTTCTTTTTAGTACTTAGATTCGAACTGTTGATCCGAATCCCTATGGCTTCGGTGATGTATAGGAGATGAAAATAAGTCCCATCTAGAAAACTTTGATGGTATGCGCTATATCACTCTAAACACTTTAATTATATGTTCGCTGTCTATTAAGTGTGACAAAATAGAATCGCATATAGTTTTTACAGGCCTCTTTCCTAACTAAGATGGTACATACTCATCAATCTGTTTGTTTAATCAAAGTAATCATCAACTCATAATTTATTTTTATTGGTTTAATAAGTTTCATATTCACACATAAATATTGCTGTATATTGGAGTAAAACCTGATGATGATCTAATTGGAAACAATATTATTCGCTTTTATATGTGTTGTATCTAATTCATTTTAGTTTGTTTAGTTCCCTTCAACTGCTTACAAACCTATAATATTTCAAAATCAAAATTATAAAAATATTTGAATATGCATACACAGAAAATGAGTTTAGGTTGGAGGTTGTTGTTACATGTATTGTGTTGTCATGTTAATTTTCATCACTAACTAGTTGAGCTTTAGTTACTAGGTTGGATTGTTTCTCATTATTAACATTTGTTTATTTCTAGTCTTTTAACCACTGTCACTAATAGCATTTTTTCAGGATGTTCTTTCACATATCATACATAATTAAAATGTTACATATCTCTATTTGTATCACACATTTGTATCTCATAACATCTTTAAGTTTCATTAACCATAGGATGTAAGCAAATGAAAAGAGCATAACAAACTAAAATGACAATTTTGATATCACGAATTGATCCGAATCAGACAACTATTGATCACCTGGAAGCACTGGACAGCTGTTTCGTCCTAGTATGGGACCCCTCAGCAGCGCGCATCAACGACCCCATAGGGGATCGAACCCAGGACCCTCTGGCTCCGCGGCGAACGCTTTACCATTGGACCACGGCTGGGGAGTCCCATACTAGGACGAAACAGCTGTCCAGTGCTTCCAGGTGATCAATGGTTGCCTGATTCACATCAATTTGTGATATCAAAATTGACAATTAACTATCTCCACAAACCCCTAGTTGAAACTAAAATGAATCCATCATATTCAGCTTTAATGTTTATCTTTGCACTTTTTAAATGTTCTTCTTCATTCACCAATTAGATGTATGATTAAATGATTGACAATCTACAGAACAATATATTTGATGATTATAAAAAAAAGTTACTGATAACTTCAACTTTAATCGATCATTCCAAAAAATGTATTAGAATAGGAAAGAATGTAAAGTTAACATGATCTGTTTCAGATTTACAGAATATTCTTTTAGTATTTTGGTAACAACCTTGACCTTGTTTCAATGGATGAATTCATTGTGAACATCACAGTGAGTATAGTCTACTGTATAAGTTCATTAGTAGAATTTTGAAGAAAAAAACAATGTTTATACCAGCAAGTAAAAAGGAAATATGAAGTGATCTTCAATAGATCATGTAAACAGTATCTTTTTGCTCAAATCTAAGGTAGTAATTGTAAAGGTTAGTAATCGCCAGTTGCTGATAGTCAAGATTGTAGTTAATGAGAACATATGTGCATATTCAGTGAATTACCTGGATACAAGCGTTTGGTTACGAACTTTAATACAGGATGTATATTTCCTTTAATTTAGGTCTAATCAGCCGTATGTACCTTTATCGTTGTGTTGATGTTTACACTGAAACTTGCATGCACTACACTTTAAGGTTGGAATCCAAAGGTACGAAGTCAAATAATCGGTGTGAATAACGTTTTAAAATGCAGGTACATCTCGCTGATGATTTTCAAATAGAAAAATCATTCATTCAGGATTTCACTACCACATACCAAACAAATGTACTCCAGAAGTTGTGAAATAGCGGTCAATTAGTGCATACAAGTTTACATGCAAAGGATGATTATTACTGAGTGACAAGTGTGTTATTAAGTCATGGAACGCATACTGAACGTGCATGAAAAATTTAAAATTTAATTACTCAAGAATATCACAGTATCATTTTAGACACAATACTTTTATTGAATAATCACTGGATAGTAACTAATAATTGCGTGCTCTACAGTCTCACAAAGGGTAAGTTGAAGCTCACATACCTCAATGTTAGCGATTCTCATATTGTGGGACTGGGCAGGTTTGTATTAAATCTGTCAGAAAGTATCAATTTACCAAAGATCGTAGGTAAGCTTTGTTGACGACTCCCAAATGATACGGAACATAGTTCTAGTGTTTCCTGACGATTATCTCCAAACCACTTGTCTGCATTAAAAAGAAGACTGTTTACCAAACCATAACAAAAATACAATCTTAAATCATGTCAAATAGTGTACTTTCTACGATAATTATCCGATGTTGAAATCAACTTTAATTCTAAATTTTACGTTCCTGTTTTCTCCTAGTACCAGGCTACTCAATAGTGCACACTTCGATTTGGATATGGGATCAGACTCGGATTCCTCAAGTCTTAGAGATAACGCTTAACAACCTTCATCACTAGGGTAGTTTAAAATGGCAGAATTCTCACTTTCATAAAATTGTGATATAGCTTAACGATCGGCCAGATGATTCAACGAAATTAATTGACAATATACATGACATATAATAAGAATCATAAGACAAGACAATAAGGAGTTCACGAAATATGAATAAAGAGTCCAACCCAGATGTCTGTAATGGTTTCTGTGATGGAAATTTATCACCATCATTTGCCACCATAGTGATGCAAATGTAGCATTTATAATTATCTCTAAGATTTCACTAGACTAAACTTTTAGTAAGTGTCACCTACATACACCAGTAGCCATAGCACTGCATAGGACTAATGAATTTCAAAACAACGCTACTCTTAAATGACTTTATATTATTCTTACATAAGTTGTTACAATAGCTAACTGATTATGTAATGCTTTCTTCAGTAATTTTACATTTTTTTCAGTTACTTAGTGATTATCATGAATTACTTAGAGAACATTGAAAAATATCCTGGTAACTCATTCAACACCATTTGATTTTACGCAGTTTTATTTTGTCCCTTTACTTAACCTGAAAAAAGTAAAAACAAAGAGTCGTGATAGAGAACTTAACCATTCATTTCACTTTGTCCGATTGCCATCAATTATTTCTTCTAACCGATAGTAATATGATGTCAGAAGTTTTAACATACTCATAAGGACAATTTTGGAAGAAATCTGGGTGGATGGTGTATTAGTATGAAGTAATTAACATCCAAACAAAGTTGAAAAGGTTGAAGAGAATGTTTTGCATACATAAACGTTGTATGTGAAAGAAGGTTTGAAAACGTCGATTAACGTAGTAACAAAACTTTATAAAGGATAGAGATGATGTAATTAAATTACAGTTTAGTTACTGACAACTTATTGTGCTATGATATATAAACATGTAGCTGACTTGAGCTGAATTAAAATGGATAAATGTTTACAAAAATCTTAGAGTATCTACCTTATTTTTTGTGTAGCTAAGTTTCCCATAAATAGCGCTGTTGAATATTCTCATTCCCTTTAAACCCGATCTTGCTGCTACCTTGACGTGGTGGTCGGGCTTGCCTATCGTGATGACTCAATCTGGCTATACTGGCTGGAACAATCGTTCCCCAAGGTTTTACCATGCCAGGCAGGTCGGTTGAAGAGCGATGAGACCAAAAGCAGCAAATATAATGTCTGAGGACGAAGTCGTACTGCCGGCTGTACAGAGGTGTGACTGCAGTAAGGTGTTTTCTCCGGACAACCAGCATAGCAGCGATGCTGCCTTCCCACAAAGGAAGGGCGGGGTTAGAAAAGGTCGACCCTAAAAATGCACACCTCACCTTACTCCACGGATTTCCGTCTCCGGCAGTAAGGCCTCAACAAGTACGGAGCTACAACAACGAAAACCTCTTTCAAAAAGGCCGTGTGTGACCAACCTCAAGCAGTTGTTCCTTGGGCACTAAGGTCACGCTCCCAGGTCTTTCAGACCAACCCTAACCCACTTTGCTTTTCAGGTACATCAAGAAGAACCCTTCCACAGTGTGGGCAACTGGGATAACATAACCGCCCTCATACCTCTAACAACATGCAGGATCACCACCATTTTAATCAAACTCCTTCTTCTTTTCCTAATATTTATCGTGTCCCCACCTTTAAGCCTTAATCCCTATCTCCAACTTCCCCCTACGTCATTAGTGCCAACGATTCCGGCCCACGAAATAACGTCCCAAACATACTAAGACCACGCGTTAAGTATAAGAGTAGAACAAGCACTCCTTGAATAGATTACTGTCGACAGTCGCCTATGTGCTATCCAATTAAATGGTTTAGTAACAACTAGGAATGATAGGGACATACACCGTTGTCTTTTCGTTGTTTCTGCCTACTCTCCCACTGACTGCAACATGAATGAAGTGAAGGATGAATTTTACAGAAAACTTTCTGAACTTCTTCATAGGGCCAAACTCTCAGATTCCCTTTAAACGGAGACTACTAGGATAATGTTAGCCAATTCTATACTAGTCTCTTCTTCCGACTAACGCAAGTAATTTTACAGATACACATGAATTTGTAACAAAAATTGGCGGCACCTTAAAGAGAACACATGTAAGTCGTCGATTATTTTTCCTTTTCGTATAGCGTTGAAGTGAGTCATTCTCTCCCTGTCAAATGTTAATTCTAAGTAAGCGAGATTTACTATCTTTTACAATCTTTATTCTAGACTGAATGTTTCTATGCACTTTACTGAAAGGTGTTAATAACAGATATCCATTTTGTAGATTGTTACATACTATAAGAGTACTATAAAAGTAATTTTAGCATTCCTGGAATAATGTACTACACCATCCATTGTACACTTTAAAGACTATATTTTCAAGATTCACCATAGAATTATCTACAAGCGTTAGTGCTAATGGATTAGTCATTGCCATATTATGAATATAATAATGCATTCTACTGTCAAAATGGAACTAAATACCTTTTAGTCGTCAACATAGTTGTCAATCATTTAAAATCTACTATTAACAGATGAAGTAGATGAAAGTGTGTTTACTGTAGTTAAATATTACACTCTACATTAATGTATAGCCTGAATGTAGAACTAATTAAAATCTTCTAATCTTAATGTCTTCATTGAGGTACTTACATTAAAAGCCCTTTATTATTATATATATGTATATATATTGAAATGTAATAATAATAATAATAATAATAATAATAATAATAATAATAATAATAATAATAATAATAATAATAATAATAATAATAATAATAATAATAATAATAATAATAATAATAATAATAATAATAATAATAATAATAATAATAATAATAATAATAATAATAATAATAATAATAATAATAATAATAATAATAATAATAATAATAATAATAATAATAATAATAATAATAATAATAATAATAATAATAATAATAATAATAATAATAATAATAATAATAATAATAATAATAATAATAATAATAATAATAATAATAATAATAATAATAATAATAATAATAATAATAATAATAATAATAATAATAATAATAATAATAATAATAATAATAATAATAATAATAATAATAATAATAATAATAATAATAATAATAATAATAATAATAATAATAATAATAATAATAATAATAATAATAATAATAATAATAATAATAATAATAATAATAATAATAATAATAATAATAATAATAATAATAATAATAATAATAATAATAATAATAATAATAATAATAATAATAATAATAATAATAATAATAATAATAGTAATAGTAATAATAATAATAATAATAATAATAATAATAATAATAATAATAATAATAATAATAATAATAATAATAATAATAATAATAATAATAATAATAATAATAATAATAATAATAATAATAATAATAATAATAATAATAATAATAATAATAATAATAATAATAATAATAATAATAATAATAATAATAATAATAATAATAATAATAATAATAATAATAATAATAATAATAATAATAATAATAATAATAATAATAATAATAATAATAATAATAATAATAATAATAATAATAATAATAATAATAATAATAATAATAATAATAATAATAATAATAATAATAATAATAATAATAATAATAATAATAATAATAATAATAATAATAATAATAATAATAATAATAATAATAATAATAATAATAATAATAATAATAATAATAATAATAATAATAATAATAATAATAATAATAATAATAATAATAATAATAATAATAATAATAATAATAATAATAATAATAATAATAATAATAATAATAATAATAATAATAATAATAATAATAATAATAATAATAATAATAATAATAATAATAATAATAATAATAATAATAATAATAATAATAATAATAATAATAATAATAATAATAATAATAATAATAATAATAATAATAATAATAATAATAATAATAATAATAATAATAATAATAATAATAATAATAATAATAATAATAATAATAATAATAATAATAATAATAATAATAATAATAATAATAATAATAATAATAATAATAATAATAATAATAATAATAATAATAATAATAATAATAATAATAATAATAATAATAATAATAATAATAATAATAATAATAATAATAATAATAATAATAATAATAATAATAATAATAATAATAATAATAATAATAATAATAATAATAATAATAATAATAATAATAATAATAATAATAATAATAATAATAATAATAATAATAATAATAATAATAATAATAATAATAATAATAATAATAATAATAATAATAATAATAATAATAATAATAATAATAATAATAATAATAATAATAATAATAATAATAATAATAATAATAATAATAATAATAATAATAATAATAATAATAATAATAATAATAATAATAATAATAATAATAATAATAATAATAATAATAATAATAATAATAATAATAATAATAATAATAATAATAATAATAATAATAATAATAATAATAATAATAATAATAATAATAATAATAATAATAATAATAATAATAATAATAATAATAATAATAATAATAATAATAATAATAATAATAATAATAATAATAATAATAATAATAATAATAATAATAATAATAATAATAATAATAATAATAATAATAATAATAATAATAATAATAATAATAATAATAATAATAATTATTATTATTATTATTATTAGTAGTAGTAGTAGTAGTAAAGTTAATTGTTTGCTTTAAACTCATAATGAATAATCACTAGGTTTTATTATATTATGCATATATGTAAGCACATACAATCAAAGCATAAAGGTATCAGTTGCAAAATTAATCAATACATTGTACCTATTATCAATAACTAAGTGTATAGTATAACAATATCGAATATTATTGATTTATTTACTAAGAAGATACTTGAAATTGATTCTATGCAATACTGATAGTCAATTATTCTTGTTTAATTGACTATAAATAAGTTATATTATTCATTCTTTGCTAAATTATGTTCAAATGAGATACTACTATTCGATGTTTGAACGATAATGATTTCATATAAAAGTGTATCATTAAGTATGGTGAAAATTGAAATGAATGAAATAAAACGTACGATTTGAATACACTTTGAAACTTCTCGTTGATTTGACATAGAATGAAATTACTAAATCTTGATTGTCATTAGTGCATTCTGAGTGGCTTACCTCAATAAAACAAGAGTTCAAAAATATTATTTAAGTTAGAGTGTAGATGACAAGTGGGATCTAAGAGGTGCATTTCTTGCTGTTTGAGACTTGTCAGTTGGATAAACATGCATCCCAATGTTGATGTTTATACTGGGACTGAAACTAATTTCATTTCTACCCAAAGGTTACGCATGACACATATGGCAACAAAGACGGATCAATTTTAACTCATGACTAAGTAACTGGAACATTTTAATTACATTCAAACTATATACGCATATCATTTGTACAATTGTGACTGGTTGAACTCGGTGGTCTAGTAATAAACGCTGCTATATTTGGCAGGAAACGAACTTAGTTTGAGTCTAAGAATAATCATCAACACTGAGATGTAGGCACATCCAGCCTATGAGTTTCAAACAGAACAAAACGAACTTTCTGGATTTCACTTACTAGCCAGAATCAAACTGAAATCAAATTGTGTAATTGTCGAGAAAACATCAAACTCCTTATGACTTAACTTCAAAGTGATGAATTAGATTACAAAATTAATTTTATGCTTAGTTCTGATTGCCAAACTAATTTTTCACGTAATAATCAATCTACTTATTAAGATAGATAATGGTAAGTAAATTCTTAACTCATGTTATTGCTACTTACATCTATCAATTTATATACATACATGAAAACAATTACATAGAAAGAATAGAAACCTGTCTGTGTATTACTGAGTACAATTCATAACAATTAAGACTAAACAGCCATCATATATTCATTGTTTGTTACCAGGTTGATATTTCAGAATTATTCTAAATAACTATTACACATACATACACTGTTAAATTCATTACGTTCATCCGGATTTGTAACTTTATAATACTGAAATCGAACTTATACATTTAAAAGATTGCACTTTCTGTTTAGTATTATCTAAGTAACTTTAGATTTCAAGCATTTAATTAATGAACTTTTAGTTGGATTGTGATTGGCAAGTAGAATCCAGGATGCGCGTTTCGTCCTATTAGGGACTCATCGGCTGGATGTACATTTTTACATCATTTTTACTTTGTTGTTTAACTCATTACACAATAGTTATTACATAATTTTTGACATTAAACTTTCTGACCTACAAACTTATCTCTATGTATTTTCTAATTGAGTTCTTTTACACATGTACATGTACGGTTGATATTTCCAATTCAGCCAATTCGTGATAAATTGCGCGACCTCCTCTATGCCACTGGTGAGTTACTGCCTCACACCCGACACGTTGAACTGAATTGGAAATATCAACCGTTAGGAGCCGACTCAGTGGTCCAATAGTAAAGCGTTCGCCGTAGAGCCAGAAGGTTCTAGGTTCGATCCCCGACGGGGTCATGGATACGCACTGCTGAGGAGTCCCATACTAGGACGAAACAGCTGTCCAGTGCTTCCAGGTGATCAAAGGTTGTGTGATTCGGATCGACTCGTGATATCAAAATTGAATTAAACAGTTAACTATCTCTACAAACTCCTCTAACTGTAAACACTGATTCATTTGCTGTATATTCTTTAATTAAATTCATACATCAATATAGTTGTATTAAGAATGTAGATGCTGATTAACCAATGAGGAGTAATGAGTTTTATGAAAAGCTATTTTTTTAGTCCTAATGATTATGAATTATATGTACTATGTTTTAAGATCAAGTTGTTTAAATTAATTGATTTGAAATTCTGTTTCACCTACATTTCATTTTAGTCAGTAATACCTATTAAATAGTTGATGTCTATGAGAACCAAACTCCTATTACTTAACTTTACAGTTTGAGATTCTACTAATGAGATATTTGCATTGACTAATCACTGAACATTAACAATATTTAAGTTTCTGAAGGTGGATTAAATGAACTTAAACTATGAAAAGAAAATCTTTTCCTTCAAGATTACAAGTATACTTCATTGATGAATTTCACTTAGCATAAAATTTATAGCTTCGAACATCCAATATTACGTATATGATACCATATTAACTTGGAAGTAAGTATCGTTGTTACAATGAGGAAAAAAAGAAAACATATGAAGAGAACAACATTTTTATTCAATAAATTGATTTTGCAGTATGGAACTATCGAATAGTGTGCATTCATAACCTCACTAGGGATCGAACACAACATCTTATTGTTCCTATACAAACGCCTTACCATTAAACCCCTGAACCAGCTCGCAATGGTTAGTGCTTCTAACCCAATCAGTTGACGATATATTTCCGTAACCTTACCAATTCCGAATAAAAGTGGATTATTGCACTTAATATGTTTAGTATGTATCTAGCTGTTAGATCTTGAATCAACATTTCATTTTCTTTAAGACTTGTAAACTGTATATGCCTGCACCCCAATCTCAACAAAGACACTAAGACGCCTTTTGCTTCAAAAACGAATATATTATACATTCAGAGGATAAGCTCGTAAATCTACTAACTTGTGCATGATCTACAAAGATCTTATTACTGTTGGCATAATTTCCTATTGTTGATTGTTTAAACTCATTCATGAGAGATGAATTCTGAGCAGATTAACAGTAACATAACGTTACACCACACATTTTACTTCTAAATAACAATAATATCAAATTACAAGCAGTTACTATTATTGTTATATCGCCCCATATGACTATCTACTATAACCACCTACTCAACCACTACAATTTATTAGTAGCATATGATTTTTTAACATCCTTTCAATTATTTTATACAGTCATTTCATCATGTATGTGCAAACTTTTTTCTCTCTTACTCTGTCTCTGTGCTTCACACTATTGTTAGTAACCTACATAGAAACATTTCTCATATTCTAAGTTAATAGATGATTACTTATGAATTGATTGCCTACTACTTTCTTTACTATTAAAGATACTATTTTCAGTAGTAAACAGAAATAAGTTAGTTCAACCACATGTTAACAAAAAGAAACATGTTAACTAAAATATATACACGTAACTACTTAGTGATTACATTAATTATTTAATAAGTCAAAAGAGAAATAAAAGAAAATTATAGACGATAGAGTAATGATATTAAGATGAACTTGTATATTCCTGTTGGTTTGTTATAGACTGCCTGGACTTAGTAGTCTAGTAGTGAACGTGGTGGCATTCGACACAAAACGGACTGAGTTCGAATCCCACTGTGAACATCAACATTGAGATGCAAGTACATTCAGCCGACGAGTCTCAAATAGGATAAAATGCACGTTCTGGATTCCATTTGCTAGTCACAATTCAACTTAGACAGAGTAATGATAATAAGTAATGATAAACAGTTCATCATTGAATGAATGCATACATTGAATGAATGAAATGATGAATCTGTTCTAGTGTAATACTTCACAATTTACCAGACATAATAATTGTTTTCATGACATTGAAGAAGAAGAATGTTGTTTTATTTATACTAATCGTGAGATCAGATTAGTTTCAATGTTTACTTGTCTAACTTTTGATTGAAATGTTTCATTAAGGACTAACAGATTTCGTAATCACATGTAAATAAATACAAAATTAAAATATAAAACTATAACTAAATAGCTTATGATAAAATACATTGTTCTTGCTTAAAATAGTCCCTCTCTCCAGTGGATGATATTTAATTACAATCAATATTGACTCACTGGTGAGTAACTTCAGATGGTAACTCCTAATCAATGAAGTTCAAGTTAGTCGAATATGACACAATCACACAACAACAATTATCGATGACACAGAGAAATATATTATAAATTAAATGAAGTTAACAATATTAACCATTGAATGTTAGCTGACTAATTGATTGACTTAACAGTTAAGCACTTGCCATAAACCTGAATGTTATGAGTTCGACTATCTAATAGGGTTGTGAATATGTACGAATGAAATTGATGCCTAATGCTTTCTAGTTTTTAATTGCTGTATGGCATATGTATCAAATTCAGTAGTCAAGTTTAATATATTTCTACCGAAAAAATTTATAAACTACTTAAATAGTATTTTTTTTATTAGTAATATTAAATTTATTAAGTTAGTTTAATTGTCGTTTTTAGACAGTATCTGCTTATTTCAAGTATTAATAAATACTATGAAATTATTAAATCAATGTGCTCCGATGGCCTTCTTACCCAGCTGTTGTTTCCATGCGTTTTATTATCAGCCTACGTCCAAATGTATTTGTTGGCTATCTTATAATTGAATGTTTCTTCCATATAAGCTAACAGGTTGAATCCGTTTTAACTTGTCTAGTAAATGTCATACATGAAGAAATTCCTTCAGCGGTCTTAGTGATAGGTTAATTTTTACTAAAGCGCAGAATTTCTGAGATGTGAGATAAACTAAACAGTTGAAAAATAAACTAAGTAATTAAACATGCCTTGAAGGTTTTCTACTAGGTAAGCGTCTCTTATAAGCAAAATTTTAAGAGTAAATACATAAGAAATATCTCAGTATTACAGGAGATCAGCCACGGCCCAAATAAATAAGGTAATGCTTAACATTATGAAACTAGGTGACAAGAATTAAAATTTCATAAATATTAACGATTATATCAGAGTACTTCATTCTAACAAGAATATTACAATAAAAGAGATGAGCATCTTTTAGTACCTATACAACCTCAAAAACTATTTCTTTAAGATGACTGGCCTTCGAAAAATACCCGTTGCACAAATGTGGCTATCTTGACTACATAGTCTAGTAGTGAACGCGATGGCGTTTGGTACGAAACGAACTAAGTTCAAGTCATTGTGTGAACATTAATGATGCAAGGAAGTCCATCTGACGAATCCCTAATAGGACTAAAAGCGCCTCCGGGATTTTGCTTGTCTGTTACAATCCAACTGAAATAAAAATATATGAATATGTATACTCCTTTAAATCTTTCATAATTTGTTTTGATTTTCCCTTAGTGATTTACAGGGAAAAATTCAACGTTCAAGAAGTGTTTGAATCATATCAATACGAAAAGCTGTTTAATACACAATGTACTGGACATCATTACTGTAAGAACGACAAACAAGATTTAAAGCCTTGTTGAGTAATTTTGGTCATGTTTAATTACACGGCTTTTGATGGTGTCCTGGAGTTGGATTACTAAGTATGTGTACTTCAAGTACAACTTTCAATTAATCAGCATTTACTTGTTTCTATTTAAACTAAGTGTTAAAGACATTATCCTTAATAGAATCTAAAGCTTTTTATATATATCATAACATTGTTTGCCTATATATATGTTCCTCTGATTCATTTTGATTTACATGGGAATCCTGTTACTTTTAAAACATTCAACGAGTTCCTTAAATTCATTGTTAGATTCAATGAAGCAAAAACATCTATAAAATTTAGGAACAATCGTATACGAACCGAACGATATCCTAAACCGTACTGAAAACACAGAAGCACCTGAAAGGTATGCATCAAATGGAATCATTCCACTGAAAATGAACAGTGATGACTTTGGACGTAATCATTAAACAGGGAACCGTTGTCGTTGAAAATTTACCACAATTAATAAAAGTACTTTTTACAGACCACGTGTATATGGTTGAACGTGATAGTTTTAAGAAGACAAAGATAAAGTATTCAGACTTCTAAAATGCTAAAAGAAAACTGGAAAAAATTTCCTAAGGATCTGAGCCAGTACATTCTTAAGTTTTACAGTGCTATATTAGACAGAGTTCAATTCAAAACTTAATCTTTAGATCCTACATTTTTCGACCTATCAACAGTTGTCAACAGTATCAAAATTGTAAGAATCCTTCAACAAACCTATCAAAGGCATTCATATTACTTTAATTTAAGAATGCTAAACACTGCACCCACAACTTCACAAAGGATCATCTTTTACCAGGTGATATTAAGCCGTGATAAAAACTGTTTTCAGAATATAACTCTCACAAATCTAGGTCCAAGATTAAATTACTTTTTTGAAGTACTTGAATTATCTAAATGCTTATAAACAAAACAACTAAATCATTCCATTTTTGGGTAAATATAATCTCATTTAGGCTTTATATTAATCTGATATCATAGATTAATCTGAATCAGATAACGATTGATCACCAGGAAACAATGGACAGCTATTTCATCTCTTCAAAAACTCACACTCACGATCCTATAAAAGATGAAATAGTGAGTCCTGTGGCTTTGTAGTGAACACTTTATTATTGAACTTCTAATAGCTAATACTAAGAAGAAACAACAGTTCATTGCTTCCTGGTGATCAATGGTTATTTAATTCAACTCAATCAACAAACAGATCATAAATGATAATGATTATTCACGTGAAATAAACAGATAAACTGTTTTTTTTTGATCAAAAATAAACGTGGAAATGCCTACAAATTACTATGAATCGATAATAAATGTAAAGTAATCAATTAATCAGTTATTAATCAATAATTATTAAAAAAAATGATAACGTTAATCCAGGACGCGCGTTTCGTCCTATGTGAGACTCATCGGCTGGATGTACCTGTATCCCAATGTTGATGTTCACACTGGGATTCGCGTCCTGGATTCTCCTTGCCAGTTACAATCCAGCTTAAATATATAACTTGTGTAATATCGCTATAACTCCGCCTGTAGCTCTCCTAGGGTTGCTGCAAACATCATCAGACGGATACTACGAAAGATACTGAATGTCCGTTGGCCGGAAACCATCAGCAACAGCTTACTATGAGAGAGAACAAACCAACTTCCAGCCGAAGAGAAAATTAGGAAAAGACGTTGGAAATGGGTAGGACATACATTACCGAAACCATCAGACTGCATCATGAGACAAGCATTAACATGGAATCCTGTTGGGAAACGGAAAAGAGGAAAGCCAAGGAACACGCTGCGTCGAGAATTGGAAGCAGACATTAAAAGGATGAACAGCAACTGGAAACAATCGGGAAGGATTGCTCAGGACAGAGTTAAATGGGGAACCCTGGTGAGCGGCCTATGCTCCTCAGTGAGGAGTAACGGGCGAAAGTAAGTAAGTAAGTAATATCGCTATATCGAGGTAATCCGCTCAGGATGTACATATAAAAACAGAGACTGACCAGTTTCAATCCATTACAAATCAATGGGAAAATACAAACTTATCCTAACTACATATTATTATTATTAATTTTTTACTATTTTGGTTTAACAGTTTACTGAGATTATTTTTTCAATGTAACAATAAATTGACAATCACAAAGAAACCATAGTTTTTATGTTAATTGATATATTTCGATACAATCGACAATATCGATGCAATTAGTTGACTTGGACTTTGAAGATGACCAGCCTAGCTATTCTATCTCACACACATTATCAAATGCATATTAGGACGAATAATGTAGAAGCAGCTTTGGCAACAGTAGGCCTCAACATATACAAAGGGAAAAGTAAGATGCTTCGATACAAAACAACGAACACTAGCCCAATTACGCTTGACTTGAAGTGAAATTCTGGAAGATGTAGAAACCTTTACATACTTTGGCATCGTCATCGATAAGCAACGAGAGTCTGATATACTGATTAGCATGTCTAGGCAAGGCAAGAGAAGCATTTCTATAACTGAAAAACATCTGGAACTCAAACCAACTGTCAATCAATATTAAAGTCAAAATTTTCAATACAAATATGTAGACAGTTCTACTGTATGGAGCTGAAACACGGCGAACTCCAAAAAGCATCCTTCAATAGGTACAAATATTTATAAACAACTGTCTGCGTAAGATACTTCAGACCTGTTGGCCTGATACCGTCAATAATAACCTTTTGTGGTAGAGAATTAATCAAATTCCAGCCGAGAAAGAAATTAGGAAAAACTACTGGAGGTGAATAGAACACACATTAAGGAAACCATCAAACTGTGTCACAAGACAAGCATTAACTTGGAATCCTGAAGACCAAAGGAAAAGAGGAAGACCCAAAAACACATTAATTTGGAAATTGGAGACAGATATGAAGAGAATGAAAAGCACTTAGGAAAAGCTGAAAAGGAAAGCTCATGACAGAGTTGGTTGTAAAGTGTTAGTTGTAGGCCTGTGCTTCACATTAGGTAACATTGATTGATTGAATGATACAATTCAACTCAGTGTATCTGCAATCTACACTAAATTGTTTTTTCCAGTAGGATTGTAATACCTATTATTTAGTACAGTAGTCTGATATATTTATCATAGAGGTAATTAGTCAATGATTGAACTCTTTTTTGTAAGAATGAGAGATTTCTATTAATTAATTACTGAATAGTATAAGCAATTTCATGTTTGATTAAGGGAACTTGATGACTTAATGTCAACTCTTCCTGACAAGACTGCAAGTTTATTTTGCTGATTAGAACAAAACCTAAGTTAAGTTACTTATTAACCATTTCCAACCACCTTAGACTTAATACACTTTATGAATTTTTTACTAATCAGTTTTTAGACCGTAATTATTTTAATTAATTGACAGAATGTTAAGTTGTCATCTGTGGAAAATTCAAGAATAAAAGCATAAACTAATAAGCAATAGACTAGTATATTATCAGAGTTATAAAGTTCATATCACGAATTAACAGTCAAGGAGTTCAAGATAATTATTCTATGAAGTACATCTTCACCAACGCTTACCAATAACTTCATACAGACAGACAGACAGACAGTTACAACGTAGAACTTGGTACATGCGTACGTCAGTTCAAGTTGTCATGCCTCAATTAGCAGATAAAGATTAAATTATAGGATCAAATCGCAGAGTAGGGGAGGTAGTAACAGAGTTAGTATTAATGGAGTGGAATAGAGATCGGTGATAAGATGTAAGAAAATATGATTCAGTAAAGAGAAAATTATGATAAGTTCAGAAACTTAGAATTTAGAGGAAGACAAGGAGTGGATACACCTGCGCCATTGCCAACGATTTTGAGCCATATCACGCACAGTAACTTCATAACCAATAGAACTGAAATATTTCAATTTTTAAGTGATGAATATTCATAGATGACCAAATGATGAAAGAATGTAATTCATTCTGAACAATCGTAATGAACCTCTCCCCCCCTCCTCTACACACACACACACACACACACCAACTACATAAATTATGCTGTAATTATTTTAATCTTTACAGTTAATATTCGTTTGTCAGTCAAAAGAAAAAACAAAACAAAATCTATTCATACTATGTAATTTATATCAGTATTACTATGTTTATCAGTATTTGTTTCCTTGTCATTCATAAAGTGCCTTTTCTAAAACTAACTAAATAGTGTAGTGTATAATTAACTATAACAAACTGTTTAGTAGACAATTAATCATTATGATGCTAAATAAATCTTGTTTGACAAAAATATTTCACTTTAATTGATCAGTGGTTGTCTGATTTAGATCAATTCGTGATATCAAAATTAACAGTTAACTATCTCCACAACCCCCCACCCCCTCCCTAGTTTAGACAATTGTTGAAGATTTCACTTGTATTTCCTACTTTACCGGTTTAGATAGCTGTCAGCAATACACATATTTGCTGAGAAAATTTTCACTGTTACACTAGAAATATGCTGCTCACTTGTGTTATAAGCTTGACATCATTAATTGGTCTGAGTTAGACAACCGTTAAAAATCAAGAAGAACTGAACAGTTGTTTCGTTATAGCATGAAACGGTTTAGCAGTGTATATTCATCACCCCACAAGAGAGTTAATAGTAGGATCTTCATGTTTCACGTAGAACAGTTAGCGTGATCTCATTCATCTTCATAGGTTGGTAACTGTCACTCTTCAGTATGTATGACCAGTGGAGTTTAGTTATGTCGAATGTATGGTAGTTACTTACCTACGGTAATTTATGAAATCAAGCAAATATATTGAAGATCGAATAATCTAAAAATATCAACCGTTGGAAGCCGGCCGCTTCACTAATGTAATGGCCAAATGTTCGTCGTGACACTTGAAGGTTCTAGGATCAATCTCATAGTGAGGTGGTGAATGTGCACTGCTAAAGCGTTTCATGCCAAAAAAATAGGTGTTCAGTGCTTCTTGATTTTCAACGGTTGTCTAAATTAGACCAATTAATGATGTCAAGCTTATAACACAAGTGAGCAGCATATTTCTAGTGTAACAATGAAAATTTTCTCAGCAAATATGTGTATTGCTGACAGCTATCTAAACCGGTAAAATAGTAAATAAAACTGAAATCCCCAGCAATTGTCTAACTACGGGGACGGGTATGGAGATAGTTAACTGTCAATTTTGATATCACAAATTGATCTAAATCAGACAACCACTGATCACTTGGAAGCACCTGGATAGCTGTTTCGTTCTAGTATGGGACTTCTCAGCATTTCGCATCCACAACCCCATAGGGGATCGAACCCAGGACCTTCAGGCTCTGGGACGAACGCTTTAACATTGGACCACTGAGTCGGCTGAATTGGAAACATCAACCGTTGGGAGTCGATTCAATGGCCCAATGGTAAAGCGTTCACCGCGGAACCAGAGGATCCTAGGTTCAATCACCTACTGGGTCGTGGATGAGCACCGATGAGGAGTCCCATACTAGGACGAAACAGCTATCCAGTGCTTTCAGGTGACTAATGGCTGTCTGATTCAAATCAATTCGTGATATTAAAATTGAAAATTGTCTAAATAACTCATCATTTCTTCTCCTGACATTTCTGTGAACGAGCAACAATAAACAATAATAACTCCATAGAACATAGTCAATTATTATGTGACCAGGTTTTATAAAGTTACAACTTAATATTACAAAGATCTTATGTTGACGAATGAAACCTTAAAGTAGAATATGAAGTGTATTTCATATAGTTAAGTTATTTTGCCAATTGATCTTCAGTACTTAATTAATGCACTATTCAAAAGATGAATAAATTTAAGAAGATTATTTTAACTATGCAAAATGTATTTGTTTTACATTTAGACTGAAAGTTTATAGCTCCTTGTTGAAACCATAATTGAATGGTTTAAAGTGGTCGATTCGGAATTTTAAACCGAAAACATAACTAGCGGAATTCAACTACGTCAGGTGGTGATACAATTATCCACTAATGGATAACAGCATATAATATATATTACGATTCGACTAAAATCAGATATGTAAATCATTGAATACTGCCTTCATGGTTTGAAAAACAAGCGTTCAAAACAAAACCTGCAAATCCTGGGTAAAATCTCCCTGATAGTAGGTAAATTTGTGCATAATTTTAAGAACGTTCCCTTAATGAATGGAACAAATTATTCAACTTCTTCCAGTTTTCAACAATAATCTACATTCGAATATAGCACAATCCTCATATAAACGAATCACTATCATAACCATCTACTGTTATTACGTAAAACTATAATGCATTACTATTAAAAAGATGAATGAAGTTTGAAAAAGTTATTATATAAGTTGGATTGTGACTGGCAAGTGGAATCCAGGATGCGCATTTCGTCCTATTTGGAACTCATCGGCTGGATGTATCTGCATCCCAATGTTGATTTTCACAGTGGGATTCGAACTCAGTCCGTTTCGTGTCGAACGCCACCGCGTTCACCACTAGACTACTGAGTCCACACAGGGAAACTTGTGCAATAAGCACATTGGTATTAGGATAAACTTGTATATTCCCGTTGATTTGTTATAGACTAAAGCTGGTCAGTCATTGTTGCTATAAGTGCATCCTGAACGGATTGCCTCGATATAACGAATTTTACACAAGTATTATATAAGTTGAATTGTGACTGGTAAGTGGAATCCAGGCTATTTTTAGCTATGTGATTTCATGTAAGTACAAGATAAATCTCTTCAAAAATGTATAAAAATATCATTTTACTCAAAGACACATGATACTACACTGTTTCATGTGTAAAATACGTTAACATTGTAAATTTATGCCTCATGAATAAATAATGTGAATAGTAGAAGATTAAACAAGCTAATCTTTCAGGTTAAATTGTATTTTTTTGAGTTAGGTACTTTAATCATAGAGTAGAATAAGCTGTTAGTCATTTGTAGAGCAAATCTCATAACTCATTACTATCAGAAATTTGCTACAAATAAGTTGTCCAGAATCACCATGACAGATGTACATATAAATTTTACAGATAAGAAGAGGCATTATAAAAAAACCACTATAAATATTCGTTACCAGGCCGAATCTTCCATAAATAAATTAATTTTTCTACTTTAAATGACGGGTAAACTCATTACTGAGGATCTGAGTGGTTCATTAGTAAAGCGTTTTGTCTACGAGCCAGAGATTCTGTATCCAAACCTGAGTGGGTGATGAAATGACATTGCTGATGAGCCCTACACTAGGATGAAACACTTTTTCAATGATTCCTGGTGATCGGTGGTTATATAATTCGGATCAAATTAACAAAGTATTTTAATGTGTCAGTAGTTATATATGACAGTAGAAACTTAAAAAGAACTCAATTGACACATTTTTAACAATGAAATAAATGAAAGTGTTCTATGTTTATCATAAGTGATTTGTTCACATTACTTAAAATAGAAGTATTTTTTACGATGCAACTATGCAATACGCTTGATGTTTTGCAAATTGCAGATTCTTTTTTCAATTGAACAAATGCATGAATCAGTTCAGTATTTACAAAACTATGATAAGATTGTTGCATCATTGATGAAACATACTAAATTTAGGCTAATTTAAATAACTGGCAAAGTAATAAAGTAAATTGAGGTGAGAACCTAGAGTGTACACTACTGGAGATTCTTATACTATAACAAAACATCTATACAGTGCTTCGTGATTTTCACTGATAGCCTACTAACATCAATTTGTGTTGTACTGTGTCAACTAAAAGATTGTGAAGTAATTTAAAGATGATATTAAATTAATCGAGTAGATTTACATAATATGATGTAAGTATACAGAATCATAGTGTATTGTTTGGATTAATCGTATTTTGTATTCATTACATAGTGACAACGTTAACACTTAATAGACACAATCAATATGGAAACATTGTATTCTCTGAGAAAATGATTTAATCTCAGAGATTCGATTACCTTTCTAGATAGCATCATCATTACTCAGTCAATACAACACGTTTAAAATCTTCATGTTGCTATTATAAAACCATTCCAATAGTATAAAATAATTCCCAGAATAAGGTTATATAAATTTTCTAGTTCATACAGTTGGTTAGTGAGATGAAAGACAAAAATGATCGGCCTGTAATGATTGGATAATAATTGGCCTACAGTAACTGTATCCTTCATTCAGACATGAAATTTATTTATAATTCGAATATATTTAGAGGTACATGTAGCCGACGAGTCGCAAAATAGAACGAAACGCGCGTTCTGGATTTCGCTTGTCAATAACAATCCAACTTATAGGTGTTACTTTATAAGTATAAAATGTTCTCTCTAACTGGATTATGGTGTTGTCTTTGACTTCAATTCATTCCGATGGGGAGAAGTACCAGTCAATTAGTATTCCTCATAAACGGTTATAACTCGATCACATTATACTGTGGTGGATACTACTTATAAGGTCATCAATAAGTAGTAGGTAGCAGAGCGTCAAAGGGAATTAGGAAGAATCAGTAAACAGCATACAAGGCGAGGTGCGAGGTTGCAGAAAAGTAAAGCATGATTAAAATACCGAGAAGAACCGAGAACAACCAAGAGAAGCAAGCTAATAAACGACACAGTCCAGAGAACACGGAGGATGTGCAAATTGATGCTTGGAAGTAAGATATGTAATATTGTATGACATACACTGTTTTCACCAAATAAATCATTACTTGCCCAATTGGTGTTTTCACAATACCACTGTGTTTTCGTTTATCAATTAATATTGAGTACTTCTATTCAGTAGTCTCTAGTCATTCACATTATCAAAAATACCAATTTATAATAGTTAGAGTAGATTCTTGCAGTTTACAAATGGTTTACACCGTATCCCATAATATTTCAATTATATTTACTTTATTCACTTAATAGACAGACTGATGTCTATTTTAATAACGTCACTGGATGATCATCGCTCTACATCATAACTACATCATACCTTACCACTGAATGTCACCTAGTAAAAGATTCATCGATTCAAACTTGACTCACGAGTTCAACAAATGTATGGTCAACTTTATTAGTAATAATAGATCCCTTCCAATTTTAAAAGTTATTACCTCTTATTTTTTTACTGACTTCACATTTTCTTAATCTTCTTTCCGTGGGCAATTACCTTTCGTAAATAGTTTATTAATACTTAACTATTTCATATTATAATCTATTGAATAATTGCGTAATTTTGCATAGATACTTGTTAAACACTTTCCAAATAATGTCTAGATTATTCGATATTCATCTATTTTATTATGGACATGTGAAGGTTAAGTGACTAAGTATACATGTGATTCAACAGTTTCAGTAAATGGACGTCGTTGGATGCTGGATTACATTTCAAATGGATCATTCTTGTTATTCAAAATATCATTGTATCACTTAAAAAGAATGCATAGTGATAACAGTCTACATTTTGAAATTATTAAGCATAATACTATGCATTTATCATATATATAATTGATAAACTCTACTTACTTGATATTCATAATCTTGAGTTTTTACTTTTCTTCCTCGTCTAGATGCACGAAATGCTGCAGTTGCTGCAATAGCTGCTGATGCACGTTTTAATGCGCTACTACCACGACGTGGTGCTTTATCATTATTACTTAATTTATCTAGTTCTGATTTTGAAAATAACTCCATTGGTATACTTCTTTCAACTCGTACTGTATGACATACACTGTTTTCACCAAATAAATCATTACTTGCCCAATTGGTGTTTTCACAATACCACTGTGTTTTCGTTTATCAATTAATATTGAGTACTTCTATTCAGTAGTCTCTAGTCATTCACATTATCAAAAATACCAATTTATAATAGTTAGAGTAGATTCTTGCAGTTTACAAATGGTTTACACCGTATCCCATAATATTTCAATTATATTTACTTTATTCACTTAATAGACAGACTGATGTCTATTTTAATAACGTCACTGGATGATCATCGCTCTACATCATACCTTACCACTGAATGTCACCTAGTAAAAGATTCATCGATTCAAACTTGACTCACGAGTTCAACAAATGTATGGTCAACTTTATTAGTAATAATAGATCCCTTCCAATTTTAAAAGTTATTACCTCTTATTTTTTTACTGACTTCACATTTTCTTAATCTTCTTTCCGTGGGCAATTACCTTTCGTAAATAGTTTATTAATACTTAACTATTTCATATTATAATCTATTGAATAATTGCGTAATTTTGCATAGATACTTGTTAAACACTTTCCAAATAATGTCTAGATTATTCGATATTCATCTATTTTATTATGGACATGTGAAGGTTAAGTGACTAAGTATACATGTGATTCAACAGTTTCAGTAAATGGACGTCGTTGGATGCTGGATTACATTTCAAATGGATCATTCTTGTTATTCAAAATATCATTGTATCACTTAAAAAGAATGCATAGTGATAACAGTCTACATTTTGAAATTATTAAGCATAATACTATGCATTTATCATATATATAATTGATAAACTCTACTTACTTGATATTCATAATCTTGAGTTTTTACTTTTCTTCCTCGTCTAGATGCACGAAATGCTGCAGTTGCTGCAATAGCTGCTGATGCACGTTTTAATGCGCTACTACCACGACGTGGTGCTTTATCATTATTACTTAATTTATCTAGTTCTGATTTTGAAAATAACTCCATTGGTATACTTCTTTCAACTCGTACTGTATGACATAAAGAAAGTAAAAGTAATAATGTTTGTACACTGTTTACTATAGGTGATTGACTATTTGATTCGGTGATTGTTTTTAATTGTACAGCTTCAGATATTTCATCTAAATCTTCTTGATCATCTCGACTGACTGGAGTTCTAGCATTATCTATATCAGTACTTGTTGGAGTGTCTGTATAACGAAATAAACCATTGTTTTCAAAATGAAATACACCCATTGATGTAGCTAATCGACGAAATTGCATAGAATTTTCAGTTAATGTACCAGTTTTATCAGTAAATAGATATTCAACCTGTAAAATTGTAATTCAAAATATTAAAAAATTAGTTGGAATATTTGTATACAGTACTACTGTAAGATCTGATGAATGTAGTTAGTGTTTTATAATGTATGCAGTAAATATGAAATGTGAATAGCGTTGAAATTCATGAAACTCGTTTATATCCTACATACAACACATCGATTGAATGTATCTCCGGTCAACTATTGTTTTTCATACAGAGACATAAACCCGATACAATTAACTTCCGATGTTAACATGTTACACACTCAGATACTAAGTTCAGACATCTATTAAATTGTTCAATAGAAATGAAGTAATATGTATAAAAGTTCAAATCTTCCCTCAGTTGATATTATAAACTGTATTTGTCCATATATCTATCCACCGTGACAAATAAACGGTAATATTTAGGCAATACATTCACGAAGTACATACACTAACAGAGATTGACTATATCCAGTCCTTTATATCAATAACATTGATGATTCAGATTTGTAAGAGAAAGCTACTTGTTTGAAGTATCATTTCTACTAATCTATATAAAATAAATGTTGATAAGTGAGTAAGAACTGGTTTACTTCAAGGTATCACTGTCAACTGTTTAACATTTAAATGACTTAATTAATTTGTTGTTTTCTTCCGTTATTGCATATTCTTAAAAGAATGTTTTGTTTAGAATGAACTAGCTGTTTCAAAGCTTAGTGATTACTTTTGATAATGTTACAAAGATGACACCGATATCTTGACAATGAAACGTTTGAAAGCGGTTGGAAGTGGATGGTTGTATTACGCCGTTTCAAAATTTGACTCATCGACAATCGGAAGGAAATGAACAGTTGTTGTGTTATAGTAAAAGATATTACAGCAACGTACATCAACGGGACCATCAGAAATCGCATTCTGAACCTTCATGTTTTTTGGATGTCTAACAATCCTGATTTTAAATGTGTCAATTTAAGGTCATTATGTAATACAAACTAGAAATTAAAACAAATCCAACAGTCCTCATTTACCATAAGGACTTTTTCTACAGATTTACATATGTGTAAACGAGTGGCAGACTACGCGGTCTATGTAAGTAACTAAACTTCTTTGTTATAACCTTGTCCAAAAGTAACAGAACGTAGTCATGAAAAATAAACGTTTGTTAGCAAGATGTGGTTTGAAATGTTCCTTATCTGCAGCTTATTAGTAATTATAGTTCCGAAAATTAATGCTCTAGGACTTCCTGTCTAAATTGTAGCTGAGATAGTGGCATAGAGTGGCACAGACTTATTTACCTTGATAATTTAGACTAACAGTATATTCCCTTAGTTTCCATTAGGTTAGGTAGAACAATTAATAATACGGTAAGATTAAAACCAGCACACTTAAGGCTCGAAAACAAGTCGTACCCACTGACTGCAATGGATACTTCGGCAACAAGTCGCATCTATTAAACAATCAATATTTGATTGATATTGTTATCTCATAAAGGGATTGAAAATAGTAGAATAATGGACCCTGACATTAACCTATCTAAAACTACCACATGAATTTTTATTGTTGTCACTAAGGCCTTGAAAACTAAGGAGTTTACATATTAAAAAATACCCACAAAGGTCGTCTGTGGTCGATCTCCGGTGGTTTTCTGTTGATAGTGTAATCATTGTCCTAGGTCGGTGAAACCACTGTTTTTTGTAACAGTTGTCTTATAAAAAATATATTCTTCCATGATGTAGTCAACCGGTATCATCATCGAAGAAATCAAAATCTTTTTGACAGTCACCAAAAAGACTCTGTTAGCATCTTAATCTCATCTTTTTGTAACAACTTATATGTTAATACGAAAGTACAAGATTCCCACTACTAAAGGTTTCCCATTAAAAGCTTACACAAAAGAAAGAAGAACATTTGTCACGCAGTAAAGTCTGAACTCAGTAGCTTAATAATGAACGCGATAGCGTTTGGCACGATACAAACTGAGTTTGAGTCCTGGTGAGAACAATAACACTAGGATACAGGGATATCCGGCTGACGAGTCCCGAATAAGACGAAACGCTCGTCCTGGATTTTGATTGCCAACCACAATTTAATCAAACATTACATGCGATTAGTAGCTATATGGGGGCAATCCTTTCAATATAAACATATTGTAATAAAGACTGATCAACTTTTGTCCATACCAAGTCAACGGAAAGATCTAAATACATTCTAATTAAAGTTATATCTAACTACGGAAGATTAGCTGAATTTATGACATCCTAATAAATGCCCAATTTCATTAATGAGATTTAAATAACTCAATGACATTAGAAGTACTATTTTATGAAACAAAATACATAGACGAGAATAAGAGGAATTCATGAAATGATCAAGATTGTCTAAGCAAAAAAATATCTAAATAACACTAATATTGATTGCTAGCCAAATTTTGCTTATTAATAATGAATAGAAATTCTAATCTAATTAGTTTAGTAATAACTTCATACAGTATTAAATGGTCTAATACGTATTTGAATTCCGTAAAGAATGTCAGTTTTCTCACGAATGTTGATATGAATTGCTAAATACCGTCAACTAGCACGATATCTACGTGAAAAATGGTTTCTTGTTAACTACAACCAACCAAGAAATACTGATTAGAAAAGATGATTAGATTTATTGAACATATGAAATGATAGTTGTTATAGTCGTCAAGGTTGGTTACATAATTGTTTAATCGATTTTAACAAGTACTGATTGCATTTTCTTGATATTGACATTAGTAAATACGTCTCAAATCGTCTCTCTATATATCACTAATTGATGAAAGTGGGAATTCTAACATTGGATGCCGACCAGTCCAGTGGTGCAGTGGGCTATTCGTTCATCAACTTGAAGCTCTTTAGGCTGGATCTGCGGTGTGCACTTTTGAGGAGTTTCACATTAGAACAAACCAGCTGTCCAGTTGCTCCTGGTTTTAAATAGTACGATTTCAACATATTGTAGTGTTAATCTAGTAAATATGATCTTGTTGTGCTAATCAAGCATGACAATTTGAACCTATACTTATATGTATCAGGTCCTATGTTGATTACAACTGACTGATTTATTAGTAAACACGATTGATTAACTCACTATCACTAATAATTATTACTAAATTGTAATATATAAACTACAAGCTATTCCATTTTTCAACAAAAAAGAAATGGCAACTAAAGAAATATTCTCAAATCACGCATACTTTTACATCCTCCTAAGAGAGAAAATTCACTAAAACAATTCAATCTAATATTTAAGTTGGATTGTGATTGGCAAGTGGAATCCAGAATGAGTATTTCATCCTATTTGGGACTCATCGTCTGGATGTCTGGACACAGTAGCCTAGTGGTAAACGCGAAAGCAGACTGAGTCCTAGTCCCAGTGTGAACATCAATATCAGGATGCAGGTAAATCCAGCCGGTGAGTCACAAATAGGACGAAACGTGCATCCTGGGTTCCGCTTGCCAATCACAATCCAACTTAAATATAACTTGTGCACTATAGCTATATCGAGGCAATCCGCGCAGGATGCACATATAGCAACAGAGACTGACCAGTTTCAGTCCATTACAAATCAACGAAAAATACAAGCTTATCATAAATTCAGTATAATATTTAATTAAGATTGTGACTGGCAAACGGGATCCAGGATGTACATTTCGTCCTATTTAGAACTCATCGGTTGGATATATCTGCATCCCAATGTTGATGTCCACATTGAGATTCGATGTCAGTCCGTTTCCTACTAAAATCCACCGAGTTCACCACTAGGCTACTGTGTCCAAATAGTCACACTTGTGCAATACAAGCTTATTCTAATTCAATTTAAATAAACAATTTATTTAATTTCAATCAAACAAACAAAAACACATCATTCATTAATTTAACAAAATGTTTTCATATGACAATTACATAAATTCCAAGGTTGTTTTATGTTTTTTACATTAGACTAAATGAAAAAACAAAACAAACAAATAAACTAACTTGATAATAAACTATTTCAATTGGGATGGTTATTTTTGTGTAGATTGGTTATTTGATTTGATTGGATATATCACAAATTGATGTTGACAAGGTATCATTGACAACAAGGGAGCACTGGACAGCTGTTTCATTCTAGTGTGGAACTCTTCAACAGTGCGCATCCACGATTCCGTACCAATGGTACCTTGCCAACATCAATCTGTGATATATCCAATCAAATAAACTATTTGTTTCAAGGAATAATAAAAGTTGATTATTGTTTTATAACAATCCTATAAAGACAATGTAAGCTATTATCATTACTATTATTATTATTAGTAGTAGTAGTATTAATTGTTGCTTAGTGATAAATAGAAACCATTGTTAAATAGAAGGAAATAAAAACATAGAGTACTTAAAACTAATTGTATATTATATAATTAACGGTTAGATACATGAAATAATGTAAAATGTAACAACTGAAACGAGGGGATTGGTGGTGGTGGTGGGGGAATGAAGAAGGAGTAATAAAAACCATAGCAACAAAATGAAATAAAATGACCTTTGTTTCAATAGATTATTATTATTGTTATTATATAGACACATCTGGCATGATCTTTTGAATAAAATGTAGTAAAAGTGCTTATGTACTGAGATTAACTTATTCACAAAGTTAAAACATGAATTTAGTTGATAAACCCTAAGTAAAAGGCGGTGAGAATTTAGTCACTAGTAAACAGCGTAGGACTTGGCACATCTGTATTTCAGATCATGTTGCCATACCCAATAATACAGTGAGATGATTACCAAAATAGAAATAGTAATGACTTTAATGGCAAAAGAAAGATCGAACATAGAGAATAAGATACAACGAAGAAAGATATAAAATCATTTAGAGTTAGGGATTTAAGAGAAGATAAAGTGGGAATATACCTGCATTACAGTGACCGATTCTGAGCTGTGACATCGAAAGTCTTAAATTATCGCTTACAAAAATCATCCAAACCACAACCATGTAGTCTACATCTACGTGTACAGATTAGAAAAACAGTCATTGATTTCATTGGATAATGTCATACTTTCGTTTAATTGCCCCCTAGATTACTACCATCTATTTCCATAATTAGTCAGCACTATGAGTTGTGGTGGATGGTGGTTGAGTACACGTAAATCTCGTCCAAAACACTGCAGTCAATAAAAATTCACAACCAAATCAACTGATTTACCATCTTTCCCTGATACGCCCTGACTGACATTATTATTACTTTCACGGTGGTCACAATAAACTTGACCGTTGTTTTGAAATCATCTTTAAGCAAATACCAATGACCTGTGAATGTCGTCTTCTATTAATAATCAAGTCTCATAACCATATCTCACTACTCAGTCGGCTATCTTGTAATATACTGGTCATTTGATTAAAAAGTATCATCCAGCCCATTCCATAGGTAGTGTTTTAGAATCTGTGGAGAGATCCCATCAGATACCAATATATCAAGGTTGATCAGACTTTCAACATAAGTTAAGGCGTTGGCGTAGATCAATTCTGAAGCAAAAACTTCCATTTAGAGCAGGTGTGGGAAAATGCATATCAAATGTATTTGCGTGTTTCTTGCCAAATGTGATCTTAAGACTGTGCATTTTCTTACTTTTTACATGAAACTAGGCTGTTATCTGTATATTCTAAGTGGATAAGTGAACTGTTCATTATGAAATCGATTCCTAAAGATGTATGCTAGGAAATCGTAATTTGTCCATGATAAAATTAAACAAAATTCAGGATAATGGCCAGATTTAACAGTTGCTATTCGAAGCAACAAGTTTATATTTCAGTATACTATAGGTTCTGACTTGACCAATAATTGTATTTTGTGTAATGGGCATTCTAAATGTTTGCGTACTTAAGATATTTGTATGACATAAGAAACAGTCTAGATCTCTTCATAAAGACTACAATATTTATAATTCGACGTATGTTATCAGAAAGTATATAATCTGTCAGAAATGCACCTAAACAGAAACATACATTCAGGGTGCATACCAACGTAAACTGATGAAACATGTCCTTGAAATGTGTCAACATGAGAATGATTTTCTGTCTCCTGCGTACACATGAAATATCTGTAAGCTTCATCGAAACACAGATACATTTTGCTACACGTTGAAATGATTTACAATTTTTGCTGACTTTTTCCAAGATCTATGTTTAGAGAACTAACTTTATTTGTATTTTTAATGTCTTAAAATTGATTACCGCATTGAAGCATTACAAATTTCATAGTCGCATAGAAACAAACAACAAAATATAATTAAAACATATTTGGATCTTTCCGTTCATTTGTTGTGGACGAAAATTGATCAGTCTCTGTTGTCATAAGTGTATCTTCAGTGAATTGCCTCGACTTAGCAATATTTCACAAGTATTGTTTGAAATAAATTGTGGCTGACAAGCAGAATCCAGGACACGTGTTGAATTTTATTTGAGAATTGTGAAATATCGCTTTGTTAGGATGACCCTCTCAGGATGTGCACATGACAACAAAGAATGATCAATTTCAGTCCATGACAAATTAAAGGGTAGGTCCAAATACATCCACCACATATACACATACCCACTGCACAAGTGTAGCTGTGTCGACTCAGTAGCCTAGTAGTAAATGTGATGGTGTTTGACACGATAAGAACTAAGTACGAGTCCTAGTGTGAACAATAACACTGGGATTTAGGTACATACAGCTGACAAGTTTTAAACAGGACGAGACATGCCTTTTGGATTCCGGTTGCTAGCCACAATCCATTTCAGATAAACAATAAAATGAATGTAAACAAAGTAAAGTGATATAAAGGCTAAAATTGTCAGTCTCATGCTAGTTTATTAAGTAACAGAATAGCCTTTGAAATTGTTATGAAAGACGATGTAGACATTGATGTTATTCAAAATAACAATGAAAATGTTTGAAATTAAAACAACCAGTTCATTTGAACATAATACCGTCGATAATATCTCTACATATGACAGCAACTAACATGGATTTTAATCTCAGAAGACTGCTATTTGAAACTTTGCTTTCTATGAATCCGAACACGGTTTTATTTAGATTACATAAAGATAAATGATATGTATTGGATAAGGTGAGTTTTATATTTGTAGTTCAACAGACGTTTATTTGACTGTGATTATTGGACTTAGTAAAACTGAAGATTTAGATGATTTCAGAAAGTTTTACATTATAAAATATTGAAGAAAAATATTTCAGAATTTAATACTATACTACTTTATTTTACATCAGTGTCTCCTTAATCATTGACGTCAGTTATAGTTTAGGCGAGATATCTGGCTTTTAACAAAAAGTCGAATGTATTGCACAGTAATCCACTCTCTTCTAACATATGAGTGCGGAACATGGACCATGAAGATAGACGATATGAGTAGGCTCCAGGTCTTTGATTATAGATGTCTTCATGGTATCACCCGGGTATCATGGAATAAATAAATAAGTAATATTGATACTAGACATAAAGTACTAAGAAAACATGACAGATTAGTCGAAGAGGTCGTGAACTTTCATTGACTGAGATGGTTTGGTTACGTATTGCCTATGTCTGACCATCATCTGCTTCGTTGATTGGTTTTTGCTGGTATAGGAGTAGAATGAAAGAGATGTAGCGGAGGACAAGCCAAAATATAGCATCGATCAATAAAGTTTTTAACTGCTGGTCTAAGCGATGTTGATAGATGCAGAAAACCTGATTGGGGTCAGAGCTGCAATCATGATCAGTGGTTGGAGACAATTAGAGACATGACTTGAAATTGGTCACTATGGCGTATATATATTCACCCCTTATGTTGTTCTAGATGTAAAATTCCATTATTCTTTCATATTTTCATTTGTTTCACTCCTTTATGTTTAATTATGTTGTTTTGTTAATCTTGTGAATTTGATCCACTTGTGCTAATGTTGTATGACAACTTAGATTCATGCGTATAGACATCGGTTTCTACGTTGTACATGAATGAATGAAATAAATCTTAATCTATGCAAGATAATTTACTCAATTACTCATAAGAGATCAATGTACTTCAATATGATAAAAAGCCTTCATATTATTTAATTAAGCGCGTATTAGTTAATTAGAGGTAATCATTACAAAATGTAAAATGTATTCTAAACGTTTGTAGGTGTAATCTTGTAAAATTCAACCTTGTTTTGAATATCAATTCTATGATGTACATAGTAACATTAAGAAGACATAATCTATTATCTATGAATGATATTGACTACTATTATAGTGTTTAAATACTTTATAAAGGCTTTTTTTTACTGTAGAAATGTAATATCTACATAAAATGATAATGCATTAAATTCAACTGTGCATTATTTAAAATATGCATGCACTTAACAAGTGTTTCGCCATTGTTTAAGACTCTTCAGTGTAATATATTCAACATCATACATAGATATGAATCAGGATGAATTGTTATAGACTGAAGTTGGTCAGTCATTGTTGCTGTATGTGCATCCTGAGCGGATTGACTCTATGTAGCGAATTTTTTACAAGTATTATATAAATTAGCTTGTGACTAACAAGTGTAATCCAGGACGTGTGTTTCGTCCTATTTGTGACTCATTGGTTGGATTTACCTGCATTCCAATGTTCATCCTAATACTAATGTTCCCCTTGCACAAGTGTGACTGTCTGGACTCAGTGGTCTAGTGGTGAACAAGGTGGCGTTCGACATGAAACGGATTGAGTTCAAATCCCACTGTAAACATTAACTTTGGGATGCAGATACATGCAGCCGATGAGTTCCAAATAGGACAAAACGTACGTCCTAGATTCTACTTGCCAGTCATAATCCAACTTAAATAGATATGAATATTTAGTTGTCACTGAAGTGATGAAATCATTCAATGACTTATTTAAAATCTGATGAATTATATTTTCAAATGCTTACCTGAACTCTTAGAGAAAATAGGAAAAATACTTTATTGATGAATCCACTACATAAACTGGAATTCAATCGTATGTTTATTTCCCATGTTCATAATGTACTCTGTTATATTCCATAATGTTGGTCTATAGTACTGAATATGGACAATGGTGTATACACAATTAGGAGATTTATGAGTTAATGATCTTCATATAATGAATCTTATAAAATGGTGAATATGTCTCATTCACTTTTGGGATATTTAATAATGCATATGTTTAAGTAAACTTGCCTAGTTTAATATGTATTTACAGTTATTAACGCCTAGATCCACAGCCGTTTACCTTTTATCATGAGAATGTTATTCTATGCATCTACAATTTATAAACAAAATGTACTTGCAATCTTAAAGCAGTTGGTTCTGCTTGTAAGTTTCCTACTTAAATCGTCTAACTTCATTGTTTAAAACAATATCAGAGTGTTAATCTGGCTACAACTTACCTCCTGGAGGACTGAGATATTTACAATGATTGATTATTCAACAGTGATTAATATTACATATGCCTGGGACTAAATTACTAAGTGAATTCTGTTAAAATCTAGGTCAAGTGTTTCCTATCAACTACCTTTGAGTAGTTAACATGAAAACATAGTAAACGAAACATCAAATCACTTAAATATGAGCGAAAATTATTATTGTTTGGGTTAGCCTGTGGTTAGCAAACGAAATACAGGAAGCGCGTTTTGTTCTATTTTTGACTCGTCAGATAGATGTTCCTGTATCCAAGTGCTGATAATCACACAGGGAAGATCCAAATGCATTCTAATTAGAAAAATACTAATATTTTCATAGATTAAGACCCAGAAGTGGAATCATATGTCATTCAAGCATTGAAATGAGATAATTGCCAAATATAAGGCAAATACATCTTTAGGTAATATGAGGATATAAATTCTACTTTATTCATAAACTGCTTTTGAACATACATTAAATTATTGGTCATTTAGCCGATAACAAATGCTTATACTTCAATTGGGATGGTTATTTATGTGGAGATTGGTTATTTATTTGATTGAATATACCACAGATCGATGTTGGCAGGGTACCATTGAAAACCAGGAAGCACTGATTAGCCCCTAGTGCGGAATCTGGGGTGCACACTGCTGAGGAGTTCCACACTAGAACGAAACAGCTGTCTAGTGCTCCTTGGTTTTCAATGGTACCCTGCCAACATCAACCTGTAACATATTCAATCAAATGCTTATACGTTTTGTTTCCTTAAATTTTACAATTTATATCCAGCAGATTAAAATGATTAAAATGGTCTTTTTCCTGGAGGACTACGTAAAGCATTCTTCAAAAGTTACAAGTATTTATAAACAACTATATGCGCAAGATACTTCTGATCAGCAACAATCTTTTGTGACAGAAAACAGACTAACTTCCAGGAGAGGAAAAAGGTTAAGAAATGACTATGGAAGTAGGTAGGGCACATATTAAAGAAATCACCAAACTATGTCACAAAACTAACCATAACTTAGAATCCTCAATGTCAAAGGAAAAATAGAAAACCAAAGAACACAATCCTTTAGGAATTGGAGGCAGACATATAAAGAATGATCAGCACTTGGGAAGAATGGGAAATATAGATTTGAGAGATTTGGAGAATCCTGGTCACTGGTCTATGCTTCACGTGAGGTAGCAAGCGTTGGTTGATATTCTATAGATTCAAAATGCACTTTTGCTTAATATGCACTTAATCCTTTTGATTATTAAATTGAACCTATATGTGGGTAGATTCTGATGATAAGAACTAATAACAGTCAAGCTGAAATGAGGAGTGACACATGTTTGAATCTTACAGGTTATATTGTTTACCTCAAGAGTTTTGGTATGCTTTACTAACCAGTACTAAGTTTAATTCAATCAATGTTTTCTACTGGCACAACTTTGAACATGTTTTATCTATAACGTTCAATAAATATTAACACATCAATCAGTCAGTCAGTCAATCAACTATTACTGAATTTGGATCTTTGTCTTTATGATCAGTTTATTTATCCTCCTGGAATATCACTAGGGTTACTGCCTGTCTGAAACCCGGACAAAAGAAGAGGTTTGGGCATGTGCGTAAAAAACAACCTTGCTAAAAAAAACGCTTAGTAGTCCTCTCGATAAATTCTAAGTGGTCATTTCACAGTATACAACGACTTAGAATGTCATTAGGCAACACATTGATACCGCAATCCTACATTGGTTTCCGATGACTGGATCCTCTAAAGTATAATAAACTAACTAAACGTTTAAATAAAATTATAAAAAAGAACAATCAATCTGTCACTACTGATAGTAGATTGCAGGTTTTTTGACTATAAAGTGCTTAGGAAAACGTTGTTGCCTACAGTGTAATAACGAAACAGCCAAAGACAAGTTTAGGCACTAAGTATTAAGAAGAGATGGTATACCGGTCATTGTAGTTGTATATGTTCATCAACTGAGATAGATGAAACATGCCCATCCACCGCCCACCATGATGCCACATATTGGCTGGTGTAGAGATAGTTTGGAAAAAGTTTAGTGTGGTGCAAACTAAAATATGTCTCTAGTTCAAATCGTTAGTTGCTAGATCATGCTGTATAGCTAAGTACAAACTAAGTAGTTGAAGTCTGCGCGATAATCGCTATCAGTAACTGTTGACCTCGCGCAATGTCGGTTAACATCAACCAGTGTGACTCAATCATACTGACTTTCTATCTTCTGGATCTTAAGTTGCATTTTGATTCTTTTCATTAAACCATATTATGGTATTGATTTTATCAATTTGATTTTATTATACTAATGTGGTATAGTCACTTGGTGTAATGCACAGATGAGCTAGGTTCTATGTTATGCATGACTAACTAACTGAGACACCTGATGATAAAACTTCCATAATAAGTAAGGTCGTCAACGCATTCACTAAATTCATTCCCTACTAACAGTCCATGCGCTGACTTTAACCAATTCTAAATCAACATTTCACATTTAGAAACATTAAATTTTTTTATCCATCTGATGACACAATGCATCATTTACTTACTGAGTGTCTTACAAACCACTTTAAAGTCAAATTTGTCAAATTTGAATTAAATATTACTAACTGATTTCAGCTACATAATCACTGAAAAACAAGAACAACTGGACATCTGTATCATCCTTGTGTGATGACAATTTGAAGCGCTAATCAACGACCTCATTAGGGAGTCAGCTTCATTATTAGGATAGTAAATTAACAGAAGTTGGAAATATCAACTAATAGATTTTAGTTAAGCGTTAACTGGGAAGTTCAAAAGATCTAGACTCAAATCCATGATAAATTTGTGGATTCACATTACCACTAAAACGTTCCATACTAAGATGAAACAACTTCTTAACGCTTCCTAATTTTCAGTGATTATTTAACATTGACCAATCTATGCATTACTTGCCTACTTACTTACTCCCCGTTACCCCTTACAGAGGAGCATAGGCAGCTCACCAGTATTCTCCATTGAACTCTGTCCTGAGCAACCCTTTCCAGCTGTTTCCAGTTGCTGTTTATCTTTTTAGTGCCTGCTTCCAATTCTCGACGCAGTGTGCTCTATGGCTTTCCTCATTTCCGTTTCCCAACAGGATTCCATGTTAATGGTTGTCTCGTGATGCAGTCTGATGATTTCCGCAATGTATGTTATATCCATTTCCAACGTCTTTTCCTAATTTCCTCTTCGGTTGGAAGTTAGTTTGTTGCTGTTGCTGATTGTTTTCGGCCAACGGACATTCACTATCTTGAGTAGGCAGTTGTTTGTCTGATAGCCATCTTGATTTCTTCCATTGTTGGTGGAGTGACATCTATCAGGAGATCTGTAGATGCTGCTTCAATGTCTGGTGTGTTCAGTGGAGCTGGCCTATTCAAGAGTTCCTCAAAGTGTTCTACCCACTTATTCCTTTGTTTACGAATCTCAGTGAATGTCTTACCTTCTTTATTCTTGACCGATCGCTCTGGTTTACCATGTTTATCTATCAATTTCTTCGTTGTGTCGTATAGCTATTTCATATATTTTCTTCTTTTGCAGCTTCCTCTGCTGTCTTTGCAAAGCCTAATCTATGCTTTAATCCACCATTATAATCCAACTGAATTATATTCAATCAACAATCAATTCATTGTTTTGCATAACATTCAATATTTCAATGTTTCATTCAAATTAAATCATATTCAAGTTAATATTGAATCATCAATAAATTGAATAAATATTCATGATATTTCACCTTATCAGTTTAACATGTTCATAATATTTGACAGAAAATCAATAACAGAATTGATCAATAATCAGAATCACAATTCATTACAATTGAATAATAATTTAATCACTGATCAAGTTAGCATAAATTGATCAATGAATACTTGAATGTAACAATTCACTGTTAACATTTAAGTATATTGCATAATGTTAATTATACTAATCAATAATGACGAATAGTTCTTTTTTTATAGATAATAGAATGGTACTGAAATGGTGTTGATGGAGAATAATTATAATAAAGAAAGATGACTTATAAATTAAACTGTATACAAACTATAGTGAATGAAGTAAGGTTACATAATAGTATAACTACTGTATTGAATAATGATAAAGAACACAGACTACTGACAAGATTTCATTCAGTGAAACGCCTTATTCAAGTCAACCAACATCAATCTATGACGTATTAAATAAATTAAAGTAAAAAACTACCAATCTCCACAGAAATAACCATCTCAATTTAATCATATTTACATTACTTTATCTATAATTCATAATGATGTAGTCATCAAATTATTAAATTGTATTTGTTACAATTATCAATTTATTCTAATTGTGAATATGAAAACAAACAGTGAAAAAACAACAAAGAAAAAAGAAAGAACGAAGGAAAGAAAAAAAGAAAACTAACGAATATTATATAAGTTGGATTGTGACTGGCAAGTGGAATCCAGGACGCGCGTTTCGTCCTATTTGGGACTCATCGGCTGGATGTACCTGCATCCCAATGTTGATGTTCACACTGGGATTCGAACTCAGTCCGATTCGTGTAAAACGCCACCGCGTTCACCACTAGACTACTGAGTCCAGACAGTCACACTTGTGCAACGGGCACATTGGTATTAGGATGAACTTGTATCTTCACGTTGATTTGTTATAGACTGAAGTTGGTCAGTCATTGTTGCTATATGTGCATTCTGAGAGGATTTCCTCGATATAGCGAATTTTTCACAAGTATTATATAAGTTAGATTGTGAGTGTCAGCCAATGAATCCCAAATAGGGCGAAACGCGCCTCCTGGATTCCACTTGCCAATCACAGTCCAATTTATATAATACTTGTGAGTAATTCGCTTTATTGAGGTAATCCGCTCAGGATGCACATAGAGCAACAATGACTGATCAGCTTCAGTCTATAATAAATCAACGGGAATATACAAGTTCATTCTAACACTAACGAATATTGTTAAGTGTCTAGATAAATATGCATACAATTGAGTAGATATATTTGTACATTGTATTGAAAAATTTATTTTTTTTTTGGTAAAACCTAATTTTAGACAACCTATAGAGATATACACTTAGTAACAAAAAGATTATCTATGAACAATTATTGTGATAAACTATAGTAAATGTCATACAGATACAGTTAGGTTACTTGTTTATCTAAATGTACTTTCTTTCTCTGGCTTTTCCTCTCTCTCTCTATCTATCTATCTCTATCTCTCTCTCGCACACACACGCACATATATACACAATCCTTCAATAAACAAAAACAAAAACAACAACAACAACAACCACAACCTACTAATGAAACACTTATTAATCATAATTCAAAGTTTATCTCATTATATTTTCATTTATGAATCCCAAATAGGGCGAAACGCGCCTCCTGGATTCCACTTGCCAATCACAGTCCAATTTATATAATACTTGTGAGTAATTCGCTTTATTGAGGTAATCCGCTCAGGATGCACATAGAGCAACAATGACTGATCAGCTTCAGTCTATAATAAATCAACGGGAATATACAAGTTCATTCTAACACTAACGAATATTGTTAAGTGTCTAGATAAATATGCATACAATTGAGTAGATATATTTGTACATTGTATTGAAAAATTTATTTTTTTTTTGGTAAAACCTAATTTTAGACAACCTATAGAGATATACACTTAGTAACAAAAAGATTATCTATGAACAATTAAACTATAGTAAATGTCATACAGATACAGTTAGGTACTTGTTTATCTAAATGTACTTTCTTTCTCTGGCTTTTCCTCTCTCTCTCTATCTATCTATCTCTATCTCTCTCTCGCACACACACGCACATATATACACAATCCTTCAATAAACAAAAACAAAAACAACAACAACAACAACCACAACCTACTAATGAAACACTTATTAATCATAATTCAAAGTTTATCTCATTATATTTTCATTTATTTTGTTTTATTTTATTTTATTTTTTTGGTTTTACATTGTGTTGTTTGTATTCATCACAGTTAAACTAAACTCTAAAAAACATTGTTTCAACATAAAACTATTTATGAATAATTAAAATGAAATAGTTATCACTAAGAGTATTGTATGATTGTCATATTGTATTACTAATTGATTGAAGCGGGAAACTTAACATTCTACATCAATGTAGATTGTTCAGTGAATATGTCAAGATTTGAAGATTATTGTTTAGATTCGTGATTAGAGTTGTAGATGTTAACTTCCATTGAAGGTTTATATACTAAGATAAAATAAATCCTTATTCTCCCCCCCCCCACCCACCTCCCGCATCAACTTCAATTTAAAACGGTACTTTTCAATGTGTTCATTGATAATTGATATAACAATAATCAATCAAATAAAAAAAAAAATTGAAATTTCTACAACTATACACAAATATTGATTTCAACACATGATCTATTTGATACCTGTTAACTATGCTTTTTATTTTCCATTATGAAATATCATTACAATGAATAGAAATTTAGTATATTTAACATGACGTTTATTAGTTAAACTAGATGATGCATATTTCATTCTATATGGATGTGTTTACACTTCAATATTAAGATTTATATTCAACTACGTTTAATTGAAATACCTATTACCTTTAAATATCAATGTATTGTGTATTGATTTCATTACATGTAAATATCATTGTGAAAGTATAATTGAATTATTTTATTGTAAATTAAAATTGAATTTTGAACAATCTTGATTAACATCTTTATAAGTTTAAATTGTAGATCACATTGTTTATATAAATATCAGTATTATTTAGTTATAGAGAGATTGTTAAGTTTTAATAATCCTATACTTAGAAAATGAATAACTAATTGATATAATTAAGAAGTTATTTTATAGTTTAATTCATATGAAATATTTATTATAGACAGATAGACAGTTACAATGTAGAACTTGGTACATGCGTATGTCAGTTCAAGTTGCCATGCCTCAATTAGAAAATAGGATCAAATCGCAGTGTAGGGGAGGTAGTAACAGAGTTAGTATTAATGGAAGAGAATAGAGATTGATGATAAGATGTAAGAAAATATGATTCAATAAAGATAAAATTATGATAAGTTCAGAAGCTTAGAATTTGGGAGAAGACAAGGAGTGGATGCACCTGCACCATTGCCAACGATTTTGAGCCATATCGCTAAGGGTTTCTAACCATTTGTTACGAGCGTCACGAGGACCCCAACCAGGTAGTCTACACCTATTAATATGGCTTAGCTCAACTGTCAATGACTTCATGGACTGGTGCCATGTTTTGGTTTGGCCGCCCCTAGCTTTCTTCCAGCCTACTCCTACACCAGACAGCATTGCTCGTCGAGGTAGTCGGTGGTCAGGCATATGTAACACGTCTTAGTTCATAGTACTTTAAGATACTATGCATAGAATTGAGCAGTATTTATAGCCTACACTCACTCTGACTAACTCTGAAGGAATGTATATATATGGTAGCAGTATTGCTAGACGATGGAACGAGGTGGGGGCCTAGGTTACTGATAAGTGGGAAAATATCTAAAAATATTACACATCAATTATTATTCACAGATGAAACTATTGAAAATAGGAACTGTGTAAACATTCTGGCTAAGTGAAAAAAGATAAAATGGATGAAGAAAGGTTGAAAAAGACGAGTGGTTTCATTTGAGGAAATGAAATGCGTAAATAATGTTTTCATAGATTATCTAATCAATGATACGACACCATGAAACACGAACTCGAGTTTATCCTTAATATGATGAGTGAAACAGATTATCCGTGGTTATATGTTTTATGCAAGAAACAAGAAGTTTAAGACACCGATTACTCTGTAGAAACCAGTCTTTGTGAAACTATACTTCAATGGAAATACTGTTTGAGGTATTCTAATAGATAGATTACTAGGGGTGATTAATATGAACTTTTAGGTAGCTAAGGTTTGTTTATCATTTTCTAGTAGACCAGTATTGCTAGCCAATACAGTGGATAAATAACCTGAATTTATTACTTCTCTGTGGAAAGAATAACACAGCTACTTCTGTGGAAAAGGCGTAACATGTGGCAGCTTAGTCAACGAATAACTGAAAATCTACAAGTGTGGTTAGTTAAAGAAAGTTAATATTTATCTAGATTTCATTATACTTGGTATACATGGCTCACTTATTAATGAAAACTACACTATTCAGTGTTGCATATTATGCAATTACAGTTTTCCGATAGGGTCAAAAACCATTTACTACGCATAGCAGAAACTATACAGATTCCAGTCAACAGCCCTAATCTATGTACTCAGAAGAAATTAATAAAAACGCCTCACCACTGTCTCTGATAACCAATTAAGAATTAACGAATCGTTTTGTTAATTCACTACACTCTTTATCTTATCAGATTTTTATTCTCGCTATTCGCATCTCTTCTTCACAACATATATGTTCATACTGTTTATCTATATACTTTACACATTCCCCATCAGCGTGCACCGTTGATTCTACATAGGATTCGAGCCTAGGACCTTTATACATTTCTGTATCACACTACACTAGTGTCTAGCTATAATACATCCCTAAAGTTGTAGGGAACGGTTTTGACTGGTTGCCTTTTGACTTGCCTGGAGTGAGAGAGTTATCAACAGTCATACAAAATCATAAATTGATTAAAGTAGAGATTCTACTGTTGGGCGTAGCTTTAGTGGTGATGTTGGTTAAGCTTTTACCGAGAAACATAAAAGTCGTGCTTTCGATACTATAGAGCAGTCGAGTGTGTGAACTACTCGATACTAAAAGAAAATACCTAACCAATGTTCCTCGGATTTTAGTAGCAACCAACCGCGAACAATGTGACAAACAATAAAATTAAATTTTCTATATTCACATATACCACCTTAACTCGATTATCATTTTGTTAATTTTTCTTTTCTTAATTTTAATCTACTCCCTGAGTTGATATGTTTAATCAAGCTGTTTTTGTTATTCATATCACTACTAGTGTGGTAGATGCTACTCATAAGGCTGTCCATAAGTAACAGATTGAAGAACGTCTCATGAAAGTGAAAACAGTAAACAGCATATGAGGTGGGTAACGGTGTCCTAGAGAACAAAGCCTGATCACAAAAGGGTGGAATTATTATGTTCGAACATTAAAACAGTTATTGAAAGCTGAATTTCCAGTGTCTATAAACTTAGTCAATCATCATGATTACTAATGCACAATGTCTTTAGGCTCAGTCAGAAGCAATGGAGAACCTTGCACACATGAATTCGAGTTACTACAATTAAATCAGCATATCAAGAGAAGTACCTATTAAGTGACAGTAATACTAAGTGATCATAGTTACTAGTATGACTTGAGAAGAAAGAATGAGTATATGGACATAAAGGTCTAATATGTATCTAAATCTCAGGATCTAATATAGAACAAGGGATGGATGTGTCTGATTTGTTGTGACTGATTCTAAACCATGTCACCTAACATCTTCGATCACTAGTTATAACAATCATATAGACTTTAACCAATATAAAGATTTTTCTGTTGAATATCTCAAACTCTGTATATCTAACTTATAGAACTATACACAAATTATCATTTTTATAATCATCTAATTCGTTTTACTATTGTTACCCTACTTGCTAACAAATTCATTTGTTTGTGTGATGCAAACGTAGCAAACACTAAAGTAAGCAAATTTTGTTTTTAGAAGGATCATACTGAGATTCATATGATGTCAAACGATAATACGGTCTACAAGTTTAGTCAATGAATTATTTGATTTGGATTGTGGTTGGCGAATGGAATCCAGGACGTCCACTTCGTCTTATTTGGGAGTCGTTACCACTAGGCTAGTGGTGGACACGGTGGAATTTGACACGAAAAGAACTGTGTTAGAGTCTCGGTGTAAACATTAACACTAGAGTGCAAGCACATCCAGCTGACGAGTCCCAAATAAGACGGAACGCGCGTCCTGGATTCCACTTGCCAGCGACGATCTAAGTCAACAACAATTGTGATTAGTAGTTATTTTGGGCAATCCGCTAAGGGTGTACATATTGCAACAAAGACTGATCAACTTCGATTCATGACGAATCAACTGGAAGATCCAAATACGTTGTACTTATTGATCACTTATTTTTTATCTAAAGTATGCATTTAAACAAATGAGAAGTCCCTAACTAAAATAAAACAGGTTTTGGATCCAGTCCCCAACCCCATTTCACCCCAGTTGATTTCTAGTGATCCATTGACCAATGCTCTTTTTAAAAAATATTGTTTTTTGAGTATAATTTTCCTGTAAAAATCATAATTTCGGAAATTCTGTGAGCAGAGATTTACTGTATACATGACTAGCAGCCACTTGTATTTAGTATAGCCTCTTTGGACTCGAATTATTTTTCCTTCAGACTAACCGGCTTTCTTCTTACAAATGAGGACCTATTGTTCAAGTTCTCATCTTCATTAGATTACTTAAGAAACTTATATATTATAATATATTTAAGTTGGATTGTGACTGGCAAGTGGAATCCAGGACGCGCGTTTTGTCTTATTTGGGACTCATCGACTGGATGTACCTGCATCCCAATGTTGATGTTCACATTGGGATTCGAACACAGTCCGCTTCGTGTCAAACGCCACCGCGTTCACTACTAGACTACTGTGTCCAGACAGTCACACTTGTGCAACGGGCACATTGGTATTAGGAAGAGCTTGTATATTCCCGTTGATTTGTTATAGACTGAAGCTGGTCAATCATTATTGCTATATGTGCATCCTGAGATGATTGCCTCGATATAGCGAATTTTTCACAAGTATTATATAATTTGGATTGTGACTGGCAAGTGGAATTCAGGACGCGCGTTTCGTCTTATTTGGGACTCATCGGCTGGATGTACCTGCATCCCAATGTTGATGTTCACACTGGGATTCGAACTCAGTCTGACCAGTTTCTGTCCATTACAAATCAACGGGAAGATACAAGCTTATCCTAATTATATAATATACTGTAAGTTTTACTGTCTACATTAGTAGGTGTTCACAGAACATTCTCAAAATAAATATCAACTAAGTCTACTAATCTTCAGCTTTGTGATCCCAAAAGTTAGTAATTTACTATTAGTATCATTTACAAGTATTTAAAGTCAGAAGAATTAACTTTCATCTAATTGTCATGTAAAATTACTTAAGAAACTTTATTCAATTATCATGTTGAGTAAAACTTCTTTTACGTGAATGAATTCTTTTATGACTTTGAAGGGTTTATTCATCCACCATATACATATTAATTCATCATGACAGTATTCATGCTTAACTTGATAATCATAATGTCTGGTTGTGTGATATGTCGCCAAGATACTAAAAAGTATTGATATAAGATTAATTGACGATTACTTTATTTAATTTACAGTTTAATCGGTTCGTAAAATATTGATTATAGATTGTGTTTCATTTTAATGAACGTAGATAAATCAGAGTTCAATGTTACTTGTGATACGGTACATAAAGATGAGTTGATGTTGACTAAATGATTATTGAAACATATACTGCAAAGAAACTTATTTTTTGTTCTAGAATGGGACTTTTTGCTAATGACTACCGTATATATCATCAGGGGGTGAATCTAGGACCTGAAAGTTTTACACTGAGGGGATTAAATGTAAGCAACTGTGTTGGCGTTTAACGTAATATATTTCCGTAAATTCAGTCGATTCGTAATATGATGAGATAATTGTCTCACTCTCAATATGGCTGAGTCTACTGTTCAACACTGATTAGCATAATATCAAAAATGCATCCCCACAAACTCTAGGCATTGATCAACGAACTACTACTTGCATATGATATCAAAAATACACCTGAGTCAAATAACTACTAAAAACCAGAAATTATTAAACAAAATACTTTGATCTTTGGCGGGATTCCTAAGCACTAAACATGCACGACCTTACAAGAGAATCTAAGCTAAGACTCTCAGGTTTTTTTTGATAACGCTTAGTCTTTATGCTACTCAGTCGACATCTACAAGTTGATAGTTCATGACATATGACATAACCTCATTCTCGTACAACTATTTTCAAATCAGATAAAAAGTTGAAACTAGTCTTAAAAACCTTCAGATATGAACATTTTTATCATGTATTATAAACAAAAAGAAAATTGTCTGCTACAAAATGAACTTACAAAGATAAAAACAAAGAAAGAAAGTAGTAGTCAGGCAATGCTAATGACATAGTTAATTTTCTTTCATGTTAAAAGAAGTAAAAAGTAAATAAAAATTACCAGTTTATTTTGATTTTATCAATCAAAAGTATCGTTATAATTAATTAACTAAATTTTATGCTGATTTATTTTACTTATACGAAGTTATTGTACAGACAAGCTTGAATAACACTTTTGGTCTTTCTTTACTGATATTTTTGTGGTTAACATAGAAATGACATAATTGGATTTTGAAATCTTAACTGCAACATACTACTTCAGGTATGTATATGATACACCCATTATTTATAGTCATTAGACGTATACTTATCACATACTTCATTATTTCAATTGTACGCTTAAAGAAAATTCGATTTGTAATAGAATATGAATATGATGATTAATTAAATTTTTAAGACTACAATGTAAGATGAAGAAATGATAGAATGATTAAAAAAAAGCATATATAGGAAAATATGTGGACTGATAAATACCTAAACTATAATAAATTTCATCATATGGTCCAACTCGTTTTTCTATACAACACTAGATCCCCATTAAATCATTCCACGGTTGATCGGTACCATTAAGATGTCACCTTCAGCCGAGTTTACGAAGTCATATATATTTCTGGTAGCAAATATATGAAAAGCGTTTAGAGAAGCTTCTACTGAAACTTTGAGAATATTCTTAGGAACCCATGTTTGTTAGTTAGTAAAGCCTTTACAAGTTCTATTTTTATGTATGTTTTGGACGGTGAATGTAGTGTGAACATTTTAGAAGCATCTAAAACTATTAGCTTCCAAGCACCATAATTTCCATTGCGTTTGGAGAAATAATCGCCATCTAACGCTTTTGATTTTACATATGTGAACATAAGGGAAGCATGATAGGCCCCTTTTGTCTTTGCAAACATAACGACGTTCAGAAAGCTTGTCATTACATATTTATTGTATGGAGTTTAGTAGATTTTTACGGTGTCAAGATCTTCTAGGAGCACTAAATAGACATTTTAAGATAAGCAAAATTTGCTACTTATTTACAGTTGGAAATGAACTATACTTCCCAACATTGAATAATATAACTTTAAAGCTAAACATATCATATGTGCCTGTTAGTAAGAAGAATTAATGCATACAGACTTCATATAGTAGTGTGGGCTTTGGTTTTAGTATGATTTATCCTTAAGTCATACGGTTTGACCATTACATGTTATCATAATATTCGAGTGTAACTCACGAAGATAGTAAAATGGAACAATAAACTTTTCAAGCAAAAAATGACATGATTTCAGAGGTACTCGAAAATAATACGGTAAACCACAATTTTGAATATATTTTGCTCTAAATTACATATAATTATATGCATGCTAGTACTAAAAGACAATAGTGATCAAAAATTAGGATCTATTCGCTTTTTTTTCTAAAACGTTTGACAAATAGGATGGAAGCACCCTAATTTTCTATTAACTGTCTGGTGCCAGAAATATAAAGTAATATGTTTAGTGGCAATCGAGTGTTCTAGTCTATGCGTTTACATAAGTATTTATCATAAGCTTTTTAGCGTGAAGTCATACTCAACTAGTGGAATTAAGATAAATTTGAAGCTCATTAAATCTCCCAGCTAACTCAATCATTATTGATAATAAATTCCCAATATTATAAACCTCGAGTTATATTTTGTAAAGTTATTTATGTGGTTCAAGGAAACTTGCTAACTTTCAACAGCACAACATATACAAATAGACTTCTTTTAGACTACTTTCTGTAGCTACTTTTATAAAAGTAAACGCCAGTTTCTTTTAAGATAAGAGATAACTTTTATTTCAAACTAAATGTCAACAGAAGTGAATAAAATCGAACGTATAAACTTAAATTTAGAGTAGTAAGGTTTTTACTAAAGCTTGTATAGCATAACATATTACTGTCAGTCGGTCCAGCCAATCATAAAGCAAAATTATATGGAATACTTATGTTTATTGGTGATCCTATTAACTATCGTGCAATTTTTATCTTCTAAATGAAACTGTCAAAATATAGTTTTTAAGAGCGTATATGAACCTAAACACGAACCAAACAGCTGTCCAGTAACTTAACATTAAGTAAAAATTTTCTTAACACATATGTTTTGATTCTATTCTTCATACTAGTATTTACAATTTATTTTACTAATTGTGGTGTGGGATGCTAAGATTTAAATGAATGATACGTAAATCAATAAAGGCTAGCAATAACCAAGGGACATAAACGAACCTTGCTATTAGATAAAACAGTTGCTTACCTGGCCCATTTCTTCAATCAAATCTGATGTGTTAGCCTTTGCTCTTTCATTTATTCTTTCATCATATAAGTTTAAGTCCCATTCAAAAAATAAAGAACCAACAAATTTCTGCATTTCTATCGTCACATATAAGGATATTGGAATAATGTAGTTGTATAAAACAACAAATCCTAATAGTTCTTGGAAAACACTCCAGACATTTCTTTTTTCAGGTGGAATATACCAAACGTTGGGATGGCCAAGTACTAAGCTCAAAATAAGGGATATAATTACGCAGATTACCAGAAATCCCAAAATAAAGAAGAGATAAAAGTTTAGTCTTCCTTCGACCTGTGAAAACTTTGTCGTCTTTCCCTTTGAATTAAGAGCCAGTTTTGTATCACGGCCTGTGTAAACGGCGCAACCATATATGTAATCAGTATTACGAAGACATGCTCCTCTCAGCAACAAATTTTTAGGCCCAAGTGGATAATCCTTAGTACACGAATCGTCAGCTGAATTTTTCAGACAGATACGGCCGCTGAATGTATAAAGATCTTCCACTGGTTGTTGACAATATATGTAACCTTTTAGTTCAGAAGCAAGAGATAATGGTGTATCAAATGCATTTGTATGACCAGATACTTCAAACTTTTTCAAATTTGTCTCACCATCTAAACTTGCAGTTGTAACAAAACACTCTCCACTAGGTTCACTTGAACTTAACAAAACCATATCGCATGGAAACGAAGAATTGTTTCTACATAAGATTATGTTTCCAACTTCAAGCTCCATTGATTTTACTGTTGTTAAATAACCATTCTCAGTAACTATTTCAATAGGAATATGATTAATCTCTCTATCTGCCTTTAATCTCAAAAAGTCTTCGTAGCCTTGCTTAATCATAGTCACTGAAAGCACGAAAAATAGTGGAATTATCGATGTTGTGGGAGATACTGGTGAATCTGTAAATACCTGAATAATAGCTAGACTGATAAAATAGAAATTTGCAATCCTTTGGGCCTGTTCCCCAAGATTCTGAAAAAAGAAGCCATACCAAGTGTACTTTGTTGTTGTAACCTTATTTCTTCCATAAAGTTTTCTCAGGGAATATCCTTCTACTGGAAAATACTCTTTAGATACTGGACCCACGGGGATAAATCGTTGAGCTGGTTGGGGAGGTCGTTTTAACCCAAGTTTAATCGCGATAGTCCTTAACTTTTTGAACATAACTCGTGAGTATACAAATGTTATTTCCTATAAATAATTCCAACAATTCAATGTATAATCTATTATTTGGTCTTTGAAATAGAGTTGTTCAACTCAGTCTTAAAAGCATATCTGGGAGGTCTTTTTGTCTAATCTTAAATGTGACTTATGTTGAATCACGAGTAACAGCTTCATTCCCAAAGCAGTTACTTACAATTTTTGACTTACATTTATATTGCCGCTATTATATTGTCCAAGTAAATGAACTAACGGTTATGTATTATAACACAGATACGTAGTCTTTCGCTCTAGATAGACGTTACTTTTCAGATAACCAAAATAAAACTACAATTCACTGAAAATAAAACTTAGACACTTTCGACAATATATCCGGATAATTTAGTAGCATATTGTTTTTCACAAGGCCTTAAACTAACATGTTTTCGGTGCGTGGTTGCCTAAATGTTTTTCGCAATAATTGTCATATCTTCCCATATTGTTACTGTTATGTTGTGATTCCAAAGTTTAGGAGTTATATTACACTAATAGAAAGACTGTCATTTGTCATTACAAACTTTAATTCGGTTTATTTTTGAACGCTGTATGATATGACTCTGCTATCAAGTACGTAGTTTTCGGTTGCCAGGACCCTCTTTAAATTAACACGGGGCCTAGAAACAAGAATATTTAGAAATAATTGAAGGACTGATCAGACTGAATGATCAATCCTAGTTTAATTTAGACATCGTAGGGATTATTCCGTCACGGTCGTCCTATTTCGATGGGTGGCCCACCATGCTACTGGGTCAAAAAATCTCTGTAGTTCTTTTATTTTCACAACTGCTTAATTTTAGGAGAGGACACTTGCTTTACAAACTTGTTGTCTGCAGTGGAAACCTGGACCAGTATCCTCCACTGACACGGAGTGAGCGATGTAGTTTGTCTTCTCAAAAGCCTTTAATGGAGTTAATTATGTTAGTCGCATCTGCAAAACGGCACGCATAAGCAACAAACCTCAGCTACTGGATTCGTTTAGGTTTTGTTCCCACAGACGGTAATTCACGGTGTTTCCCAGGGATCAATCCCAAAACTACTGTCCTTTCTAATCTATATAAATGACTTGCGCCAAAATGTATCTTTCGAACTACTACTGTTTGCCGACGACGTCAAATTGCAGAGAAACATCGTTAGGGGATGATTTGATTCAACTTTAATGTTTCGTAGACAAACATGAGCTTACTTTCAACTGAACAAAGTCGTCCATCTGTGGCATAAAAGGTGTCGCGCACACACTTCGAACAATGTCCTCCTAAGCAAGTTTCAAGAAGATGACTGCGAAGTATGATAAAAGTGCCATCAAAGTAAGCCGCACACCTCCAGCCAGTTTGATAATAAAATTTTCCACGTAATTTTCGATAGTCTTACTTACCTTTAGTTGAAGAATGTAAACATAATGTTCCTTCCTTCACTAATAAAAGACAAGAATACTCTAGAATGAATCCAAAGATGACCCACAAAGCCCGTTCATAAACTCAAGTTCAAACTATATGATGAACGCTTACCAGCAATATTCTCGTATTACTTAGACGACAAACAGTTTGGTTGGGACATCATTGTAATTTATAAAATTCTAAGCACTTTTGGGCACTCATAAGGAAACCTTTCTGAAATTAATTTAAGCACCCATCTCAAAGGAAACACTGATAGTCTGCAGATGCAATTCAGCAGATTGGATCGCGGATACAATCAATTCTCCTTAAAGAAAGCCATATTTTGTAATTCGTTACCAGTCGAAGTAGTCCAGGAAAATTCTCCAGGAACCTTTTCAAACGATCAGAGACTTATTCTTTTACTAGCTTAGTAATACTTCTATCTACGCACGTTTTTTCAACGTAAGTAGGTTTAATAACAGTCTATCATCACTTAAACCAATTTCCAGCGGTGTTATACAGGGAAGTCTACTGGGACCCTTATTGTTTATTATTTGCATGACATAAATAACGTCATAAAACACGGCCGACCGTATTTATATGCGGACTATCTCAAGACTGTATATAGCCTTAAACCGGATATTCTAGAAGAAGGTATAACTCCAGTTCTAAAGAACCTCGGTTGCCTAAATGGCAACTAGCACTTAGCTACAGTAAATCTGGAATCATGTACATAGGTAAATATATCCCCTAGTCCATGTTTTATCTAAATAAGTCCAAGGTCCAAATACTTTAATCAGCAAGCGACTTTGGTATTAAATATTCCTGTAACCTGAAGTTCACGGAACACGCCTCCTCTACAATCTCCAAGGCTAGAAGATTAACAGGCTTCCTATTTAAAAAAACTTCCATTTGTGACTGTTGATGAGGCGTTAATAACTCCATGGTGTTCCGCAGCACTACACCCCTACCGTCTAGGGAGGGATTAAATATTTTGGTGAGCAGTATTGGGAAGTCTGAGTTATTAACTTTGTAAAAGGAGAAAAACATGGCAACTTTTCGGTATGATATCAATTAATATGAGCATAGTCTCTCCAAGAATCTAGAGGATCGTTTGTTTCACTCCAAGTACATGAACATTCATTAACAATTAACTGGCAAACGACAACTATGTGACCTCTCCCAGGAAATTCAAGGCTGGTATTCCCTGCGTAATTGGGAGGGAGGGAATTATGTAAAAAGATTAGGTCTGATAAATCGGACTTGCGTGTTGCTTTAAGTACTACTTGAGCCCATGCAATACTTTCAGGTATTTCAAAGAATTTATCAAGGTGTGGAGGCCTATGTAAAGGGTTCCAAGTAACAGAAGGCATATTGGGGACTCCACATATTAACTTGGTCACAGAAAACAATGGTAATGATAAGAATAAATGATTTAATTGTTGGGTAAAGGTATGAGTAGTATTAGGCCGTCCTGTATTAGGCCAACCTGTTCAGCGATTTCTTCGCCAATAGAGGTATACCCCAGGATGACTATGAAGTAGACGTTATTAACTCAGCTACAAACCATATGAAATCCGTTACCTTCACTTATGACAATATTTGTAAATCCATAAACTCACTTAGGACGTCAAGTAGCTATGGAGTAGATGGCATAACATCCATTTACTTCAAAGTCGAAGGACTTAATTTACCATTAATCCTATTGAAACTGTTCGACCTTTCATTAACAACAGGATCTTACCCTAGTAGATGGAGAACCTCATACATATGCCCTCGATTTAAATCAGGTGACAGGACAAACTTGCATAACTATAGGCCCATAAATATCACCCCGGTTATCTCTAGAATAATGGAAAAATAGTATGTGATCAAATGTCTGATTATTTACTCTCCGAAAAACTCATCTTTAATTCCCAACATGGTTTTCTGAGAATTAGGTCCTGTATGACTTGTCACTTTGAATTCTTTAATTTAGTTTTCACCAAATAAAGCCTTGGGCACTTGGTATTAGTATTATACTTAGACATATCTTAAGCCTTTGATATGGTTAACCACAAGCTTCCTGTAGGCAAACTCTTCTCTTATGGGATAAGGAATCGATTACTTGCATGATTAAACTTGTTCCTCAGTAACAGACATCAAATAGTTAAAATTAATTCCACCCTTTCGAAGGCCAAACCGGTTGCAAGTGGCGTTATACAAGGAAGTGTCTTAGGCCCACTGCTCTTTATAGCTTACATAAAGGATATATGCAATTGCTTCAGCATGGGTAGACCCTTTCTATACGCAAATGATCTCAAAATAGTTTACTCATTCCCCTCTCACGAATTTGCACACACATTCACTGGCGTCAGTGCCGACCTCAACAGGATCGCAGTATGGTGTTCAAAATGAAAGTTAGAACTTAATGTTTCTAAGTGTGGTTGGATATGTTTTGGGGATAAGTGCCTCAATTTTGATCTCTCCACAAACGGCAGTAAGTTATCTAGGCTTCAGTCAGTAGTTGACTTAGGACTAAGGTACTCTTATAACCTGTCTTTTACAGAACAGGTCAATATGCAGACATCTAAGTCACATCGACTACTAGATTGTATACTACGTAACATTTGTAGCAACGATTCACGTATTCTGCTATATAAAGTTTGTGTCAGACCTTTGCTAGAATACTGCACCTTTATTCTTAGTAATGTTTCCATTAGGGATAAACTTAGACTGGAGTCTGTGCAACGTCGCTTTACTTTCCGTATTATTAAGGCTGATCGTACTCTGGACTATAAAACTAGGTGCACTAAGTTAGGACTAGATATTTTATGGAAGCGACGGCTAAAATTAAACCTAATCCTCCTTTACAAAACATTAAACAAATTAGCGTTCTCATCGCCTAATACAATCCAGTTCGAGTAACCTTCTTGCTATAACCTACGCAATTCAGCCTCGAAAATAAAAATATCTCAATCTAAATCCGCTCTTTATATGAATTATTTTACAAATAAATTCTCGAGAATCTGGAATCATTTGCCTCAAGCCATTCGGGAAGCAGATTCACTTCCTTTATTTGTACGGCATGTTAGTAACTTCATCTCTTCTTAAATCTCGTTAAAAATGTTCACACCAACTATTGTTTCTTACTCCACTAGCGAAATAATAGGGACTCTGAACGTGTGAGCACCACTCACCTGTCTTCGTCGCATAATAGTGTTCTTCCCTTTTAATCAGCCTATAAGCATAGGTAGTATGTCGGGAGCACAAATACTAATCCAGTCCATTAGCTTTGTTAACACCAGAATACCAGTGCTGTTGTTTTGTGTTCTCTCTTCTTCTGTCTTTCCTCTGGTTGCAGAAGCCTTTGTGCAAGACAAGTGTGGAACTTACTGACACAAAACTATCGCCTTCTCCTTCACACCGAAGTTCCAAGTACCCTTGGTCCTATCTCGTGCCTGGACATGCTCAGTGATCCATTCCGCTAACCCTCAGCTGCTTTTTGGAATAGTAACGCATTGGTCAAGAAGCGTGCGGCACTTTGCCACATATGCAGCATGCTACAATATATATATTTAGTGTCCTAGTACTGTAAACTTTGTTGCAGTTTGTTTAGTTCTCAATTCAAACCTTTATTTGCTACAAAAGTTCTGACAGTAACATTTCGTTGAAATATTTTTATGTATGTAAACTCATATCATTCTGATTATGCCTGTAAACTGCCATGCTCTCATGTACACAATTATACTTGAAAATAAAAGCTATTTATTTATTTATCAACATGCACCTGTTTTTATCGTGCTACTAATAGCCGCTAGTCACCTAATAAGCCCTTAGTAAATGCTCGATGAATTCGCTCGATTTTCATCAAATCTAAGCGTCTACAGTTGCTGTAGAGTAGACAACCGTATTCTATCGTGTTCATGCAACGTCAATTTCCCTTAAGCAGTGTTTTAACAAGTTACTCCTTTTCTATATACATATCTCAAGGAATACATATGCATACGAGCATATAAATAAATAAATAGTTTTTATTCTCATGTATCATTGTGTACATGAGGGCATGCTAGTTTACAGGCATGATCAGAATGATATGAGTTTACATTTATACAGATATTTTGACAATGTCATAACATAAAGTCAGTTGAATTGAAAACCAAACCATTTGCAACAGTGATTTCAGTACTAGGACTCAAAATATATGCATTGTAGCACGGTTCATAAACTACAAAGAGATGCGCGCTCCATGACCAGAGCGTTACAATCTCAAAAAAATACTGCTGAGGTTGCGGAATGGATGAAATGCAGGATAAGACTAGGAGTCCTCAGTAGCCATAGTCCTGGTTCGGCGCACAGCTATCGTGAGATATTGAAGTCTGCATGGTTGATATTCGGGTAAGAGCGATTTTGATAGTCATTGATAGGGGGTTCACACCATAATAATGTATTGATTAATTTCAGGTCTAACGACATCAAAGTTCGAGTTGTAGCACAGCGCATTTTTTGTACAAACAAACGCGCGCTTTTCGTCTCCTGCGGTGCGACTTCTAGAGCCGGCTCGGTGTGAGCAGAACGGACCACACAGTATATCCAGATTCGAGGTAAGGCGAATAATATTTAGAACAATTGATAGGGACTCCAACATTGCACAAAGATAGAAGGTATTCTTCCGTAGCGATGGAATCTGTGCGGGTTGATATATGAGTAATTTGCTCTAATGGAGACCTATTACTGATGAGAGCTTGTCACAAGCTCAGGGAAATGATATAGAGGAACATACAAAATAGAAGAAAAAAAGCAAATGAAGTTAGCTAGTAGTTGTAATACAAACAGTTTTAATGCAAAATATTCTTCATTTTTTGTTATTTTTCCAACTACAATATTCGTGTTTAGTGTTTAAAGGTTGAGAACCCTATGAACCATCACTATTTAACTTGAGGTTGTGGTAAGTCTTGGAGTATTCGGTACCGAACTTTAGTTTTATTGTTTCGTGTATTGTTCATGTTATCTATAGATAATAATTACTATAGTCTACACTCTCGTGTCACACATTAAGAGGACCGAGTACTTTGCACGTTATGCTAGAATTTGAATAAATCGGCAGTTTGTTCAGCGCCTTATAGTCACTAAATAGTTGGTTTATCGCTCGTATAAAGTGATCTATGCTATCTAGTGTAAGGATTTCTGCTGGTAAACTATTCCATATGGCAGTGAATTTATGCACGAAAAAGTTAGATCGTATTTTAGTCTTACAGTGTCCCACCCACACGGTACCTGTATGGTTTCTGAGACCGTAATTAGGTGCTTCGACAAATCTTAATATAGGGTCGGGGGAGTATGCTAAACGGTGTAAAACTTTAAAATAGAATGTCAGATTGAGCTTAGCTCGTCTTTTCCAAAGTGGTTCTAAGCCCAATGTGTCGCACCATGTAGCATAATTTAGTCCACAATCCATCTCCAGTGTCTTTTTTATGAAGTATCTCTGTATCCCTTCTATCTTTAGCTTATCACTTATTCGGAGGCTGCTGAGTATAAATGGGCAGTATTCAAGTAGGGGGCGTACACAGACCTTGTACAATACCGATCTAGACTCACGTTGGTAGAAATTGTGGATGATACAAGACATAAGTCTGCGTGCCATTGAGGTGACAGATATTGTTTGTTCCTTGAATGTGAGATCCGTAGTGTATCTTAAGCCTAGGTTTAGAATCGTCTTACATTCGGAGATTTATTCCCCATCTACTACAAAGTGTAGGTTGAGGTTGCGACACCCAATGCTAATCCAACAAACAAAAATGGTGTAAGAATGGTAGGTGCGAAGATGAAAATGTAAAATCCATTTAAAAGTTTCAAACGATTAGAAGTCTTAACAATATGGTATAACCTATATTTTCAAAATAAAACTTTCAGTAGAAAATTGAGGCACCTGAGGCTTCGATACTACAAGCATCATGACATAACCGCATTATATAATGTATACAAATAGTCGAAAATCTAGACAATGCCCAGCACAAATACTTACTCAGCATGGAAACCAAAACAATGAACAGTACTAACTCTATTTCCTCAGTGATCAAGCTATTCAAATCTCACCTTGATCCTAACAAACTTCATACACTATTCATCACAAAGGACGGTATTGAGTACGACCTAACTTCTATTAGCGAACAATTTAGTAACTACTTCACCGCATGCTGTTCCACAGAAACCGGAGCCACTGCGAAACCCTTATCCATGATGACACCTAAGTGTCCCTCTACAGTAGAATTTACCAGCACAAATATCAAGAGAGCCATAGCCACACTGAAAAAATCTAATGATAATGGGCCTGATGGCATTCAAGCATCCCTCATGAAATATGGCTGAAGAGAATTACCACTTCTCTGCCTGAAACTATTTACTCTATCTATGGACAATCGACATTATCCAGCCACATGGAAAACATCGTTCATAACTCCGCGATTCAATAGTGGATCACGCAGCGTTAACGAAAACTACAGGTCAATTAATACGACTTCCGTGCAGTCCAGAATCATGGAGAAAGTGACATGTCTGGACGGCGACATGTGATTGGCTAGTATTGTGTGTCTGACATACGACATTGATCAGGCTTTATGTATATATGTCTTGTGTATTATTGGTTATAATATATTCGTGTGAGTAACAAGTGGGCTTCTTGATAATCGGTCGGATCATGTGACTGTGCAATAGACTAAGGCAAGGCTGGGTGTTAGCAATAGGCAATAGCTCGGCAGATAATAGAATCGATAATAATCGGCCGCCCCGGTGCGTTCAGATATAACGGTGGTGACGGAGATTTAAAACGAAAGAACCTACGTCTGGTCTAACAGTAGTGACGGTGACTGAAGACTGAGTTCAAATTTTTCTTATTGTGGAAGGTTTCGTACGTCATAATGGACGATATTAGTTTGTTACTGCAACAACAGAACACTCTCATCGAGCTTATGGTCAAGAGTTTAGCTGTTTCACAGAAGTCAAGCTCGGAGAATTCTATGACGTCGGATGCCGTTATGAACTCGACATCACCGTTTGTGTATAATCTTGATGACGAAATTACCATTGAAACTTGGTTTAGAAAGTATGAGGACTTATTTATGAATGGTTGCAAAGGTTTGGATGAAGGTTCAAAACTCAGACTACTATTTCGGAAGCTTGGTGTGTCTGAGTATGATAAATATTCCAACTATATCCTCCTAAAGAAGCCTGCCAACCTACAGTTCACAGACACAGTTGAGTGTATGACTCGCATGTTTGGGGATAGGCCATCTCTGTTTCATACACGATACAGCTGTTTTCATCTAGTCAAAAAACCCATCGATGACTATTTGACCTACGCCAGCCTTGTAAATGCTCACTGTGAGAGGTTCCGACTGTCCGAGATGACCGCAGATCAATTCAGATGTCTTGTATTTGTTTGTGGGTTGAAGTCACCAGCAGATGCTGACGTTCGCACCCACATATTATCCAGAATCGAAGCTGATCCGCATATAACCCTACAGTCTGTTTGTGAGTAATGTCAGCGGATAGAAAACCTGAAGAACGATACTCAGCTGATAGAGTGCCGAGACTCCATGGAAATTAATGTCTTGCATAAGACCATATCGCAGAAAAGAAGTGTTACAAGTGACCAAGTGAAGCATCGAATGAATCGGAAGTTACGATGCTGACAGTGTGGTGACTGTCACTTTTCCCGAGTTTGTCGTTTTAAGAAGAGTATTTGCTTTAAATGTGGTAAAAAGGGCCACATCCAGAAATGTTGCAAGTCTACAGTGAGGAAAAATGATCGTTTCAGTGATTCTTGGAAGTCTAATAGCGTGAATAAGTGTCAAGACATCTCATGTAATTCTAACGGTACACTACAAACTCGAGGAGTGAGTTACTCGTCGAAGAGAAGATTTGTGACACTTTATTACAGTAGTAAACCTATCAGGCTACAAGTGGATACTGGGTTGGACATTACTATGATCTCAGAGGCAACATGGTCAAGCATCGGAAGACCAAAGTTGCATCCTACATCGCATAATGCCAAAAGTGCTACTGGTGAAGATATAATTCTTCGTGGTGAAGTTCTACTGAATCTTACTTTTCATGGTAAATCTAAATCTGGTAAATGCTACGTTTCAAAAAAATGTAAATCCAATTTACTGGGTATCGATTGGATTAATAAATTTGGATTGATGGATATACCTCTCAATGTGGTATGTAATCGAGTAGCGCATGATCGAATACAACCTTATGAATCACTCACAAATGTCCGAGCCAAAAGATTTGCAGATATTTCTAAACGAGCTTCGTTAAAATGGGGAGGAGAAGCCATCAATGATAGTGGGAATATTTATAAAATAACTCGTGAATTCAACGTTGGTGACTATGTCCATGCACGTGATTACAGGCCTGGTAGGCCGAAATGGGTCAATGGGACAATTGTTGTTAGGAGGGGCAGAGTGGTATATGAAGTAAGGGTGGGTGACAGTGATAATACGACATATTGATCAACTGAGACATAGAAGAAATAATGATGGTCCACCCTCGCAAAGTAGAACTCCCATGGCAATTGTGTATGACACATTTGATATACCACTACCTACGAGTATGATAAATATTCCAACTATATCCTCCTAAAGAAGCATGCCAACCTACAGTTCACCAGACACAGTTGAGTGTATGACTCGCATGTTTGGGATAGGCCATCTCTGTTTCATACACGATACAGCTGTTTCATCTAGTCAAAAAACCATCGATGACTATTTGACCTACGCCAAGCCTTGTAAATGCTCACTGTGAGAGTTCCGACTGTCCGAGATGACCGCAGATCAATTCAGATGTCTTGTATTTGTTTGTGGGTTGAAGTCACCAGCAGATGCTGACGTTCGCACCCACATATTATCCAGAATCGAAGCTGATCCGCATATAACCCTACAGTCTGTTTGTGAGTAATGTCAGCGGATAGAAACCTGAAGAACGATACTCAGCTGATAGAGTGCCGAGACTCCATGGAAATTAATGTCTTGCATAAGACCATATCGCAGAAAAGAAGTGTTACAAGTGACCAAGTGAAGCATCGAATGAATCGGAAGTTACGATGCTGACAGTGTGGTGACTGTCACTTTTCCCGAGTTTGTCGTTTTAAGAAGAGTATTTGCTTTAAATGTGGTAAAAAGGGCCACATCCAGAAATGTTGCAAGTCTACAGTGAGGAAAAATGATCGTTTCAGTGATTCTTGGAAGTCTAATAGCGTGAATAAGTGTCAAGACATCTCATGTAATTCTAACGGTACACTACAAACTCGAGGAGTGAGTTACTCGTCGAAGAGAAGATTTGTGACACTTTATTACAGTAGTAAACCTATCAGGCTACAAGTGGATACTGGGTTGGACATTACTATGATCTCAGAGGCAACATGGTCAAGCATCGGAAGACCAAAGTTGCATCCTACATCGCATAATGCCAAAAGTGCTACTGGTGAAGATATAATTCTTCGTGGTGAAGTTCTACTGAATCTTACTTTTCATGGTAAATCTAAATCTGGTAAATGCTACGTTTCAAAAAATGTAAATCCAATTTACTGGGTATCGATTGGATTAATAAATTTGGATTGATGGATATACCTCTCAATGTGGTATGTAATCGAGTAGCGCATGATCGAATACAACCTTATGAATCACTCACAAATGTCCGAGCCAAAAGATTTGCAGATATTTCTAAACGAGCTTCGTTAAAATGGGGAGGAGAAGCCATCAATGATAGTGGGAATATTTATAAAATAACTCGTGAATTCAACGTTGGTGACTATGTCCATGCACGTGATTACAGGCCTGGTAGGCCGAAATGGGTCAATGGGACAATTGTTGTTAGGAGGGGCAGAGTGGTATATGAAGTAAGGGTGGGTGACAGTGATAATACGACATATTGATCAACTGAGACATAGAAGAAATAATGATGGTCCACCCTCGCAAAGTAGAACTCCCATGGCAATTGTGTATGACACATTTGATATACCACTACCTACGCCACCGCCTACGCGTCAACATATAGAGATAAATGAAGGTCAAAATAAAATGACGTGTAGACCGCGTTGGCTGCGTAGGCAGAGAGAACTATTTCAAACTGATCCAAAGGCCAAGTCGTATACTAAAGAAGGGAGGTGACATGTCTGGACGGCGACATGTGATTGGCTAGTATTGTGTGTCTGACATACGACATTGATCAGGCTTTATGTATATATGTCTTGTGTATTATTGGTTATAATATATTCGTGTGAGTAACAAGTGGGCTTCTTGATAATCGGTCGGATCATGTGACTGTGCAATAGACTAAGGCAAGGCTGGGTGTTAGCAATAGGCAATAGCTCGGCAGATAATAGAATCGATAATAATCGGCCGCCCCGGTGCGTTCAGATATAACAGAGAGTCATTCACAAACAACTGTCATCATCCTTACTTTCAGAAAACGTGATCAATCCATTTCAACATGGGTTAATGGAAAAACGCTCTTGTGCTACATCACACTTAGAATTTTTTGATTATATAGCACTTTGAAGAGACAAAGGTTTCTCAATTATTGTACTTTATTTTGACTTCAGTAAAGTATTTGATTGTTTTCCCCACAACCTTTTCCTCTCAAAACTACACTCTTATGGTATACGAGACCCACTGCTAAAGTGGTTTAAATCATTCGCCAAGTCGTAAGGATCGGTTCCAGCTACTCAAAGCCAGTAAATGTGTCCAGCGGAGTTGTACAGGGAAGCGTATTTGGACCATTACTCTTTCTTCCCTTCATCAATGATGTATGCCAGCTATTTGCGCAAGGTAAAACCTTCCTTTTTGCAGATGACTTAAAGGTAGCCTATTTATTCCCCCCCTTCATAAATAAAAACACTGTTACCAAATTAATACGAGGAGAAATTGATAATTTATTAGGATGGACTAAAATTTGTAAACTCCCCCTAACCGTGCACAAAAGTGGATAAATTTCCACCGGTCGCAGATGGAACCTCAACCTCCACCTATAAAAATTGCAAATAGAACCTCTAAGCGTCGCTTGAGATTTGGGGATCCGATATACCGATTGCATTAACTTCTCAAAGCACGTTGCATTCAAACTTCCAAAGCGAGGAAGCTAACTGGATTTCTAAGAAAAACTTTTCTCATTTTAAACTCAAAAATATTATTATACACAAAGTGTGTTCGTCCAATATAAGAATGTCTACTTCTTTAGTATTTCGTGTGCAGCTATTATTGTTATCCTTAATGTTTTCGGTAATATTCCAGCTTTCAATGGTTTTATCTGATGTGTTTGAGACTGGTGTTATTGAGCTTATCTTGTGTTTCATGCCAGTATTATAATGCAACGTGTTGCTTTCTGTTTCTAGTGAATCCAAATCTATATCGCTGACACTAGGTGTATTGTTGCTATCATTCTCTTTAGTTTTTGCAGTGTTCTGACTCCTAATGTTTTCAACCGATGTATTTGAGGGTAGTGGTCTTATAGTCTTCTTGTCAAGTGGACTTTTTGGGCTGTTAATGTTAGAATGAGCATGTCGCTTAAATACCGGAGATCTTTTTCCAGACTTGCCTGACATACGCTGACAGGGAGTCCTATCTGGCACTAGCCTTATATTTTTATACAGAGGGTTTTGTCTGATCATATTGGATGAGTTTAGAAAACATTGTGTCTTCACCGGTGTGTTGAATTTAAATAAAATCGGCGTACTTAGGCCATGTAGGCTTTTATTTAGTCTTGTACATAAACATGGGACTTCAGTCATATTGCTAGCCTTAAGGAGTTTTTTTTCATTGTTTGTAGTGGACGGGCATCAGAAGCATTTAAGATTATGACATTGCCAGAGCGTTTGATGCGTTCAAAAACTTCGAAGGCTATGTAATCGATGATACTGTTCATCACATTTAGGTGGTCTGATGCTTCAGTGTTATCAGGATTGATGAGGCATTTGAGAGGACTAAGAATCTTAAGTTTGCCATCAAGGTCTTTCAAGTCATCACTATGCTTGCAGTGACCTGCATCCTGTCTCGTCAGGAAGCACTTCATTACGTCTTCAACTATGACGATGGGAACATGTTTGTTTGGTTCTATTTGACTTACATCGCGCGGGTCTCTGGATTTTTTTCGTTAGTGGGTCGGTTGGGGTAATATAATCGTGGCCTTTTTTACGTTTTTCTAGACGCTTACAGTTGGACGTTTGTAAAGTTTCCGTAGGCATTTTATCAGCCAGGTTTGATGATTGATGCGATTAGACAATAACTGGGCTAGATATACTTATACTTTATGACAAATATTGAACAGAAGAAAAAAACGGAGTAAATGCACAAGCTAAACACAGTGACTCACCGGATTGAGTTAATGATTCCAAGAGAGATAATGCGCGTGATTTCCTGGAATGACAGTTAATGTTTCTTTTCATAATTTTAGTAAATGGACATAATCTCTATGTACACGACATTGGATATATAGCTAGTGGATAAATGTAGCGTAGTTAGGATCGTATTCGATAAATTCAATCAAATAAATTATTCATACAGGTTTGTCATGTATGCGTTCTAGTGTTGAGTTGTGTAGTCCATGCAATAAAGAAATCCTAAGAATTACGGGATAAAACACCATCCGGTTCGTAGCGCGCACCATCCTTGAATTTAAAATCTTAGATGACACATGTCACTACAGTTTAAAAGGTGCTAGAGACAATATAGACGTTTAATAAGTTACCGTAGTTAGCTTAGCGATATTTGTATACTGTAATTAGAACTAAGGAAAGTCAAATAAATATGGAATTTAATATGTTTCACCTGAAGATAACACACTTTTTCGTAGTAGTATGTTGTCGTATAAGGTTATTAAGAATATGTATCTTAAGCAGGAAACGTTTTTGGTAGCGGTGTATATGAAATAAATATGGCTAGTCTAAGTGAGAATATAGGTTTGTTAGCTAACTAACAAACTTAATACAATTGAAAGATCAAGTTGTCGTCAAAATTATGGATTGGTTTATAAGTGATGACAGGAGATGGTTAATAATAAAATAGAATGGAACAGAACGAAAATATGCACTATTAACAATGTAAAATACGTAGAGAATCATAGTAATGGAGAGGTCAAACAGTGCAATTAACAGCTTCCTTGTACAACTCCGCTGGATACATTTACTGGCTTTGTTTCATTGGCAGCCTGAAGCGTGACTGAAAAAGTTTCTCGACCTAGCTCGGTTTTGTTTTGAGGAATGACACTAAGCGCAGCACCAGTATCCATCATAACATTCAAGCCTTAATTTTTGTCTGTAACGTAAAACAACCGACTATTTATAAAACTTTATTATTCATCCCTCCTCATTGGTCGCGACCTGGGGAGGGGTTATTTGTGTCTCATATTCGTTGGGGTATGTTTGGGCCAGGAGCATGGTTGACTGCATTTGGTCGATTGAACACCAAATTTCCAGTGACACCAACAAAATTGTCCAGATTGTCTGGACCCTCGTGATCTGTTCTGCAAGTTCAGTCTCGATCGTTGTGGTGACCTGCTCCTGTCTCTATGACCCATTTGCATTTTCCTTACAGCCTTTGTGAGACTTTTAACACTCGCAATGAGTTGTGAAATCACCAGGTCATTCGCCGATTCTTTTTTTTGAGTATAGTGTATCATACGTGATGCTGTTGGGGGGACCTCTTCATTATTCTATTTGTTAATTGAGATACAGAGGTGTCAGGATCTTGTGCACCCAAACAGAGTTGGATGTCGCGTGGGAGAGCTTGTATCCATTCTAGTTTTAGGAATGCTACACCCACTTCGCTGTCACCCACTAAGACTTGGAGATGACGCAAAAACTGTGACGGTGACGTATTACCTAATGTTTCCCCTTCGAAAAGCCTTTGGATTATTTGCCCACCTGATAATGATAGACGATTTGTTATTTCTTGTCTTAGGATGGTGTATGGGTGTAGTGTTGGCGGACTTAAAATCAAGTCGCGGACTTCTTCGGCTACTGAAGGGGGTAAGACTGAAAATAGATCTCGATGGCGAACTCCTTCAGACTTAATACTGTCACGTAAAGTAATGTCCTGGTTGAGAAAACCACAATTCGGGGTCACGACGATCGAATTCTGGGAGTTGGATTTTCGTAGTCATAACAGTGCCTATATCTACCGATAACACATCCTCTAGGGTTTGGGTTTGGACTCAGTCTGACATGTTATATGAATAATATAATATTGTGATAGGAACGGTAAAATAATGAGTCTACCAGTGGTACCTAGCGATAAAAATAAAATACTATGTATAAGAAACGTATGTACGTAATCTCGATTATTGCAAATCCGAAGGCCTATTTTTACGACTGAATATAAAAATACTGTTACATACGACAGAAATCAAAGATTTTGTTCAATACAGTGTCCACCGGTGTAACGCCTTCGTACGTCCCATTCTATTGACGGATGAAACCAGATTAATAAGGAATAAGTCTTTATTTCATTAGCGTGGGCAGGGGAAAGAGAAGCGCCACTGTAGTTATTCAAATACATAATGCCTCTCAATATTCCATATAAGATAATAGAAAAAATAATCCTAGCGCAGAATAAGAATGTAAATGAACACTTAAGCTTTATTTGTTTGGCGTACGCTCAAGGTTTGAAATCGACTCTTAGCAGGTCAACCTATGTTGCTACAGTACCTTTATTTACATTTTACCTGTCAGGAACAAAACGACTTAGAATCAATCAGACCATGCTTTAGACCATCCTTATACCTGTTTATTACACGAAACAAAATTCTTTTTCATTTTTGTTTTTTATGATATGTGGAAATATTTTCTCGATTCAGTATACATAGCATAAATACTAATTTTCCTTAATATCAACCTTTGCAGACTCCTATACCTCAAAATGAATGTTCGCCGAACCTAGTGTCTTATTACTAAGGTACATCAGTGACCCGAACCCGTACAAGTAAAAATACATAACTGGCGAGAGAACTAAATAGAAACCTATAACCTCACAGGGAGACGTACAAAAAACCTATCTCGCTCTCCCAAACCTCTGGACAAGGTCAATTTCTTATAACCCTCATGTAGGTTGTGTGGTGTACTACTTTAATTCATGCAATCACTGGCGCCTAGTATGTTATCGTGTTGACCACTTCGTGTTTCCTAACTAATATGTGGCAGACTAAAACACCCGCAGTCCCTTAATCACCAGCTTTTAGGGATGAGGCCAGCATATATGCAACCATCAACACAACCCACTGTGGAACACGCTATGTACAAGTTGCAGTGATTTGTCAATTCATGTTCGGGTTGCTGTAAGTTAGGAGCTGTAAGGTTGCACCAATTACTAGCTCCACTTTGTAGTATTGTTTTGTTAACTACTGCTGGTTCTTTTACGACTTATTTAATAAATCCCCCAGAATCCTGTGTAGATTTAAAGAGTAAATGGATAGTGCAACTAGTCCGCCAGATTTTTCCGTCATCCTTTGCACTCCGAAAGCACTTTCGACATACCACCAACCTTTAATAGAGTTACCTTTACCTTATTGAAATGGTTAATTCTTAGAGATATTGTAGACTATAGCCCTATAGATTGAATTTATGTTTTTCGCAACTTCAGTCAAAATGAAATTCAGGAAACTTTCAGCTTACTTTTTTTACGTCACTGTCATCATGTTTGCCAAACTCTGTAACGTTTAATTACTATGCCTAAGTGTGTCTTAATCTTTTCACTCCTGGTCCTCATTCATACACAATGATACATGAGAATGAAAGCTATTTATTTCTAACTACATTAATATACACTTTATTGCTGGACGTTTATTTATCGTAGTCTAATTTTTTTGTAACCATTTAAACTTTCTATGGCATGATATTTGTTTACTGGTTACGCCCGCAAGACTGGCTTGCTCCTCATACCAGGAAATTAATTATTATTATTAAATTGTTGTAATTAATATTCCAAATTTAACCTCTATTTTCAGAACCATAGCTTGTCAAACATACTACAGGGTAAGCAGTAATAAAACGCATAACCAGCAGACGATATTAAGAATCCAAAGCCACGAATTCAACCGATCATTGAAAATCATCGTATAATAGCGATTATCGAATTCTTACTTTCGCTGCGAACTAAAGTTTAAAAATATTTAGACGAAAATCTGCTGGCTCTTGAAAAGAATCGTGGCTTCTGAACAAGTCACTCATGCTTCACATATCTATTAGTAGCACGATAAAAACAGGTGCATGTTGATAAATAAATAAATAGCTTTTATTTTCAAGTATAATTGTGTACATGAGAGCATGGCAGTTTACAGGCATAATCAGAATGATATGAGTTTACATACATAAAAATATTTCAACGAAATGTTACTGTCAGAACTTTTGTAGCAAATAAAGGTTTGAATTGAGAACTAAACAAACTGCAACAAAGTTTACAGTACTAGGACACTAAATATATATATTGTAGCATGCTGCATATGTGGCAAAGTGCCGCACGCTTCTTGACCAATGCGTTACTATTCCAAAAAGCAGCTGAGGGTTAGCGGAATGGATCACTGAGCATGTCCAGGCACGAGATAGGACCAAGGGTACTTGGAACTTCGGTGTGAAGGAGAAGGCGATAGTTTTGTGTCAGTAAGTTCCACACTTGTCTTGCACAAAGGCTTCTGCAACCAGAGGAAAGACAGAAGAAGAGAGAACACAAAACAACAGCACTGGTATTCTGGTGTTAACAAAGCTAATGGACTGGATTAGTATTTGTGCTCCCGACATACTACCTATGCTTATAGGCTGATTAAAAGGGAAGAACACTATTATGCGACGAAGACAGGTGAGTGGTGCTCACACGTTCAGAGTCCCTATTATTTCGCTAGTGGAGTAAGAAACAATAGTTGGTGTGAACATTTTTAACGAGATTTAAGAAGAGATGAAGTTACTAACATGCCGTACAAATAAAGGAAGTGAATCTGCTTCCCGAATGGCTTGAGGCAAATGATTCCAGATTCTCGAGAATTTATTTGTAAAATAATTCATATAAAGAGCGGATTTAGATTGAGATATTTTTATTTTTGAGGCTGAATTGCGTAGGTTATAGCAAGAAGGTTACTCGAACTGGATTGTATTAGGCGATGAGAACGCTAATTTGTTTAATGTTTTGTAAAGGAGGATTAGGTTTAATTTTAGCCGTCGCTTCCATAAAATATCTAGTCCTAACTTAGTGCACCTAGTTTTATAGTCCAGAGTACGATCAGCCTTAATAATACGGAAAGTAAAGCGACGTTGCACAGACTCCAGTCTAAGTTTATCCCTAATGGAAACATTACTAAGAATAAAGGTGCAGTATTCTAGCAAAGGTCTGACACAAACTTTATATAGCAGAATACGTGAATCGTTGCTACAAATGTTACGTAGTATACAATCTAGTAGTCGATGTGACTTAGATGTCTGCATATTGACCTGTTCTGTAAAAGACAGGTTATAAGAGTACCTTAGTCCTAAGTCAACTACTGACTGAAGCCTAGATAACTTACTGCCGTTTGTGGAGAGATCAAAATTGAGGCACTTATCCCCAAAACATATCCAACCACACTTAGAAACATTAAGTTCTAACTTTCATTTTGAACACCATACTGCGATCCTGTTGAGGTCGGCACTGACGCCAGTGAATGTGTGTGCAAATTCGTGAGAGGGGAATGAGTAAACTATTTTGAGATCATTTGCGTATAGAAAGGGTCTACCCATGCTGAAGCAATTGCATATATCCTTTATGTAAGCTATAAAGAGCAGTGGGCCTAAGACACTTCCTTGTATAACGCCACTTGCAACCGGTTTGGCCTTCGAAAGGGTGGAATTAATTTTAACTATTTGATGTCTGTTACTGAGGAACAAGTTTAATCATGCAAGTAATCGATTCCTTATCCCATAAGAGAAGAGTTTGCCTACAGGAAGCTTGTGGTTAACCATATCAAAGGCTTAAGATATGTCTAAGTATAATACTAATACCAAGTGCCCAAGGCTTTATTTGGTGAAAACTAAATTAAAGAATTCAAAGTGACAAGTCATACAGGACCTAATTCTCAGAAAACCATGTTGGGAATTAAAGATGAGTTTTTCGGAGAGTAAATAATCAGACATTTGATCACATACTATTTTTCCATTATTCTAGAGATAACCGGGGTGATATTTATGGGCCTATAGTTATGCAAGTTTGTCCTGTCACCTGATTTAAATCGAGGGCATATGTATGAGGTTCTCCATCTACTAGGGTAAGATCCTGTTGTTAATGAAAGGTCGAACAGTTTCAATAGGATTAATGGTAAATTAGGTTTTCCGAGTTTGAAGTAAATGGATGTCATGCCATTTACGGTAGTGAAGTGGTATATACAAATCATTTGATCTAATTATATTGCTTAGTTTGATAGGTGCAATCGTATCTAAACATGAGTTATTGATTTGATAAAAAAATATCTGGTGCATCTGTAAGACTATTCGATAAGAAAAAATTGTCCCATTCAGAACAACTTAGAAGGGTGTGCAGAAGATTCCAGTCCACATTTTTATAATTTGGATATTGTCAATTTTTTGTTATTTATGAATATTGGAGTGACTAAAATCAAAAGGAAGAGCACATAAAACCATTTTGTGGTCACTGCTTTCGAGATCTTTGCTAACTTGATGTGACTCGTATGTAACTTATAGTGACTTAAGTTAGGCTTTCGACAGTGTCCGTCACTCCGAGCTACTGGAAACAACATCTGAATTAAAGAAAATTTAATTCTGTGGATAACTGATTTCTTAGTTAGGTGCAAACAAAAGATGAGGGCCAATTCCATATTTTCTGGCCAGAAAACAGTGCTTAGTGGCGTGTCTCAGGCAATGGTTTTGGTCTCAGAGTTATTCCAGATGTATGCAAATTACTTTCCTAAGCTGTTGTCACTATTTACCCCGTTGTATGCTAACGGTATTAAGATATGAAGAACTATACACAGTAGAGGAGACAGCCCAAAAATTCAAAAGGATCTGAAGACACAAAAAATAGTCTATTATTTGGCATCTGCCAGTAAACGACCCCCAAGTGCACTATAGTACATATTAGGCATCAAGGTACATACACGACGAATAACGTTATGCTTCTTGTTGTCTCGATGCATATTGATTTAGAAGTCACCATTAGTCGAGACTAAGGAGCCACAACACGTTGCCTTACTACTGCCACTAAAAGCTTGTGAACGCAATGGCTAGTGCGTAGTGCCATTAGGTATGTTGATACTAAGACATTTTTAATCTTGTTCACTGTATTTATGTGACCAAAACGTGAATACTGCATACAAGCAGCTGATCCTTGTCTAAAAGGATGTCGAGTTGTTGGAAATGGTTCAGCTAACCGCAGTTATCTTAATCCCTAAAATCTCATGGCTGCTGTACGACAAGAGGCAGGCTAAAATAAACTAGTTCTCGCTGTTATATAGAACAACTGGAGACGACCTTACAATAGTCTTCAAGATATTTAATAGTAAATTTGGCGTTGACGTGCTCTAGTTTTTCCTGCTTTCCAGGACAGAGAATTTATCAGGACACTTCAAAAATGTTCATAATCCCATTACAAATTATCTGTCAGCTAATTACGGACGAAGTGGAACTCTCTACCTCAACGCATAATTACAGTTCTACCAGTCAAAAAATTCGAAATAAGTTGGTATATCCGAGAGTTCCTAATCGCAAGGAATAACAGTCCAACCAGCCCTCCGTTTTAACAAACCGAAACTGAAACATCAAGGTCGTTGATTCCAGTGCTTGCTTTGATTTTCTCTGGGTACCATTCATTATGAGCTTCCTCACAATTATGGGCATAGTTTAGTTGTAAAATGGACATGCATTTAGGCGCAAAATTTTGCGGGCACCAAAATTCTGTAATCTTTGAAACCGCTTATTTGGCAGATGATTACTAAATCTCCCACAGAGTAGTTGATGAAGGAAACTCACTACTTTAACACTTAGTTACATCTCCATCTCTCAACACATATATGATGAAATTGGATCAACTGAAAGCCTACTATTAATGTGACGAACATAGACTGTTCGGTCTAATTTATCTGTTGAGAATATCTTCTAAACCTCCGTTCTTTCCAACGAATTTGCCTTCAGGTTTGAACCTGGAAGATTGATTATATAAGTTGCTTGATTCTTAATGGTATGGTTGTGAAACAAACTTTTCATAAGGCAAAAGATCGTGGGAATTGACTATACTTAAGTTTCCATTAAAGGACTGGTTTCCGCAGTAGACAACCTATCCCACTAAACCTGAGCGATCTTGTAACTAATCTTGAGATTTTTTTAATTCATGTGAACTTACAAGGATACAAAAAAAGCAGAATGGACTATTTCTTTTATAATTGCATTTGATTTTTAAGAAATATTTAGTAAGCGTCCACTATAACACCTCTCCCACAGAGATCTCTAATAAAAGTAGAGGTATATCCGTATTTGGATGCACAACACTTACACAACGCTATGGTGTTGATGGGCTACATGTGGTTCTCACAGTAGGTCTCGTTACGCCAGGGCCATCTACAGAGGAGGCATAATATGCTTGTATTTGAATGCTTCTATTTCATCCGTCTTGTTACTTGATAAAAATGTGGTCGTCGGACTTATAATAAGTTCACTGTATGAAGTAATTACGTAAAAGCTATTAAATGTAGGCTTCAGCAGATTCAAATCTGCCTTCCAAATGTTACTATTTCTATATATATCTGAATGTGTATTGTTTCTCCGAAAGTTTCAGATCCTTACAACTGCTGACTACTAAATGTGGCGCAAAAAATTACTTGGCCATCATATTAAATTATATAGTACTTTTTGTATGAATAGCGAAGTGTCAATTATCCCACGCCATCTCGATTGCTTACAAATGTGGAAGAAAATTAAAGAAGAGCAATCTAATCTTTACATATCACCACGTGTTGAGAAAATAAAGGTTACGTATGATGGCATTTTGGGGAACTCAGCTTTAGAGATGACCAAGGGTATATCAACACCTCTAGATTGTGCAAAGCATTTATCTGAAATGTTGGTCAAAGAAAGCGTTATTGCTATGGTAAACAATACACCCTGGGATATGAATCGCCCACTAACATTTGATTGCTCACTCGATTTTGTTCAATTCAAGGTTCGTTTCGATCTGTCGAAAATTGACACAGAATACTGTGAGTTCATTTCATTATATTCATCGACCCTGATCAGTTACATTATAATTGTTAATTTAATCGAATTAAAGCATCATTATAGGTAATCATAAGCATAAGCAACGCAAAACAATAAAATTGAAATGACAATGAGTATTTGCTCTGTGTATACACATACAGACGAACGTGTGTGCACAGTCATTTAAAGTTAGGTAGATATTAAAAGATTGAAGGAGGCTAGTGTGATTATCCAGAGTTACGTAATCTATAGGTTGAAGGGTATGACAACCATATGGGGTCAGAAAAGTTCGTATAAATTGTAGAGAATTTGTAGGTGAAAATCATAGGCAATTATAAGGTGATTTCAAAATAATAAGCCAAGCGTAGATTATACGACATGATACAAAGATAATACGAAGGAGAATAACAATAATGATGATGAAGGGGACAAGTTGTGAAGCTGTAGTCATACATACCATGTTAGTGATAAATTGAAACCCTCTCTTTTTCAAAGTACGCATTTATTTTGAAAGCTCTGATTGCTACTGCTTCAGCGAATAGTAATGCATTTACTTTTATTTGTGTATTGATTATTTAAAATGAATGGCAAGTGTTCGTAGTATGCTTGGTGTTATCAACTGGGTGTCGAGCTATCGTGCTGTGCAGGACTGTGGAACCTCTTAATCTCAACCTCCTTGGGATATGTTAGGATTGTACGAACCTTCTCTGACAGGTATCTAAGACTTAACTTCTATGAAATTCTAGAAAGAGAATTTAATGCCATTCGAAATTGTCTACGTGGTATTGGTTACTGGGATCGATTCAAAAATAAAGATTTAAAACCACAGAATAAACGCGTCATGGTCGGCAGTTAGAAAGTAAACTTATTTCGTAAACCTGGTCTTCAAATAAGTCGAAAATATGAAATCAATTTATTAAGAGTAACCCCGATATTAAGGAGTATGTGCACTACCGCAAAGCTTGTTATTATATACCTAACTTTAAGTGACTGTGCACATACGTTCGTCTTTGTGAATACACAGAGTAGATATTCAGTCATTTCAATTTCATTGTTTTGGATTACTGATGATTACGTATAATGATGTTTTAATTCGATTAAATGCACGATTGTAATGTAGTTGATACGATCAATCGATATAATGAAATGAACCCACAGTATTCTGCGTCAGTTGTAATCTTTGCCTTACTCAACTGTTTTTTTATGTAGAGCGTACATTCCCCCAGTCTTTCACACTCCAGTCGGCTGCAATATGTTTACATTCTTTATACTATTGTTATTTGTCAGGGGTCGGGACCTAATTCTGTTCGGTAACTGAAAAGGCTGTTTTGTACTTATTATAGAGTTGTAGGGAATTTGTTTTCTAATATGATCTAGTACTTGCTTCATGTTTGTTGATCTACATTATTAAGCTCCCAAACTGGACTACATGGATTCATAAATGGAGTAGCCATGTAAATCGCTACAGGCACAATTATTCATTTCATCAATGATTTTCAATCAACATGAAACTGAGATTGAGTGCCTTCTGCTAGTTGGTAATGGACATGAGGTCGTAAAGGTTACGCAGTTATGATCATTTACTGAAGTTACCTCTGACTTTGCAGTTTACATATCTCACCATTTTTACTACACAACTGTTCACTATTGTTTTCATTTATATTTATTTAATAGGACTCTCACATTGATCCGACAGCTGCAAATAGTGCATTTTGGCAGTCATGTGTACTCCTTTTAGCAGCTACCTTAGAGACAGCTTTTCACTATAAACACAATGTTCGTGTAATTAATCTTCCTTTACTCAATCCAAAAAATGGTGGATTTGTGTGTGATATTTCATTTAATCCCACTCACCAATCTTTTGTAAGTTGGATTCCATCACCTCAAGAATTATATGCATTAAATGCATACATTCAACGGATGGCAGCAGATGACCTAAGCTTCGAACCATTAGATGTATCAGTTAACAGTGAACTACTCCAAAAATTATTTGCTGATAACCCGTTAAGATCACAACAAATTACTCAAGTATTTAACAAACCCCAAGACAGTGGTGGTGAATTAGAATTATCTCCAAATACAAATGAAATTACAGAAAGGTCTACTCTACCTGTATATCGAGTAGGAGATTTTGTTGAGGTAACGTCACAAGCGTTGTCATAGCATTATACTTGCATAAAACTGATGTTTTTACTGCAGTTGAGTAACAGTTTTTTATGATGTAGGTTTACAACTCTAGTTGTAGTAATAAGAATAAAAATATGTAGGTAATAGCCATAAGACAATACTAAGAAGTTAATACAAAATGTCTCATCATTAGTATTGTAACTTCTTACAATAAGCCAACAACTTAGTGTCATATTTATAGGTGAGCGCAGAACTTCGGGCAAGCAGATTGATTGAGGATTTTCCAATCGTCGAATAGCCAGTTCATACCACTATCCAAATGTAACAAACCAGTTAGTATCATCAATCCTCAAAAATATTAGCTCACAGTTTGGTAGATTAGTCTGCAAATTTGAGTTTCGAATGTTTTAAAAAATATTTTAGTTGTCTTATTTCTTGGTCATTTGTTACATTGAAACAGCTGGCTAAACAGTGATCATATTCGAAGAATAATGATCAGTAAAGTTATGAAACAGACGAAGCGTATATCGGTTTTATCCACCAATTAGTAAATTATTGGGTACGAGTTTCTTCTATACGATACGACCTGAAAATGTAGACTATGTTGCAAATAGTTATTAGGAACCTCTGAATTTTCAATCATGAAATTCACTCACCAAGTACAGATTTACATACTTGGTCTTGAGGCGCACTATTTGCATGAGGATTAGCGATGTCACTCAAATACCTAAACTGAAGTAGAAGCAGGATTTTAGTCTGACTAAAGGGTTAAAAGCCGGTCACCTTAACTACTAATCCCCTCCCTCGTTTGTGACAGGTAGGATTTGTATTACCATACAGGTTAGTCTTATATCACTCTGGGCCAATCCACTCACAATCACTCGTGAGCTTTCACTTTATAAATTTACGTAGTTGCACGATATACTTGGTAATCTGTTGAACTATACATGAATATATAATTATCTTGATACTTGTTTTTCATTTTAATCGTTGCTAGTGCTTCACTGATGGCCCATTAATTCGATCTACTAATCTTATTGGGAAAATATTGATTAGTTCATTTTACCGAATTGGTCGCCTTCGAGGATCTTCGAGCAACATTGTATATCGTGTTCAAGGTGTGGCTATTCCATCTGCGTTCCTCACACATTTTACAACATTTCATCGTCTTATGGAATGGTCTAAATTACCAAATTCTGGGATCGACGCCCTTCCAGACTATGTGGAGCCTTCTTCATAAAAGTTAGACTACTTGTAAAATGCAAACCCAATGTAAATTTCATTCTGTTGCGCCTAAATTATAATTTCCATTAACACTTCCCAATCTGTGTAGGCTTTTTATGTAAACTACCCTTAGTTTGTAATGCTTCGTGTGGGGATTAATTTATCACAAATGTCTCGACTAGATACTTCTAGTTAATAACAACTTTGTTTGGCAGAAAACCATATAACTCTAGTCAACAAAGGTACTGACTTGATATGAATAGTGTAAAAAACTGTCGGCTTCAGATAGGATACTCACAAAATAATCAGACATACTAACGCAGTGAGAAAAGATACAGTAGTATATTTTAAAACAACCAGGTTGGTGACAACGTAGCCCACAGGAACAGCATATTCACTCAGCGTGCATATATGTACCTAAGATACCTAAGATAGAATGACACAACCAAATAATATTGTTTCCAGAACTAGACATTTAGGCCTTAATATATGATAATAACTATGTACGAATGCGATAAATATCGAACCAACTAAGGCAATTTTATAGGCCAGCGAGATGGATTACATAATTAATTACAATAAGAAATTACACTGATAGTTTGTCGGTGGCTAGTTAGTCAGTCTCAAACGTAGAATTTGGCATATACACACAAGTTCCCATATCGCAGTACAACATCACAAGGTTAACATCAGAATATATTTTGACAGAAAAAAAACGAAAGAATAATAGGACTTAGGATCTAGAAGAACATAAACAGTGAATACTTTCGCGCCACCGTGATTAATCCCGAACCATATCACACCGCCCAAAGCCTCTGACCAAAATAGTCGAGCCAACCCAAACCAGGTAGTCTGCATCCAGTAGTATGGCTTAAATCAATATCAAACACTTAATATACTGGTATCACGTCTCGGTTTGGTCGCCCTCACTCTTCCTCCATCCTACCCCTACACCAGCGAACATCGTGAGCCGAAGTAGGCTGTGGTCAGGCACGCGCAACACGTCCCAGCCAACTGAGTCAATGAATGTTTGCAACCCCTTGACGGATTTTTCATTTTTTCTTAGTAGTTTGTCTAAAATTAATATTCCTTGATCGGTCATTCCATAACATACAGGCCATATTGCGAAGATTTCTATAATCGAAGACCTAGAGTTTACGTATATCTTCTTTTCCCACAGCCCATGTTTCGCACGCTGGATGGTAGGTGTACTAGTGGCAACAAGAATAATAACAGCGTGGATAAATAGTTTAACATAAGATGATAAGAATAGTGACAAACATTTCGAAATAGGAAGTAGGTCAAAACCTGGGAAAACATGTTTTCTGTGGTACTGACATCAGGTACAACAGAGATTGCACTTAGCTGTTTAAAAAACAAGTGTTTAAGACGAGTCCTTTTCAAGTAGAAAATACTGGCTGCTTGTATTGCGTGACACTCTCATCTCCAAAGGTCGTCTTCAGGGATAAGGTCTCTCTTTAGTGCTTCCTTCCCGAACTTTCTAGTATTTCGAAAAGACTGTAACGGGTAACGGATGTCGCTAAGTTTTTCTGCCTTTGAATAAACCCAAACAACGTTTGTAATAGACAATGTAAGCGTTAGTACCGATCAGTCCGTGTCCTTAGTTCTTACTAGGTACAAAATCAGATCAGATAACAGGCACCCGGCTTTTTGTCCAAAGCACAACTATGGAACCATACGATAAATAACAACTGAAATAGATAACCGGATTACCTGCTGGTCACAAAACGAAAATTCTAGTAGCTTACGTTCTCTTGTGTAGTGCTTAGCAGATACAGGTCTTTGTGACAAAACTGAATTTTTAGCACTTTATTAAAAACAACTAGTTTGAATGACGATAACTGTTCATATAGCTATTCTAGTCGCTGGACACGTTAGAAATGTAGTTGTAGAAACAATAATCTATTGATGGTGTAATACGTGTCTTTTATTAAGCAGGATGCAAAAGTCCCATAGATCAAAGATGTACAACCAACGGTGGACCACTAAATTAACCTTTAGTGATCAGATAGGAGCTCGATTTATGGGTGTGGTTGAGACAAGCTTCCCTAGTACTATCTATTGAAATGACATCAACGTAATGAGTTCAAAATAAACATGCATAACCCCTTTATTTCATCATACAAAAGAACACTTATTTCTACACTATATTAAGCACTAACTGAAGAGTTTTACATTACTTCAGTTGTTCTGGACCTTTGTACTCCTTCTGTAATGATTTGAAAGTTGTGCATATCCCAAGTGCGCCAACCATTGGAAGCATGAATACTGCGAGATAGAAAAATTGCGTCTGAAAAGCAACAAAATTGGATGGACTGTCGACTTACTGTTTTAGGCATTCTCTTTGGGTTCCGTATTACAATAGGCATATACGAACGTGAAAATATTAATAACGGGCGAATACTACTTTTCATTCTTTAGCAGTAGAAAATTGTAGGATGTTAAGTTTGACTGGTACCCGGTCAACAACTGAAAAAACGAGTTGGTCAACACAATTTAGAAAAGATTAAACTAATTAACTCGTATTACCGAGAAAAGGCATGCTTACAAGGGATTAAGAAAACAGATAAAATCGCAAAATACGTAGATGTATGGAGAATTCTACATGAAATCAAAAGTGTTTTTTTCAAAATAACATATATTTACTACCGAAACCAACAGTCAATCTCAACAATATTCGAAAGTGATTTTGAAGTTTTGTATCCATTCTCAAAATAGATATATAAAACTCCAAGATATATTATAATATGTCTTGGAGTAAGCTTAAACTACAACAGTTTGGTGAATAAAATATTTAGTACATACATTATGCAGAGGGTGGATATTAGGCATATGAAGAAAGGTTGAAATTTCGAGTATAATCATATTCAATTGTAGGTATAACGGCTTGAACAAATTTCAGGAATACCATAAGATACTGATGAACAGCTAATTCAGCGCCACCAACCGCTACAGCCTCAATTAACTTTCGCATTACATCAGCTTGTCGACATGGGTGGATTGACGGCATCATATGACCGGATAAATGTGGATGTGCCTCAGTCGTGACAGTCTTTTTTGCATGATCTTGACTGAAGTCTTCATACATCTCAGTTTCTGTTAATGGTTGATGTTGTTCATCATAACCAAACAACCACAGACGTGGTGTTTGATAATATTTGTCATAGGTGATATATAAGTCATAGGTTCGTGTTTGAAGAATCCCATTATTCTCACGATCTATCTTTTGGTCTATGTCAAAATTTGCCACAGCTTGATTCGTATTCCCTTCATTGACTACTTTTGTTCGGGCTTTAACAGCTGCAGGATCGCACTCATCCAGCATACCACTTTGCAGGAAAGCTTCCATATCTTCATCTTCTTCATCCTCACAATCAGAAATTCTGATCTCATCGAGGTTGAACTCTTTATGTGAATGTAAAACAGGAGGGACAGACATCTCATTAGTTTTTTCAACTTCAGGGTTAAGATCACCATATTTAGTTGCATAATGGTGTGTATCTACCCAACCTCCATCACCATCCTCCTCCTCCAATACTTTCTCAAACTCTTCGTTATGGTCTGTCATTTGCTTTACTCTTTTGTAGCACGGTACACTCCGAGTAACCAAGTACTGTTTTTCTTTCGGAAGATAGGGACGGGCAGGCTTATCGCCGATTGCCCACTGCCAAGTTGGACAATGATAGACTAAAAAGTCCCCTGCGGCTACAAACTCGTCTGGAGTGATGACACCTGTCTCCCGGAATTTAGTGGTTTTTAACACAGGTGTTACATATTCGGCAAGTCCAAGAGCGGTGCGTGTCACGGCTTGTCTAACTGTATCCATTACAGCAAATCTGAGTGTTTCCTTCAGTTCACTACTTGTTCTGAACAAGGACTGAATTCACAACTAGATGAGTCTGAGGCTTGTTAAGATGTCATTCACTGTGTAGTTGACAACTATTGGGCCAGCAACTGATGAAAGCAAACCTTGTCAACAGAGCAGAGTAGTCTGCAAAGTAAAGAAACAAAACAAAACTAATCTCAGCCGACACACTTACTTCCAGAGTTCAAATCAGCGCTTAAGAAGTAGCACCTCCCCCCCCCCTCAAAATTCAATTTCTATTTACGGCACACACTAAATATGCTTGAACGTTTATAGAGAAAAAAACTTTCACTCACTAAATGTTTACACATCGCGACAACGAACCATTAAAATGTTCACATTTTGCTGGACGGAAAAGATCTTTAGGTGAATTTGTTTAGTCCAAATGTATAGACAGGTAATATAACTGCATAGTTTGCCATGCCATACCGCCGTTTTACTTAAGTAAAAAGCGTGCAATTTAACACCGCACGGCTGAGCATCCACTGCTATATATGAAAAACATGAGATTGATCCCTGATAGGGTTTCGCTAGAGCACGTCTACGGAGTCATATACTGGAAGAAAATGATTGTCTAATGCTCCCTAGTTTCAGTTGCATCCAACAGTGAGTGATTGTCGACGAGTGGAAATAATTATGCAAAAAATTTCCTTGAAACCTAGCTAAACAAAACCAATTAGGAATGACCAGGCCGGAATAGCATATAGCGGTAAATAGTCCCCAAAATAAATAATTACATAGGTCCTCGACATTGATGCTGACCATGTATGTTTTAGCGGACACTACTAGTTAAAGGCGCTCTGTCACGCATCATCACCAGATCACGTCACGCCGCATCGTGGGAAGCATCTTTCTCCAGTTTGCCAGACTAGACGTTGCTCTTCCATTACCGCCTAATTCACGATCAAATATAACGTTTAATAACAACCCAGTAGATGAACTAGATTCATCTTCTAATCGAATCCTGGAGATCACCAGAATTCGCGAAAATGAGGCTTATTCCACTACTGAAAAACTCATGCTACCGAAAACGACGTGACGAAATTGTGTAATGCTCTTTCTCGTTTCCTTGACCTGAAGGAAAGACACCGGCCGAACGATTCGCGTCGGCGAAGTACATCACGGTGAAGATCGTCGTCTCGACTTCGACGAAGCGAAAACTCACATGGGTGTTGGTACCACAACACCTATGGAAAAAAATTCAAGAATTGTAGAGACTTCTGTTGTTTCCCCAGACAATAGCCCACTGTCGACGCATCGGGAAACTATCCCGACGGCACGCGTTAGCGGCAACCGTAGCCGGTGGAAACGGCCGCCTGTTATTTATCACTGACGTGATAACGAAGGTTCGCTACCTTGTCGACACTGGCGCAGAGGTTAACATCTCTCCTGTAGCTCCATCTGATCGCCAACATGAAACTGTACTCGATCTACAGGCAGCCGATGGAAAACACATAGCTACGTATGGTAAACGATATGTCTACTTAAACGTGGGTTTACGAAAACCCATACACTGGATTTTCACTATCGCCGATGTGAAAATACCTATCATAGGCATGGATTTACTTAGCCACCACAACTTGCTTGTGGACCCTAGTAAAAAGAGATTAGTGGATAGTAACACAAATCTATACGTTAGTGGAACCGTGGCTACAGGTTGTAGCTTATGTCCTCTTCGTTTTAAACATTTAATTAACCCTTATTTTCAGCCGATACTCGACAAGTATGCAGATCCGAATAAGGCAACATCGAGATTATCATGTGTAACCAGCAATGTTAGACATCACGCCACTCTACAGGTCAACCTGTATTCTCCAAAGCGCGCCGGCTAGCACCCGAAAAACTAGGGATAGCGGAAAACGAATTCGACCATATGATTGAATTGGTAATAATCCACCCATCCAGTAGCCCACAGTCATCTCCATTACATATGGTCTCCAAGAAAGATAGCAATGATTGGCGTCCCACCGATGATTACCGACTTCTCAACGCCCAAACTACACCTGATCGCTACCCACTACCGCACATCCACAATTTAACAGCCACCCTGAAGAGGGATGACAATATTTTCGAAAATCGACTTGGCAAAGGCGTACAACTAAATGCCGATGTCTGAAAATGACATACCCAAAACCGCTATCGTAACCCCTTTTGGCTTTTACGAATTCCTTCGAATGCCTTTTGGGTTAAGAAATGCAGCACAAACATTTCAACGTTTTATCGATGACGTATTCCGCGGGCTTGACTACGTCCGTGCATACGTCGACAACTGGTTGATAAGCAAGCCCAGACTAGGTAACACATATGAAACATTTAGACAGTCTTTAGAAGACTACAACAATATGGAGTTACCATAAACATACATAAATGCCGAATCAGAGCAACCGCGTTGGACTTCCTGGGGCATACTATTGATGCGAATGGTATACAACCTCAAAAATACAAGATGTCGGCTATCCTGGAGTACTCGGAACCAACCACTATTAAGCAGTTGCGAGCTTCCAATGGACTGGTAAGTTTTTACAGACGATTTATACAGAATTTGCATCAATCATGAAACCATTAACGGATCAGCTTCGTGGGAATAAAAAAGTGGTCACAATGGATGCAGAGTCAAAGAAAGCCTTTAATGCGACTAAAGAAGCAATAGCCAATGCGACTATGCTGGCACATCGCAATACCGAAGCTTCTGTTAGCATCGCGGTCAACGCATCATCCTCAGCCATTGGAGCAGTTTTGCAACAATTTACTGGCCAAACTTGGCAACCATTAGCATTCTTCTCAAGACGATTAAACGGTGGTGAATCGAGATACAGAACTTTCGGACGTGAACTGTTAGCCACGTACTGTGCTGTACGACAATTTCAACATTCCATCGAAGGCCGGGAATTTACAATATTCACCGACCATAAACCACTGACGTTTTCTATGAAGTCATCTTCAGATAAGTACTCTCCGCGTGAGTCGCGTCATCTAGACTACATTTCCCAGTTCTCTACTGATATACGACATATATCTGGGGCTAACAATGTAGTTGCCGACGCCCTATCACGAATACATATCTTGAATCGTATCCAAGGTATCGACCTTGTTGAATCAGCTCGACTTCAAAATGAAGACAATAATCTTCAACACGAGTAATCAGAAACAACGCTCAAACTTCAAACAAAGACGATTGGAAAGGGTAAGAAAACTTTGATTTGCGATTCTTCTACAGGTTCACCCCGTCCAATCGTTCCCAAGAGTTATCGACGAATCATCTTTGACACATTGCACAACCTCTCTCATCCTGGTGTTCGTGCTTCGTCTAAACTGATTGCTCAGAGATTCTACTGGCCAAGGATGAATAAAGACATCAAAGAATGGGCACTCTCCCGTGTGGCCTGCCAAAAGAACAAAGTAATTCGGCATAATAAATGCCCTCTTGGCACTTTCCCAACTCCCGACGCTCGATTCGACCACTTTCACCTTGATTTGGTAGGACCCTTACCTGAATCAAATGGATTTTCTTATCTTTTGACATGCGTGGACCGTTTTGCACGTTGGCCAGAAGCGACTCCACTGAAAGACATCACTAGTCGATCGATTGCTTGCGCTTTCGTCGAACGATGAATAGAGAATTTCGGTTGTCCATCTACAAAAACTACAGACCGTGGACGTCAGTTTGAATCTGGATTGTTCCACTCTCTGACGAAACTTCTTGGATCAACGCGCTTCCGAACAACTGCCTACCACCCACAATCTAAGGGTGTGGTAGAAAGATTTCATCGACAGCTGAAAGCATCACTTTCAGTTACGAACATCCCGCAGTGGACAGAGGCTTTGCCACTAGTTTTACTCGGAATTCGCAGCATTGTTAAAGAAGATGTCAGCTGCAGTGTGTCTGAATTAGTTTACGGAACGACTCTTCGACTACCAGTTGAGTCTATGGGAGCCGCTTCCACCATGACAAACCTGGATATCTATTCTTACGTGAACCGGCTTACAAATGCTATGCGTTCATTTAAGCCAGTCCAAACTCGACAACAATCTACAGACACTTTTACCCAACCCGCCTTAAATTATAGTACACACGTTTTCGTACGTCGTGAGGCTCTATGCCGACCTCTTGACGGGTCAATCGTGGTTAACCTGTCACTTTGACTTCTTTAATCACATTACATCTTGCTGCGACTTGCTCAAAATAGTCTTGGTCCTATACTTCGATATATCTAAGGCTTTTGACATAACATCACACAGCATACGCTATGAGGAATTATACTCTATAGGGATTCGAAACCCTTTGCTGAGCTGGCTTAAATCACTCTTAACTAGTCGATTTCAGATAAGAGAAGTGAACTCTGCACAATCATCTACTTAGAGAGTAACCAGTGGGGTTATACAGGGATGCGTACTAGGGCCTCTCTTGTTTAGAATAAATATCAACAGCATCAGTAGTTGTTTTAGCACTGGTAATATTTTCTTATACGCAAATGACAAGAAAGTTGTCTACTCATGCGACATAAATAAGCTACACAACACTGTTGAGACCGTACAGAAGGAGTTAGACGAAGTTACTGCCTGGTGTTAAGAACACTAACTTCACTTTAACACGAATAAATGTGGCTGTATCAGAATTGGGTGTCGCAACCTCAAACTACACTTTGTAGTAAATGGGGAACAAATCTCCGAATGTAAGACGATTCTAAACCTAGGCTTAAGATACACTACGGATCTCACATTCAAGGAACAAACAATATCTGTCACCTCAAAGGCAGGCAGACTTATGGCTTGTATCATCCACAATTTCTACCAACGTGAGTCTAGATCGGTATTGTACAAGGTCTGTATACGCCCCCTACTTGAATACTGCCCATTTATACTCAGCAGCCTTCGAATAAGTGATGAAGTTGCACACGGTATATGACCAAGTTACGTTTGGATTATTACCAGAGCAACTTCTAACGATTGAACCCACTCTTACGAATGAGAAGAAATCAGAAGGCAATGAAGGATGGAAGAGAAGTTATATTTGATCGGGAATGGAGCGGCAATGGGTTAGCAACGTCTAGGCTGGCAAACTAGAGAGGGTTGCTTGTTTCGGTACGGCGTGGCGAGATCTGGTGGTGATGCGTGACCGAGCGCCTTCAACTTAGTAGTGTCCGCTAAAACAAACATGGTCAGCATCAATGTCGAAACCTATGTAACTATTTATTTTGGGGATTATTTACCGCTACAGCTCACTCCCCTCCTAATGGGTTCGTGAGGACCCTATGACGTACCAGCCAAAGGATAAAACCCAATGCGTTAAGCACTGGTAAACGTTCCTTTGATAGCTTGGATGTCGTGCAGCTTCTGGCCGTCAGTGCCTATGCTAAAGTGTCGTTACATAAAAAAAATGTACAAAATGTTATCGTTCTCTTCCGTTTTCTTCTGGTCGTTTCCAGGCGTCCTGGAAAACCAAAAGAAAAAAAAATTTAGATATATGCATTTCATTAATATATATATATATATGTATATATATTTAAAAGCAATTTAGCGGCTAAATACAGCTACAAAAACGCATAAAATGTCGGCAACGCTAACATGAATAAATAAATAAAAATTTTTTTTTTTTTGATATATATATATTTTTTTAAGCATACGAAAATGTGTAAACAAATATGCATACCATAAAGTAAAAACAAAATATTTTTATTCAATTTTTTTTTATTTTGTATATATAGATATTCACAATACACACAGTGGAAAATTAAAAAAAAGAAATTAATAGACGTAATATTCATTTAAGTGTTCTGGAAATCGTACATTTCTACCAGAACGTGTAGCTTTCGGCGTTATGGAGCTCTTCTGAATTTCCACTTGCTCGTTGGTTGTTGCTTGAGGCATGGCGACTTTGCTCATGTCGAGTTTCGGCGGTGTTGTGGCGAGTTGGACATCGAAGGGTTTACCTTCTAGGTAAGCTGCTTTGAGGCGGTCAATGCTGACGTTCTCTTCGTGTCCATTCTTATCGATCGTATAGTACTTTATTTCACGTTTCAAAACCTTGTATGGTCCTTCGTAAGTCGCATCAAGAGGTCGGTGTAGAGCGTCACGACGTACAAAAACGTGTGTACTATATTTTAAGGCGGGTTGGATGAAAGTGTCTGTCGATTGTCGTCGAGTTTGAACTGGCTTAACTGAACGCATAGCATTTGTAAGCCAGTTCACGTAAGAATTTATATCCAAGTTTGTCGAGGTGGAAGCGGTTTCCACAAACTCACCTGGTAATCGAAGAGTCGTTCCGTAAACTAGTTCAGACACGCTGCACCCGACATCTTCTTTTACCATGCTTCGGATACCGAGTAAGACTAGTGGCAAAGCCTCTGTCCACTGCGGCATGTTTGTAGCTGAAAGTGATGCTTTCAGCTGTCGATGAAATCTTTCTACCAAACCGTTAGATTGTGGATGGTGTGGATGGGGTTGTATACCATTCGCATCAATAGTATGCCCCAGGAAGTCCAACGAGGTTGTTCCGATTTGGCATTTCTGTATGTTTATGGTTACTCCATATTGTTGCAGTCTACTAAAGACTGTGTCCAAGTGTTTCATATGTGTTACCTCGTCTGGACTTGCTATCAGGCAGTCGTCGACGTATGCATGGACATAGTCAAGTTCGCGGAACACGTCATCAATGAAGCGTTGGAATGTTTGTGCTGCGTTCCTCAACCCAAAAAGCATTCGGAGGAATTCGTAAAGGCCAAATGGAGTTACGATAGCGGTTTTCGGAATATCATTTTCAGACATCGGTATTTGGTTGTACGCCTTTACCAAGTCGAGTTTTGAAAATATTGTCATTCCCTTCAGAGTGGCCGTTAAATCGTGGATATGCGGTAAAGGGTAACGATCAGGCGTAGTTTGGGCGTTAAGACGTCGGTAATCACCGGTGGGACGCCAGTCATTGCTATCTTTCTTCGGAACCATATGTAATGGAGATGACCATGGACTACTGGAAGGTCGAATTACTCCCAAGTCAATCATATGATCGAATTCGTTTTTCGCAATCCTTAGTTTCTCAGGCGCGAGTCGGCGTGCTTTGGAGAATACAGGTTGACCTGTAGTCGTGATGTGATGTGTAACATTGCTGGTTACACATGATAATTTCGATGACGTCTTATTCAGATCTGGATACTTGTCGAGTATCGGCTGAAAATAAGGGTTAATTAAATGTTTAAAACGAAGAGGACATAAGCTACAACCTGTAGCCACGGTTCCACTAACGTATAGATTTGTGTTACTATCCACTAATCTCTTTTTACTAGGGTCCACAAGCAAGTTGTGGTGGCTAAGTAAATCCATGCCTATGATAGGTATTTTCACATCGGCGATGGTGAAAATCCAGTGTATGGGTTTTCGTAAACCCACGTTTAAGTAGACGTAACGTTTGCCATACGTAGCTATGTGTTTTCCATCGGCTGCCTGTAAATCGAACGCAGCTTCATGGTGGCGATCAGATGGAGCTGCAGGAAGAACGCTAACTTCTGCGCCAGTGTCGACGAGGTAGCGAACCTTCGTTATCACATCAGTGATAAATAACAGGCGGCTGCTTCCACCGGCTACGGTTGCCACTAACGCGTGCCGGCGGGGTAGTTTCCCGATGCGTCAACAATCGGTTTATGTCTAGGGAAACAACAGGGGTCTCTACACTTCTTGGAATTTTTTCCATAGGTGTTGTGGTACCAACACCAATGTGAATTTTCGTTTCGTCGAGGTCGAGACGACGACCTTCTCCGTGACGTACTTCGTCGACGAGAATCGTCCGGTCGGTGTCTTTCCTTCAGGTCAAGAAAACGCGAAAGAGCATTACACAATTTCGTTACTTCGTTTTCGGTGGCCTGAGGTTTTTCGGTAATGGAATAAACCTGATTGTCGCGAGTTCTGGTGATCTCCAGAATTCGATCAGCAGATGAGGCTAGTTCATCTACTGGGTTGTTATTAAACGTTACCAGAACTGCTTGCACTTGTTGTGGCAGTTTTGATAAGAAGAGTTGACGGAAAAGACCTTCGTCGAAGGTGCGTTGACCAATTACCTCCCGCATGCGCGTCAACATTTCCGTTGCTGAACCACTACCTAGCTCGATGGTGTGGAACAACTCATCAAGACGTTGTCTATCGGACAAGTCTCCGCGTTTGAGAATCGATCTTTTGAGTTGGTCATAAGGTTCTAGGCAGTCAGGGCTGAAAAAGAAAGGGGTGACGTACCTGTTCAATTCACGCGGAAGTGACCTTACGACGGCAAGGAATTGAACACGTGGATCTGTCACAGCGTGGTCTCGAAACTCGGCTTCTGCGTAGCAGAACCAAGCTTCTATGTTTTCATTCCAGAAAGGAATGAGCTGGAAGTTCGGGGGTGTGGGAGTTTTAATCTTAATGAACTTAGGAGTCTGATCAATCATGCTATAAATGCAATATATAAAAATATAAAAATAAATGCGATTAAAACGTGCCAAAAAAAAATGATAATCACACCAAAAATACTGTTAAAAACGACAAACAGGAACGAACTCACAGTTTTGAACGTGTCCAGATCACGTCGGGCTCACCAATGAAGTTGCACACGGTATATGACCAAGTTACGTTTGGATTATTACCAGAGCAACTTCTAACGATTGAACCCACTCTTACGAATGAGAAGAAATCAGAAGGCAATGAAGGATGGAAGAGAAGTTATATTTGATCGGGAATGGAGCGGCAATGGGTTAGCAACGTCTAGGCTGGCAAACTAGAGAGGGTTGCTTGTTTCGGTACGGCGTGGCGAGATCTGGTGGTGATGCGTGACCGAGCGCCTTCAACTTAGTAGTGTCCGCTAAAACAAACATGGTCAGCATCAATGTCGAAACCTATGTAACTATTTATTTTGGGGATTATTTACCGCTACAGTGATAAGCTAAAGATAGAAGTGATACAGAGATACTTCATAAAAAAGACACTGGGGATGGATTGTGGACTAAATTATGCTACATAGTGCGACACATTGGGCTTAGAACCACTTTGGAAAAGACGAGCTAAGCTCAATCTGACATTCTACTTCAAAGTCCTACACCGTCTAGCATACTCCCGCGACCGTATATTAAGATTTACTGATGCACCTGATTATAGCCTTAGATACCATACAGGTATAGTGTGGGTGGGACACTGTAAGACTAAAATACGACCAAATTTTTTCGTGCAAAAGTTCACTGCCATTTGAAATAGATTACCGGCAGAATTTCGTTCGCTAGATAGAATAGATCGCTTTATACAAGCGGTAAACAAACTATTTAGTGACTCCAAGGCACTCAATAAACTCCTGATTTGTTCAAATTCTAGCTTAACGTGCGAAGTACTCGGTCCGCTAAATGTGTGACATGAAAACGCAGACAAGATAACACGAGCATTACTAGGAACAATAAGCCCAAAGTTCTGTATCAAATACTTCGCAGCTTACTACTTACTCAACTTAATCAGATATAGTTCATATGGTTCCTAACCTCTAAACACTCTAAGAATGCACTTTGTAGTAGGAAAAATTGCAAAAATAAAGTACATTTTGGTTTAAACCTATTTGTTTCACAACTGCTAGCTAACTTCATTTATTTTTATTTGTTCTATATTGCATCCTCCTCCATATCATCTCCCTGAGCTTATGGACTGCTCTCATAAGAAATGGGTCTCCGTTACAGCAAATTACTCCTAATGTCGGTTAACAAAATACTTAATGCATCCATAACTCACTGTTCAGATCAACCTGCACAGATTCCACCGCTACGGAAGAACACCCTCTATATTTGTGCCCAGTTGTAGTCCTTATCTAAGTTCTAAATATTATTCGCCTTACTCCGCATCCGGATATGCCCCATTCTATTCACTCCCAGCCGGCTCTTGGAATCGCAGCGCCACAGACGAAAAGCGCGCGCTCGTTTGTCTAAAACGCACTGTACTACAACCCGTAAATCTGGTACCATAGTACTGTGAACTCTGATGTCGTTGGCCTTGCTATTAATTAATGCCTTCATATAGTGTGAACCCCCTATCAATGACTATGAAAACCCTTGTAAGTTAATAAAACTATATCATTCTGATCATGCCTGTAAACTGGTATGTACTCATGTACAAAAGTTACTTGAGAATAAATTTATTATTAATATTTTATTCGGCACCTATTTCATTTTAGCATTTTGAAGCGTAAGATAAATACTGAATGACTTCTCATCAGGAGCCGCATGTTGGCATATCAATACATAGTTCGAACCATTATTACATAAAAGTTCTAGGAGTGGAATAAATTGCTTTGGACACTTGCCCCCATCCGTTGGTGATACAGTGACTCGGAAGCATGGCTATAGAATTGTTCGCTCATCTTTTGTGTTTTTACAGTTACCGGACTGATCTTATGCATTATACAAGCAGCTGAGCTTAATCTATAGATAGTCGTTCCCGAGGTGAAGAACATACTGTTGTGTAAAAACAGTGATGTGGAAATTTGAGTACATGCGAACGAGAAACGTTCTTCCACTGACATGTATTATAAATTATTCGGTAGAACAGAATACGTAAAGGCGAATGAAATAAATAATTATTGAGTATCATTTCAAGCCGTCAATAAGATTTGTAAAGACGTTTAGTGACTGGATCGAAATATTGCTTTTTGGCAGTAACCGTAGTTTTGGCAAATCCAACCTTGCTTGAAGAATTAGAACCGTTAGAAAGTTCAAGAAATAGCAACCTTTACTACTGCCTAATGAGATAGAGAAGGCCTCTACAATAAATGGCCGTAGTAAATAAAAAACCAAACAGTACTGTGGTGTCCCGTGTACTGGTCGTGCTCATAGTTGCGGATGTGAAGGTCTCTTATATTCAAACCCGATTCAGTTACACTTGTATTTTGGTAGTTAAAATAGGTTGAAGGTTTAGTCTCGGTGTACAACCTTGAACAGCTAGTTGTTAATAGATTGCCGCAAAAAGTTTAATTATGAACTCGCTGAACATACGATGGTAAAAGGTTTCATGACTCCAAGTTTATGAAAGTATGATTGATCATATCAATATACACGGCTGGAAACAACATGCGCATTTACCTGCACGAATCACCAACACCCTCGACTTGATATTCTGCCATAATATAACGCCGATATCCATAGAGTATGGCAAAAAACCCCATAACAGTGACCACAAACACAGTCCTATGCATCCTACTATTCTTTGTAAAAGGTAACGAGTACAGGATGACCCGTTATCGTTTTCAGCTTTCAAGATTTTGTCCATGCTGACAGGGACACCTTTCAAAACCAGGTTAAATGCTCTGAATAGGCCCACTTCTTTGCTAGTGGTAGCATTGCTGAAACACTAGAAATATTCTACCGTATCATAAAGCCCCTAAAAGACACTATATTGCTAAAAAAGATGGACTGCAAAGCAATATCCCCTTACATCAACACTCAAGCTAATGCCAAACTGCGTAAACTAAGGAAAAGGTACTTCATCTCAAATGACGTCACCGCTCTGAATCAAATACACTGTTTGCTAACACAAGTAAGATGTAAACATAAAACTCATCTGAAAGATGGGGAGTATATAGCACTCGATTGTGCATCTAAGTCTCTAAACCTATGCCATCTATTAGAAAAACGCTTAAATGAAACTAAACATCATAGTATTCATTCACTACTGCAAAATAGAGTAACCTACGATGACCCACAAGTCATATGCAAACTCCTCAGAGAAAGGTTTGCAAATAACGAAAACACAATTCAAACGCCGGACGTCAATTTAGATAGGATATGCAACACAACGTTAAGTACTATACCATTTAGCTTAAAAAATTTCATTGAAGCTATAAGGATGCTTAAGCTTAATAATAGCTCAGGGACCGATAATACCCCATCAATATTTTACGGGCATGCTTGATCTAACATACCTATTCTCCCACTTAAAATGTTCACGCTCTCATTAAAAGTTGGAACTTACCATAAAATCTAGACATTCACGTACACACTCCCTAAACATAAGATAGGAGAAAGGAATCTGGTCCAAAACTATAGACTAATTAATATCACACCAGTGATCTCACGAGTAATAGGGAAGGTAATCAAAGATCAAACATCTGACTACCCACTAGGTAGAGGTCAATTAGTGCATCCCAGCATGGCTTTCTCGAAAGGAGGTCATGCTCCACATTCCTCACTGATTTCTTTGACGAGATTACTCGATACCATGATCAGAAAAAGTTGGTGATAATATTATACTTCGACATAAAAAAGAAGCCTTAGAGAGAGCACTACACAATCTACTAATCTTTAAACTGCAGTCCATAGGAATCCCTGATCCACTCCTGGGGTGGTTCAATTCATTCCTCACAAACCGATATCAGATAACAAAGGTAAGCACTGTAACGTCAACACCACGACTTGTAACCAGCGGAGTTGTGCAAGCTAGTGCTCTAGGGCCCTTGCTTTTCACTGTATGTATTAATAGCACATGCAGGTGCTTCATAACAGGAAAGCCATACCTGTATGCCGACGACTTGAAAGTAGTCTATAAAACTTAAACTTAATCTTACTATACTCTATAAAATTCTTCATAAAGAAATTATAACAGATTGTACTGCCTTGACATATACTCGAAAACATAAGTATGACTTGCGGAACCAAAACTCTCTGGTAACAATGCAGAGAGCCACTAGTAAGCTGAAATCCTCCTTCTTTGTTGCACGTTATGCTAACCTCTGGAACCTGTTACCAGAAAGCATACGACAATCTAGCTCCTTGACACAGTTTAGATTGGCAATAAACCTACTCTTAGACAATGCCGGTATCTGTAACTTAACACAACTTATACAGATTATGGCACATTTATCAACGGACCTCCTGGCATTTAATTCTTCTTATAACACTACTAAAAATAAAACGTATCTGTAGACTTTAAAAGCTTCTTGATTATTCACCTACAGGCAATAGAACGTTTTCCTACCTAGCAGAGAGTGCTTTGGAATCTCGTAATGTCTATGCATTTCTTAGAGGTGATGGAGTATGTCTTTATTTTCTCATACTTTACCTTTAGGATAAAGTAGATCTAAAATTTACCATAGTTATCTATAGCATCAATCGACGTTTCCCAGAATAAAAAAGTCGAATAGCAAATGAGCTTTAGTTAATCCAATATGTACACTTTAGGTCTCACTGGAATCAGATGTACTTAATTGGTTATGTGTCCTCTCGCCCTGTTGCTTGTTCCTTTTCTTTATCTTTTCAGTTCCCAACTATTGTGTCAAGTTGAAAGTATCACCTAGAATCCACGCTGAAAAGGAAAGTGCATCTTTGTGATCTACTCTTGATAACTTAATGTGGTACCTCCGATCTCCATCGTCCACCTGCAAGGTGCTGTCCCACACAAGGTCATGTTCGTACTTGACGCCACAAATGACTATTTCAAACAACTGCGTAGTATCTAAATCTTCCCTGTGTCGCGTTTTTGACAATTCTTTTTCTTGAGTTGATGACATATATGAACAAGTGTTCTCTACTAATTCATCCCTGAACACTCAAGACTGAAAAGTATCTTCCAGCTGTTGGTTAATTGTTTTATTGTTTACATTTAATCTTCCTGCATATGAATCTAGTGCCATGTAAATGGTATTATTAGTCAAGCACTCATTTCGGTAAAACTTTGTGTTCCATTGTACAAGAGTTAACCTTTCTGTATCATAATGACCATGCCTGTAAACTGGAGTGAATTATGTACTAAATTTCAGAATAATAATAACTGAAAAACAGGAAGTAGCACATTGCATCCAGAATATGCAAGAAGAGCTAAACAACTTAGGTAAATGGTGCTCCGACTGGTATCTGGAATTCAATACTGAGAAGTGTGAGTGGATGTGTGTGGGGGACCCAAAACTCTAAATGCAACTTGCACTTAGCAACAACAAACTCCCTAAACTTAGCAATGTAGCCAAACTAGGTATACAATATTCTCACAACATTCACTTCTCTGAGTACATTCCTGCTAAACTGTCGAAATCACGACGACTCCTAGGCTTTATTCTAAGAAACTTACATCAAGATGGGTCAAGACTCACTCTCTACAAAATATCTGTGAAACCTTTACTTGAGTACTGTTCCTTACTATTTAGCAATCTACGAACAAGTGACAGTACGAGAGTAGAGAGTGTGCAACGCTACTTAATACGGCAGATGATTAAAGGGAATTCTAAAATAGACTACAGAACTAGACGTCACACGCTCGACCTTGAACCTCTATGAAAAAGAAGACTATAAACAAGCTTAATCTTCATTAGGAAGAGCTTGTATATTCCCGTTGATTTGTTATAGACTGAAGCTGGTCAGTCATTGTTGCTATATGTGCATCCTGAGCGGATTGCCTCGATATAGCGAATTTTTCACAAGTATTATATAATTTGGATTGTGACTTGCAAGTGGAATCCAGGACGCGCGTTTCGTCCTATTTAAATGCACATATAGCAACAATGACTGACCAGCTTCAGTCTATAACAAATCAACAGGAATATACAAGCTCTTCCTAATACCAATGTGCCCGTTGTACATGTGTGACTGTCTGGACTCAGTAGTCTAATGGTGAACGCGGTGGCGTTCGACACGAAACAGACTGAGTTCGAATCCCAGTGTGAACATCAACATTGGGATGCAGGTACATCCAGCCGATGAGTCCCAAATAGGACAAAACGCGCGCCTTGGATTCCACTTGCCAGTCACAATCCAACTTATATAAAAGCTTGATCTTCTTTTACGAACTGCTGCACAATATGACCCACACTGACTAATATTGCATACCTTACCTACACTCGGGACTATTATCTGAGAAGCAAACTCTCTCAAGCTAAAATTGAAAAATGCAAGACAAAAGCTCGCGCAACCTTTTACTTGATTCGGTATGGTAATATATGGAACAAACTTCTAGTAGTAGTACGCATGGAAGACAATCTTCCAGTATTTTGCGAGCCACTTAATATAGCTCTCAAAGATAATAGTTCCCTGGCTGGTGCAGCCACTTATTCAGACACATTAAGAATAATAGGTTCCCTTAATATTTTAAATTGATTGAACATCAAAGATACAACGCGACTACCTGTCTGAATAAAAGATATCAATGGACCATTGAACTTTCAGATACAATTCACCCGCTAGAAACGAAACGACGTATAATCAATTAGATAATTCTCTGGACCGTCCTCATACCTGTGCACTACACACACAAAATCCCTTTTCTCTTTTTTCTCTTTTTCTTCTCCTTTGAAAGTATACGCGAATATCAACCTTGCAGACTCCAATGCCTCAAGATGGGTGTCCGCCGAAACCGGGTATCTTGCTACTAAGACAATTATGGAACCTACCGGCACAGTACTATTAACTTCTCTTCAGCACCCAAGTTCCAAGTACTCTTGGCCTTATCCCGCATTAGGTTTATTCTACTGACTAGGCAGTTTTTGGCATCGTAACGCAGTGGTCAAGAGGCGCGCGTTTCTTTATCATACATGCACCATGCTACAATATATATATTTAGTGTCTTAGTACTGTAAACATTGTTGCAATTGGTTTGGTTCTCAATTCAACTGTTCGTATATTATGAATGTCCTGAAAGTGGCACTGTCGAAATATTTGTATGAATGTGGACCCATTACATTCTGATCGTACCTGAAAATTGGCATGACCTCGTGTACACAATGATACTTGAGAATAAAAGCTATTTGATTATTCATTTACTTATTCTGCAAATTCTGTACTCAATTGAGAAATCTTAAATATCAGAGTGTTCCGATTTATTATTTATTAGTTTAGATATCAATCCGCTGACACAAATTTTGTGTTTCAGAGGCGGTTTCAAGCTAAAGCCCTTCATTGAAAGACAAGCTGAGCGTTGTATTCTAAATATAAAGGTGAGACCGAACTTTAGTGTGGTGTATGCGATAGTGCTTGGTGATGTTAAGCAAGATTTGGTACCGTCCAGAAATTTGTTTAGTAAATTTCCTAGAGTGCCTCCTATTTTAATTTTACGAACTTAAGATATCGGATATGGTTTGTAATGTATTTTAAAGACCAAATCGAAAACCAAAGTAATGATGAGACGTATGTTTGGATGTCGTTAATCTATTGCAGATCAATCGACCCACAGAATTCACCATGAACCTCCCTGGAAAGTCTCTTGATTGAGATGTTGACAGTATCACCATAAAGTTCTTGGTGAACTGGAATAGCAAATTCAAACCAATCTTTACAAGAGAATGTCAGCTTAGTAAAGTTAACAGTCACTAAGTTTGAAGAATGCCGAAAATTCGGAAATGAGAGATTAAGTGCTGGAGATCATTTTTTTGTGACTTACTTTACACACCATAACTCTTGTCGTATTATAAAAACTTTAATGCAAATAACTTTCCTCCGTACTAATGATTTACTGTAAATTATCCCGAGGTTTATACAATCACGAGCCATTTTTGCCAATGATTCAAAGCCGCATTAGGAACCGATCTACGATTGTCTCTGCATTCAGAAATTCTTACTTCATGGAACTTTCATCTAGAACTGGTCTCTAAGAGTATTTATAGAGGCTTCAGCGACCTGGAGTGATAGTGTCTGCAGACTTTTTGCTACGACAAAATATATTAGTATAAGCAGCTTCTCATTTCTTCTTCACTTGAGCTATTTATTATGAAACTCATCTGACTTATCTTAGCTTGGAACAAGCTACCACGCCACAATCAACGACTAATGATAACAACAGATATTTAAGAGTTTCTAATAGGCTAATATCTACGGGTACTGTCGGAAATTTGTGACCGAGTCGTACAGTCGATATGGAAATGTCAACTTTGACAGAACAACTTATCAATATTATTCATGTACTAGATTCTCACTAATGTGTTCATTAATATATAGTTTTTTGGTGTTGTTTTAACATGTCATGAATAAACCAGCATTGCTACACTTCTCCAAAGACATAGCTTTTACGATTCAATGATCGCTCACAAACAAACGTTTCCTCAAAACATTTTTCTTCACTCGTCAATATTGTGAATTAATTATCATCATCTGTTACAGTTATATCAGAATCATTCTCTCGTTCGCCTGTTACTTTTTTGAATACCTGTTTACTTTCCAGACCATACTTCTTGTCCTCTTCAATTTACTGGCGGGTCATAGAGTATGGTGAAACTTGTGCAGTTCTTATTGGTAATCTCTTCAAGTAAATTTTCATTACAGACTCTCATTTTGTTTAATGTACTTATAATTACTATATACAAGTATTTCTGGCCACTATAAATTGACTACTATGCTTAATTTGTCCAATAATTTCCCTGTTGCCGTTTTTAGGTTTTATGCTCAACCACTGGTGTACATATTTGTACTAAGATGAACAGGAAATATTTTTTTGATGTGATATTCATACGGAAGCAGATGTGCTATGCTAATGAATCTTGACTCGTCAAATCGAATTATATTATTGTCAGATACCATTTTCAAGACTAATAATGAAAACCGTTAACTTTGCTACCTGCAGATGGTATCACTTAGAAATAGAACTCTACTCATTTGTACATGCTTTATTATATTACATTTGACTCTGTACAGTCATGTCAAATTTGGTAACTTGTGTCCTCTGTTCTACCGTCAGTGCTTGTCCATATAGAGTAGGTCAAATATAAAATTTAAACTCATGATAAACTTATTCCCCTATACCGATGGAACCCAACAACTCTTTCCTGAGCTGTCTGGCAATCTAGACAGGATAAGTCACGATTTGCCTCACGTCTAGGGTACGCGTTTACTGCCCACATCATACACTTGTATGCTATTAACAACTTACGCTTCTTTCCTTTCTTGACTAGTCCAAATAACCGATAAAATATCCTCTCCATGTTTTGATACCCTAGCTCTTCGACCTTCTTTTCATTTAAATATCAGTTACCCCAGTTACTATGTATCTTTTTGACTTTCATATAAACAGGTCATCTACCATCTCTACCTTTAACTAGAGGAATGCACCATCTTATGATTTAGGTGAGTTGATAGCATAAAATGCAATTTCTAGCCAAAGCGAACATCCACCACTGGATACTACACTTGTTGTATTTCCGGCAGTCTCAAACGATGGCACAGCTCCTAGTAAAAGAAAAATTTGGCTGCCTGCTCATTCAATTATTTGGCATACCATGGTGAATCCATCCCAATTCTGATCTAATCTAGTATCCAATATGTTTTTCTCTACTGCTTATCTTTCCTTTTCCACCTTTTCTTTTTTAGTATCTTAAAATAGATAACTGGTGAATGGGCTTAATAGAAACCTACAGATTAACAAGGAGCCGTGTAGAGGGGTTATCTTACTCTCCCAAACCTCTGGACAAGATAGATTTTGTAAAATCCGCGTCCGTTAACCAATGCTCACTCGCTTTTAAACAATCTGATTATATCATTAGTTAAGTTTTCTCGAAAGTACTGCACTCAGTGTACATGATTTTATTGCTCCTTGCAGTCTGAAATTCCAAATTCCGTAACATTTAATAACTATACCCAAGTGTACATAAGTCTTTCCATTTCTGGCCATTAGTCACGTTTGTGTAACCATTCAACCCCGCTATGATTTGATATTTTTTTTTATCTTGTCTGTAAAAATGGCTTGCTCCTGATATTAGGAAACAAATTATTATTATATAGTTTTCTAAGGCCCAAATGAGAGCTCAGTCGCCACAAATTAGCTTGGATATTGTCGTGTATATGTTTTGTGAGGAACGAAAGGGTTTACTAAGTTATCTGCTTTAAAAAATAAATTCCTAAATTTGGCCTTTTTATTTTCAAGTTTGACTAAATAAAACAAAAGGAACATGAAGATGAGGTAAACATGAACAGTATTTATTTATCTGTTCGTCAAACGAAATATTTGAGTAGGAATATATCACCAGAAACCATTGAACCTTGCAAGCTGTTAAAAAAATTTCTTATCACAATTGCTGTTGGTTGTACTGCTCTTAATAGTAACAAGAAACTGGAGGCAATTAGTCATGCATCGCTATCTCAATAAAAGCTGATATGGCATTTGAATAATTTCCCCACCCGCCTCAGTTAGTCACTGTAGTCATCGAGAATCCATCTACATTCCGTCCGCTGTCGACATCACCTTTTCTCTCACCAAATGTAATATTTAACCCGCTTATCGTCGTCGGAAGTGTTATGAAAATATACGACACGAAACTTGATTTACCTTCTACTGATTTTTCTTGATAGAATTGTGGAGCATGGTTGTTTTGTTGAGTGGAATATATAAAAATACTATTCAATAACCCGCATTATTCGTGACAGAATCATATAAATCCCATTTAAAACAAAATTTTATTCAGAGGACTAGTTAGTGGTGTCAAAATATCAATAATAATTTGTCCATTTGGTCAACACGCAATTCAACATTACTGATAATTTTAATTATCCAAGGAAAAATCCAACATTTTTGCACACGTCAGCTTGAGGGTTCCTTAACTCATCACTTTGATCGTCCATCTGTGGCGATCTAGAAACATTGACTGATCACCCAGTAATGACCAATATTATGATGTCAACTTCATTTTAATTCTAATCGAGGTTTATTGATTATATTAACAGTACAGCCACTAACCAGAACGTATTCCGTTCGCTGTGATGTCCTTCAGGTTATTTAAAATACGCATGTCCCTTCTAAAGATGGCAAGTCAAATAGATCATTGGTGGTGGTTGCAGAGTGTCACATTTATATAGCTTATTACAAGAACCTCTCGGCGATTAATATCTGACATGTTTGATCTGATCTACTCTCAGATCTGTTAACTACATAGCCTTATGCACATACAGATTCACGTAAACTATAGTAACTCACATAGGTAAATACACGTACAGTCGAAAACTAATTACGATTACTTTTTATAGGAATAGGTTTTAAACTAATTAAAGCCAACAAGCAAACAAGTCAAACAGTAATCTAGTTTGTCAAGTTCTACGTGCTTCTCTTGCTCATTTAAATGTCGAGCTTACAAACTTACGTGTAAATTCACAATAGATATGTTGCTCTGCTGATGAGTAATCACGGCTTCTACACGGGATAAACATCACGGGACAAAAGTTTAGGGTTTCCTGTTAACTACTATCAAGCCATCTTTAACAATCTACATAATTAAGTTTCAGTTGGTTGGGAGCCACATTTACTACCTATGACTGGCGTCCACAATGTTTCAAGCTATTCAGAAAATTTGTTTTGGTTCCACAGGGAAATATCCATTCCGATAAATGTATTAGATACTAAGATCTTGTTGAACAATCCATAACAAGCAAACCAGAACTGAAAACAAATGAAAAGCTGCAATACTAACAAAGACTAATCTTCAATCTAACTTAATACTAAACCTGGTAAATCTTAGTCATTAATCCCAACCAGAATCGATTAAAGGGTGCATAAACAGCAAAAATATAAGTGCCATGTGACCATGCGGACTAAGTTGGACACCACTATTTTCATTAATTTATAATAAGAAAAGCCCATCAAACGTGCTATTAAATGCACTAATCATAGGTAATCTGCATACATTTGATAAAATGATCTTGATACAATATTCACTTACATTTAATATCTTTTAAACTAGGTAAAATTGGCCGTGAATCTGTTTACCTAACTGGATAGTTTCATGATCAAATTTTCTACTTGCATACTGATTGGATAGGTGTTTAAGAGAGCTGATAGCAGTTAAAGTTATGATGAGACATAAGTTATGTGTGCCTTGTATGGGATACTTGTTTGGTTAACTGTTAGCAATATGAGTTGTTAGTGCTTGTTTCTATTGGATCACGATCACACTATGTTCAGTAATAATGTAATTCCAAATTGTCAATAAATCATCGTATATCGCACTGACTAATATGCGTCTACAAACAGCAAGATTAGTACACAATTTAGTGGTCAGTAACGATGAGATTATGCAAATTATACTTTAGCCGAAGACAAACTCAACAAGGAAAGAATCAAAGCAAACACCAAAAGTAACCTTCAAGTTGAGTTCAATCACACGTTGAACATACATACAACAGCGAACAATGCAGTATGTAAAATATTGTATCAATCGATATCATTGGATGCTACATCATCTTATCTTCTCTCTAATAGCAAATCACGAAATGAAGTTTAGAACTTTTATTGGGTTTGAATGTAAACTTAACTACATGAACCCTTCCAAAATATCACCGATATCACTATTATGATCATAAATAATGAATGCATCATCCATATATCTTTTATTTTAACGAAAGCTTCTATTCGTTATTCTAAGCGTCCTGCTTTGTAGGTGAATTGCACCCGGTATATGACCAAGTTACGTTTGCGGTATTACCAGGACAACTTATAACGACTGAACCCACCCTTACGAATGAAAACAAATCAGAAGGTAATGAAGGATAGAAGAGAAGTTATATTTGATCGTGAATAAGGCGACAACGGAAGAGCAACGTCGAGGCTGGCAAACTGGAGAGAGCGATGCTTCCCACGGTGCGGCGTGATGTGATCTGGTGATGATGCGTGACAAGGCGCCTTTAACTAGTAGTGTCCGCTAAAACAAACATGGTCAGCATCAATGTCGAGGACCTATGTAATTATTTATTTTGGGGATTATTTACTGCTACATAGGTCTGCTGTGAATTTTGTTCAGGTATCTTTGCTTTCTGTACGGTATCATTAATTTTGTGAACAGCCATAGGATATCAAAAATATGACACGAGATCTATAATCAATCAATCAATCAATGAAAGTTACTCTATGTGGAGCACAGGCCGCCGACCAGAATTCTCCAATTAACTCTGTCCTGGGCTCGCCATTATAATTCTTTCCAAGTGCTATTCATTTTTTTCATATCTGCCTTCAATTACCGGTGAAATTTGTTCTTTTATCTACTTCTTTTCCTTTGGCTTTAAAAATTTCAAGTTAGTTCTTGTCTTGTAACGCATTTTAGTAATTTCCGCAATGTATGTCCTATCCACCTCCAGAGGCTTCTCCCAATTCCTTCCTCGGCTGGGAAACGCTAGCCAGACCTCTAAACACCTAGTTACAATTATATGTTTATTATTACATGTAGCAAACTAGTCTATCTCAGCAAAATTGATCTCCGTTTAAATGTAAACGTTTATGAATTATTTGAGATAAATATCTTTATTAGTAGTGGATAGTGACTGAGCAATATTGCGTACTAAGTTAAACTAGAAATAAAGATCACTAATCGTCAACTTAGTTGATTGGGTTTATTAATGGTCACTACAGAGAAACAACATACTGTGGCACAACGTCTGTCATGTGTTTCTTCGTTTTAACTACTTGTTTAATTTAAATCAACCTGTAAATCAAAAAAAATTCGTTTGCGATTAGGTGTCAAGTTGTTTCCATGTGTTCCAACATTTCACTTATTCTTGATGCTAAATTCATGTGTGATCTAGTGTTTTCATTGGTTTATAAGATTGATCTCCGACGATATGTAATGTAATTGCAAACTGATTTGATTTTTTACCACCTAGAATTCTCTGACATTTATAACATTGCCTCTGATTTACTGCCTTAACTTTTTCCTTGTCATACACTTGACTGATGTAAACAAGTTGCACCGTGTGATTCACCAGGTAGTCATCGTTCGCGTATACATGGAAGTAAATGATTTCTTAGTTTGTGTCCAATCCATCTCCAGCGTCTTTTCTTTACTTCTTCCTCGCCTGGAAGTTGATTTGTTCTATACCACAGAAGGTTGTTGCTGATGGTATCTAAACAACAGTTGTTTATAAATATTTATATCTTTTAAATGATGTCTATCTTGTGACGAAGTTTGATGATTTACTCAATAGGTGTCCAATCCACCTCTAGCGTCTTCTCCTAATTTATTTCACACCTGGACTGTGATTGATTTGTCCTCCGCCACAGAAAGTGCATACTAATGGTATCTGGACAACGGAATCAAAATAACATCATGTGCAAACAACTACTTAAAGACACCTGTATATTTTGGGGAATACTTTTCGTGGTTAACCAAACAAATGCCAGCTCCATTCAACACAATTGTCTTCACATCTTCATTAAACATTCTTTAATGTTAGCTGACAGTTGATTTGAGTTGCATTTATTTTACAATTGTAGAAATGCCTCCAACATCTTGTCTCGTCAGTCTATACATTCACATCTGCATCAGATCAAATTTCCGTGTTTATCGACAATTCTGACCAGATATGTAAAAGTGTCCACATCTTACATAGTTTCACCATCAAGTATATAATTGGGTTGGTGCTGATTATTTTGTGAGTGGGAATCTTTCTTCCCCTCTGTGTATGTTGAAGCCTACTGATGGTTGCACAGGCTGCTGCTACACTGTCCGTCATCACCTACATTTGTTGTTGCATGTGAGATAGTAGAGTTAGGTTGGTCGTCTGGAAAGTCCAATTTGTCTAGTTGCATACATGTTCTTCACAATACGTATAGTACAACTTTGTATATGATTTAGCCTATTCACATTAACCAAATAGTTTATTCTTTTCATTTTATGCATTTAATTAAACGAACATATTTTACTTATATATGAACTTCTTGAAGAGAATCACAATAGCATTATATTCATGTGGTTTTAGAAGTGAATGATTCTTTAGATTAAGTACAGTTGGATTATTTAATTAGTTAATTATTTAATTAGCAATAATAATAATAGTAATGAGTTACATCAAGCAATCAATTGATCATTACTCTGTTTGTTTTGTTGTTCAGGTCAAATGGATACAATAAAGATGATGTAGATAAAGAAAATAAACAAGATGAATATCATTTAAGTAGTTATTCGTTAATGCAATAGTACTTTATCATTAATCCATATTCTATGGATAGGTTATATTCATTAATCCAGGATGGTGACTATTCAGTAAGGAAAATCTGCTTTCAACGATATCATCTACGAATACTATGCAATCGTGTATTTATTATTAATCAGTGCTTCTACGTCTAGAATACAATAGATTGACATTAACCAAACATGTACCTGGTGATATACATATGTAAGCATATGACGTAAATGACAACAAAGCACCAGAAAATGCAACTGTACCTAAGAAACAGGTTACACTATAACTCCAATATTAGTGAAATTATGACTGAGTGAATTAGGGAAGTATTAGAAAAGGCGTTTACTACAACTAAACTCCATACCACATTCTATAACCATCCTATCATGAGAACAGGAAATAAAGACAGACTTGCTGAATTTAAGTCATCCATTTGTTTATAAAATTTAATTCCATTCGTGGAACGAGTAAATTTGGTGCTTTCATTTTATGCATTTAATTAAACGAACATATTTTACTTATATATGAACTTCTTGAAGAGAATCACAATAGCATTATATTCATGTGGTTTTAGAAGTGAATGATTCTTTAGATTAAGTACAGTTGGATTATTTAATTAGCAATAATAATAATAGTAATGAGTTACATCAAGCAATCAATTGATCATTACTCTGTTTGTTTTGTTGTTCAGGTCAAATGGATACAATAAAGATGATGTAGATAAAGAAAATAAACAAGATGAATATCATTTAAGTAGTTATTCGTTAATGCAATAGTACTTTATCATTAATCCATATTCTATGGATAGGTTATATTCATTAATCCAGGATGGTGACTATTCAGTAAGGAAAATCTGCTTTCAACGATATCATCTACGAATACTATGCAATCGTGTATTTATTATTAATCAGTGCTTCTACGTCTAGAATACAATAGATTGACATTAACCAAACATGTACCTGGTGATATACATATGTAAGCATATGACGTAAATGACAACAAAGCACCAGAAAATGCAACTGTACCTAAGAAACAGGTTACACTATAACTCCAATATTAGTGAAATTATGACTGAGTGAATTAGGGAAGTATTAGAAAAGGCGTTTACTACAACTAAACTCCATACCACATTCTATAACCATCCTATCATGAGAACAGGAAATAAAGACAGACTTGCTGAATTTAAGTCATCCATTTGTTTATAAAAATTTAATTCCATTCGTGGAACGAGTTAAATTTGGTGCTTGATTCATCAGGTACGTCGTAGAATTTCAGAACATTACCTACATATAACCTACCCAATGCTTAATTTATTTGAAATTATCAAATATAACCATAGTAATCACGATCACCCAGTAGAGCTTAGTAAAGGACAACTACGATAAGTAAACAGCTCTAAACTTGCATACCTAGTTGACACGGAAGCATCAAGTAGATGGTGAAACCCTTTTAAAATAATTTACTGAATCTGTTCTAGTTTGCTGTATAGCATACTCGTACATCTTTCACATTCAGAGGAAGTCTTTGGTATCCACCTTTCAAACTGGACTTATATGTGCATAAAAAATGTGTACAGCTTCATTCCTTATTTCAGCCATAATAAAAGGCAACACCCGAATAGTTAACAAATGACGTATTACACTCACTTCTTTTATTATTATTATTATTATTATTATTATTATTATTATCTTTATTACTGTTATCATCACAATTTCAATGCACACGTCCATATAACGATGATACTTAATTCTTACTTAACATTTTCAATCATCAGACTCCTTGTAATTACTCAGTCGATTCTTACAATAGACATTAAATAATCAATTATGTACTAATCCATTCAACAATTATTATTTTGTAAATCAGTGCTGTAGAGATTATTGAATGTCAGTTTAATATCATGAATTGGTATGAATTAGACAACCATTGATCACCAAGAAGCGCTGGACAGCTGTTTCGTCTTAGTATGGGACTTTTATGCAGTGCGCATCCATGACTCCAATAAGGATTGAAACCAGAACCCTATACTGCATTGATGAGTGCTTTGTCATTAAACCACTAAGTCGGCTCCCAACGGATGATGTTTTTAATCCAGTCAATTCCTTTGCGCGACATCATTGATTGCCATCTATAGGTAACCGCCTCACATACAACACGCTTAAACTCTGTTTATTTTATTTCTACACTTCAGGAAACTATAATTCACACTCATTTTGTAACCGCTATGTTAGCTAATCGTTATTATTTTGCAAAAACTTTCGAAATTATAAAATTGGTATCTCTAGCCTAGCAATGATTTCATGTTAGTGTATATACAATAATGTAGAGCTTTGATAATAAACTAATTGAAATCAAATATGAAAGTAATATGAAAGTGTAGAATACAGATAAATAACAGATGTAAGTGTTGGGACGGTTCTGGGAGCTCCCGGAGACATTCCATCCAATCACTCATCGACAGAACCTTCCAGATCTCAAAGTGGCGCATTCTGATTGGGTAATCGTTGAAACTTCTTAGTTCAGATTGGATGGATTATTACTAATTTTGTTGTTTCGAAAAACTAAAAATATAAGATTATTTTGTGCAGAACTGATTCACGTTCCATTTTACTGGAATCAAGTTCCTGTCTATTTCTCTTTCTACTTCTGAATTTGCGACTAGGAGGGTTCAAGGTGTTCAAGTGCCAAAGTTGTTTGCGGCTAGTCACGCTATCAAGTACGAGTTATAACAGTAAGCCAAATGTAAACTTGAAGGAAATCAGGAAAAATATAAATCATTATGAGAAGTTTGACAGTACTTAACAATATCATTTTTGGTATCAGTTACAATAGTAGGGAAATGTATGTTTTACTTAAAACATTGCAGTTCAATATAACACATATAATAATTGACAAAGAACAATGTGAATTCATTTAATTGTCGCCGCTGATCCTCATCAGCTGTATTTCCATCGTAAATTTGATTCGTACTATTAATCCAATACAATGAAAATGAGATGAATGTGAATCTACATACAGACAACTACGTGTATTTAAAACAGTTTGATAAATTTTGATAATGCAATAAGAAGACAAAGTTTATCAGAACTATGAGATGTATTGTACAAATATATCACATATCTCTGATAAACTTCTACTTCTTATTGCATTATCAGTATCTGTATGTGTAAATCCATTTGAAGTTAGATAAAAAGACAAACATGCAGATGGATAGACAGATAAATAGATAGATATTAAAAGATTGAAGGAGGCTAGTGTGATTATTCAGTGTTACGTAATCTATAGGTTGAAGGGTATGGCAACCATATGGAATCAGAAAAGTTCGTACAAATTGTAGAGAATTTGTAGGTGAAAATCATAGGCAATTATAAGGGGATTTCAAAATAATAAGCCAAGCGTAGATTGTGTAACATGATATAAAGGAAGATAATACGAAGAAGATGATGAGGAGGGGGACAAGTTGTGAAGATGTAGTCATACATGCCATGATAGTGATATATTGAAACTCTCTCTTTTTCAAAGTACGCATTTATTTTGAAAGTTCTGATTGCTACTGCTTCAGCGAATAGTAATGCATTTGCCTTTATTTGTGTATTGATTATTTAAAATGAATGGTAAGTGTTCGTAGTATGCTTGGTGTTATCAACTGGGTGTCGAGCTATTTCGCAGTGCAAAACCCACAAAACTAAGGTGGGTAGTATTTGGTTGGAATTCAACTAAGTTAATTAGTAGTAAAGTCAGACGGAAACATTGCACCTGATGACGTCCATGATGTAGAAAATACTAATAGATTCATTTCGGTGTAACGACTTTTATCAATCAAAATAGGTGTAGTCATAAGGGTTAAATCGATTATCTGAACACTAAAGTAAAGTTATCAGAACATTTGGAAATAACGACCACACACTTCCTTTAATACATTACCTTCATATTATGCAACCAAAAATACATTGTCATTGACTCTAAGTGGTGAGTGGAACTATTCGTTGTTCATTAAAATACAATTAGTGAACGTATTATATATCCGTGCCAATCAAGACCAACATAGTAGTCCTGACAACTGTACGAGATTTAAGTAGTCATACAGGAAAACGTAATGGCTAGGTTTAGCACTTAGGCTAAAAATTAGGTATGTTAGTTAAAATAATGATTTAATGTTGAGATTATCATTTGCGATCAGGATTTACAGTTAGATGTAGGGTTTAAGGTAAGGATTGGCACTAGGTTCAGAAATATGATTGAGCTATATAGTTAGCTATAGCATTTATTGAATTAATTAGGACAAGCAATATGATCTGTAACTGTGAAATTAGGACTAGGATTCCACCTTAAGAATATTATTTCAAACTAATATTTAAGTTTAAGTATTTTTTTATGGTCAATAACCATATTTTTATCAAGTAACAAGGCGAATGAAATAGTAACATTTAAATACTTTAACGAAAGTCTTTATTACAATTAGGGGGTTTGTAGAGATAGTTAACTGTTAATTTTGAAAATATCAACCGTTGGCAGCCGACTCAGTGTTACAGTGGTAAGGCGTTCGCCGCGGAGCCAGAGGGTCCTAGGTTCGACCCCCGATGTTGTAGTAGATGCGCACTTCTGAGAAGTCCCATACTAGGACTAAACATCTGTTCAGTGCTTCCAGGTGATTAATCGTAGTTTGATTCAGATCACTTCGTGATATCAAAATTGAAAGTCTTTATATAAAGGCGAATAGCATGTATAATTCATAGCTCATTACATACATGTTTAAAAAACGGAACTAGACTTCAACAATGTTTTAGAATTATACTAGTTTCATTTTATGTCATTATATACATTTGAATTGCTCCCGGTATATGATCAAGTTGCATTTATCGTGTAACCAGAGCAGCTTCTAACGATTAAACCCACAAATATGATGAAGAAGTAGGTGTATTTTATCAAGAGTGAAACGTTAACGAGGTAGCTACGTTTAGGGTGACTAACTAAAGAATGAGTTAGTTCCCACATCGAGTCGTGTCGTCATCTAATGGTGAAGCTTGGTCGAGAGACTTCAACTAGTTGTATCTGCTAAAACAAACATAGCATCAATGGCGGCAACCTTTCCAACTATTTATTTAAAGAATTATTTATCGCTACATATTCTTTACCTGAAGAAACTTTAATGCATTAATATCAACTTACCCATTTCTATTAATGTATATGCCTAATCCATTCAATTTCACTTTGTTTCTTTACTTCTCTCATAGTTTTCTTCATCTTATTTGAGAAGGGATACGATCTTTTTTTTCAATCATTCTTTATTGATTGATTAATCAACCCATCTACTGGTCTCTTTTTTTTTAATCAGTAGTATTGTCAACAAATCTAAATAGAAAAATATTTTACTAAGGAAATTTTATTCACTTCTCAAGGTCACTTCTAATTATTGGCTAACGTTATCAGGCATTGAAGACATGCATTAACCAATCACAATTAAACAAAATAATTAATCAATAAATATTTCGGTTAACTCAATGATGATTGAATTGAGTATTAAGGGAAAGGTATGAGCTAATATTATCCACAATCTTCGATTATCTAATCAGTAACGTGTTGAAATTGATAAGTATGTTTTTGTTTTATTTTGTCATTTTGTTTGCTTTCTTTTGCATAGAAACTAATCTATTCTATTGAATTCTATTCAATTCCAAAAATATAAACAATTGATAGAAAATGAATAATCTTACAGAAGTATTAAAGAAAATTCCAACTCCACAAGTTTCAATGCCACAAATGCCACAAATTAGTAAATTTGGCATAAATAATACAAAAGAAGAGATAGGTAAAGCTCCAATTAATATGACACAGGTTTGTTATACTATTATTTGATAGATAGAGTTTAAGTAATTGATGTTATTATGATAATAGGCGTTATCATAGAAGTTATATTTTCTTTATCTAACCTCTTAGGAATCGAATTCTTTGAAGGAAGCCTCTTTTATTTTTACCTAGAATACACTGACAATATAGTCCTATTCAGTGATGAAGCTGAGAGTATGCAAAGTCTCTTGAACACCTTGAGTAACGATTCAAGGATATTTGGGATACGTTACTCTCCTTCTAAATCCATGGAGTTATTTCAGGACTGGTTATCATCATGCATAACATGGATCATAGGGAATGAAGTAGCTGAATGGATTAACCATTTTACTTATATCAGAAGTCTTACTAGCCCTGATCGATTGATTTCTGATAAAATCTCGGCTCTAATTCAGAAAGATCGTTTGTCAATTGTTGGCTTAGGCCACTTATAGTGTTTGCCAGATATCCACTTTGAGTAAAAGGGAAAATCTGCATAAGTTCTAGGTCTTCGACCATAGAAATTAACGACGTATCGCCCGTATATCTTGGAATTACTAACTAAGTAATACTAATGTCAGACACAGAGCCGTTATGACTGTAAACCATCATCAACTCAGTTGGTTAGGATGTGTGTTGAGTATCCACAACCACCACCCACCTCATCACACGGTGTTGGCTGGTATTGGAATAGGATAAGTTAAAGTAAGGGCGGCCAAACTAAAATATACCATCAATCGACAAAGTCCGTGAATGTTGGTCTAAATCACGATAGTAGATGCAGACTGCCTGGTTAAGGTCGGCGTGATAATATTGATCAGTAGATGGAGACAATGTGTGACATAGATAAGAATCCATCACACCCAAGCAAATATCTTCAATGTTAATGTTCTTTCCGATCTAAAGTTCCATTATTCTTTCGTATACACGTTAAACATGATTGACTGTTCTTCGTCAGTTGGTATATTTTCACCAACTTAACTCATACACTAATGGTTTCTAACTCTATATCGTCAAAAAAGTTTAATTCACCTTGGCTTCATAATATTTACGACTCTCCAGAAAGGTGCATTTCATGTTGGGTTCACTCAATCAAGATTATAGGCACTCTTTATTGATGAATACGAAACATCAACAAATCTAAGCGGATTAACGCTTCCTACTCACTATCCTCAAACCACTTTATATCATAACATCATGTTTGTGATCCATATCACTAGTCTCATTGAAACTTTATTCTTAGCACTCCGCTATCACTATATATTACGGCCAATACATCACATTGGACACTACTCAGTAGCAAGTCAATGCATTTTAAAGTTCACTTCAAAGAATTACGATAATAATATTTATCTGAGTGTTACTAGATACAAAGTGAGTTTTCGGACTGCAATGAAATCAATGAGCTATTATATAGCATTATGTAATGTTCCGTTACTTTTTGTACATTTTAAGTAAACTATGCGTTCCAATTCTGCACATTGAAGACTCAGTATGAACATAAAATTTGTATCTATCTTATCTAAGAGGATTTTAGATGAAACTGAAACACAGTTACCATAGATTCTTTTTTCAATATCTAACCATTATCAGATAAAATGAAACTTAATTCCTCAACGTCATTTACACAATCTGTTAACATGATACTTAAACAAAAGCATGGCAACAGTTCAGATTACAAATCAAGTTACTCAAGTTTATCTACTAAATAAATTCATCGTTTTCTTTTTATTATAACAAAATTTATGTGATAGTATCAATATTATCACTAAATAATTTACTATGTGCTGATTCATTTACTTGGTTCTATGGTATCCTTTAGTTACGTGAGACCTATTAACATCTTACTGTTAAACTAATGTAAATTGAATTACGTGCTGATCTGAGAATTAATGTCTGACAGTTAAAAGTCTTAACTACTACTGAACCATAATCCAGTGGCGGAAAACGTAAAAATCTACGAAGAAAATACTACATCCATGCGTTTCAGTAGTTATGAAGGTGGTTTGGGGTAGTCAACAAGAAAACTTGGATCTGGGTTTCATGCTATTTTCATTCATCGGCAAGGCGTATATGCAATCTTAGTGAGAACTTGTGATCTCCTATGGATTTGACCTATTTTCATAATCTACGACCGTCACCACTGAACATCTCGAATGGTCCCCAACCTCCTAGTTACAGGGTTTCCTGAAGACTATCATAATTAAAAATCAATAAACTTGATCGTAATTCATCATGTTTATTCTACCTTATATACATCACTTATTGATTTAATAACGTTTTGCAACAAGAAATTCACTTTGACTAATAAGGTACCTATTGTTTTGTAATATAAATTAGGAGGATATGCAACAGTTGATTCACTACATTGGTGAATCAGTTCTTATTCCTGAAGATGGAGCTTTTATCGCTTTATGGATACTTACACTGTAAGTTTTAAAAAATATAGTGTAATCATTTTGATATGGAGTACCAGAGAAACATTACAAATCAGTCGTAAAGGTAGTAAACCTTCATCGACTCAAATGGTTAGGATATGTGTTGAGAATATTCAACAGGTCCCCTACCTCGTCGCACGATGTTGGATGAGATAGGAGTGAGATAAAAGAAGGGCAGGGGCTACCGAAAGGAAATATATCACCAGTCAACAAAGTCCGTGGATGCTGGTTTAAGCCATATTGGTGAATGAACACTATCTGATTGAGGTAGGCCTGGCTGAAGACACTATGTGGCATGGATAAGAATCCACCACACTGGAGCAAATATTTCTTGGTTTGTGTTCTTGCCAATTCTAAGTTCCATTATCGTTTCGTATATAAGTTTACTTTATTCTTTCATGTTGAATTATATTGTGTTGTTAATCATGTAAATATGATCTTGTCGTAATAATATAACAACGACTTGGACCTATGCCAATATGTGTCAGGTTCTATGTTGTTCATTACTGAGTGAATCTTGATACATATACTAAGTAGTCAAATTGATCAATGAGTATATAAGGTAAATTGTATAACTGTGTTATTTTGAAAAATTAGCTAAAGTTCATTTAATAATAATATAAATAATATATATGTACATTTATAAAATAAATGTATTGTTAACTTAGACGGTTTTTCCATTACTAGGAACCTCAATAGATTACAATATGGCATGAACTTACTCTTATTCGTCGTTGTAGTTTAATTACGTAACTTTTACTAATATTTTAGGTATTGTTATTAATGACTACTTTGTATAGAAATGAGTATATGTTCAGTTATTTCATTGGGGTTAAATTAAGTCATTTCAATGATTTCGTTTGTGACAGTTTGTGATTAATTTCTATTCAGCTCTTTATTTCTATTGACTGTCTTTTTCTGTTAACATCTGACTATAAGATTGGTTAATCTTATCTGTATAAAAGTATGCAAGGCGGAGGATGAAACAACTGTCAAGTATTTCTTCACTTTCCAATGTTACTCAACCAATATTAGTCTGTGACTAATGTGATCAACTATACTCAGTACCTATTTTTATAAACTTACCTCTTTGTTAGTTAATAGATTAAATCTATGTCAATGTACTCAATGATTTCACCCAAGCTTAAACTATTATTTTTTATCACCATTATGATGATTACTAATTAATATCGATCAATGTCATTTTGCCTACTGTTAACATAGTAATTAGTACATCATTCTGTTATAACGTAAAATGAAAACTGATATAGTTGGTGTACGAGACCAATTAAACGATACAATCTTGTGCTCACAAAACCAAAAAAACACACCTGCCTGATGCCATCCCAGGACAGAATAGGAAGGACGCAAGCTGGTGAATCAACTAGATATAATCGTATTACATTTCAGGCATTCCTTTATATATAATCTAGTTAGCGTTTTTCTAGCAAGCTTGGGTTTTACGTGATGGGATCATCAGAAGAGTACAAGTATTTATAGACAACTGTCTACGCAAGATACTGAATGTCCGTTGACCGGAAACTATCAGCAACAGCTTAATATGTGAGAGAACAGACCACTTTCCAGCCGAAGAGGAAATTAGGAAACGACATTCGAAATGGATAGGATATACATTGTGGAAATCGTCAGACTACATCACGAGACAAGCATTAACACGGAATCCTGTTGGGAAACGGAGAAGTGGACGGCGAGAGAACACACTGCTCTGAGAATTGTAAGCTGACATAAAAAGATAAACAGCAACTGGAAACAATTGGAAAGAATTGCTCAGGACAGAGTTCAATGGAGAATCCTGGTGAGCGGCCTATACCTCAGTGTGAAGTAACGGGCGTAACTGACGGTATTAGTGATCGTTCAACTATACCGGTGACCACTATTATCTTATTATCATTCCTTAATATATACACAATATCAGACCAAACAGTCAACCAATCGGGAATTTAGCGTTAATACAAAACAAGGGAGACAGTAGTGGTGAATAGAGTCAACTTATACATAACTAATTAACTGTAGTTCATAAATAAGAGACAATATACTAATAACTAATGTGTTAAACGGGAGGGTAGGTGGAACGGAACAACGATAAAAATGAAATGTTTATGTTGCCCACAACTAAAATAATTGAAATAGTCTTCTAAAACACAGTTCTGATATTTCGTTACTTTACGTTAGTCGTCAGACATAACACCTTCACATCACACCTTCACGTCATAACCTCCGTATCTTGCTTGTCTCATTCATCTATAAATTGACCTTTTCATGATAAGTATTATTTATTTTTATAACTGAATGACCATTACTTTCATGTCGCATTCAACACAACACTTGTAAAGCAGTATTTTATATACTTACAAGGTATTTTTACGTGTGTGGAAAAATTGAAGTACACTAAATGAGGAAATGAATTGACTTTACCCCTTACAATGTTTATTGATCTTGTTATGCAAAGATTTCTAAATTATTTATATTCCATATTTAAAGTATTTTTAGTGCTTGAAAAGTTCTTTTCCCAAATGACTACCAAGAATCTTATTATCAATAGATAAATTTCTAAGTTAACAAAACGTAAATGAATGACATTGTTTGTTGTTATGGTTTATTAAGAAACTTTACAATAAATCACTACCATAATTCTATATAACATGAAAATAATTACATAAAACTTATTTATGTTTTGTTTAAAAACAATGCAAAATAAGTAGGGATTAAATCTGAAATTATCCTGTGGATGCTGGATGCCATTAAAATAGGTAATTTATTGACCATATACCTAAACGAACCAATGGAGCTTACGACTGTAATCTATGGCATATATTTGACTAACCCGAAGTCCTTGAAATAGGAGTGAGAGGGATGATGACATCAACCGACAGAAGTTAATACCGAATAATTTACTAAACAGAAACAACTGATTATGTACATCAAGTGATATATGAAAACGCTATAGAAATTATAAAGCTCAATAAAAGCCGCACTAAGGGAGTTGTGTACAGAAAACAGGATATTAGGCTCATAGTAAACTGGAGAATTGGAATATATATGACTACGGTTAATAAGTTTATGAAAAGCGCGCAAATTAGTGAGTACAAGTATTATAATTACTGAATGTTAGGTGATTACAAATTAATATTAACGGTCCCGATATCAAGAAGAGAGGATTAAATAGATTATGATACTTCATGCTTTTTCCAGTTGTAACCAATTTAATTAGGATAAACTTGCACTTTCCCGTTGATTTATCATGGATTGAAACTGGCCAGTCTCTGTTGCCATATATTCATCCTGAGCAGATTGCCTCCATATAGCGATAGTATACAAGTAATATTTAAGTTAGATTATGACTGGCAAGTGGAATCCAGAACGCGCGTTTCGTTGTATTTGGGACTCACCGGATGGATGTACTTGCATCCTAATGTTGATGTTCGTACAGGGATTCGAACTCAGTTTCAGTGTGAACATCAACATTGAGATGCAGGCACATCCAGCCGATGAGTCCCCAATAGGACGAAACGCGCGTACTGGATTCCCCTTGCCAGTCACAATCCAACTTATATATAACCAATTTAGGTTTTAAATTGTTCTTTTTATTCATTAAAATATTGTTTTTATTCACTTGTAAAGTAGGTTACGTTAAGTTTAAGTGTAACAATCAGTTTTCATTAAATAATTATGTATAATGCACCAATCAAAATTAAGAAAACTACCTTTCATTTTTTTGGCACGAAATACAAAATAAATAAATTAACAAAAGCGCTTAAAAAGAGTAAATCAGCTAGCTGATCGGCCGTCCTAGAAATAAGCATAGAGAGAATTTATTTCAAATGAGAATACCTAGTTTTTTTATGTTTTGTAATTCATACAGACTTTCAAGTTCAATGGAACATTAAAATATTGTAAAAAATTAACCGAAGGATAACGAGTTATTTTTCTGTTTTTCGGTTCTTTAGTTAGGTCTTTTATATACTTCTGATCTAAGTTCATGCAATCATTATTTTCTAATAGAATTGTTCATAATCATAAGTAAGTGCCTATTCAAAATGTTATTTTAATAGTAAACCACAAAAGGACTAAGTTACTTTACATTTCTTATTCTTCAGATTTATTTTCTAGGTAGGAGGTATATTTAGGATTTGAAGTTATTCGAATAATTGAAATAACTAATCTGTATATAAAAGTTATTGCCACACCTAATTATTATAATCAATATGTGAATGACACTAACTTTATGAATAGACTATGTAAATGCATTTTCATGTATAGTGTGATATTTTTGCATAGACTAAATAAAGTACTATCAGAACGAATGGTAATTTAAGTTTGTATGAATATTTTCATTAAACAAACTTTGTATTATGGAGTTGTAATTTGATTGTTTCTCTAATTTAGTCAATCACTCACAAATCGTAATACACATTAGCTACTAGAATGAGGTTACATACAACGTGCTTTTATCAGCCGATGACTAAACAGCTGTGGGGGGAGGTACTCACTCAACAGCTTGAAATATAAGTCCTATGATGACTAAGGTCTTTTAAATTCATCAAAGTGTTTAAAAGATCAGTTAAAACATGCTGATTTTTGGTGAAAATTAGTTTTTTTTTTATCCTGATTGTCTTACAAAGTCATTAGATCATTAAAATGATGTAAAGAAAAAGGCAAACCAATGGATACCTAATTATTTGCCGTTTTTTTCTTTGTTCTTTTCCGCCCATATCTTTTGATCGATTTTGATTTTTGTGAAAATGATGTTCATGCACAAACCTGATCTTATTAGATTGTTGTTTAATAAAAAATGTTAAGAGATTTCATCTTACTCATATGTTTTGTCAGAAATATGATCTGATATTAATATAGTAGAAACGACAGTCAACAAACTATAGTTGTACAGGAGGCATTTCGATGACGCATTCAAAATATGTGATGAAGACTTCGACATTCATAATATCTGCAGGTTCACTAATAATTGCCATCAATTACTAAATTCACAATAGAACGAGAATACTATTCACAGCCAAAACTGCGAGACATTCTACTTAATAAAAGTAATGATGGGCTTATACAGAGGTCAATTTACGGGGAACCTATGTGGAGCGAACAGTTGACCAACTCCCACAGCTGGGTCCCAGTAATGAAAAAACGCAGCTCAATCCGCTCCCCAAGTTAATTGCACCACAGAATCTGTTTAAAAGGTCATTCTGAGATCTTTGAAAATAGATACCCTACGCGCTCTATCGAAATGATTATTCAAGAGAAGCAGCCATTACAGAAGAAACACTGTCTCAAAGGAAACATGAATGAACCATGAATTTAGGGAGGATACTGCGAGTGATATAGTTAAAAATCATCTGGTGAGGTCCAATAAGAAGACGTTTCATCTAACAAATCATGGTATTCCGTTTATGGGCTTCTCACTAATATACCTCTGGCTAAAGCACAATCTACTACGATTTACTAATTCTATGTGTATCTATCACTTTACTTGATCATATGAAGCTAGCTACGTAACTCGTTTGTTGAGGCCACTTTTTCACTGTATCTGGGAGCATTTAACAGAATGGGAAGTGTGGATCAATCACTTATTCTATTCTGCAACGTATAGTAGATTCAGGACATTCAGCCTCAATTTCATCATTTGATACAATCTACAAAACTTAGTCAAATATACCAAGAGTCCAACGTCTGAATCCACATTCCATTTCAGAAGCTTTAGCTATTGACAATTTGAAGCCTGAATTGTCCACATAAAGCACATCGTGAGATCTCTTTCCTTATCACGGCTATTGTTTAGAATTCAGTACATCTAATTTATCTATACGTTCCCGTTTCTTCGTTTCTTATTCCTGTTTTTGGTCTTACTATGCACACTCTTCATTACTATAACTATTATAATAACAATTATCATTATTATTACTATTATTATTATTATTTCGCTATAAGTGGGATGACATCCTCCATCTAGAATTTCTTCATTCTCGTACATACATCTTAAAATGACTGTGGTTGAATATTTCTATCCGTCCCGCCCGACTTATTTGACCTAATATACGGATTTCGTATAATGATTTCAGAATGAAAGTGACCCATTTACATTATGGGGAGGGACTGACATAATATGTTATTAATTATTTATTTGATTAAATATGTCACAGATTGATGTTGGCAGGGTACCATTGAAAACCAGAGAGCACTAGACAGCTGCTTAGTTCTAGTATGGACCCATTTAGCAGTGCGCATCCCATATTCCGCACCTAACCACCTGCACCACTGGGTCGGTATCCAATGGTAGAATTTCCACTGCCATCAATTTGTGATATTTTATTGGTTGTCATTCTCATATGCTATTGCAATCTGATTATTTAAATTCAATAAAGCACAATTCGTTTTGATTAGTAAATAAAATTGAAGACGGATTTTGTAATTGCATTTCTATCATAGCTTTTTTTAAGGTGAACAGCAGTAGTTTTTAGATTGGACTATGACAGGTGAGCGGAATCCAGGACGCGCATTTCGTCCTATTTGGGACTCATTGGTTAAATGTACCTGCATCCCAATGATGATGATGTTCACACTGGGATTAAAAATCAGTCCCGTTCGTGTCAAATGCCACCGTCTTCACCACTAAGCTACTGAGTCCAGGAAGTCACACTTGTGCAACGAGTATATATGTAATTAGGTTGAGCTTGTATCCAAATAGGACGTAAAGCGAGTCCTTAATTCCGCTTGCCAGTCACAATCCAACTTTAATATTACTTGTGAACTACCATTATATCGTGGCAATCCGCTCTGGATGCACAAATAGCAACACAAACTGACCAGTTTGATTAATCAACAGGAAGATACGAGCTCAGCGTAATTAGTAAACGGCAGTAAGTTCATGTTGAGTGGATAGAAAGACCTTCACTTTTGTCAAGTGCAGTTGCATTTAACAAAATGTGAAGTGCCTCAGCTATTCGTCTTTCCTTATAATTGGAAAAACGTTTTTTTAATAATTTGGATATTTTTAATATAGATTTTATGGTTGTGCAAGATGGCGTGTACTGCTATATTGCTGATTTATTTGGTAATTTTTCAAGTTCAACAGGATTATTAGGAGGTCGTTAAGTGTAGCTTTCATGTTCTTTGGCACAAGTTATGAAATCTCGATAAGACTCTCCAATATAGAAAACATCACAGTCAACACAACCTAGCCTGTAGACACAATTTTGTGTAGAGGTGGAAAAGATCTTGTCCTTTATTTTAACTAATGCACCTCGAATAGTGTTGGTGGTTTTGTAGAATGTTTGGATTCCGTGTTGTTTTAGAATTCTTTGCAATTCATCATTTTGTCTCATGGAGGTAAGGTAGAACTGATTTACCAATGCGTGGTATTTCAATTGATTTACTAATAGTTAGTAACAGGTCGTTTCATTTTTGTAAATTTTTAATAATATTCATTGGAAAATTATTAAATCATAAAATGCATTTTCATTGTACAAACTTATCTTGTTTTCGATTTATACCACTGTGTATTATTTAATCTTGTGTTAATTAAATTCGGTTATTCATTTCTCTGAAGAAGCGACTTTCACTAAGCAGCAAAACGTCCGAAATTTTAATTTCTACTCATTGAAATTTTACAAATACACATGTATCACTCATTTTTATAAATTCAGCATTAGAATTCATTTCATCTTACATAAATCACTTAAATGTATACATAAGTGTCCAGACCATATGGTTGGATAAATAATTAGTTCTAGGTCATGAGACGAAATTAGAAAAAGAGATAACAATTTGTCATTTAGACATAATTATGAATTTTCATTAGAAATACAATTCAGTCATTCTTCTTCTCATGTTTTCCATAAGAAACTAGGTAAGCTAATGACTAAAATTCTTTCTTTTACTTTGTTGATTAGGCTTAGTGACGAAAACGATGTTCATTTCTATAAACGTTCCGATGAATTTTCCGTACAATTCTATACTAATTGATTAGCTAATGAACGCTCATTGAATTGAGATGGTTTTACGGTGATTCAATAATCAACACACTGGTGACTATATTCAGGATGTTTTTGATGGTGGTTACTAGTGAATAGTTCTGACTGGTGATGTTTCGATATATCGATAGCGAAATAGTTATTATTAATGGATACTCATCGACCTAGATCATAAATTGATATGGGAACTCTACCATTGAGCACTGGCTCAGTTGTGGAGTTGGTTAAAGGTTTATTTTGAGACCTGAAAGTCCTTTGTTAGACCTCCTCACGGGACCGAAGGTGGGCAATACCAAAGAGTTCCTTACCAGGACAAATTAGCAATTCAGCATTCAGTGGGTTTAGGTGGTGTTCAAATGGCATCAATCAGTGAAGAATTGTATAAACTAAACTTAACAGACATTAAGCTATACGCAATATTGCTTTTGTATGATTGTTACTTTGAAAGCAAAGTTGAATATTTTTCCTCGTCGTAGATTCATTCTATTATAAGCCAATCAATTTACTGATATTCATCTTTAGTCTTCACCACTCTAAAAAGGAGTAAATTTAAGCACAAGGCTGTAAATACTTCACTCAACACACAACTGTATTCTAAGGGTAAACGCAATTTTTGATAATGTCATAAAACGATTAAGTTTATCAAAGTCCTATGAGTTACACATTTATACAATACATTTCGAACAACCTTTGGAAGTGTAAACTTTCGAAGATATTCATATGTAAGAAATAAAGATTAAATCAGCTCCAAATTAAAAAAATAAGAAAAAGATAATAGGGAAGAAAAATGTAAATCACACCCTATTCTGGAAATAACATTAGTATTACCAGGGTAGGTTTAATGTAAGTACAAACTGTTTTCGAATACACTAGGAGGCATTTGAACCTTCATATAGCTAAAGTTCCAGTAAACCGTAGTATATACCCTATGACACTTTTATAAGCTACCGCCATAACCGATACAACGTTAACGTAATATCCTGTCACAACTAAACGTTTAGCTATGAAGTAAGACGGTTGTTTATCACAAGCTCCTATTTTGTCATTAGAATTCATTTGTTTTCGAAGCTATTCAGATATATGTTCTAGGATCTTTACCAGTAGATCACGATAGCTCCTCCATGTGTATGTCTACTCATGTACACACGTGAATTGACAAACACAATCGAATATGATGCATTTGTTTATATGCTGTTTGCGTATATTGTGAAATAGCAATGGAGTTATCAATTACAATATCATAAGAGGAATAATACGTCCTGCTAATAAGTGATTAAAGCCTTTGTTGTAACAAAAGGGTGATTAAATCACCTCTGAATGGTAACTTGACCTAGAAAGATATTTTAGGTGTTAGGATTATATCGAGTCACATCATGATGTAACATTACCGTCGATTGATGAATTTTATATGAATGTCATTCAGCACCAGTGATTCATACCATAAAATATTGGCTAACTTCATTAGTATCATTTATACAAATACGAATGATTTTATTGGATAAGCTTTTCACCTTATTGAAGGACAATAACTGTGAAATCTAACATACGACCTTATCACTGTAGGCTTCAGTTAGATAGATCATTTGTTTGAACCACTTTATGCCCAACTAATTAGTATGTCTAGATAGGAAGTTGGCTGTTATTCTACACAATCGCCCCACTCCCCACTTCGCAGGATAAACTAATATGATTGTGAAGAGTGTTCAGTTTACTTTAGTAAACTGTTCGCATCCTCAGCTTTCTCACAATTAGCCAAAATATCATCAACATACCGCTTATAAAGACACATTGTTTCAAGTCAATCATTAGTTAGATTTTCCACGTATACCATATACACATAATCTTATTATGATCTCAAAAGTCTGAAGAGCTCTGATAAACTTCTTCATCTTATTAAATTATCAAAATTTACCGAATGGACTAATTGTTATAAACACAGATATCATGACAATTCAAGTATTTAACTAATGTCAATTATTTACAAGAAATTTCTTATACTTATTATTTCATAGAATTGATCATTGGAATAATGAACATGAACGTTTAGTCGTATTAACTGAAAGAAATTTCTACCTGTTAAGATATGATTTTCTACAATGTCGTGTACGTGATAGTCGTCGAATTGGTCTTGGACAATTGATTAGTGTTATAACTGGACCACTTGTGTTTCCAGCAAAATCATTAATGCCGTAAGTTATTTTCTGCAATGATATCATTCGATATGATATGCCTATCATGTACAATGTTACCTGGAGTAACAATAGAATGAATGAACATTAGGTACGACCAAACCAATGCATGACATTAATTCATGAAATGGTTAACTGTTTGTTTGACCAGTGTTAACAGAATATCCTGTCGGTTCAGCGCGACATCGAAAACATAGTGGATCAAATGATTACACCATTTACCTTCCACTAAATATTCAGTTCCAGTATTCCATCACATAGTGTGTTGACATCTGAGGCTACATTTTACTAACTTCAGTAAGTTCATAATATAGTGTGATCATTATCCACTGACGAATCGACAGTGAGTAAGAGTCTAGAGTTAAGATAATAACAGTAGAAGCTAAACAAGGTAGGCATTACAAATATAATACTCTACACTGCCCAGCTGATTAATGTTGCCAGTGATGTTTTTGTAAAGTAAATAACAAACATCATAGGAACTATGTATAAAAAATTTCTTATGTGACTGGTTTCAAGCACTTGTATAATACTCTCTATGGTCATACTGGTGTTCAATAAAGAACACCAATAACTCAATTTTATTTTCAAATACTTAAAGTAGACGTAACCCACTTTGGTGATTACAATCAAAAACTGACAGTCACTCTAATCCCTTTAGCAACACCGATTCACATAGTTAAACATATAATTTATGATTTTACAGAAGACAAATAAACTGTCGTTGTTTTATTTAAGTTTGATTGTGACTGGCAAGTGGAATCCAGGACGAGCGTTTCGTCCTATTCGGGACTCATCGGCTGGATGTACCAGCATCCATTTGTTGACGTTCACAGTGGGATTCGAATTCACTCCGTTTCGTGTCGAACGCCACCGCGTTCACCACTAGACTTCTGAGTCTAGACAGTCACACTTGTGCAACGGCACACTGGCATTAGGATGAACTTGCATATTTCCGTTGATTTGTTAAAGACTGAAGCTGGTCAGTCTCTGTTGCCATATGTGCATCCTGAGCCTATCGCCTTGATATAGCAAATTATTTACAAGTATTATTTAAGTTTGATTGGGACTGGCAAGTGAAATCCAGGAGGCGCGTTTCGTCCTGTTTGGGACTGATCGTCTGAACGCACCTGCTATATCGAGGCAATCCACTCACGATGCGTATATGGCAACAGAGACTGACCAGCTTCAGTCTTTAACAAATCAACGGGAATATACAAGTTCATCCTAATGCCGTTGTTTTACTTTATTTCAAGAAAGATTTTTAATCAAACAATATACATATTTTTGTCTCAACAATTAGTATACGTAGTTCACCTGGCGTTCAAATGAAATGGGGTGATGAAAATGACGTAAAAATTACGCAAAAATGGAATCCACTATGTCGTAGTCTCCCATATGCTACGTTAACTCATCATCCAGTCTATTCAAAACGTGATCAATTACCATCAAAACAAGTGAATGTACCAGGTGCTGGTTATGAAGATTTATCTAATCCAGTATCTGTATATGATGTGAATAATTTTCTTGCAGCTTTGAAAGAAGCTTGTTCTGGTATGAATGTTCAGGTAAATTACTAAATTAGATCAAATTCATTTTTTTTTAATTAAAATATTACGATTAACATCTGAATGACTTATCTCAGTATAACCATTTTGTAAACGGTATTTTTTTAGAATACATAGATTGTGGATGGCAATAAGATAAAGAAAGCATATTGTGTTTAATGTACTACTCGCCAAATAGGTGTACTTTCATCTTTAAGCGGATATTAATGTGAGCGTCATATCCGTTAAGCACATGCTTATCAAAAGATCCTGGGTTGAAGTTTCAGTAAAGTCATCATTATTGAGCAGCAGGTACATCTAACTGATGATTTTTAAATAAAACAGAAAGAGCTTTCTACATTCCACTGTTAACTACAAACCACTGAATCTACATAGATAAATGTATGCACTTCCAATTAACTTGTAAAAAGTCGTTTGACTTAACTATTAAATTCTCCAAGAACTGGCTAAAATAATCCAGGTTTAATTTCAAAATAAGTCAAAAGTATATAGTAGTGAAAATTCCTAACATTCACTATGCATATTCATGCCAAAATCAATTGATATTAGTGTATGATTCTTAATGATTAGAAGTAGGTAGTTAGTATGATAGTTAAATGCTTGCTATCAAAGTGCACTGGGAGTTAGGTCACTTAGACTAGTCATCATATTCCAACTTAGAAGAATTCATTTGATCAATACTAAGGACCGAACAAATACTATAGTGATTACTGTTCATTGTAACTCAGGGCAAATCGACATTAAGTTGTTTGTTTCGGAGTTGAAAAATAAGTAAACATCAAGGATATAGATAAACACGAGTGACTTCCTAAAGTGATCCTAAAAAATTATCTTGAATCAACTAGTGAGATAAAGCAAATACGAATCAATCGTTTTTTATAAATGGAGATAGATTACACAGACAAAACTATTTTTACTGATTTCTTGGACAGCCATCTGATTTGAATTCCTTAAGCTGGAGGGATGAGGGTTACAAATGAGGTTTAGCGACATACATTGGGAACTTCAGTGAGGGTGAGTAATATAACCCCAGTACTAACACAAACTAGACGACAGTTTAGATCGCTTAAATATTAAAAAAACAGTGGGATTAGAATCCATTGTTTGATAGTTCCGAATTTTTTAATTAGAGACTAAAGTAGACAGTTCGCTATCAAATTAGCTGCTAACAAACTTTATTTCAAATATTTCCTTCTAATCACTACATTGTGCACCGAAATCTTCTTTCTTATTCTCTTTCTCTCTTCTTTCCTAAGTTTACTAATGGTGAGATTATCATTGAAAGTTATGGAAATCTAGGAAGTGTAGTATTTAATCAGAGTAATTTGGGTTTTGCCAAACCAAAAGCTCCTACAACATGATAGACTATTACAGAATTTCATTATCAATTGATCTATCATGTATTTCACTTAAACATAACCGTAACAAAATGTAATCAATGAAACTTCATCTTTATTCTCAATACTTTCTCCCTGTATAACTACTAATCTTCTATCCCACACTCGAACATATATACATATTTACACAATAATTCTTAAAGATTCAACAAATAGATCCTTTCATACTCTTCCCAATTTTGATTATCTTCAATTATTTGTTAAATTTCTTCTAAACTGTTATGCTACTTATTATTGAAGTTAGTAGCTAAACATAAAACCACTTTATGTAGTGTGTGTGTGTTGATTTTACTCAAACTAGTATAAAACAATGTTTTTCAAAGTATGAAGTTTTCAGCTGACTATTTATTGCATTCTTGAATAAATTCCATTGAATTACTTATATCTGACATTTAATTTTCAGAAAAAAATAGACATTCTCTTTTGTGTTATTTATAATTTATTCTATATGATTCTATTTTGTTTTTACTGTGATCCATAAATAAACAATATTAATTGGTAAATTTTTCGTTCAGAATTACATGAACCAAAGAGCCAACTGTTTTTAGAAGGTATCCATCCACTTCTCTGAGATTCATCCTTTAATGTTTTTCACAAGGTTAATGAATTATATTTAGAATGCTTCATAAAAATTTGTCAATTTAGAAAAAGAAAATAACATACATTCTGAAATATCTTACACAATTCACTCCATTCTACAGACATGATCGTAATTATGCAGGGTAAGATGCAAAGAGATATAAATCTTACGGAAGTAAGTACAAGAATAGAGGTAAAATTCACAATAAGAGAGGGGGAAGGATCAACAAGGGAGTAGCGTGCATTACTTCATCAGTAATAATATGATTGGGCAGTGTGGAGATTGTTGAATGTGATCTTCCTTGATCTGAGTTAGGCGACCGATGGAAGCTCGGAATTGATACTGTATAGCCGCTCTGCCCTAGTATGGGTCTCACCACCAGTGCTCACCCATAATCTCATTAAGGAATTGAATTTAGGAACTTCAGGATTATCAGAAAACGCTTATCTTATAGACCAATGACTGTATTATTCAGATCAACTCGTGACATCTAAATCAAATAATAATGTATTCTGGAAATTTCTTAGGACACAAACGTTAATGTAATATTAATCGTAGTGTTATGCTGAAATTGATTACAGACTATACACTTATTTACAGGCGTGCTCAGGTTGTCAAAAGACCAGAGCACATTATTTTGAAAGACGATTATCGTTGGTTACATCATTGGAAGTATTCTGGTCTCCGAAACGGAGTTACGGCATATATACAAAAAATAATCCGCGAATCGTATTACACTAGACGATATAAGTATCTTGTAAAGAAGAGATTATATTTGATTTGGGCCGTTACTTGTAGGAAGGGTGTAGTCCTAACACAGCGCACCAAGTTTTATAGTCTAAGAACTGTAAGCTGGGTGATGAGGTAAATAAATGTACCCCCCCTGCCTTGAGCAATACAGGTATTCAGAGTCAAGTCAGAGTGGAAAGACCCAAATGTTTGTGTAATCTTAACAAGTATCGTTCATTGTCACAAGAGTAATCCATTGAAAATCTAAAGTGAACAAACTTTCGTAATACAACTTGTTATGATAAAAATTTTGTTCTTGTCTTGTTAAGATCGTTTCACGAAAGTGCTTTACTAGATACACTTGATCAAACTGTGTCGATAAATTTTATTTCTGAACTGACTTCACAGTTCGATCAACTTGTGTCGTAATTTTTAGTTAATGTACGTATATGCAAGATAATCTCCATGTCGAGTAACTCTGTTTCTGACATAAAGCCTATCGCTAGCAGCAGCTATTGCGATTTTGACTGTCTTGTATACGAAGTTTTTAATCACATCGTAACTAGTGAGTCACCAACGAGTGAAACATGTAGTGGAAAAGTGATTGTGGAAGTGAGCGCTAACCAGGTAATTCATCCTACTGTTATCACATCTGGTCGAAAAGAATGCGACACAAATAATGCTTATGAGTATACCTTCAATGGAAAGATCCTGAAGCACTTAGTATTCATAAGATGGAGAATCAGTATAAGCTTGTATCAATTAGAATAGAGTTTAAAGCCTATCACAACGATACTTTAACCACACTGTGTGCTGTTGGTAAACGTTTGGGATCTCCACAAATCTTTCATTCAGCTGATTATAATACAGGTAAAGCTTTCCGAAAAGATGAGAATTGCTATAATCTTAATCGCTACTATCCAGTTGACCTTTCTAGAATGTTTGATCTTATGATTATTACTTTATGGTATCAAATGTCATGTAAATATGAATCTAGTAATAGGATGTTGAGGTGCATTAGTAAATCAAATGGGTTTGGAAGTGAGTGGTTGTTTGGCTTAGTGTTTCTAAAGTGGTTGGAACGCTGTGTTTGCTGAACTAGCTACACCGACTATCGCTGAGTGTAACTCTGACTTAAATGTTCACAAGTTGTGTGCACACCTAGCCAGTGTACTCGGTGTTGTTCAGTTTCACCTAGATACCTGCTCTGTTTGAATGTAAATGTTTAGAGTAGATTTGGAATAGATTTTAAGTTGGTTTATAATGGAAATCATACTATCAATGATATGACGATTAAGAATGACTGCAGAATGTGGTTTCTGCAAATGTGTCAATTTGAGGTGTTATAATAAAGAAATGGATGATTTTCCCATTTAAAAGGGGTCATGCTGAATATAGATTAAGCAGCAACGTGAATCAGGAAAATATGGTACTTCATATAGGGTTAGGGCATAGTTTTAATGTACGATAAATGGCTTCAGGTGTGCCGCTGTAAGTTCTGATGGCCAACTACCTTTATGACAACGTACAGTTTCAAGAATATAAGAGACAAAGCAACATTAGATATATTTCAGTCTAAGTCTATTGTTAGTGCAAGCACTACTGAAAACAAAAGTGCAGTATTTGGGTAGTAGTTAGACACAAACACATTGTTCCAAAGAATCCGCAAATCACTGTTATGAAAGTTAAATATTATGTAACCCAAAATTCTACGTGACTTAGATGTCTACAGAGAAATCAACCCTGCGAACAACTGATTGGAAGAATATTTGAGTCCTATGTCAACCAGTGAGCGGAACTTTAGCTATGTAATACCATTCGTGGAGAGATGAAAAGTGAGACGTCTCTCCAAAACCTGCCCGTCCGCATATAGAAGTACTGCGTTTCAATTTCGATTTCGAATACTATACGGCAACCTTGTTCACTGATTGCTCTAATGAGTATGTAGGTATGCTCATGAGGATGAAGAGAATATCCAACTTCGTATCACTGGCATACAGAAAAGGCTTACACAAAATGAAGTATTTTCAGTTTTCATTTATATAAACTGTAAAGAGCTGTAAGACTAAAATATGACCTTGTATAATACCCCTTGTAACCGGTCCAGCCTTTAATAGAAAGGAGTTGATTTCATCAATTTGACATCAATGTCACACAAACAACGGATATATAATCCCATAGGATGGGAGTTTGCATTCTAGAAGCCTATAATTAACCAAATCACAAGGTTTAGGTATGTGAATGTACAACATTAATATCCTGTGCCAAAGACTACGTTTAGTAAAGACATAGTTAAAAAAATTCAAGGTGATATATTATACATGATCTAGTTTTGAGAAAACCACGCTGAGAATTAGAAGCAGGCTTTTCAAAAGTAAATAATCTGATATCTCGTCACATACCTTATTTCCATTATTCTAGAGACAAATAGCTTGATATTTATTGCCCTATGGTTCAGCACTTTGGTCCTGTCTCATGAATTGAATCATGAAATTATGTGTGAGGTTTTCATTTATTAGGATAAGTGCCTGTTTCTTAGGAGATATTAAACAATTTTGGTAATAGTAATCTGATATCGGGTTTACCAAATTTGAAATAAATGGGGAGGGAGTCATGCCATCTACTCCATAACTACCTGAGGCTTAAAGTGAGTTTATGGCTTTACTGACTTGATAATAAATGAAGGAAATGCATCGCATGTAGTCAGTGGCTACGTACAAGAAGTTTACTCTAATGTTCTACATGAGTTGATTTCTGATTAGAAGACTATCACCGAACAGGTTAATTATGATATTAACGTCATTTGTTATCTAGCTGTCAAGTAAGATACAAGGAATATTAACAGTAGTTGAGGATGATTTAGGTAACTTATTGAATAATTTTTCGATGTTTTGTACTTTGGAGGCATTATATAGTACTAATAACTCTTCATTAATAGTCCCTTACTTATGAGCTTGTTTTAGTTGTCTAAAAATCACGGTAATTTTCACAAAGGTGAGGATTCATTTAAATTAAAGTAGCATTTCTGTAAGTGACGATCAGTCATTGAAACTGGTGATAACTGTCTGATACCGACATGTCTGAACTCTACTAGTTAGGACTTCTCACTTGAACTTCACGAACATCCTGAAGTTATTTAGTAGTTAACCGATTATTGTAATTGAATTGAAGTGGTTTTGTGGAGATAAGTTATAAGTTTAGTTAATTGTACAGGTTTATTTACTCACCTATGAGCTACAAACTATATAAAAACTAATGATATTGTTAGACATGAGAAAATTTTGTAGGTTTGAGACATCTATCTACTCTCTGATTAATAATAAATAGGATCAACTAGGAGATGGAAAGTCACTGAAGTGGTTGGAGCATATAAATCTTGATGAAATAGAGCAATCAAACGCATCAAACGTTTGTGTAAGCGGAGGTGGCTATTGGTGATCATTTGTATTAAATCAGGGTATCTTGACTAATATAAATGCACGTTTTTTACTCTTACAGTCTAAACTGTAAAAATACACATTTTGTCCTTTCGATTTCGCTGTGTACAGCCCTACTAAGTAGGCTACAAGCTGGTTTTCATATGGAAGTATTTCATGAAAACTGAATTTTTTAATCCTCCACCGAAAAGTACATTTCAAGTAGCAAATGCTAGCCATTATTCTGAACTGCTGAAGGAAATGTTCAATGTATATATAATATAAGAAGTAGGTTCACATATCTATTGTGTTATGAGTAGATGCTACGTAGGAATCAGAACAAGTGTATTTTAATTTTTGTGAACTACTTTTAACAGCTATCAAATGCCAGCTGAACATCACAGTTGGTAACGTGGTTTCTTTGAATAAGTTATTCACGATAGTAAGTTTGTGATTTGTCTGAAACATTCATTTTTATAGAATATCGCCATTAGCTCTCCTAGAGTCCAACCAACACCCAAATTATATATTAATGATTAATACACAAGAAAGTGTGGCTTAGGTTAAACACATCTTCAATGTTCAACATATGTGTTGCATTCAGCATTTGCAATTACTCTTTTCATACATTCAGTAAATGGATATTGTATATTAGGGTATCGCATTTATAAGAAATTTCACTTGTCATTATCTAAAGTTGAGTAGATGGCTTCCGCAAATACGTAATTGTAGCTCAGCCTAGTATGTTGCACTAATATCGTAAATGACAGGGCTTTCAATAAAATATTTACTGTGAACAACACTAAAATGCAGCACCCACTTACTGAATGAATAAGAAAATAATCGAAAGTGTAAAATTCAACACATGCTGAGCGTTGAAAAAGTTTTACAAAACCTCAGACGTGCTTTTACGTGGTGTTGCATCCACAGACACAAGGCAGCATGACTAACTAATGTACTATTCACATCAATGACTACAAATTAATCACTTATCACAGTATTCGACAGATATTTACAAACAAAAGTACATTTCCAAAAGACAATCTACCTCGTCAATATCAGTTACACTTGAAATGATACATGGTACTTACTTTCATCCCACAAACGTGATAGCAATTCAAGTATAATCCTCCAAAACGGAAATTTGATATCAAAGTTGGTGCATGTTGTCATGAAAATACATGTCAGCTAGTAGTTTAATACTTTATCCGTTCATTAGATTTCTCATTGTTTTATTATGATATCATTATACTAATTGTAATAATGAGATGTGAATACTTTCAAATCGGATTAGTATTAAATCTAGGATTAAAGATGTAAATGAATAGGAAGTTATCATATGACCTTAATCTTTGAATGACAATAGGCAATAATTTTTATCATAGTACTCTACAAGAAAGACTTGAAAATTATCAACTTTGATAATGTGCGAACATTTGAAAATCATATTCGAAGAGTACTTGCAGAATAAAATGTAAAACGCCTTAACCTCACCAGCGAGAAATAAGAGACAGCTATTTCTATTAGGATTACAAATGGTTTGTTCGTTTAATTAAGCTACTGGTACGTGGTTGAAATAAATGTCATACAAATCATCTTTCATTATTAAGTAAGAACTGTCTTCCTTCAATAAATTGACATGCAGACACCACTAAACCAAAAATTGATAATAGATTTATGCTTGTTCCTTTCTCTCACTTGTGACAAATAAGTCAATTTAAATGTACTCACTACAATCACTCCATTATCCACTATGGTATAGTATGAAGCGATCTGCATGCTGACTGCGATTTAATAGAGAAATAATTAAAGCGTATAGTAATATGTAACTTCTTTCAGCAACATAATCAATGAGTACTGGTTAAAGAGTAATGTGATGAAAAGCATGAGCTGTCTATGAATATGATACCGGGTGATAAGTTGCAATCTGGCAGGAACCAATGACTCGTTTAAATGTTTAAACGAATTCCATCTTTCTCGAGACCTAGGTTAATCGAACTATCCTACCTATTACTACTTAGCACTAACTAATAATAATGCTTAGTGTATATCACGTCTAGCCACTTAGACTTATGGTCAAACTATGATTTTATGTAGTTTATTCCCTTCACAAATTTGAATAGAGCTAGAACAACAATATTTACAGATATAGTCGTTCGAGCTTTATTTTAACTATAATTTAACTGATAGAACCCACATAATACCATCTAGAGAAACATGAAAATATTTACTACGCAGTGTGAATATTCGGAGTATTGTTTACCAGTAAGTAACCGGTCATTTAGTTTGGTAAAATGGCAATAAATTTTGCTGATCGACAAAGTTGAATGTACAATATGAATCATAAAGATTTGTACTTAATAATGAGCCTTATGTATACTCTGAATAACCTAATTTATTTTATACCTCTTATAAAACACCAAGAATAAACCTATATATGTTCAGTGAATACACCATCTTGAATTGTTTGTTAGTCCGATTCCATAGACTTTACTTTTAGAGCATGTCAATCCTGGCAGACACTATTGATTTTATGACAAGTTTCATATCACATATGTTTCAATTAGGTAAGTAGATCTAAAATGAAGAAGAAGGCAGTTCAGCAAAAAAGGTTCTATCTTTTAAGAATTCATTCGTGGTAGCTATATATTCGTATACGTAGTTATTGATTACATTACGTAGCCTACTGAAAAACAGTAAATAAACTTGTCATAAGGCGTGCAGAAATATTATTAAGGGTTGCGTAACCGTCTAAAGATTAAAGAATAACAGCCGCATGGAATAAGATAAAGTCAGCTTATCCTAAAAGTCAGGCATTTGCTATCAGACTTTGAAGTCTTGGGTTTGATTCATAGTAAGGTTATTGGAGCATACTTAAACTCATTACCAACTTATCTGACAATTATACTACAAAGGAGGCAGCTTATTAAAGGCTTATGCGTAGTAATTAACACTGAAATCATTTTATAGTTTATTTTAATGAGGTAATTAAATAGCGACCCAATACACTGTTATAATTGTGAATTTGTTAATTTATAGAACAACAAAGCAGTCCGAGGTAAATCCTACCAAATTATCTGAAAAATCAAAAATGGAACTTCTGAACAGAGAAAGTGCACAAAATATCTCAACATCTCAGTCAAACAGTCTTTGTAAAGAATCAGCTATAAAGTATCGACAATACTATATAATACAAGACAAAACTAATGAGAAAAACCATTTGAAATTGCATCAAAGACGGGGTCATAAAACTTCACTTAACCTTATGGAACTGAGATTCATTGAGAAGTCATCATCAGATGATACAACTAATATAACTGAAGACAATTACGATCGTGTTTCAGCTATATCATCACATAGTAATCAAATAGATGAATCGTCAACTGATATTGATAATTGTTGTGGTGATCATTCAAAATGTATTGCTCCGTGTAGCACAATATTTACAGATACATCTATTAATGAATGTGGTCAGGGTATTTTACCGTTAACAAGAGCCAACCTTTCAAGGTGAGTTTTTGTCCCAGTGATATTCTAGTTATTTTAGGCATCTTTACGCTAAGAAATAGAAACATGTTTTATAACTTCTGAAGTGAGTAAGATTATAAATTGTTTATACTTGCCAAGAGTGTATTGCTAATTAGGTGAAATGCATATAACTGAGATGTGCAGTGAAAATGATCACTAATATTGTCATTCGTCAGATAACTTGTTTTCGTATCACAGAACTATTGTTAGTTCAAGATTATGGAGAGCAGGATATATTTACTAACGTTGACGTGAAGAATGAAAAGGAAGCTATAGTGTGGATATTTATAACAATTGAGCATTTATAAAATACTAAATTGTCAATGGTCGTAACACTTCTTAATCCCAAAATAAAGTTAGTCTTCTTAACTTTTAAGGAACCATAAGAATAATAACTAGACAAATGAAATACTATCAACCTGTTGTATTATTAATCAGCCCAGAAGCCACTGCATTGAAGTTTTATTAAAAGTAGTACTTGTTTATCATATCTTTCTGGGAGGGGATTAAAGTGGCATTTAGTAGAACTAAATTGTAGTGTCAGTAAAGTTTTAGAAGTGAGTCTGAAAGTCGTGGTGCATATCAAAGAGAGAAGTAAATAATGATATTTAAGTTTCACCAGGATAAAGAATGCTTCGAAAAGTAATTTTCCTTGGATTTTAGACAGTAATTGACAGAAGTTAGATGTGAGGTGAAACGTGAATATCCTAATACTAAAAGAGCTCACATAAGAATGTTCGGAGGTGAATTATATTTTGGTATAAGTTAATATTAGGGTTACTTTTAGGGTCTAGGATAGGATAAAAGTTAACATGGGACTTAGATTGAGGCTAGAAATGTTACTTCAAAGTCACATTAGTAGTATAAATAGTTAATGATGTTTCTTATTTGTTTGAGAATGCATCTTCCGCCTTTTATTTTATATTTGAATTGAAGGATACAACACGATTATTCCTTTCTCAAACAAAACTCTAATACGATTCTTCTTTTCTTAAGAATCAGGAACTTCTACAATCTACTTTCTGTTCGGTTAAAATTGACTTTAAATCATCTAAAGGTGGGCTTAAGACTGGCGCTATAGTCTATTTTTACCTAAGAGCTCAGATCAGTTTTCCATTCATCCAATTCTTTAGAATTGATGGAGAACTAGACCAAAAATATCACTACATATTCTATTTTCAAAAAATAGTCATTCTTCTTTGAATAATCATTTGTAACCATTGCAACTCAATGAAATTATTACTTTCAATTTAATTTACGTCAATTTATTTAAGAAATTTTTGTAAATAAATTGTATAAATCAATAATGAGCAGTTTTATGTCTTATTGTTCCTTCATAGGCATACTCGCATTCAAGAGCGTATTTTCTGGGATAAAATATCAACTGCACAAAAACCAACAGGATTAGAAAATCCCTTATGTAGTAAAAGTGAGGTAAGAATATAATGATTACAGAAAATATCTTTTTTCTATCCTGTTTATTCTTCTTTAACGTAAATGATTGTATGATTTTATTCATAATAGCAATCATAATGCCGTCAATAATTGTTAATTATGAATATGACAGTAATTAAGTGCTGTAGTTGACAATTGTCGACCTCGATGTGACTTTCAATGATTAACAGTTAAGGATTTATTGTGTTTTATGTTTATTCAGAAAGTCAACGTTGTGAACATTATGGAATCAGTATCACGATCAACTAAAACATTGTTTTATTCTACTAGTTTCATTGTTTTAAAAGCGTTACAGTATTATGAAATAGATAAATCAGATAATTAATTAACAGATCAAATTATGAGAAAATAGGTTTTTCAGTACTCTATGGTTTTAATAAGTGTCTTGTTGACATCAATTTGTAGTAAAAATCAATGCTAACTAGCCTTTAAAAAATGTTCAGGTATGGATCATGTTCACGAAATTGGAAGGGTTTTAAACTGGAGTAAATCGGCTGTATAAGTTTCTATGGCTTTCAATAGTTTCACAGTTGATATTGATTAGTGGGCTGTGGTTTCTTATCTATGTAGTAAAATTTTACTAGCACTGACTTGTTACCAGACTGTTTTTTCTCCTAATTTGCATTGTGTGTATTTTAAATTTGGTGCTAATAGAAACTAGGAAGCACTAAACAGTTGTTTCATCTTAAAATAGGACTTTATAATAATGCACACGTCACTTCACTGGGTAATGAACTCAAGACCTTCCTCCTGTTCGCTAGAATCACATGATTGAGATCAGATGGTACACATTTTCAACTTTAGTCAGCCCACTACATTGTGCTATGATTCTCTAATGATGATGGTAATTTCACTGAAAACATTTCTGGATTTTTTAAACCAAGGTCAGTTTCAGAGAATATATTTTTATGCTTTGGTTGAATGTAATCATGGCAGTTAACTAGTAAAATCGAATTGTTTCTTTTATTAAATTACTTGAGATAAATTCAGTAATGGTTAATCTACGTTTTTTTTTTTTATAATATTATTTATTTAAAAGGTGGATTGGCCAGGTCGTAAACGACATAGAATGGATGAAAAATCGAATTCATTAATGAAAAACGAGAAAGTGCAGTACCCTCGCAACAAATCTAGTAAAAATTCACTCAGCAATCCACCAAATCAACATTGCCCCCAAGAATCACTTCCACAACAACAACAACAGCTTACTGACGTAGCAACAGTAGACCAAGACAAAAATCAAGATCTGCATTATCATTATCAATCATATCAACAAGATAATTGGGTAAAGTTAGAAAACCAACCGACACATCAAGTGTTTCCTGATATGTGTAATCGGTCATTAGAACGTAATTGTAGTCAACATGATCAGCTAGTTCATCATTGTTCAATACCAGAAGTAAACGAAAGTAAACAGTTTGCCAAACAAGTTAATAGTTGCTATTCTCATCTGAAATCTTGTTCATGTTCGTCTTTTGTAATAAATAATAACAACAATAATAATAATGGACAACTACTTATTTTAATGAGAGCTTTCAACTGTTCTACTGGAAAATCTAACTATTTGGGTGAAAATTGTTGTTGTATGGGTTGTGCTAAACTTCATTTAGTAGCGTCAAGTTCTGCGAAATTTCTATCAAGTGAAGGGTATTACAATCTTTTTCCGCATTTGTGTAAACCGCTGTTGTTTTATAATGTACAGTTATTTTCATCTTCCCATAGATATTGTTTTGGACAGGAATTGATCACTATATGTTGCAATGAGTTCCTTATGCGCTGATTGTCTTGATATGGTGATAATTTACAAGTGTCATTAAAAATGGGTTGTAGCTGGTAAATGGAATTCAGGCTGCATGATTTGTCTTATTTGGGACTTTTAATTGGGTGTACCTATATCTCAGTGTTATTGTTCACACCTGGACTCTCCATTGCATAATTATTGATGTGGCTTAGTTCAGAAGGCTAACTTGTTTGATACGAATAGACTGAGTTTAAGCTTATATGGAAACATAGTCACTAGAGCGTAAGTAGTCTATCTAAAAGGTCTTAGGTAAGATGAAATGAGCGTCATAGATTCTCCTTGCCAGTCACAATCTAACTTTATTATTCTTCGTACTTCTATACCATAAACACTTAATGTGTTTTGACTAACCGTGAAAGCGTTAATCCAATTTAAGAAAATTAAGTTTTTGATATTTTTATTGGATGGAAAAAGAGTTAAAATCTTTAGAAAAATGTCAAAAAGCGAATTGTTACAGCACAAAAATCCTTCCAAAACAATTCTAAAAAATATCTGGATGAATAGATTTATTTCAGAAATTAATAAATATGCTGAAAAGGTTTCAAGAAAATTAGTTTTCATTCTGTATTTGGTATATGTCATTGAATAGTCTCAGTTGGGTATCCTTAAAAACAAGGCGACACTGGAGAGCCATTCTATCTTAGAATAGGATTTTCCAGTGACAGTGAGCACCCACAACCCAAACAGGTACCGGTCCTAGGACCTTAATACTTCACAGAGAACACCTAACTGTGAGCTTTATTGAGTCAAAGTCCAATAATATATATCTTGCTTTAACAGATTTGTGATATAGCGAAACTACCATTCAATGCCATGAGTGACAATTGCCTTATTCTCAGTTTTCTAGGATCCCTGTACTGGAGATGTCTGATTAGAAATTTAGAGAGTCTTAAAGTGGGTTGTTCGTAATGCTCTGTCAATGGTACTGGTGATTTAGTGATCTGGGTTTTACTCTTGGTAGGGTTGTAGGAGTCTAATGCCACTAATTAGCCTCAAAATAGGAAGAAACGGATGTCCTCAATAGTAATTAATAGAGACTAATATGTGACGGTTCAAACAATAAAGTTAATTGTGTTTTTAAAATTATCACGATTTACTAATAAATTATGAACTTGGCATCTCATTTGTATTATAGATATAATTCTGGTGAGCAAAGTTCTGGTACTAACTCATCTCACTGTCATATATTTCATTGTGCAATTCACTGTAATGCTGGTAGTCCAGATGAATGCAACTATAAAAGTAACGATTCGAAAGGTTTACAACAACATTTCAATCAACTTTCATTAATTAACCAACACATTTGTAAGCATACTACTCCTAAAATCAATACTGATAATAACCTCCATTCATATCATAATCCTACTTATAGTAATATTCCACAAAAAGAAAATGAAAATCATTTGACCATCACTGATAAGAACCCTTTGAGTAATGATCTAAAAGTTACGGAGCATTGTCATTGTCGATGTTTTCAATATATTAACGTCGATTGTCAACGACATAACAGTGGAACAAATAGAGATAAATTTAGTGTAAAACAGCAATCACCTTCTTTTTTAGCAAATCAAAAGAATGAATTAAATTTAAATATATCCAACTGGTGTCATAATATAAAGCCTAGTAATCAAATGTGTTATTCCATGAATAAATGTGAAAAAGTTACTATGACAGAAAATATGGATTTTCAAGATGATTTAGATTTCAGAAGAAATTATCCAAAAACGAAATCACTAGTTGTAACTGGTCGCAATGAACACATGAATAACTATATGCGTTACAATCGTATTAAAAAAGATAATAACAGGAATATTTCTAACTTTGAAGGAGTCACTATGAGTAGTTCAAATAAACGGCATAAAAATCTTCAAATGAATTTCTTAAAAAATAATAAGAAGTTCTAGAATTCGCCCAGTACTACTCAGTCCAACATTCGACAATTATCCTTTAAACCGACAAGACGAAAGATGTTACCATAGAATAATGAATTCCATCTAAAAGTAAACTTATTAGTCTTTTTTATATATTGTCAATAACATGCGACTTTTGTGCATGGCTTACTGGATGTGTACAAAAGTGGCGTTTCGTGAAACAAATCATGCCCAATTCACAGACTCTCCTGACGGTTAACGAGTAACCTAAAACTAATTAGCTTGATGACAGCTATACATAGTTTGAAGATCACTTTTCACTCAACTTTAATGCTTAAAAATGTCTACACTGCCAAGAAGTTTGTCGTTTAACTTAACATAACGTTAATATTTATTTTGACGTCTTTGAGTGAAACAGGAAAAGTTGTTTGTGAATACACTGATCTTCTTCAGTCACCAAAAGATGATTTCAAACAGCTCTTAATGATGCACTCCAGTGATGTAAAATGCCAACTTTACAGTACCTTTATCACCAAGCCGTCAGGTCTAATCCTAGCAGACATATTCATAGCCTATCTAGAAAAAATGAAAATAAGAATGATAATCAGCGATACAGTTTGATACATGAAATATGTTGATAACACGTTTGTTTCTGTCAATAATTACAAAGATTTCTGTTACATACTGAATTGGAAAATTAACATTACAATGTGTTTCATTTTCTAAACATGGCTAACAGTATTGTCAGAAAAATCGAATTCATTAAAAGGATACCTGGAGGGAAATTCGACTGAATTTCACTAGCTTCTGTCTAATTGGCTAAAATCGAACTTCGGTCCAATCGATATATAATCGGATAGGGAAACGACCAACAGACGACAAGATTAAAGGGCAACTAACTAGTGTCGAAAATTGTCTGCACGTTAGTGGTTACCTGGAAAAAATTTGTCAGTAAGTGTTTTACGGTTAATAAAAGCCTCTTTTCATGCAACTTGCCTTCAGAAGGGAGGAAGTTGCTGGTGAGATAGATTTCAGATTAAGGACTGAATATAAAGCGGATTTAACTCCGCCTGTAGCCCCTAGGGTTGCTGCCGGTCCCAAGCCCGGATAAAGGAGGAGGGTTGGGCATGGGGCTAGCAACCCCATCCCGTAAAACAGCAAACGTGCTAAAAAAACGCTAACCAGTAAAAACCTTTATAACCATTTTTACTCTGCCCTGGGAGTTGGAAGGTATGTTATGACGCCTCATGGTGAAAGCCGAGTTTCTTCGGAAGCCACGAGGCCGATGTCTCTTCTGACAACCAGAGCAACAATTTATATAGGTACGTGGAATGTCCGCACGCTGTGGGAAACAGGGATGACCATGCAAATAGCTGAAGAAATGAAAAGATACAACCTGAAGATACTTGGAATAAGCGAAACGCATTGGGTGCAAGCTGGACAGCAACGGTTATCCTCGGGAAATGTGCTTTTATACTCCGGCCACGAAGAAGAAAACGCCCCCCACACACAAGGAGTAGCATTGGTGTTATCCCAAGATGCATGGAAGGCTCTTATAAGATGGGAACCTCATGGACCTAGGATCATCACAGCATCCTTCAAGACGAAGAAGGAAGGGATTGCAATGAATGTCATCCAGTGCTACGAACCCACCAATGACAGCCACGAAGACGACAAAGACCAGTTCTATGCGAAGCTGCAGTCAATCATCGAGAAATGTTCAGCCAAGGACCTGACCATTTTGATAGGTGACTTCAACGCCAAGGTCGGAGTGGATAACACCGGGTATGAAGACATCATGGGACAACATGGACTGGGAGAAAGGAATGATAACGGTGAGAGGTTTGTGAACTTATGTGCCTTCAACAAAATGATTATAGGTGGCACCATTTTCTCCCACAAACGTATACACAAAACTACATGGGTTTCACCGGACCACATTACGGAGAACCAAATCGACCACATCTGCATCAATAAGAAGTTTAGAAGGACCATGGGAGACGTAAGAGCAAGGGGAGGAGCCGACGTAGCTTCAGATCACCATCTGGTGGTAACTAAAATGAAACTGAAGCTGAGGAAGCACTGGACAACTGGAGCAGCAGTATTACACAAGTTTAATACAGCCCTTCTCCGTGATACTAACAAACGCAACGAATTCAAATTAATTCTCAGCAGCAAGTTCCAGGCATTTCATGATCTACTAGAAGAAGTTGAACTAATATGGAAGACAACTGGAAAGAGATTAAGGGAACAATAACCTCAACATGTCAGGAGGTTTTGGGTCTCAAGAAACAACACCAAAACGAGTGGATTTCTGTTAGTACTCTGGACAAGATCCAAGAAAGGAGGAACAGAAAGACAGCGATCAATAACAGTCGGACGAGAGCAGAGAAAGCCAAGGCACAGGCCGAATACACCGAAACCAGTAAGCAAGTGAAGAGGAGCACCAGGTTGGATAAACGAAAATTTGTTGAGGACCTAGCAATGACAGCGGAAAAAGCTGCAAGAGAAGGAAATATGAGGCTCTTATACGATACAACGAAGAAGTTAGCTGGGAAATTCAACAAGCCAGAACGGCTAATCAAGAATAAGGCTGGCAAACCAATCACTGAAGTGCATGAACAACGGAACAGGTGGGTAGAGCACTTCCAAGAACTCTTGAATAGACCAGCCCCACTGAACCCACCAGTCATCGAAGCAGCAGCCACGGATCTCCCTATAAGCACAGACCCACCAACAGTCGAAGAAATCAAAATGGCCATCAGACAGATCAAGAGTGGCAAGTCAGCAGGACCAGACAACATACCAGCCTAGTGAGGCACTGAAGACAGATATAGAAGCAACTTCAAAGATACTCCACATTCTCTTCAGGAAGATTTGGGAGGAAGAACAAGCTCCAGCAGACTGGAAAGAAGGGTACCTCATCAAGATACCAAAGAAAGGCGATCTCAGCAACTGTGAGAACTACAGAGGCATTACCCTACTTTCAGTACCAGGAAAGGTCTTCAACAGAGTGTTATTGAACAGATTAAAGGGCCCAGTCGACGGCCAACTCCGAGATCAACAGGCTGGATTCCGTAAAGATCGATCATGTACCGATCAAATCGCCACTCTACGGTTCATTGTTGAACAATCAATTGAATGGAATTCACCACTTTACATCAACTTCATCGACTATGAAAAGGCATTCGACAGCGTGGATAGGAGAATATTATGGAGCCTTCTACGACATTACGGCGTACCCGAGAAGATAGTCAACATCATACGAAATTCTTACGACGGACTACATTGTAAAATCGTGCATGGAGGTCAGCTCACAGATTCATTCGAAGTGAAGACCGGTGTTAGACAAGGCTGCTTACTCTCGCCCTTCCTCTTCCTACTGGCCATCGACTGGATCATGAAGACTGCAACATCTGAAGGCACTCTCGGAATACAATGGACAACATCGACGAAACTAGATGACTTGGACTTTGCAGATGACCTAGCTCTTCTTTCTCACACACATCATCAAATGCAGAGGAAGACCAACAATATAGCAGCAGCCTCAGCAGCAGTAGGCCTCAACATACACAAAGGGAAAAGCAAGATCCTCCGATACAAAACAGCAAACACTAACCCAATTACACTTGACGGAGAAATTCTGGAAGACGTTGAAACCTTTACATATTTGGGCAGCATCATCGACAAACAAGGAGGGTCTGATTCGGATGTGAAGGCGCGGATTGGCAAAGCAAGTCAAGGGCAGCATTTCTACAACTGAAAAACATCCGGAACTCAAACCAACTGTCAGTCAATATAAAAGTCAAAATTTTCAACACAAATGTGAAGACAGTCCTGTTGTATGGAGCTGAAACTTGGAGAACTACGAAAAGTATCCTACAGAAGATACAAGTATTTATAAACAACTGTCTGCGTAGGATTCTTCGGATCTGTTGGCCAGATACTATCAACAACAACCTGTTGTGGCAGAGAACTAATCAACTTCCAGTTGAGGAAGAAATTAGGAAAAGACGCTGGAGATGGATTGGACACACACTGAGGAAACCGCCAAACTGTGTCACAAGATAAGCACTGACTTGGAATCCTAAAGGCCACAGAAACAGAGGAAGACCCAAGAACACATTGCGTCGGGAATTGGAAACAGACATGAAGAGAATGAACAGCACTTGGGAAGAGCTAGAACGGAAAGCCCAGGACAGAGTTGGCTGGAGAATGCTGGTGGGCGGTCTATGGTCCACTTGGAGTAACAGGCATTGATTTTTTTTGATAAAGCGGATTTATATATCTGCAAAATTCGTCTTACTTTATCAAGCAAATTACTCGTTGAAGTAGTGAAAAGTGGACAAATATTGATCTAATGTTACCTGCAATCGTATATGTGCCAAAGTATGTACATTGGAAGAACTGAAAGGAGAGTTGATATTTGCTTCCACCAAAATCTGCTTTTAGCAGTGTGCTCATCAGTCAACTACTTGATAGTGATTATCAATAAAGAAACATTTTTAAACTTGTTTCGTTTTGTTTAATCCAGTGCCAACAAAAAGTTTAAGCCTGGTTTATGTTTCCTAAGTGATACTGTTGTTAATCTCGCTTTCGCCTTCGTGACTTCATTTTCGCGACACTTATTTAAGCAATGTTTAATTTTGGGTGAACTAACCAAAGTTTGGAATATCACTCATCTCACAGCTAAGCGTTCGTAGCGAGGCCTAGAAATTCTGGGCTCGATTCCATTCTGGGTTCGTAAATGCCCACTGCTTAGGAGTCGCACAATATAATTAACTAGCTTCTTAGTCCTTTTAGGGTTTGAATAGTTGTTTAACTCAAGCCAATTCATGATACCACATTTGTAGTCAACATTAGCTAAAACACCCTATCACTAACATTTCAATTGGTATTCAGAACTGTAATTATCATTTTTTTTCTTAATACTTCGTCCTCTCAGAACTCTACTTACTCCCCTGTTTTGTTAGCTCACATATGCAGTCGTGTTGTGCATCCTTGCAACTTTAATCCTGTGACCTGTTTCCATGCGTCGTAAATACATACTTTTGTAGAATATTCGTATCAATCACCAAATAAATATTCACCTAAGTGGACATCTCTTATAATCCTTCCTTGGTTACTATTCTTTTTGCTATTTTTCATTACCAAAAACTCATCGTTAACGATGTGATATGTGCATTACTGCTTTTTCGTTTTTTATTAACTAATATTACCGTTTTTAAGTGTTATGCAGTGTCTCATTAGTAACTACGAAAAGTATCCTACAGAAGATACAAGTATTTATAAACAACTGTCTGCGTAGGATTCTTCGGATCTGTTGGCCAGATACTATCAACAACAACCTGTTGTGGCAGAGAACTAATCAACTCCAGTTGAGGAAGAAATTAGGAAAAGACGCTGGAGATGGATTGGACACACACTGAGGAAACCGCCAAACTGTGTCACAAGATAAGCACTGACTTGGAATCCTAAAGGCCACAGAAACAGAGGAAGACCCAAGAACACATTGCGTCGGGAATTGGAAACAGACATGAAGAGAATGACAGCACTTGGGAAGAGCTAGAACGGAAAGCCCAGGACAGAGTTGGCTGGAGAATGCTGGTGGGCGGTCTATGGTCCACTTGGAGTAACTACGAAAAGTATCCTACAGAAGATACAAGTATTTATAAACAACTGTCTGCGTAGGATTCTTCGGATCTGTTGGCCAGATACTATCAACTTCCAGTTGAGGAAGAAATTAGGAAAAGACGCTGGAGATGGATTGGACACACACTGAGGAAACCGCCAAACTGTGTCACAAGATAAGCACTGACTTGGAATCCTAAAGGCCACAGAAACAGAGGAAGACCCAAGAACACATTGCGTCGGGAATTGGAAACAGACATGAAGAGAATGAACAGCACTTGGGAAGAGCTAGAACGGAAAGCCCAGGACAGAGTTGGCTGGAGAATGCTGGTGGGCGGTCTATGGTCCACTTGGAGTAACAGGCATTGATTTTTTTTGATAAAGCGGATTTATATATCTGCAAAATTCGTCTTACTTTATCAAGCAAATTACTCGTTGAAGTAGTGAAAAGTGGACAAATATTGATCTAATGTTACCTGCAATCGTATATGTGCCAAAGTATGTACATTGGAAGAACTGAAAGGAGAGTTGATATTTGCTTCCACCAAAATCTGCTTTTAGCAGTGTGCTCATCAGTCAACTACTTGATAGTGATTATCAATAAAGAAACATTTTTAAACTTGTTTCGTTTTGTTTAATCCAGTGCCAACAAAAAGTTTAAGCCTGGTTTATGTTTCCTAAGTGATACTGTTGTTAATCTCGCTTTCGCCTTCGTGACTTCATTTTCGCGACACTTATTTAAGCAATGTTTAATTTTGGGTGAACTAACCAAAGTTTGGAATATCACTCATCTCACAGCTAAGCGTTCGTAGCGAGGCCTAGAAATTCTGGGCTCGATTCCATTCTGGGTTCGTAAATGCCCACTGCTTAGGAGTCGCACAATATAATTAACTAGCTTCTTAGTCCTTTTAGGGTTTGAATAGTTGTTTAACTCAAGCCAATTCATGATACCACATTTGTAGTCAACATTAGCTAAAACACCCTATCACTAACATTTCAATTGGTATTCAGAACTGTAATTATCATTTTTTTTCTTAATACTTCGTCCTCTCAGAACTCTACTTACTCCCCTGTTTTGTTAGCTCACATATGCAGTCGTGTTGTGCATCCTTGCAACTTTAATCCTGTGACCTGTTTCCATGCGTCGTAAATACATACTTTTGTAGAATATTCGTATCAATCACCAAATAAATATTCACCTAAGTGGACATCTCTTATAATCCTTCCTTGGTTACTATTCTTTTTGCTATTTTTCATTACCAAAAACTCATCGTTAACGATGTGATATGTGCATTACTGCTTTTTCGTTTTTTATTAACTAATATTACCGTTTTTAAGTGTTATGCAGTGTCTCATTAGGAACTTCGAAATACATGAATTCACACTATTCTACTATTATTGTCATTCTTAATTTTTCAAATAAGGAAAATTATACGAAATTTACAGTTTATCATTGAAAAACTATGTGATTTGTAGTGGAATTCTATCCTCAGAATAACTTATTTGGTGATTGCAAACGTTCCTAACTAATAATTAGAAAAAATTAGTTCTTAAGCTGCTAGAAGCATGAGAATGATTGTCACTTTTTGGATGGATGCACTCTGGTAGAGCACTTGTTTTTGAGGCACTTATGAGTAAATCCAGTTGATGGATGATCTTAGAGACCTGGGAGATTGACCACGGTTCTTAAATGACAGCTTGGCGAGGACCAGTATATGTAGCCTTTATCTAACTAAAATTTATATGTAATAGTTCCATAGTTTTAAGCCATTATTGCTGGAAACCAAAATCCGTGAGGCATGATGACATGGTCTATTTTAAGAAAGAACTTTTCACCACCATCCTTTTTTATTGGGAGGAGATTCCATCACGGCAGACGTTAGTTTTATAAGGGAACCATCTTATTTTTGTTATACTCGATTACAGTCAACAGCACGATTTAGCCTTAAAGCTTTAGGTTTATTGCTACAAACTTAATCACTTTTCAGCCAAATTCCTTATTATTGAGTGGCTTAAAAAAACAAGCATTTTAGCCAATACAGCTCGACTAAGTCATCACGACATATAAGCCAGACCATCACCACTAATTACTGTCTTCACTATCATTAACTGTTTATGACAAAATAGTGTAAACAAAATATTTCAACTGTTGACTATCAAAAGCAGCAATCTTAACATGGAAAACTGTTTTCTTTATAATGTATCACTCAATCATCAAAATGTGATATTGTCTCATAAACTGTGAAAAATATATCGAACTTTCAGCAAACTTTACATATGAGTGATACTTTTTATTAAATTATAAACAGTAAATTGCCATTTTTTTTCATTTCAGTTTTCTTGAATCAGTTAAGGGTAGCATAAAGAAAGAACAGAGAAATATCAATATATTTCATAGTCTACAGTATTTCCTCAGCCGATATTTAGTATCTTTAAGAAAAAGTGCCTTTTAAAATAACTAGTCAAATCTAGTAGATTGTTATTGAAATTTCAGAAATCCTACTATGGAAATATGAACTGGATATTTCAACTGATAGGGATATGATCGTGGAGATAATAATACCAATTTGTATTATAAACATTTGCAACGTGTGCAGTACCGTTAAACTCGTTTATAAATGACTTGATTGAATTACATTATAGATAGTTTTCTAAAAATATCATGTTAAACATTGTGTTATGTTATAAACTTATGCTGACAGTTGCTTTTATCCCATTTATCATTACTTATCAATTAAGTGGACGTAACTGTGGTCTTGTGATGAGGTAACTGAACAAAGTACAATAAACAAATTGTATTTACAAACTTAAGGAAGGAATTTATGAAAGTTCAATGAAAGAGTAAGCAAAATATAGTGATCCAAAAGTTCAGTCGTTTGCTGTGATTAAGACAATTTTAAAATTAAGTAGATCTACTTGAGTACTGAAAAGAAACAGTAATCATGAGGTCTCTGGCCAAAAAATAACTTCATATCTTAGTCGAGTTAATTGATTACTGATGATATTGCTTAGTCCTGTCGTATCAAAATTTGACTAAAGTGGCAAATATTAACCACTTGGTGGAAACTCAAAGAGGTAAAGTTAATGAAATTTCCATAAATCGGATACATTTTGAATCTATAACCTGTGTTATAGGTGGGTACTAATATAGACCTATGAATAGAGCACCATATGTGGCTAGGCTCCATTTTGACATCCTCTAGTTAACGAATTAAAGGTTACTTAGTTTTGTCCTTTCCAGATGTATTTATGAATTCAGCTTATCATCTGGTGACAGCTAAATAGTACGTAATGCCAGTCAAATTAACCAAAGAGTTAGCTAGCATCTCCATTCATGATTAGTAAATAGTTTGGATAAGTTTGCACACTAGTTTAGTCAATAGTGGTCATTTTGGTAAACGAATCTAAGCATTCAGAGTGATTTTTATCTGCATTCAAATTTTCCCAATGGGATTCTGTCTTATTACTTACAGATATTGGGTGCTATTCGGATTTAAATTAACAACCTCTGTCTTTCTCTTCTCAAGAAATTTTTAATAATCATCAATTGTCTTATGCCTCCTGATCAACATCATTATGTTATTTGAATGCATGTGCATTTAGCTGATAAGTTTCAAATATGAAAAAACACAAGTCCTGGATTCTGCTTGTTAGTCACAATCTAACTCAAAAAATATCAATCTGTATTTAATTTATAGTTATAATTAGAGGAAATTGTGATATAAATATTAATACTTGAAATAATCACTTGTAGCTAGTTGATTGTTATATCATACAACCATAAATCATACTGTTCGTTCTGGTTATGAATTTGAATAAAGTAAGAATATCAAATGACTTAGAACACTTTAAATTAATTCTTATTTCACTAGTTCTTATCAGTTTTATTACAGATGTAGTTTATATTGCATTCTAACATCATGTTAAATAATATGAAGTGTTAGTAATTGGAAACACTGAATATCCTATGTGTATCTAAGTAACTGTACGTGTAAGACATAAAGAAGTGGGAGTGTAACCAACTAAACTGGTTTTACCTTATTATTCATATTCGCCACGACAGACGGACGCCAGTGAACATTCTAAAATTGATTGCCCTTAGCATGGTAATCTTCAAGTGAATCATTCAAGTAGATATCATGCCAATAGTGCTGATGATTAAGCATTAGTCTCCAGATACGTTGTTCACTGATTCTGTCCCTGCAGGGTAGTGTGTGAGCCCTTTAACCATAGAGTCACTTACTAGGAAGAAGTAGCAATACAGTGCTCCGTCGGCTTCAATTTCACCCAGACATGATCCTGTTTCATGGAATTATGTAATTAAAAACATGAATGACTGGATGTAAAAGAACATGCATATTAAGCTTGAGTTTGTTTTATCGATTGTTACTGCTTCAACAAATTACAATGAGATTTCAACGTTTCGTCTGTTAATTCATTTAATAGATTTAGAAATGTTGATAGTATGACTGTAGTTAGTTAGACATCACTTCAGTGTTTTCAATTATTGATTGTAACTATCACTTAACATGATGTTGTGAATTCATTATACATTACGATTGTAATCCAGTTGGTAATAGAGAAAATGAATTTCATTTATCTTATATCGCTTTTGATAATTAACGAATCTTATTAATATTATTTTTCTTCTTCTTTCTTTAATAGTTCTTTTTATACTAATCATCTAACGAAAAATCGAATATCAATTAATACAATTGTCTATAATCATCATTACTCTATTCTATCAGCTGTTGGATAATCACATATGAAACAACATTATGTCTAATTAATTATGCTTGTCTATTTAGTTTTAACACTTAATGTTAGATATGGACGCATATGCAAAATCTTAATGTTACTATTACTCTTATTATTATTATTATTATTATTACTACTACTAATTAATACTATTTATTATCTTAATGAAGTTATTTATGCCAATGTTTATTCTAAATTAACTAAAGTTATAGTAATAATCAATTATTACTAAGTTTACTATACTGAATGTTATTATCTATTACTTATTATGTTACTATATCGATTCTTCAAATGTCTATTTTTTTTCTAAAAGTCGCATTTATGTTTTTTTTTTAAAAGAACTCATTGTCTCTTCATTTGTTATCTTAGTGATTAGTTAAATTTATTAAATATTATCTGATATTATGATGATGTTTTAAAATGATGAAAAACCTTTTATTGAATAATTTTAGGCATGGTAAGTTCTTCAAGCTGGAAACATTTGTAGTTGTTCTGGATAAAAATTTGGTAATTATAGTAGAATTAAGTATCCTAATTGTAAAGGACAAGTAATTTAATTGAGTTTGTGGAGATTGATGAATGGTAATTCGATATCATCAACTGGTCTTAGTTAAACTACTAATGAAAGCCAAGAACTGGCAGTTGACAGCCGTTAAACTTTCATCGCGAAGCCTGAAGATCCTGGGAATAATATAGGGTTGTGGATGTGCACTTATGACGAGCCACATACTACAACAAAATGGCTATCCAGTGTTTCTTGGTCTCCAGAGATAGTTCAACTCAGCCCATTTCGTGATATAAAATAAGTAATTTAGACAGTATGTTCTGATGGTGTGGTATATGACTGGTAGTTGTCATGTGTTGATGGCTTAATACAGTTGATTCCAGACAATTCTATTGATTAGTACTTTATGTATGGGTTGATGGATTTTATATATATCAATGCATGTATTAAGTGATGATGATCTGAATGATATGTCATCTGAAAATTCGCATGTATTCATGAAACGTTTTTGATCCAGATTTTCAATCTCCTCTCTAGCAAATTAATACTCATAGTTGTGCTCATGGATTGTCATCAGTGATATCATGGCATCCTTTCATTATTCATTTATGTTCATTTGTGTTTAGGTGAAGATGCCGTCCAGTTTTGTCCAGTATTAGTGTTTCTCTCAGTTTCTACAGTTTGTTTGACAAACAACGTTTCATTTGTCATGACTAAACGTTGAATGATTTAGTGTGCCTAGAATGAAAGGGAGCAATTGCAAAGGATTTTAACATTTTTGTAGTAATTACTAGAATAATTTTTATGTACGATAGTTTGATTTAAAAGTCTCATTCCTAGGATGATTTTCTAATGGTATTTCGATTTGCTACGCACTAAATTTATTGCATCATTACATTATAGCTTAATAATACTGACTAGCAATCAAACCTAACATAAATGTCTCGTCGAGTTTATGACTGACTGTCTGGATGAGCCCCTCCTGGAATCGCCCTAGTGTTACTGCCGGTTCCATGTCTGGAAAAAGGAGGAGGAATTGAGCATGGGGTTTGTAACCCAATCCCGTAAAGAACAACCTTGTTAAAAAGTGCTAACCAGAAAATCTGAATGTACATGTATCCCAGTATTGACGTCCACACTTATACTCGAATTCAGTGGATACCTCACTAATAATAATGATATTATAACTATGCTCTTTCTATTTAGCAACACGTATTCGGTTACATTAAGGAGTTCTTGGTACAAAATATGTAAATATTGCAACAATATCCCAGTTTTGTTATCATTTAACACATAAACAGTCAAAAATAGGTATATAACGTTTGTACGTATTGATTAGCATTATATATATATATATATCTATATATATATATATCTATATATATATATATCTATATATATATATATCTATATATATATATATCTATATATATATATATCTATATATATATATATTATATATATATATATTATATATATATATATATCTATATATATATATATATATATCTATATATATATATATCTATATATATATATATAATATATATATATATATATATCTATATATATATATATCTATATATATATATATATATCTATATATATATATATATATTATATATATATATATAATATATATATATATAATATATATATATATATCTATATATATATATATATATCTATATATATATATATTATATATATATATATCTATATATATATATATCTATATATATATATATCTATATATATATATATCTATATATATATATATATCTATATATATATATATATATATCTATATATATATATATCTATATATATATATATCTATATATATATATATATATATATATATATATATCCATGAACTGTACGGTTATCACCTATCTTTTCTCCAAAGTTCAGGTGAAGAGGAGAAAGATATATGAATCACTATGCTGGTAATCCATGAATTTCTCAATGAGTAAAGTTGCTACAGGTTGTGCAAATTTTCTGAAAACGTGTAAGTGAAGACCTTTATCATATTAATCAGTCAGTGATTAGAAATAGTAAACTCGGTACATATTTTCGTTGGCTCAAGTTGTCAAGTTTTCACTAAGAGAACAAATAAGCAAGATTAATATCAAGATATAGGTTAGCAAGAAGGAATAAAAAGAAGTGTATAGGTCTCAAGATGTAAAAAAAACAGTGAATACACTTTCTCCGTTGTGACTGATTCTCACCCATGTAACTCAATGTCACCAACAACTAATGGCTGTCATCATACGGACCTGAACTAGGTGGTTTGTACCTATTAACATGGCTTTAACTATTAGTTTAAAACTTTATGGACTGCTGCCATGTTTTAGTTAACAACTACTACTTTTTTTCTATCATACTCCTACTTCAGTTAACCTCGGCGATTAAGATAAATCGGTGGCTCGGTAGACTAATATCTCACCCCCCACACACACACCAAAAACGGTAGAAGCTGTTTGGTTGATCAGTTGTTATGAACAAAATAGTTTTTTAAAGCAAATTTAAAACAGAAAAATATGCAGAAATGTTCGTTTAGAAAAGATTACTTAGAAGATTGGGAAAATTGAGTTGTGGCTACATAGCTGAAATAATCATTGATTCTTCAAACTCGTAATGAAACTCACTGCCAACCACAATCGATTACATATGTGAATATATTAACAATAACCTATGTGCTAAACGAAACTAATCATACAGTTCATTCATATAAAGAACTTTTGAAAAATATGAACAACAAATATCCTTTTAGTCAGAAGTGAATTTATCTTGTACCATATACAATGAAATTCCCACAAATGCAGTGATAATCTAAACTGATTAAATTCCGTTTCCGATTGTCAATAATAAAAAGAACACACAAACCCATATAAGATCTAATTGTCTATTCAAAAATTTTACACATCTTATATTCATTTCTGAATGAAAAGCGTATATTGGTAGTCGAAATCACTGAATAATTTATAGCTTCGCCTTTTATGATCAAACTAAAAGACTGCTATAACGTACAATTATATCGTTTGCTTATCATGAAATTAAATACGTGACGAGAGTAAGTACTTTGTTTCTTATTGCATTCATTAAATTACGCTTTTGGCATATCTTACAAAATCTTACTTACTTACTTACTTACATTGAAGGTATTGTTGACAAAATAAATGGGTAATCTAATCCATGTTGTCGAAAATGGCATAGAATTATTCCAAACAGTTTGTAAAATGCCACTATTTAGAGAATTGTCTCATCTATCTTCAATTTAAATTGCGATTCTGCGCTATTTAAATAATAGAATTGATATGTATATTGGATATTCAAACTAATCAGGATTGTTTTATATGATAACTAAGTGTTTATACTTACTTACTTACTTATGCCCGTTACCCCTTACAGAGGAAAATAATCCGCTCACCAGTATCCTCCAATGAACTCTGTCTTGAGCAGTCCTTTCCAGCTGTTTCCAGTTGCTGTTCGTCCTTTTAATATCTGCTTCCAATTCTCGACGCAGTGTGTTCTTTGGCCATCCTCTTTTCCGTTTCCTAACAGGATTCTATGTTAATGCTTGTCTCGTGATGCAGTCTGTTGGTTTGCGTAGTGTATGTCCTATGCATTTCCAAAGTCTTTTCCTAATTTCATCTTCGGCTGGCTTCCTAGGATCACCTGGTAGATAATAATTAGGTTAAACGCTTGGTAATGTGAAGGGCAAATCAGCTGATGAGGTCATCGACTGGGGTGGTTGGAATATTAGTTACGTGTGTCGAATCTCTGCCTACCTTGATGTGCAATGGTGACTGACACTAGTGAAAAAAGGAATAAAGCTAGGTGCTGACAAACCAAAACGTGGCATCAGTAATGAAGTATTTGACTGTTGATATGAGCCCTATTACTTACTTACTTATGCCCGTTACTCCTCGCTGAGGAGCATAGGCCGCTCACCAGGATTCTCCATTTAACTCTGTCCTCAGTAATCCTTTCCGATTGTTTCCAGTTGCTGTTAATCCTTTTAATGTCTGCTTCCAATTCTCGACGCAGTGTGTTCTTTGACCTTCCTCTTTTCCGTTTCCCAACAGGATTCCATGCTAATGCTTGTCTCGTGATGCAGTCTGATGGTTTCCGCAATGCATGTCCTATCCATTTCCAACGTCTTTTCCTAATTTCCTCTTCGGCTGGAAGTTGGTTTGTCCTCTCCCATAGTAAGCTGTTGCTGATTGTTTCCGGCCAACGGACATTCAGTATCTTGAGTAGGCAGTTGTTTATAAATACTTGTACCCGTCTGATGATGTTTGCACTAATTCTCCAAGTTTCAGCTCCATACAGCAGGACTGTCTTCACGTTCGAATTGAAGAGTCTGACTTTGAGGTTGGTTGACAGTTGTTTTGAGTCCCATATGTTTTTCAACTGTAGGAATGCTGCCCTTACTTTGCCAATCCTTACCTTTACATCTGCATAGGACCCTCCTTGTTCATCGATGATGCTCCCCAGGTACGTGAAAGTATTCACTCCTTCCAGAGTTAATCCATCAAGTTCAAATGAGTTAGTGCTCCTGTGTTGTATTTGAGGATGCTACTCTTTCCCTTATGTATGCTCAAGCCTACTGATGATGAGGTTGCTGCTACACTGGTTGTCTTCACTTGCATTTGTTGGTGTGTATGAGCTGAAGGATCTAGGTCATCCGCGAAGTGCAAATCATCAAGTTACATTCTACTTGTCTATTGAATTCCGTCCATCCCCTCACATGTGGAGGTCTTCATGATCCAGTCAACCACTAGGAGGAAGAGAAAAGGTGAGAGCAGGCAACCTTGTCTGACTCCGGTCCTCACTAGGAATGCATCTGTCAGCTGTTCTCCATGCCCGATATTTCACCGTATTCCGTCGTAAGAATTCCGGATAATGTTGATGAGTTTCTCTGGTACTCCGTAGTATCGAAGACGTTACCATAGTGTTCTTCTGTCTAAACTGCAAAACGCCTTCTCATAGTCAATGAAGTTTATTTGCAGTGACGAGTTCCACTTAATTGATTGTTCGACGATGACCCGTAATGTTGTGATTTGGTCTGTGCACGACCGATCCTTATGGAAACCAGCATGCTGATCTCAAAGTTGTGCATCTACTAAATCTTTCATTCTGTCCAACAACACTATGTTGAAGACTTTCCCTGGTACTGACAATAGTAGTTCTCACATTTACTCAAATCTCCTTTCTTTGGTATCTTGTTAAGATGTCCTTCTTTCCAGTCTGCTGACACTTGTTCTTCCTCCCAGATCCCCCCCTGAATAAAACGTGGAGCGTCCTTGCCGTTGCATCTATATCCGACTTGAGTACTTCAGCTGGTATATTTTCAGGTCTTGCTGCTTTCATATTTTTGATTTGTGTGATGGCGATCTCGATTTCTTCCATTGTTGATGGAGATATCTGTAAGTGCTGCTTCGATGTCCGGTGGGTTTAGTTTATGCTAATCTACTTCAGAGTTCTCCAAAGTGTTCTACCCATTTGTTCCTTTGTTCTTGAATCTCGGTAATTGTCTTATCTGCTTTGTTCTTGACCGGTTTACCACATTTGCCTACCAGTTTTTTCGTTGTGTCATGTAGCAGTTTCACATTTCCTTCTCTTGCGGCTTTCTCCGCTGTCGTTGCTAGGCCTTCAATGTATTTCCGTTTGTCGGCTCTAATGCTCTAATGCCTATTTACCTCTGTGTATTCAGTATGTGCTTTGACTTTCTCTCCTCTTGTTCGGCTCTTGTTGACTTCTGTCTTCTTGTTCCTCCTTTGTTCAATTTTGCTCAGGGTCTCAGTGGAGATCCATTCTTTATCATGGTGCTGCTTGCAGCCCAGAACCTCCTGCCACGCTGAAGCTAGTGCTTCTTTGATTCCTTTCCACTTGTCCTCCATAGTAGTTTATTCTTCATTCAGTAGATCTTGTAAGGCTTGGAATCTGTTATTGACAGCTATTTTGAATTCCTTGAGTTCGTCAGTGTCTCGAAGAAAAGCTGTATTGAACCGTTGTAATGTTGTTACTCCAGTTGTCTATTGCTTCTTTAGCTTCATTTTCATTTTGTCAACCACCAGATGGTGGTCTGAAGTTATGTCAGCTTTCCCTGTTCTGACATCTTCCATTAATTTCCTGAATTTTTCACTGATGCATATTTGATCGATTCGATTCTCTGTAGTATGATCCGTTGAAACCCATGTAGCCTTGTGTATGCGTTTGTGGGCGAATATTGTACCACCTATAACCAATTTGTTGAAAGCACATAGGTTTGTAAATCTGTCGCCATTGTCATTTCTGTTTCCCAGTCCCTGTCGTCCCATGATCTCTTTATATCCAGTGTTGTCCATTCCGACTTTGGCGTTTAGGTCCCCCATCAGGATTGTCAGATCCTTTCCTCGACCCTTTCCTATAATTGATTGCAGTCTATCGTAAAACTGATCTTTGTCTTCGTCGTTGCCGTCGTTGGTTGGTGCATAACATTGGATAATATTCCTTGTAATCCCTTTCTTCATTGTTTTAAAAAAGGCTTTGATGATCCGGGGTCAGTGTGATTTCCATCCTACTAGTGCATTTCGTGCTTCTTTGGACAGCACCAGAGTAACTCCTTGGGTGTGGGGAGCATCTTCCTTTTCATGGCCGGAGTATAATATCATCTAGCATGTAGCCAATGTTTTCTATCCAGCTTGAGTCTAATGGGTTTTGCTGATTCTTAGCACTGTCAGGTTGTGTCGCTTTATTTCTGCAGCTACTTGATTGGTCTTACCACTCACCCACATAGTCTTAACATTCCAGGTACCTATAAAAAATTTTGCTCTGGTTGTTAAAAGTGCCATCGTTTTCATGACTTCTAAAGAACCTCTAGTTTCGCCATGAGGCGTCATAATCATTCCTTCCACTCCCACAGCAGAGTTTATATGGTTTAGTTTGTTTAGTCTGGTTGGCGCTTTTTTAGCAAGTGTGTTTTTTTACGGGATGAGAATGCAAGTCCCATACCCAACGCATCTTTTTTACCCGGGCTTGGGACCGGCAGTAACCCTCGAAGAGCTACAGGCGGAGTTAAACGTTTTTCCCTGATAGTATTCAGTAAATAATAGGTCACTGTTTCAGTATTAAACAGTTTTTAAAATTCTTGTATCATATTACAGTTGACCAGAGAATATTTAGTGATAAGTACGATTTCACAAGTAATGTTATCAATTATTTCAATGAAAACAGCAGAGTCTAAGCCTGATGAAATTCAACCAGGAAAGTTTTCATACAATCTTAAGGCATTATTTAGAATTATGTGCCAATACATAATGTGAAAGAATCTTTCTGTCATAATGTAAATTGTTTAGACTTTACTCTGCAGGCACTCTATGAATATGATTTTCGTATGTAGTCATATTATCAAAGTTGATAATTTTCAAGTCTTTCTTGTAGAGTACTATGATAAAAATTATTGCCTATTGTCATTCAAAGATTAAGGTCATATGATAACTTCCTATTCATTTACATCTTTAATCCTAGATTTAATACTAATCCGATTTGAAAGTATTCACATCTCATTATTACAATTAGTATAATGATATCATAATAAAACAATGAGAAATCTAATGAACGGATAAAGTATTAAACTACTAGCTGACATGTATTTTCATGACAACATGCACCAACTTTGATATCAAATTTCCGTTTTGGAGGATTATACTTGAATTGCTATCACGTTTGTGGGATGAAAGTAAGTACCATGTATCATTTCAAGTGTAACTGATATTGGCGAGACAGATTACATAATAAGAATGTGCTGTCGTTCAAGAAACGGACTAACCGCAATTATGTGCACGAATATTCACTATCACTCAATATGAATGACAGCTTTCACTCAAGGGAATTTGTTTCAATCATGACTTGAATTCCTTCATATTTCACAGTTCCTTATTAATTACTATACATCGTAAAGCATTATTATTAGTCAATTTGTAAGCAGAATAAGTATTCATACTATATGTCTAGAATGTTTAGAACATATTTTCGGTTTGTTATAAATGTGAAATTATATGATAAAAATTAAGGAAATACGAATCCTTAGGATATTTTCCAATTTACAGTTCAAATATGTATACATGCAGAAGGTGGTTTGGAGGTAACCGATAAGGAACCTTGTACCTAAGTTTCATGCTATTCAGCATTAGTCAACAATGTATCGCAGTAGTCTTGAAGAAACTAGTTCTACTTGGCGGATTTCATTTTGAGTTACTCAGTTTCATAGTTTACCATGTTTATCAAGTCCGTCATACTACTGATCGACTAAGTTCCTACGAGGCTATTAATCTAAGCGACTCGAGATTGCGAGCACTATGTTCTGATTAGTGATCGAATCGCAAACAAGAACGATAACATTGTGTTAGCCTTATATTGGACTTGGTAAACTTGAGATTGTCTACAAATAACAAATTATTATAAATTGTCATGGTTTAGAAGTGACACTAGCAAAGACTACCGTTGATTCGACTATAGTCACTATGTCCAAAGGGGTGATGTTCAGTTCCCTCCCTTACGGTGGTTCTATCCCTCTTTTTCCAATTTTTTAGACTGGTTACAAAGTATAACCATCCTCATCATATTCCTCGCATGGTGATAAATGATTTCTTGCATCTCATTTCCATGTATTATCTTCATCCATATTATCCCTCTGCTTGAAGCTAGAAAACTTTTAAAACAATATTTGGTGAATTAGCTACTGTTCCCACATAACATTCTATTTTGCATAAACTCCGTTGTGCATAGTATCGTTATACACAATTTTAGATCCCTAGTATCGTTAAAGAGAAAATTGTTTCTTTGTTAAACTGAAATTTGATCAATGATGTAATGAGTTAAATGTCAATTATTCATTAATCACATATATTCCTAATATTGTTATCAGTTGCTGTTACACGACTTAAATAAACATATTTACGAGTGTCATTTGAATGCAGTCACTGTGAACCGAAACATTATCACTATTTACAACCTTTAAAAGAAACTGTTTTGAAAACCATTACATAAAACAACATTTTCTCATAGAATTACCTTTGAACAATTTGCATAGTAGAAGACTCGAGTACATTATTTTGTTTTTTATCAACTGTTTTCCCATATGTTCTTCTAGTGATCATAAAGTCCAAGGATGGATTTAAGTGCTCCTTCATTTCAATTGGTCTACTCAATAATGTTAGTTGATAAGGTTTGGCACTAAATAAAGAGTTAAAAAACATCATCGACTGATTAACATTATTTGAAATAGGTTTCCTAGCAGTAAATTTCTTTTGAACTAGTGTTATGGATAGCCAGACATAATTTAAATTAGAAGATTTCCAACGGCATAGAAATTTGTTATTCATCATTTCGACTTTGTTGCATATGTCTAGATAAATGAAAGAAATGGAACAAAGGCACTTTAAATTTAAGAGGAATAGATAACACTACGGTAGTATTTATAGTTTTTATAGTTTCGGTTTACATTGCAGGCATATTGAAACTGTACAATTATTGAAAGCCTAAAGGTACTGAACCGAGTTTTTATGATATGGGACTGAATGATTAGTGACTGATTTATGAACTTTCGTAAACGCATTTTCTAATAAAAATTTATACACTTTATGCAGCAAATCTGTCAG